>VCKV01000314.1:145000-2545000 GCA_005876975.1 Drosophila orena
TATTTAACTGTTGTGGCATACTCCCGTTTGCCAATAAGTAGGTTACCCCAGACGCATCCCACACTACCGACGTTGCTTACACATTGTATTACAAAGCTTTAGTTAAATATCTAAAGTTATATACCTGGCACTCATATATAATACCGTTAAAATCTATATAAAATCGATATAATGTTGTTATAAATAGAAAAACGTTATTCATCCTACATATACCCTAAAACGATTCTATTAAAAAACGGTTTTAATAGTATTTCAATAATATGTAGCAATGAAATTTACATATAAAGGACTGCACACAACGAGCTCAACTTAATTACATAATCTTTATTAAAATGTACAACATTAGCCGTACTTACCCCAACTGGATCCGGTGCGTCCAAGGCATTGGCTAGTTTCACTGTTCCATAGGAATTTTTTGAAACCCTCCCATTTGCCCATTTTCACAGGCGGTGCATAATATTCACCAATTTTTTTATCGGCCATTGTAATTCTTTGGTTTGCTGATGTGTGTATTGTCTTTCAAACGATTTCCTTTTCAACTAAGTTTTGTTCCTTGCGTATTACGGTTTACTTTAATGTGTAATACGCTTATTGGATATATATAGTTTTAATGTAATATTATTTTAATATTTCTAGTTTAATTTTGTTTTATGTCGTTTTTTAAGTACCCTTTATAAACCATTCGGGTACATTATTGTATTATATGCTTTCAAAGGTATTTAACAATTTTATTTGCTATGATTTGCGCTTATTGTGAGTCGATACTGAAAAATATAATTTAGGGAATTTAAGATGTTCGGATGTGATTTTTCCAAATGGATACACGTTTTAAATTTATTTCCTATGTTCCGTGTTGTAGAGCCAATTTTCTGTCTATACAATACTTTGTATTTTTACAATATTATTTGTTAATAGAATATAAGCCAACTAGCATTAAATAAATTTAATTCACCTCTGCTGCATTTAGCCACTATCTGACAACTGTTATGTAATATTAAGTGTTGAAGAAAGCATTGGGAAATAAAACTACTTATTCATAAGCATGCGCAGAGAAGTTAAGGGAGCCGAAATGCACTGAAGAGAACGCAACTGGAATCTAAGCTCGCAAGTTTATTTGTTCCCTTTTTAAGAAGAGGTTGGGCAGAATTCTATTTCATTGAAGTTGGCAGCTAGGGCATATTCGGTGAGTTTTGCTATGGCCGGGGTGTGTGTGTGCTCCCATTAGAATATGACTCCGAATATGCATGTGCAAAGCTGAACGCAGAACCCGCAGCGAATTAGCTGGTAGTTCGCAGACCTGTTCAAATAAGAGGTCCAAAGACAGCAGCACCGTTTTAGCAAACAGGCACGGACAATGGGCTGTGTCTGGGACAGCTGACCGAACCGAACAGGCCACACATCTAAGTTATTTTGAAATGTCGGCCTCCTTCTGCTCTCTTTTCATCATGGAAAGTCCCGACACTCAAGCTCGCTTGGCTTGACTTACTCTTTTTCTGTAGTTAGTGACGCCGCTGCTGACGTTGCTTTTTTTGCGGCGCTCATTGCGCAACGCGCCCCACTGGACTCGGCCCTGCTCTAGCCTTAGCTTTTGCTTCTATATCTGATTTTACAATTTGACTGCCTTTTGCTTTGAATGGAGAAGGGCAAAGCGCACAAATGTAGGCAACGCCAGGCTCCTTTCTCCGAAACACAAAGGCCGATTGCTAGTGTTGGGGATACACACATGCTCAATCTATTTCCGTTGGGACGTTTATTACAATTTTGTTCGGTACTCGGATCATCGTTACAAATATATAAAATCAATGAGACCAATATTCATTTTCATGAAATATGTACTTGACCCGTCTTAATTAAATGCCAATCGGCACGAGCTATACCACATTCAATCGCTATATTATACATTCTATTCACTTTATATAAGTGTCCTTATACTTCACACACGCACACCTTGTACTTCGTTTTACTTGTTATGTATTCTCTTTTGTATCCGTCCCTTTGTTACATGTCGGTCGGTACAGCGAGATAAGAAAAAATCGAATTTCAGTATGTATATAAGTTTTACAAGGATGTCTTTGCTGCTTTGTCGCAGTGTTCTCATTGCTGACGTAGACGTAATCAGTGAAAATTTGCTTTCCAACAGCGAGGTATATGTTAATTTATATTTGATGGCCACTTAATTCAATTCCGGTTTGGAACTTCGTTTACTTCGATCACTGTTTGCCGAACACATCGATAATAATATTTGTTAATTGTTTGTTTGTGGGTTTTTATGTAACCAGCGATTTTGGGAAATATGTTTAAATATGTTTGTACCTATGTTTGATTGAAACACATGCAGAATAGGATTTTTTCCGTCCTCAACCGCTTTGCTTCTACGCAGACTTGTACATAGTAGCTCCAGATATAATGGAATATATGTATATTATATACATCTATCTATGTATATATTTATGCCGTTAATCCGCCAGCGAGTGCGACTAGCAACCGTCCACAGTTAAAACGCCAATGATAGTGCTACGTCGCCACAGCTTGCACCAGGGCTATCGGCAATCATTCGGCTAGCGCTCGTATTCGGCTCCGGCCAGCTTTGATGTTCTTGAGGGTACGGGTGCTAACTGCGGGGGCGGTGGTCGCAGGCTCTCCTCGTGCGCATAGCTTTCCGCTCAGCTAAGGGAGGCTTTGTTTGTGGCCTTTACATGCGGGCCGAAAAGCTTTGAACTATATTTTTCAACATGGCTTGCAGCTCGTTCTGTTCAATAGCTCCAAAACTCTGCCTACGTAAAGGCTATAAATCTACCTAGCCCACATCTTAATTGGGATGCATTTGCGAAATGAAGTGGCTCAACTAAAAAATACCCATTAATAAACTAATAATCTTTTAAATTAAATTCCAGATATCCATATATGCATATGTATAACAACGATTAATGTAAAAATTGAATAATTGTTCATTAACATGGACCAAATTAGAAAAACACAAAAATAACACTGTTCTTAATAGATACAAGGGGGATATATGCAATTAGGTAAATGTCTGTTTTTGAGATTACACACTAGCGTCACGTACCCGCAGTTGCATTTATTATCTTAGAATCTTCATTTATTTAAAACCTCAAAAGTAATGAAATGATTCTGAAAAAGTACTAAGATGTAGTTATAACATGTCTCTACAATGTTAGAAATAAAGAACACTTTCCAAAAGTGTGGCCATGATATCAAAAAAAAAATTCAAAACAATTTTTAACAGGGTGGAAGTGACCGTTTTGTCGGCTTATGAGCATTAGAATGGGCCTGGCCAAAATTTTGGTTGGCTTATCGATAAAAATTGTCAAGGTAAAATATGAAATGATAAAATTTAATCCTTTTGTGCAGTTTGTCTGCGTTGGATTTGACGGGGCATTGTTCAGCACGACGTCAATAGAATTTGCTTGCTTAATATTTCTTATTTAATTTAATTTCTAGCTTTCATAGTCTTCGAGATACCGACTTTCATACGGACGAACAGGTTTTGATAATGTCTGTCTGTCTATGTGAAAGTCGAGATCTTGGAAACTGTGAAATTTAATAGTCGATATAAACTATGCAAATTCAAGTAACAATGTCACGCCCACTCCAACACATACAACTTTTACGCGCACACTTTTAAAAATTTGTTATGATTTTTTTGTTTAATCAATTGACTTGGAAATTTGTAAAGCTATGCCACGTCCTCTCTATTACAAAACCCTGAATCATGTCGAGGAAAATACTTTTTCTTGCCAGAAGTACAGCCTTTCATTTATTACTTTTGTAACAATAACTGCAATACGAGTCAGTGCATTGCGTTTTTTGGCGAAATAATCTTAGAAATATCCTATGAATTATTGGGGGTTCGTCGAGCAAGCGATAAATAAAATCAGAAAAACAATAGAAAATTCGATGATAATCTACATATATTCGGAAATTCACTAATTTTAAAGCAACAACGCAGTCTTCAATGAAGGCGAATTATAATATTAATAATAAGCCAATAAGTAACGATAACCTGAGAAGAGATCCGTGCGTCGGTGACGCAGGGTGTACTCGAAGAGAAGATGGGAAAGAGAAAATGAAACTACGACTTTTGAGACAACAAAAGTTTTTCTGTGGCGATAGAGGGCTGAAATAATATGAAAACGACCCAATTTGCAAAGCGGTAACAGCATAAGCGGCAAAACATTGCATTTGATGAATATATCGTAGAATAGTGTAAACTAGTGTAGAAAAGTGAACAGGAATTTGTAAATTAACAAGTAGAGCGAAAAAAAGTAGAGTTAAGCGAAATTCGATTCAAAGTGGTAAGCGATAGGAAATTATACTAATTAAGATTTTAACTTTTTCCTAGATTTGTTGAAAAGTATGTAATAGGCAGAAGGAAGCGCTTCCGACCATGTAAAGTATATATATTCTTGATCAGGATCAATAGCAGAGTCGAACTGGCTATTTCCGTCTGTCCGTCAGTATGTCCATCCGTCTGTCCGTCAGTCTGTCCGTCCGTCTGTCCGTATGAACGCATCGATCTCAGGAACTACAAAAGGTTAAGAACGCAGGTTAAGAACGCAGACTTAGACGCAGCAAACCGCCCAAAACTGTTACGCAGCCAAGAATCTAAAGAGGCAGGGGTGAAAATAGGTGTGTAGGTCGCTGAGTAAGACCTACTAGAAAGTTATAAATTTTAAAATTTTGTTTATACGACCACTGAACTGTTGACCTCGGATTAAGTTTCTCGCGATAAATGTGTATGTACGAGTATGTTGGGGGTTGTATGCGGAAAGCAGGTATTGTAGTTTAACAATGTTTTTGTTCGTTACTTTATAAAATGTACTACTTTATATCCAATTTTTCCATTTATACAATAAATTCTCATAAAGTGTGCGTGACTTAAATTAATTTCAAAAATTCGTCGATATGCCCACAAATAAATTTTAATATTGCATTCAATTTTTCACAAGCTGGCGTGCGCCGCACATACTAGGGCCGCATTGCTAATCGAGAGGTTGCTACCGAAAAATTTAATTTTCGCGAAAAGGCGCAAAAGGGCGCAATGTTCGAATAGGGAATTAATCACTCTACAACATGGACTAACCCACTTTCATAACAAATTTTAACCATTTTTTAAAACTCTATTCAAAGTTGGAATTTTATTGAGCAAGTTCGACAAGGACATCACATGCTAAATACACAAATTGTTAAGTTTACACGCACAAAATAAGCAATATATTAGTAAACCCACATTTTTTCCAAAAAGTCAGGTGAAGTTCCCCATAGTGCGCTGTACTCATCTCTTATACGTCCATACCAATTTGAGGGTCGCTAGAAACACCAACACTATGGCGATGAAATTAAGAGAGTTCGACTCTTCTTTGTTGCTATCAGTCTTAACTCATGGTCAGTTTATACGCAGTTAGTAATGTTAGTTATACCGTACCGCCAACTTAGGTAAGTTGAAATGACATACACTTGCCAGAAAAAGTATGCGTACACACCCAATGCATAACTTTGATGGCAAAAAAAGTGTACATTTACATACATTGATTGCTTTTCATTTTTTGAAAAGTGATAACTTAGAATATAACAAAAACCAAGTCCCGATATTCTCCTAGTGGAAGTGCAAACATTTTTCTGGCGCCTCGATTGTCAAAAAAAAATCTAAATATAGATCACAACACTAAACGTACAATTGTTTTCTAATTTAAATTCTTGTACAAAGTATAAACATATATTCTTGTTTAGGATCAGTAGCCTAGTCGATCTGGCCATAGCGAGACGGCGAGGCTTAGACGCTTATACGTACAGACAGAACAAGAATATATCTACTTTATCTACTTTTCCTTGTACAAGTTACATACTTTTCAATGAATTTAGTATACCCTTTTACTTTACAGGTAACGGGTATAATAAAAAAACAAGATATAATGCTATAGTCGAGTTCCCCGAATATCAGATACCCGTTACTCAGCTACTCTGAAATATTGGTAAAAAGTGGGGCAAAAATAATAAAATTATAAAAAAATTAAAAAAATTTTAAAGGTGTGGGTGTAAAAGTTTTGTGCAATTTGTGGGCGTGGCAAAAAGTATTTTGGCGAATCTATAGAAATTTACAAGATACATATATTTAGAAGTGAAAAAATATTACATTTTTCAAAAGTGTGGGCGGTTTGTGAGCGAGGCCAAAAATGTTTTAAAAAAGATATACAAATTTACAATATATGTATATTCAAAAATAAACAAATATCACAACATACATATTTCAAAAGTGTGGCCGTGACAGATTTGGGCGGTTTGTTGGCGTGGCAACATTTGGAAACAAACTTGCGCTGCGTCTATGTCTCTGGAAGCTGCATGCTTAATCTCAACATTCTAGCTTTTGTAGTTCCTGAGGTCGAGGCGTTCATACGGACAGACGGACATACGGACGGCCAGACGGACGGACAGACGGACATGGCCAGTTCGAGTCGGCTATTGATCCTGGTCAAGAATATATATTCTTTATACGGTCGGAAACGCTTCCTTCTGCCTGTTACACACTTTTCAACGAATCTATCCTTTTACCAAAGACACTAGAATAATAAGATGCGTAACGGCCATACATACATTGGTTTTGCACTATGCAGCCACTTTTTTGGTGGCGGAAATAATTGCTCTCTCCCCGCTCGCGTAAAATTGAGAGCATAAAAATCTAAAAATAGAATTCAATTGCTTGTGTGAAAGAAAACAGTAGTCAAAAGAGTGTGCGTAGTTGTGCTAGAAGACGATTTTCGGTCCGAAATCAATTTTGATTTTTTTTTTGAATATTTTATTGAATATATGTACATAAATGCGGATATATTATTAAAATTTAGAAAAATAGTAGCAAACGATTAGCTCTTTGTATTTGTCAGCTTTAAGCAAACTTTTTAAGAGCAACTAAACGAAGGAAGAATAAATTTGGCGCGCTCTTCTACCCACCCAAAATTGAACGGTAATTTAAAAATGTCAAATTAGAATATAAAAAAACAAAAAAGCATACGTGTGCACCAGTGATGCCAATATTTTTCTAAAAAAAAAGGACAGATTGAGAAACGGAAAAAATAGGCTGAAAATTTTAAAAAAAGGATGAAAAAACAGGACAGATTTTTTTATGATTATTTTTTATTTAGTTAACTTTTAATTTAATATAATACTTGAAATGTTTTGTCCACGACATATTCGTCCTCAACGTTTCATTCATACGTTGCCATTGTGCCAATGCGTTTGAAATACGTTTCGGGCATTTTATAGGGCATTTCGTCCAAATCTAAAGGTGAATTACATATGTATGTATATATAAAAAATGGATTTCAATTAAAAAATAAATATATATTTACCTGACTGCCAAAATAAAGTTTAATGTTTCTACTTGTAGCCGATTACGTACTTTGGTTTTCACCAAATTAACTTGGCTAAACACTCGCTCCACTTCAGCATTCGACCAGGGCAATGATATGGCCAGGGCGAATTTCACCAGCTCGAAAAAAAGGGTTATTGCCACCGCTGTCCCTATATTTTGATACCTCTGGCAAAAATTTCATGGTGCTTTCACTATTTTCCCATTTTATCTGATGGATGCTCGGGTATTGAGCAATTACTTTGCTTCTCTTGTCGCAATCTTTTTGAAGCAGTTCCAATATTGGCAAAATATTATCTTTTTTTGGTCGCAGCACACGATCTACCGAAAATAAGTTAACCTGCTTTAAAATGGCATAATTGTCAGGCAACCTAAAATAAATCCGAAATTACTTGTTGGTCAAAAATAGTATACAACAAAGCTTACCTTTCTTTTAATTGATTAATTAGCGCAATCACTAAATCGGTACAACAAATACGAATTGCCTTTCCGGTAGCACCATCGATTTTTTTTAGTTTCATTTGCGGTTAAAATTTCGTATCCAAGATACAAGTCCCCTTGAACATATCGCTCAAAATCGTCCTCAAGAACGTTGACTTCAACTCTGGGTGGAATACTTTTTGTTTTGAGGCTATTAGTGCTCAAGATCAAATCGCCAAAAATAATTATCCCTTGCATCTCCTCTAGCACCGGTTTTAAAAAGACCAAATACAAATAATTTTCTTCGTCGTATAGTCCGCTCAATATCTTCGCTTTGTGACACTTTTCATCCAGCACTGCAGTTTGAAAATGTAGCTTTAGCTATTCGGATAGCAAAACATAAAAAAGGACAGATTTCCGGGTTGGGGCTGTTTGACATATATTCCGGATGAAGCAGTAAAAAACAGGACAGATCTGTCCGGAAAAAGGCTAAATTGGCATCACTGGTGTGCAAATTAAATTTGTTACGTACAAATTTTATAAAATATTTGGTGATAATCCGTTGTGCTAATCCACTATTACAAGTCACTTTACTTTTACAGATTAATTCTAATAACCATTCTCGCTTGTCGCCCGATCTTCAGATCTTTTGATTCTTCATCGGAGCCCAATCAACCTCGGCCAGAGGCTTTTCTTTTTGGAGAAAGGCTTTGAAATCTTTCCATTGCGTTGGGAAATTCAATTATGCTGACCATTGCAGTTTGATTGATACGCAATAAGTTGGTCCCCAATGCCCAATATGTTTGGTCTCCAAGAGGAAGTTGTGTTTGCGTTAAATTCGATCAAGACGGAGCTGTGCTTACGTTAAGTTTGGTTTATTTACAAGCCGGCGAAGTGCGACTTTGGGATCCAAGGAAAATCAATCGTTGAGATTGGATTTTGAAAAATTGTTTATAAATTGGGTAAGGGCCCCTGAATCATGGGTTGGATAACTTGCACACATTTAGTGATCGGCTGTCGCTGTATGCGTACAAGATAGTGGCTCTAGAGCGTTCTCTCTCTGGCTCTTGGACAAAAATTCGAGAGAGCCTAGAGCCAGCGCAAAAAATCGTGTGCAAAAAATCATATCTTATTATTCTAGTGTCTTTGCTTTTACTCTACGAGTACGCGCGCTGCACTATGGGGAATTTGACCTTTTTTTTTGGCATAAATTAATAACTCGGAAACTATTTAAGATACGATGATACTTTTTTTTCTAGTCTTATAAAATATCCTAACAATTATTTTGGCAAAGTGGCGTTGTGGCCCCCACCACCCATTAAAAAAAAATTTTTCTTTTTACTCACTATATTTTTCAGTATCTATTTTAACGTTAAAAAAGTGCTGTCGTCGATATGCCCACATATTAATTTGAATATTGCATTCAGTTTTTCACAAGCTAGCGTGCGCCACACACTTCTACTAGGGCCGCATTGCTAATCGAGAGGTTGCTACCTAAAAATTTAATTTTCGCGAAAAGGCGCAAGAAGGCGTAAATTATGACTATATGTTCGAATAGGGAATTAATCACTCTACAACATGCACTAACCCACTTAACCACAAAGTTGGAATTTCATTGTGAAAGATCCCCGAGGACATCACATGCTAAATACACAAATTGTTAAGTTTACACGCTTAAAATAAGCAACATATTAGTAAAAACACATAGTACACACCTCAAGAATCAGTATTAATTTCAAATTTGATGAGTTTAGGCCTTGTGGTTCAAAAGCTATGAATTTTAGTATTCATTAAAAATAGAGGCTCACCGATGGCACGGTGCCTTATGTCTGCAACATCTGACCTTACAGCTGTTACATAACATAAAACTTTGATCAATTGTTAACCCGTTAAGAACAAAATTTTCAAAATTCGTAAAAGTTGAAAAAACACATTTATGCCAAGACTTGATTTCATTCGACAATATGTCAATTAAAAGATCTCAAAAGTGTTCTCCGTAGCCGAAGACAACAAGCTTTTATTTCCAGCGGCGAATTTCAAAGCGCGGCGAATTTCAAAGCGCGGCGAATCTGCGGTGGTCTTGCGCAGAAAGCGAAAGAGAACAGAAGGGAAAGAGAAGCTCTAAATTTTTCCGGTTATGTGATATGTATCGATTTTTCGGTTTTGCATGGAGTTCGTGTTAATGTTCTTTTTGCAATTTATGTCCGTCGTGTTTTTAAGTTATATACAATTAACGACTACTTAACTTAACCCAAAAACTTAATAAGGGTTAAACAATACGGTTGAGCTAGTTTGGTTAAAGGTAATTGTGTAATTCAATTATTCTTGTATAAAAATTATATTACGTTAACGCACATTATTTTAAAAACTTGTTTAGTTTATTTAGTTTAATTTACGAGTACAAATTTTTTTTTAAAACTTATTTTTTTATAAGGAAAAATAAATAGTTAGTTTTTTATTATATATATATATATTTATATATTTATTTAATATACTATCTGGATATCGTAGTTAGCTTTCTTGCTTAGTAGCCGTGGTACATAACTGTATGCCGCAACTAGAACATTAACCAGTTGGACTTTGCGGTTAGCATCTAAGGCACTGAAGTCGCAACGATAGCCTCTGTTGAATGCTTTCAGTTGCCTTGCATTTTCCCTGAATTAAGGTTATAGTGTCTAGAACCAGAAAAAAATTGTTCCACCAGAATATTCTAGTGTCTTTGCTTAAGCTGAAGTCCAACGTTTACATGCGTATTGCAAATACTGTATACACTACAATATATTCTTCAACGAATGTAGTAAACCCTTTTACTCAATGGGTTACGGGTATAGCAAGAGAGAAGGCTTTAGTTTAGTTTGTCGACTACTAAATATACATACTGTCGAGTCTCGCAGCCGCCCGCAGCACTTAAATAAATCTCTTCTATTATTCACTTAAGTACATTGGAGACACAATTAGTCTACGGCACCTTAGCTTTCTTTATCTATGCAGATCAGCTGCGTGAGCATCTCGCGCTCTCTCTCTTTCTAGTACTCTCCTACACCAAAGACACTACACCTTTCTCTTAGCGTTCTGCTGTTTATTCGCTTTCGTAACTTATGCATACATATGTATGTACATATTTTCTTTCTTCTAGCACAACTACGCACACTTTTTTACTTACTGTTTTCTTTCACACAAGCAAGTGAATTATATTTTTATGCTCTCAATTTACGCGAGCGGTGAGAGAGGAATTATTTCCGCCACCAAGGACACTAGAATAAGAAGATGCGTAACGGCCATACATTGGTTTTGCACTATGCCAAATTTACAATATATGAACATCAGTGATGCCAATATTTTTCTGGAAAATAGAACAGATTAAGAAACAAACGGAAAAAAGGGCTGAAAATTTAAAAAAGAAAGGATGAAAAAACAGGACAGACCTTTTTTATGATTATTATTTATTTAGTTAACTTTTAATTTAATATTTTAAGTGTTTTGTCTACGACGCTTGATTAATTAGCTCAATCCCGAAATCAGTGCAACAAGTACGGATGGCCTTTTCGGTAGCACCATCGAATTTTTTTAGTTTCAAAGCTCATTTAGAAGGGCTTCTGTTATGTTCTGAGAGTCTCCACAGTTGATCGGTATGAGGAACAGAAGCGTGGAAAGAATTTCTTCACGTTGCGCAGCCTTTTAAAAAATACCGTATTATTAACAAAATATATTTGGCTTTATTGATCACTATTACTTACCTAGAAGCTTGGTTATGCTTTGGTGTACACTCGTCAACGAAAAGACTGAACTTCGCATTTCCCAGGTCCTTCTTCAGGTCTTCGTCAAAGTGGACGGCCACTTTTCGGTGAAACGTACTATTTTCCTAATAGCCAACTACTTATCCAAAACATAATAAATGAATGCAATATTTGCAATCTAGAAAAAACAGAGCACCGAAACACAGATATGCCATTGAAAACCACACCCAAACGAGAGCATTGTCGCGAAAAATTTATGATTGACATTTACTCATCTGAAGGTAAACATTACGTTAGTTGCATGGACATTTATTCGAAGTTTGCCACATTAGAAGAAATAAAATCAAAGGACTGGTTAGAATGCAAAAATGCACTTATGTGCATATTCAACCAGCTTGGCAAGCCAAGAATACTGAAGGCGGGATGGCGCATTTTCCAGTTTGGCCCTCAAACGATGGCTGGAGAGTGAGGAAATTGAATTGCAACTTAAAACCACAAGTACCAGCGTTGCTGACATAGAAAGACTACATAAAACAATTAATGAAAAAATTCGCATAATCAAAACATCCGACGACGACGATGTTAAACTAAGCAAAATAGAAACAATACTTTACATATACAATCACAAAACCAAACACGATACCACTGGACAGACCCCTGCACACATATTTCTCTACGCTGGACAACCCATATTAGACACCCAACTAAACAAAGAAAACAAAATAAACAACGACAGAATAGAATACGAAGTCGACACAAGATACAGAAAAGGCCACTACAAAAAGGCAAATTAGAAAATCCTTTTAAGCCAACTAAAAATGTAGACAAACAGATTCTGACCATTACAAAATCACTATCAAAAATAGAGTTACTCACTACTACAAAACACAATTCAAAAAACGAAAGAAAAATAATAAAATTTCAATTCCACAGGTACTTGGCACCTAATAACATTACTACTTATACTGACCGCAACGGTTCATGGACAACAAATTCAAATTAATAATATTGACACCAACCACGGATATCTCCTTCATCTCCTTTATCTCCGTTTATCTCCGAAAAACCAGTCCAGATACCATCCTCCTTTGAGCATCACTGTTTAAGGATCAACTTAACCGAAATAGACACCGTAGCTGAATATTTTGAACAAAGGCTGCGTACCGACTATCATGCACCTCAAATCAAATTTTTGTACAACAAGATAAAAAGAGAAATAAATGGAATAACCCTGCAACACAGAAATAAACGTGGACTTATTAACATTGAAGGCTCAGCTTTTAAATACCTATTTGGCACACTTGATGAAAATGATCGAGCAGAAATACAGAAAAAACTTGAGACACACGTTCATGACACAGTAAGGTTACATGAACTTAATGACGCTATACGATTGATAAACGACGGAATGCAGAAGATACAGAAATATGAAAATGACCACAACATCGTTACGCCCTTTTATACGAACTTATGCAGTTTACAGAATACATAGAGGACCTGGAAATGGGAATGCAGATTTCCAGAGTCGGACTGTTTAACCCCAAATTACTAAATTACGACAAGCTCGAGAATGTAAACAGCCAAAATATCTTGAACATTAAAACATCCACTTGGATCATTTACAATGACAACCAATTATTAATCATATCTCACATACCCATTAACTTTTCATTAATAAATACAATCAAAATAATCCCTTACCCAGACTCCAACGGCTATCAGCTAGATTACACAAGCACTCAATCATATTTCGAGAAGGGAAATAAAGTTTACAATAAAGAAAATAAAGAAATAAACAATGAATGTGTCACCAACATTATTAAACATTCAAATCCAATTTGTAATTTTGAGCCAGTACATACAGACGAAATAATAAAATACATAGAACCAAACATAATTGTAACCTGGAACTTAACCCAAACCAGTCTTAGACAAAACTGTCAGGATCCAATTAATAATTTAAAAATAAAAATGATAAGAGTAACCCAATGTAAAATAGAAATCAACAGCATAATTTTAAGCGAAAACCTTTTAAAACCTGAAATAGATTTAACACCAGTATACACACCACTTAATATAATAAAAATAAAAATTGTAAAACACAACGACATAGTAGAAATGATTTCTCAAAAAAACATTACACTTTACATACTAATCATTATTGTCATCATTACACTTGTTTTGTTGTACTTATATTTAAAATGTGTAAAATTCAATCCATTCATGATGCTGTATGCACAATTAAAATTAAGACCGAATCAAAATCAGAATCAAAATTTTAGCCCAAGTATAGGCTTTTCTTTAAGGGGAGGGTAGTGACGTATTTGCGCCACCCAAACCATGAAACCATAAACAATACTGTATGCCATCTGCGCAGTATACGATCTAATAAACAATTCTTTGGCAACGGCACTTAGCCGATCATGTAAACAAATCCCAAAACCTGACCTAAGCAGTTTTGCCTGCTCTCTCTGAGGCTTCTCCTCATCCTAAGAATCCAAGAGCAATGCTCTCACAAAAAATACTAACATACTCTTTAAGCACAGAGGCTTCTCCTCAATTTCACTCATATTTGATTTTTAGTCTTAAGCTGCCAATTGAACAATAAAAACACATTCGATCCCGATATATGTGTCGTGGAGAAAAGCGGCTCATGTCGCTTTTAAAGTTTATGAAACATACGAGGGGCGTTCAAAATAGTATCAAGCCCTTGGTATTATCCGAAATAAAATTAAAAACTCAGCAAACAACGTTCTAGCTTCGATCAGCACACTGTTAGAAATAGCACGATGCCTAAACGATGCAAATTAATTTATTTGGTTGGAATTTAAATAAAAAAATGTATTTTTTATATCATTTTTAAAGTTTACAGAGTGGTTTTTACTATAAGTTTTATAAGACCGGATAACCGATTAGATTTTATCTTAGAAATAGACTCATAGCTTAAATTTAGATCTTCTCCTCAAGACCTCGGCCAGCAGCTTTTTTGAAACTTATTGAACTTTGAAATTAAAGCTTAATGCTGAAATTGTTTCACTGCATTGTGAAATTAAATTGTGTTGACCATTGCAGTGTGATTGATACGCAATATGTTTGTTCACCAAGAGGAAGCTGTGTTTACGTTAAGTTCGGTCAAGAGGGAGCTGTGTTTACGTTAAGTTAGGTTTATTTATCTTTAGTGGCCAAGCAGTGGACCGGATAAGCTTGGTTCTCACGACTGGTGAGAAGATTTAGATTTGTTTATTTAATCAGTTGCAGGCCGGCGAAGTGCAACTTTGACACCAAAGGCAAATCAATCGTTGAGATTGGATTTTTAAAAATTGTGTAAGGGCCCCTGAATCATGGGTTGAAGAGTTATCCCTTCTAAAATTAAGCGTCCCGGGTTACACTTAGGTGATCTCTTAATTCTGTTAAAAATTCTTCTTGATTAAAAGACTTTTCTGTATATGGCCGATGTTTTTTGTTACAAATATAACATGAATATATTTAATAATAATTAAAAAAAATAAATATATAATGATTAAAATTAATAATATAAAGAAAGTGATATCTAAGTATTATTAATTTTAATGAAAGGATTTAATGTTTTAATATTATCTAAAGAGAGTTCTGAATTATTTGACAAAATATAATCTGAAATTTTATAATTTGTGAAATGGTTTGCAGCTATATAATCAAGAATTTTGTTTTCTATATTTGTATATTAAATGTTGTTAATGGTGGTTGTACCATTACATGTAATAAGAAAATATCCATTTATATGGGAGTTGTTAACAATATTGTTACCATTTATAAAAATAACACCGTCTTAAATAATGTCTATTTTTTAATTTTTTTCTCTAATTTTTTTACAAGTCGATTTTTCTCCATTTAATAATTTTGTGAAACAGGTTTTTTCTTTACTAATGATACAGTAGTTGTTAAACAGTTCTGACTTAAATGTAGACATTTCATAATATGCATTATCGCATTTTGCGACTTGATTGCTTATTACTATGTGTCGCATCTATTTGAAATTATAGGGTATTTTATATAAATAATTAGTAGGTCTTTATGAATTGCAATTTTGAACACAGAGATTTCTATTAGATCTGCAATGATTACAGGTCTTAGTTTGTGACTTAATATATCTTTTATGTCTTCATTGTTTAAAATTTAAGTATTAAAGACAACAATTTTAGCCAATCTGATGTATCGATTAAATTTTGTTTTCTTAATGTTCTTTTAATGTTTTCTTTATCATCAGAAAGATCCTATTTCTTTGAACAATTTGGAATTGTTCAATTGCTTATTAATATTTTTTAATAAGTCATTGATTTTAATTTGAATTTTGACGAAGTCATCATGATCCGGAGTTCCAGCTAACCACTTTCACACGGTGCCTAACTCATTAATTCCCTATTTAGATCTAGAAATATTGCTCTTTGAAATATTCTAGGGGCGTTTTCCCATTTCCATTTTTAATAAAAAAAACTGTGTAAGGTCTGAAGAAAATCCAGCTGATTTAGCATCTAGGGGAATTGATTCAAAACAATTGACCCACTGTGATCTTTGGTGGAAAGGTCCAAAATGGCCAGCTGATGCAAAAGACCATTGGCCTCGGCAGCAATTGAAAGAGGAAACGACAATTATAAATACAATAATAAATAATAAAACCGATGATCCTATTTGCAATTTGTTGGAGAGGTATTCCTGCTTTTAAAAACTAATACGTATTATAGCCTACACAATCAGATTTATTAAAATGAAAACACAAAATGAATCGTATCCCTCCTATATTCACGTAAAAGAATTAAAGTTAGCTGAAAGGATAGTCATAAGAAAGAAACAAGAACTTCAATTCAGCCAAGAGATAAAGTGTCTGCAAAACAACAAAGAAATCAGTACAACTAACAGAATATTGTCACTGAATCCGTTTCTGGATAAGGATGGAACTCCTCAGAGTAGGAGGAAGACTACAAAACTTCGATGCAGAATTCGAACTTAAACATCCAATTATTTTAGATAAATGTCATATATCTTACTTGATAATTAAAGATGCTCATAAGGAAACCTTATATGGAGGAATAAAACTTATGCGTATTCTATTCAAAGAAAGTATTGGATGTTTGGGTTAAGAAATTCGTTGAAGAAGTATTTAAGAGAATGCGTCAAGTGTGCAAGATATAGACAAACTACAGCTAAGCAAATAATGGGAAATTTAAGAAAATATCGAGTTACTATGAAATATCCATTCTTAAATACGGGATTAGATTACGCAGGTCCTTATTTTGTTACGTGTTCGGAAAATCGCGTACAAAAAACATTTAAAGGATACGTTGCCGTATTTGTTTGTATGGCCACCAAAGCCATACATTTAGAAATGGTAACCAATCTAACTTCTGACGCATTTTTCGCTGCCCTCAGAAGATTCATTGCTAGATAAGGGAATCGTGCCAATATATATTCGATAACGGAACAAATTTTGTAGGAGCTGGTAGAAAATTAAATCAAAAATTATTTTTTGCCATTCAAAAAAAATTTAGCGATTGCAGCGCAGCTGGAGAAGGATAGGATTGATTGACATTTTATTTCGCCGGCAGGACCTCACTTCGGAGGTATTTGGGAAGCTGGGGTCAAGTCAATGAAATACCATTTAAAGCGTATAATCGGCGACAATATTTTGACATATGAAGAAATGTCAACCCTTTTATGTCAAATAGAAGCATGTTAAATTGAAGACCATTTACACTATAGTTAATGAGATGGAACAACAAGAAGCTTTAACGCCAGGTCATTTTCTGATTGGAAGACCGCCCTTAGAAATAGTCGAACCGATGGAGGATCAAAGAATCGGAAATTTTGATAGGTGGAAACTTATCCAAGAAATGAGGAACGATTTCTGAGTAAAATGGAAAAATGAATATTTGCATACACTCCAGCAAAGGAATAAATGAAGAAGAGAAATTCCTAATATAGAAAAAGGGCAAATAGTTTTATTAAAAGATGAAAATTGTCATCCAGCAAGATGTCCTTAGGAAAATTGGAAAAAGTCCATAAAGGGAATGATTATAATGTCCGTGTGGCTAAAGTAACGATGCAGAAAGGATTTATCACAAGACACATTGCTAAATTGTGTCCCTTTCAATGAATAAAATCTGTTGAAAAGAATGAGGCTGTCCCTGAGCCGAAAAGACGAACTAGAACAACACCAGGAATGTCCAAGATCGGAATTATCATTTCAATGTTGTTGTTTGTATTGAGCTGTCAATTTTCTAGCGCCGTACCTAAAAATATAACACCAAGATATTCCATAGACAGGATAAGTAAAACTTCAGCCATATATTTAGATCCTGTAGGAGATGTGGAGATTTTGAGTACTTCTTGGAATTTAGTGATCTATTATAAAATGGATCCATATTTTAAAATGATTGAAAAAGGAAAATGATATGAGAAAGGTTTGCAAAAGGCTACATAGCTTTGAAGAGCAATGTAGTTTGGTTTTAGATAATATGCAAGGCCAGTTAGTGGAACTTGAAGAAACCAATAAATTGTTTATGATGCAGTCTAGATCCAGAAGCAAACGTGCTCCGTTAGAATTTATGGCTTCATTGTACCATATTTTATTTGGTATAATAAATGATTTGACAGAGAGCAATTAGAAGAAAACATGAAGAATTTATAAGATAAAAGGAACAACCTTGATAAACTAATTCAAAAACAAACATCAGTGGTTGATTCAACTACTAATTTATTGAAAAGGACAACCGAAGATGTTAACACAAATTTTAGGAGTATGCAAATAAGTTTTTTAAACATGACGAAAGTTCTTAAAGAAAATTATTACGTTTATAAGGCGACAAAATTCTTTATGATTATGAAAGAGCTGCACTCATTGATCGAAGAAGGCGAAAAAATTCAAGCAGGAATTATAAGCCTTTTGATTGATATTAATCACGGTAGGTTAAATAGGCCAAATCAGCTTAAAAATTAAATAGTAAAAATTCAGCAAAGTCTCTCGGAGAATTTAGTAATTCCAGGAAAACGATCAGGTACGGAACTCAAGAAGGTGCATACACTGTTAACAGCCAGAGGTTTATTTATCGACGACAAATTAATCATTAGTGCAAAGGTGACTCTGTTTAGTAGACATCCATCTAAATTGTTCAGACTGATTCCATTTGAATTATGAAGATCAGATGATAATGGTGCATACAACTTCAGATTATTTAATTTATAATTTCGAAATAGATTCTTATCACATAATGACGGAAGCTACTTTAAACCAATGTCAGAAATGGCAACTAAATAAGAGAATATGCAAGGGAAGTTGGCCGTGGAATTCTGCGAATGATAATGCATGTGAGATTCAGCTCCAAAAGCCAGATAAAGCGGCGAATTGTATCTATAAAACAGTCGTCGACTCTAAAAGTTACTGAGTTGAGTTGGAAAAGACAAACAGTTGGTTATTTAAGGTTCCTGTAAATTCCAAAGTCCGACTGCAATGTACAGGCCCTCAAATTGAGTTGTTTGATTTGCCTCAGCAAGGAATTTTAAGCATTCCGCCATACTGTACGGCAAGAACCGAAGATAAAATTTTAGTTGCCCACCATAATATTCAGTCTGAAAGCGAAGAAGCGCTATCAACACCTCATATAGGAGAAGTTAGTGAAGTTCCGAAGATTAATTGGGATCCGCTGAAATTTTCAATATTAAATCATAAATCATTTAATCACAATGAAATGAAATATATGAAAGAACATCATTACAAATTGAAAATAATATAATAATAATATAATATAATAATATATTTCCTTCGGGAATTTTCTGTTAGACAACGAGTGCAAGCAATAACCTTTGCAGGTCCATTGCCAACACTATAAAGGTTAACAATTAAGATAAAACAAAAATAAAGAATATAGTTATATTATAATAATAAAGAATATAATAATACAGAATTTTTCTTAAAAGAAAAATGTTACCTTAAGATATTAAAGGCGAAAAGTAAATAATATAAGAAATTTAGTCTAACCTTTCAGCTGTACATTTTAAGATATACGCCTAGCCTTGCTGGCTCTTTGGCAGAATGTTCACACATGAACACGGTTTGAAATATCAACTCAACAAATGTAGACGTTTGCTTATGTTGCAGCCTCTTTACAAGCTGTTTTTTCAATATCTGATTCTTTCATTAAAATTTGGTGGAATCCTGATTCCAAATCAATTGTTGAGAAATATTTTGACTTTCCTAAGCTTGATAATATTAAAGACGGGTCTTGCCTCGGGTGTCTGTCCGGTATTGTGCTTTCGTTTAATTTTTTATAGTCAATAAGTAGTCGATGTTTTGGAATACCATCTTTGTTTTGACCCTTTTAGGGTACTACTAAGACTGGTGAATTATAGGGGCTTCTACTTGGTCTTATAATTTGCTCTATTAACATTCTGTCGATTTCATTATTAGCGAAATCTGAGACCGAATAGCATAAGGATATTGTTTGCTATAAATTGCCTTGTCATTGTCAGTATTTATTTCTCCTCTAATATCGGTTCGAAAAGGAATTTGCATATTTACTTTGAAATGCTACTTTTCAATTTTATTCATAATTTTATTTTCGAAATCTTTTGTTTAATTTGAAATTATTTTTAAATTATGAATTTTTTCTTCAACGACGTGCTCAGGAATTGTGGATCCCAAACTATTAGTTTTATTGTTGACGGATAATTCAACGTCGGCGTGTTCGGAATTTGTATTTCCCAAACTTTTCAATTTTAATTTGGTGGAATTAACATCGTCGGCATGTTCAGGATTTTTTTAACCCCAAAAAATTCAATTTTAATTTGACGGAATTAACATCGTCGGCGTGTTCAGGATTTTTTGATCTCAAACAATTCAATTTAAATTTGACATCGTCGGCGTGCTCGAGATCATAAGATCTCCAGCTATAATTACTTCTTTCTGCAGTAACTGATTTAGTTTTTTCTTCTATTTGTTCATCAAAGTATTTTTTTTATAATATATTACTGTAATGGAAGAGTATTATTTCCACCAATTAAATACAAATCGTTTTTCTCCTCATTGTCATAATATTCCAGTTTTTTCTTTTTTCCATTATATTTTCTACATCTAGAAAATTTTTCTTAATAGATTGTACCCAATTAAAAAGTCCGATTCTAAACCTTATATTTCATAAAATATATGTTTTGTTTTAAATATAGTTAGTATATATTAATATTTTATAATTGAGTATCCATGAACTGTAGATACTCTCTTGTAAATTGGTAATTATTTTGTATTTTCATAAATTCCCTTTTTGATATAGCAAGAAGAGGCTCCTGTGTCAACTAGTATTTTTAGTTGTTGGCTTGTACTTCTGTCTATTCTTGTTATATTCCCCTGTAGGGCTCTGATCTAAAAAATGATCCTCATCAATGTTATTATTCCCATACCTTTCTGCTTCCCTTTTTAATGGGATTTATAGTTCAGTTTTTTGTGCTTGGATTTGATTATAATTATTTCTTGGTGAAAAATTATTATAATTCTCTCTGTTGTTATTATACCCCCTGTTGTAATTATTATTCGGACAATGGAAATTATTGTTCGAACGATTTTTATACCTTATGGAACTATCTACCTCCATTGGTTCTTGTAGGGGTTGTACCTTAGAATTGTTATTTGAATTCCAATTATTATTTTGTCCGAAGTTCCCGTTTTGTGGCCTATTTGCAAATTGGGCTCGAAAGTGGTTAGACTCTAATTCCTGACATTTTGCCAAATCATTTGGCAAGTCTGGTGGGTTTAGAGAGAAGAGTGTTTCTGAGATTGAACCGTTTAATCCAGAAATAAAAATTCTAAGAGCGTTTCTTCTAATTGTTTTATTAGTTTCCTTGGTTATTTCACTGTCTTTTCGATATGTCATTATAGTTTTATTTATGAGTAATGTCATTTTCTTGTTTACTTCGTTATAGAATTCTGTTATGGTCATGCGTCCCTGCCTAAGGATGCTTAATTCTGATTCGAGAATATGGATTGGTCTTTTATCGTTGTAAATAAAATCCAATCTAGAAAGAATTGCTTGAAAATTTAAAACGGTACCATGGTTGGTTAGAGCATCATGTGCTGCTCCCATGATTTTATTTCGTAGAATTGTTAAAGCGATAAAATATTGCTCGCTTTGAATTTTATATAAGCTCATGGCAGTTCCTGCCGCTTCTCTCCAGCCTACATATTGGGTTATTTCACCTGTCACCTCACAAGACTTCTCGATGCGGTCTTCCTTTTGTATAGTTGGGGGTTGATATTCCTTCTCGGAGTTTAACTCGTTGGCGAAGTTTCTATTAGATCTTCCTTCCTTCAACACTTTGTGTTTGGGTTTTAATAAATTCAAAGTCAATTCGGCATGGGTGTTTCTTCTTTTCTTTTTCGTCTGGTTTTATTCTCTATTTTATCACTGGCAGTATTGTTTTTGGTTGGTGGATGTTTTTCCACTTAAAAAAATTACTGATCAATTGTTGTCGGTGCGAGCTCAATATTTTTATTTAACTTGTTATCGTTAAATTTTTTTATCTGAACTTTTAATATCACCGATATAGTTGTTTACGACGCGAGTTCACGATTTTTATTTAACTTGTTATCATTAAATTTCTTACATCGGAACTGTTAGTTGCATCGATTGGGTGGTTGACAGCGCGAGCTCATGTTATTTATTTAACTTGCTATTATTAAATTTTTAGTAACTGAACTATTAGATGCACTGCCCCACGTTGGTCGCCAATTAAGAATTCTATTACGAATTCATTTAAAAAAATTTATTTTTTCTTTAATTTTTAAAGTTTACAGAGTGGTTTTTAATATAAGTATTTTAAGATCGGATCACCGATCAGATTTTATCTCAGGAATCGACTGATCGCTTCAACTTAAATCTTCTCTTCTAAACCTCGGTCAGGAGCTTTTTTGAAACTTTCTGAACTTTGAACATAAAGCTTAATGCTGAAATTGTTCCTCTGCATTGTGAAATTCAATTATGCTGACCATTGCAGTTTAATTGATACGCAATATGTTTGATCCCCAAGAGGAAGCTGGGTTTACGTTACCACCAGCGAACATAAACATAAACAGAAGCTACGCTTCTACTGCGCATTAATGCAGCACCAATAACATACGCAGACAATCGAATTTCATCACAAGTCGAAATGAGCCTATCTCAATTCGATTTGCAAAAGACAAAATAAAGTAAACACTATCTGGTCGAGGCTCGTTGGAAGAAATCTGAATCCAGAAGATTCAGTCAATTCGGCACCGCGAAGATCAACGGTTGTGCAAATTGCACCGAATTCCAACTAGTATAAGCTAGCGCTTAGTTAATCTTATTGACTCAGTGTGTTCTCAAATAACCAATAAAAAGTGCAAAAACTAAAAAATATATTTTTTTAAATGAATTCGTTAGAGAATTCTTAATTGGCACCCAGCGTGGGGCGGTGCCAACGAAAGTTCGTATTAAAAAATTCGGTGAATTAAAAAGTCGAATCATAATTCACTGACTCGCGCCGCCAGCCCAGTAGTGAAAGTTCAGGTGAAAACTAAAGGTGGAGGTCATACCATCACCACGAACTAAGTACTACAGTTAAATATTTTTAGTGAAAAAATTCAAAAATCCACAAACTAATAGTAGTGAAAATTCTGATAAGAAATAAAGGTGGACGTTAAAAAATCACACCATCATCAATAATTAAGTGCCATAACCGGACAATTTCTATAAAGGAATATGTATCGATAAACACAAAGCTATACAGTGAGATAAAAAACATCTTGTGAAAAAAGAACCAAACCAGTCCAAACTAAAAACTTTTTTTTTTTTTATTTTTTTTTTTATTTAAGCTTTATTAAGGCGTACGGGGAAATGTGGGAACCCCTTTATGTCCTTTTTTTCTATTGATTCAGCCCATTTGGGCGCGCCGGCTAACTAGTCTAGTTAGCTTTATCAATTTAACAAAATTTTAACAAAAACAAAACAATCACAGATAACAAATAATTTATGAGAAGGATCAGCTTCTGCTGGCCCTTGTTAAAGGAGATCGGGAAATGAGATCCCTTGGTTGCCTTCTGTTGAGCCTCCCTGGTGGGCGAGATCTGTTTAGAGCGCTGGCAAGTCGATTTCTGTGGCGCTCCAGCCTGTCATGGTATCGACTAGAGTGCTGGTTTATCTCGTCGAATACCGTCGCGAGTTTGAGGTCTCTGTGCAGGGTGGTGTTTCGCACAAACCACTCGCAGCCGGTGATGAGTCTTGCGACCTTATTTTGGATGGCCTGGATCGTTTTGATTTGGCTGTCACATGCCAAGCCCCAGATTTGGCACCCGTACTTCCAGCTTGGTGCTATGATCTGTTTGTAAATTGTCAGCTTGTTGGAGAGTGACAGTTTACTGCGCGGGCAGAGTAGCCAGTAGTGCTTCGCCACCTTAGCACGTAAGCTTGTTCTGATGGCAGTCACATGCTTGACAAATGTGAACTCCAAGGTACTTTGCTGCGTTCGGCTGTGGTACGGGGGCTCCCTCGATATGGACGGTCGGTGGCGTTCTTCGCTTTAGAGTAAAGCAAACGTTGGTAGATTTTCCGCTGTTTATGCCGATGTTCCAACGCTCTGCCCATACCGAGAAGAAGCTGACCTAGTAAGTGACGAGCAGCCCAGCACTAACCGCCAAGCTGCTATTGCTGCGCAGCAGACGGCTGCTATTAGCAAAGCGCAACCAAAACCACCACCTATTGTGCTTGAAGGCGTTAACGACGTCAATTTGCTGATGTTGGGCATTAAAAGAGTGGTAGACATTAGCAAGGTCGAAGCTAGAGCATGTCTGGGTGGCATCATGCGACTTTACGCTGCGGATGCAAGCACGTTTCGAAGTATCGTCAGCTGGATTGAGGACGAGCAATACGAGTTCCACTGCTATCAGCTTAAGGAGGACAGACCGTATAGGGTCTGCATAAAAGGTCTGCACCATAGCACACTGTCCAGCCAGATCAAAGAAGAGATTGAAAAAGTTGGTCACAAGGTGCTTGATGTACATACGCCCCTAAAGCGCAGCGAGCCTGGCACTTCCAGTCAATATATTCTTCATCAATATTGCCGTTGCGGCCAATAACAAGGCGATCCTAGCAGTGAAGACTCTATGCCATATGAGAGTAGTAATAGAACCACTTCGCAAGCGCACTGCTACCGTGCAATGCCATCGATGCCAGCAGTTTGGTCACACGGCCAAATACTGCCGCAAAGCTCACATCTGTGTGAAGTGCGGTGGAGAGCATCCTGCCAAGGATTGTACTCGACCACGTAGTGAGGAAGGCACCTGCTACAACTGTGGTAAACAACACCCAGCCAACTATTCGGGCTGCAGCAAGTACCAGGAGTATCTACAACGCTCGAGGCCCAAGAGTGGACTTGGAAGCAAGCCCGAAGGCAATGCGAGAAGCTTGCCGCGCTACACCACCGGAAGCCGGCCGACTGGTACCCTTCAAGGCGGCGTCTCCTATGCAGCCGTAGCAAAGCAGCACCAGCAGCAGACCCAACAGCACTTTAACGACCGGAGCCGCAGCCGACAAAGGGAGACGAGAGAGCCACTACAGCATCCGATGGACACCAACAACAACATCGAAGCCATCCTCAAGTTGCTGAGTGATAGCATCAACTCGCTCCGAGCGTCCCAAGAAAAACAGATGGAGATCATGATGATGTTGCTAAAGCAGCAGCAACAACAGACACAGCAGCAGGGGCAGATTCTTAATCTGCTCACTGCCGTCCATGTGCAGCAAGCCCCATAATGATGCCGCTGCGCATCCTAGTGTGGAACGCCGACGGCGTATCCACGAAGTTGCCTGAAGTTGAGTGCTTCGTACGACGTCACGAAATCGATGTTTTACTGCTCAGTGAGACACACTGCAAGGGGGCAGAGACACCCAAGTTATTTGGCTATGTAGCCTACACTGCCAATGATCCGAGTGCCGGCAACGCCAAAGGCGGGGCAGCCATGATGATCAAATCTAGCCTTGCCCATTTCCCGCTAACACCTATAGCAACTAACAAGGTACAACTTGCGCCGGCTACTATCGAAACAGCACTTGGCCCTATAAGCTTTGGAGCGGTATACTGCCCCCCGAGATTTGCATGGACTACGGACGAGTTCAAGGACATTCTGGAAGAGTTTCGCACTAGATTCATCGTTGCGGGCGATTGGAATGCGTCCCACTGGCTCTGGGGTGCGGGAAGGAGCAACCAGAGAGGTCTTGCACTAGCAAATCTCGTCCTAAACTCGGAGGTGAACTCGCTAGCAACAGGAGGACCAACAAGATACCCATACGGCAGTAGAGGCTCTCCAGGCTACATTGATTTTGCGCTGACAAGGGGTGTGCTGGGCATCCACGCCAGCATAAGTGCGGTTGCTGAGCTAAGCTCCGACCACCTGCTTTTGGTAATTACGCTGGATGCGGGGGCAATATGCTACCCTAAAATGGAGCGGATAATCACTAGACGCACTAACCTGGAGGTATTTCAATCGCAGCTGGAGTCCACTCTGCCCCTCAACACTGCCTTAAGCTCCGAACAGGACGTTGATGATGCAATTGATCTGTTTACCAACAACATAAAAACAGCAGCTAGTCTGGCAACTCGCTGCATATCTCGGCAGCCCGCGGCAGATCGAATCCCAATAACCAGGGAGATCCTGCTACTCATAGCTAAGAAGAGGCGCTTACGCACTAGGTTAATGAGGTCTCGCCACCCGCTGGACAAGACGGAATGGAATAGAGCGCTGAGTAGGCTCCGTTGTGCGTTGGCGTTGCACAAATCAGAATGGTTCGACGAAAGGCTTTCCAACACTGGAGTCGAAAGTGAAGCGACGCATTCACTCTGGAAGGCCACGCGTGCTATCAAAAGGCGTTGCACGAGGAAGGCGCCATTAGCCTACAGTAACGGGACATGGTGTCGGACCGACTTGGAACAAGCGGAGGTATTCGCTGCGCACCTCGCCGAGCGATTTCAGCCATTTAATCTTGCCAGCCTGCAACAGGTTGAAGAAACTCAGGAGCAGTTGAACCAAGCGCTTCAAATGGACCCACCAATCACGACGTTTGAACCTTGCGAGATAGCCGATGTCATTGCGAACCAGAGTAACAACAGAGCACCAGGACAGGACGTTATCTGCAACGCCACATTGAAGGCACTGCCCAGTCATGCGATCCTCTACATAGCGTTGGTTTTCAATGCTATCGTGAGGTTGCAATACTTCCCTCATCAGTGGAAGCTCGGGATAATCTCCATGATCCACAAACCTGGAAAGCCAGAAAGGGAGCCCGCCTCCTACCGGCCGATCAGTCTTCTCCCTTCAATTTCGAAGGTATTTGAGAGACTGATTGCTGGCCGGATTGTAACGATCATGGAGCACCAGTTCGGTTTTCGTGCTGGCCACTGTACTGTCGAGCAGCTTCATCGGGTCGTCGAGCAAATTCTGACTGCCTACGACAATAAGGAATATTGCAACAGCCTCTTCTTAGACATTCGAGAAGCGTTTGATCGAGTGTGGCACATCGGACTCCAGCTAAAAATCAAACAGACGCTGCTCAAATTGCTCCATATTTCGGGTTGCTGAAATCGTACCTGGAAGGAAGCGTTTCCATTCAGCACTTTCCACCGAACATAATGTGGCAGCTGGAGTTCCACAAGGTAGTGTCCTCGGCCCCCTGCTTTACTGCCTGTATAGCCACGATATGCCGCAGCCAGACGTAAGCCTATACAGGAAATCTATGTTGGCCACATTTGCCGATGACGTGTGCGTCACCTACAGGTCCCGATGCGAGCACAACGCAGCCGATGGTATCCAGGACTTTGCAAGCGACTATTCGCAATTTGTGCCACTATTTTGGACTTTTCACTATGAAAAGTAATTTTTTACTTTTTCACGTTGATTTGTTACGTACTGTCACACAGTGACAAGAAAAGCTTATATGTAAACTAAAAACTGAATTGGTGAAAAACAAAACAAGAAATCAACAAATCATCTACCAAGAAGGAAGGGCTGGGGGCAATCCCTCGCCAAAACACCATTCAATCGGAAAAAAAAACTAAAACAGACGGAAGGAAGAGCTGAGGGCCATCCCTCGCTACCAATAAACAAACACCAGGAGAATCATCAACAACTACGAGGAAAATCTGCTCTGAGCAAAAATAAAAAATATTAATTTTAATAAAATTATTTGAAAGAAATAAATACTCCTGGCGAATTGAGAGAAAAAAAAGGCTGTTGTTCAGGCTATTTTCACCCTGGAAGATTTAATAAAACAATGTAATCAATTAAAAGTGGCGAATACGAGTAATCCATCAGGCAGTACTTCGGCAAATGGCCAAATACAACAATAGGTCCTTTTGACCTCAGAACTCATTAAACAAATAGTAACCACCGAAGTAGACTCCTTAAAACAGGTGATAATATCATTGAAATTTCAATTACAAGTAAATAAAAACAAGGTAGAAGAATACAAAATTCAGAAAGTAGATAGAACCATAGTATGTGAGATACTTCGCAGCGCTATCAATCGTCAGAAATAAAATAACAGAAAAAGCGAACGACGCATTGACCATACATGACCATCTAACCTTGCTAAAGGTTAGATTAATAATAATCGTCAATACCCAATACCCATCTAACCTTGCTAAAGGTTAGATTAATAATAATCGTCAATACCCAATACCCAAGAACCAATGGAGATTGACGAGTCCATCACAACTCAAAACCGACCGCCCGTCAGCTATAACCAAAACAATAATTACAGACACGACTACAACAACAGGAATTACGGACAATACACAAATCATTACAATCAAGGAAATAGTTCCTACCGGTATAAGCAACCGGTTGTAAACACCGAGAACCAGAAAAATTATCAACAAAACGGACCGTTAAAGAGAATGCCTACCGGTTCAATTAACCAACCGGAACCAAAGGCAATGAGGGTAAATAATATCGAAGAAGAACATTTTTTAGACCAAAACCAGGAGCAGGACTAACAAGGATAGATAAAACAATTAACAAAGAACTAAAAATACTAATCGATACTGGAGCCACAGCGTGTTATATTAAAAAGGGAATTTATCAAAACAAAAATGAACTATCAATATATAAAAGAGTATCCACATTTATCATAAGATAAATATATATCTATTATTGTTATATGAGGCATTCCCCTGTAAGGTTCTGATCTAAAAAATGATCATCATCAATGTTATTTATTCTCATACCTTTCTGGGCTGGTTGACTTACTGTCCCAGTTGCTTCCCTTTTTAATGGGATTCGTGGTTCAATAATTTGTGCTTGGTTTTGATTATAATTATATCTTTGTGCAAAATTATTATTATTCTGTCTGTTATTATTATATCTGTTATAATGGTTATTTGGACGATTGTAGTTATTATTCGGACGATTGTAGTTATTATTCGGACGATTTTGAATCCTAATGGAGCTATCAACTTCCATAGGTTCTGGTGGGGGTTGAACTTTGAAATTGTTGTTAAAATTCCAATTGTTGTTCTGTCCAAAGTTACCGTTTTGTGGCTAATTAATATTCATTATATTTGAAGTATTTTTATTCTGTCTAGAATTTACTGGGCTTACTGGCTGTTTTCCTGATTTTTATTTTCATTTCTAAACCCATAATACCTATTTGCGAATTGGGCTCGAAAGCTGTTAGATTCTAATTCCTGGCACTTTGCCAAAGCGTTCGGCAAGTCCGGTGGGTTAAGAAAAAAGAGAGTTTCTGAGATTGAACCATTCAATTGCTCCTAATTGTTTTATTTGTTTCTTTGGTTATTCCGCTGTCTTTTCCATATGGCATTATGGTTTTGTTTTTAAGTAATGTCATTTTCTTATTTACTTCATTGTAGACGACCCTGTCTAAGGATGCTTAATTCTGATTCTTTTATCGTTGTAAATAAAATCCAATCTAGAAAGAATTGCTTGAAAATTTAAAACAGTACCATGGTTGGTTAGAGCATCATGTGCTGCTCCTATGATTTTATTTCGTAGAATTGTTAAAGCGATAAAATATTGCTCGCTTTGAATTTTATATAAGCTCATGGCAGTTCCTGCCGCTTCTCTCCAGCCTACATATTGGGTTATTTCACCTGTGAACTTGCGTAGAGATTTAACTACCTCTAAGGTAGTCTCGTATTTAATAGTTGGGTCTATTGTTTGGATTTTACAATCCTCCACTTTATTTTTGTTAGCGGTTAATTGCCCTTCTATCCCTTCAATTTTTCTTGTCACTTCACTCAATTGTACACTTATTAATCGGTTAATTAATTCCATTGTCAGATTGCTGGCGTTGTATAACCCGCCCTTAACACTTAACACTTTGTGTTTGGGTTTTTTTTTTTGTGTTTATTTAATTCAAAGTCAATTGGGCATTGGTGTTTCTTCTTTTCTTTATAGTTTATATTTTTCGTCTGGTTTTATTCTTTCGCTTATCACTGGCAGTATAGTTTTTGGTTGGTGGATGTATTATTTAAAATTTTTCTCCATTAAAAAAAAATTATTTAGTTCAGCGCGAGTTCTAGATTTATTTGTTATAATTAATCTTTTTCTGAACTTTGTATTTGTACTGATTAATTGTTGTCGGTGTGAGTTCACTATTTTTATTTAATTTGTTATCGTTAATTTTTTTTATCGGAACTTTTAGTATCACCGATATAGTTGTTTACGACGCGAGTTCACGAGTTTTATTTAACTTGTTATCATTAAATTTTTCACATCTGAGCTGTGAGTTGCATCGATTGGGTGGTTGACAGCGCGAGCTCATGTTATTTACTTAACTTGCTATCATTAAATTTTTAATAACTGAACTATTAGATGCACTGCCCCACGTTGGGCGCCAATTAATTTATTTGGTTGGAACTTATATAAAAAAATGTATTTTTTATATCATTTTTAAAGTTTACAGAGTGGTGTTTACTATAAGTTTTATAAGACCGGATAACCGATCAGATTTTATCTCAGAAATAGACTCATAGCCTAAATTTAGATCTTCTCCTCAAGACCTCGGCCAGCAGCTTTTTTGAAACTTATTGAACTTTGAAATTAAAGCTTAATGCTGAAATTGTTTCACTCCATTGTGAAATTAAATTGTGTTGACAATTGCAGTGTGATTGATACGGAATATGTTTGGTCACCAAGAGGAAGCTGTGTTTACGTTAAGTTTGGTTTATTCATCTTTAATGGCCAAGCTGTGGACCGGATAAGCTTGGTTCTCACGTCTGGTGGGAAGATTTAGATTTGTTTATATAATCAGTTGCAGGCCGGCAAAGTGCAACTTTTAGATCAAAGGCAAATCAATCGTTGAGATTGGATTTTGAAAAATTGCTTATAAATTGGGTAAGGGCCCCTGAATCATGGGTTGGATAACTTGTACGAGCCCAAGAAATACAATTAAGAAGAATTAATAAATCAAGATATGGCAGAACTTTCCAGGTCGGGGACACTGACTTTGTAAAGCAAAACAAACGACTCGGAAATAAACTTTACCCACTCTACAAAGAAGTAAAAATTGAAGCAGACATTGGACAAGTGTCTTAATAAAGGGGAGGGTAGTACATAAGTATAATTTACGTTAGGATTATTATTTTCTTTGTTTAAGCCGTCATATATATTTTAGTAGTGTCAATTTGCCAAAAGTTTACTTACCTAAACATTTGTTAAATTTAGAAACAAAACTTTCAGTACAATATAAAGAATCGTTAACTCCTTAGGTACAGCCTAAGGTAAATCTTGAACGATCGTCTCTAATGATTTCAAAAACTTTAAATTCACGCAACAGGAACTCAAAAATTAAGCAGCAAAACAACAATACACATTACAATTAAAAAGCACAGCTTACAGAACAATAGCTCAGAACAAAAAACAAAAACCCATTAGTGTTATTAATGACCTACTTCATCCTATTATTATATCATAATAAAAAACAAATTTAATCAACGAGCGTTGTACATTATTCTATATTATCACTATTATTAACTATCAACGTACTTGCAGTTTATATTTTTTGTATTCTATAATAATTTAAAAAAAGCGTTAAAGAAAGCTCTTTAATCTTACTGGCATAAGCCACATATCCGATTGCGGCAACCGGAGAGAACAAATCAACAACTCAATCACCAAAATACATTGAGCTCTCCGCCACCAACTACTCAATCCAACGTGCGCATTGTGACGACACTACAAGACCACCAAGGCCAACGTCAACAAAGGACGGATCGCCAGGATTCCCGTTCAACATCAACCGTAGAATTTGAAAAGACTGAGGACAGCCCTAATCTTAGTAAGGGAGGAGTTAACTGAGTCACTTATTGCTTATGCCCGGCTTAACGTTAGCGCATCGGAGCTTTTGAGAGAAGAGCGAAGCTTGCTGAAGAACGTAGGGTAAAGATAAGAGATCTTATTTGTAACCATTAGTCGGTATTTGGAGATCAAAAGCGTCGGTCATCGCCACGCTCTAGCATACGAATTCGCCTCATTTGGTGCAGACCGCACAAACTCTATTATAATTTGTATACTTACACAAATAAATATATTGAAAATACATTTAACAATAATTTGCACACGCACACAATGTAAACAATCTACATCCCACTATGGGGAATTTGACCTGTTTTTTTGGCATAAATGTGTTTTTTCAACTTTTTCGTATTTTGGAAATTTTGTTCTTAACGGGTTAAAAATTGAACAAAGTTTTAAGTTATGTAACGGAAATTAATGTTAAATTAACATTAAATTTAACATGTTATAAAATAACAACTGTGAAGCCAGCTGTTGCAGACATAAGGCACCTCTATTTTTAGTGAATACTAAAATTCATATCTTTTGAACCACAAGGCCTAAACTCATCAAATTTGAAATGAATACTCATTCTTCAGGTGTGTACTATGTGTTTTTACTAATATGTTGCTTATTTTGTGCGCGTAAACCTAAACAATTTGTGTATTAAGCATGTGATGTCCTCGTTCAAAATGAAATTTCAACTTTGAATAGAGTTTTAAAAAATTGTTAAAATTTGTTAAGTAAGTGGGTTAGTCCACGTTGTAGAGTGATTTATTCCCTATTCGAACATATAGTCATAACTTGGTCATTTTTTAAGTAGCAACCTCTCGATTAGCAATGCGGCCCTAGTAGAAGTGTGTGGCGCACGCTAGCTTGTGAGAAACACACGCTTACTTTGCCAAAATAATTTTTAAGATCTATATAAGACTAGAAAAAAAAATTATCATCGTATCTTAAATAGTTTCCGAGTTATTAATTTATGCCAAAAAACAGGTCAAATTCCCCATAGTGCGGAGCAAGCGATGCCTCTCTCCCTAAGCGGCACTCTAAATCTTCAATTATTGTATACAATTTATATGTCAAGTGGGCGTTCTTGCTTCCAACATAATATAAACAAAAGGGCAGCACATGTAATATTTTTGTCACAAGAATTTAGGCTTAGGCTGAGATCAAAGAAATAAAGACGTGAAACTATTTCCCCAAGTTTTATTTTATTCTTAGCATTGTCCTTAGTCAACTGGCAGGACATAAGTTCGACTCAAAAAAAACAAAAGCTTTTCACTATATATCTAGTTTGTGTTACGAGTAGTACAAGTAGAAGTACATTGTTTCTTGGGCTAAGCCATTTTTAGTATTCAACTGTGACACACTTGGTCTTTAGGTACTCGTTGAGCGCCTCCTGACCCAAATCCTTGCCATAGCCGCTCTGCTTAAAGCCCCCAAATGGTGCTGCCACATCAGTCTTATTATATACATTGACAAACACAGTGCCGGCCTCAATGCGATCAGCAAAGCTAAGCGCTTTGCCAATATCCTTTGTGAAAACGCCACTGGCCAGACCATACTCCGTGCGATTAGCCCGCTGCATTAAGGAATCTACGTCGCTGCCACTGAACTTGGTTATTATCATAATCGGTCCAAAGGACTCCTCTTGGGCAATGAACATATCGTCCGTTACGTTCGTGAACACTGTAGGAGTGAAGAAATAACCCTTGAGGTGTGGGACTCGACATCCCCCGTACACTAGTTTTGCGCCCTCATCGACCCCACGTCTACAAAACTCCAGCAATTTGTCAAGGTGCGCCTTGTGGTTCTGAGGCCCGTGAACCGTCGAGCGGTCAAGTGGGTCCCCGATGGTCATAGTGCGCAGATCCTTAAGGACGCGTCGGATAAATTCGTCGTGTATCCGATCTTCCACGAAAAGCCGTCCCGCGGCGATGCAGTTCTCTCCTTTGTTAAAAAACACCGAAGACATGCCCTAAATGAAAAATAGAAAGCTTTAGCATTGTTATCGATACATTCTATCGTGAAACTGTTTGGTACATCGATATGCATTGGTAAGCTAGCAAAATAATATTTACACATTTACAAAAATACTTTTGGCCCTTGGGCGACACGTTTCACGTTATGGAATTTCACGTTTGAAAAAATCAACCGCAAAATTTGAAATATTTTTGTTTTATCGCTAGAACTGGTGCTTACTTACGTGTCTGACGGCTTTGTCCATATCACAATCAGCGAAGATAATTAACGGGCTCTTGCCGCCCAGCTCCAGGGAGCACTTTTTAAGGTTGGAGTCTGCGCAAGACTTCATAATGTGCTTGCCAATGGGTGTGGACCCGGTGAAACCCAGTTTGCGGACCAGCTGATGGTCTGCCACTGCCTGTCCTGCATCTGAACCTTTTCCAGGCAGGACATTGATCACGCCTGGGGGAAACCCGGCACGGACAGTTAGCTCTGCAAATTTCAGAGCGGTCAGCGGGCAGGTCTGGGCAGGCTTTATGAGACATGTATTCCCGGCGGCAACGCAGGCGGCCATTTTCCAGGAAAGCATCATGAGAGGGTAGTTCCAGGGCGTTATTAACCCGCATACACCGATTGGCTCCTTACGGGTGAATGTCAGTACATTGTTGGGTCTCGCAGGATTAACGGGGATCGTGTTGCCCTGGATCTTGTCGCACCATCCGGCAAAGTAGCGCCACGCTTCGATGGACATTCCAACGTGGGTTTTAAGGGCTAGCGTGTAAACCGCTCCCGAGTCGACTGACTCAATAGTGGCTAGCTCCTCCTTATTTCGTTCTATTAGATCAGCCAAATTGACCATCAACTGGCCTCGTTGTCTGGGTGTTATCTGCTTCCAGGGTCCATAAAAAGCAGAGTGAGCTGCTTGCACTGCCTTGTCCACGTCCGTGGCCGAGGCGCAGGCCACTTTACAAAGCACTTCCTCATTGGTTGGGTTAACAATTTCCAAAGTGCGTTGAGCCTCGGCGTCAACAAACTCGCCGTTGATAAAAAGTTGCGTCGGCACTCGGATCTTTCTTTTGTTGGCTCTCAGCGTGAATGCCTCAAAGTGGAGCTGCTTGTCACTGGAACAGGCACTTTCCTGTCGAAGAAACCTAACCAGCTCGTTAAAGAACTCCTCGAACACGGGCGCCATAAAAACTTGCTCGTTCTGCAGCGGCACGTCGAAGACTTCTTTAACCTCCTCCACTAAGCGCACCACGTCCATTGAACCGGCGCCGGATGCAAAGAAATCGGTCGATGAGTCGATTTCTTCCTTGAGTATTGCATTCCAAATTCCGGCCAGCAACGTTCGCTTCGTCAATTCGTCCTCGCTAAAGTTGGTGATAGACTGATCCTCAGCTTGCTTAAACCACTCGCTCGCGCTTATTACCCTTTTGCCACGCTTAATGCGGCGAATGTTGACAAAGGCACCGTCGGTTCCCTCTATAAGAAGACCACGGCTGTGTATCCAGGCGGGCTTCGTTAGGCCCCTTAGCCGTAGAACCTTTGCATCTGACACGGGGCCAGCGGAGTACAGATGAGCTCCAAAGAGTCGAATTTGCTCTTCTGTGCCATTATCATGCAAAACAGTGGCTATGGCTCCAGGAACTGAGTCCAGACCGCGAACAAAGTTCCAAATTTTTTCTGCTGATGCCTGAAGATTGATCACCTGATTTTCTGTTTTAAACATAGCCGGGTCGTAGGTTGCCCCCACTTCCGCCTGGATTATCTTGGGTGCCGTACCACTAGCCACCATGTCCACGGCGACACGCATTGCTTTTACACCTTCGGGGTATAGGAAGCGCTTGTATATGGTGTCCAGCGTGTCTGTGGGTTCCAGATTCGTTTGCCGGGTTAGCAGCAAGGGTCCTGTGTCAAGACCGTCATCTGCCCAAAAAATGCTGAAGCCGGCCACTTCGTCGCCCTCGATCAGTGTCCACGATATGGCACTAGCTCCGCGGTGACGTGGCAAGATAGACGGGTGGTAACAAATGCTGCCCAATAGCGCCCCGTCAATCACCTCCATGGGAATGAATTGAGAACAGAAAGGCAAAACATTCAGGGTAGCGCCCACAGACTTGTATTGTTCCAAGACCTCAGGCAGTGCCACGCCCTTGCGACGCCAGCTTGCGAACTTGAAAATAGGTATGTTGTGGATGCTGGCAGTAGTTGCCAAAATGTCCTCTCGATTTCCCTTATCTGGAATAGTGAAGACTCCTACAATTTGGATATTTGAGCGCTCCAACAAAAGTTCCAGAACATCAGCAGCAAAATTGCTCTGTCCTATAATTGCGATTCTTATTTTTAGCTGAAAAGCGCAAGAGATAAATTTGAAAAAAAGCTTAGAATGATTTTTAATATGTTGAGGTTGGACTCATAAATTATAAGTTTCCCCTTAAAAAGTTTATATTTATTTCATTTATTTTTTGTTTTTCTTTTCAATTTATATATGTAAATATTCCAACACACTTTTTCCTTGGATATGCAACTTGCTGAGTAACGGGTATCTGAATGTCTTGGAACACGCTACAATCGAGTTCTCTCTTGCTTGTATACTTTATCAATATAATATACATATTTACCGATGCTTCCATATTTTAATCAATAAATTCTATTTAAATTCAAACATTGTCAAGTGACTATATATACTGCTTTTCAATAAAGAAATTGTTTTTCGTTGGTCTCCCTATATCTCGCAAACATATATATTTTAGTCTTGAAATGTTTGTGAAGGTAAGGAAACGTTTAAAAAATTCGTATAATTGCCGGGAAAATCGTAAAAACAGTAAGCTCATGGTTTTCTATGGTCTGCATTTAAAAAATCGACCTAGAAAAATTAAGACCTTAAAACTTATGACAATTTTCTACTTAAAAAAAAGAGTGCCATTAAGTCAGGACAACGCACCCTAAAAGCAAGGCTACGGACCATAAATGAAAGACAACACCATGAAAATTTTTCTAAAGCCCCGGCGAATTTTTACGTTGGCACCTACCATAAATCAACGGAAAATACATACGGACATAATTGAATTCAAAGAAAAAATTTAAGTGAGAGAAGTCCTTCTTGTTTTTGTTTTGGGCTTCACTTTATTTTCAAAAGAAGGAATAGCACTTAGAGAGAGCATGTCTATATATGTCTAATTTTTCGTCGAAATTTAGGGGATTGTCCATTAATTGTTGGGACGACAATTGCATTACAACAGCCATCCCTAACATTTTTTTTTTTAACATTTGGTGTATATATTTGGTCAATACGTCATAATGAAACAATAATAATTATAATGTTCGTTATGTGAGAATAATAGTATGTTACAGTAACTAAAGGTTACATATTCTTTCGCTTCAGAACGAAATTTTAGCGTCAACGCCTAAATCGTAGAAGTGGTACCAGCTACGATGAGAAATTCTCATAGAGCTTCTTGGAGATTTTCCACCGGCTGGAGAAACGGCAAAAGAAAATGTAAGAAATATTATTCTATCTATTTTTTTTGGTATTCGCACAACATGCGTCGCACATATGTACATATATATTTACATACAGTTAATAATAAAATATATATTAAACCTTAGTTTTATTTTTAAGTAAACCTTATAATTGAATATTTTTATGTAAGATATATTTATAAAAATTACATCTAATAAAAATATAAAAAGAAAAACTAGAACGTTTAATTCGGGAATAATTTAGAAAAAATATTTTTTATTGCACAATTTTTTTCAAATGGGCTTTATTATAGAAAAATTCACCCTATTTTTAGTGGAAAACGACCTTAAATGCAAGAAAATGCAATTTGGTAATGGCTCCCTTTTGTAGGGCTTCTGTTTGTGTTTTTATGGCGATTTTGAGTAAGCATTTGGATAAGCACGCATTTGGATACGCGTGACATCATATTAAAATCCGTTTAAAAAATATTCCCAAGACAAGATTTTGAAGAATTTTTTTAAATAAACATTTGTGTCGGGTTGTTTCTCTGTTAGTAACAAAACGTTATTTGAAAATTTTAAACTATTTTGTATCTGTTAAACAGGTCTATATGGGAATTTTACATTAACACGCTTGTTTAGCGGGAAAGAAGCTATAAATTTCATACGCTCATGATTTCAAGACACCTGGCGCTAGAGTCGTTGAAAATACGTATTTTCTATTAATAAAACAAGTTCAGGGGTCAAAACAATGTGCATTAGTAAAATGGGAAAAATTTCTGGTAATGATTTTTAATATGTTGAGGTTGGACTCATAAATTATAAGTTTAACCTTAAAAAAGTTTCTAAAATGGGAAAGAATTCTGGTAATGATATAGATTCACTGATTTAAGAACTAACATATATTTTTCCTAATTTCTGATATCAAACCAAAACACCTCTAAATGAGGTAAAAACTTGTGACGATCGTACCTTCAACACCCAAAAGTATTGATATCAACTTTAGTGACGAAGAATGATATTATTCTCAACTAATGATTTAATGAATTATTAATTACTTATTAGTCAATTATTATTATTAATGTATTATTAATTTTATTATTTTATTATTATTGTACTACCACTGACTTGAGAAAGGCAAGCAAATAATGAACAAACGGTAATTACAAAAGCTAATGACGAAAACAAGATGAAGCAGACAAAAAAGGGAGTAGCATTTTTGTTGTTTTGTTTCTTTTCTCTTCAATTGCATTTTCAATTTAGAATGTTTAGTGTTTTCTGGTATCTTAGAAATTTCATAACGGCTTTAAAACTTGGGTTTGTGTTTTGCCAGTAAGTAGAATTTTATTAATAACATTTATAAACATTAAATTTTAATTTCTTTCTTTTCTTTACGTTCTTTTACTTTTCCACTTTATGTGTTTGTTATATTCTTTGGGAAAACTTCCTGCAGTTTAGTTCGAATATGTACGTTCAATAGCAGTTTTCAGGATAATTGATTCTGTAAAGTATCCAAACTTTTGTCCATGCCCACTTTAACGCCCGCAAAACAGCCACGCCCACACTTTTGTAATTCTTAAAATATTTTTTAATTATATTGAAAATGTTGAATTTTCTCATTTGCACTTCCCTTAGCTGAGTAATGGGTATCGCACTCTCTTCTTTTTACATATTAATATGTTCATGAGTGCGTTTGGAACATTAACTAACGTGAACTATTCTGAAGTATAAATAAAGAGCTAAATTAATTTAAAAATGTCCATATTGAAGAGGGAATTATGCCTCAAAATTAAAGTCCGCAAGTTTGCTTGTAAAGCGACTTATTTTAATCAGATCTATACTAACAGCCATTAGATTTGACTACTCTTCAGCACTTTAACAAACAAACACTAATAGTCAAGTAGCTTTTAATATGAGTACTCAGTACTCTGGTTTCACTGCGTTATTTTGTCAGAGCCCGCAAAGTATCAACTGATTTCGTGTTAACAAATCGGGGCTTATTTATAGCCTGACACCACATAAGCGCTTCATTATCGTTATCAACTGTTTAAAAAAAAAAAAATATAAAAATATATATATATATATATATATAAGAACGAAAGATAGACTCGGCAAGCCAAAGCCTATATACCCTTGCAAAATTTAAATATATTTTAAAAATAAACTTGGGGCATAACGAAAAATAACAATTTATGAACAGAAAAAAAATATAGAACGCTATGGTCGAGTTCCCCGTCTACGAGAACGAGAATTTTCTGCATTTTCTGGAATATCGGTAAAAATTTCGAAAATAAATAAAAAAAATTTAAATGTTTGCAAAAGTGTGGGCGTGACAGTTTTGGGCGGTTTGTGGGCGTTCTAGTTAACGTGGGAAAACCAATAAAAATTTACAAAACAAACAAAAAAAATTAAAAACATGAAAACATTTTGCAAAAGTGTGGGCGTAGCAAAATGAATTACCAAATTTGCGCTGCTTCTATGTCCCTGGAATCCGCATGCCTAATCTGAACTTGATAGCTTTTATAGTTCCTGAGATCTCGACGCTTATACGGACGGTCAGACGAAATATCTTTATTATATATATATACAATATATATAATATTCTCTTCATTCTGCCCTGTTATGACTTATATACTACATTTAATTGAACAAAGCCTTTTGGTAAGGTTTCATGGAGATATCTTTAAAATTGGGAAAATGGACGGACAGAAGAACATGGATATATCGACTCCGCTGTAAATACAAATCAAGATTACTTTATATGAGTTTTGTGGCACAGTTTTTTCATGAGTTGCAAACCTCTGAAATCAATATACTCTTTTCAAGGGTATAGAAATATGTATGACTCTGTTGCTAGCTCACTTTATATATGGAATCACAATTAAATTATAGAAACGAAGCGATAGCTTCTGAATACGAATATGGTCAGTGTGCTAATTTGTATACCTGTTACTCGTAGAGGTAAGGTGTATACTGTATTCGTTGAAAAATATGTAACAGTTACAAAGAACCGTTTTTGCCATTTTAAGGTATATATTTTACTCATCAGGATAACAGGGGATTCCATCTAGAGTAGGTTAAGCATACAGATTCAATGTTCAAATAGTGAAAACAAATTTGAGAATCCGACCGTAGTAGTTAAAGGTTTATTAAAAGTTTATTGCATGCTGAAGTTTCCGCTTGTTACAGAATTTGCTGCTTGCAATCTTGCATCTTGTCTGTCTTTACATTCATCGCTTTCACCAAACTGTTCTTTCTTTAGCATCGCAATCGTCTCAGGATCAAGAAATTCGTGTAGTCGTTCAGCTATTTTGGCCCACTTGGCCTTGGCACCTACAGACAGCTCGGAAGTAGAGGTTCTAGTAGGCAGTGTCTTTTTTGTTGAAAAGGAATGATTCTTTGTTCAAATAGTGAAAACAAATTTGGGAATCCGACCGTAATAGTTAAAGGTTTATTAAAAGTTTATTGCATGCTGAAGTTTCCGCTTGTTACAGAATTTGCTGCTTGCATATCTCAAGCTGGGTATCTGATAGTCGGGGCCATCGGCAAAAAAGCTTTCTCCCGTTTTTGACCAGAAGGCCTGACCATATTTATTATTGGAACTAACATTGTTCAAGTGTATAACAAAAATTATACAAATTCCATTTAAAATTAAGCGACACATTTATAAGATACCTGTATTTCCCCTGAAAAGATTGTTTGGATTGGCATATGTGGCATATTTTCTCGATTAGGCTGGTATTGCGATGATCTTAATTATTCTCTGATTAAAGAAAAACTTTAAAAAGGTGGATTTCTTAATGGTAAGCTATAGCAGAGCAATATTGATTGAGAAGCAGTTATCTGATTAATTAGCAAATTACTTGCTCATAGTGCCATCAAGTGGTAAATATTCTGGGTCAGCTAGTATATTTTCAACCGTACGGCATGCTCTATTCCCTTCATACGTACCTCAAATACTTTGCCCTGCTGGGGCTTGTGCCTTGGTCAGAGAATTGTGCTCAATCTCATTTCAAACAGAAATTGTACTCAGCATTCCTAATTATTTTAAATGCAGTGAATTTCGGGATTTCCATTAATTTTCCACAAAATTCAGAACAATTTCTCTCTCTTATGGTCAACGTGATTGTTTTCGTAGCTAAGATTGTGTGCGTTACTGTCATTGTACTGCAGATGATGGTTAACTACGATGACTACTTCAGGTTCTGTATGGAGATAAAGTACTTGGGACTTCGACTGCAGTGCGAACTTAAGATACAAGTAGGGCAGTTAAAGTGGCAGTTGTATGTGAAAATTCTAGCACTCGGTATTGGATTTTTGGTGACGGTATTGCCCTCCATCTATGTTGCTCTAAGCGGAAGCCTCCTCTACTTTTGGTCTTCTCTCTTATTAATCCTTATTATAAGGATGCAATTCGTATTGATGCTTTTGTACGTAGTTTTGTTGGGTCACCACGTAAGTCTGTTAGGTAAACGACTCCTAAACGTACTTGAGTGTCATTTGATGGGCGCCAACTGCAGTTTGGACGGTAATGTCAATCGGCTTTGCTCCCTAGATTTTCTGCTAGCACTTAAACAGTGTCATATGGAACTTTATCAGCTGTTCACACACTTCAACGATCTCTTTGGCTGGTCCATACTTGGTACCTACGTGGTTCTGTTTTCAGATAGTACCGTCAATGTATACTGGACCCAGCAGGTTCTGGCTGAGGTCTATGAATACAAGTACCTTTATGCCACATTTTCCGTTTTTGTACCCTCTTTTGTGAACATCTTGCTGTTTTGCCGTTGTGGAGAGTTTTGCCAACGACAGGTTATAAAAAAAAACAACAAAGAAAGCTAGCTTCGGCAAGCCGAAACCTATGTAGTTATGCAATTTTATATAAAAAAAAAATATAAAGCTTTCAAGCTTTCTGATATAGTCGTCCGATTTTGATAAAATTCAAACCAAAATTATCTATTATCAAAAAAATATTATATTGCGAACTAAAACGTTTTATACTCGAATAAAAAGAAATTTTTTTTCATTAATAAGCTAATCAATTTCCGATGTTCCTTGAGTAGGTAATACACGTATGCTATATTCGTTGTTTAGATGTTTACCGAATGAAAGGCAAATTAATATATATTCTCAAATACTGTTGTATATCGAATTAGAACACTATATGAAAAAAAAGACATTTTTTTCTCAGTTTTCCCGAATAAGAAAAAACCAAATAAATTGCAAATGAGCCTTTCACTGCGATGCAATCTTCTGACTGAAATCAATGTACCATCTGCAATTTTGTTTAAAATTTACAATTTATATAAGTTTATAAAACATGAGATGATTATATACAGTTACATACATACATATATTGTATATTTCATAATCCTTATGCAAACAGCTGACTAAAATTTTGAAATTAAGGTTATTTCCACCCCTTTAGAGTGTCTTGATTGGAAGTTACTTAAGGAACTTGTCTTGCCATCCATCGATCGGAAGAGAAACCTCTTATAAAGATCTGCTGACGGAGTTTATCATGCAAGTGAAGCAAAATTTATTGGCTATCAATGCTGAGGGCTTTATGAACACTAATAACTCCCTTCTAATGTCGGTTTGTATGATTTTCGTTTCCAAACTAAGCACTATTTAAATATATTTTTACATTTTCAGATTTTGGCTGCGAAAGTGACCTATTTAATCGTTCTTATGCAATTCAGTCCAGTGTAGCAATGCTTCACCCATTGGGCTTATTAGCCCAATACGGTATTTATTTCCTCTGCGCATTATATTGTTTATGGTTGATCTAGCATAATGAAGACAAAATACTTGAATTAACAAAATACATTTAATCACCGGCAATAATTTATCAGCATTAAGACTGGTATGAGTTAAGTGCAGTGGGTCCAGAAGAAGAAACCTGATAAGAAAAAGTTTCAAAACTGAATACGTTTCGATTCTGAAATTTTGGGGCTGACCAATAAAAAAAACAAGGTAGAATCAACGACACTAGAATTATTCTAGAATTATTCTAGTGTCTTTGGTAGAATGCTATAGTCGAGTTCCCCGAGTATCAGATGACCGTTACTCAGCTAGTGTAAGTGCGAAAAAGAAAAATTTTATAATTTTCCGGAATATCGGTAAGAATTGCGAATAAAATTAGGAAATTAAAAAAAAATTGTTCAAAAGGGTGGGCGTGACTGTTTTTTGCGGTTTGTGGGCGGTAGAGTGGGCGTGGCAAAACTATTTTTAGCAAATCAATAGAACTTTACAGGACTAAAAAAAGAATTAAAAAATATCACATTTTTTAGAAGTGTGCCCGTGGCAGTTTTGGGCGGCTTGTGGGCGTTAGAGTGGGCGTGGCAACATTTGGAAATAAACTTTCGCTGAGTCTATGTCTCTGGAAGCTGCATACTTAATCTCAATATTCTCCCTTTTGTAGTTCCTAAGATCGAGGCGTTCATACGGACAGGCGGACATGGCCAGTTCGACTCGGCTATTGATCCTGATCAAGAATATATGTATACACCTTATATGGTCGGAAACGCTTCCTTCTGCCTGTTACATACTTTTCAACGAATCTAGTATACCCTTTTACTTTACGAGTAACGGGTATAATATTTTTCGCTTGGTAATACCGATAATCACAGAAAACTGTTATCAATGTCAGCCAAGTGATAACCCGAACGATTGCCCTGCGTTAGAAACCAACAAGCAGTCTACAAAACGAACCGGTTTCTATGATGTACCATTAAACTACGATCCGGTTTTAAGTAGTTTATGTCGTGCCAGTTTCAATGGGCACGGATCACTCCTTATAACCGAAGTCCATCTAATCTTTTTATAAGTGCTTTCAACTTTTTATACATTTTTACGAGCTGGTACGAGCTGGATTAAATTAAATTTTCCATGCTATATCATAGTGGGGCAATTAAAATATATTTATTATTGCGCTTTTCAATATTCCTCCATTTACTTGTTATGAATAAAAACAAAAACAATTTTAAAATGATAAATTACATTTTAACAAATTAATCGGGATCGACTTTTACTCAAAAGACACCTGAGCATTGACACTGAGCTCTTGGACCACAACATCTCCATCTTCGTTTAGAATCTGAAGATTGCACTCAATTTGTTCGGTTTTTAAAACTTCTGGATTAATTTGGGTTAATGTTGGGTCCTCAAAGTTTTCAATCCCAATGCGATCAGCTGCTGGAGCTTCAATAGAAGAGCGGGTTGTGATTATATTTCCAATTTCATTTGACAAATTTTCGGAAGTTTTCTTTTTGGATTGGCTCATAACACTATTTAATTCCAGATTATATTTTGGCATTTCTGTAATGTTTTCAAATCCTTTAATGCTCGCTGAGTTTCCATCGCAATTGTTTTGTGTACTGTTATATTCTTCTGAAATTATTAATTTCTCATCTTCTTTAAAATCGTTTTCCTCGAACGTGATATCTGTAAATATATTAGCATCTTGTTTGTCTTTACATTCATCGCTTTCACCAAACTGTTCTTTCTTTAGCATCGCAATCGTCTCAGGATCAAGAAATTCGTGTAGTCGTTCAGCTATTTTGGCCCACTTGGCCTTGGCACCTACAGACAGCTCGGAAGTAGAGGTTCTAGTAGGCTTGTTACAGAATTTGCTGCTTGCATATCTCAAGCTGGGTATCTGATAGTCGGGGCCATCGGCAAAAAAGCTTTCTCCCGTTTTTGACCAGAAGGCCTGACCATATTTATTATTGGAACTAACATTGTTCAAGTGTATAACAAAAATTATACAAATTCCATTTAAAATTAAGCGACACATTTATAAGATACCTGTATTTCCCCTGAAAAGATTGTTTGGATTGGCATATGTGGCATATTTTCTCGATTAGGCTGGTATTGCGATGATCTTAATTATTCTCTGATTAAAGAAAAACTTTAAAAAGGTGGATTTCTTAATGGTAAGCTATAGCAGAGCAATATTGATTGAGAAGCAGTTATCTGATTAATTAGCAAATTACTTGCTCATAGTGCCATCAAGTGGTAAATATTCTGGGTCAGCCAGTATATTTTCAACCGTACGGCATGCTCTATTCCCTTCATACGTACCTCAAATACTTTGCCCTGCTGGGGCTTGTGCCTTGGTCAGAGAATTGTGCTCAATCTCATTTCAAACAGAAATTGTACTCAGCATTCCTAATTATTTTAAATGCAGTGAATTTCGGGATTTCCATTAATTTTCCACAAAATTCAGAACAATTTCTCTCTCTTATGGTCAACGTGATTGTTTTCGTAGCTAAGATTGTGTGCGTTACTGTCATTGTACTGCAGATGATGGTTAACTACGATGACTACTTCAGGTTCTGTATGGAGATAAAGTACTTGGGACTTCGACTGCAGTGCGAACTTAAGATACAAGTAGGGCAGTTAAAGTGGCAGTTGTATGTGAAAATTCTAGCACTCGGTATTGGATTTTTGGTGACGGTATTGCCCTCCATCTATGTTGCTCTAAGCGGAAGCCTCCTCTACTTTTGGTCTTCTCTCTTATTAATCCTTATTATAAGGATGCAATTCGTATTGATGCTTTTGTACGTAGTTTTGTTGGGTCACCACGTAAGTCTGTTAGGTAAACGACTCCTAAACGTACTTGAGTGTCATTTGATGGGCGCCAACTGCAGTTTGGACGGTAATGTCAATCGGCTTTGCTCCCTAGATTTTCTGCTAGCACTTAAACAGTGTCATATGGAACTTTATCAGCTGTTCACACACTTCAACGATCTCTTTGGCTGGTCCATACTTGGTACCTACGTGGTTCTGTTTTCAGATAGTACCGTCAATGTATACTGGACCCAGCAGGTTCTGGCTGAGGTCTATGAATACAAGTACCTTTATGCCACATTTTCCGTTTTTGTACCCTCTTTTGTGAACATCTTGCTGTTTTGCCGTTGTGGAGAGTTTTGCCAACGACAGGTTATAAAAAAAAACAACAAAGAAAGCTAGCTTCGGCAAGCCGAAACCTATGTAGTTATGCAATTTTATATAAAAAAAAAATATAAAGCTTTCAAGCTTTCTGATATAGTCGTCCGATTTTGATAAAATTCAAACCAAAATTATCTATTATCAAAAAAATATTATATTGCGAACTAAAACGTTTTATACTCGAATAAAAAGAAATTTTTTTTCATTAATAAGCTAATCAATTTCCGATGTTCCTTGAGTAGGTAATACACGTATGCTATATTCGTTGTTTAGATGTTTACCGAATGAAAGGCAAATTAATATATATTCTCAAATACTGTTGTATATCGGATTAGAACACTATATGAAAAAAAAGACATTTTTTTCTCAGTTTTCCCGAATAAGAAAAAACCAAATAAATTGCAAATGAGCCTTTCACTGCGATGCAATCTTCTGACTGAAATCAATGTACCATCTGCAATTTTGTTTAAAATTTACAATTTATATAAGTTTATAAAACATGAGATGATTATATACAGTTACATACATACATATATTGTATATTTCATAATCCTTATGCAAACAGCTGACTAAAATTTTGAAATTAAGGTTATTTCCACCCCTTTAGAGTGTCTTGATTGGAAGTTACTTAAGGAACTTGTCTTGCCATCCATCGATCGGAAGAGAAACCTCTTATAAAGATCTGCTGACGGAGTTTATCATGCAAGTGAAGCAAAATTTATTGGCTATCAATGCTGAGGGCTTTATGAACACTAATAACTCCCTTCTAATGTCGGTTTGTATGATTTTCGTTTCCAAACTAAGCACTATTTAAATATATTTTTACATTTTCAGATTTTGGCTGCGAAAGTGACCTATTTAATCGTTCTTATGCAATTCAGTCCAGTGTAGCAATGCTTCACCCATTGGGCTTATTAGCCCAATACGGTATTTATTTCCTCTGCGCATTATATTGTTTATGGTTGATCTAGCATAATGAAGACAAAATACTTGAATTAACAAAATACATTTAATCACCGGCAATAATTTATCAGCATTAAGACTGGTATGAGTTAAGTGCAGTGGGTCCAGAAGAAGAAACCTGATAAGAAAAAGTTTCAAAACTGAATACGTTTCGATTCTGAAATTTTGGGGCTGACCAATAAAAAAAACAAGGTAGAATCAAAGACACTAGAATTATTCTAGAATTATTCTAGTGTCTTTGGTAGAATGCTATAGTCGAGTTCCCCGAGTATCAGATGACCGTTACTCAGCTAGTGTAAGTGCGAAAAAGAAAAATTTTATAATTTTCCGGAATATCGGTAAGAATTGCGAATAAAATTAGGAAATTAAAAAAAAATTGTTCAAAAGGGTGGGCGTGACTGTTTTTTGCGGTTTGTGGGCGGTAGAGTGGGCGTGGCAAAACTATTTTTAGCAAATCAATAGAACTTTACAGGACTAAAAAAAGAATTAAAAAATATCACATTTTTTAGAAGTGTGCCCGTGGCAGTTTTGGGCGGCTTGTGGGCGTTAGAGTGGGCGTGGCAACATTTGGAAATAAACTTTCGCTGAGTCTATGTCTCTGGAAGCTGCATACTTAATCTCAATATTCTCCCTTTTGTAGTTCCTAAGATCGAGGCGTTCATACGGACAGGCGGACATGGCCAGTTCGACTCGGCTATTGATCCTGATCAAGAATATATGTATACACCTTATATGGTCGGAAACGCTTCCTTCTGCCTGTTACATACTTTTCAACGAATCTAGTATACCCTTTTACTTTACGAGTAACGGGTATAATATTTTTCGCTTGGTAATACCGATAATCACAGAAAACTGTTATCAATGTCAGCCAAGTGATAACCCGAACGATTGCCCTGCGTTAGAAACCAACAAGCAGTCTACAAAACGAACCGGTTTCTATGATGTACCATTAAACTACGATCCGGTTTTAAGTAGTTTATGTCGTGCCAGTTTCAATGGGCACGGATCACTCCTTATAACCGAAGTCCATCTAATCTTTTTATAAGTGCTTTCAACTTTTTATACATTTTTACGAGCTGGTACGAGCTGGATTAAATTAAATTTTCCATGCTATATCATAGTGGGGCAATTAAAATATATTTATTATTGCGCTTTTCAATATTCCTCCATTTACTTGTTATGAATAAAAACAAAAACAATTTTAAAATGATAAATTACATTTTAACAAATTAATCGGGATCGACTTTTACTCAAAAGACACCTGAGCATTGACACTGAGCTCTTGGACCACAACATCTCCATCTTCGTTTAGAATCTGAAGATTGCACTCAATTTGTTCGGTTTTTAAAACTTCTGGATTAATTTGGGTTAATGTTGGGTCCTCAAAGTTTTCAATCCCAATGCGATCAGCTGCTGGAGCTTCAATAGAAGAGCGGGTTGTGATTATATTTCCAATTTCATTTGACAAATTTTCGGAAGTTTTCTTTTTGGATTGGCTCATAACACTATTTAATTCCAGATTATATTTTGGCATTTCTGTAATGTTTTCAAATCCTTTAATGCTCGCTGAGTTTCCATCGCAATTGTTTTGTGTACTGTTATATTCTTCTGAAATTATTAATTTCTCATCTTCTTTAAAATCGTTTTCCTCGAACGTGATATCTGTAAATATATTAGCATCTTGTTTGTCTTTACATTCATCGCTTTCACCAAACTGTTCTTTCTTTAGCATCGCAATCGTCTCAGGATCAAGAAATTCGTGTAGTCGTTCAGCTATTTTGGCCCACTTGGCCTTGGCACCTACAGACAGCTCGGAAGTAGAGGTTCTAGTAGGCAGTGTCTTTTTTGTTGAAAAGGAATGATTCTTTGTTAAATTATGCATTACATTTGAATTGTAGCGGTAGAGATTACGTCGAGTGGCTTCTTCAAGTTCATGGACCATTTTTAAGTCTGCTTCAAACCCATCAGAGTATAACGATTTTAGAACCGCGTCGGAAAGTTTGGGCGGCTCTACAACCACTACTTCTTCACCAGATTCGTAGTCAGTTGAAACGTCGGACTGTATATCGTCGTCTATACTTTTGTTTGAAGTTTGACAGGAGGTCTTGACAAGTGGTTCGCAATTTTTTTCAATTGGATCTATGCTCTCTTCATTATTTGTTTTCTTGTTATTTATAAATTGGATGTTCCTAGTAAGTTCATTTTCTGAATGGACAAGGCCAGTCTCTGGAATTTTAATTTTTTGCTCGAAAAGCTTAGATCCACCTAAGGATAGCTTAATGGGACTTAACTCCCTGGGGATTTTATGCGGTACTAGTTGGAGCTGATGCTCCCGTTCCTCGTACTCTTTCATGCGAAGAACCATCTTTTTAAGAAGGTCATCCTCCTCTTCTCCTTTGGGACTTCGTAACTTCGGCTTGCCATCAGAAGCAACCGTGGAAAACATTGTCTGCAACATCTTGGTTTCCTCACTATTCAACTGATGTTTCAATGATCCGGATTTCATATAGGCTTGAAGTTCGTTATAACTTCGCATGCAATTGATGGCCGGTTCTGAGTCTTCGGAATCGTTAACTTTCTGAAGATCCAATTTATGAAAAAATTCGGCGTCTAGATTACCGAAGGTTGTCATAGCTTCCAACGAATAAAATTCATCTTCATCATGATCGTTTTTTTTACAAATTTCTTCTACAGTGTCGGGTTCGTCTTGCTTTTGCTTCAAAAAAATATTCATTAAGTGTTCTTTCGAGTCTTGAGGTTTTGACCCATGTGTATGTTTATGACCTCTATTCCCAGGCGTATACTCATCCTCCGCTGTATCGTAATCTTCGGACTCTGTGTCACTTATTAAGGGGGGTGGAGGTGGCAGTTCTTCCAGGTCCCCGGAATCCTTCTTGACAATCATCAACCGATTCTGCACCAACTCCAAGGTATCATCATATTTATCTCGTTGATTAAAACAACGGGTAGCAGATGCAGCCACGCGCCGCTTGCGCTTCTCAATTTCTTTGGCTACCTGGGAGTTTAAGCTTTCCGCCGTATCAGCGTATAGCTCCGCAAGATTTTTAGACTTTAGCAGCTCTTGAGCGGCACGAATTTTTTCTACACCTGATGTGGGGCTACGACCCAACATCAAGGGCAGCTTCTGATCTGCCATAGAAGAGACAAAGTCAGAAAAGGTGTCCAAACATTCTCGAAGGCTTTTTCCTCGCGCCGGATCCTCTAATGCTGGGGGAACCAACTTTTCCAATTGCGGTTCGAATGAGTAACTGAACTCCTCGTCAGATTCGATGGGACCGAATTTAAGACTTTTTGGTTTCTCATGCCACAGTTTCTCGTTGAACGTAAGCTCAACCAAAATATCGTCTAGCAAAGATGTACAAATTCTGGCACCGTCACTTTCTTTACTGGAATTGGTTTCATCGTGCTTCACCTTCGTGTTGGCCTCGTTTTCCAGGTCATGCAACAGTTTACCTAAAGCTTCCTCTTCCTCGGCCATTTTTTTATCTATATGAACGCAAATTTCATTCGCCTCCTCGAAACTTGAACTATTTGTTATGGAATTCTTGAAGGCAACTTCTTGATCAGGAGTTTCTTTCACTTCGGATAAAGTCAATTGAAGCAAGCACTCTTCCTGAGGCCATGCTGAACTAAGTGCATCACACCCAGTACCAAAGATGCGCTTTGGTATATTTTCTGTTGCATCATCTAATAATTTGGCGAATAATTGATCTTGTTTGTCATCACTGCTAGATTCGTTTGAGAGTGTAATATTTAAATCCCGCATTGATTCCCCTATGGCTTTGGTTTCTCCTTTTAACATAATTTTCATACGCCGCTCACGGAATTGCTGCTGGAGAAGTGGGGAGTATGGGTCCTGCTGTGCTGTCAGATCCTCCTCATCTGTTTCACTTTCTGATCCAGCATCCTCGTCTATTGAATGCCCGACCAAATTTTGAGTGGACTGCCTAAGTTCTGCAAGATCCTCCTCCATTTGGCGACCTATTTCCTCTAAGTCATAAGCACACTTTTCATTTGAAAAGATACAGTTTTCTTCAAACAGTATTTCCTCCTTACTTTTGGCTAAAAGGCTGGACTTTTTATCATCTTGATAAGATCTCCTTGGCATTTTGTTTTTCTCGAAAAAAAATGGGCGTTCATGGTGTGCACTTGCGGCCTTATTTAGATTTAAATCGACAGTTTCGTTAAGTTTATCGTGGTCATCAGCAGCAACATTTTCGTACATTTCGTTAATAATTTTGCTATCAATTTCTTTGATGGTTCGATCTTCGTCTAATTCCTTACATTGAGCTTCATTTCTTAGGTCAGTACAAGTTTGTTCAACATCTTTTCCCAACTTTGTACTGACCGCGAATTTAGAGTTCATATCATCGTTTGATTTAATTAAATCCTGGCATTGAACCATGTCTTCTACATTTTTTATTTCAGCGTCTTCGTCAAAATCGTTTTCCTTCCCTTTTTTATCTTTCACATCGCTTGGTTCGTTTACAAGATTTATTTTCGGAACGCGTTTCTCTTCTATAATAAACGGCGATATCTTGCTAGCATCCTGAAATACTTTCATCTCTATATTCCTAGGCTCAAAACTCTTGATATTTTGATTAACTTTCTTTATGTTGCTCAATTCAGTTTCATAAAGGACTATTGGACGCCCATTTAGTGTTTCACGATTACTCAATTTCTCTGCTATGAGATCGTCCTGAGAGCTTGTACCATCATTGTCTTCCACAGAGCTAGATGTGCTGGTTCCGTGGTCTGAGATATGCTGTTCACACGACACCTCCTCCCATATATCATCAACACAATCGTTCTCAAGCGCAACTTTCTTACGGGTTGTTTCGGTACATGTGTCATCTTCCGAATCGCTAGACCTCAGCAAAGGATCCTGCTGATCAGGTGGACGGTGACTATTGCGCATACGTATGGTACCTTTATGGAACGACGGATTAGATGATCGTTTTCATATTCTTATGGTTCTACTTACAGTTAATGCTTTCGCGTGTTTTCCTGCGTTCAGCTCGGTTCCAACGATTATTTTCCTTGCGTTCCCCTTCATAGCCATCTCGCTTCCTACGTAAACATTTCAGGTTAATTAAACCGATTTGGAAAGATAAAAATTATGTAACAAGTAGAAGAAAGTGTTTCCGTTGAGATAGAATGTTGAGATTAAGCGTGCATATTGCAGATACAGGACAGACGGCCATGGCCAGATCGACTCGGCTACTGATCCTGATCAAGAATAGATGTACTTTATATGGTCGCAAACGCTTCCTTCTACTAGCTACACACTTTTCAACGAATCTAGTATACTCTTTTACTTTACGAATAACGGGTATATAAAATCTTACCAAGCCTCAGCACATGCTCGATCGCGAGGAAACACTGGACGGCTATCCAAATAAGTAAGTTCCTTCTGTTTGAAATTCGAAGGTATTTTATTATGATAATGGATCAAAAATAAACTTACGCAGGCCAATATCAATGTCTTCCGATACTGGGGCAAGCGGGAAACAACCGGGTTTCCCTGCAGAACCAAGACCTTCAGATTTATCATCTGCTCAAATATTTTCACAATCAAAATATCGTCAATTCTGTTGTTTGATAAGTCTAGCACCGATAGTGTTTTACATTGAATTAAATCTGACAGGCTCTCACTGTCCTTAAGATAGTTTGATGCTATGGTAAGAGTATTTAAAACTGGCAAAATATTGGTCCCAATGTTTTGTATTTTGCGAATATGGTTTGAGCTCAGATTTAAAGTATCTAGCTCGCGACATGGGTCTAGATTTTCGATTTTGGTTATAAGGTTGTTTTGGAGAAAGAGACACTTTAATTTGCCAAGTTTCTCCAAGCCCTGAATTTCTGAAATGGCATTGCATTCTAACCACAAACACTTCAGTTCTGTGTACTCTTCCAAGTGTTCTATGCACTGAAAACCTAAAATGATTTTTTTTTTTATTTCTTTTCTCGGTAAGAAAGATCTGACCACTTACCCTGATAGTGCAAATATAGTACATCATTTAAACGGGGTGTTTGGTACAACTTGTCTTTTTTGCATAGTTCTTTTAGGCCCTTGGGTGTCATGCGAGTAAGACCAGTTATTTCCTTACGATTAGCATGAGACATTTTGTTTTCAGCTTTAAAATATATGATATTTTATTTCTTATTTAAGTAAAATAACGATTTGTTTGAACAATTCCAGAACAGCACACTTATCGTTTTCGTTTTTATTGAACAAACACAGTTTGCTTATAGCAACCGATAAAAGGGCACAAATTATTGTAACCAGTGGTAACAAACACGTATGTATGTATGTACATAATCCCGGTCAAAAAGGAATATAATAAACAAGAATTTGTTTTTGGAATATCGGAGGTTTTGACAAGCGCTGCTGATAGTTGTCAGGTAAAACAAGATAAAATGCTATATATAGGAAGTGCAAATGAGAAATTTCAAAATTTTCTGGAATATCGGTAAAAATTGGTGAAAAAATAATAAAATGAAAAGAAACTTAAAAATTTTTTAAGAGTGTGGGTGTGAGAGTTTCGGGCAGTTTTTGGGCGTTGGAGTGGGTGTGTCAAAAAAATTTTTTTTTTGTAAATCTATAAAAATTTACAAGATATATAAAAATATGAAAAATATCACATTTTTCAAAATTATGGGCGTTGGAGTGGGCGTGACAAAAAGTTTTTTGGCAAATCTATAGAAATGTACAAGATATATTAAAAATGAAAAAATATCACATTGTTAAAAATTGTGGGCGTGACAGATTTGGGCGGTTTGTGGGCGTAGAAGTGGGCGTGGCAAAAAGTTTGTTGGTGAATCAGTAGAAATTTACAAAATATATAAAAAATATGAAAAAATATCGCAACATTTTTCAAAAGTGTGGCCTTTACAGTTTTGTGCGGTTTGTGGACGTTAGAGTGAGCACGGCAACATTTGGAAACGTTCGCTGCGTCTAAGTCTCTGGAAGCTTAATCTCAGCATTCTAGCTTTTATAGTTCCTGAGATCAAGGCGTTCATACCGACAGACGGACGAACAGACGGACAGACAGACGGACATGGCCAGATCGACTCGGCTTTGATCCTGATCAGGAATATATATACTTTATATGGTCGGAAAAGCTTTCTTCTACCTGTTACATACTTTTTAACGAATCTAGTATAGGCTTTTACTCTACGAGTAACGAGTAATGATGAGGGAATGCTATAGTCGAGTTCTCGTTAATCAGCTAGTGGGAGAGCTAGGAAGATACTTCACAATGCGGTTGACGTAGCAATAGAAATTGGCAAGCTAAACTATAACATGAAAAAAATGTGGGCGTGGCCGTTTTGAGCGCTTTGTGGTACTTAGAAAGAGCGTGGCAACCATCTAAAAAAAACTTGTGTAGGCGTCTTTAGAATATGCATGTCTATCTCAACTTTCAAAATTGTGTAGGTCCTCAGATCACACCGTTCATACGCACAAACAGACATGGCCAGATCTATTTGGCTAGTAATTTTGAGCAAGAATGTACATATATATATTTTATAGGGTCGGCAACGTTTTCTTTAACTTTATACATACTTTTCAATCGATATTTAAATTGGAAGAATCCTTAGAACCCGGATTTAAAACCAGAAAAAAACATAATAAAAAGTTATCATATTAATATTCGGATGTAGACTTGTAGACAACTATGTATGTACAGTTTTGTGATGCAATCAACACCATAAAATTCGATATCAAAATTGTGAATTCGATTTATTTAGGCCGTTTTTTCTTGTTGTGGTTTGCTTTTATTTGGGTGTATTGTGATACAATATATTATAAGGAAAATGAATGCATAAATGCCTAAATACCTAAATACTATATATTAAAATATTGTGTTGTATTAGTTACATAAATCATAAGTAATTGAAATGCAGTCGATATTCGTTTGGTGATGTTTTCACACCAGATTCCATTACCGTGCTTAAATATAAAAATATTTCCAAAAAACAGTCAGTACACATATTTTTACAGATCAGTCGTTATATTCCATAATGTTTTGGTCTGTAAATCAAATTTAATTTTCTGGATCCTGAAGTTACATTTTTTACTACAGTTCCAATTTGACTTAAATTGCTTTTGAGGACCCAAGAAGGAAAAGTTTAAATACTTAAAGGACAAACGAAAATAGAGAAGTTTAGATTTTTTCATTTAAACATGGGTGCTAAATCTCTTTTGCTATATTGCTTCTCATGAATTCCCAAATGACTCAGTTTGGACTGAACACATATATTTTTGGTTCTCAATGGCACTGCATCGGTATGATTATTAAATAATTTTTAGAGATGCACATCGTTGCTCTACTTTTTGCAACATATAAGATACATTCTTTTGTATATTAAAGGTCGTAAATAGATAAACGCTAAAAGGGCACTTTATCAGAATATGAAATATTAAAGTACGTAAGTGATTATCTAATATGGAAATGGAACCAAAGAGACAGCCCTAATACTAAGTGGACTTAATTGTTGTATTCCAAGCAAGCATTCATCAATTATAAACTTAAAAGTATAACAAGTTTTGTTGGTTAAACCCAAATTGTTTTTATTTAACCTTCAGAGGATTCTGAGGTATTTAGATTACAAAGAAAAAACTGCAGTATGATCGGGTTCGCTTATATTATTACATATGCAATAATTGAAGTTATTAGTTCTTCAATTATTGCATATGTACGCAATAAAAGCCCTAGATATAAATAAGCTAATTAGCTTTCGATGGGCAAGTTAAACAATATTTTGAGATTTAATTTTTGTAATAGTTCTTGTGACGCATGGTATGACAACTACAAACTAGAAAAAATGTTGTTCAATTTTAAAGGCGGTATACGGGATCCTCGCTTCGCATTCTAAACATGATCGTAGCTCCTGCGAAACGAACGATAGAGACAGCAAGCGAACAGTATAGTAAGCATCTATGGAAACATTTTCTGTTAATATAATTGAGTACATATTAGTTTGGCGACGCACCTGAATACCCGCCACTCCCATCACAACGGCGGCCAATATCAAAGTCTTTGAATCCAATATATCTAAAAGCTTTTCCAAGCAGCCACGCTGGGTTGCGTGAACATTTGTACATTCCTTGGCCTCGCTTAAATTAATCTCAGAGCAGCAGGCCGCAGGCAGGGTACTATTAGGAAAGACGGTTTCCCAGTCGTTGGGCCCATTGGTGCCGCAACAATCAAGCTCGGTTTGCAGCAAAGTCCAAGCATCGCGATAGTCGGCCCGTTCCTTATAGTGCTGCATGGTCGAGTTAAACTGACCCTCCATAATATGATGAAGACCGGTATGCTTTACATAGCCAGCAAGGCCCAGTCCGATCTCGAACAAAAATATCACCACGGCAAGAAGGGCAAAACTCAGAATCATACAGCTACTCTCTTTCAAAGCTCCACAACATCCCAAGAAGCAAATAACTGCTACAGCGGCACCGACAATCATTAGTATAATAGGAGCGGTCCAGATGTGATCGCTAACGAAGTTCGAATAGTGTGCATAGTTTAGTTGGACCATGCCTCCCACCAGAAAGATAAGAAGTCCAGTGAGCTTTGTTAGATAAGACATATAATGCATATTAACATATTTTTAAATGTAAAAATAATTGCAATAAATTATTTTTTATTAATAAAACTATTTTTGTAAAAGTATTCTATCTAATAAAAAGGATAAAGGCGCTTCCCAGTTCAAGCATTAATTGTTTTAAATTTTTTAGACTTTCAAGAACGACCAGGAATAAGTAAAATGCCAAATTAAAACATTGAAGTTATTGTAATCGAAGGTAACACTGTGTAACAGCAAATACTAAAAAAAATGACGATTTAAATTTTTAAAAATTTCAGAATCTGAGCACAGCCAATAACAGGCAAACAACACTAGCTTGGAAAATCATCTGAAAATATTTATTTATACTTTTTTATTTAAGGCATATAAATAAATATTAGTGAGTAAAATAAATTACAATATTTAAATAAATTTAGACACATTTACCTTTCAGTTTGTGAATGTAAAAAAGGTTTAAAGTTCAGAATCACTATAATCTTCATTCTTTATGCAACGTGAGATATATAATATAATAAGATAAGCTCAACAAGTTGAACGTGTCGTAAGCATTAGAAATACGATTAATAAAATTAATATAAAGTAAAATTCGACAGCTATGCTGACTTACCGCAAAAAGAAGATTGCAAAAGAATGTCAAGTATTTTACACATGTTAAACCGCCAGATGCCATTATACTCCAATGAGTAAAAGTGTTGCTTTGTTACTCGCTGCCTGCTTTATTGGGACTGTGGGCAAAAAGGGGTTAAACAAAATTTAAAATCGATTGCGCAGGACAACGACGACAACAAATCAATAAAATCTTTGGCCGCACACACTTGGTTCCAATTTACGAGTAACTCGAAATTGGAACGAATTCGAGCTCTGACTATGCCAACAGCGAAACTAGAAGGCATAAGCACCGCGGACGGTCTCTTAGAATCCCCGGTTCAGACATACATACATATACAGACATATGTACATACGTAGACACCCTGACGGGCAGCAAACGAATTAGCTCTGCTTTCGGCAGGCAAAATCCCACCTTCTGGCAACAAAAGAGGCAGTGTTATAGTGTGTCCTAGTTTTGAACGTATAATTATTTGGCAATATATATTCTTTTAATAGAGTGAGACCAAAGCAGACTATACGGACGACCTGAATTCGGATTGGTTTTGCCTACAAATCGATATATTGGTAGAATTAAGAAGAACAGAAGAATTTATATATAAAATATCTGATTTTTTAATTCGAACTTATAACAAGATAGAACGTTATAGTTAGTGCTGCTATACTTGAATACGTGATACTGAGATTATAATTGAATATAACTTTACCGAAACTTCTTAATTTGTTACTAAATATTTTTTAAAATTGTACGTAATTTTAGTAAAAATACATTAGAAAATGTATATTAAACTTAAAAAATTGAACAATGTTTATTAGTTTAGTTATTTTTCTTCACAAATTTTGTTAGAGTCATTACTAAATGGTGAAAAATCAACAACAAAAAATTGAATCAAGGCCAGAAAGGAAGCTAGTTCCGGTAAGCCGAATCTTATACACCTTTGCAGTAATTATACATTAAAAAAATTAATACCGAATAGGACCTCTTTATGATTATACAAAGTTAATATAATATTTTAAAGTAATATTAATAATAAGAAAAAACTGCAAAGGCATGTTTGTTTTCATTTCATTTATGTTGCCACAACGACAACCTATGAAGCACCAGAATATATATGTACATACATATATCGCGTTTGCTGTAATTATTGTGTTGTTTGAATGAGTTCATGAGAGTTCAACTTTGCAATGAAATAGTTCGTTTTTGAATTTAGTAGTGCCACCAGCTATTCCCCGACAATAGGCAAGACTTCGAAATACAAAAAAATGGGAAAAGAAACGGAATGGAAGGCAAAATCGATAGCTTAAAAATTGTGTCAAAGAAAGAGGAGCTACAGCCGCCACACGGATGACAACGTGAGGTAAAATATACACATCAGCCATCTATTTGTTAGTACTGCGTAATAAGGCTTAATTCAAAACAGTGGTGTGAAACCGTTAAAGGCAGTTTATCTTCAAATGTTATGTTATTATGTTGACTTTAACATATGTATATGTATATGTATATGTATATGTATATGTATATGTATATGTATATGTATATGCATATGTATATGTATATGTATATGTATATGGTCGGAAAAGCGCTCTTCTACCTTCTACCTTCTACCTTCTTCTACTTCCTGTTCCTGATTTTAGAATGCTATAACTGCTTTGCACCTAGGCACCAAACGACCATTGCGATAAACGGTCAGCGAAGATGAACTGTTCTCAATCTCACTATTGTCGTATGCACCTACGTACACGTATATTTACATATTAATCAATGTCTGCCTAGCAGCTCTATTGAGGGGAGTTCCCCATGTCCAGTTGCATGTGTGCATAATGACGCTTCTGGTTGCGTGCCATCGGTCACTTCCGGAATCCACTCACAGGCATGGACGGCGGATAAATATAGGAAATTCCCACACTCCGGGAACCTTTGACTGACCGTTTGTGCTGAATTGGAGATGCGTGTCCCATCATCAGAGGCATCCACCACTACTGCCTACAGCACATCGCGAGGCAAGCATGACAACAGGCTTAAATCTCATCCCACAGCGCAGTCAACAGATTCACGCCCCGCACTCTAGATCTCAGGTAGCACAGTCGAAATAACTGCACATTGGTAACTGCACCCATCCCTCGCTCTTTTCCTCTCTTTCCTTCCAATTACACACATACACACAATTACTTTTGAACTTCTGCTAATACCAATTTGTATGGCTGAGGGTAACCGCATCACCTATTGCAGTTGGTTTCACCCAAATGTTTATACCTTTCAAATCTAGGACCCAATGGTTTCGTTTTATTTACTCGCACCCGCGCTCTAATCGAAACAACAACTTTCGATGGATGTTTTCAAGTGGGACTTTACAGAAGAGCTGCGATGTGATAGTCCGATAGGGATATCGATAGCGCAGGGTCATCGATGCTTCACGCCAATCACGACAATGTGTGAATACTCGCTAATTGTTTCCACTATTTACCATCTTCTCCTGGTGCGGGGAAGATTATTTCAAGATTCTTAATGATAGTTGACGTTTGTAGTTCAGTGGCCTTATTTCGTCGCGTATATTTTTGTATCACATATAAATTTTGTATCGACGCATCCAAACGCAATCGTCACTTGTTGTTTAGCCCGTCAAAAGATATTTTTGTAAATACATACATACATACATTGGCCAGTGGAATCCTCTTCACTTCAAATCTAAAAAAATCTTCGCATTGGGAAACGTCTAAGGTCGAAATGATTTAATTGTACCAAAGCAGCAAAAATAAGACAATTAACTTTAGTACATTTTTTTTGGCTTTAAATACCTACATCGATAAATATGCCCTATTATTAAAGGGATGTAAAATATAATGATACTATTTCGAATATCATACTTACATATTTCGCATATAGCACTTTTAAAATTGCACTCTAGAGTTGCCATCCCGATTTCTACACAACTCGGGAGCTGCCATTCTGAAGTATGCAAAAGTTAGGAGCTGCCATTCTGATTTGCATTCGATTTAAATCGGTAATAAAAAATAGTATGACCTTGTTTTTTTTGGGATTCATAAGGGGTCTTAAGTTCTGGTAAAAGGAGATTTCTGTTATAAAACTAAGATCGTAGTGAAAATTAAATCAGGATTGTATACAATTTTTATTTATAAGTCTTTGATATCAGTGATGCGCTATATGTCTTAAAATTTTAATTTTTTAAAAACTTGTTACTTTTTGTGTTTTGCTTTAAGTGAATATATATTTGCTGTCAAGAAAGAGCATACAGTCGGACCAAAGACACTAGATTAATTCTAGTATTTTTGGTCGGACATTGCCATATCGACTCGTCTTGAGATTCTGATCAAGAATATACTTAAATATTTTTCCACTCACCCGTGAATAATATAATATATTTCAGGAACATTTACATGACAAATACCTGTAATCTAATCTAATTTTACATGTTCTCGACTTTGGTAAATTAGAGGGTTTTTTAAAAGAAACTCCCTAAAATATTTACACCGTGTTTTAATTTAACCTTTTTAAAAACCTTTTCGGATTTGACAACCAAGGGCTGTTACCTTTCAATAATAGAGTGTAATAGGTTTTGATTTATCAAATTTTTTAAGCTATGTAAGTATCAGAAAAATAAGTTCTTTAAATTTAATTTGTTCCATTTATTATTAATAAAAATAGTAATAAAAAGGATAATTAATAGCAAATAGCATACCGCGCCACAGCGGGCACGCTAAATTCGATAAGCAAACTGAACCACGTGAAGACAATATAAGCCGCCTACCAAACTCATACCTTTTAACTCATACCTTTCACAAAGTTGTTAAACATTCACAGAAAACTATAGTCACTTAAAAATAAAAGCTCCACATTTGGTATCCGTGAAAAGTGATAAGAGAAAACGCTTTTACAACGTGGAAAATATACAAAAAATACCTGGTTTTCCAATCCATCAATCAATCCTATCCTAAATTGCTACCTATCTTTTTAGATGAAGTGAATCAAAGGGAAGAATTTATACTTTGCGCCAATTCATATTTTAATAAGAAGACAGGATCCCAAGCGTCTACGCGAATTTCATTGTTTCGAGTACGACGAATAGAGCGCCATTTATAAAGCAAAGAATATATTGATCTCAATATGCGTAGTTTTAGGCTTAACCCTAACGTAAAAGAAATGCAATTCCATATTTTTCGTAATTTCTTCAGAAGATCGTGAAGAATCTGAGGAAGAGTGTTGACGATGAAGAAAATCATGGTGACGAGGAAATCAAGAGTGCAACTGATTCAACTATTGCAAACAGTGCAAATTACACTTGGAGTACCCTAAGGGTTTTTTGTTGAGCGAGCTCAGAGTGAGCGCCAATCAAATACACATGCACATGAAGGCAGTGTCGAATCTAAATGAAGTTATAGCAGAAGTTTTCTAGGACTCACAGATTACTTTAAAAAGTTTATCCAGAACTATGCGTTTATTTCGAGACTAGCTATCTACAATCCTAGGTACAACAACGAGGTACATACTGACATTTCAATAGATGACTTTGGTTCTGTTCTTTTAAAACAATCAGCTGATGACGGCCAATATCAACCAGTCTACGTCATCAGTAGAAAAACTACGGATGTTTAGCATAAATACTCAAGCTACGAGTTAGAAGTTAATGCAATTATCGAACCAATTTCAGAGTTGATCTCTTTAGCATCCAATTTAAGATAGTCACTGTCTGCAATTCATTAACCAATCGTTGACGAAAAAATACGAAAATGTATCGCCTGCTGTATTTCGTGTATGTTAGGCAATCGTAAACGGGGCAAGCAGAAGGGCTGGCTTTATCCATTGCATAAGGAAGACGGTCATTACATACTTACCACATTGATTTCGTTGGTTCGGTCGATTCCAAGACCATGAATTACAAACATACTTGCCGTTTTTTATTTCATTACAAAATATCAGCGACCGCAAGCGAAGTCACATACCCCCACATACCCGAAGAAATTAAAATCTGTCCGATCACGAGTTATCCACCAATCAAACGTAAACGCATGCTTACTTAAGACCTTCATAAATTATATGGTTCCGGAAAAGGGTGGCATTAGTGTAAAAAACTATCCAAATGTTTTCTTGGGAAATCTATACAAATTTACAGGACCAATAAAAACTGAAAAAATATCGAAACATTTTTCAAATCCAGAAAAAATGTACAAGACTAATAACAAATTTAAAAATAAAAAAAAAACGTTTAAAAGTGTGGGCTGCCACAGTTTTTTTCAGTTTGTGGGCCTTAAAGTGGGCGTGGCAACATCTTTTAACAAGCTTGCGCTGTGTCTATGTCCCTGGAATCTGCATGCTCAATCTCAACTTTCTAGTTCCTGAGATCTCTACGTTCATACGGACGGACAGACTGGCATGGGCATATCGACTCGGCTATCGATCCTGATCAAGTATACATATATGTATATACTTTATATGGCTGGAAACGCTTCCTTTTGCCTGGTACACACTTTTTAACGAATCTAGCATACCCTTTTACTCTACGCTCTTTTAAATTAAGAAAAATATTTAAATTTTTAAAAAAAATTTTAATTTTTAAATTTTAAATTTTAAATTAAAAAAATTAATCTCAATATAAGAAACTTTAATTTTGCTTTAAAAGAAAATGCATTAGAGGTCGATAAAAAAATAATTTGATAAGTGTGCCGAGTAAGTAAACCTTTCTTAGTTGAATAACAAGTAATTTTTTTGTCATAAAACATATTTTCCTCACAACTTCATCTCTAACCGAGATGATCTAGCCATGTCCGTATGAACGCTGTGATTTCAGGAACTAGAAAAGCTAGAAAGCTGAGATTCAGATTGCATATTCTAAAGACTAGATGGATACAGAGCCAGTTTGTTTTTAAAAATTTGAGTCCTTCATAAGAAAAAAGGGAATTCACACTCGAATGTATTCTTTACTTTATTAAATATTCTATTCATTTGAACGTGAGAATGTGTACAGTTTTGCAGTTACAGTTAATACGTAATTATGAATTTGTAATTTTTCTCTTCCCTTGTACTAAGCAAATGCTCTGCAAAATAGGCTTCTACTAATAAAATTTACAGAACTGAAAAAATGTTAATAATATTTGAATTAATATTCGCTCTTTTGGTGTATTTCTATATAACATTAAATATATTAGAGGTTTCTTTCCGTTGAAAATAATTTAAATTATACACCTAGGGAGCTTGCTAAACATCTATATTGCAATTATTATTTACGAATCCAATTCGGGTTACTTTGCGTATATTTAGCATAATCGTAACGGAATTCGATTTTAGCCATATGCTTCTGTTGGATTAAAATTTGGCATTCTTTCTCTGTTTAGGAATTACGGCTCTATAGAACCCGCTTAGAACTTTCGATGTCATTGTCTAATTGCGGATTTCCAGCGTTTTCTTCTAGGTTTTTCACTAAAGCAAATAACATATATGTATGTACATGATAACATACATATATTTATATGCGAAATTTACCAAGAATGAACTGGTTGGTTGAAAAATGCTTGCACTTCGCGTTCAAAAAACTGAAAACCACATTCCAACAGCTTTGAAAACATTAAAAAAAAACTTGGAGAACCTGTATACTCTACTGCCTTAACTATCTTCTACTGGTAACATTTAACTGTTTTAGTTATTTACAGGTACATTGCTCGGAAACTGAATATAAAATAACACGGCCATAATTCTAACATGGATTCCAGAGGAAGTAAAAAACTTTACTAGGATTTACACGTTTAGTTCCGAGAATTTAGTGTTTAAATTTTATTTTTAATAAATATCATAAGTGCCTCAGTTCAACTTGCAACTTTTTACATTCCTTGCACGTGAGAACGGTTCAAAAAAGTTTTTAAACTCTGTACAGAAAATTGCACTGCTTCGAGTATATCGATGTGTTTGAGTTTGTGGAAGAGCCTAACTTCCTGCGACCTACCCAAAACACAAAATCCTGACTAATCAAACATAATCAACAAGCTTAACTCGACACCGAAGAGGAGTTAGCCTCCCAACTACTATTTTTCACTTAATTATTGCTAAGACCCCAGGCTCTCTCACTCACTCACACTTACAAACTCGTCGATTTAACTGTATTCGCCACCCACTGAGCACCGTTATTTTATTACTGTTTACCGTCCGAGCGTTGCTATCGGCGTCCCTTTCACGCTTATTGTGTCTTACGTCTGGCGGCCCATAACGGAAGTGTGCCAATTTTAGTTTCGGAGCGTTAATTGCTTTCCTGTCCGCCCACACACCCCTCCTACCACGTTTCCTGCTCTTACTCGTATATTCATGGGAGGTTTCAAGTGCATTAAAAAGATCATGGGTGGTAAATTAACTTATTGAGGCGTCACTTTTGTAGACCGTCGTTCCTCAGACGGCAGGACCGCTAGTTAACGGTAATTGATTCCATGTTTTTGCTGCTATTACAAACAATGCTCTTTATATAAGTTCCTATGATATACATACATATGTGCAAAGATAAGGCCGATTGAATACATTAAAAAACAATTCAATTAAAATAATTAAAGGGGTAAAGCGCTCTTAATTTTACTATTGTACATGTAAGTCTTTAACTTTTTCGATATACATATATATATTCTTAAGGTACATTGATAAATGGGCGCATAGATAATTATCTAAAATCGATCTGGAGAATTTGTTTATACATACATACATATGTACAAAACTTAAGCCATAATTTTAAGCATAAATAAACATTAGCCTTCTTCGTAGTTCTCTTTCGTTTCAACGTAAATGAGTACCTGTGAAATTAGAGTATATAGTGCTTCACGGATAAGTTCCGTTACTGATATTTACTATAACTTAGTAATAGGCTTAGGTCTGATCTAAAGTATACTTATTTCTTGATATTTTAATACATTAATAAATAATAAATTATTATTAACAGGATAGCATGATATAGTCGAGAGCCCCGACTATCAGATACCCGTTACACAGCTGGTGGGAGTGCTAACGAGAAATTTCAAAATTTGCTGGAATATCGGTAGAAATTGAAGAAAAAAATGGCAAATCTATAGAAATTTTCAAGATATATAAAAAATGTTAAAAAAAAATCACATTTTTCAAAAGTGTGAGCGTGACAGTTTTGGGCAGTTTGTGGGTGGGCGTGGCAAAAAGCTTCTTGGCAAATCTATAGAAATTTAAAAGATATATTTAAAAATGAAAAAAAATCAAAACATTTTTAAAATTGTGAGCGTGACAGTTTTTTTGCGGTTTGTGGGCGTCTATGTCTCTGGAATGCTTAATATCAACATTCCAGCTTTTGTAGTTCCTGAGATCGAGGCGTTGATACAGACGGACGGACAGACGAACATGGTCAGATAGACTCGGATATTGATCCTGATCAAGAATATATATACTTTATATGGTCGGATACGTTTCCTTCTGCCTGTTACATACTTTTCAACGAATCTAGTGTACCCTTTTACTCTACGAGTAACGGGTATAAAAATGTGCCTAAACTTTCTGAAAATCTGAAGTGCAAAACACCGAATAGATTGCTTTAGGGACTGTACACGAGGTGACATTACTAGCTAATGCCTTTTTATTAAATATATTTTTAACTTTTATAACTTTCTAATGGTCCGATTCGAATAATTTTTCGGACTTAAATAAGTATTGCTAAGCTCATCAAAAACATTTCTTAGACGTTGAGACTCAGCGTTTTGGGCGTCGGCCTGGCGTCCACATGGTTAATGTATCTGTTTATGTGCCTAAGTATTTTAATTAGCTTACCAATACCAAACAGATCATTATTTTAATAATATTTCATAACATCTAATGAGCAAGCAATGTCCCCCGTGTGCAATCTAAGGCAGTCCTGCTTGGTAAAGAGTCGATTTACTGCTTGCATATGTCCATTTATCTTGAACTTTGTTAGTTAGAGTTATCCAATAGATTGTTTTACACTTGAAACAATCAAAGCACTCAGAAATTGAAAATAATCATTTAAAAATGTGAATCATATTCTTAGTAAGAAGAATGCTACTTAATATTTGGAAAGCTTTCTTTTTATCTGATTCTCGGACAGAAAATAATGTTTTCCTACACACGCCCAGTAAATCATATCAATATATTATGGGATCGAAATTGCTTCTTTACAACTTTACAATCATTTGAACAAAATTATAATACTCTCTAAAGGCTTATGAAGACAACTGTTCGGCCAAAGAAAGTAAATATCAGTTATTCTTATACATTTTAAATCCTTTTTTTTTATAAATCCAATATTAAATATTTGCTGGTTACGTTTATTGCAAAAAATGTTTTATTAATGACACAATTCGAACACTCAAGGCGGTGAATCCGCCGCGCTGGGGTTCATAAATATCGTTTTTGAGCTTTTTACTGTATTTATACATTCGTGCAACTATATTCCTATGCCGATTCTTACGATCCCGGAACCAACGCCTTAAGGATGGCTTAGAGAAACTCTCGGAAGGGCTCGTCGAAGTTATCATTGATATCAGCAAAGCTCGGCGCATTGTTTCTCACCCCAACTCCCACTTCGACTCCAACCCCGATTCCAACTCCCATTCCCACCGATGTACTGCCATTTAGTATGAGCGTAGACTGCTGCTGCGTTTGAATGCTCATACTGGCCCCCAGGTGACCATGACCATGAACCGCCTGCTGGTGGTGCGGAAGATGGCTGGCTTGCTGTTGCTGCTGCTCCATCGGTGTCTGCAAGTGTATGGCTTGTGATTGGATGCTCTGCATCGCGGGGCTGGCGGTCACTGTGGCAGCGTTCAGCAAGCTTCCATCGGGGGCTGCCAAAAGGGCACAGTCGAAGGCGCCTCCGTTGGCCAGGGCGTCCTCGAAGCAGAGAGTCGTAGCACTGGAATTTGTAGCAATGCCACTCGCTACCTGCCCTCCACTTTCGGAGGCAAGACTTGAGAGCAACACCCCGCCAACGGCCCCCGAGTTCAGCTCCAAGGCCGCCGCCTCCTCGTTGCGCTTGGAGAGAATTATGTGCGTCAGATTTATGATATAGTTTTTGGCCAGCGTGAGAGTTTCAATCTTGGACAGCCGTCGCTCCATCTCCACGTGAGGTATGACCTCTCGAAGCGATTGAAACGCATCGTTTAGGCTGTGCATCCGCATTCGTTCGCGTTCATTTGACTCCAGACGACGCATATTCCGCTCCTTAGCGTTCAAAGCTCCTTTGCGCCGCCTATTGGCGTTGCCGTTCGCGTTGGAGGAGTTGGAGCTGGCACTGTTTGGGGCAATGGTTGATGGACAGGCTCCTAAGCTAGTTTGCTGGACCCGGCCGCGGCTTGATGGCCCCTGACCGCCCAGAGAGCCGCCGGACGGATGCCCAGTGTTAGTGGCGCTGCCACCTCCGTTGCTGCTGCCGCCTCCGCCGCTCGTGTCATCGCTTTGCGAACTGGAGTCTGTCATCTCCAGGTCATAAGTGTTATTGCTTAGCTGGAAGCAGCAGAAATGTAAGGCATTATAATTGGCCCATCGACTTGGCCTTTTTACGATCTACCTGTGAAGTTCGTCTGGTGGCACGACGGACGGGTCGGGAACTTCCCTCCGCCGATTCTGAAGACAGTCCATTGTGTCCATCTGTGTTGTAATTGTTGTTATTGTGATGCAATTGATGTTGTAACTGCATAAAATCATGGCTGCCCATTAGTTCCGTTAGCTGTGTGGCATCCATGGTTGTTGAAGCTTCGCGAAAATGGCCGACTATAAAAAACAAAAAACATTAAAAATAATTAATAACTATGCTATTAATTATATATAGTATAGTGGAGTTCCCCGACTATCAGATACCCGTTACTCAGCTAGTGAAAGTGCGGACGAGACATTTCAACATTTTCTGGAATATCGGTAGAAATTTTGGAAAAAAATAATAAAATGAAAAAAATATATAAGTTTTTTAAAAGTGTGGGCGTGACAGATTTGCGCGGTTTGTGGGCGTCGGAATGGGCGCGGCAAAATGTGTTTTGGCAAAATATATAGAAATTTAGAAGATATATTCATAAAAATGAAAAAATATCACAACTTTTTTCAAACGTGTGGGCATGACGGTTTTGGGCGGCTTCTGGGCGGTTTGTGGGCGTTGGAGTGGGCGCGACAAAAAGGTTTTGGGCAAATCTATAGAAATTTAAAAAATATCATCTCCACTTGTATTGTTAAACTTAAAACATTTCGGCCATGTCCACTATAACGCCCACAAACCGCAAAAAGCGAACTCTCAAAAATTTTTGTTTTGTAATTTTATTATTTTTTAAAGAATTCTTAACTTTCTTCCTTGCACTCTCAGTAGATATCTAATATCCCCTTGTTTTCCAGCGAGCGAATTGGTAAGACTCAGGAAATAAACAAACCGAAAGATGGAAAGAAAACAAGAGAGAATGCTATAGTCGAGTTCCCCGACTATAAGATACCCGTTACTCAGCTAGTGGAAGTGCGAACAAAAATATCGGTAAAAGTTGGACAAAAAAATAAAACAAAACTAACAAAAAATTAAAAAATTTCAAAACATTTTTCAAAAGTGTGGGCGTGGCAGCTTTGGCGGTTTGTGGGTGTTAGAGTGGGTGTGGCAAAAATTGTAGTGACAATTCGATAGAAATTTACAAGACTTAAAAAAATATATAAAATATTAAAACAATATTAAAACAGTTTTGTCTGTTTGTGGACGTTAGAGTGAGCTCTATGTACACATGCAGTGGCTCACAGCTTATTTCAACCAACATTTTATCAAACAAATTAAAAAGCAACGTGAGCATGATTTAAATGGTAGAATTGCACGGGAGAAACCATTTATAAGTCCTAAAAACATGAAGGCACATTTGAACTTTCCTAAAGAGCATTTAAACAAGGATTCAGCTTTTTGGAACACAATGATATTCGCTGATGAGTCCAAGTTTAATAAATTTTGCTCAGATGGAACATCATATGTGTGGCGAAAGCCAAATACAGAGCTGCAAGCCAAACATTTAAAAGCCACATGGAAGCACGGCGGTGGCAGCGTCATGGTTTGGGCCTGGATGTCGGCAGCTGGAGTTTGGAAGCTCAAATTTATTGATTCAACGATGGATAAAATGCGTTACCTCGATATTTTGAAGTTAAATTTGTTGGATAGTGCGGAAAAACTGGGCATACGGGACATTGCATGTATCAAGACAATGACCCAAAACATAAGTCGGGCATTGGTGCAAACCTGGCTAGTGTGGAATTGTCCCCATGTAATGCATCCCCCAGCACAGTCGCCAGACATGAACGTTATAGAGAATTTGTGGGCAATTTTGGATACAAACGTCCGGAAACGCCAAATTTCCAATAAAAATGACTTAAAAGTAGCTTTGTTAGAGGAATGGGCTAAAATCACGTCAGAACTCACCCAAAAATTAGTGGATTCGATGCCGAAAAGGCTTAAAATGATTGTTGACAACAAGGAAGGTCACACAAAATATTAAAAAAAATTTAATAGTTTTAAGCATAAGAACATATAATAATATTACAAACTGGTTGAAATAAGCTGTTGCATGGTTTTGAGGTACCTTTTCATTATTAATTCTAAAAAAAATACTACAAAAATATATAAAAATAAAATAAGTTACTAAATGATATCTTGAAACATACAAGAAATATGTTGCGCTTACATTTTTTTGATAAAATGCTTAGTTCAGCTTTTACAGACCGTTGAAGTTTCAGATAGACGGTGGTTGGAATAACTTCCTAGCTTTTATAGTTCCTGAGATCTCGACGTTCATACGGACGGACAGACGGACATGCCAGTTCGACTCGGCTATTAATCCTTATAAAGAATACATATACTTTATATGGTCGGAAACGCTTTCTTCTGCCTGTTACATAATTTTTAACGAATCTATTAACGGTTAACAGGTAAAAAAACTGTTAATATTTTATGAATATTAAACTCACTTAGTCGTTGATCCATTAATTCGTTCATTCTCGATTAAAATTGCCAAAATCATTTTCTTTGATTATTGTTGACTGGTTCTTATCTACGAGCAACATTTGACATTGCATGTGTCTATTTACAACACTAAAAAAGTTTGTATCTATCTGTATCACAATTTAATTATTCAAATGGCATGATTGCATTGTCGAGCTGCTTAACAAAAGTGTTCCAACTTGTTTAATTAAACCAAAGCTTGGCTTGCATCCTTGAGAGCTAAACGCTGTTCGATAATTACGGCATATTCGATTAATTGCGATCGGGAAATCTTTCGTGTACCTATTCCATACTTTTTACTTATCTTTAAATTCCTTATTATAACTTTATTACCAGAATCTGCATACTTAATCTCAATACTCTAGCTTTTATCAGCCCTAAGATCACAACGTTTAAACGTACAGATAGACGGACATGAAAAAATCGATTCCCCTAGTGAGCCTGATTAAGTCTTTACACTTTATAGAGTCCAAAACGCTTCCTTCTACCTGTTACACCATTTTCAACTATACTTATCAACGATACATTTTTCTCTACGAGTAACGGGCATAAGAATGTGTAAAGGAAATACCGTTTAGTACAGTTTATAGGGGCGCAGTTTTGTATACATTTTTTTTATTAAGTTCGTACCAGTTCCTAACAAAATAACATCCAACATACGACATTCAATTAAAATATATGTAACCGGTAAATTAAATGCGTGGTTAATGACTTCGTTTCTGTTCCAGTAATGCAAATGTAGAAAGAAACGTATTTGCTATAGTTACGCAAATGCATGCAACTTAACTTATCTTTATTGACAAATGCGTTACAAAAGATTTACACAGATGTGAAATGCTTGGACCCATTGAATGAGCGGGAGTAAGCGAGTTTTTGTTAGAGATGATCCATATATATTATATATATATATATATCCATATATAACTGGCGCGCCACAGTAGTCGCTCTCCAGTGGTGACGTCACGGTGTGTTTAATTGAACTTGTCTTTTCTCATAGATCCGTGGCATCTATATGGGCATCGTTATAAGCCAAGCCGGCAGGTTTGATACGATGAACAGAAGGCTTCTTCCTTTTCGATCATCATTGCAATTTAAGACTTTAAACGAGATAAAGTAGCGTGGGCCCATTGGCGGTTTAACGGCAATTGTCCAATCCTTTTAGACGGAGCATTTAGCTTGCTGGTAAAGTCGGACGTATTTTTCGAATCGGGTGTTGTTGTTTCGTAGACCATCTCTGCCGCTGAACAAGCTTCGTGAACTGCGCAGATCTGTTTCAAAACGTACAAGCCATTTCGACCAAAAGGTGTTAGGAATAGCCTTCGGACAGCTTAATCGAAATTAGTTAATACGTCACAATTAAAAGTTACAAGCACGAAGTAGCACGAAGTAGCACGAAGTAGTTCTTAGCAGTAAATTTGAAAGCTCGAAATCGGATGCCAGTGTGCATCATAGATTTTCTGTAAAGTGACAGACGTTGGCATGGTGATTGTGATTGCTCATGGTCAAGAAATTGCATCCGCGACTACATTATCAGATCCTTTGACATGTATGATTTCTGACGAGAAAGTTGCTTTAATACTTGATTGCTTCATAAATAGGGAGTGTTTCCCGATCGCACTTGCTCATTTTTTCACTGTCGGTTTGTTTTTTTGCGAAAAAAACAAAGTACTACCAACGACCCACGACCTACAGCTGTAATCCCCTTCCAATCGCCAAATCAGATGTACATAAGTTGTACTTTAGGAAAGGATGATCCAATAGAACTGCATCTGTGGCACCTTGCATAGTAAGCAGATATCCGTTTTGGTTTCGATCAAACGTTGTTCCTTTATTTCTAACATTCTTAAGTAGTTCTGAGAGGAAGGCATAGATATGTGCCACTTCTTGACTGGAAGGTTTAATTCCGTGTGTGTGAGAACACAACCAACTGGCTTGGGCCAGTTGGGTTTTGCTTAAATTGATGCAAAGTCCACACATGCGAAGGATTTCCATAACGGATAGAAAATGATCTTTGTATTTCTTGGTTTACTGATCATATGCAGCGGACTGCACTGCTACTTATATCTGGCCTTTAAAGGGAGAACAAATGCCCTCTTTAAACTAGGGCAGACAGTTGATTTCCGCTTTTTTGATTTTAATATTGTCACAAGATAGACATCAGAAATTGTGCTCTCTGTTGTGTCAATGTAGTGTTGTACATCGTGGATTGCTTGTCCTTGGTAATGATACAGTGGGATCCACAAACACCTGTAACAGCCTATACATTCTTTAATGGTGAACACATAGTGATGTTTTGTGTTCGAACAACAAACTGGTGTATATACCTGGTGTATATACCTGGTGTATATACCTGGTGTATATACCTGGTGTATATACCTGGTGTATATACCTGTTGTGACATCGATACAATGTTCAATGGAAGGACAGGGAAGGGAACGCCACACGAGATCGCTTTGTTTGGTGTTCTGTCTCGCCCGTGAGTGGAAAATAGCATAGACCACAGAGCCTGAGTTGATGAGCAAGGCGGAGAAAATGGTGAGTATAATAGCAATGTTCCATTTGCTGATCGCCAGATTACTGCGATTGACTATCAGTGACTGTTAAGCATTGGAACCAAGGCTGTGAACAGGACCGCTGTTAGGATGACGATTATTTTACTTAATCCGCTTAAAATATCCTTGGATCATGTAGACCTTATAAGTGAGCTTCTTACTCGTTTCCAGAGAATCAACTGCATTTATTAAGGTGCTAGCGGCTGAATCTCGGATATGTGTAAATATGTTAGTTTTCTGGGAATAAGAGATCCCAAGTTGCGTGTATCGATATTCGCCGAACATCAACGACTGTCGTGTGAAGCTATTACTTCACTTTAATGTGTGTGAATATGTTAACGTGTGCAAGTTTTTAATTTAAAAGCAAAAGTAATAATAATTAATTAAAAGAAATAAATACAGATATTCGATGGCCTCGAGGTCACCACTATAGTGCACTATAATTACATGGTTCCTGTTACTTATGTACATATATCCCGTACTGCCTCGAAAAAGAATCATGAAAGTTGCTTCAGGGTTCGTGACTTTTGGGCGTTGGCAAACGGTGGGAATTGGAAAAAAAAGTGACATCCAAAAAATGCATTTTTCCAGGAAGTTGGCTTGACTGGCTTTAGTCGTTTTTAATAAATTTCTGACGGCTTTTATGGAATCTATTTAAGTAGATTGAGTATCCTCACTGAATATTTATAAAATATTAATTGCAAATTTGAAATCTTAAACAAATGCCTTAGCGAAAGTAGGAACGAATACGATACAAAAAAACGAAACCTTTTAAAGAAAAATATACCAATTCAAATTCAAAACATAGCCAAAAACGTGTATTTTGGTTTTCCATAGATAAGTTTTCTCGTTTTTATGGTTTTATATTATTCACATCAAAATGTGAATGCATCCACCCCTTTCTACACTCTTTTGCACGAATACAATATACCCTTTTTGCCAAGAGTTGAGGAGTATTAAAAACATTTACCGATGAAACGCTTTTGCCGCATTGTCGTTGTTATGGTTATGCCCTTTGGCTTACCAGCATTTGACCCGGAACCTGCAGCAGTGTTTAAAGCGTGGGACAGACCAAGGAATACACGGAACGAGAAATGTACGTTGACTTTGTTGTAATAGAAACCGCGCACTTTGCAGTGCATTTAGTCCGTCGTTGGTGTTGAATGAAACAAAAGTGTCGCTATTATTTAACGACAACAGCTCCTTGGACTTCAGCCTCTGTGGTTCCTCTTAAGAAATGTTGAGAAAAATGACAAGGCTTAACACAGCGGTGGTCTAGTCAGAGGCCATATTTATAAATTCCACTTAATAGTATGTTGAATTTTTATTTAGCTCAATGTATAATCGCATATTTTTGTTAAGATTTATATTTACATATTTATTATTATTTATTCGGCTTGCAAACAGTAGGTGCATAACCTTAAAGCAACGTGTAATCACGCAAAATTCTTTGATTTATTTAATCCGCTACTCAACAACTAATTGCGTTGGTTATACATATATCATGGGAATAGTTAAACGTTACCTCTATCTTAAAAATGTCTACAGTTTCCTTTGAAGAATTAACTAAAAAGTTTCCCTTTCCTTGTTTAGCGGTATACAGAGGTTTGAGGATCTAAGCTTTGCAACCAGCACCTGGTCTTGTGTAATATTTATTACGCTTTCCCTTAAATAAAGCATACTTTTGTGAGCATTTGTTTGCCTTTTCTGTGCGGGTGGACGCTAAGTTACAACAACGTGTACTGCATTTGACAAGTGTATAGGGAATTTTGTAAATATAGTAAACTTATGCCAAGCCTGAATGACTGACTGCAGGTTTTTGAAAATAAATAAAATCAATTTGATGCTTTCAATTACATATATTTAACTGGTTTGCTTGTGTTAGCTCTTCCTAATTAATTGTCTGTTTACGGAGACTCCCAGCTGCAAATTCATAAAGTAAGTTTAACAATTTTTGTAGTATTTTTTAACCGACCTAACAAGGCTTTTTGGCAAGTTAAATGACTTTGTCAACTTACATGTATTTAATTTAATTTATCCACGATGTTTTAAAGTAAAAAAAGTGAAGTAAAGTTAAAAGCACTTTTTAACAACTCTCACAATTCAGGATGCATATCATTTTTGTTAAATATTTATATTGATGCTGGCTATTAACATTTTTCGCTTTCGAATTGTAAGCAATAGTATTTTTTGAAAACTTCCGCACAATTCGTACCAAGTATCTTGGGAGCGCACAACGATTACCGGAAACGCGGAAGCGCTGATGATGACGGCCACTTGTGGAATGGCTGCAGGAACGAAGCGGTGCCATCGGCCGGCCCGAGTCCAGACAAAAGACGAATCACAAGCCTGGCCGATGGGAGTCGAGTCGAGCAACAAGTCCACGCAGCAGAGGGGGCTGGAGCTTCTACCCGCACGAGAGCCTGAGTGAAAACAGACTGGCGAATGGAGAGCAACTGAAAATACTCAAAAACGGAGTGGATTTCTGAGTCAAGAGTGCTTATTTTTGTATTTCCCAAAGGATTGAGGTGGCACCCCTAAAAATAAGAGGATTAAGTTAAGTGGGGTCCTCCAATTAATGCCTATATATTGATAACTGGTTGCTTAATTTATATACTAAGCAACTGTTTGAATATAATTTTGTTATGTAACTAACATAAGTACCCGAAAGTAACACCTTAAAGTGTAGTTTTTGTGTCTGCATTACGTAAACAATTTTCACACCCAAAGGATGGCAAAACTAGAATAGTGTTTGTTTTCCACCGCAAAATTATAATCTTTTACATTGTGACCGAAACTCGCAATTGAAAAATATTATGGACTTGGCATGATGTTCCTTTACGTTCTCCGACATTATATGAACAATATGAACAAGTACTAGCTCTAATGAGTCTGAGCGTAAAACGAATATACCCTTCACTGCACGTAATCCCAGGCTAGTCCACACATACATACATAGATGCAGTGCCAACCCCACCACACATATTCGCCCAACGGGGTGGCTTGCGCCTTGGAGTTCCTAGACATGAACACCACGTGCTCAGGCTCAACTCCAGAGGGGGGTATTGAGCCAAATGGGCGCGCGCACCCACAAGGGTCTAAGTGAGGGGTGGGTGACAAGCCTGATTAGTACATGTGACGCATGTAGTTCGCGACGGCCTGCATTCGACTGCGGCTGACTTTCCACATGGCTGTCGCCAGCTCCTTTGTTACCAACTCCGATTGACTGAGTGAGTTGTATACTGTTATTATTATTATCGTCTGTTTGTCCACGCTCTTGTTGCTGTTGGTTATCACAGTGCTTAGGTCCTTATCGAGAGGGCTTTATCTCATGATAAACTATTGTCGGCAGATAATGAAATGTTGCTAGAAAAGCTATTTTGCTTATTCAAATGTTGCGAGCTTGCCTTCCACGAAATGTGTGTATGTGGTTTTTATATGACAAATTTTTCTTTTGTTTGACTTGGGTCAAAGGGATTTTAATAATTGCTGCAATATTGCAGATAAGTTAGGTAGAAACTTTGATGTAAAAAATACTTAAAGCAAAAAAACTATGTTATGATCGTTTATTAACATGGGGAAACGGCTACAAGTTCAACCGCATATTCCAAGTCCGAATTGGGATATGCACTATATTGAATAAACAGGAACTACTTTTCTGTGTAGTGCCATTTTGATGTTTTGGGAACATTATTAGTGTTTCTGTTGGATGTAATACATGCCAGTTTGCTTTAAAACTGAAATAAGATTGAGCATCATTTCATCAAACACAACGACCATAATTTGTTTAATATTAGTCAACCAAGAAAAAAAGGTTATTTACTGAAAATAATTTACTCTTCCATTCATATTTGCTTTGCCACTAATTCCTCTTCAGCCAAGTGTTGCCAAATGCAAATTGACAGTTAATATTTTTAAACTGGCAACTCAGTTGCAAGGGATGGGAACAAGAAATAGAGGAAGTACAAGCCGCATGTTGTCGACATTATGTAAATCACCCGTCGGCAGCGTAAGCAATTGCGTGCCCCACCACTTTTAGCGAAAGCATGGAAATAATAAACAGGAAAAAAAACAGGAGACAGAGCTGGAAAAGATGGGGAAAATTGTTTGGCCAAATGCTTCCTGCAGTTCCGGAAAGGAACCTTTTGATTTTATCCGACTAGAAAAGTTTTTTCCGTTAGCGGCGCTTGTATATTGCTCATCCAAAGTTGGTTGGTCTTCTGTCGTTATCTTTGACTTATTAAAACGATCATTGCACTCGACGTTTCGCCTTATACAAAGGTCAGTAAAGAAGTTCTCCTTTGCTCTAATGTTAATAATGTATAAACATATAATATATGTATGTACATGCTACATACACATACACGTATATAGTAAATACAGTTGCGAGCAGCAAAGTAATTTAATAGGGTTTCTAGAATTTGGTGCTACTTTATGGAACAGAATGCATAAAAACTACTTCACTAACGTAAGCAAATCATTGGTTACTGAACAAAAGAGAACTCTATGGTCGAGGCCGTTTTCGAAATCCACTTAGCGACGGTTAGGACAAACTAACACAGGATGGGCATTGATTGATAGAATCGTCAATTGCTTTCTGTCTAATATGTTTAATAAGTCGTAAAACCTTTTTAAAAATATAGAGATATATATTTTTAGAATAAAAATCAGTCTCACCAAAGGACACTTAAATACACAGCTTTCCTTCCCCCGCCCTCTGTTAATCTATAAGTCCTGACAACAGCAACCTTAAGTCCCCGGGCGAAGCATTCGATGCCTTTAATTAAATCAAACGGGAAGTTTCCACACCACAACTGACATTTTAAGCACCGTTATCGACTTTAACACGTTTAAAACACAAATTTCATCATAGCAAGGCAGTACCGCCACAGCCACGAACCATCATGAAGGTTCTAAGCCGGGCAGAAAAATCGCACCCGCGGTTATTTAAAAATTCTAACGACAAGAGAAAATATTATAAGGCAATAATAAATAAAAAGGGAGCATGGCTGCGAACGAGGGAAAAAAGTTAAGTAGGCGTACCTCGGTCTCACCCTCGCATGCCCTCTGGGCCCAAAACATCCCACGCGACTTGTCAAATGTCAATAGCAAAAAGTCTTCGTCCTCCTTGTAGTCGACAGCTGCTCAACATTCTCGTCCTCTTTCGCTGCCGATCACCACAAGAAGCTCGTTGACAGGCTTCAACAAAAGGGGGGTAGGGGAAAGGGGGTTGGTCAGCCAGTTGACGTATTTACATTTATTAGGGCGAGCCCTTCTAGTTCCGAGATTGCTGGTCATTGTGCGTATATTTTTTACAATTCTCCTTCTTTAATATTTACCTATATTAATGTGAACTGAGGTCTGGAAGGGGGGATTACCTAATATTAGTTTCAACTTGATCTATGCTAGAAAAAATTTACATTTTGAAATTTTCCTCAATGGTTTTTAAGGTTATCGGGCAACCTATGGTAACCGAGGGCATACACGTACATATGTATATATGTGTATTTTTTAGTTTTGCCGAATCACTTTACTACTGTAGAACATTAAAAAAACGTGCATCCATTTTCTATGTGCTTTATTTAGCAGGAATTCGACTAAACGTTCTCTGGCTTGCGGGGTACAATCATTCAGCTTCTCAGGTTAATTTGAACAAAATCATTAAATGACGCCAGAGTCGATTTCTTGACCATAAAATGCCCATTACTCAGCTGGGGATACTTTTCATGAGATTAAAAAAAAACTTTTTCAAACTTGTGGGCGTGAAAGCTTTATAAAATGTTTTTGACATACGTCATAATACTTGTTAAATGTATCCCATACCCTCAACAATCTGACAATCCGAAAGAGCAGCTGATTATTCCCACACCTTAAATGACCCACCTGCAACTCATTAACAGATATAAAGGCGGCCGTCAATGCAAATGACATTCGTTATTCCATAATATTCATTTAACAGTCTTGCCAATCCTAGAGTCCTGTAATGCGCCATCAATAACAATTACCCGTAGAGCCACTTTTCTAGGTGCAAATCGCGAAGCATCAAAAGCAGATTTTAGACGTTATTGCACGGCGTCAAATCCATCCTGCTCCGAACTTTTACCCCACTTGCCATTCTATCTAGGACATTCCAATTAATAGCGCTTCATTGAACTTTATCCTGTAATATAAATGCTAATTTTTCATAGCCACCTTTTAGTAATTTTGTCTCGATTTTTTCAAAGCTCACCTGCAGTGAGTTTATAATTTTTTTGTTAGAAAAGTTTATAATTTTTTAATCACAAATCAGGCAGAAGTTAAACTTTGATTACATTAACATTGTAAAACAGCGCCGGGCATGGCGTTCATCTTCCTAACACGAAGGCATCGTCGTGACGTATGCATAATGTTTGCTTTTGCCATGTACATGTTTTAAAGACCCGCCTCCATCTTTTTAATGACACCAATTAGCCACTCTTGAGCTACTGAAGCGAGCCGCGACGCGAAGACTGGGTTAGTAAATACATGGCGATGAAGAGCACAGGCGGTGCTAAAAGCTGCCTTTCATATAAGTTACATATCGCTCTGGCTCGTTAAATCAAAATGCGTGCTATAAATTCTCTCGTTTCCGTCGGCCACTGTGTAAATAATAATTATTTATACTTTGTTTTCTCTTTTCAAGTGGGTGCTGATACTTATCAGCGCTGAAGTGGTTATATAAATATAAGTTTCTGAATGTCGTTCCTTTGATTGAAGTCTTGTCCTTTCTGGAAGCATTTTCCGCTGTAAATAAAGCTTTTCATGCCCATACAAACAAATCTTCGGAAATACGCGCCGACCGAGTTACCCTTGGCCAGGAATTCTATCAGTAAAAGCAATGATTTCGTCGATCCAAGATAACTTCATAACTCATCAAGGAAGAATAGCTTAAATTGAAGTTATCAGAATATGATAGACCCTGTAGTCAGCCCTAAGTGATTGGGCCTTTTAACACCGCCATACATTTATTCGAATTTCTTTCATTTCCTTTATCAATTGCAGCATTCAATCACCTACAACGAATATACTTAATTTTTTCTTATAATATGTTATTAAGGATCTGCCCACGCAAAGATGCCTGACAAAAGCATCTTTTAAATAGTCGGTTTACGAATGTGTTTTGTGACTGAACTGGGTTGCTTTCTGGATGGGTGGTGGGCTTTACGTAATTTAAAGTCATTCTGTTTGGTCTTTTGATAAAGGTCTTCAGGGCTTTATCTTACTTGGCAAGTCCTTCGTAGCCACCTCGTCTCAGCAATTGTTAGATCACCTTTAAAGGTAACTTTAAATAGAAGGCTTTTTAAAGGATGGCAATTTTTTCGATTTCAGCAATGAGTTTCTCGACTACAGATACCAACATATCTTGGAATATCGATAGCAAACGGCAAAAAAATAAAAATTGAAAAACAATCAAAACATTTTTGAAAAGTGTGGGAGTGTCAGTTTTGGTCTGTTTATGGGCGTTAAAGTGAGTTTGGCTACCATCTGCACCACACTTGCTTAATCTCAGGCCAGGTCGACTCGCTTAGACATCCTGATCAAGTATATATACTTTATAGAGTCGAAAACGCTTCTTTTTACCTGTTACATAGTTTTCAACGAATGTAGTATAACCTTTTACTTACGAGTAACAGGTATGAAAACTTTTAGGTGAGAATAACGAAAGCATTGCTGTGGTTCGATTTGATATAATCTTTGTAAGATGCCACATGGAAAAAAAGGTTTTTGGGGGCAAAACTTATATATACAGGAAGAGGGTCAAAATTTAAGTTATGATCTGATATTTTAAAGAACGAGATGAAGTAATGCAGACCCTTAATGACAATTGTGTTGCAGGTTGAGCAAACTTGGTATATTCTTTCAGGAAAGAGGTAAATTTAATGAAATATACATATGTTGCGAGTTAAAATGCTGGCAAATTCTTCTTGTTTTTATTTTTAGATTTTATGAAAAGACTAATTGTATACTGGTTATTTTACAGAGAGTTCAAGGAGATCAAAAAGGTTTGAAAATAAGATAGACGCATTCTATGGATAAACCTCAATTGCGTTCTTAACAAGTGGTTATTTCTGTACACATGCACTTAACTAGTTTTCTCTGGCAGTTAAATAGTCTCCATAGCGATCAAGCTTTCACACTCTATCAGTGCATCAAGGTCATCTGAACACTTCATAATCGCAAGGGTCACGAAGCGTTTTAATTTTTACACATTGCCAACGAATACGTGGCGATAGCCTAGAAGGAGTTGTTTTGAGGTGGCACAGTGAGAGCGAAAGAGAGATTCAGTCTCCCTGGGCGCCTGCCCGGCGCCGCTTTGACCAGGCCGCAAATGAGCGAAGCTTTGGCCCTCACGACCCCGCCGGCTGTCCACCCCCCACCTCACCACCCCTTAATCACTCACACCACGTTAGAATGCAGTGGTAGGGGGAGAACAATCTATTTACATTTACACCAAATGTTCAAATTTATTTATCGGTGGGGCTGCGGGAAACCAGGAAGAGATTAGGGGTGGTGGGGGCGTAGGGTGGAATGGGAAAGGAGTGTGGAAGCAAACGTCGAGCGACGTCACGCAAAAGTTGTTTGCGTTGGCGAATAGCGCGCAAAAGTAGGCAACGTTATCTATTCATTGCGATGACTGTGTGTGCGGTAAAGTGGGTCGGTGGGCGGAATGTTTACCCACATGACCCAGCCATGGGAGTGTGTGTGGTTGCGAGTATGCGAGGCTTGGTGAGTCTGGTTGTTGTTTTTCTTGAACAAACTTTAATTGTTTTTGATTTTCCTAAGGATTCAAGTGCCGCGAGTTTTATTTCTTGTTTGCTTGCTCATTCAAAGGATGATGCATGGAGGTGCAGAGACAGTTTGCCTTTTTTGAAGCCCTTTCAAACGTCCAGTTGATAAAAAAAATCAAAAAGTAGGAAGGGGCATAACAGAAATGGTTCTCTCTTGGCTAATTAGATGTACATTTGTTGAGCTTCCATAGAAAAAGAGGGGAGTTCCAAGTGCTATCCCGAACTCATTCAGATGGCTGACAAGTTTCTTTTTGTCTTTAAACATTACACTCAGAACAAATGGGTAAAGGAGAAAGAGTAAATCAAAGTTAAACAGTGTGAGCATAGCGTTCCTTTTATTGAGTAAACAACTGAAACCTTAGAACTGTACTGAATGGGTCGACTACCATATATACACGAAAAGACAATAAGAAAAGGTGTGGTTGTCCGATTATTATGAGTGGTCGGTCCCTCGATCGAATACCAAAACTTCAATTGTATGTGGTTCAGAAGAATGATCCCAGCAACAAATATTACAAAAAACTCCTACTCTAACATATTGGAATAATTTGATCAGTGTTAAACATCTTGGTATACGAGGCTACGATTTGAGGCTAGAGGCTAGTGCTATATTTCGTTGAAATGACATATTGAATTCATTCGCACCGTTGCTTAACAAATTTTGTCTAAACAGCATTGATTAAAAATTCTGGCAAAACAAATTGTTGCAATTTTATACTCTGATAAAACGTGCAGAATGATGAAACTTTAGATGGTTTCAAAATTTATATAAATAAACAAGATTCGACAAAAATATTTTGAGTGTAAAACTCATGGAGACACTCCCACTTTCCTTTCTAATTTTTTCCACTTGAAATTGAGCAACGGCCATTGCCAAAATGTCACGTACTCTGGGACATAGGGAGCTACGTGTAAATGTCAAAGATATGCTGAGGGATGTGGACTCGAAATACCGCTAATTGTTGCACATGCTACGTAGTACGTACGGCACGGCACACTTCACCAACCCCTTCTTACCCCAAACATACATTCAAACTGTGTACATTTTGCTTAAAGCCCCGCCACAAAGTAGGTTGTTCGTGCAGTCTCTTTCTGTTGGAAACGGTCCCTCTCAACTACGTTTTGTGGCTCGGCTCATCTGCATGGCAAATTGAAAATTGCGCTCATTTATTTCATTATAGCAAAATGTTTTTGTCTTGTCCCATTCAAATAGCCGTGAAATTGCATTTGATTTTGTCTGTGTTGAGTTGCGAGAAGCCAGAAGACCCATGGAAATCGTTGCATTATTGATATTGAATTTCTGCTTTAAGCTTTTTGGCTGAATGAACAGCGTTCTAGTTTTATGCTATATACTTTAATTATTTTGTTAAGAAACTCTGACCTGCAGATTATTTTACAGCTTTTTAAATTAAGCTACATTTATAATACCTTCTAACTAAATATATTCTTAATTAGTATAACTAACCGCGTCTGTCCGTATATGACACCTAATTGTGCCAATCTATTTAGCAAATTTTTACATTTTTTTAATTCGCCTACCCTATTTTCATCGAAATGACAAAAAAATGTAGGCCATGCCCACTCTAACTTCAACATACTACAATAACAATAAATGTAAACGCCACTACGTGCTGAGTATCTGATAGTCTGATAGGCACTCGACTCTTTTTTCTTTTGTTTGTGCGGATCCATTCGCTGTACCTTGGACCAATCCTCAACACCTTTACGTCTCTGCAAATGGAAATAAGCACTTTAATGTAATGTACTTGTATAGTATTTTACCACGCAACTGACTATTTATACATCTTAACCCTTCTACATTTCCCATTTCATAGAGTTTAGTTTACACTGCATTAGTAAAACAATTGAATTGAAATGACCCGCATTTTGATCGCAAAACCACCCGCTTAACTTCAGTTTCATACTTCATTTTACTTTATTTTTATGGTCGTAAGCTAAAAGCTGAAAATAAAAATAGGAAATCCATGAAAACTGAGTAAACTAAATGAGTGTGCGGGCTGCGATAAGAAGGTACAGTCATTTTTTCGCATTCAATGCGATTAGATAAGGCCAGAGAAAATTTGGGAAAAAGAAAATCAAACAAATGGATTGCGCCATAAAATAAGCTTCTAATGAAATTTGTTACTGTTACTTGTTTCTGAGTCTTTGTACAAAGACTCAGAAAAATAGTACAGTAAATCAAGAATGTTTCTCAACGCTTAACAACAATACGTACGACATTTTGTCGACAAGTGATAAAATCATAATTAATATTCTGAAAACATAGAAACAGTTTCTACAAAAGCTGAAGCTTTGACCATTTGACCCTTCCTGACTAATTCGAGACCTCGGTTATGCCTCTAGACTCGAAGGCCTAGGTGTTCAGCTTGGAATCCCATAAAATACCTCGTAAATAGTAAGCTTAAATAAAACGATATGTAATATAATAAAACAAAAATGTGGCCGTTACAGTTTTGTGCTTTTTGTGGACGTTAGAGTGGGCGTGAAAACATTTGGAAATAAACTTACGCTGCGCCAATGCTTCTGGAAGCTGCATGCTTAATCTCAACGTTCTAGCTTTAGTAGTTCCGGAGATCGAGGCGTTCATACGGACAGACGGACAAGGTCAGTTCGACTCGGCTATTGATGCTGGTCAAGAATATATGTATATACTTTATATGGTCGGAAACGCTTCCCTCTGCTTATCACATACTTTTCAACGAATCTAGTATACCCTTTTACTATACGATAAATGATATAATGACATGATATAATGACATGTATATGTATTCCACTGATAATGGAATTTGTTCTCTTCAAAAGATTTGAGTGCGGAAGCAACCATTTGTACATTCTGCTCGCTCTGTAATTATGAGCATCCAAAGATTTTACGCTGAGATAAGCCACATTGGTTATATGTGCATTTCGCTGTAATTATATAAAGGAATTTTATTCTCGTATAGTTTCCCTGTGATCTACTTAGCTTTGACGGTAATTGAATTCATTCTAATGGACACCTAATGCGGTTATCTCGTTAGGATGACGCGCACTGATAGGAATTACATAAGCCGCTCTGGCGACTTACATAAGATACTATGAAATACTTCAAATAAATAATAAAATGTATTCCTCACATTATCTCATTAACATTCACCACGGGGGAGAAGACTCTTCCCTCCCGACTGATAAACATCCATTCTATACCTCATTATAATTTTGTTAAATGTTATGTAAAGTGAGCGCCAGTCTCCATCCCACATCAGCACTTTCTCTAAGGCGCCTCATTGGCGGCTGTTCGGTCCTTGGAGGGTTGTCCACTGGCTTTCGTTTACAATGACGTTTTGACTTTTAATTGTGTTTTAAAGTGTTGCGACCGCCCTTTGAGCCAGGCGGTTGAATTTCGCCTGCACTTGGCTCACTTTCAGGCCATTTGGTTTTGATTTAGCTCGGCTGTTGGGTCATTTGATGCCTAATTAAATTTAACGATGACGTTGACTTCTTCCTCCCCTAGCCTCTCGGCTTCTGAAGGGATTTGTGACGACGGGCGGTGTTATTTTACATTATCGAGATGGATTCGATTTCTAAATAGTTTTGTGTGCGAATAAAAAAAATGTGTTCTAAAATTAAAATGAATGCCAAAAAAATTGCCGCCAGAACTGAATAATACTTCTCTATATATACTATATTATACTATATTATGTGGGTCGGTTCACAATTGGCATTGAATATCAATATAATAATATTTGAATGTTTATTATGAAACCTACAAAACTTCATCATAAACACATAATGGTATTCTTTTTATTTAAGAGTATTTAATGTCCTTTTCGGGAATCATTTATTATTATAACTTAGAAAACTATTTGAATGTATCCAATTTAAAGCCAATGTAAAATGTCAACAAATTCATATTCCAGATAACCATAATGCAAAGAATCATTCAATTTTTAAAGTATGCTGAATTGCTTATATCTGTACTAATTCATTTTGGTTACTGACTTCTACCGCTAGTCTATCGTATAAGTTAAACAAATATTTTTATGCCAAAAATGTCTACTAATATTAAGGATAGTTGGTCGTTTTTTCTAGAGCAGCTCTGGTAGCAGCATAACTCACAAAAAATTTTTTTTTGCTTTTGGCTCAGATTTTTCACCGCCTCAACTACAGTGCTTCAATTCCCGTTGCGCTGGCACTTAAGCGGAGTGTATAAAAAGGATTCTGCAGCAGGACGGCAGCTAATAACAGGATTAACACAAAGCAGGAAAATTGAATTTTATGCCAATATACTTAACCAAGCGCTTAAAGAGTCATTCGGCTTGTGGATTGAGGAATCGAAGCGAAGCTCAGCGACGGGACAGGAGGATGGGGATGACTTTGGCGACGAGCAAACACAAAGTCCCAAACGTAATTTTCACGAATTCATTGAACTGCGTGAGTGTGAAAAATAACAATTTAGATAAATATTGCGCCGGCGACCTCCATCGGCGTGGTGGATGCCTTGTCATACACGGCGGGAGTCAACATCGGCGACAACACAGCTCAGACCTTACCGGCTAAAACGACGCCGTCGAAGGCAAGCTCTAGACGGCGAGCACATCGACCGTTGACACAGAAATCATATTAATATAAATTAACGATGTGGAAAATTTAGTTTAGTAGTGAAACCCGAAGAAAAAGCGGCAGTCACCGACGCCAAGTCAGTTGTATGGCTCACGTCGCCAGCTCATCAGTCAAAATGTCCAGGCACGAAAATCCCAAGCGACTCATGCCGATTCCCATATCCCAACCCCAATCTCAATCTCAGCAGTGAGGGATTGTTTTGGTTTCGCACTTCTCTTTTCCTATCCCCTGGTGTAACAATTTGAACTGCATTAATCTCCATCTGCGTTTATCATCAGTTCTTCAATTAATTGGTCTTCTTAATTTCAATGCACTTTATAAAGCACGTGGGACGCGGAATTGGTGATAATATTCGCCTCATATTCATCGACATAATCATAATCCGATTACGATTAGAGCATCCAGAACATGCACACGGTGAGGTACCAACATGTTTAAGTACCTACATGCAAACTAGAAAAGGAGAAGCGACTCTGCCCTTCGAGCGGATTGGATTTTAAAAAGTTTTAGATTGAAAATTAATTAGGAAAAGTTTCAACTAGGTAGTTTTTTATAATTTTTAATTTTTCTTACATGCATTTTTTTACACAACAACCGAATTTTACTTTATAAATTTCCCAAGGATTCCTTACCGTTGATTTATTCCAATATGAATTGGCCAATAAAATGTCATGTCTCTTAATATTTCTTTAAAAAACCCATTTGATTTATTGCTGATTAATGTTGAATAATATGAATTAATAGAAAATATAGAAAAATTAAAATAAATCTACTACATATGTCAAGATGCTACCAGTATAAAAAATAGACTTGTTTTTAAAATTGCACAGCAGCCGCAACACTGTCCGATTCGCAGAAAAACAAATCACATTTATTAAAGTGTTTTTACATTTCAAATTTTGCTGACACGTTAAAGTGACAGTGGACTGTGCTGCTTGGGATATGGGATCGCCTTTAGTCACCACTGGCAATACATTTATCCGAATTCAGAGACTCGTCATTAGTGCCAAAAATTGAGGCCAAAAGACGGGCTGCGTAACTTGGTGGTTTGAAGAGCTTTGGGTAAGCAGGGGATTGTTGTTGATAGTATTACATTGAAACAGTATGATAGTGCTGAGGGTGTATGAAAGGAAGAGGCTTGGGTTTTACGATAACAATAACTTTGCAAACGACGTTAAAATTGATTTCAAACAACATAGAGCCTAGCGCTTGCGTTCTTGGTAGAATTCCCGGATCAGCTGGCGTAGATAGCGCATTTCGTTGCGACGCTCTTGCAGAGTGCGACGAAGCTGCTCGTTTTCTTTAGACAGAACATGCTCCTCGCCCAGCACGTTCTCCATTTCAAGTTTCTTTTTCTGGCGGTATCGCGTGGCAGCGTTCTTGTTTTGCTCCTTTTTCCGGATCCTTCGATCCTCCACACCTCGCCCGTAGGTGCGAGTACGCTTTTTTGGCTTGGACGCAGACGGCTCTGGAACCCAGACCTCATCGGCGTCGGCGATGCTGCTGCACACTCCGCTTCCTGTGCCTCTGCTGTCTAACGATGAAGACGCCTGAGACTCGCAGTCCTCGTTGAACTGCTGCCAGTTTGTGGACAACTCGAGCTCCTTGGCACGCATATTGACGATATCATCGACCAGTTGGTTCTCGCGGGCAATTTCGCTGCCGCCTACCCAGTTAAAGTTAAAGGCTGTGGCAGATGCGGCGTTTGTAACATCAGGATTATGGCATTGCTGCAATATTTTAAGGTTCAATAAGAACACAAATATTTCCTATGCACACTCATATTGCGACTTACCACCTTTTGCTCGGCCTTAACAAGCACTGGTGTTGGTGGTGCATCGCCTGGCTGTTTGCAAGCATCGAATTGAGGGGGAGACTGCGGCGGCGTTAATTGCTGTAGAATAGTGTATTGACCATCATTGAGGTGATAATCGACGGCAGTGTCTAAAGATGCAGCGAATTGTACTTTGTTTGCGGGTACTATGGCCTGAGTTATAACATCAATGTTGGACTGGTAGCTGTTACTCTCATAATCGACGCAGTTTATCGTTGCCTTTTGGTCCAACAGACATTCTAACAAGAGACAAAAATATAAATGTTAACACTTTGAAATTCAAATACATTATAAATAAAGGGGAATATTTTGTTTTGTGTCGTTTGTGTTGCCAAATTCCATTGACACGTCAAATACTAATTACATAACGCTGCAGAAACTAATTCTTGACAATAAATACTCAGTTGACGACTAGTCGGCGTTTCCATTTAAACTTTTTAATAAAACAAAAATCAAAAACACCCTGGTTTAAAATTTAAAAAAAATTTGGTATTTATTCATTTATGTAAAACAAAAATAGTTCCGGAAAATGTTCCTGTTATCTACTGCTACTCTTCGACGAATCTAATATACCATTTTACTCTACAAGTATAGGGCATAAATTTCATTATTAACTAAATATACTATGTTTCATCAAAGAGGTAAAATAAGTGTCAAACGAAATCCAATTACAAATCATATTTAAAATAGATATTTAAGCAAGTATTTATTTAGTCTTTAATATATAAAGCCGTGGATGTGGTCTTACTTTCTTTTCAACAGTTTTCATAATTTAAAAAAAACGGAAAGTTTATAAGCAACCTCAACGACTGAGTTTTATCAAGGCGAATTTTGTTTGTCTAAAATTTTTCACTCTCAATTAAAACTTATTTCCATTAAACGAATGCTCGTATCTCGTTCAGAACTTTAGTAAACATTTACATATTGATTGTGGCATATTTTCCTCAGTATACGTTTGATTTGCTGCTGTTTTCAATTTGATTTTATTAAAGAGCGACGGAGACATGTTATACTGAACAAAGTACGACATCAGTTTGATTATTTGTTACAAATGCAGTCACAATTCAAATACAAAAAGTAATTCCTCGCGGAAAAATCCAATGGGAGTGCAACCTTCCAAAAGCATAGTTGCAACACCTGTTTGGCTTGTAAAAGCTGACCCAGCGACACCTTGGGCTGGGTTTGCTTAAGCATTCGCCTCTCCCAAGATCAATTCTACATTAGCATAACAAGTTTCGATTCGATCGATATATATGTTCCATCTCCTCGCGAGCAGCTGGTATTGAATTCGTTAAATTCAGAGCAATTGTAACTACGTTATTTAATTTACATAAAAATGTATCTAAACTATAGCTGTTACCATGCCTAGCCCTGGATAAAATTATATAAAACACAATATTGTGTTGTGCATTTCTGCGCAGCAATAACACCAAGGAAGTGTAAGCAGTTCATGTGGATGGCTTTAATGAGAAAATTAATGAAAATTAATTAATGATTAATAATAATAATGAACATTCCTATTTTGATTCTTCTATCGAGTCGATTACAGAATATATACAAAATATATGCCACTTCGTTGGGTCAGAACATCTACTTAACATCGTTATTATATATAAATTAATTAGAACGTTCTTATCAGTCTTTACATATTTAAGTATGTTTTCAACATGCCTACGTCTTATAGACATACATTTTAAGCTGAATAGATGCAAAGCTTTAAATTTTACTTGCAAACAAAAATATTAATATATTACTTGTATTTGTAATTAGATTTCAACTTTTACCAACATGTGAAAGAAATTAATTGTTTAGTTTTCTTCATAAAAAAAACTTCCTTTAATGTAAAGCAAACATTATTGACATTCGCATTATCAAATAAAACGACAGAGACAACAATATCGACAGTACACACAGTCATACGGAAAATAAATATATATATTTATTTATTTATTTATATTAAATGAGAGCATGATTACCGAAAACCTTGACGCTAGACTGACTTTATAAGCAAATAATTGTGCACTGGGATTGTTTTACGATTTGTAATATTTAAGAATTTTGGTACTGTATATACATCTGATACGTGAATAAATACACATATTAGCATGTTTTTTTTTAAACGACTTTGTTGATGTGTTTTATAATCGGATATACTGCTCCAATACTGTTCCATATACTGCTACAGCTGAAGCCAATGGCTACCCAAAAATCAATAATAACTTGCTACTCAAGTCCAGTCATTATATGCAAATGATTTTTTTAAATATTGAACTAAATGCTCAATAATAGCATAGGACAATTTCGAAAAGTAAAAAGAAAACCGAATCGACCCAAACAAGCTGGCGGAAGAAAAATTACCTTGATTAGTTTACTCAACGTTAATTTTATTTCTTGCAATTACTTATAACATATCAACCCTTAACTTACCATATGCTTGCATAAATATATATGTGCTCATTTTTGCGGCAGCAGTGAATCGTTTTGTCGAATGTTGAGTATTATCCCACAAGTTTTTATTAAATAAATGAAAGCAATAGGTGGTATATACCCCCAAATGCGTAGAATGATATAAATGTCTTAGCCTAAAGCTAACAATAATCAAGTTCTAAGCAAAAAGTTACAATAGATATTTTAAAGAGGTTTATATTATGCTGATCCACAAATATGAGCAGTTAGGTATAATGAAATATCCAAATAAAAGTAAGAAATCACAGAATTAATTTTAAGAAAGTACAAACAAATAGCTGGAGAATATGTAGTTTACCACAAAGGCTTAGTAAATACAAAATAATAAAGAAAAACGGTATACAAAAACGAGCACGTGGTAAAACGTATTTGAACAGTTTTTAAAGGCTTAAACTGTATGAATGGATTTGTGTTATGGATTTCTATTGTGCGTCTGTTCTCCGGTTCTTGTCTTTCTGTCCGTAGGATCCAACTGCTGCCGCAAAATGGTCGACGTGGTTGGAAATATGAAGTTCCTGCTTAGCGTCGTTTAACCAACTTTTGCGAGTTTATCACAATTTCACGGTTCCACATGTAACGGTATCCACAGTGTGGTATCATGCTAACAAAGTCCTTGCTGCCCGCACTCGAACTTTCAGTTGCTTGCAAAGTTCCCGTAGATCTGCCGATTTTCCCGAGTCCGGCTACATATAGTTTTCAATCAATGATCGCCTCAAGTGGAATCTAGCCGTTACGTTTTCCCCTGTGACTAGAGTTAAGAGGTACGAATGGCCTTCACTGCACAGCTGCCAACTAACTTCACAAAGTTCGGAAAGCGCCTTCCGCTTTAATGCTTAAATGAAAAGTTTTTGCACTTTATTGTTAAAGATTTTCTTCATCAGAATTTTTTAACACATTGATTTTAAAATTTGTTTTTCAATTGCTCTTTAGCGTTGAAAAAACGCGAAGACCACAGCCACAGTGTGGTTACTGCCTCTCTGCTTATTTGTTATTGTATCGTTTTATTTTCAGCAGTTTTCTTTGTGTTGGGGAGTCAAGACGTATATGTTCAAGACGTGTAAAATGCGAGGCGGCAATCGAAGTTAAAGCCGAGATTCAATCCGCGCGCTCGCCTCTGAGTAGCGATTTGTACTGAGTACCGACTGCAAACCGCGCATGGGTTTTGCTCGGCTAACAAGCGGGCATGAGCGAGCGACCGCCACTGGAAAAGCAACACAGCACAGAGAGCGCCCTGCATTAAGATCAATCTGTTGGTTTATTTCGAGCCCGAGATGCTATCAGCTGAGACAAGCGAGCAGTCGCAATCTGAGCCAACGGACTCTGCACAGTGGTGCAATTTTATGTTGTTTTATTGATCTGTAGCTGAACAAAAATTTAAGAAGCTGTTTTCCTCAGGTAGTCTTTGCATATTTTTTTTCGTATAACTTTCGTTAACATTATTAAAAATTCCTTAACTTCATTAAGAAATGTATGGATTTATTACATTATCACATTCACATTATACGATAGCGCATTCAGGAGGAATTCGTAAAACTTTTTAAATTTCTTAACAGATTACGGGAAATACGAATACAGCCTATTTTTGAGCTTAATAAACATAAACATAGCAGAAAAATAAACATCTGCGTTCATCTAATTGATTTTAAAATAAACACACCAATTTGTATAGTCATTGGTACATATTTAACCACTGCTTTGCTCTTAAAAATATTCCTTTCAAAATTACGTGGTTATATACAGTACTATCAACTGCTTGCAGTGTGCAGCACATGTCAGTCACCTTCACCACTCTTAATTTTAGGGGGATTACAAAATGTGTTACTGGGCAGAAGCCCAATTGAACTATAACTTTCTACTTTCCATATGTATTAACTAACCTATGTTACATTCTAATCAGTAATATCCCAACATCTTGATATAACCAAAATGTCTTGTAATGTCTTCAGGGTTAAACACAATCCTAAATCCGTCATCTTTTAAAGAATATACCTGATTAAGCCTTATTGACTGTCTCAAAACGGGGGGCACGTCTTCCGTAAAAATTTACATTTCAAATAAAGAAGCTTCCTGCCTGCTCGAAAAATACTAAAGTTATGATGGTCATAATCACGTCAAATGGTTCATTGATCGCAGGATATTTTATATATACTCACTAACGAAATATACACTATATATATACCTCAAAAAAAGAGAGCCCTAACGACCAGAGAATGGATCGAGTTCCTACCTGGAAGAGCTACAACCCAGCTGTTATCTATGGAATTCTTAATGTATTAATCGAACGTCAGCAAAGAGTCAAGAGAGATTGCTACATAGAGAACTGGAGAGTCCCGAACGAACACTCGCTTAACGCGTGATCAAGTAACGCAAAAAACCAATCGCAAAATGATTTCATTGCTCTCGCTCGATCTGAGTCTTTGTTGTTGCCTCGAAATTGGCCATTACAGCGCTGGCTTGGGGCCACGTTGATCAAAAAAATAAAATGCACGGTGAAAACAATAATACAAAAACACGCTCATGCACAAGTTAAAGAGGGCCAAAATACCAGCAAAATACGAACACGAAAACAAAGCAAACTTGAAACCGGTTCTGCAACTTAACTTGTCCGAATTTTAGGTTCAAAGCCATTTGATGTGCGAGCCCCTAATGTCTCAGACAATAAAATCCACTTGATGTACACCAACGATCAAGAATGGAGCTGTAGGAACTAATTTATTTTTTTTGCAATGCAAAAACAGCAAAAAATAACTATGTACACATGTTTACAACAAAAAAAATTACTTTATAAAAAATGTTGAGTTTTAATATGAATACAAAAGAGACTATCAGACTATCAGATACCCGTTACTCAGCTAAAAATTAAACATTTTTCAAAAGTGTGGGCGTGACAGTTTTATTCGCTTTTTGGGTGTAAGGGTGGGTGTGGCAAAAAGTTGATTTTTGCAAATTAATTGAACTTTACAAGACTAATACAAAATATTCAAAATTTTAAAACATTTTTTTAATGTTCGGGCACGGCAGTTTTACGCGGTTTGCGGGCGTGGCCACATTTTAAAACAAACTTGCGATGCGTCTATGGCTCTGGAAGCTGCAAGCTTAATCTCAATATTCTAGCTTTTATAGATCCTGAGATCGAGGCGTTCAGACGGACATGGCCAGTTCGACTCGGCTATTGATACTGATAAAGAATTTATATACTTTTTATGGTCGGAAACGCTTCCTTCTGCCTGTTACATACGTTTCAACGAATCTACAGGTATAATAAGAGATCTTTTTTTCGGGAATTTTGCAGAAGTTCAAATAAATATTTTTTTTGTGATTCACCATATTTTTACTTATTTATATCTTATTTTGTATCTTATTGATAATTAATTTTAAACGTCATGGTCGAGATCCCCGACGGATACCTAATATTCAGATATAAAATTGTAACTTGAAAAGGGAGATTCCACACTAGTGCCAAATAGCGGCGCTTTTTTTTATAAATTTGTATATACACAGCTCGCTCTCTACAGACTCTGTTATGTGATCAACCAAAAGATTGGCCGTGACAATGCTTGCTTAGTATAAACCTTACAGCTCTTTTTCTTCTTGGGATTTTGATAATCACACGGACATGGCCAGACGACTTACTTACTTTTACTTTTTCATACCTTTACATAACTTTCAATAAATTTTCTTGCCGAGTAACGGGCATAATTACCGATAGTAAGTTAAGTTGAGCTTCAAATGATAAAAATGCGTATGCATATGCGTAAGGCACAAGATCATTTATAATATTGATACAAAAAAAAAGTAAACACACTAAACAGATTTACCTTCATCTTTCAGGTCAAAGATCTCCACAACCATCATCTCCTCTTCGCTAAGCAACTCAAGGGAGGCTGCCTCATTCAGGGTCAAAGCTTCGTCTTCGTCAATAAGGGTAATGCCTTAAATTAAAATCCTTAAGAATCATTCAAAAAAGCTTTCAGGCACTACAAACCATTTGCAAAGTTATCGTCATACAGCCACTTCGTATCGTCGGAGTCAGTAAGCGGAAACAGATCGGAGCCCAAAACCGCTGTTGGGGATTGTGGCTCCATCTTGAGGTCCCAGTACAGTTCCTTGGGCAACTGCAAACTCTCCATGGTTTGGTAAAATGATGCATCCATATTCAGAATTCAAGTCAGGGGTCAAAGATATGTTTTGTTTTGAAAGTATGAAATCCGGTCCAAAGAATGAGAATGGTTGTCTTCGCGGTGTTTTTTGTTGTTGTGAAGATGCCATGATGGCACTAAAAAGTAAGTAAACAAATAGTGATTAATTAGTTCACTGCACAGCCACTAGTCTTCGAATTAAATCTCAAGTCATGGTGATGATTAATAATCGCTACCCTTTTAAAAAACATAATCTTCGAGCATTTTACAATACCAGTTTTATTCTTATTATACTCATGGAGTAAAAGGGCACACTAAACTCATTGAAATGTATGTATTTAACAGGTAAAAGGCGTCTACATTATCTTGCCAAAAGTGAATCTTGTCATGTCCGTCATTATAAGCGCCGAGAAAGTTGATATAGTCCTCCCGCGATACGTAAGAGGTTTGGTTATATTATTTATATGTTTAATTGCAATGTTATGGTACTAGTACTGCATGTACGGATTCGTCGCTTTAATAAAACTAAAACTAAAAAAAAAAAAAGAAAGTTGAGACTAAGCATGCAGATTTTCATTCTAATTTCCTTACAATTTGCATCGGTAGTCAAAAAAATTGGAAATTTTTCCCTCGCACTAGCTTGGGAAGTTTTATGATTCTAAATAAATGTAGAATGCAATGCGCACCCTACTGCCATTGGAATTGTCCGTTTGGGAATGTCCTTACTGTGGTGAGTCATCCTATTTCCGCACGTGCGGCGTCTTGCAAAGCACTTTACTCAACTCCAGACGGCAATTGCGTCAGCCAATTTCTCTACCTCACCAAGTGGCATGCCCCACTCAGTTTTGATTTGCCACGTTTGCATGGTCAATAAGGAATCCATACAAGGCAATACCACCAACACAAGTGCAGCAACAATGAATGTGCAACGCCGAGTGCGGCGGTGTGCGTAGTAAATTGCGAAATTAGCCAGAGTGAAACCTAGTTCATACTCACGGTTGATTTTTATACGTTTCCATTTTGTTGTGTTTGGGCACCTAGGTGCTGGTTGTTTTTGCTTGCGCGCAAACTATAGAGCCATATTTACGTTAATATAAATGCCGAAAACGTGGGAGAAAACAGAAATTGAACCTTTTTGCGTTTCATTTGGAACGATAATGATTGTTTTTGAAATCAGTGTTACCAGATTGAGAAATGGCGTCCACCACTTTGTACTAAATAATCCAGAAATTTTCCTCTCAGATTTTAAGTGCACATAATCATTCTTAAAGTAGAGTAAAAGCATACAAATAGGAAATTCAGAATTGAATAGCATTTGTTTAAGGCCTTCTAGCACAACCGAAGAAAACATTCCCTGAGTGTATGATATATATTTGTTTTGTTCCGAAAGTAAGCCCACCAAAGGTATTTAAACATACGGACATGGCTGTACTGAATCTTCTAGTCTACTGATCGAGAATTAAGCCGTCTTCACTGCGTTATAATAAAATGTGCCAATTTGAATTCTAACTATTTATCGATAGTTCATTGGATGTTTGCTCACTGGTTTTATTCAAACTTACTCAAAAGTGATAACATTGAGGGATAATACAGGTATTATTTCAGTTGTCTTAATTAGTTTTTTTAAAAACCATATAAAATTTAAGTTTAATATAAAAAGTTGTTTGCGATATATAAACTAATAAGGAGTTGAAATGAAAAGTTGCAAAAATTAAATACCAGCTTATGTGAAATTTAATTTCTCGATGCGGATGTTGAGGTCCGTCACTTTAGGTTTAATTCGATGAATATACATTTATGTTCTTAGGCCACACAATCTTTAAGTGAGCACTATTAAATAAAGTGTTCTTTTATTTTAAAGAAAATGCCGTTGACGCATTATTTCTCAACATATTTTTTATACAAGTTGCCTATACAAGCTGCTACCACTTTCAAAGAATCTTCAAAAATGTTAAACACACCAATTAATATGATTACCTAATATCGAACTATTTTTCCAGTATAACTTATTATAGTAAATAAATAATAATACTTTTCTATTAGTCTGAACGCTTTAACTTTTTTATTGATGCGACTTCAAGCGGCTGTTGGAAAAATGTATATAAGAGGATATCCCATCAAACCAGGGTCACCAAATTTGTGGTAATTACGGGAAACAGCCTGAATCCTAAATCCATTGTCTTGCAATTGGGGAGCTGAAAACACTCGACTCTGCCACTTCGTCATTCACAAATTTTGCGTTTGGGGGACTATGCTCATTGCTGCGTTTTTCGGCTCACAGTTAACTGCTATTTTTAGGCAGAGGTGCTGTTTATCAGAACCGCGGAATGCTTGACAACCCTAATGGGATGGCGAGGGCTCGCTCCCCGCAATAAGTTAATGTGTGCTAAATTGTGATTAAACTACGTAGCAGCTTTGTGTTGCGCGTGTGTGCGTGGTATTGCTAGTCCGTCGTGCCAGCTAACAGTTCGTGTTTCTGCCTTAGGGGGCAGCTGCAATTGTGCCCCCATATCGGTGCGCGTGCATGCGTGTATGAGTGGAAACGAAAAAAAGGAAAATGCAAGGCTGAGCCAGAGGTCAAAAGTGCAAACACAAACTGCTTGTGGAGTGCAAGGCCGAATCGGGAATCAGGAGTCAAATCGACTGTGCGCCACATTGTAAAAGGAGAGAGAGGGAACAACATTTCTGCCTGGCATCTGCGCACATAAGAGAACATGTGCGTGTACATACATATGTATATATGAACGTTTCCTTGCTGATAAGCAGCGGGAGCGAGAGAGAGAGAGATTTCGCGTCAGCTGTTCATTGTTTTGGCTGTGTGCGGCGCACAGGTTTTGCCTGGGTCGCAGCTTCGTTCTCCGATCAGTTCCGTTTGTGGAATGAAACCGCTCGTTCTGCGCTGGCTTCTGCCCACTTCGTTGCTTTCCATCCTATCCGCGTGTGTTTCCGAACGCTTTTCTTTCGAGAAGTTGGGGCTTTACTATCGGTCCAAGGAGCTACAAGCGCCCACTGACGTCTCGTTCTGACGTCCATTTCCCCAGCCAACCCCGCCGCGCACGTTTATGTGTGTGTGCGATTATTGTTATTATTGTGCTTTGTGACGCATATAACGGCAAAAGCGGGGTGTGTTTGTCATTAGACAAGTTTCGCTCCGGAAAAAGCGACAGGTGTCGATGGCGGAAAGCTGAAGGTGTCGGGCATTGTAAACAACTCACAATATTTAAAACCGTGCTAGGTCTCTATCGTCAAATAATCGCGTCAAATAGTGAGTTAATTAATAGAATGACAAGAACACACTGAATCTGTAGAGAATTATTAAACGTGCTAATCGCGAAGCAGGACAAAACATATTTTTTTAAGTTCAAGTCTCAGCCATCGTTTACATATTTTTGATCCGTGAATTCGGTTACAGAGCGATGGAAAATCCCCATCCAAATGAGAAAAGGGCCAGCGCAAGCTTTTAATAGCCATTGCTACGCGAGAGACAATTAAATGTGCCCTCGCCATCGATATAATCAGCAACCGCCAAACTTATTAGCTCAACAGTGAACTATTTGCTTAAGCATCCTCTGGCACCTGTTGAAAATGATGCTGAATAAACACGAGGGATACCAACGCACAAGCCAAATGTTCCCCCACCAGCAGCACCAGCTGCCACAGCTGCATCAGCAGCCTCATCTGCAACAGTCTCTGTCCCAGAACTTCCAGCCACTGCAGTACGGAACGGGAGTAGGTGCTTTGGCGTCAGGGTCCGCCGAGGCCACGGCAGACCTTCTCAAGGCTGAGCGGGAGTCCATTCACTCCGGCCAGTTTATGGTCTCGCACTTTGAGGCCGAGGAGGCGCAGGACGACCTCGAGGATGACGGCGAGGTGAAAATGCTTGACCCCGAGGACCCCGGTCTCGGCAAGCCGGGCGAGCCAACCAACACATGTCGCGACGTGCAGCTGTACGTGCCCCAGACAGTGGCCCACTTTAGCGCCATGGATCAGGAGGGCGACGAGAGCAGCATGAGCATGGTGACCTCCCACCTGGAGATAGAGACCTCGCTCACCAAACTCTTCAAGTGCATGAATCTGGCCTACAGGTGAGTTGAAGACCCGTACACGAGACCACAGCCGAACACTGGGGCACCAAAAAACTATGAAATGTAGTTTCCCGCTTGCTCACGCGTTTCGCGCGTGATAACGCCAAACTGGCCAACGAAAATCCAGCAACCGAAAAAGCTTGGACCGCTTCGGTCCCATAACCGCGGCACATGTTGAGACGTGACGTCGCTGCTCGGGTTACTTTGGCCCCACATTGCCTCAATCGCTCCTCCACCTCTTGCACCCTTTACTTCCCTCCTTTTTGGTGGTACTTCTCTCATTTCTGCAAGCGACAGCTTAATCATAATGGAAATAATCAAGTATTGTCAAAGCGATATCAAAATGATTTCAGAGCACTTCATTCTGTTTTAGCTATGGAAAGCAAAATTATAAGCAAATTGCTTACAAGATATTATTATCTGAAAATACTTTGTTAACTACAAATCTGAATTGTTCAGTTATAATTTTGGTTTTTGATTATAATATGTTTAAAAAAAAAGTTATGAAGTAGACTTAAATTTTAAATTTATTCGTATTAACCTTCTTGGGTAGAGATGAGTATAAGTCATTATTAAACAGCGTTTGACCGCTGTCTGTTTGATCCATATATAATATGGATAATAATAATATATTGTTCGTGTCTACGTATACCGATTTCCTTACATTTTTCCTTATCATGCGATTGTTGTTCCCTGTGGATGGACGGAAGTCCACATTGTGACTAAGTGCGCTTTGGGGATTACAATATTCATATACACGAATATTCATTGGAAGATAGCGGATAAACTAAATAGATTTCATGCTGTGTGATTCAGGACAAAAAGCTATAAAAGTGTAATAGTACAATTTTCAATTTCTCTTAAAAAATACTCTTTGATCAAATCATTTTAAAAATGTTCAGAAACGGAGAACCGGTCGAAAGATATTCGCAGAACAAGATTTTAGGGAATTTTTTAATTACTCTTTTGGGAGGTTTGCTTGTCTTTTTTTCTATCTGCAACAGAACCTTATTTTAAAATCCATAAACATTTTTGTTTTCTGTTAAACATTTTACTATACCACTTTTGGAAAACCCCGATCGCTTAGCGGGAAAATATCTATAAATCGCTTAATATCCTACGCCCACAATTTCTGAACACCTGGGGCTTGATGGTGTTATATTTTGTTGATGGTGCTTTCTATTCTTTTCACACGTTTTTTTTGTCTAAAACAAAACAGATTAAAAACTTTTAAATTCGTCATCCAAGGCTTGGACACATTTTTGGTACTTCCAGCCACTGTAGTACGGAACGGGAGTAGGTGCTTCGGCGTCAGGGTCCGCCGAGGCCACGGCAAGGCTGGAAACATTTTGAATAAAACACTATTATATTTATTACTGAATCAACAACTAGGATAGTAAAAACAATAAAAAAAAATTCAACAGATACAATTAATAAAGCATCTAAAGTCTTTGCACTCATTCACACTATTTAATAGATGTTTTTGTTAAGTCAGATACAAATGTAAACAGAACCGCATATATAGGTTGATTTTAAAAAGATTGCACCCGGGTTGGGGGTCAGGCTATTTTTATAACATAATCTGCGCATTGATTTAATAAAAAATGTATTTGCTTTGTAACAGATAATGTAGATATAAAATCTTCCATATTATAAAGAAATTCATAAATTATTTTTAAATTTACAGTCAAAAACTTACATCACCCAAATGGAATCATTTCAAAGGAGTACGACTGCGGTGGAAGGACAAAATTCGCCTGAACAATGTCATCTGGCGTTGCTGGCACATGCAGTGTGAGTAATATACTAAACCCGTTAATAATATGCTTAAACTAATATCATACAGAAAAAATTAATTTAATTAAAAGAAAATTTGGCGAAGGTTTTCCAAATGCACCTTACAGAATTTTTTGGATGTTATGATCATTGTGTGGTCACGATTGACCACCATCGGCATTGGTAAAATATTCCTAACACAAGTAATCGAATGTGATGAGCATTTCCTTGAAAAGCGCTACACGTGCAAAAGACTCAGCAACGAAAACAATTCAAAGTGAATCAGAGAGCCAGAGGCACCCATAAGCTTTTAAAGCACAAGTTATCTTCTCATCCGCTCTCGCTTCTGAAGCTGTTGCTTAACATTTCGCCATTGTCGGCCAAGAGTTGTCATATGGTTTGGCCAGATTTTAGGCATGATCCCCGTCGAGCTGGACTGGATGGGAGACTGGATGAATTGGCGTTGCCAGGCGGGCATCGCCGACTCCTCATTCGCCTTCGCCACTTCGGTTTCTTATCATGTTCTGGTCGGCTGTGCCGCTGGCCCTTATCATAGTCTGGACCCTAGCCGATTTCGGTTTCATTTTTGTTCATTCCTGGCTTTTGTTATTGCCTGGAGTGTAATTAAAAGCTGAACATATGATTTCGGCGCTCCTACATTTTACAGACCATCCGCTCGATCGTCTAGACAGCCTCGTAGTTTCCCGCGCACTCTAGCCGCGGCGGGAGTGTGGCGCAGTCTCAAAGGTAAATGACATAAAGCATAAGTCAGGCAAACAGCGAATCAGTTTGATTATGCATTCAGCTTGTCATCCAGTCGGCCGACAGTCTGCCAAATTTTTCTGCTGATAGTATTTCCAAAATTTTCCGTTACATCATTTGTGCGAGGACGGCAGCCCTGAGTTACAAAGACATCGTGAGGGCTGTGATTATCTCTTCGCTCTTCTAGAGTCGGCGACAAAGGCAAATGGAAATGTTTTTTTCCTATTTATAGGTAGCAACTTCAACCGTCTCATCAGTAAATATTGTTCTGTCTTTTAATTAGTACTTTAATCTTTGTTATTATCTAAGTTAATGTATACAATACGCTTATAATACTAAGATAAACCTAATATGTGAAGGTCCTGGATAGATAAGCATAGAATCTGTATCGACTCCATATTTGATCATTTTGCCTGCGCTTTATTTGTTTGTGTTAATCGTGAATAAATGAATAAACACGAATTTCAGTAGAGAGAACTCTATTGACTCGCAAAATTAGTCTTCCGGATTTTCGATGTGTCAAAAGAAATCTTGGTCCACAAAGTTTATAACTCTGCTGAAAAATACCTCATTTCTTTCTATAAATAAACCAAGTCTATTTTACCATATACTTGCAAGAATATAAGAAAACTAATTGTCTATGTTTTTTAAGAAAAATCTATAGACTATCACATTACAGGGACAAAACGAAATTCACGAGTTTTTAGATGTTTAATTAAAATATAATAGTTTGAATTTATTGAAAAACTAAGTCTAAGGTAGTCGTTTCAGTTTCTGAATCCCATTTCCTTCGGCGGAAGTATTTTCATTTATTTTTAAATATTTCAGTTATATATGTATTTTTAAAGAATCTGACACAAAATTTGACCAACAAAGCTGAAAGTTATATATGGATTATAATTTGTTTCCACCTTTCTAAGGTACAATCATAAATTTCACGCAAATAGTATCACTTATGAATTTGGTTCATATTATAAATACTTCAACTGATTCGTCAACTATTTTTCTTGGAATTAATATAATTTTAATACTGCAAATTAAATAAATTATGTTTTTATATTTCAAAATATAATAACACTTATAAATAATTTTTATTAATTTCTTGTTTTTCATAAAGATTGTTTTCAAAACTTTTACCATTTAGGAACCCGATTTTTCATTCAAATTTTTCATCGAAAAACAGGTTTACTTTAGCGTTTATGAATACTGAATGTACCATCTGCTGACACAAAACCTCTAGGGTATTCTTTGTTTCCATAAGTCTAAAAGTTTCAAGTAATATTTAACAGCAGCTTGCTTTGTTAAACAGTTATTAGCTACATCACTGCTCTACAGTTGTTAGGACGAACCACTGGTATAATATACACGTGTTTCTGACACATTTTGTCATCTCTGGGGAACTCACTATCTCTATCTATCCCCAGAATCTTATCACGTCGTTTTTTATGTTTTCCATACTAAACGGTGTTTGTGTGTTTTTCATTTTTGCAGTTATACAAAAGCGCAGAACCCCGGTGTGTCAATTTGCGTCGCCGCTGGACGTTGACATACATAGTAATCCTCAAGTAAGTACCTTTAATTATTGCCAACTGAAATCCTCTTAAACAATTTAGCCACGCAGAAGGTCTCGTAATAAGTTTTACCAAAAAAATAATTTGATATAAAAAGTATTTCCTGCGATTGTTTTTCAATCTTTTGTTATTTTAAATCGATTTAATAACGGTAAATAAATCGATTTTAATTTTAAGCACTTAGCACAAATTTATAGTGGGAAAATACGAAATCTTTTCCTTAACTAAAGATTAATATGAAATGGTTGCAGATCATCGACAATATCTTATAAATGTTTAAAAACTTATTTAAATAATTTTGTAAGTGCTAACGTGGGCGTAACAACAATCTGAAACAAACTTGCAAAAACTAGGCGTCATTAGAAGCTGCATAATTTTAACTATCTATCAATTGCAGTTCCCGAATCACAGAGGTCATACAGACATACCGGCGGACTTTGTCAGATAAACTAGGCTAGTAATCGTGATCGAGAAAGTCGGAACCGTTTCCTTCTGTTAACTTCATTAGCTAGCGACTTCTGTTAATAATACATATTAAGTTTTTGTATAATAAAAAAGTTTTCAAGATTGGACGATATATTTATCAGAAACAGGTAGAAGAAAGCACTTCCGACCCTATAAAAGTGTATATGTATATTCTTGCTAAGGGTCACTAGCCGGGTCAATCTGGCCATGGTCTTATTTTGTCCGTCTGCTCACAGTGTGAGAGGAACTAAAAAAGCTGAAAGGTTGAGATTAAGCATGTAGCCGTACGCCTACGGTGTGCAATCTTCTAAACCAAACTTAAACAAATATCTGCTAGTTCTTATAATATATGCAAAATATATATGGATATGGCCAGATCGAATAAGCTAGTGATCCTGATCAAGACGATACATGTATACTTTATAGGCTCCTTATAACTGTTATACACTATTTAACGAATCTAGTTTTATATTACCTATATACAAAAGTGTATTTATCTACCTGAAACTCTTAAAATAGTTATTCTGAATGTATTGGCATATTTGTTTATAAAAATATAGAACAAATATTATAATATTCAAGTTTTTGCTGTTTGAGCACGTATTGATAGTGTGCATGGCTTCAACTCGAATGAAAATGGAGTACCGTAGGCTTCATTAGATATAAGATATATATAGATATAAGGAAGAGTTATTACCCGTTACCCGTTAAGGGTAAGACGGTATACTAAATTTGTTGAAAAGTATGTAACAGGCAGAAGGAAGCGTTTCCGACCATATGGTCGGAAATAAAGTACAAATAAAGTGGCCATAAAATATATATATTCGTGATCAGGATCAATACCCGGAATCGAACTGGCCATGTCCGTCTGTCCGTATGAACGCCTCGATCTCAGGAACAACATAAGCTAGAATGTTTAAGCATTCCAGAGACAGACGCATCGCAAGTTTGTTTACAAATGTCGCCACGAACACTCTAACGCCCACAAACCGCACAAAACTGCCAAAATGTGATATTCTTTAATTTTTTGTATATATTGTGTAAATTTGTATAAGTTTGCCAAAAAACTTTTTGCCACGTCCTCTCTACCGCCCACAAACCGTACAAACTGTCACGCACACACTTGAAAAATTATTTTTTTTTTTTTTTTGCCCCTATTTCTACCGATATTCCAGAAAATTATGATATTTCTCATTCGAACTTCCACTAGCTAAGTTTTTTTTGGTGTTAAAGTTTCTAATAGAGATCTTTAAAATTTTGTGTTGCAAAGGTATATGGCTAATGGCGAACATGGGTTGTTAACCTATATATTCGCCCTTTCTGAGTTATAAACTTTTAACACTGCCACTAACCTTTCAAAGGTGTATAAAGATAGAACTTAAACTTTAACAGATAAGTGTATTATTAAGTTCCTAAATTGAACTTCTTAAAATCTGCATGTGTACAACAGACGAACGCTTAAAAGCCGGACATGTGTACTTCAACGAACATAATGTACCCCTCTAATTTTTAATAAAAAAATTCATATTATATATTATAATTTATATTTTTTTGCATCAGTCATTGCTTACGAAACTATACCAGCTACTCAAATAGTAAAGGTCTACTAGATTCGTAGCGGAAATTTTTTTTCCTGATGGTGCCACTCCCACAAATCTCCCAAAATGGTTACGCCCACAATTTAAAAAAAATTTATGGTATGCAACACTTTTTTTGACACGATCAAAACTTCCACGACCACGACTTTGGAAAATGTATTGAAATTTTCCATTTTATTATTTGCTTTTTAATTTTCTATCGATATGCCAAAAATATTTTGGGCACGGCTCCTCTAACGCCAAAACTCCCACGCCCACAATTTTATTTTTCTTGCCAATTTTTATCGATATTCAAAAAAAATGTTGAACTTTCTCGTTCGCAATCAAACTAGCTGAGTAACGGGTAACTGATATACTTGTATATAGCGTTCTCTCATGTTTTACCAATATAAATGTCATTGATTAGTCCACTTCGTATCATCGATGCGCATCATAAACGTGGGGTTACTTGTAAAATGTGGCGCACGCCTGGATTGGTATCATCAAAACACTACTCTCCGCGACCACACAGCTCCCCCTCTCCAAAAATCACTGACCGGTAGGTGGCTCACACTGCTAGAAAGAAAGGCATCACTCGATAGCGGCGTGATCGTCGCACGATTGTCGTACGCCATTAAATACCAGGGTTAGATACGGCTTGGACCCCATGGTCCTACCGCCTACTCTCTTATTAGCGACAAGTGATAAGAGCAGCGGGACTTTTGTGGTGTTATTTTTAGCTGTCATGAACCTATTGGAGGGGGGCATTTTTATTTTTAAACTGAGATAGAGCTTAAGTACCATAATGCATTAACATTTCTTTTGTCATCGTTTAACTATTTTCGTTGAAATTATTTTATATTTAAATTCTGATACCTTTTTACATTTTATGTTTGTAATGTTTGTTCATAGGGACATGGCCAGATTGACTAGGCTAGTGAATCAGATCAAAAACAATATACTTTCGATTCGAAACCGTTTTTTCTAGCTACGCGTAACGGGTATGAAAACTTTTTAATGACTTTTTAACACGGACAATTTCAGATGTTAAATAGAAACATTTTAAAAATATATTACAAAAAAAAATAAAGAAGCTTTTAATTCTATTTGATTACAATGTCAGATAGTTTGCAGTTTAATTTCGAAATCAAAACTATTTTTATTATTTACAGTTACATGACAAAACTTTAAAAAATTTTAATTCAATAAACAAAATTTTAAATCACAAAATTTTGCATTTGAAGGGCCCAAAGTCTCATTTAAATTACCTCGCTAAGAGGTAAAATAAAATATTAAAACAATCATCAACCATTAAAAATCCGAATTTAATACAATTTTTTCAATTTAACAAAAAGGTTAAAAACGACCTTTTTTTACTGTTTTTGCATAGTAGTAGTTGATTTTTAAAAATTGACCTTACAAGTTTTGGTAAAGTTCAACATTTACTTAAAAATATGTATGAATTGTAAATATATATATTTTTTTTTTTTTTATTCTTGCTGAAAAGTAAATTCCCATTTAAATTGTTATTTGGTTAGCATTGTGCTTTGATTGGAAATAAAATCTTTAATATGTGTCATACACCAAGAGTTTGATAATTTCTAGGGTTACAAGGAAGGATTTGGGTCGTAACTAAAAATAACTCCAAAATGTTTAGTTAGTATTATCTAAAGTATCTTTTACTTTATATAGTAGTCGCACACACGAACAACAAAAATTTATTTGTCGACTTTTCTAAAGGTATTTTATGATTTTTATAATTTTGATTTTTTATATGATCTTTATAAATTCATTGTATGTATATGTGCATATCGTCTTAAGTAATGTAATGGATTATGCTGTTAGGTAGAATGTATCTCCTATCGGGGTTGTTCGTCAAGTATGTTGTTGGTATTGTTATTAGTTATTGGGTTTCGCGAAATACTCTTTTTAAAAGATGTTTGTGAATATAATATTATAGAACGTATAATTGTCTTTTTTTAAATGAGATCTGAGTTTTGGAGTTCCAATTAAAATGGGTTGTACAAAGTGACCTATATTTTTTGCAACTCGCTTACATTTGATCTTTGTCAGACGTTCGATATTACTTTAAAAATATTCCTTTTGACTAGGAAATTTATTCGGATTTCTTTTCTCATCGTGCTTTTTCTTTATTTTATAAACCACACAGACTGTTGTTCTTGAAGGCAAGTACTGGAAACGGCACTCAGCTGTAATTAAAGCCGAATACAGAAAATGGCGTAGAAACTATCGGTCGAAGGCTACGGGGTGCTTAACATATGATTCGGTAAGTGATCAAAATTTATTAACAGACTTTGTAGAATTCTCCATCTCCTTAAATTGGACCAAAATAACCATATATGTGAAGATTGCCGTAAATAGCTATATCAATATGAGAATGTAGCTATCAATTATGCCTTTGAAATACAAAATGTATTACCTTAAACAAAGTACTTTTATCCAGAGCGAAAAATCCATAAGCGGTTAGAATGGGCTGCCGTCGAAGGTTCTTGAGCAAGAATTTTTCAATCTGGGTAATAAAAATTATAATTATCTAATGAATAAGTTTGTTTTTATCTAATAGTGATGTTGTTCCTATTTTACTTGCAAATATCACTACTATGCGAAACATAATCCGCTTACCATTCTATCCAAACCAGTTCCGGTTCTAGGTACTTTTGTGAGGATCTTTGCTGTTTTATTTGCCTGCAAAAAATTATGTAAGCAATTGTAAATAAGTAAAAGTTTACTGTTTACTTAGTCCCGAAAAGAACTCACTTCCTCTGAAATACCATTAGTGCGAAGCATGAGAACTAACATAACCATCCACGGAGTATCCCAAGTAGAGGAGATCAATAGCATGATCAAGCATTCGTCGGAGCCAAATTTGCCCTCTAACACGGTACTAATTAAGAAAAACGGTCCCGAAGGAGCCATCAGGAGCACCAGGGCTACAATCGGCAGCATAAGTATGCCGAAGCACTCGTTCATTTCGCCGCCGCACGCTTTCAGGATCTGCTGCCTGCCTCGAAGACCAGAGGCCAGATTGCCCTGACAAAGCTGTTGGTTGTAGTGAATCAATCCCGCGCTCATCACTTGCTTAAGACTAACAAAGAATATCAGCAGAAGGCAGAGAACCAAAAAGGTGTAGATATAGACCACAATACAAAGGGCCAATGGAACTGTGGCTAGTCCAGCGCGAGTGTAGCCGTGGAGATAGTTGCCGAAACAGAGGATCGTGAGCACGCCGTAAAGTATTATGTTGTGCAGAAACTGTTGGTCTGTGCAACTGTTTACACAGCTTCTGTTAAGACGTAATAGACGTTGAATCAAATCCCTGTGTCGATGACGCCTAACATACAAAATCACATAGACCACGAAAAGCACCAAGCACGTGCTGCGAAATATGACGGCCTCGTAAAAATTTCCCGTCCTGTTGTAAATGGCTATGTGGAATCGACTTGGCTGAAGGAGGGCAAAGATGAAGCAGGCCGTCGTAGAAACTAAAATACAGCCAGCATAAGCGACGGCATAGCGCTCGCTTCTGGATGTGGCCACTAGTTGACAGTGTACGGAATCGAAATGCCAGCACATCAAGCCCATGATGTGCAGAAGAAGGAGATAAAAACGTAGGTCCCGGCAGACGTTTGACATTATGCAGTTGATAGTTCGCTGCAAACTAACAAATGTACTGAGTTCATATCCAATTTCATTGTTGATTTACACGATATGACACTGTCAGTATGTTCAGGGTAATTGATTAGTTTTGCTGTGTAGCCTAGGAATTTATTTAATTGCCTCCCACACCTTTCGGAGTCCCTGCTCCTCATACACTGACAAGAGTGCTGGTGTCCATTTGCTTGAATCTCTTTACACTATATTCTTTTTAGAGAATGTAATGCCCTCAAAGCGTTTATCCTTATGAGGGCTTGACACATTTGTACACTTCTAACCCAGTACTTGTTGAGTGATATATGTTTCGTTAAAAATTATTTGCAAGTTAAGTGCGGCTTGAAATATACTCGCGCTGCGTGTACATATGTCTCTGAAATGCTTAATCTCAATATTTTAGCTTGTGTTGTTCCTGATATCGAGGCGTTCATATGGACAGACGGATGATACTGATCAAGAATATATATCCTTTATATGGTCGGAAACGCTCCCTTCTGCGTGGCATATACTTTTCAACAAATCTAGTATACCCTTTTACTCTACAAGTAACAGGTATAAAAACAAACTAAATATCTCTGCGTTCCGAAGTAATCGTTTTGGCCAGAAATTAATTTTGGTCAAATTTCCCATAGTGCGTCCGTATGAACGTGGAGGTCTCGAATATGATTACAATAAATGAAGTTAAAAATAAATGTACATAAATTAATTATCATTGTTTTGATTTTTGAATATGCTTTGACTGCGGTTTTTCAAAAGCAGAAGCAAAATTATATAAAAATAAACCTACCGCAGTTTTTTAATATCTGGATAAAGCATACTAATTCTAGCGTCTACAAATAAATTTAAACATTTCGTTCGCACTCCCACGAGCTGAGCAACGGGTATCGACGTTAGCGTTCGCTTGTGTTCCGTTAATTGTGAAAAATATAACTGTATAAACCTTTACACACACCGCACAGTTTTTAACACAAAAAACTACAGTTATTTTAGAAACAAACAATGCAACGGTATATATTTAGTACACAACTTTACTGACCTCCTTCTGTACATCATTCCTGCCCATTGCCAAAACCAGCAAAACTATCCATGGCAGGCTCCAAAGTATGGCAGTTAACGACATGAAGATAAATCGCCAATTCTGAAGAAATCGTCCATCAAATATAGTGGATACCAGATAAAACGGTCCAGAGGGGGTGATCAGCAGAATTAAACCGGTTACGGGTAAAAGTAGCAAACCAAAACAATGATTGATCTCGATATAGCTTAGCCGCATTACATGGTTGTATTTGCAAAAGTTGTCATAGAATTCGCGACTCTCCGTGCATGATTTAACGTTTATGAGAAGTACTTGATTATAGTACTTTAAAATCGAAAGTAATATTTGTTGTATACAGACAAACAGGACAACCACCTGTCCGAGAATAAGGTAGGAAAATCCGTATTGAAGCAGATAAATAGGAATCGTGGTCAAGCGAACACCCGCTGTCCAGTAACCGTGAGCATAGTTCAGCATGCAAATTATTAGTAGGAATAAATGTGTAAAATAATAGAAAGCAAATGTTTCTTCTCTGTGACTCCCAGAGATTTGGTTAAAACGTAACATGGACTGCAAGAGGGTGACGAATCGGAAACGTTGTATATAGAGCTGAATGTAAATCAGCATTGTAACAACGGAACTTGACCTGATGTTGATTAGGGCATAGCAGTTGCCAGTGCTGTTGTGTTTTCTCATAATAAAGTGACTGGGATAGTATGTGCTATATATGATCAAGCTGCACGTGATTCCCACTACAGCCATCAAATAAAGCCAGGCACTGCGCTTCTCAGAAGCGTTATCCCGTACTAAGCACTTCTTAAAGTCGATACTGAACCGCAGGACTCCAAGAAATCTTAAGGTTCGCAGCTGAACCCTCAACTCTTCAAATGCGTTGCGCGTCATTTGGTTTGCGTCAATCAACTAATCACTAATATTGTAAAGAAGATTAATTTATTGTGTTATATCTAACAGAAGCACTTCAGGGACTTGGTCTAGTAGTCCGTTGTTTACATATTTGCCTATCTTGCTTAGGATAAACACCCCTAATGGATTAAGTCTTAGTATTTAAACATACAGTAAGCGTATAAATATTAGTTTTTCTTTCTCATGTACTGAATAAATTATTACATTGATATCATATTTTACAAAAACACTTAAAGCGCTAAAAACATGCTTTGCTTACATTGGCTTACATTTTTAAGAATTGGCAATCTTAATCATAAAACTTCAGAGCCGAGTTCCCCGATTTTCAGATACCCACTACTCAGCTAGTGGAATTGTAAACGAGGAATTTCGAAGTTTTTCTGGAATATCAGTAGAAATTGGGAAAAAAATAAATAAAAAAAATAAACAAAAATTTTTTTTTTCAAATTTTGGTAAAAACATTTTTGGCAAATAGGTAGAAATTTACAAGACTAATAAAAAAATTGTATAAATGAAAATATTTTTCAAAATTGTGGGCTGTTTGTGGCCGGTAGAGTGGGCGTGGCAAAATATTTTTGGCAATCGATAGAAATTTATAAGACTAATAAAAAAATGAAAAACTATAAGAACATTTTTCAAAAATGCGGGCGTGACAGTTTTAGGCGGTTTGTGGGTATTATAGAGTAAAGGGTATTCTAGACTCGTTGAAAAGTATGTAAAATACAGAAGGAAGCGTTTCCGACCATATAAAGTATATGTCTTCTTGATCAGGATCTATAATCAAGTCGAACTGGCCATGCCAGTCTGTCCGTATGAACGCCTCGATCTCAGGAACTATAAAAGCTAGAATATTGAGATCAGAGCCATAGACGCAGCGCAAACGCCCAGAATCCGTCTAAAACTGTCACGTCCACACATTTAAATAGTATTTTGATATTATTTAATTTTTGTTGTTAGTCTCAAATTTCGACCGATATTCCAGATAATGTTAATTTCTCGTTCGCACTTAGCTGAGTAACTGGTATTTTTTTTTTTGGTTTTATCATGTCTTTTAAACTTCTATCTATAGAACAAAAGTATTTTGGCCGTTCTCATTACAACGCCCATAAACCAAAGGCACACACACTCTCCATTTTTGATAAAAATTACTTCATTTGATAGGTATCTGATAGTCAAGCAACTTATCCTTTGTATTATCCCTCTCTTATTAAAATATTATAAACAAATTCCGGATTATTAACAATTAATTAAGAAATACCATATCTCCCCACCATATCAGTTCGCAATGGCCACCATTATAGGTAGATTCCACAGCAGCGTTGTTATCAGGTGTTGCGTTCCTGCACGGCTAGCGTCGATTTTAAATACTATCGGTATTAAAAAAGCACCTTAAGCTCCAGTCGCGGAGAAGAAAATAAAAGCCATAATAAGCACTAGCGCAAGACCAATGCCATTTGTTTGTTTTAATTGTGTAACCACCAGATCAAGCAATAATGATCTAAAGCAAGCAGGTAAGAACTACCTGGCTGCCGCACACGGCATAAATTCGTCAAAAATCGGTGGCTATTCCATAGATCTTTTCTGGTATGATACAGTCCCACCGTCTCACCACTTGACCGTAAGTGTCAAGCTCGTATTTTTGTAGCTTCTTCAGGCTGAGAGGTATGCAAACCTATCAAAATAATTGTTTCATCTGCTTTAGTTGCATGCCAAATATTGCTGTTGTGAATCTCACGTCAAGTGCAGAATAAACCAAGGCACTTAAACGTTAGAATAAACACTCGCAACTCAACACCGAGTACAGCCCGACTGTATTTCGTCCTTATTAATTAATCAATATTAATAGAGCTTTAAGCATTACTGAATTACACATTCAGTGTAATTTATATTATATATGTGTGAAATCGGAACACAGATACCCTTACAGGCCTTTTAAAATTCGTATATATTCAATTATTGCCCATATATTTACGTCAACTATAAGTGGGTCGAATTAATTTAAACTTACCTGAATGGTAACACGGTTACTCATGAAGCTAGCGGCGCATGTCATAAAAGTTGGCGAAAGCCACACAACGTTTGTTATCAATTTTAGAACGATTGATTTGTTAGTCTGAATAACCATAGTCAGATAAATTACTCCAGTTACATCAAGTGAGGCAAACATCCACGACAGCCAAGCTATGAAGCCGTAGACAAGACTGATCTCATCATTGCAGAGCAGCATCAGGCGATCATGCATCTCCAAGCACGCGCGTAAACGCAGACGGTTGGGCCTAGTGTTTTTAAGGTCGGCCAATTCTTCTATAACTGCGTTAATCTCCAACTGATTCCATCTGAGCACCAGGCGTACAATATGCACCATACAAAAGTATGTGCCCATTGTAAAACTAGTAACCAGATATCGTAAAGGAAATCCCAAGGAGGTAATGACAAAAAATCGAGAAGCATCCGTCAGCCATTCGAATACACACGTCTTGATGAAGTTAGCCATGTAGAGAACATTGGATGCAATAATAAGCCAAAACAGACGTTTGGGGAGAAGTAGACGAACATTAGCCAAGTGCCTCCGTCGGTAAAACTCTATTTGCCTGACAATTCGCAGATGTGGGGCTTGCAGCCATATGAGCCACGCATTCTGGACAACCAGTATACCAAGGGCCATTACCATAACAAGCCGGTCGAAGTGGTTTCCAGTCGTGGTAAGCTCGCTTTTGAAGCACCTACGCCAATATGTAACCATGACGGACATGCAACCAACTAAGTAGGCTTGCACTGCAAAGTGAACTACGTAACAGAGAACGCTGCGACGCAACCGGAACTTTTTTTTGGTGGTATTATAATCAATGCAGAATATACCCAGATATCGGCAAAGGCGGTAGTAAGCACAGAGTTCACCCGGTTGGAAGTCCATATCGAATGATTGATTGAACTGAGCTGAACCGCGATTTTTTTGGATGACTTCTAAAAGCCATTTTTTCGTAAAGCACCTCGTACCTAAAGTATTTGGATAACTAAGAACAAACGACTTGTCCATTGGCCTGATAATTATGAATAATGTCTATAAACCGCGTAACATAAGTACTTTAAGGCAGATAAATCTATAAAACTTTTTTAATACCAATAACGATCACACGAACATAATATATTCCTGACGAAAGTTTAGTACTAATTTCGATAAACGAAAAATAAATAAGTATCACATAGTCCTTACTTCTGATTATAACACTTTAACCTGTTTTTATTAATAGGACGGTCAAGCGTTAACATAAACTATGTGTGACATAAATTATGTATGTCATTAACGACTATGGGTAGGATGAAATAGGAGAGCTTCGGTCTCAGCCAACAGAAAATGAGAAACACTTCATTGCTCGAATAAAACCGCTCTAGGTTGCTGATGGAAAATATTAATATACACTGTATGACCTGGAACATTAATAGAAATAGTAGGACTCCACCATAAACGGCAATCAGTTCTCTTTGACCCAATAGCAGGATTTCATAGTGGGTTCTTAAACATCCTCGCACTTCAGCCATTGAGATGGAGGTGGTGAACACCAGCTGTTGCTTGACACCATTCCGGTATAAAAGGTGAATTGAAAGTTTACCAAAATGCACCAAGGTACAAATCCCAGCAGTTAGGGCACGGCACAACTGCATATTTTTCAATCAATTTATGCCAAAACAAGATATAATGCTATAATCGAGCTCCCAAACTATCAGATATCCGTTACTCAGCCAGTGGAAGAGCGAACGAGAAATTCTTTCATTTTCTGGACCTCTAGTAGAAATTGCAAAAAAAAATATTTTAGTTTTTTCAAAAGTGTGGGCGGGCCAGTTTTGGGCGGTTTGTGGTTGGTAGAGTGGGCGTGGTAAAAAGATTTTTGACAAATCGATAGAAATTTGCAATTTGTTTCATTTCGGAAACGCGTGTTACATATTTTTCAACTAATCTAGTATACAGTATACCCTTTACTCTTCAAGTAAGAAGAGAAAAGGCTCACAAGTAGCCATGTGAGGTTAACCAACGGATCTGTGGTAATACATAAGGCTCAAATTGCAAAACCATACCACCTGCGAAAGTCGTTGCAATAGGTTCACTTGCGATACCTGCTGCGAGCGCAGCCAAAGATAGCTAGCAATTGACTAACCGAGGTTGTCTGCATTGTCAAATGTGTTGCCAATAGCCAGTGGTCCCAACAGAGCGTCCATAAAAACACCAACGACCAAATTTAAGTCGCAGTTGAAGTCGAAGTATCATGTAGCCAGTAAATATGCAGCGATTCTGAGAAAAAATGAAGAAATAACAAAAAAAAATTGTTCAAAGGTGTGGGCGTGACAGTTTTGGGCGGTTTGTGGTCATGTCAAAATTTGGAAATAGGCTTGCGCTAAGTCTATGTCTCTGCAAGCGGCATGCTTTATCACAACATTCTAGCTTTTGTAGTTCCTGAGATCGAGGCGCTCATACGGACAGACTGACAGACCGACTCTAAATTGATTCTGATCAAGAAGATATATACTTTATATGGTCGGAAACGTTTCCTTCTGCCTGTTACATATTTTTACTCTACGAGTAAGGGGTATAACTATTAAATATCCACAATTCAAGCAATTTAAATTCCATATAAAATCGAACATCTAATTAGTTCATGCTACCTATGCTTATGAAGGACGCATTCATGATATTTGGACTATAATGTCATTAAGCTTTGTCATTATGATAAAGGGTGTACTATATTCGTTAAATAGAATTTCACTGTTAAAGGTCCCTATTAAGTATATGTATATGTATGTATGCCGTGTCGATCTGGCTGTGTCCGCCTGTCCGTCTTAACCTCAAGATTTAAGAGATAATATATATACTAGAAGATGTTTTGTTTAATCTTGCTTCAGAAGAGTGATATGGCTACAATTCGGTCAAAACAGTTAAGTTTGTTGTTTTTTATTTTTCCTTCTACTGTTTTTTGAATATCCATATTTTCCTCGTATCTGAATATCGATGACATGGAAATCTCTCTAGTGTCTAATCTATTTTTAAATGATTTTATACATTTTCTAACAACTACTTCTGTATCTTAAGCTATTATATTTTATTCTATTCCGAAGATGTACAGATATACGATTCTTACGAATTTCTTTAAAAATATGCAGCTTTTTGAATTAACATTCACTAAAATTATCCTTTTTACAGAAAAGTGAATTGGACTTTTTGGAATGGTCGCCACTGAACGATAGAAACTTAATGCCAGACGATTGGACAACAGACACTTTATTCTCGGCTATAAACGTTCCATTCCCGTTTCCTGATTCTAGGGAAATTGGTGCGTAATATTAGACAAAAATTTATAATACATCGGCAAAGTCTAATGCTAATCATTTCTTAGCGCGCGGCGCGGGCATCGCAGACTTTATACAGCCCAGTCTGGGTCCCTTGCAACCGAATTTAGATGACATTGACATTAGTTTTTCAGGTATGTAGAGTCGTTAATTTTATTAAATAGATGAAACACTTTAATAATTTTTTATAGACTTGATTCCAACCACACGATTGCCTCCAGTTCCAGAAGAGGGAACCGACGCTGAAATGCTCAAGAACGACGAATATTGCCTGTCAGCGATTGTCGGGGCTCCTCATACGTTGTATTGCAATGATAGCATAATGGATGTGGTAAATAGCAGTAATAGTGGCGCTGTAAATGTGGATGCAAGCATGCTGGAGCTCAACACGCCCATAAATAACATGACGTACAGTGAGGTAGAGCAACGATTTTCTGCTGCACGACAGGTGCAGCAATCCACCAATGATTCTCAGCTTCTGGGAGACCCGGGTTCAATGGCCGGACGGATACACGGAGGCAAGCATTTCGGAACTTCCAGCGCAAACGACAACAGCAGCAATAGGTGCGTTATTAACGGTCGCGTGGCCAAGAGCACTCAGCGGCCATTCCGACGCGAGCCTCACAATTACGACAAGGCTCAGCCCACCTTGCACCAGACGAACCTTTATCAGCAGATGTTGGCCGAACAGCAGAAGAACCAGCAGCAGCAACACGTGGTAGTCCCTTCTTTTCAGGCTCCCCAACAACAGCAGCTCGCTCAGCAACCCTTTTCGGCCCAGGCGACAAACGCCTTCAATAATCAGAGTTTTATAACCAGTTACGCGGATAACTATCAGCAACAGCATCAGCAGCAACTCAACGTCAAGGTAGAGCCTCTACATGCAGATGTACTGTCATTACTAAACGACAATGCATACAACTCTATTGGCTACAAGCCCTATCCGCAATTTAAGAAGTCCGCCTCGACGGGAACTTTTCTGAATGTTCCCAGACAAACGCAGCAGCAACCAAATTATCTGCAGCAAGAGCCCCCGCAAATGCAACAGTCGCTTCCCGTAGGCCTGGGCAATCAACAACTTCTGCAGCTAACGCGTCAGCAGCAGCTTAGCAATACACAGCAACAGCATCATCAATCCACGGTGGCTAGCTTGTTGCAGCAGCAGCACCACCAGCAAAACCACCAGCAACAGCAACTTCAAACTGCTGTCAGCTCAGCCACATGGGTGTCGCCAAACACCATTTTGCCTAAAGAAATCTATCGCTCCAACAGCTTGCCACTAAATGTTTCGCTTAATAAACTACCCGATGGTCGACAGCTGCATCATGAGCAGCCCTTCGCAGTGCCCAAGTATCACTCCAAGGGCAAGTCGAGGGTGCGCAGTAATTCGATGCACCAGCAACACACTTCCGTGGTTTCTGCTGCCGGAGCGGGAAGTTCTTCATTAAGCGCACATAGCTGCAGCAACCTGATGGTCACTCAGCAAATGCAGCAGGCAACCAGCGATCCCATGCTAAATAGCACCCTGGCTCAATTGCTCACTTCGAGTAAGTAATTTTTGTTATTCTCGTAACAACTTGTGTTTAAATATTAAAAATTTTAGATTCACGCCTGCAAACAGCAGTGGCAAACAGTTCGTCTTCAAATTCATCTTCCGTTAGTGCCATAGTCACCACTACCAACAACATCAATGCGCCTCCGGTTCTGTACGCTAATGTCACATCACCGTTGTCGGTTCCGGTGCCAACACATCAACAGTCACCAAAAAAGTCCGCCTCCTTGCCTATGGCTATCAACTCTGCACTGCACAGCCCCCCTCTAGGGAGCAAAATACACGGTTTTGGGCTGAGCACAGCTAACGTGGGCAGTAATAGCTTGAGTTTATCACCGGAATCGCCGTTTCACGAGTCTCAGGATTCCCCACTGTCTCCCACGACCAGCCTTAAATTGCAGCCGAGAGACACGCAGCGTCGTGCTGGTCACATCCACGCCGAGCAGAAGCGACGATACAATATAAAAAACGGATTCGACACTCTACACGCGCTTATACCACAGCTTCAGCAAAACCCCAACGCCAAGTTAAGCAAGGCGGCCATGCTGCAAAAGGGAGCGGACCACATAAAACAACTGCGACAGGAGCGCAATCTTTTAAAGGATAAAATTGAAGCTCTGCGTATGGAGCGAGACGAGCTAAACAATTCGCTAACGTGAGCATGTCCTAAGACAACCGTACCGTCCAAGAAATTAAGATATTATTTTTTCTTATTAGGCACCTTCACTCAATTTTGCCAGCTAATGGAGCACCTGTAACGAGGCAGGGTACGGAACATGTTCGGCAGCTTTACGATATTTATGTGCGATACAATACAATGAACGATTGGAAGTTTTGGATTGTAAGTAGAACAAGATAAAACTTTGTAGTCGAACCCCCGAGCATAGTCATTTACCCTGAACTTGCTCGAGGGCAAAGACACTAGAATATTCAAGTGTCTGTCGAGAGGGAGTGCAAGGATGTGGGGAAAAGCGGAAAACGACTTATTCCCTTATAGACCATGAGCGTAACATAGCGGCGGTTACGTTTCATCCTTACGATGAACATTTATCATCCTTTTTAACATTATTGACACAAAAATCACACAAAAATCGTATTTTATATAAAACTTTGAAATTGAGTGATTTTAACAATTCTTAAGGTTTTAGTAGACGTTGACTGCAGAAACAGTCTGTGTGTGGCAAAAATGTTGCTACACCGTCCCTATGCTTAAACCAAATACGCGATAATATTGATAACAAATTCGATATATATTTTTGAAAGTTCAAGTTTTGAAATAATCAATTATTGCTGTTTTCCAGTTGGGTCTGATTCTGGAACCTTTGCTTGCCTCTTACACGTCAACAGTCTCGAGTGCTAGTCTTGATGAACTACGTCGGACAGCCTTCCTCTGGGTTGATCAGCACTGTTCCCTTATTGATCTTCGTCCAGGTAAAAAATTAATCGCTTACTCAAATTAAAGTATATTAATAATTTTTAATTTTATACTTTTAGCTGTTACAAATAAATTAAAGTACCTATCTATGCATACGGATATTGTATCGGAGCCACCCAGTACCTTGCAAGAAGAGGTTGCCAAAGCCCTCCAGAATTCAAGTGGCCAACATCCAAATCTGCATGGCCCCTAACCGTTGATGTTGATGTCCGTGATATGAATTTATTTAATTCAATCTTTATTTTAACAAATAACTTCGAGAAACTGTGCAGCACTAATTGTACAAAATGCCTAATAAGCATATTTTTATACAAGAAATGGGCAGCCGGAAACCAAAAAATCCGCAAAACAGCAATTAGTGCCTAAATTCTTGATGTAAGCGTATAATAAACTAACGATTTTACAAGATTATTATTATTGCTTATTATTATTGCATTTCTTCGAATGGGTACAATACATACACATATACTCCGTATCAGTAGCATGGCCATGCCCGTATGAATATCGATCTTCGGAACTTTAAAAACTAAATGATTGATTTTAAAGCTCCTAAAATTGTTTTGAAATGTATACGCGTTACTCGTAGAGTAAAAGGGTTCACCAGAATCGTTGAAAAGTATAAAGAAGGCAGGATCAATAGCCGAGTCGAACTGACCATGTCCGTTGTCCATACGAACGCCTCGATTAGAAGTTCCATAAATAGAAAGTTTTAATTAGGCAGCTTACAGAGATATAGGCGCAACGCAAGTTTATGCCAGCCCACTATAACGCGCACAAACCGCCCAATACTGCCAAGCCCACACCTTTGTTAATTTTTCTTATTTTTTTAATAGTCTTGTAAATTTCTATGGATGTACTTAAAAACTTTTTGCTACGCCTTACGGATGATCCAGAAAATGTGGAATTATCACGTTCGCACTACCTCTAGCTGAGTACTCGGAGAACTCGCTATAGAAATCTCTTCTGTTTCGTTTTATTATTAGCCTTTCCAGTTTATATCGGAATACCAAAAACATTTAAGCCACGCCCTTCTAACTTTTGATATTTTTATTTGAATTTTTTTGCCTATTCCTATCGATTGGCTAAAAAAAATTCTGAAATTTCTTGTTCGCATTGTTTTATATTATGATTTTTATTGCACTCTCATCATCCAAGTAAGAGGTATCTGATAGTCTAGAGTTTTAACTATAGCCTTCTCTCATGTTATGATAGAAATGTACATTGGCAGAAAACACAGGGCATAGTTCAATTAGTCGTTTTATATGAGTATTGTCGTCAACTTTTTATAAGAGAGCAAATTGTAATATAAAAGCAAAATCTTGAAATATGCAATTGTATTGGTAGAACAGATAGCGACGACCAATCAATTAAGCTGATGCACTCCGGCAAATAGATGCATTTGTGGTCAGACACTCTTTACAGAAACATGGTTATCGTGGTTTTTTTATTTTTTTCCGCAGCCCTTGCTGTTGGATCAGTCGTTTTGCTTCCGTTGGTCATTAACGGTGGATGGCTGATTGCATTGATAACCGTTTGGTTGTGGCAGAGTAGACATTTCTGCCTTTGGCGACGCATGGGCGTCCCCTACGTTCCGGCAGCTCCATTCGTGGGAAATGTGTGGAACCTTTTGTGTGGAGCCTGCTGCTTCGGCGATCAGTTTCGAGAGCTGTATGAGAGTAAGGAAGCTGCCGGCCGCGCCTTTGTAGGAATCCATGTTCTGCACAACCAAGCACTACTTCTCCGAGATCCGGCTCTGATCAAACGCATTTTGGTAGAAGACTTTGCCCAATTCTCGAGCCGCTTTGAAACGACAGATTCGATACGTGATACAATGGGCTCCCAGAACCTATTCTTTTCCAAATATGAGACTTGGCGGGAGACGCATAAGATCTTTGCGCCCTTCTTTGCTGTAGGAAAGGTGCGTCAAATGTACGGACTTTTGCAAAAAATTGGACACAATCTCGAGGCTCATATGGAGAAAAAACTAAATGGCTCAGAAAGTGTTGAACTGGAGGTCAAACAATTGTGTGCTCTCTTCACAACTGACATTATTGCATCATTGGCTTTTGGCATTGAGGCGCATAGTTTGCAAAATCCCGAGGCAGAGTTTCGTCGAATGTGTATTGAAGTCAACGACCCAAGGCCGAAGCGCTTGTTACATCTGTTCACAATGTTTTTTTTTCCGCGACTGTCGCACAGGGTTCGCACTCATCTTTATTCGGAAGAGTACGAACGATTTATGCGCAAGTCTATGAATTACGCCCTTGCCCAACGCGCAGAAAATGGAGAGAAACGCCACGATTTGATTGATATTTTTTTGCAGTTACAGGGTACAGAACCTGCAGAAAGCATTGTCCATCGGCCAGACTTTTTTGTAGCCCAGGCTGCATTTCTGCTTTTGGCTGGCTTTGACACCTCGTCTTCCACCATAACTTTTGCCCTGTACGAACTGGCAAAAAATCCGACTATTCAACATCGATTGCGGGCGGAGCTTCGTGCTGCTCTTCAGTCTAGCCATAACCAGCAACTGAGCTACGACACTGTTACCGGATTGGTATATCTACGGCAGGTAGTGGACGAAGTTTTAAGGCTATATCCGCCTACAGCTTTCTTAGACCGATGTTGCAATTCTCGAGAAGGATATGATCTCTCATCGTGGAACTGTGGTTCGCCTTTCAAATTGCGTGCAGGTACACCTGTCTACATATCAGTATTGGGAATTCAAAGAAATGCAGAGGTAATGTAATCAGACACGTGTTTGGCAGTTTATACTCTATAATTTTCAAAATCTTAGTACTGGCCAAACCCCGAAATCTTCGACCCAGATCGTTTCTCACCCGAGCAACGACAACAGCATCATCCCATGACCTATTTGCCCTTCGGTGCAGGACCGAGAGGATGCATTGGAACACTTCTTGGCCAGTTGGAGATAAAAGTTGGACTGTTGCACACTCTTAAACACTTTCGGGTGGAACTCTGCGAAAGGACTTTGCCGGAAATGAGGTTCGATCCCAAAGCCTTTGTTCTTACTGCTCATAATGGGACCTTTCTTCGTTTTGTTAGGAATTCTCTTTGAATTAAATGTTTCCCATATGTTAATTTGTTTTAATGTTTATTGGCAATTGAATTTTTCCATTTTATATGAGTTTTGTTTTTAAGTGAACAAAACTTTGCCAGTTGAGTTGGGCAATTTTTGCTGACAATGTCATTTAATTTTTGATTATTTTAACAATTTTTAAATTAAAAGTGTTTAGAAAAAATTTCACCTTTTAAACAATATCGAAATTAATCGCGCATTAGCATGTTGTTTAAGCAACCAGCAACAATTGCCCAATTCCAAACATTTGACAGTTATCAACCATGTATGTATCAATTTTTATTTTTCTGTTTTGTTGCATATACAATTTAAATAAACTAATATGGAGTTTTTCAAGATCTCCCCTTAAAAATTGTTAAAAAATAACTACATCATTTTACACCATTTTTTTAACATAAGCTTTAGGTAATAACTATTTGTATTTTTTGTGTTCCAATCTAACAGCTTTTTCGATTGTTTCAAAACTATTGTTTATAAAAAACATTTTTTACATCAAAACTCTTAAACAAATTTGCAAATTTATTCACCATTTGCCTTGTCGATTTTCGGAAGTTATAAATAATAACTAACACAACTAGAATACCAGTTAGAAATTTAAAACATTTTTGACTTTAAAAAAGTTAAGTTATCTGGGAACCTTGATTAATGATTGTGTATATCAAAAGAAAAATGCATATAATGGGCTGAATTGGTAAAACGTATTTAGTTTTTGATTGCGCTATATTTCGATGACTATTACAATTCTGTGATTTATTTCTGAAGCTTTTTATTTAACATGACATTTGCATTATTTATTCTATTATTTTTTTCATATATTTATAAATGCCTTGAAGCTGGACATATTTATGGAAGCAAAACATAAAATTATATATTCGAAAATAAAATTTAAAACTGTTAAACGTATTCCATTGCGAGTAATTTTTCATGCATATATAAAGTGCAGTTTTATGAATTTCATTTTTGGTTTTCCTAATAATTAACGGTTGTATACCTGACTCACAACACTTGCAAATACAACACGACAAGTTATGCCTTTTAACAAATCTATAATATACATGCGTATTTGTCTATAAACACATATGTGTAGTTAGTTAATTACATTCATAGCAGTGTAGTTCCGACAATCATTTTATATACTCATATATAGCGTATTTGAATTCTCTCTTTAGTTTGCAAGTGAAAATGTTTGCGTTACCTAAACTATTTCGTTTAGTTCATTATTCCATTTTTAATTGAACAATAGGTCTTCTAATTAATTGTAAAAGGAGCTGTGAGTCTTGGATACTACTATCTTCTATCCTGCATGACCACCTGCTTTAGGGCGCCCGCTCGCACGCTTGATTTAACCTCGTGTCCGCCCAGGGAGGCGGTTCCATCGCGAGCGATGTACAGTTGAAGGCCTGAGGCTATGAAAAATAATATTGTAATTATATTGCCATCAACCAAAAGCATTAAGGAACTTACTTTCTGCGGACTCCTCCAGCTGATCGAGTTTAGTATCCTTTAAGATCTCATCAATTAACGAGTCTGGATTCACCCGTGTCTCCTCTACTCGGTCGGAAACACGTGGCCCGTCATCGAGCGCACCCTTTTTGCGTTTCTCACCGCTGTTTTTCGTCCGATCAAGGGATCCCGTCTCACTAATAACTAACGAACCGGAGCTGGGATTCCTGAATGAACAAAATGAGGAAATTGAACTTAAATTAATAGTAATAGGTAAGCACATGAAAATATTTAAATAATAATAACAATAATTTTAATTGTAAATACGAAATTACTAATAACTTGCAAAATAAACAAAAAAACAAAAGCACATGCAATATCATGGCAGAACTATACAAGGTTTGCACATACCACGGAACCTTAAATAAATGAATGAATACGCTTATGCAGGGCCAGTGCAAAATCTTTTAATGGTATTAAATCAGTAAGATAATTTGTTGATTAATATATAAACCATAAACATATTTATTTGTCTCGACTATTTTCCTAAAAAGAAACAAAAAAAAACTATAAAAATAGAATATACATTATCCATGAAACAACTTCTTATTCTAAACATCTCGAGCATAATTCGCTTAAAGTTGTTTATTTACAAATTAAAAAATTGCTTTTAAAATAAAAAATTTGTAGTTCGGTATGGTACTAGAATATAAAGCTCAAACTATCTGCTTCCTGCGAAAATAGTTCACAATTTTTAAAACGAAAATATTTCTGCAGCACGCAGAAGTTGGCTGAAGCATGACATTACAACTAAAAAGCTCAAAGTACGAAGGTGAAAATATAAAAATTAGATACTTCAAATAAACCCACATCATTGTGATGCTAGGCCGGCGAATGATTTGGGTGGTGGCTAGAGGTGAAAGTGTTGCTCCAGAAACGGACATAGTAGTTGCCGAGGCCAATGCAGAGGCCTCTGCTGCAGCTGCCGACGTGGAAAGAAGAAGAGAGGCGGCCGACGGATTAGAACGGATGCTACAAGCGTCTGTGGGACTGGCGGCCATCGAGCTATTGGCATCGCCTGACATGACGTTGCCTAACCGGGGGCTGCTACCATGACCGTTGGGTGATCCCTCTGTCATCTGCGGTTGATGGTTTGCTAAGTCCACTGTGTCCTGTCCACTGCCTGTGTTACACTGGAAGGTAATGACAGCTCCGCTGCTGCTGCTGTTGCTGCCATTTGATGAGGAGGCCGAGTGGTTTGAGTGTATACTGGCCAAAGTTCCACAAGGTGATGAATTGGATCCAACAAAATTATTAGTTCCTGCCGCACTGGGCTGCTGTTGTCTGTTGGTGCTTGCAGCACCTATGTTGCTGTTCTGCCCCGCGGTGGTGCTATTGCCATCAAAGAGCCGACGAGGAACTCCACTGAAGTTTCTGAATGAACGCGTCCATAAATGCGAATATTTGTTTTAGACACAGAACATTACGGCCATATTATAAAAACACGTACAACTAATAAAATCGTTTACCATTTCTTATCACATGGTAGTAAAAACATAAAAAGAAAATCGAACAAACAGATAACATTTTACTTATAACTTATAACTTATAACTCCTCTAAGATGAAGCCAATGAGCTTAGCAAATGTGTTTTCCGTCACATAAGACCGATTGGCAAACGCTAAAGGGTTAGGGTTATTTTATGCAGTATATATGCATATAATGTTCTTTCGGATGTCAGCATGTGAAAATAAAAGTATCAAAAAAAAAAATACAAAATTCGGCAAGCCGAAGTATTTCGAGTTTCTTTACACACTAATTTATTCTATAATATATACAAAATATGAAATGAAAATAAGAGAGAGCACTGTAGTCGAGTTTATCCACTAAATATCCATTACCAAGCAAGAAGGAAGGCGGTTGTTGCCCACAGTGGCCATGAGCGCCACCTTGCGGCGATTATATTTTTTGCATTCGATTATAACTTATTAATTCGTTTTTCTGTAGATCGGTAGAAATGAGCAGAAAAAGTAATAATAATACAAAATAGTGGACGTTATTTTCTTTTGAAACATATTCTTTTGCTCGTAGACTATAAAAATGCTAAGATCGCAGCCTCTTTTATTTAGCCGGAACAAATATTTGGGGGACCTAACCCGTTGTTTTTATAACCGTTACTTGTAGAGGAAAAGCGTATATTCGGTTCGTTGAAAATGTGTATCAGGTGTCCGACCTTATAAAATATATACATATGTATGTATATTCTTGATCAGAGTCCCTGGGCCATTCGATCAAGCCATGTCCGTCTGTCTGTTCGTATGAACGCTGTGATCTGGAGAGTTGACATTAAGCGTGCAGATTCTAGTGACGCCAACGCTGTGCAAGTTGGTTTTTATAACCAACAAGCCACCCAAAACTTTCACGCCCTTACCTTTGAAATATTGTTTTATTTCTCTTATTTTTTGTTTTCTTGTAAATTTCTAGCTACATATTTCAGGATTTGGGGTGTTTTTTTTAAATATTTATCTTCCGTTTTGGATTTTCAAAACATTATGTTCATTCAAAACGTTTCTATTGTTTCCAAATCTCTCCTAAAGCGACTCATACTACAATGGTCTTATGAATTTATTATTTGGATTATGGCTTCCTTGAGCCAAATGTATTGCTGAAATGTTTTTTTTTGTGGTGAAAAAACTTGAAAGAATTTTTATAATAGCTTAATTATCACGTAATACAAAAATAGGAATGACTTGATTGGGTGATTAATATTGTGATTAAAGTGGAAGTCAGTCGCAAATGAACATTTTTAAACCGCTTAGAACTATCTTTAAATGTACTAAAACCAAAAAATAACTCAACAAAAGCCAAAAATGATTAGTGCAAATTTAAACAAAACAGAAGTGAAACAAACATCCAACGAAAAAAACAGTGTAAATATTAAACGAAAACGATATCAGCAGTATGGGGTAGTGGACCAATACCAGGGACCAATGGTAATTCCTAGACTAGGTCCCGAAAACGACGTCTTAGACTAAACATTAAGAAAAACAGTTTAACAGTAATGGATAAATTTTAAAGAGTAACGAGTAACGCTCTGTATTCTATATTCAGTGTTCAACTAGTTATAGTACTTTTTAAGTGAATTTACTGCATGAATTTTTGTTATTTTAACACGACGCACCTCATTAGTTCATAGGCAGCATTTGTGGAATGTGGTCGCACGCTGAACGAATCCTGAGTAGCCAGAGGTGTCGAAGAGCTGCCTTGCTGTATGTTTCGCCGATAAGCTCGCTGAAAGGGGGTACGGGACATAAAGGACACTGAGCTGTTGAACGGCTCTGACGGCGAGTCCACGACATCGTAGGTAAGTAGACGATTGACGTAGCTGCTGCCCAGGACCGGCTTTTCTGCAGACTGGACGAGACGCGAGAAATTTGGCTTTCGCTCGGTAGTTGGTGTGAGGAACGGGTCAGGCTGAATGCGGTCGCTCACAATGTCCTGTATTGTACCCATTGAGCGCATCTTCTGAATGGGATAGTGCATCGATTGCGGACTCTCGTTGCCGTCCTGCCCGATGAACTTGGCGTTACCGACTTTAATATGATGATTATTCTGGTGGCTCAAATGCTTTACATACATCTTCGTCGCCGACCCGATCGATGTGTTGGAGTTCTTTCGTAATTGATGGTGCTGTTGGAAGCGCATTCGCTCCTCAAGCGACTGTTCGTGCATGCGCTGAAACTCTTCGCGAACCGACTGCTCCGCATAGTGGTCAAAACAGAGGTTGTTTAGCGACTTCATCTTGGGGATCTGCGCATGTTCAGCTAGTTGCTTTAGACGGCGCGGTGAATTGCGGTCCAGTTCCATAGAAGCCTTGTGAAACTCCATCTCCAGAATGGAGAGATTCTCCATCGACTTAATCTTGGCCACACGGGGCGTATGAAAGTTTTCCTCCAGGCCAGAATCATTGTCGCCCGAATCGTCGTTAAGACACTCGTCTGTATCGCTCGCCTCTCCACTGTGCGACGGAGATCCGGCACTGCGATATGTAGAGCTGGGAGTACCACTACAGCATGCTCCCATCGGTTGGAAGAACGGAGCTGCATGTTCTGCAATCGGAGTGCGGAAGTCTTCAAAGGCCAACTTTTGAGAGTTGGTCATTGTGGCGTTTGGAGTCTGGTAAAGCTGTTCATCGCTAGCGTATTCAACAGTGGTGCTGAGACTGAGATGAGTATGAACACGATGGCTTTTGGCTACTACCACTGGCACGCTGTTACATAGTTGATGCTCATCTCCCTTCTGGCCGTGCTGTCGGCTGCGTGGTATATTCAATTTCATGGCATTAATTGCTCTCTGATTGAGTCTATTAAGTAGAGAAACGGATTTTCTAAAGCGACTGTAGTTTTTTTGTCATATATTTCGAGCGCAGGCAGTCGTTTATTGAAATTGTATTTAAAGATGTAATTTTTGGTTGGTTAGTTGTCCATTTACCCCATTTTGTTATATATAAAACATAATGTTAGTTAAAAAAGGAAAGACAGAAATTATTAAAAAAGCATAATTGATACAACAAATAACGTAAGTCTAAATTAGAAGTAAAAGAAAAAGGACCAAATCAAAAGTTCTCTTAGACCATGTGATGAAATAAACAAAAACAAACATTTTAGGTGTTTAGTATTTATGGTACCCTAAACAGAGTTTGCTCAGGCAACTGATCTACAATAATAATTTAAACTACACTACTTTTAGAATAAAGAATAAAGAAGACTTATACACCGCATAAGTAAGTACATTTTTTTTGTATTATTCTTGGTCTTGCAAATTCATTTAAGCAACCTTCTGGCTTATGGTGAAAAGGCTGAAGTCTAAGCAAGAATACGCCTTATCAAACAAAAAAATGACTGCCGAAACGAACCCGAAAAGAAAAGGGACCTTAGCCCGTCTTATTGCGTCAGTTTGTGGAAGAAGTCATCAGGTTGACATATAGAGGTTACGTCAAAAATGTACATTCTGTGATTTTTGAATTAAGCCCAGTACTTAGGCGAACAGAACCTGGCCCAAAAAATACTATACTATGTTCAGCCAGATGTATATTTCTTGGTGACCAATATACGGTCTCACAGACTAAACCAAAATATATAACTAATTGGAGCTGAAATGTAAGCATAATTAATAAAAATTGATACAACAACTAGGTGCTGTCGCTGCAGCATTTTTTATGAATGATCAAAATTCATTATCAAATTTGATTTAATGTAAACAAAACGCGGCGGTCTGTTGAGAGTGCTCGATAGCTCAAGATAACATAAAATTATATATTTCTTGGACGATATTTTTTTTTTTTTGTTTTAGCCGCCAAAACCAATTGTAATTTAAAGCTTACAATTTGATAAAGCCACTGTAGTCGCTATAAAATATTTTATTACATAACCCTTATGAAAAATGTGTCCGTTCTAGGCTTGATCAAAAATACTTAATAGTATGTTCTTAGCTAACGTGACTTAAAGGATATAGGACTTAATATAGTTAATGGATAATTTTTTTAGTGAAACACAATCAAAGCCAAGCAAATTATATTAGCCAGTAAAACATAATATACATCACATCTATAAAATATAAACCATTAATAAAATGGTTTAAGAATATAGCATTTTCAAATATGAACGAAGACTTATCTGTTAGAAGTTCTATCTTAAAGTAATTTTTACTATTTAGTTAATAAAATATTTTGTTTAGTACAGAATGCAATTTTTAAACTATTCTAGTAAGGACAGACATGCCACATATGATTTTCATTTATTTCAGTATATTTGCTTTAGGTAGAAGTTTTAGACACAATTAAAGTAGGCTGTTAAATAACGCCTTAGCATTTATATACTTAATGAGTTTTGAACATTGCTATATAAGAAATGATATGTAGATATCGATTATTCGAATCATTGGCAAAATATGTCAAAAGTAATAATACAAGAAAATAGTTCAAAGCTTTTTACAGAATTTAAGTGATTTTTAAAATTGTCTTGTTGACTTACCTAGCATGTCCCGAATCACCCTCAGAACTTTGCCTTGAGTGTTGACTGTGCGAAAAACTACTATAACCCGAACCTTTCGACATCTATTTCGGAAAACATTATGAGAATCAATTATTTCTCAACTCAACTGATTCACCTCTATACTCACTTGACTAGTATTACTGGAATTTCTTGAATGACCCATTTCTATGAGGGTGGCGTTGCCGGCGCTAGAAAATCCAATACCCCCACCTGTTGTTCCGTAATTGTTGCTGCCAATGATTCCCAGTACCGGCAGCGGCTGGGTCACAGGACTAATAGGATTAGCTACGACGACTGAGGCGTACTGCTGGAGATTATCCGTGGGCAACGTTAACCCCGATTCCGAGGACTCCGACAAGCCGGAGTCAGTCACAATAGCTGCTATCAAAGCCTGGTTATCAATATCTGTAAGTATTGCTGAATGAAAATGATGGTTAAAATATTTCTCTGTACCGACTAAACAATATATGCTTTATTGTGGGTGAACATACATAGCTTGCGCATCTGCATGCAAGAGCCACTTAAAGCTGTGGACGGCAGTGCACGAAGTGCTCCAGGAAAGTACGCGAATGCAACTACAATATACGTGTATATACGGCAAAACGAATATACCGATCAAAACTATTCCAAGACAAAACAAATTTAATGGTTTATGTGAAAGAGAGATAAAAGCGGTGGGTGTGACTTTTGACTGATCCAGTTTTTAATTGTTGTATTCGAGAGTAATAAAAAAAGACTAATACATTGAACAGTACATTATCAGCAATTTTTTTTTGAAAGTGTTAAAAACCACTCGATACAATATGTTTTTGTAACGGGTACACTGCACTTTCAACCGAATCTAATATACCTTAATAGCAACTGGCATAAGAAGAAAGCCCCGAAAATGGTATACTAGATTAGTTTTTTTTTCAATAAACCACAAGGCTGATTTCTAACTACTACTTACCCTCCTCCTTTGTGGTGGAAACGGGTCGCGTTCCGGGTAGCGACTGATTGCCGGAGATGCCGCCCAAAGTGGCTCCACTACCGCCCAAGGGAACGGATGCACCACCGCTTCCGCTACCTATACTGGGCAGAGCGGTAGCTGTCGGAGTTTGCAGACCTACTCCCGTGGCTGCATTTGAAAAATCATCCATTGAAGGCTTGCTCTGCTTGTTTTTTAGATTTGGTGTGGGTCTGTAGATAAGGTGTATTATAAATAGTATAAGGGTTTTAAAAGAAATTTCTTACGCTTTGAACAGAATATCACCGCTAAGCATATGCATCTTGATGCTCACTCGCAGCATCGAGTTATCTAGGCGATGTCTTGAGTCATAGCCCTCCAGGAGAAACCGACGGGAGGTGAGGCCGGCTCCAGCAAATTCGGCCAGATTGAGGTCGATAAATCCAAGCTTATAGTAGCTTCGGCCGCCCTTCATTTCTTTGCGTATTGATATACGCAGGTGACAGGGATCTAAAACGCCGGTTGAGGCATTCGCGCTCATCTTGCAAGGAAACTCAAAGCTGCGGTTCCATTCTACTCGATGATTTCGCACATCCTCGCTGGCAAAGTGATTTATTATATCTGAACCATTTCTATGAATTTAATGAGATCTTACCGACTACTGTACTCTTGAAAGGAACCTCCATCGAGTAACCGTATCTTTGCGAACAATACCTCATTAACCAGGGCCACCTCTACCAAATCCTGCAGCTGCACTTCAACGTTAAACTTGTACTTCTTCTTTTTCATCATAAAGGCCATGCCAGGGGCGCTAGGCCCAAGTAGTGTCATTAATTTCCGTCTAACAATGTAAGTTTATTCGCCCTCCTACTACAAAATGAATGAAGGGGCCTCAGCGGTTGTGCAAAACCGCCTTACTTAGCCTTTGAATCAGTGGATTGGCCTGGTACTGTTATAAAATCGCTGAATTTTTCTTTCTGGACTTTTTAGATTATCCGTTTTTTTGGGCTGGTTTCGTTGCTATTGCTTTCATTGTCGACTTTGTCTTCGAGCAGTAAATTGTGTAAAGGGTCCAGTTAGCTTCAACTCTGAAAGTAAATAAAAATAAAAATAACAAAGTTTATTTGCGACGAAAACTAATTTAACCTCAAAATGGAAAGCCAGTCAATCAAAATTCACTAACATTTGAATATTTAGCCTGGCAAGTGTGGCAAATGATAGATGTGGCAAACAGTTCTTCAATAAACGACACCTAGATAAGTATTCTTCCTACATTTTGATCTGACATATTTAAATACGCTTTAAACTTAATTGTATACTGTTCTATTTGGTATAAATGTCTATGGAACTTGATTACAAATATGTGTTCTTCATAAGGGTATGCAATACCTAAAAATATTTTTTTAAGTTATCGAACAGAAAGATTTTCTTTGTATATACCGATTACAAATAAAGTAGAAGTATATGAAGATTAGTTAAATATATAAGATTAGTTGAAAATAATGTAAGAAGTTAAAGAAGGGGCATGTCCGGCAAAAATCTAAAAAGAAACGCATAATTTCTAAGGGGTTGGCACAGTCGGTTAAACAAAGAACTGGACTATAGTTCTAACCATGTAATTATTGCATACTGCATATACCGTAGACTACACCAAAACCCTATAAAGCCAAATTAGTGAGTAAATTACATTAAATATTAAAACATTAATAATTAAAAATTATTGAAATTAATTTGCTCACGAATGCAATTTCTTCTACATTTTTTTTTTGTATTTTCTACACAATAATCATCAGATTATGGTTTTAAATTTTTCCATTTGTTTTGTTTTTACTACAAATATTTAATTTTCAAGACTTATACCCGTTACTCGTAGAGTAAAAGGGTATACTAGATTCGTTGAAAAATATGTAACGAGTAGAAGGGTGCGTTTGGATGCGTCTGGCCGTATGAACGTCGATATCTTAGGAACTATAAAACCTAGGCATGCAGATTGCTGAGATTGTACGCAGCGCAAGTTTTTTACTGGTGCTGCTACTTCCACTATAACGCCCAAAACTGCCCAGAGCTGCCACGCTTTTTTTGGAAAATGTTTTGAAATTTTTTTATTTTATTAACCTTGTAAATATCGAAAAAAATGTTCCTTTAATTGTTTTTTTTCTCTATTTCTATCGATATGCCAGAAAATGTTGAAATTTCGCGTTCGCACTTCTACTAGCTGATTAACGGGTATCTGATAGTCGGAGAACTCGACTCGGTCGTATCTCGACTATAGCGTTCTCTCTTGATTCTCTTCCTGTCATTTATTTTCAGGTAATCCACATAGCGGCCTTTTTTATAACAGTAATAAATTTTTCTGTTAAATATTTTTCCATAAACATTTGGAAATTTATTGTAGTTACGTATTTCTTCAGTTGGGAGTGGCCTTATTCATTTAAATAGTAAATATGTTTTGGGGTTGACCAAATATTTTGTTCTCCTTTTTAAAGTAACCTATTGATATCGTAGTTAGATGGTTGTTACCTTATAACAAAGGCTGTTTTCTATAACATGTAAAAATTATATTTATGGGACCAAAATCATTTCGTTAATTACAATGCACAAATTCCGAATCCGGTAACGAAAGCAAGGTCATTGAAGCAAGGATTTGGCGAAAAAGGATATTTAAATGGAAATTCAAAGAGTTTGGTCCGATTCGGCCAAGGAGACTTTTGGAAAAGTTTCTTTCTGATAAAGTTGAGGGACGAGTCTCGTAGAAATGGACGGTCGGCCTTTATTATATCGACGCGGCTGTTGATACTGATCAAGATAATATACACTTTATATGGTCGTAAATGTAAAAAATGTAAAGAGAGAGACGCATATGGATGGACCGATTCCTTCAGGTTTTCTAGCTTAAGATATATGGAAGTTTGTATTTTATAGATCTAAACGTGCCAACGAAAAAATAAAAAAAAATACTGTACATATTGAAATGAATAATTTTTAAATGGGCAGACTAAAAACCATTAAGCTATAGAGTTGCTAGTTGTAACAATAAGTTTGGCAAGTACGATCAATGTAGAGATTTTTAAAATAGAAGCAAATTGTTTTAGGTGAACAATTAAATTTGATAAGTTTGTGTACACGATTGCGTTAAAATTAAATAATTCTCTATGAACAACAAATATTTAAAGTTACAAAGATCCACAACTAGATTCGTTCAACCGACTTATGCAGGTAAAAGTAGCAGTTTCCATTGTGTTAATATTTATTCCCTGGTAGGATATCTAAGGTGTGATCAAAATTTTTGTAGGACATCGACAGACATTGGAAAAACGAATAATAAAATGAAAACATTTTAATCATTTTGTCAAAACTGTGGATGTGGCAGTTTTTGGCGGTTTGCGGGCGTTAGAGGGAACGTAGCAACATGGACCAATAAAATTGCACTGGGGTATGCCTGCTCAATCTGCATGCTTAATCTCAATTTGTAGTTTCTGTAGTTCCTGAGATCTCGACGTTCATACGGACAGAAAGAGGGAAATGGCCAGATCGTCTCCGCTTTTGATAGTGATCAGAAATTACTCTACGAGAAACGGGTATGGTAGTATATATAGTAGTAAAGAGAGTAGAGTAGAAACTAGTTTAGATCGCATCTACAACGTACTACTGCATTATAATTTTAATTTTAATGAAAAATCTATTACACGTAATTATTAAATACACATTTAAAATTAAGTCTGCGATATGCTGCGATAATAAAATTCAATTTGATAAATATTCCGTTATAAATGTCACAAGCTACAATAATTTGAGCAATAAATAAATATGTAGTAAATAGTGTTATCGATATCTAGTTGCACTTAAAACACTTAGTCAGCTTTTCCAAGAAAGTGTTTATACAATCCTGTGTACCCAGTAGAGATAAGATAAGACAAACAATTAGCGCACACAGCTTGAAATCAAACAATGACAATAAAAAATTAATAATAACAACCAGGCTAGCCGCTTCTATTGTATGGAGAACTTCGCTTTGAAGCGAATGTCAAAACATTTCATTGATAAAAATTAAAAACAACAAAAATGTTCTACTTTTACATTTCGAATAAGTCAGGGCGTCAAACTGATCTGACAAACTTTATCGACATTGGCTTTGTATTTATAATGGAAAAACGAGGTTCAGATACGACAAACGGAAAAAAAAAGAAAAACGACATAAATTAAACCTCCATTCAGAGGTAAATGTGTATTTTTCTTAGCATATCAAATGTTCGATGTATCGAATGTCACAACTAACCGATATTTCGAACTAATCGATACTTCTTTTATTTATTTTTGGGTTTGTCAGTTTTAATTCTACGACGTCTGAATGCACGACTCGTCTACACGACTTTTTAAACTGAGTGTTCGCAATCAAATGCCTCGCATGCGCTTCCCGCACTAAAAAGACGGACACTCACATAACCACCCAACGAGAATGTTTAAAATCAATGAACTCAAAATTTTCGAAATGTTTAGTTATGAAGTTTACTTATACTCTATATTAGATTTATATTATTACTCTGTACATAAATCAAATATGTTATTAGTGATTCTTTATTATACTTTGTTTTATAGTTTTCAGCATTAATTAAACCCTAATTAACTAATTAAACCTTAATTAAACTTTTCAAATTACGCATTAAATTTTTTCTAGTTAATCTGCCGATTATTATAAAAACAAATTAATAAGGAAATACATGCTTGTTGTTATATTATACATATACAGTATTTTTTGGTTATTCTGCACTGTAGATATCATATGTATATACTCTATATTTTTTTAATTTTTCGACAACCATTGCTCCAACCGAGAAAATAAAGTTATATAAATCCTTAAAAAGTTTATATACCCGTCCCAAAGGCTCTAGTGATTCCTACAAGCGAGCCGTCTACAGGTGAATGAATGAATTTTACAAGCTTCTGTCCTCCAACACGATGATCCCCCACTATCCGGTTAGACCCACTTTGGAGTGGAAAGACTCATTTGACGAGTAGACGGGCCACAAAACACAAACAACAAACAAAACTAAAATTCCGTTTAATGTTGTAGAAAATCAATAAAGTTGTGTTTTCGAGTTTGCTGTCGATTTAGTGTGCGGTTTGGGGTGGAAACCTCTGTGTCCTCTCAGATGGCAAGAAAATGGAGGAAGTGACTTGACTTGCCGATAGGCAGCGCAAAACCATTAAATGAAGCATTGAGTTATTATAGCGGTGAGTTAATTTCAGTTTTTATTTTTAAACAGTTAAAACAACGTTTGTTGTTCTCATTAGCAAAAAAATAAAATAAAAATAACGAAATAACATTAAATAACAAAAAAAAATTTAAAAAAAAGTAATGCTATAGTCATGTTCTTTGACTATCAGAGGAAGAAATTTCTAATTTGGTTGGCAGATCGAGGATCGCTGATAGGCGTCGCAATATTTGAAACAAACTTGCACAAATAGGGGTCTCTAGAATCTGCATACTCTATTGCTCTATGGCCATGGCTAGATGGACTCGGTGAGTGGTTCTGACCAATAACATAATAAGTACACGGGAGAAATAAAATCTATCTTTGCTCCCATAAATCTCCCATAAATTATATAGAAATCTTGTGCGGTTTCTTATAGCGTTTCTTAAATAGTGTAGTAAAATGCTCCGTCATAAGTGTTACCAAAGTCTATAAATAAAGTCAATTTTCAACGTCACCTTCGAAATTTACATTAAATACAGTGGAATTCTGAATATCAATATTTCTTAAATTGAAAATATATTCGATTTTCCTTATTAAATACAAAAAATGAAAACGTTATAGTCGAGTTCCTCGAGTACGGGGCTAAGGGCAAAAATTGGTCGAGGCAAAAATGTTTTTTGCATAGAAATTATGAAGACAATAATAAAATGACAAAAAATCAACTCTGTTCTAAAGTATGGGCGGTTTTATGCGGTCATAACGACTCGAGCTCAATGAAGCTGGGTTCGGTAAAATCGAATTTTTGAAATTTGAAAGCTGGAATCGTTGCCCATGTTCGCCAATCAATTAGTTTTTTTCTCACGTTAAAGATATGAAATTTCAAAAATTTTCTAAAATCAAAAATTTGAATTTTTTGCCCACCCTTTATAGTTTCGAAAAAGTTTGCCAACCCTTAAAAAAATATTTTCAATTAAAACATACTTTCAGTAAGTTGTGACGCCAATTCACATGCTTTAGGGTCTGCCTACAGAACACATGCATACGCACATGTGTTACTTGCCGCATTGACAATGCATACATATGTATGTACATATTACAAAAACAATTCAGTGACTTCTCGCGGAAGAGGAAGTCGCTTATGTTTTTGAATGCGACTGCCTAAATTTAGAGATGATATTATGGGGTCCGAAGTTTTCAATCCTCTGTGAAACACATCAGTAATGTGGAATTCAACTAAGCTTGAATTTCCATGTAAGTTCAAGTTAAGATTGCCTTCGGTCCATGCCGGGTATTTTGCTGCAAGCTTATCCAGCTTTCTATTGCATATTTTCCATTTATGCAATAAATTTATATAAAGTGTGCGCTTTCTTCCATAAGTTACTTTAATTAATTTGAAAAATGCTATCGTCGATATGCCCACAAATAAATTTGAATATTGCATTCAGTTTTCACAAGCTATCGTGCGCCACACTTCTACTAGGGCCGCATTGCTAATCGAGAGGTTGCTACCTTAAAATATTATTTTTGCGAAAAGGCGCAAAAAGTTGCAAATTATGACTATATCCTCGGATAGGGAATTAATCACTCTACAACATGAGCTAGCACACTTACTCAAAAAATTTCAACAATTTATTAAAATTCTATTCAAAGTAGAAATTTTATTTTAAAAGTTGTCCGACGACACTACTTTCTAAATACACAAATTCTTAAGTTTAGACGCACAAAATAAGCAACATATTAGTAAAAACACATAGTACACATTTATAGAATGAGTATTCATTTCAAATTTTATGGGTTTAGGCCTTGTGGTTGAAGATATAAATTTTAGTAGGCACTAAAAAATAAAACTCACCGATGGCACGTGCTTTATGTCTGCAACAGCTGACTTTACAGCTTTTCCGTTACATAACATACCAAACATACAAACATAACCTTTGATCAATTCTAAATCCGTTAAATTTTTTTTTTTTTTTATTTTTTGCAAAATTTGCAACAAATCAGGTCAAATTCCTCATAGTGCTCAGGGGTTTGGTCGTTTCTTGGGAGTAAGAAAGATAGAGATTTTCAGTGCAAATTGTGAGGTGCAAGATTGAAAACATTTTAAAACTGGTGGCAGCTTCTTTTTGTTTTAATTTATTTAGTTTTACGAAAATTTATTTTAAGGGTAAAGGGCAAACGATAAAAACAAGTTTTAAAGGGTGGGCAAACGATTTTGTTTGAAAATATTTAGTTTTAAGATATGGAAAATGCCTAATTTTTTAAGCGCTTATATTTTCTAAGGTAAAAGTTTTTTTCAAAATTCTAAAGGGTGGGCAACGTTGGCAAGCGAAGTTATTGCGATTTAAAAAAAAATCCAAAAAGTCAACTTTTTGATATTCGACAATTTTCGAAACTTCATATCTTCAAAACTGGACGTGGGCAAAAAACAAAACTAATTGTGGGCAAACGATTCCAGCTTTCAAATTTCAAAGATTCGGTTTTACCGAACCCAGCTTCTTTGAGCTAACGACTCGGTTATAGATTCTGATCAATAATATATATCATTAATACAGTCGGAAACGCTTCCTATAACGAATCTGGTATGTGATCAAATTTCATGTAAATTAGAAAAAAGTTTAATAAAATTAATTTTTGCATTGGTGATTTAAATTTTTCAGCTGAAGGCTTGGCGGTAAGTACCCGGTAACAGGGAGAAATTCGATCCGTGTAAGTCTTTCGAAAGTTATTCTAATAACAGGGTCGGAATTTTTTGGAACATTAACATTTCCCATTTTTTACGGTTTGTGGACCCATTCGAACGACCACAAAGTAGGGTTTTAATACCAACTATCTAGCTAGCATTTGCTTATACCGATAATAGATATATATATAGATATAGATATATATAGGGTCAAAAAAAACTTAAAAACAAAAAAAGATAGCATGCTATAGTCGAGTTCCCCGACTATCAGATACCCGTTACTCAGCTAGTAGAAGTGCAAACGTGAAATTTCAAAATTTTCTGAAATATTGGTAGAGTGGGAAAAAAAAATTCAATGAAAAAAAATAATAAAAAAATTTTAAAAGTGCGTTAGAGTTTTTGGCGGTTAGTGGGTGTTAGAGTGGGCGTGGTAACAAACTTGAGCTGCGTCTATGTCTCTGAAAGCTGCATGCTTAATAACAACATTTTAGCTTTTGTAGTTCCTGAAATCGAGGCGGTAATACGGACAGACGGACATGGCCAGTTCGACTCGGCTATTGATCCTGATCAAGAATATATATACTTTAGTAGGTAGGAAACGCTTCCTTCTGCCTATTATATTATTTTCATCGAATCTAGTATACCCTTTTACTCTACGAGTAACGTGTATAAAAATAGATAACAATTACAAATACAAAAGCGACATTCAAATCGGCAAACCTTGTCGGACTGGTTCTGCAAGTTCTGCAGTGTAACTCTCTCTATCTTTTCATCCTATTCCTCACCCTACCTAGCCCTGTAATTTCAGTTGCCCCAAGTGCTTAATATCTGATTCTAATTATTGAGAAAACAAGAGAGGAAGCTAACTTCGGAAGGCCAAAGAATATTTACCTTTACAATAATTGAATATATACAAAAAACAAGAAGGAACGCTACAGATGTGTTCCTCGACTATTAGATACCCGTTACTCAGATAGTGGGAGTGCGAGCGTTCAACATTCTTGTTGGCATATCAATAGAAGTTAAAAAAAAAAATAAATAAATTTTAATTTAAAAAAAAATGTTAGTGTTTATGGGTGGCTTGTGGGCGTTCGAGTAGGCGCGGCCAAATTTTTTTTAAGCATATAGAAATTGGAAAGACAAATAATAAAATACATTTTACAAAATAGTTTTTTTTGCGGTATGTGGGTGTTAAAGTGTGCGTGGCAAACAGTTTTTTCAATTTTCAAGACTATTACAAAACTGGGGGAATATCAAAATATTTCTCAAAATAGTGGGCGTGGTAGTTTTAGGCGTTAGAAGGGCGTGGCAACAAGGGCCAACAAACTAGCGCTGCGTCTATGTTTCTGTAATCTGCATGCTTAATCTCATTCTATTTTTTATAGTTCCTGAGCTCTTCACGTTTATACGGACGGACATGACGAGATCAACTCCGCTATTGATCCTGATCAAGAACATATATACTTCATATGGTCGGAACGCTTCATCCTGCCTGTTACATACTTTTCAACGAATTTACAGATAGAAATTTGTAAGACAAATAATGATCTAAAAAAAGTATTTAAAAATTTATCAAAATTATTGTCGTGGGATTTTCGGGCGGATTTTCGGCGTTTAAGTGAGCATGGCCCAAATGTTTTTTGCATGTTGATAGAAATTGGCAAGTTAAATGATATAAAACAATGTAATTTTTTTAAAGTGTGTTCGTGGCAGTCTAGAGTTGTAAACGATTTTGTGGACGTCTTAATCACGTCCTAATATATTATATCGTCGATTTGGTCAATTATAAGCACAAACCAAAAAACCTGGTCTATACAGAATTAGAACACTTGATAATCAAAAAAATGACCGTAACTTAAAAAAAATTTTTTTTTTATATTATTCGTAACGCATCGGAATGTTCTGATCCGGCTGTTCTGACTTATATACTTCCTGCAATAGAACGAATTTTAGGAAAGTTTCTTGCAGATTGATTAAAAACTGAGGCTCTAGTTTGCTCGGCTTTAATTCTGATCAATAATTTGTATAGCTTAAATGGTCGCAAATGACTCCTTTACTGCGCCACAAAGATTCCCAGAAAGTATTCCAAGAATCTCATATTACATTGCGTGAATTGTAATTTTTTTAAAAATAAAATATATACATATGTACGTACAAACCAAACAAAAATGCTTTAAGTTGGTTTATAGCCCCCAAACATAAGGTCATATAATAAACGTGATCAATTCTATTTTATTAGGTTATTTTTTGAGGGCTTATACACTATCTATTTCATTGTTTCTAGCTAGCAAAGCACAGAAAGCCGAAATCGTATAACTTTCTCCGTTTCTCGATATGGGCCCACTTGGATATTTTTCACATCCATGAATCTAATTGAGCACATCCTCATTACAGAAGCAGACGAAGTCAGATCTGAACAAGCAATTCAGGGTTGCCCTCCCCCGTTTAACCTCATTGGTGCTGATTTGATTTGATTATGGCAAACATTTTTCACACCTCAGTGCAAAACTAAAATTTAAAAATCCGACAATTGGTTTCTCTTTTTAAAGCAACTATTAAACCAAATATTAAAAAACAAAGCTAAGACCATGGCCTTTTGGAGATTTTTTAGGAGGTCTACAGTTATGACAGAAATGGTGCGTGCACGGACATTTTATTAATTGCCATTTGCATATAGCATTATAGAGGGCGAGACTTAAAACAAACTTGATCTCTGTCGACGTCACTACATGCATGCTAAAGTGCATCTTTCCTGTCCTTGAAGTCCCCAATATTATGACGTTCTACGAACAGATCTAGAATCTATACCGCACAACTAACACAATTGTTTTTGCAATGCTTCAAATATTTTAATAGTTAGGCTTAACTTAAACTAAAATGATACAAAGACTATTATATTTAATAAAATTATGAAAAAAAGCTGGCTTCAGCAAGCAGAAAGTTTAAATAATTAAAGTTTAAGTAATTAAATATTAAAGATAAATAGCTATATACCGAACAAGAACAATTTATAATCCAAATCAATTAATTTACTGACTGTTCCTAATGTTTCTATATGATATAGTCATCCGATTTTGATCAATTTAAAACCGAAATTATACTGTCAAAAAACTGGTGTATACCGACTAGGAAGAACAATTAATTAGCGAGTAATTTTCCAATTGCGTATGAATATCGCATTTAGCTATAGTCGCATATAGCTGTCCTGAGTTTTTTATTATATAAAAACCGAAATAATGTATTCTTGTAAAATTGGTGTATACCGAATTAAAATACTTTCTGAAAAATAGCAAAGATACATTTTTTTCTTCATATTTTTCTAATTATTCCTTGGAACGGGGTCCGCCGTGACTGACTTATATAATACTTGCAATAGAAATAAGTCTTTTGGGATAGTTTTATCCAAATAACTTTAAAACCGAGAGGCCAGTCTGAAGTGAAACGACTGGGCGGTTAATACTGATCAGAAATATACATATATACTTTATATGGTCGCAAGTGTCTGACTGAATCAATATACCCTCTGCAAGGGAATAAAAACAAAGAACAAAAGAAGTCAGTACCTTTGCGTGTACGTATCTACACATATAAGTAACACTGTAAGCCTATAGTAAATATATTTACTAATGTAAAAAGTCGGACTGTTTTGGTGTGTGCTTGCATACAATTTATCTTAATCGGACTTGCCTCTTAGTTGAATTCCGCACACAGTGGGCTTAAGGGTGGGCGTCAACGCTAACGTTGCAAACAGCTGATTATATGGCGGAGACACAACCGAAATAATATTTAAAATACGCCATTTACACTTTCTGCACAAAAAACGGAGCTTCGATGTGAAAAACAGAAATAACACATTAAAATCGAACAAGGTGGTAGCACCAACACAACAGCAGCAGAGCACCAATACAACTGTTCCCGAAGGGCGTCGAACGTCGTGCTGCAGTTGTTTGTGCTTTGGAAAATATATCTACATTTGTTGTCGTCCTCGGTGCTGGGATTTCACAATTATTAAAATGCAACTTAGCAACTAACAACGAGATTGTTTTATTCACACACACGCTTTTGTTGATGATGTCGCTGGTTTTTTCACATCCACTTTTCCCAGAACAGAGAAAGAGTAGGCTGCAAATGGTGTTTTTCCCCGCACAGCGAAACATATTCGTTTTCAGCTCTGTAATTCGCATTTTGCGAATTTCGTTCGTTTGAAACAAAGCGACTGGGAAATCGTATGCCTCACTGCTTTTTTTACAATTTTTCTTTTTTTTACATTTTTCTGGTGAAAAGGCACACAAACGCACACCAGCACAAACATTGACACTAACCACGCACTTGAACGAAGCTGCTTACCAAACGCGGCAACAATAATATCGATTGCCTTCCTTTGCGCTTGTTTTCTTGAAAACTTAACTTTCCTCGAATCCACTGGCGAAAAAAGTAGTTTTGCACTTGTTTAATTAGCAACAGAATACCGATGATGCGCCACCCACGACCAAACCAGTGTGACCACAGTTTACAGTAAGACCATGCGGTAACTATTTTAAAATACCAAGCGAGTATTTATAAGAATATCCCACACATGCTAAAAAATTACTTAATTTATTTTTGTTTTGAGACTTCCTCTTCACGCCTGTTACTACTTTAGCACTTTGATTTTATTTAAGGTAAGCTAAATAAATTCCCTCACAATGCCAATGGATCCGAGGATGGTATTCTATGCCGAGTTGCAAAACAAAGGGAAAGGTAAAACTAAACAAGTTAAATTAAATATCCAAAATTCAGTAATCCCATTAAAATTTTGAACGAAAATGTTTTTTTTATAGATTCATATATGCATACATTAATATAACTTTCCAAAGACTTTTACTATAGCTTCTTCTGAACCCTTTCTCGCAGCTCGAAAATTTGTATTCTACTCCTGATCTGTTTGTATTAAATTTAGAAAATTTTAGACGATATTTTGGCTTTTAAAGAAAATATGTAAAAATAATCATGTTAACGGTACTTACTCCTTAAAATAGAATCTTAAGTCGACTGAAACATATCCGCCGCATGAGATTTGGTATATGATATGCTGCATTGTCTAGTTCGATTTCAGCATAACTTTTTTGTTTAATAAGTCACGGGATTTGATGTTAGAAAAGCTGGACAAACCATGAACAAGAAAACAAGAATTTTGTATGAATTTTAAAAACATATAATATGTATACCTAGTTTCGAGATCTCGACGCTGATTTGGCATACAGCCGATAATATATGTATATACAGGTGTGTAGCTATAAAACGTACTCATATATGATAGTTGGAATCCTTTAAACTCAGCCTATTTTTTGGTTTAATACTACTATGTAACCTGTGAGAACAAAAGAAAAGGATATCGAAGGCAATAAGTTTGAAACATATGTATACATATATTATTATATCCTAGGTACTAGGAGGCACAAGTGTTATTATAACCCAGTGCTAGCCAGCTATATGTTGGACAAGTATTCGTTTAAAGAATTAACTTTTGCTTAACAAGGTTTTCCGAACAGTTCAGGTGCACGAAGAGGACGGCAGCCGCCAGACGTGCTTGCAACTCCTGTTGGCTCAGATCATGTGCCCACTCCACGCGACCCCAGAACTTAAGCTGGTATTCTTCCTCCAGACGTGCCAGGGCCACAGCCTTTTCCACGGTCAGCATCTGCTCGATGACGGCGCAGGCAAGGACAATCGACTTCAAGGTGTCCACAGCGAAAATGAAGCCTGAGAAAGAGATTTTCAATAGAAGTTGAACTCTAATTATGGACTGCGTTACCATGCAGTGTTTCCAAACTGTATGATTGAAAATGCTTTGCGACTTTTATCTTATCCTTCTCGCTGACCAGAGGCGGCGTTATGTTCATGGTCTTCTGCAGGTTTGTGTCGTAGCGCTGGTTGAACCATGCGATCACCGGGTCCCATTCGTTAACCTGAAGGTCCTGCAAATCCTTCTCGTCCTGTAAAATATACATATCTGTTGACTCCACTCTAATACTCAATCGATTCACGAACGTCGTATTGGAACAGCACCGTGTCTGTGCCGATGAAGTTCAGCAGGTAGTTGACCATATCTAGCTTGGACAGGTGGTTGGGATTGTCAATGGCCGTGAAGCAGAGCGCGGACAAGTGCATCCGGGAACGCTCAATGTTTTGCTTCTGGGCGTCGAACTCAGTGGCCACAGCTATGGCTAGGGGTTCGCTGCGGACGACAAAGGCTGCGCCCTTGGGCGTTTTCAGCTTTCGGTGATCCAATACCACTTCATAGCCGCCGTCGCCGCTCAGAACGGAAGTTTTCTTGTAGAACCGCTTGGGTGCAGAGGCTGAAGGAGAAAAACCGCCCGCCAATCACCGGCATGTTATGAAATGGCTCGGCGTGCTACACACGTTTTATGTTTCGGCTACAGCGTCTTACCGTAGTGACGCACAGTGGATCTGCCGGCGGCTACTTTCCACTGTCTGAGGTTGGTCAATCGGAGGGCTCGGATGGCAGTACCCACATGCTTTCCGTTCATTTTAAGAGTTTGTCTGCTTGACCCTATTCAGCAGCTGAAATTCAGCTGTTCAACAGCACAGTTCAGTTTTCAGTGTGGCTGTAATACTTTTTTTTAAATCTCAACCAATTCAGTCAAAAGTACTGTTCTTTTTATTTCTTACTTCACTTTATTTCCATTTGAGCTGTTTATAGCCTTTTACAACTTCTATCAACTTACCCATTTACACTTGGCGAATTCCATGGGTCTTTTTTACCGATAATTGCAGACATTACACGATACACACCAATTATTCATATGTACATACATACGCGGTATTATTAAAACACTCGAGCGCTTTGTCACATTATTTGTTCTTATTAATTGTAGGCTATTCGAAAGATGCTATTACTAAGGTAAATGTAGTTAATATTTTATAAATAGAATACTTTTCCCCATATCTTTCTCTCATTTGGGAGTGTTAGCGGTGTAAGTCGGGTTCATTGGCGAAGTCACGATGTGTTAAACTTGCATTGACAAGCATCTCCGCAGCCGATAATTTACGATCCTTCGTTTGAAGTCCTGGGTGACTCATCAAAGCAGCCTTAAGCTATTTTTATCTTTCGACCAGCAGGTGAAAGGCAGTCTTATGGATATGTTTACCACGTCTTTTGGCTTTGTGGTTCATTGTGAGACAGTGCATTGAACATCGCATATTCAAACTAAAAGCCTGTTTTCCGTGATTTCCGTTTTCTTTGTGATACGTCTCTGAGAATAAGTCTCAAAATGCTTTTGACAATGATAAATGATTTGGCAATGGTTGTGGGAAAGTTCTGAAACAGACATGTAGAATCTTTACTTTCATAGCTTTCAAAGTTGCCGTTGTCCTGACGTTCATACCGACAGATAGGGGGCAGTAAGATGGATGGGCTGATGGACATTGTAATATCAACTAGGCTAGTGCTTCTGATGAAGAATATATGTACATAAACATATACTTAAAGTTCTATCTGTAACATACATATTACATTCTTTTCTAGGAGTACGGGTATGTATCGACACATTATCGACCGTTGCTTACCTTATTCATTGGAACATAGTAATATATTTGTGATTAGTTTTGAAACTACAGCATCATATTCTAAAATAGAGGTCGGTTTGTTTATATCCAATATACAAAACCTTTATATGACAGCTAAATGTTCTAAAATTTATAGAAATTTATAGAAATAGAAGATTAATTATTATTAATATATATATTTTAAATATATTTTGGTCAGGCTGCATTTCCAATTAATGTGGGATGTTTAATATAAATGCATCCTTCAGTGAAACGTATTCAAACCTACATTTATCGGTAAAAAAATTAACATCGTCATATGTTCATCCTTATGAAGAAAAGTATCCAGTTAAACCGTCCGAAGACTGCTTAAATAACCATAAATATTTTTCGGAAAAAATGTATATTAGGCATTTAACACAGAATTCTGAAATTTTAAATTAAAAAATAAATCAATTATACCAATAGGTTAAAAAAAGCCAAAATAGAATGCCATAGTCGAGTTCACCGACTAGTGAAAGTGCTAACAAGAAATTTCAACATTTTCTGGAATATCGGTAGAAATTGGAAAAAAATAATAAAATGAAAAAAACTTAAAATTTTTTTTAAAGTGTGCGATTTGTGGACGTTAGAGTAAGCGTGGCAAAAAGTATTATGGCAAATCTATAGAAATATAAAAAATGAAAATATATCACATTTTTTAAAAGTGTGGGCGTGATAATTTTGGCGGCTTGTAGGCGTTGGATTGGGCGTCGCAAATTTTTTTTTGGAAAATCTATAGAAATTTACAATATACATACATATATAAAAATGAAAAAATATTACAACATTATGCAAAAGTTTTGGGCGGTTTGTGGGAGTGGGCGTCGCAAACAGTTTTTTTTGCAAACAGAATTTTACAAAATATATAAAAATATCACAAAATTTTTGTGGGCGTTAGAGTGGGCGTATCAACATTTGGAAATAAACTTGCGCTGCGTATATGTCTCTGGAAGCTGCATGCTTAATCTCAACATTCTAAATTTTGTAGTTTAAAACATTTTTTGAAAGTGTGGGCTTTGCAGCTGTGGTCGGTTTGTGGTGGTCGTGTTCGTTAGAATCGATAGAAATTTACGAAACTAATATAAAATGTGTATAATATTAAAACAATTTTCCAAAGCGTGGGTGTGGCAGCTTGTGGGCGTTAGATTAGGTTAGATTAGATGTTCTGACACAAACTTGCCCAGCATGTCTTATCTTTACTTATTTGCTTTTATAGTAGTTTCTGAGATCTCGACGTTCACACGAAATAACAAACGGACATGACAAGATCGACTCGGATCCTGATTAATATATATGTATATTAATATTATATTATATATATGTATATTAATATTATATTATATACATGTATATTAATATTATATTATATACATGTATATTAATATTATATTATATACATATTATATTATATATATTAATCATTATGTATCTAAAGGGGTCGGATAAGCTTCCTTCTTATACACTTTTCAACGAATCGAGTATACCCTTTTAATCTACGATTATACCCTATTGGTAAAAGGGCAAAAAGTATAGCGTCGTCAAAAAGTGTTATACTGTTAACGCTTTTTAATTTGATTGCAGCATCTTTGTAGGTCAATTATATCACCTTGTCAGCACGGTTTTATGAAACGCAGATCAACAACAACCATTCTTTTAAAGCTAACTTCCAGATGACTTTACTAATGCATTTGTCACTGTTGATTAACACTCCACTTTTGGTTAGGAAACTTGATTTATTAGGTTTCCCTGTTGATCTTCTTAATTGGAATTCGTCCTACAAGGGAGCCAACTTGGTCCGGTCCATTTTACCTTATTTACTAACGACCTTCCTTGGTAATGAAAGATTCGCGTGTACTTATGTACGCAGACGATGAGGACATATGAGGACATTTCATGCCATTTGGACTTATAATCCGATCTAGATAGCTTTCAAATAAGGTGCCGTGATACCGTACTAACCTTTAATGGCTCCAAGTGTAAAGTTATGACCTTTTGCCGTGTCAACCCAAACACGCGACTTACACTCTATGTGAGTGCTCTTTAGACAGAATAACAAGGGTTAATTATCTTGGTGCTCTAGACCCTAAACTAAAATTTGCAGACCATATTTCGTCTATTGTCAATAAGGCCAGGTGTATGTTTCGTTTTATAATAAGGTAGTTAAATAATTTTATGATCCTTACATGACCAACCTTATTCATTGAGTTGCATGACTCCTACAGAGTATTATGTTCTGACTATAATGGACCTTATCATATTATCTCTAGTCCTGACTCTCTGCCGCTCTTTAAGCGATCAATACTAACTTTTTTAACACATATTTAAATCTTACTAATATTTACATGTTTCCTCGTTCCTTTACTATTTCCTATACCGCGTCTTTCTTCCCGCGAATCGAGCCGTACGATACACTGCAGAGCCCCTCGCTCAGTTGGGCGGGAGGATTGGACATTGGATGGATGTTGAGAATATTAGATAAGAAACAATAGTTTTTAAATTTTTTTTTTTTTAGAAAACCTTAAATATTTGAAAAATGTAAAAAACAAAAATCATTAGTTAAACCACAAAATAAACGGGTGTAGCCGCAGTGGTATCCGATACCAGCTAATGAGAGTGCGAAGAAGAAGTTTTAACATTCATTGGCCAATCTATAGAAATCGGCAAAAAAAAATCAAATCGTTTTTGAGATTTTTGGGCGTGGCAGTTATTTGTGGCTTGTAGGCGTTTGAATGGCCGTGGCCAGTGTTTTTAATCAAAATTTTTAAGACAATAACAGAATGAGCAAGATAGAAAGCTATAGTCGAGTTCCCCGACTATCAGATACCCGTTACCTCAGCTAGGGGAAGTGCGAACAAGAAATTTCTTAATTTTCTGGAATATCGGTAGAAATTGCAAAAAATAAAAATAAAATTTTAAACTTTGTCAAAAGTGTGGGCGTGACAGTTGTGAACGGTTTGTTGGCGTTAGAGTGGGCGTGGCAACATCATTTAACAAACTTGCGGTGCGTATATATCTTTGGAATCTGCATGGTTAATCTCAACTTTCTAGCTTTTATAGTTTTTGAGATCTGGACGTTCATACGGACGGACAGACAGACTTGGCCATATCGTCTCGGCTATTGATTCTGATCAAGACTTTATATGGTCGGAAACGTTTCCCTTTGTTTGTTACAAAAGTTCGACGTGAGAATTCTTTAAAACAAACTTAGACTGCATAGAAGTTATTAAAATCACCGCGCTTAATTTAAAAATTTGCGCTTTTACAGCTCCCGTAATCACAACGTTCATACGAACGGATATACGAGTACAGACAGACGGACATGACCAGATCGACTCAGCCGATGATCCTGATTTAGAATACATACTTTAAGGGTTGGACACATTTCCTTCTAGTATAGCCTTTCGCTCTACGATTAACGGGTATAAATAGAGAAACAAAAATCTATGTTTCGCATTTTTTATTACAAAATATTGCATTGATAATTTAATTTAATTGTATATGAACTATTGTTTGAATTTTACTTATTACATTTATTTAAAAGCAAAATGAAGTTTTTTATTTACTAAAAGATGAATTTGTACGTAGCTGAAGCAATCATCACACGCAAAGAAAACTGTTTCTTATTAAATATTGCGCTACGGGTTTTTAATTTACTTTAACTATTTTAGCAATTACCTTAGTAGAAAAATTCCGTCACTCTCTGTATACACACAGAAATATTACAAAGTATTTGCTGTTAGCCTACTAAACATTCTAAATTGTTTGCGTGTGCAATGCTTAGTAAACAATAAAGTATTTTTGATTTCAGTGGTCTTAATCAATTTATATATGGTAAACTGTAAATTGAAATTTATTAGAGCGCTTTATTTATAAAATAACATTTACCTAATTTCAATTATACTTATGGTTTACATGAACGGACAGAAGCGGTGTACATCAGAAGAACACGATCAATATGAACTGAGATCCTCATGATTTATAGATACAAAGAAAAAAATTATAAATACAAAATCGGATTGAGAATGTATTATATTAAAAATTGTTTTGAACAAAAGGGGTTAGAAATGCAAAACCATTAACGATGTGTTGAAATTTTTTTTTGATACTTTCATACAAAGCTCTTGGACTTCCGGCCACATATTTATATTCATTAATTTGTCTTTTTATCTTTTTTTGTAGATACGAGTTTATTATTTTGGAATTTGTTATTGCGTGTAATTTTTCTGGTGGGACAGGAATTCTTATAGTACGTACTCACATATAGACACATGCAAACATTTGCAAAGTACATATCAAACTATCTAAGATATAAGCAAAAAAGTATTCATTTTACAATGTTTTGTGTATTTATGTGTTTTAAATCCTGTTGCAGGATTTTCTTCAGCTATTTAAGACAGTGTTACACAATAATAATAAAAATATTAATAATAATAATCGTAATAATAAGGAAGAAGTTAATACAAATCTAAAACTCAAATATAAAATTATACATTTAATTGATGTATGTAGTTGTGGTTTTTTATGCAACAAACAGCATAACTGGAATAGTCTTAGCCAACCAGTGATGGCGATTTCGAGTGGTCTTTTGCTTTATAATAGGTTTGCAGACATATCTCGCTGAATATTCATGTATGTAGACATGAGTGAAATTGCACTAAAACTAAACTCTACAACATTTAAACATTGGATGCATTCATGCATTCATTCCTAATAATGAATATATAGATATATTATCAAAAAGCAGCTCTCCATCAAACCAAATCGGTTTCGTTCCTTTTTTTAAATACACTGAATATTTCCTTTTATACGAAAATATAAAAATGTCCCTTCTGCTGTAACTAAATTTACTTGTCGCTTTTGAGTTTTTTGTTTTTCTCCTTCTATAATAGTAAAAGTAATTTTTAAATAAATTTGTTTAGTCTTTTCATTTTCCATGTGTGCTTTAGTTTACACTATACATAAGTCAAATATGTATAAATAGCAAAATCAATATATACTTTTCTTACTGAAACTTTAGCCAACAACAACAGCCATCTGAGGCCCTGCACATGGCTCATATCAAAATATATATTGGTGTAAAAATTTGGCAATCTTGCTCTTGGATTCAATCGCGACCAGTGGGCCTGATGTGACTGCTATCGTGGCTTTGGTTTTTAGGCACATGTTTTCAGAACTTACAGTAAGGATCTTATCTCTAGAATATATATATATTTAATACTAAATATGTAAAACTTGTTTTGCCAATGGTAGAAGATTTCCGTCTCAGTAATCAATTGTCAATGCTCTCCGCGCAGAAGCTCCATTAGCAAATTGAAATCAGCTCCATCGCGGGTCTTGATCGTCAACATCTCCTTTCCAAGCTGTTGAAAAATAAATTATCAGACATATGGTAATAATATTCACATATTACTTTGGACGGCAGTCCACGTAGTGACGAAGGGACAATCTGTTGTATTTGTCCGTTCATAACAAGTGATACAATCAATCGAAAGACTTTGAAAAGTATATATATAGTTCAGGAGAAAAGCAAAATTTAGGGGAACTTTTTAAACTGAGCATTTTTGTTTAAAATCCTGAATAAATACAATATTTAAAATTTACTTATTCGACACGCTTCAATAGTAAAGGCATGAAAGAGTAAATAAATATGTAGATAGTGTGTCTAATGAGTATAATTTAGATACTGTAATTTCTTATTTGTATGTTAGTAGTTTCACTAGTTTCAACCTCGTTAAGAGACATTTTGTTGGATATGTATATCTCGATCAGTAATTAACACTCACCTGGCACGTTCGCTGCAAATCAGGAATGCGTAGAAGGAGCTCCCCAAACTTTGACGGCGTGTCGGGATAATGCGCCAGGGTGTAAGCTTGCAAGCTCTGCAATGCCTTTTCCTGACACTCACGCACCTTTACCGCCTCCTGTAACTCTGTCGTATCTAAGAAGGCACAAATGCTTGGTTAACCGTGACGTGAGCTATTATTGTATTTATATGTTACCTGACTGCAAAAGCACAATAACTTTCATGGCAACATATTCGTAGCGATCAACGCGCAATCGCCGCAGGTGATCTGTTAGGTTGAGCATCCGTTCAATACATGTCTAAAAAAATACAGTGGGGTTTGCTAATAAATACTAGGCTTAAAAGATACATTTTTAAAATTAGTTTTAGCAAAAAAAAACTCGAGTTGAAAAGAATACTACATTCGTTGAAAAGTATGTACAAGGTACGAGGAAGGTCTTCCGACCCTATACTATATACATATAAATTTATCACAACGAGTAGATCTGGCCAAGTCCGCCCGCCTGCCTGCTACTTGTTAGATACTTTTCAAGCAATCTAGTATACCCTCCTTCTGCACGAGTAATCTAAATAACTATAAAAAGCCGTGCAAATTAATTTACTCATCGTGGTTATAGCTATTACGTTGAATAAAATGTTATATACATTTATTAGATATATTCGACGTAAATTCAGTTTTTGCAAACGCTGTACACACATGATGTAATCGAAGTTCGAATAATCTTACCTGCAAGCCATTTGATTTTGCCTGGGATAGGGTTATCTTCCTGCCTTGTGACATTTTAATCTCTCCGGGGGTATCAATTGATCTAAAACAGCAGGAGAAGAGCAACAGCTCGCACCACGAGTTAATGAGCAAGCAGATTTGGTCATCGATCTGAAATGGCAAACATCGGGTAAAGAAAACTTGATGGATGCGACAATAGGAGTCATACGAACCGAAATGTTCTTAAAAAGCGGCAAACTCTTGCACCATTTGACGATCTTATAAAGACGGTGATCAGCCACGTTGCAGAGATGGGCGATTAGATCAGGGTTGGCGTTCTCGCCATTGGACGAGAGACCAGCACTAGCCAGTAGTGGATTGGTAAGTTGTGCATGGGCGCCCGAGGATGTGGCTGAAGATGTCGATGAAGAAGAGCTGCCAGAGGCGAATGCGGACAGTGGTTGGTTGATGCGGGCCAGCTCGTCATCGGTGTACTGCCACAGATGCTCTACATCCATTATTTCCTGGAGGGGTCGAGAGAAATGGCAGATTTTAGTTTCCAAATATGAATTAGTAGCTTTTGGTTGTACGAATAATCACTTTTTAAATAATTGTTTCTGTTTTTTTTTGTCAGCATTACAAAATGCATAATAGTAGAGCACCGCATGTGTAGATTTAGGTAAAGTTAAATAATTAAAAAAACACAATTCATATTATTTGCTGTGCAAATTGCGACACTGTACCGGCAGAGTACGAGTATTACATAAATTTAATCATTAATAACAATTGTACACTTAATACAATTCAGATGAAACTTCGTATCATTTTAAGTTACTTACATACATCGGAGCAAGTTTGACTTACCTGCAGTAGTGGTGGTACGCTTCCCGTTCGGAGATGTTGCTTGCCCGTCTCCGTCATCTCTTCCGATTTGACCGAGGTTCCTCCCAAGCTAGGACTGGCTGGAAGAGAAGTAGAGCCGGGAATGGGTACACCTCCAAAGCCATTTAGTTGATGCAGTCGCTGGTGCGGTGGCTGCTGAGTTCCCACTGCTGCGGCGGCGGCTGCTGCTGCCGCTTGATCGGGACTCAGCAGCGGACTAAGCATTGAGTTGGGTAACGTATAGGAGCACTGGTATGTGGAGCGGCCACCACGGGTTCGATCCTCCCGAATCGCTTCTAGCTTCATTCCCTTCTGCAGACACTTCTCGAAGCGGCAGGCGGGACATTTTTTGCGCGTGGAAATGCTGACCTGACATGGTCCTCCACGCACGCACACGTAGTTTTTGCGATTTTGCACGGTGCGCTTGAAGAAGCCCTTGCAGGACTCGCAGGAGAAAATCCCATAATGGAATCCGCTGATCTTGTCACCGCAAATGGGGCAGGGCGAGTTGATCAGCTGCTGCCGTGATATGCCCGCCGGAGATGCGGGGTGCGAAGATCCTAAGCCTACTGCATCCAGATTGCTAGAGGCAGAGTCCATACTCAGGTTCTGCGCCTCCTGTCCACTGGACGGCACAGTGGATGAAGCTTCCACCTTCATCTGGCGGTAAAGACCGTGGTGGTTCCCATAGAGCGTACCGGCGGGGGGGGCATGACGCGCTTGAATGGGCGAGTGTGTGGGGCTGAACTCGGAGCTATAGCTGTAGCAGCTACTGTGCGAGGCGTCGCTGTTGTTGCGGCTCAGAGACGGAGTGTAGGGGGCGTGGCGCGACGTCAGAGGTGACTGCGAGGGGGAGCTGTGCGTGTAGACGGAATGTATGGCGGAGTCGGGACTGGGATTCGTTGGCAGTGGTAGATGGCCTCCACTGCTGGACTTACTTCGTGCAGCCAGTAGCGGTGAATTGTCTCCCAGAGGCGGCTCGAACTTGAGATTGATCGGGTCACTTTGCGTCGGAGCCAGTTTTAATTTTATGGCAGCGTGATGTTGTGTGTTGGACAGGGGGTAACACTTCCCCTGAAGCTGCATCTCGCCCGCAATGTTCTCTAGCTCTGTTTTTATCGGTTGCAGGGCGCAGACGGGCTGCGAGGGTGCAACAGCGACGACCACCTCGCTTTTAATTGTTGGCTCCATTTCCATCAGCTCCTCGCCCCCGTTAACCTCAGCATCGCTCAGCTCGCCCTCCCAGGACATTGGACGAGGACCATTTTTATCCGGCGCCGTCCTTCGCCGAACCTTCAAGTTCTCAATACTCGCTAGCTCCTCCTCCGAGTCGGACTCCCTAGGATTTGATTGTCCACTGAGTGGAATGCGCAAGCTACTGTGAACGTAGTTTGCGATAACCGGCACCATGTTCCCGTTGGGTGACGGTAGTTCGTCTAGCTCGCACTTGATGTTTGTCACGGACACGTTGTGCCGGGATCCAGTGGCTCCTCCGGCGGAGCTCCCCAAAGTGGTCGTTGTAGGCGCCACTGTGGTGGTGCACATGTTGACCGGTACTTGATAGCCGCTACTACCTCCAATAGGACCACTTTGCTGTTCTGCTTTGATGCTGGACATGTTTGGCATCTTGTTTCAGTAGCGATTTAATATATTTTATATATTTATCAAAGACTATTTTCAGTTGTGCAATTTGTAAAAGTTTGAAAGGTGTCGTTGATGCAGTTCCATTGTGTTGTAAAACTTGAAAGATCAAATAAATTGTAAGAGGTATATTAACTTCCAATTAACGATAAGTAGTTGTAGGGAAATGAGATAAAGAAAAATAGTCCAACAATTTTTGAAAATGTTGGCTACTGTGTGCCGTTTGAATTTTTATTTATTTTTTAGTTACTGTTATTAAGGTTGTATCAACGCCATTGTTTGGCGAAAACACATTTTTCAAACGTATTGGCTTGGCAGTTTTGTGCGGTTTGTGGGCGTTAGAGTTGGCGTGCTTTTATGCCTCTGGAAGCTTAATCTCAACATTCTAGCTTTTGTAGTTCCTGAGATCGAGGCGTTCGTACCGACAGACAGACATGGTCAGTTCGAATCGGCTATTGACCCTAATCAAGAATATATATATTTTATATGGTCGGAAACGCTTCCTTCTGCCTGTTACATATACCCGCGTAACGGGTATAAAAATCAGTATAAAAACTCAGTTACTGAGAGTGCGAGGGAGACATTTTAAATTCATTAAGCAAATCAAAAGAAATGGGCATGACAAATAATAAAGTGAAAGCATATACAAAAAATTTGTGGGCGTGAAAGGATTAGAGTGGGCAACATTTATTATTATTGGTACTGTGACGGAAAAATATAAAGTATATACATATATTCATAATCAGGATTAATAGCCGAGTCGATTTGGCCAAGTATGAACTTCAGGTTCCAGGGACGTTTACTTAGAGCGGAAGTTTATTTACTAATGTAGCCACGCCCACTCTAACGTCCACAAGCCAATGTTTTTTCATATTCTTCCACTTTTTTGGTAGTCTTGTTAAAAAGTTTGTACCATCGAACTGTTTAACAGAAAAACTATATTTTAGAATTTTGAAATATCGTTTTGTTGCAAACAGAAAATTTTTTAATTTTTTAGAGCTTCTCAAAAGAATGTTAAACTAGTAATGTGTCGCTCGACAATTTTTCAACAAGAATATTTACGTATTGTAAATATTCCCCATCAACCAAATTTTTTTAAATGTTAATTTGTACACTTTGTCCGCATTTCATCCCGAACCAAATAATTTGTGCATAGTCCTGGTACATACTATTCAACGAATCTTGTATAGCCTTTTACTCTACGAGAAGCGGAATTTATAGAATACAATTTGTTTGGTGTTAAGAAGCCCTTTTTTAATAATAATTCCTTTTACGCAGTTTAGTTTTTTAGTAATTCGTGTATTTCTCAAATACATTGACCGCCTAGCAGCACAAACAAAGGCCGATAATAGGATGTTGAGAGAGCCCGACAACAATAAGGTCAATGCCACCTACTGCCACCCGTACTAGCGACCTTTTCTGACCATATAATGGCACTTGGGTTAATTGAGTTCACTCACGAGCCGCTCATAAATGTATGTAACTATGTGCGTGCGCGGTTTTTCGTTCATCCAGTTCTTATCAGCCCTGCTAGTTCCCTTTAGCTCGCTTACAGCTCCATCCCTTTTCTTCCTTATCTATCCGTCCCGCTCTGCACACATACAATAGCTTAAGAAACATACAAATCATCGGCCAGCAACGAAAAATGTCATCGACCCGCGACGATGAACGGCGAAGCAATAAAGCAATCGGCCAAGCGAAAGAGTCCCATGGCAGATGGGATGAAATTATCATAACTTTGAGGTACAATAACCCACCGCCAAGCTGCAGTGACCCCGGATTTACATACAAAACTAAATTGTTACAATAAATTGTTTATAATATAACGAGAACTTACTTTGGCTTGCCAATCGGAGGCGGAGGGACGGTTTACTATGAAAACAAATGCATTTAAAAACTAGAGAGAACGATAAAGTCAAGTGTTTCGGGTATTGAACAGCCATTAGTATGCCAAAAGGATTGGGATTAAGGTAGGCAAGGTAGGCCACCTAACTGGGGTAACATAACTTGCTCATTACGTTTTAATTACAACGATTTGGTCAGTGGTTAAGAATATACACACTTTAACTCCTATGTACAAAGCTTTGAAAGAATGGAACTAAGCCACAACTGGAGTTTTAAGTTAAAATGTGCTGCGCAGAAGAGACTTACTTGTACTTGATTAAGGTGAGTGCGTGGAGTATATGGTATCCGATATTCAGTTAACAAGATCTTACTCAACAACATCTTTGTACTTTAGAAAAACTCACCTTATGTTAATGTACCCCCCTCCCCCCCCCCAAAAACATTTAATTATTCTTCACTAGGACAGATTGTAAATTACTAAATAAAAGCAATACAACAAAAAAATAATAATAAAGGGACTGAAACAAAATAAAAATAGAAAATTAATTGGGGAAGTCAACTATTTCTTTTTAACTTTGAAGTTTCACCGGGAAGTTATGGAAAGCACAATATTAGAGAAAATGAAATAAGGTAACGTTTTTAACGGTGTAGTGCGACTCAGGAACCAATTATAATATATCAAAATACTAAAGTAAAATCTCTCCGCCTAAACCACTGAAGCAATTTCGATGTGTTTAGTGAAGACAACAACCAACGCACTGCACAAAGACAAAATCGAGACAGCGACAGAGAGGGACATTCAGAAAGTCCGCTGGGGAAGAGAGAGCGAACAAGTAAAAAGCGACGCGCAGAACAAGCAAAGGACGACCTTCAAATAATGTTGAATTTTGTACGCAAACGACCTTGCACAAAACAACAACAACCATAGCGACAACGACGGCGGCGAAGCAAACCACGAAGAAGAAGACGCAGCACCGAAGTCAGCTCCACACACACCCGCACTCGGAGAGACACACATATACAAAGTAAAACGTACACATGCGCTGCCGGCACACAAAAGATGGGGCAGACAGAAAAAAAGAGATGGTGAGAGAGCGCTATCTTTTTTTGGGGTTTAAGAAAGAACAGAAATACTCTTGGTGATGATACCTCCCATGTATGTACATACATATTCATGTGCGAAATTGGCAGAAAAGAAAATAAACAAAATTGCCTTTCCGAGTACATATGTATGTATGTGTATGAAGAATGAAAGAGGCAAAAGATTGACTCTCAGCTAAAGTTGCGTGGGAGCGCCGCAAAAATGAGAGGCAGAGAGTGAATGGTCAGCGCTCGATTTATGCTGATTTTCGTATTCCGTCTTTCAGGAACTACTCGAGCATACACACATAAATACACTCATCCGTATATACTCATGTGGATGGCCCGACAAATGCAGCCAAGCGAGGTTTCGGTAATGGCTTCTCTTTTCGGCCTCTCGGTTTCCGGTTTTTGCCCTTGTCCCTTTCGTTGTTGCTGTATCCCGAGGATAGAACTGTACCAATACAGATGGGGCTTCGTTGTTGTTGCTAACGAATAGAGCACTTTCGGGCGGAAGTGTTGTTACACTTGGAGCTCGGTGTTTATTTAGCGAAAAGGACATTGTAAGCTCGGCGAGCTCATGTACATAGTGTATGTACAAATTCCAAAAAAACAACCTTGGAGCCCTAAAAATTGACTGAAGATCAACTATCGCTTCACTATATATGTACATACATAAGTGCTTAGCAACCATGCTTTGTCTTCCTGACCAGCACCAATGCTAAGAATGCATGCTTTCCAAATATGATGCAGTTCTTTGCAGGAATTCATAGTTGTTTAAGGAGCAACTGGTACCAACAATTCCACAGGAATTCCTACAGAAATTCTAATTCGTTAAAACCCACCCACAGCGTACATTGTCTGTCTGTTGTTTATTGATTTTTTTTATCAGGTTCTGACTCTGACAGCACGTCGTTAGCAACTTCAGCTCCGCGGAGAACTCCCCTTAGCGTTGTGCCAAAAGGGGTTGACCTTCAGGTTTTTCTATTTTTTGTATTTTTTTTTGATTTCGCGGAAATGTGCTCCCTTAAAATGAAAATGGCGTATTCATCGGCCCTGTTCTGAGTTTGTGTTTTGTGTGGGTGGAAGTTTATGTCAATAATATTCATGACATTGACATGCTTTGTGGGGAACAAGCTTCGGGGGTAGCACTCCTCGTTCATTTTCTCCCTTGCAACCACAGGCCTCCTAAGTGGGGGTGGATATTGTTCTTCTTGACGTGGGATTTTGCCACTGAATAGGAAGTTGGTTTCAATTATGTGAAACATAAAAGCGGTGAGCACGGCGATTGGGGTTGGTGGGTTTTTGTAATGGGGGACAACGACACCCCACATTAAAAGGGAGACCAGCGGAACTGGCCAGATTCTGTCGATGGCTAAGAACCTAATTTTTCCTTAGCTATGAGATTGCTTGTGGGGAACAGCGCGTGTACTGTCCGTTTCTGAGTAAGAAGTTCAGTAATAGAACACATTCGTTATTCAGGTGGTTATACTAGGTGGTTTCTTCTGATCAATAAAATGTAGGGAAGCCGAAAAAGTATATGCTTTTAAAAACCGAATAGTATTAACCAAGTGCTTTGGACATTTTCACAATGCTGCCGAAAATATTTGGTTTGCCTGCATTATGAATTACCTCCAAAGAGCTGTCCCAGATACAGATACGGACACACACACCTTTCGCCAATTAACAACTTAGAGCCTGGCTTAGTCTATGATTATGGCTAAGAAACAAACCGAGATCAGGTTTGCAGCAGAGCGGGTATACATATACATATGTATGTATGTATGTATGTACATATATTTATATGGGCACAACAATGGAAAATCGGATTGCCTGGCAATGGGGCAACATTTTGCGAGTGTTGCGAGCTTTTGATTAATCACCTCGACTGGACGAGGGTTGGAAAGGGGCCAAGACGAGGCGAACGCCGGCAGGTCATTAGCATAATGTGCAACAGAAGTCGGCTTGCGGAAAATGGCAAACAAATTGCAAAATTGTACTGCAAAAGCCAACAGGTTAGACATGACACAGAAGTGCGCTGCAAGGCAACTAAACGTCTTACATTGTCAGTGCACAATTTAATATTGTAGCGTGTAAATAATGTGATTCTTCAGTTTCCAACTATTTAACTATTCGTTCCATTGCAAGGATGTATATTCATATTTTACACAAATAATGCATAGTTCTGTAAGCAAATATGACTGAAACCAAACCCTTTTCATCTGTTAGGGGTATACAACGTTAAAGGTTCTGAATATAAAAATACGTACGCAAAAAACTGAAGTATCTTGGTTTTCAACAGGTGCGTTTCTTGTCCGAGATCGCCATATTGATCTCACTGTTGCCTTGTAATAGCAAAAAATATAAAAATGGCGTACAAAGTATATAGAAAACCGGTACCAGTGCAACAATATCACTGAAAGAATAAGATAATATATATTTAAGAAGAGGGGAAATTAACTAATAAACAGCTATATAGAAGATATGGACTTTGAACTGATCGGCATTGCAGAATAAAAGGTATAGGAAATTTATATTTTCACGATTCCCAACGGATGAAGTTATCGGCTTGTTAATGAACAAACTTATTTTTCCAGTGTGCTTTGCAACTTTGCAAGCTCAAAAACGCAGTGAGCAAAGCGAACAAGTTTGGTCACCTAGCATAGGAACCCAGAAGATAACTTTGTCAACGTTGCGCAGTGCATAGCAAACACCGCAGCGACCAATCTAACGACCTAGACATATTCATAGGGTCTGGAAGCCCAGCTCCAGCATGACTCCCCCTCATTGCGGAGGAGTCCTGTCGATTTCGGGGAACCGCAATGTTGTAGGCAGGTATGTGTCGTCCGCATAGCAATTACATTTTACCGTTCGGCAACCAGGAAACGTTATACCTGTATAACGTTTGTATTTGTATTATTTTCGCATTGTTAGGAGTGGCGCACGTTTCCCTACGCTTTCCGCATGCAGAACATTTGTGCATTTCCATTTTCCGTCATCTACGGCTTTATCAGTACTGAGGCCTTCACTCGATCGCCATAATCGAGCTCCGCACACTATCAGTATCAATAAAAGATAACTAAAACTGGAGTGAGAAGTCGTATTTCTCACTAAAGTTTATTTATAAAACTTGTCCTTAGTATTTTTGTTAACTTGTTTGCTCCGCCAAAATCAAGGTCGTTGCAAGAATGGTTTATAAATATGGGCACTTTGTAAAATGTAGTCCGGAAAATAGGATTTAGCTTACGGAAGTGCTCTAATTGGGCGCTAATACCTTTGCTGGGTTGATCTGTTTTTTAAACATACCCCCGACTCTATTAAAAGTTAGTGTTGCATGACTTATATAATTGATAATTATTAATTCATTTATAATATAGAGTTCAGGAACAAGAGTAGCCAGAAATGGAATTAGATATGCAGATTTTAATTGTAAATGGGCTTTAGGTTAAGTCTATGTACATGCCAAAAATAAATGAAAACAATAGTATCGATATACAAACTAAACTCAGCGGAATACAAGCCGTATTTACATACGGCACATGCTAAATGTGCTTTCTTTACCATGTCAAAATGCCGAATCTGAAATCGTATGTTATTATTTTATAAGTTTGTATATTTGGTAATAAATAAAATAAATTTCCACATAATTGACGATATTTCGAAATTTGTATTTAGACTTTTTTTGTTTAAATTTTATTTTGCAATGGCACTAAAACTTATGCTAGCCAAAAGTATTCGTTCACTCAGTTCTTCTACAAATCATTCAGTATCTCAGCAAAACATCCAACAGGCTTCGAACAGCTTTAAGGTGCGAGTCTGCTGATGCATCGTCTACAGCCAGCCAAGACAACACATCTCGTGGAACAGCAGCGACACCGCCCGGAGACCGCCCACAGGCAGCCTGACGCACAAAATAAGTGTCGCACATTCCCTTCTTCTACCTTTCTAAGCCCCAGCACCAACTACGTTTGGGCTAGTCTGTGGTTGCTTCTCTCCTCGTTATAGTAGTTGGCCTGTTGAGCCCTCGGAACTCGTTTCACGAGATGCTGCTGCTGCTGCTGCTGCTGGGTGTGCATTGCAGTTGGCGCTGGCTGCGACTCTGAATACGACTCCGGCTGCGTGCGTTTAATTAATATCAAAGGCCAGATCGGCGAGGCACACAAATGTATGTACATACGTACACGAGGCCAGCCAACAGAAAAAATAACACAGATACTGCTGAATACAAAACTCAGCAACACTGGCAAGTTATTTTGGGACAAGGTGGTTGCGATCACATTCGTCGTTGGTGCTGAGCTGCAATCCACTCTGCAGGCGTGTTGGCACTCAACCGCCGAGTAACCAACTAAATTGCGCCTATTGAGTTTAAGCCAAGTTTATCTGCCTGTTTTTGGCAGGTTGCAATTTATGATGGGTTTTTATGTGTAATCGACAAACCGTAATGACTACGCGTCACTGAGCCAGATCAATGCGAGCGAAGAGAGCGCCATTTAAATTTAAATTACTTTACATTAATATTTTTATAAAAAAAAAGGGTATTAGTTCTCAAAACCGAAGTTTATATAATGTTATGCAGTTATGTATGTAATGCAGTTAAAATCATGAAATAAAAAAATATTAATATTATTATTATTATTTATTATTATTATTATTTGTATTATTATTTTTATTATTATTTTTATTATTATTTTTATTATTATTTTTATTATTATTGTTATTATTATTATTATTGTTTTTATTATTATTTTTATTAATTATTTAGTTTTCTACACATATGTATGTACATATGTACATCTAGCAGTTTTTTAGGATTTTCAGAACATAATTTAACTCGCACTCTAAAAGCAATTAGTTATAATTTAATTATGTATGTACTTCCTGAGTAAAAAGGTACGATAAGAATAAAAGAAGCCTGAATATTTGTAATTCATCTTAAATTATTACCATTAGAGCTGAGGGGCTTACATATTATCTATAGTAGGTATATGTACATGAGAAAGAATTTTTTTGGGAAAGTGGGGGATAGATCCACTCAGCTGTTGATGACTCCTTCACTGCGCTGCAAACTAGTGATGACAAACTAAGTTTGTGCAATTCAACACCAGTATATCGTCAAAGTATCCGCTGCCAGATCTGTAGAATGGAACAAATCGTTTACAACCTTCTATCGATTGATACTTTTATGTATGTATATATATGGACATACGTATGTATGTGTGTACTTTTATTGGTATCGAAAGTCCCGTTAAACCATTCGCCTTGGCCCTGTGCTCCCCTCCACGTTTCCTCTCCCGCCGCGACTGCCTCTTCCTTTTTTCTCTCACTCTCTTGGTCGGCTGGACTTAGTTTGTCAACAGCTGCATGCGCGTACCTCCCCAATCTTCTGCTCCTTCTTTACAAGCAGTGGTATATATGTGTGTGTGTGTGCATGTGCTTCTATCCCTTCTTCCAGTTCTTCTTTCTTCACTATTACATTTTTCGGGCAAGGTCATCGACGAGATAAAGTCAACGGCCGCCAATGACCCTTCTCTCTCTCTCTCTTCTCCCATCTCTCCGCTTGGCTCTTTCGTTTCAGCACTTACGCTGGCTCTCCTTTCTGTTGCTTTTCTGCCTCATTTACAACTTGTTCTTGGCACAGGCGACGGAATCAAAGAATCAAAGGGAGGGGGTGGAGGAAGGTGGGTAAGCAAAGGCAGTCAGCATGACGTGTTTTTACTGTTCTGGTTGGCTCTGGCTCTCTCGCATTTCCACTTCGTGCCTTCATCTTCTTCCTCACATTTGCTTTTATTTAAGTGTGAGCTTAGGTTTGAGTTTGAGTTCTTATGTACGTCTTGGCAACAAGTCGTCGTGCTACTTCTTCTCCTGCCAAGGCTTGAACGTGTTTGGTCGTTTCTTTTGTCCGCTGCTCCGCTTCTTCTGACTCTCATTGCTCCATCTTCTCTTCTCCTTTCTGTGCCTCGTCTCATCTTCTTGATGTCTTGATTGTCCCGCGAGTGTGTACAATGATCTCTTTCACTCTGCTTTCTTGCTTCTTTGTTGTTTTCTGTTAGATGTTCTTTGTCGCGTAGTTTAGTTCTACCACCCCGTGGCCATACGCTTCTCTCCAAATTTAGTAGGGCTATACTGTGGAACCGCTGAGATATCGAACTCGCAGAAACAACATAATCGGTTCCTGGTACACTATATGAGTATGGAGAATGATAATATTCAGAAAGTCCTGCAACCGTAAGATATGTATGTATATAACAGTTGCGCATTTGGGGCACGAAAGGCAGGTTCCACCATGGCGTCAGGACATGGTAAATTGAAATGTCTTATATTGAAATGCCAAAAACTTGTAAATCACAATTACAGGTGTTGATTATTAGTCAACGACGTCATGCAAGTAGGTAAACACAACGCTCAGATACCCGTTAAACTGCAATTGACAACGGTGGTTTCTATATGTTTGTGGCCATCGGAGGCAATCGCAGATTTACGCGTGCATTTCAAGTTTCTAACTTTTCCCGAATAGCTGCAAGTTTGAAGTTGAGTGTAGTAAGAGTCAAATATCGGCTTACAACGAAAGCAACGAAAAACAAAAGGGAACGCTATATTATTTAATGCACAATTAACCCAAATCCTTTTCTTAATTTTTCGTGTGTGTACTTTGTGGTTTCTATTAACAGTTCAACACTCATACGAACGAACAGGCTGGTTTGATTCGGATAGTGATTTTGATAAAGAAATTACCGAATAGGATTAGAAATTTTCAAAAATAAAAGAAAAACGAGTAACGGGTATAAATATCTTAAAAGTGGACTAGTGTGCGTGGCAATGTTCTAAAACAAACTCGTACTTTGCATGCTTAATCTTAGCTTCTAGCTTTTAAAGTTCTCTAGACGGACATAGCCAGATCGACTCGGCTAGGTGAATTCCGATCAATAATATATACATAATATAAATATGCATTCCTAATATATATTTTCTACGAGTAAATTGTTTCTGTTAAAAAATCATCAAGCTTATCATACTTTAAACTACCATATTTTAAATTTATTTATATTTTATATTTATATTTATATTGAATAAAAACCCAGTACCTCAAAAAAGCGATCTAAAAAGAATCATACAGCAGGAGAAAACACGTTTTTTGTCGAGGAACCATTGGTAGAAAGGGAGAATTAAGTGGATCCAATAAAGAACAGCAACTGAGAGGACTGAAGAAAAGGCTAAGCAAACGAGGGCAAACGAATTATACTGCAAAACTTGCTGGAAAAGATTCATATTCTACTATTTCAGGCAATAGAACCATTTAATGTTACTACACTTTATCACAGACTTAAAATCCCAAATTGTGGGTAGCGCAGGCCACCTCAGCCAATGGACGGCGGCAATATTCAAGTGATTAGTCATCAGACAAAAGTAGTTACCGAAGTAAAAAAAACGCAGGAAAAGAATGAAGAAGATAGGTTCAATATTTCCTTAGCCCCGGCTGAGACAGCCTCTACGTCGCATTCGAATAGATCTTTAACAAATTTTAGTGTCTGGTTTTTTTCGCGTATTCGCGGCAGAAACTTTCAAGCTGTCTTGCCAGTCAAGAAGCCTAGCTTGAAGCTGAAAATCGAGTTTGAGTGAAACCCAAGAATAGGGGCTTTCAATGACGTTCGTCTGTAGCCATACGCCAATCAATTTTTATCGTTTTGCCTTAATTCGATGAGATTTTTATCGATTTCTCGTTTTCGAACCAAAGTCGAGTCAAGACTGATACCAAAGCAAAGTCAGTCAGCTTCTTTTTATTCATTAAGTAAGTCTCTATTCCTTGCATAAATTAAACATGGTTTTCAGCTAGTTGCAGAGGAGATCTCCAGACTTAGCGAGGTATGCAAGCAGGCAGAACAACCACCCAAACCTCTTGGCAAGCAAACTCCTGGACACCAGTCAAACCGTCGGACGCGTGAGAAAAGGACACACGACCGAGTTGCCAATCGATACAAATTTACAACTAAAACAAAAATGAAAAATACCAAAAGATTTGTGAAAAGTGTGGGCGTGACATTTTTCGACGGTTTGTAGCCGTGGCAACATCATTTAGCAAACTTGCGCTGCGTCTATGTCCTTGGAATATGCATGCCTAATCTCAACTTTGTAACTTTTATAGTTCCTGAGTCTCGACGTTCATACGGACGGACGGGCAGACGAACATGGCCAAATCGATACGGCTTTTGATCCTGATCAAGAATTTGTATACTTTATATAGTCGGAAACGCTTTCTTCTGCATCTTAAATATTTTTCAAAAATGGATAAACAATACAATTTTCAACTACTCTTATCCAAGGCCAGAAATATTCCAGATGGTTTAATCTGATTGATAAGCAATTTAAAACGTCAACAAGGAAACATTCCTTTTCGGTTGTCTACAAAAGTTCAACATCAGTCCAAAAATGCTTCCAATTGTTGCACAACCATCAACAACAACAGTGGGTTGCTGCAAATGCAACCGCAGCAGCAACAACATTTAGGCAACATGTTTTTCTTCTTTTTTGTGGCCCCGCGTTACCTTCCACCGCCAACTGAAAAGTGCCGAGTAAAGACAAGAAATCGGCCAAAGTGATCATGTTTATATAGACACGTATAGACAAACCAAAAACGACAAAGGCTGCATACACATAACGGCTCGCGAGCCAAAGACTGCACAGTTGTGGCAATCGGAAGAGTTGCCAGTTGCAAAAATCAAACAAAATGGCACAAAAACAACAAGAGGGCAACAGCAACGACAGTAGACTGCAGCAAATGGCTAAAAGCTGCAAGTAAAAACAAAAGCATCCAGCTAGCAGCGTCTTACTGCCTTCACTTTATTTGTATATGTACATACGTAGTTAGGGCAATTTTTGGACGTCTAGTAGATTTAGGTAGTAATTCTAGTATGTTTTTATTTTTGATTCATATTTCGCCCGAGACAATTTGCTACCTCTGAATGCACTTCCACTCTGAAGTCTTACTGATCCTTGTTCCCTGTAGTTGATCGGAACACTGGACTATTTTTATAGCTTACTATGAGGATAAGAAAGGTCACATGAGTGACCTTAAGTCTTAAGTTAAAGTTTAACGCGAATAAAACGAATCCCTGATAATTATTAAAATTCTAAATTGTGTGTTTTTTAATTGTGCGGTTTTAGACATAGGAGAACCCAAGATAGGAATGCATATATTTTTTCCAAGCTTTTTTTCCTTGAGTTCTTGGCGAGGTTACAACAAGGTAAACCTGCTGCCATATTATTGTATCTTTCAGATGTATCTTTTGCCTTAGACAATGGAACAAGCAAACCCGTTCTCGCTACTTTCGCAGTTTGCGAGCTAGAATGAGAAAAGAATTATGGTGAGGAGGTCAATGCTGCAATTGTGAGCTGCTAATTAGCAGCCATAGTCAAAGACAAGGAGGAGAAAAACGGACGGACATGGACGAACATGTATAAATTTATGTATTGCAAGTGGGTGGTGCGATGCCGAGGAGGAGGCCCGTAAAGAAGGGGTGAGTTCGAGAACCGGTTAACAGCTGGCAGCCAACTGACGAACGAAAAATAACTTTGCTTGTGGCAGTTCGAGACCGACATAAGAAAACGAATGGGCAAATGATAGTCTTGGAGCCGCCGTTGTTCCAAAATTCGTTAAATCCAGTCAAAAACTTAACTAATTACAAGTGTCATACATATTATGTAATGTGTATGTGTATAGTTCAATTTATATTTGCAGAATTGGTGCTCAGGCTCACCAAGCCAAACCGATAATTTATTGCCTTCTGGCAGTCATTGCGTTTGTGGCGGCTACGTATGGACATGTCGCTAATTCAGTTGCCAGCCCTTGTAACCGCATCTCGGCGGCATAACCGTCCGCCTTCAGCCAGAGTTATGACCCCGAAAGTTGTAAATTAACCTTTGAAGCCGCGCACATTTAAAAGGAGTTCAAGAACATAAACCAGCGTCCGCAGTGGATAATCCGGAGCCAATCAACTTACAAACTCGCGGTCAGCCTTCGGACAGGCAGAAGCCCAACCAACAAAATGAAAAGAGTTGAACAGCAAGAAGGGACGGTAAGAACGCCTGATAAACACAAAAAACCGCAAGCGACGCAGTCAAAATAATAATGAGCCCGACATTTAAAATGGTTTATGAGACAGCCCCTTCTGCGGCTCCTCGAAAGCACAAGCTTGGCCCAGCCGCAGCCTCATCAGCACAGTTGGCAGCCACAGAATTGGCGATTCTTCGATTTTTCTGGGTCAAGCACCACGCGAAAGCAGAAAGAGCTAAAGACTTGGCCCAAGAAATGTGTGGTAGAGGTAGAGTTCAAAACGTGCCTTGGCCGTACTATTCAGACATGCATTGCCTTCCCACTCCCTAACCGCTCAGATTCTCCTGATTGAGCCCGTCTCTGTTCTCCACTTCTTCTGGTCGTTGTCGAAACAATTTCCGGCGGGAGCACTGTGAAAAACATCACATATAACGATGGTCGTACAGGACAGTCTGATGATCCGGGATATAAGCGCTCTATAGACTCAACTCGGGAGGTTTAAGTTGTTTAGAATTTGATGGTTAAGTACCGTTTAATTGAAACTGTTATGGCGTCCTTTTTGCGGCTTCTGAGCTTTATAGAATTGAATGTCAAAGAAATGAGTCAGCCAAGGCCAAGTTCCGGTCCTAAAGCCTCCGCCACATGAAAGTAGTTCAAGTGGCCAACGGCGCCGTTACATTTCACTGCTTATGAATTGAAGTGGCCCAAGCAGTCAGTCCGTCAGACGACACAGACTCCCCGCTTTGGGTGTTAATTAATTTGTTTTGATTTCAGGGGTTCGAAAAGCCTACTTGGTGGTGTGGGTAGAGTGAGCTGTGACTCTGTGCATTGGAATAAGAAAATTAAGCGCTTGAATTGGGCGCCTTGATTCACATCCGACAGTGAATCATTCTCGGATCTTTAAATTTAAACCAACAAAGGAACATAAAAGCACTTTTACTGAAACATATTCACTTGAGCAGCCCTTATATTGGTTCTATTGAAGACAGAAAGTATTTAATAACGCGACTCAATCTGTGCGGTTTATACGAATTGCCCAATTTGTAAGATATTTCTTTTGAAATTATATTATATTTGAGCTCAAAAAGCTCATGTCTTATGTTTGGGTTTTGCCTGCTTTATCATGAGAAATGCTGGTGACTTTTTATTTTTATGAAAAGGAGTTTATCTTACCATTTAAAAATAGGTTAAGGTATTCCAATTGTCCCTTTCTCAGTCTATCAAGATTTTTATTTTTTTCCGTTGCTCTGTTGATAAGATAGGCCAGTTGGGATTTCACGTTATACTGGTCTTTTCGACTCACATTCTAGTTTGTCACATTTTCATAGGGAATTTGTTTGATTTGCGTGCACATCCTGCGTATAACATTTCTTGTGCATTATGTGCCCGACTGAAAGCCACTCGATGCCAATCGAGGAAATTATTGCACGACAAATATCGGATTTTTCACCTGTGAATTATTAACGGTAAATTACTCATCCAGCGGCGCACTTGTATGGGTTAACGAGCGAGCAAGGCAGTGAATTGACAATAAAATAAACAAAATGCAGCCGCGAAAAATCGACGAAACTTGTTGGAGCTGAAAACGCGGAAACTGTTGCAAGCGAATCGAAACCAGAAAGACTTTTCTGCACACACTGTCCAATCAGAACCAACACTCGGACTCTTCTCTCCGATACACTCACACCAAAACTATGAGCCCTCTCACACGCACGAGTTCTGCTCTTGCACTTGCCTCTTTCCGCTGCTTTCTTTGAGGCTTGGGTTTTATTTTACACGGCTGCGGCGCTCTTGTTGCGTTTTCCTCACCTTTCGCAGAGTTTATTGACATTTTCAGCGTTCGCTTTGTGCGCTGCTTTCTTCGTGCCCGGCCAGCGAGCGTGCGCACTCTCTTTTTCTCTCGCCAGTCTGTTCGCTCTTTCCCTTTCCCCTCCCCACTCCTCCCCGCAACACTTGCTTTTTTGTTTACAATAAAACGCTCGCACACACTAGCACACGGGACTCTCACACGCATGCAGAATAACCTTCAATTTTATCTTATTGCGCGCGCCCCAGCCACCCGTTTTTTTTAACTTTGCCGGAATCAGTATTTGCTTTGGATTGCTGCTGCAGCTTTATATTTCAATCTGCCTTTGTGCACTGCTAGTGTCGTTAGAAATGCACAATCGCCTCGCTGCCTCTTTCACACACCCACACACGCAGCCACGAACGACCTTTGCGGTGCGAGCGAGACGACCCGCCACAAAAACTCCACTGCTGCTCTCTCGTTCTCCCGCTGTGCTGACGGTGAAAAGGTTTTCGAATCCAGTACATACATATATTCATATTCACTTATTCACGATTTCAACTACACATTGCCACTGTCGGCGGGCGGCCCAAGCACGCTACCACTCTTTTCCACTCACAGAAGCTCGCAGCCCAGCATGAACGGTGTTTTCCGCTCGAATCCGATTCCACAACCGCTCGAGCGATCACACGACGCAACACGACAGTCCCGCTCGCGATGAAATAGCAAAATGTTTGTTTTGTTGACAAGCCAGCCGAGTTGCAGTCTGTTAGCGGCACTCTCTGTCTGTTAGCGAGCGTTGCCACCTTTCGGCGAGCTGTTAGTAGACACTGCCACTTTAAGAGCGGAGGTCTGACTGCGGTAAGAAATACGTCAAGGCAGCGACGTTGGGTTAACACGAGAATCGGAACGGTGGTCTTAAAGACGTGCTGGACTTCTATATTTAAGCTATGCTTGTATTTGCTTCTGTAAATAAGCATGAGTAAAGTATATGTGTACAGGGTACGAGATAGTCGAGCACATCGCCTATAGCTTTCCCTCTTGCCTTTAACTTAATTTGTATTTTGTTTTAAATTACTGCCTACTTACCAATAAACTGATTCAGATTACCTGCCCCTGATTATTCGAAGTCAGGTCAAAAAGAGCCTTCTTAATAAGTTTGTTAAACCGGGAAGGAATTGTTTGAAATCGTACCCGCTTTAACGATAGCTTAATGCCATTTTAAAGCACTTTGTGAAATTTGTTGCCAATTTATATCACTTTTATCCTAAAGGAAAGAAGTAAAGCAAAATTTGAAGATATTTTTTTTTATGCTGCTTGAAGCAAAGACAGTAGAATAATTATTCTAATGTCTGTGGTTCAAGGGGGATTTTTTAGGATATATTATAATTAAAATGTTGTATATTCTTGATCAGTATAAGTTTCTAACAATTCTCTAGTCTCTCATATCTTTAGTCCCTACTCCCCAAGGATCTTCACTCTATTGCAGGAGGTGTATAGTAAGTTATATAGCAAGTATATAGGAGGTAGTATAAAGTAAGTTGTAACGGCCAGGAGCTGTCAACTGTTTTCTAAAGTTCTCATAGAAATAATGGTAAAACGCTAGATGTTGGTCGAAAAAATATGTACTGAGAAGAAATTTCTCTAACACGTTTCTGCACAATTTTTCATTTGTGAAATAGACTTACACTGCTCAGGTGTCAATACTTAATCTCAATTAATCTCAACTTAATAATCATGCATAGTACGGACAGACCAAATGGACTCAGCTGATCAAGAATATACATATGTACATATATGTATACCTGTTAGATACTTTTCAACGAATATAGTATGCCATTTGTAATCTAGGAGTAAGAAATGAGAATCGAGAAATTAGAACTCATTGAATCTAGTCACTGGTGTGGTGCCCCACGAACCGCCCCACAGAAGTCTAGATTGCGTTGAAACAATGTGTGCTGCCTAAACATGTCCATCTAGCTAGCACTGCTCTGAATGGGCAATGAGTAATGGGTATCTGAGAGGCAATCTGTGATCTAAAAGGTTTTGCTCATCCAATCAGCACTGGCTCGCCTCCAGTGCAAACAGTGAAACACTCGTTCATTACTATTTCCCAGATACTCGTAGAAACGGAACGGTTTCGAAATGAAGCAAATTCAGGTGACATACAATGGGTATGAGCATGAGCATATCGTTTTCGTGGCTGTGTAGCGCCGCAAATAAAGACATTAAGAAAAAAAGCTCTCCTTTAAGCTTAGCTTTAGTTTTCGGTAGACGCACCTGATTGGAGTTAAAGATATCGAGCTTTGGTCGGGAACTGCATTTACATTATTTATTGCGCAATATTTAAATTGATAAGTATGTATAAGCGCTTATACATACATATGCTAATGCAAATATTTCAATCCATGTGTTATTTTATATTTTCACGCATTTTCAGACGAACAAAGCATTCTCGGCAAACAACGATCCAATTTGGCATATGTTTGCTGTGCATAACATAATATGGATATTTTCCGTTTATATTTCTTTGGATGTGATTAGCTAATTGGTTAATTAAGTGAGACCGCGGGCAGAAAGTATCGACGGAAATATGTACGTTTTTGTACAAGCCAAGCCATGTTTCTCAAATCGGATGGTGGTTTCTGTGTGAGTTTTTTGAAATTGGAATTATTAAAACGGATTACGCCTGTTTTGTTAACCATCTGCAGCTTCTTCTTTTTTCGTACATAAAAAATATATGACACTAGTGGTCTAAAGTAGGCTAAGCAAATTCGCGATGTCTCATGAATAGGTTTCGCTTTAAGTGACATATGCTTTCAGATGCAACATTTTCGCATTTTTGCATTGGAAATTAAACCATATGCAGATTCTTCGATTATTTAATATATCAATAAACTGAGCGTTGGGTGAGGGTCGTACGCAAACGAATTAGGTCTTAACGAATTCGTAAAAACATTATTCAACCATTTGAATACTTTTAAACATTTCGTTCGTATACGTATTTGTATTTGAACAAGTTGGGTAAGTTCAAAAATGTGTTTATTCTTCTGAGCACAGCTATCAAACACAGCTATCAAATGTAGCAAAGCATTTTTCGCAAGTTTAGGTGACAATGGTTTCTAAACGCTCTAGAGGCTGTAAAACAAGCCCGATCAAAGTGAGATGTCGCAGGGTCGAAAAGCGTTGTCTCACGATTGGGCAAAAATTGAAAAATTGGAAATGCGTAAGCGAATGCGGCCCTTGTAATAGCCATTCAACTTCAGCTTGGGTGGTTTACACTAGCCCATATGTGGGGTAAGCCCCGTTCAATAATCAAAATAATAAGCTCACATACATATGCTGGCATGTGTCCATATTTACAAAAGCCGAGCTGGTAATCCTTGAGCGCTTGGTCGAGCATGTAGTTTGGTCATTAGCACCGGCTAATAGCCAAACAAACGAATTTCCGCTAACTGCAGCAGCGAACGCATATCAGCTGACCTCTGACATTAACCGGCGGAGGCCCTTAAATCGCTGCGTGGCCAGCTGAGTCGCATGCAAATGAGTGTTGGCGGGATCCGTGGCCGCTCATCGGCGGAGTCTCGCGGCCAAGCTGCCCTATTGACATTGCCAAACCCGTCCAAATCTCCCGACATCAGCGAGCGGCTGCCGGCGAACAGCCTCGAACACGGTCTTAACCCCTCAGCGGCCCCAAAACTTGCATCGAATATTATAAGCTTGAATAAGGGGCTTTGGGTTGTATTTTTAGTGGTATTTTATATTTTACCCGTTGTAGCATAGCATACCCCTGAGTTTTTCCAATATATCAAAAATGGAAATTATGGAACACTCACCTTGATTTCTGATGGATTCTGCACAATTCCTCATTCAAGCAGTATGTTTTGAGATGTTTAATCAGCAATGTGTAAAAAATCGGATCGGAACGTTTGTCCTAAGAAACAAAATAATCTGAAGAAAATACTGCCGAAATGCGACCGAACAGACATTTTATGTAATTTAAGTTAAAAATGCTTAACTAAATAAAATCATTCGAATCATAACGTCTCTAAATGCGGTATCAAGCAAATACCTCTACTTATGTTCTCGAATATTGTAATTGATGTCGATTTATCTCCGACATTCTCCCTCAACAATATTCAAAGCTTGAAGAAAAGCATCTGTTATTGGCTGTATCCGTAAATTCGGAAGGAAAATATAAATGAAATACAAAAAGGCATCTTCGTCTTATTTCCATGGCCCAACACCTGCCTCTGGGTTAATGATCACGGCTTTACTCTCTTCATAACTGGCTACCTTTTCTTTGACTTGAAGAAGCGCCAGGCCCTCACCGAAGACACGAAGACACGAAGACAGGTATCCAGCAATATTTGTGGCCCAGACCAACTTAAGCCTGGCTTTTGGTATAAAAGTGCGAGCCCATCTGCAGTTGGACATCATTCAGCTTGAGCGTCTTGCGACAAAAGCTTGCCAAAGCAAATCCAACAAACTTTCGAAGCCCAGTCAACAAATCAACAACAATGGTGAGTAAACTGTCCACTGCTCCCACCTCCGATCAAGAAAGCCGCTGGCCTTGCTCAACCCAACCGCTCACCTTGGCCAGCCATCTAGGTGTCGCAGATCCCGATCGCTCACTTAACCCCTAAATTTCCGCTAATTTTAGAAACTCTTCGTCTTCGTCTTCGCTCTGTGCGCCATCGCCTTGGCCTCCGCCGATGTTTCCCACCTTAACCTGGGCAGTGGTTACAGCTACAACAAGCCCACGCCGACCTTCAACATCCCCTCAGCTCCAGCTCCGGCTTATCTGCCACCCGTCCAGGAGGTGATCTCCGCGCCTGCTCCAGCTCCTGTGTACTCTGCTCCTGCTTACTCCGCACCAGCCCCAGCACCAGTCTACTCCGCTCCGGCACCCGCCCCCGTTGCGGAGTACCTGCCTCCTGTTCAGGACATTCCAGCTCCCGCCCCTGTTTATTCTGCTCCTGCGCCAGCTCCGGTCTACTCTGCTCCTGCGCCAGCTCCGGTCTATTCTGCTCCTGCGCCAGCTCCGGTCTACTCTGCTCCTGCGCCAGCTCCGGTCTACTCTGCTCCTGCGCCAGCTCCTGAGTACTTGCCTCCCGTACAGGACATTCCAGCTCCCGTTTACTCCGCTCCTGCGCCTGCGCCTGTTTACTCCGCTCCAGCACCAGTCTACTCCGCTCCAGCACCAGTCTACTCGGCTCCCGCACCCGTTTCGGAGTACCTGCCTCCTGTTCAGGACATCCCAGCTCCCGCCCCTGTTTATTCTGCTCCAGCTCCAGTCTACTCTGCTCCTGCGCCAGCTCCGGTCTATTCTGCTCCTGCGCCAGCTCCGGAGTACTTGCCTCCCGTCCAGGACATTCCGGCTCCTGCGCCAGCTCCGGTCTACTCTGCTCCTGCGCCCGCTCCAGTTTACTCTGCTCCTGCTCCAGTTTACTCTGCTCCTGCGCCCGCTCCAGTTTACTCTGCCCCCGCTCCAGTTTACTCTGCCCCAGCTCCAGCTCCCGTGGAGTCGGGCTACCAGTACAACGTGCCTGCCAAGCGTTTCCGCTTCTAAATGGGCATCAGGTGGATCCCAAAGAGCGCCACAGCCATTTGCGTGGTGACAGCTTGTTAAATTAACAAGTGCCGTCGCCCATTGTTGTTGAATTTTTGTTGTTACGCAAAGTTCCCGTTGAGATTTTAGCTAATAAAAATGTATAAAACCAAATGTAAGCACAGCCGCTGCAACTTGAAATGATTTGATTGGATGAAGGGTCCAAAGCTCCGCTGTTCGGCTGTCCCCTTTTATATATTTAAATTTAGCGCCACAAAGGCTCTACAGACGCGATCAGCAAGTTCGTGTAGCGTTGGCCAAGTCATCCCAACAACAGGGCAGGCTATGCAAAGATGACCTAGTGTAGGCCATAACTGCGTTGCAAAATTTTGGCTAAGAGCTTTCGTTAATGCCACTCAACGCATGAATACAGCGAATATCAGAGGAGAAATCAGAAGAAAGTGGCGCAGTTTCAGTGATAATCTTTTAGAAGCGAACGGATTTTCTGATCATATAGGAAAGATATTTGTTCGACATGTGAAATAAGTGTTTGACTTATGCTATCTGGTATCTGATTTTGGGTTACATCCGTGTTATGAAGACTAAAATAGCTAAATATGCTATCCTATGTATATCATGTTATTATTTTGAAAATCAAATTTTCGCTTGGTGCTACATTATGCAAAATTAAAATGCTTCCCCTAATTAACACATGTATGCGGTCATATAAAACTCATGGCCCAAATGGTTAGTTGCTCCGAATGGGTGAAAGTGGTTGTTTTTGGTACTTGCGTAAAGTTTATAAAACTCTTTTTGAACACAGAAAATGCGACTTTTTCCAGCTGAGGACATTAAATTAACGATTTGGGGCATAAGCCGAAAAAAGCCGACAAAATGCACAGTGGTCACATTCAGTAGGTGTCATTCGTCGTAAATTTTAAGCAAGAATACAACAAAGCTACTTCTCCAATATTATATGTTTTAACTTACACACCTATACCGCTCTCTCCTGAACCCCTTCCTTTTCCCAAGGACTTTCCACGAAATACCAGCTTGGCGATTTTGAATTTTTTTGGAATATCGAATGGAAAGCGTCATTGTAACCATTGCTTACATTCGTTTGCTTCCTATTTAAATTGATTTAATTATAAGACAAAAGGAAGACAACGAATTTTAAATATATTCCACTAATAATAAATAGTTTTATTGTGAACATTATGTTTTCGTCCATTTTTGATTTTAGTACCATCTTCTTAACGTTATAATGGATGCGCAATTTTATCTTTTTAAGTATGCACTGCATAACTGGTTTACTTACATAATTTTGTAATTAACTCAAACTATATATTTATTGACTATATATATTTATGATCATAAGTTTATCTTATATTCGTTATATTATAATGGTATGTATCATTAATAACTTACGTTTATTCTGTTAGGGCTCAAATCATATACAGCTAAATTAAAATACTAGAAGTAGTCGATGCTTGCTTTAGCTAATCTGTAACAGCACAAAAGGGAACTGAGTTAAGTTTAACAAAGAAATCCGTTGGGAGTGACGTTACAGAGCAAACGAACATACAAAGTCAAACTGTTCTAATCAATTTCTATTAAGCATTAGCTGATCGCCAGTGGATTTAAAAGAATCTTTGGAAATCTTTTAAAAGAATTCGGATCAGGTTGTTCTGTGTATGTTTTATTATAGTTTAAACACAAAGCTTATATTGGTAAAGTATTGCCAAGATTGATTTCTACCCCTAAAATAAAATTGATTTTTAACTTTACAAGCCGATCGATATATACAAATTTCAATAATGCGCCCGCCGGCGTTTGTTATGTGTCATAATCATCCTGTTGCGAGCTAAAGTAGCTTACCAACCCACTGAACTCTCCCACGACTGCTGCTCCCGTTGCGGATGATGGAGCTCTCGTGTCATGGGCTGATCCTGAGTCTTCCTCGACTATGGGTGCCGGTGAACTGGTAGGTTCTGCCGGATCCGTTACCTCGGCCACTACAGCAATCGGAGACTTTCTGATGGGATACGCCTCCAAAGTGGTTAGCTTTTTGCTGGTTATCACAGAAGCCATTGGTGGCTTGTGGCTGCTGGTTTCGCTGGTTATTGTGGGTGGCGGTGCTGCAGCGGGTGATGGGCCTGAAGACTGTGTCGGAGTTGGTTGAGTAAGAATCTTTCCATGCGTCAGAGTGGAAACCGAGTGATTCGTTGGCGTCAGTGTGGGCGGAGCACTTACGATCACCGAACTTGTCGCTGCGTGGGCAGATGGTGTGGACAGCGGCGGGGGCGGGGGATAGTAGCCATATGGGGAATATCCACCTGTAATATGTTAGGTTAAAAAACAATCCTTTTTATTCAGCACTTGTGTATTACATTGCCTTGGAAGTATAATCATAAAACATACTTATTTCATTATAAAAAAAAACTTTTCCATTAAATCATTTTAAACAAGATAGAATGCTATAGTCGAGTTTCCCGACTATCGGATACCCGTTACTCAGCTAGTGGAAGTGTAAACGAGAAATTTAAAAATTTTCTGAAATATGGAGAAAAAATAATAACAGAAAAAAAATGTTTAAAAGTTTGGACGTGGCAAAAAGTTTTTTGCAAATCTATAGAAATATAAAAAATATATAAAATAAAATGAAAAAATATCACATTTTTCAAAAGTGTGGGCTTGACAGTTTTGGGCGGCTTGTGGGCGTGGCAACATTTAGAAACAAACTTGCGATGCTTCTATGTCTCTGGAAGCTGCATGCTTAATCTCAACATTCTAGCTTTTGTAGTTACTGAAATCAAGCCGTTCATACGGATAGACGGACGGACATGGCCAGATCGACTCGGACATTTATACCGATCAAGAATATAAATGGTCTGAAACGTTTCCTTCTACCTGTTACATACTTCTCAACGAATCTAGTATACCCTTTTACTCTACGAGTAGCGTTTATGAAAATGTTCCTAGAAAAATCATATTTAATTTTCAAAAAAATACCAAGTAGTGAATACATTTCGATTAGGTTAGTTTGGTTATGTAACTAGTATTTTCTTCTTCAATGTTTAGTGGTCTATGAATAATAGACATTCGGCACATGGCGCTGTGCTCTTAAAAAATATTACAAATACACTTTAGCTTAATCGGTTGCAACCTAGGATCAGATTTTTTACGGTGCTCTTAAACGAACTCTCTCAAAAAAATAAAATTTTACTGATATTCTATTCTACTCAGAAACTATTTTACTAAGATGCTTACGTGGTCCAGCAACATAGTCCACAGATCCAGGACGCATACCTCCAGTTCCGGGAGCTCCACCGATACGAGGCGAGTAGTTTGGATTGCCGTAAATTGGCGGCGCTCTATAATATTCACGTGTTTTTAATGGTAACTGTTTGAAAGATAATTAGCTTACCTGTAGGGGTTCAAGTGGGGAGATGCATGTCTCGCTGGTGGCGGCCCGGAACTAAAGACTCCTCCCATTGGGTTCCCAGAGGGTCCACCGTGATGCTCGGCTCCGTGAAGGTAAGCCGGCCTTGAATTGGGCGTAGTGCTTGGAGTGGAAGTTGGGGGGCCAGATCCTCGAAGTGGCGGTGGTGGTCCGTAGGTGGGTCGCAGGGATACGTGAGACGGAGGCAAACCAGGTGGCATTTGCGGTCGCAAAAGGTGTCTAGGAGGTCCTGAAGACGAAGAAGGAGAACGGGATCCTGTGACAGCAGAGATGGGCTGCTGGCTAGCCACTTGGCCATAGAATCGGGCCAGTTCGGCACTGCTTGGATACATTCCACCGGGTGGTCCATGACTTCGTCCATGCGCGGGAGGAAGGTGCGACGGCATCCGGGTAATCACAGAGGCCTGGGAAGCAGGAGCGATAGGAGCAGCATCCTCGTGCGGCTTAAAGAGCGGCTGAGCCTTCGATTTATCCGCGGGTACTGATCCCGGTGTAGTTGAGGAAGTAGCCAACGTAACAGCGGCCGCCGTTTGTTGCTTCTGCAACTGATCCCTAAGTGGTGTAACCTTTTTCCGCCTACCCCTTGGTTTCTGATCAGGCGCTGAGTTTCCCGCGACTGTCTCAGCTGGACGCGCTGTAGCTGAGGCGACCGCCGATTGCATAAGATGGGCAGCTGCCGCAGCAGCCGAAGGCATAGACATGACCAGAGGCAGGTGTTGGGCAGAATTGTGGGCGGTACCGTAATTACCACATCCGAGGGGCTGACCAAGAGGAGCGGATAGGGCATTTTGCAGTAGATGCATGGCCTGTGGTGGGGGGACAGTCTGCGAAAGGTGTCTTTGCAGCATGGGATGCATACCGTGAGGTGCGTGAGGGGGAACCAGAGATGCGGGAGAATGCGACGGGCCGGCGGAGATTGGAAACTGGTGGCGCAGAAGCGGCGGATGCATGGTGGGCATGGGAAGGCGCTTTCGGTGTGGTTCCTGCAAGCCAGAAGTACTGGGAGCGGTGTTTTGAGCCGGACTTTCAGGCGTCACCCTGCTAGTTTGCTTTGACTTGGAGGGCGTAGTGCGCAGGACCTCCTCTGCTCCAGGTAACTCACGTGCAGCCACAGCTGCGCTGAACTGTTCTTCCTCCTCCACCATTCGTGCAATCGCGTCCTCCATGTCTTCGGGCAAGTCGTCGGGCAACTCAGCGTCGTCTAGCTCCGACTCGTCCACATCATCTAGATCTCCGATGGTCTCTCCTTTCCGTTGCAGGTAGTCGATGTCCAGCACCTTGGCCTGCCGAATCACTGAGAGCGGCACCGTGGAAAGCGAATCTCCGCCTGGTGCCTTGCCAGGTGTGCGCTTTTCCGGTGCAGTGACTCCAGGTTTAAGGGGCGTGAGTCGTGGTGTAGCAACAAGCTTTGCACCCTCTGTATTTTTCTCTGCGAGCATACGCTTTATCTCCTCTTGCCTCTGGATGAATTTTTGACGCTCCTCAGGTGGCGTATCCGGCCGATGTACGCCTGGTTTAATGCCACCGTCAGAGCTGTCGTCGTCTACATAAAGATATGAAAATCAAATTAAAATTTAAAAACTGGCGAATTTCTGTATAATTTCTTCTATCACATGAAAATATTTATCATTGTGATAGCTAGAAACTATTTGATTTATTGCTTACCGTCCTCAATATAGGCGTATCGGCGCCCACGGGTGCGAGTGCGATCGTCGGAAGCGGCCCCGTCCTCTTCTTCAGATGACACCGGTTTTTTCTTTTTGGCCTTGCCTTTTCCTTTCCCCTTGCCTGATAGGCTTGTGGATCCGGTCGGTTTGAGAGGCTGGGACCGAGGTTGTTTGCCGGAGCCTTTGCCCGACAATGGTGCACCCTCTTCATCTTCCTCGTCCTCGTCATCTTCCTCTTCCAAATCGCTCTCGCTTATGTCGTCATCAGAGTACTCCAAGCGCTTGACCTTTTTTCCAGCCTGTGTGGCTAGCTTCTTCAGTTTGGGTGACTTTCTGGCGATGGCACCCGACGAATTCGACTTCTTAGCAGCCACCGTCTTCTTTTTTTTTGAGGAAGGATTCCAGGCACCATCTTCGCTCTCAGAAGTGGTGTCGTCACACAAATCGGCGCTGTCCACGTTATCGGACAATTCGTTATCGTCGTCATCTTCCGTTTCCGTTTCTGTATATTCAGAATCATCCTTCTTTTTCTTTGACTTTGTAGCTCGTCGCTTCTGATCTTCCTCTTCGCTTTCGTCGCTCTCTTCAACCACAAACTTTCTATCCTTGCGCCTTTCACGTGCTGCTCTTCTGGCAGCCTTTCTCTGCTTTTTTCCTCGACCGGGTCGCCTGTATACCTCCAAGCTTGAGTCTGAGTCTCCGGATCCAGACTGTGAGGTATCTTCATCAGAGTAACTGGACGTTTTAAAATCTTCATCGCTGCCATGATCTTCCTCGCTGCTAACGTCCAGGGTGGTCAGCTTTCGAGTCTTCTTTTTGGCAGGAGGTTGTTTAAACTTGTTGCTACGTTTGAGGGGTACTTCGTCTTCTGACGAGGACGGACTACTGCCGCTGGATTTTGCTTTCCGTTCCTCCTTCTCACCGTCTTCCTTTTCCTTCACATCTCCCTCCGTATGTAAATCATCGCGACGTGCCTTTTCCTTATCCGCCTCTATAATGGTGGATATGTCCTTGCCGCGACCCAGATTACCTGCTCCGGCAACCTCATCCATCTCCTTTTTTAAGGCCGAATTGATAAGGTCGTCATACTCGTTAAGCCGATAGCTCACATTGATCTGCCGCCGCTTGCGCAACTTGTATATGGGTTCATCGTCCGAGTCAGAAAAGCTAGTGCTATTGTCGCTACTTGAGTCAGATCCAGATCCGGATCTAGAGCCGCTGCCTAACGATTTGCCGTGACTAGAGTCGGATTCGTTTCCACGACGGCGCCTGGTGCCTCGCTTGGCAGCTCGCCTATTACTGCGTCCATCTCCGCGACGCCTCTTTACCTTTTCAGCCTTGCCGACCACCTTATCATCCTTATCGTCTTCGTCCTCGTCTTCTTCATTTTCTGTCTTGAAATGTTCGTCTTTCGCCGCCAGCGTGGCTGCCTCTAGCTCCTGCCGCTCTCGCTCGGCTTGCTCTTCGGCCAAGATCCGCTCCTGTTGCTTTTGAGCTACCAATGTGTCGTACTGCTTCAGCTGTCTCTCCAAGGCAGTTATGAGCTGCTCTTGCTGACAAGGAGGACAGTGCCAATCGCCCTCGGGAATGTAGAAGAGCACTGGTGAGAGGCAGGAGCAGTGGTACCCTTTGTTACAAGCGGGCGTGTCGCAGAGTAAAATCCACTCGGGATGGTCAGACTTGCCGCACTTCTGACACGCTTCCTCCGCATCCTCCTGTTAACGAAATAGGCAAGAAGTTACTGCACAGACTCTAGATCAGCATAACAATGCCAGTCGGCGTAGCCATTTCAGCCTATCAGCATACTGACATTTACAAGTACAAATTTAGATCGCACGAAATGATATTAGCATGTATGATATTACTATTTGGTTCACATTTTACACATATACAATGTGCAATTTTAAGAGTATACCTATTAATAATGCAGTAGGCTTTAACAAAAAAAATAAAGAACGACTTTCAGAAACCCTTTACTCAAGTAGTTAAATATATAATATGCACTCTCGTACTGCAATCTGCATTCTTCAAATTAAATTACAGTTCCCGAAAGAAATATATATATAAAAAAAAATATATATATAAAAAAAGGAATAGCTCAGGAACTTGTTATATTTTGAATAGCTATTTAGCACCTTTGAGCTAACAAAATCAATTTTGTATGATTTCTCATTAACATTGTGAATATTTACCTCCTCTTGGTCGTCAGCGTTCTCCTTCCGTACGGTGCGCGCCCTCTTCATTGGTACCACTTGGGACTCATCTTCAAGCTCCGATTCTGGCGAAAATTCGTGGTCGGACCGGAAGAGTGGCGAACCAGGATCCGTTTCATAGTGCGGTGGCTCCTCCTCTTCCTCCTCGCTCTCTGGCTGTTCTTCTGAATCGGAGGACCAGCCATCCTTACCAGGACACTTCTTTTTCTTCTTATTACGGGTCTCCTCCTCCGCCTCGCTGGCCTCCGACTCTGATTCCTCTCCTGAGGGCTCTAGCACAGTAGGATCTGCTTCCTTCTCGGCTTTCTTCTTTTTCTTAAGCTCCTGTTTCATGGTACGAAGAGCAACCTCCTCTTGCTTCCGTCTTTCAGCTTCCTCTTTGATCTTCTGCTGGGCAATGCGCCTTGATTGACGCACAGGTGTCTCCGAGTCGTTGGTTTCAATGATATTGGTAGTATCCACCTCACGTTTTTTTCTCGGCCCACGACCACGACCCACCCTTGGCTTTGGCTCCTCGCTGTGTTCTTCCTTGATGGTATTCTCCTCTGGTTTCTTTTCATTTTCTGGGTTTTCTGTGACTGGGTCGTCTTTAGGTTCGGATTTTAGTTTGGCTGAAATTTTTGAAGTTTTCTCATCATCTTCGGATTCCTGCTGCAGCTCAGCATTGACCTCTGCCTGCATTTTATCCCTGGCCCCACCTCGAGTCCTTTTTGGCTGAGGAAGCTCGGAGTGAATAACAGCAGCTCCACCTCTGCGCCCAGAACGACGAGCAGATCCCTCCGGCGCAGGCGATTGATCTTTAACTAAAGGTGATGAATCTTTGGCAGTCAGTGCTAGAGGATCCTCGACCTCCTCTTGTATGTCCTGCTCGTTGTTGCGCTTCATTTTCTCGCTGACGGCTGATGGAGGTACATCAGTAGGGGAGGATTCCTTAGAAAACGACTCATTCGCATCCTCACTGCTACGACGCTTCCGATGACGCTCGTCCGGTAGACCAATTGCGTTAGAAGCTGGAACTGCAGGCACGAGGGTCTCACTGTTTGTCCTTTTTCGTGGTATGGCCTCTTCTTCACTCTCCTCCTGCCGCAGTTGAGTGAGAAGATTTTTCTTTAGGGGCTTGGTTATCGGTGTTTTCTTTTGCGGACTTAAGGAGCTGATGGGGGGAGTTTGCTGGGGCCGTTGCGTTGGCTTCTCCATTACATTTTCAGTCGTTACCTCCGGCAAATCCTTCAGGGGCAAATCCTTCTCTGTAGTTTTCTTTAACTTTCTTTCAATAATTTCCTCCAAAGTGGGCTTTGGTTTAGTTTGAGGAGCTATACACCTACGGCGAACGCGTGCGTCGTCTTCTCCGCTGGACGAAGTAGTTTCTTCTATCTGCGTTTTTTGAGCCTCCACCTTTCGTCTGGCCTCCGCATTTGTGGTCTTCGGTCTCATTTTAATGCGCTTGCCGCCCACATCTAGATCATCCAGGGTAGGATCGTCATCCTGCGGTTCCTCCTCCTGCACTTCGCTTTCGGAAGTGGAGTTACGTACAGCGGATTGAGAGTCATTAAGACGCCGCTTGCGATTTAATAGCGTAGACGGCTTTGGCACTGAAATTTCCTCACCAGCAGCACCCGTCCTTGATTTTACATTAGCCTCCCTGGATTTTTCATTGTCTTCGAAAAGTATGTTTTGGGATGTACTGGGACCTTTGGTTTGCACTTTTTCCGAAATATTATCTTGTGCGGATGGGGAAATATTAATTTCAAGACAGATTGTACTTGTTTCGCTATTTGATTTACCTTTAGGTGGATAATCTTGAAGCAAGGTTTTAATAACCCCATCTGGTTCATACTTTTTGTCTTTGTTCATACCATTATCATTGGTTTTTCCTGTAAAAGGGTCAATTAAACATTTCGATTTAGCTGTTTCATCTTCCACTTCCTTTGAAGAAGATCCAGACATTGATTCTTTAGCGCTCGTTACCATTTCCTGTTCTGTTTCTATTTTGGAATCATTTTGGTTAGATACAGGGCTTTCAGTTTCACGCGAAACATTCTCATTACATATAGGGTACAAGTCTTTTTCCAATATTTGCTGATTATTTATTAACAGTTTATCATTCTCAACTGGACCGTTTTCCAGGATGCATTCTTCTCTTACGCGTTCCTTTGTACTTTCTAGTTCATCTGGAACTTGGCACAGGTCCTTAGTCTGAAAGGAGGATTGATCACCTTTATTTGTATTATTTTGTACGACTGAAACTTCATTTATCCTATTCTTTACTCCTTCTTCTATTGCCACACTTTCTGTACGATCTTTAGAGATTTCTTCATTCTTTTCGATCACGTTTACTGAACTATCCTGTATATTCCTTTTAACCACGGGTTCGTATTCCTTTTCTTTGATTTGATCATCTGAGATATTATTTACTTTCGCTTCTAGGCATATGTTAGCCTCTTCTACAGCTGCAGCTGCAGATGCTGTGTCTTTACTTTCTCCCAGAGTTTTAGTAAGTTCGCTGCCATTTTGCGGCGGTGTGTTCTCCATGCACTTTGGGCTTTCACCATTTGTTTTCTCCTCGCTCAAGCTGTCGAAAATGCTGCGTTTTGCCTCTGGCTTTGATGTTTGCTTCATGGGACTCAGCTTGAGACATCCGGGCTCGCCAAAAAAGAACGTGGCCTTTGGTTCCGATGTGGGCGTTGACGTTTCCTCCACAGAAGCTTCGTTTTTACCATTCCCCACGAGACAGTCGGTCCCCCACCCTTGACCAATCACATGAAGCATTGGATCTGCAATGGCTTCCCCGACCTCCAAGTCATCCTCATAATCGAGGTTGCACAAATTATCGTCCATTAAATTATAAGGAATGGCCTCACAGTCACGTCCTGATCCGTGGCCCTGCACCACTATCGTTGGATCCTCTATAGCCTCGCCAGTATCTTCCTCATCGTCATCTTCCTCGATATCCGCCGCCGCGCTATCGACATCTTCCTCTTCCTCACCCTCATCCAGTTCAGAATCGTCCTCGTCCTCTTCTTCCTCGTCCTCTTCTCCGGACTCTCCTTCGATTTCATCCTTGGTGCTTTCGTAGCGACTTGGCTTTTTAATTCGCTTGGTATCAAGCAGTGTGGGGCGGTGCTTCTTCTGTTGTTCCTCCCGGGAAGCTGTGGGGCTGCTGTCTACATCCTCGATGGAACGTTTTTTGGTTGGCGCCGGCGAAGCGCTACTCGAAAGCTTGGCCTGGCTTATAACCAGTGGCTAAAAGACCAAGAATAAAATCTTATCTAAAAATGCTTATCTCCTTGGCTTCATCCATACACACCTTAACTCTTTTGGACTTATGATCCTCTTGCTCGGGAGAGCGGAGTTTAATCTTTAGATTGGGCACAGTTTTTACGGGCGCATCTACCATTTCTTCTTCATCCTCCTTCTCTTCGGGGGGCGGTGGTTTGGGGGGACAACTGTTGCTGCTACTGGTGTCCTCATCGGCCTCTCCAATGTCCTTCGAGGGAAGTACCACCTCATTTCCGCGCAGCCTTGCAATGAGATTTACAAACTCGTCCCGGTTCGTTGCAACCACCTGCCAGATTTCCTCGTCTAGATGCTCTTGGTAGATTCGCAGGTTACAGTCGGCATCCTGGGTCAGCCAGTAGGCATGTCCCAACCGGTCCCTTCCAATTGGCTCCGAGCGCAAGGTATCCGCATTCAAGGTGAGGATGTGTGCCCGAAACTTGGCATTTCGCTCAAACTGACTTTCGAGAAGTTCCTGTACGGAAAAAAAAAACGCTTTAGCACTATTTACCAGGTGGTACGAAATGCGCCACTCACCCGAAATATTCGCAGCTTGACCTTCAAACTGGAGTTCTTATAACCGAAACGTTCGATTTCCCAGGCATCTTGTACCGAATAACCGAAGCAGAATTTGCTGAGGGCTGACTCCCAACTCTTCTCGTGAACCGTCTTACGGGTCTTACGGAGCAGCTTTATGTGCAAGTCCCTTAGCTCAGGAACTGCAAAGATGAGTTATAATTAATTGTTAATTGTACTGCGAAATGCACAAAAGTAATTGGATATGGGTCTATTATGAGGACAAATGCAATGAATGTAACTGTGTTTGCTGCAAGTGTACGACTTTTGTATATGCTGTATATTACGATGAAAAACAAAAAATTCAATTTTTATTATTTTTTAAACAATTATTTATTTAGCTTCACTTCAACTCGGGACCTTGTTTTCAAATGCAGGTGTATTGTATGGTTCAATAGTAGCTAAAGGTAGAAGTGTCCAAAACAAAATTAACTTACCATATCTGAAATAAGCAATATAAGTAAAAGTAAACCTTCATTCAGAGCAAATGAGCAGGGGGAAATATTTACGTCTCTCCCATATTTGTTTTGTATATATTGTGATTGTGTTGAAAAGAAAACAAATCGCAGTGCTCTCTCCTCCATTGAGTACTCTCTTTCTCTCTTCATAGCCAGCACGCTCTCCGGAGCGGAGCATTGGTAAGCCTCTGAAGCAACCTATTCAAAAACTCTACATCCGAAGTTCCACCGACACTTGCCCCACGATAATTGAACCTAGCAAACCTTAATTTGGCGATGAGCTGCCCCCACATTTATCACACCACACTCCCTTACCCACTCACCTTCGTTGTTGTTTGTCAACCACTCCTGCAGATGCTTGAAGTTGGGCAGGCTGAGACCCAGGTCCTTGGCGAATTTCTGCAGGAAGGCGCAAATCACCGCAAAGTCTGGATCGTTGGCGCATGTGTGCAGCGTGGAGGTGAGGGCGTCGTCGTCCTTGCACTCCTCCGATATCGAGTCCGTCGGAAGCGGGATCGGATTAGTGGGCGCCGCAGCCGCAGCTGAGGACGCCGCCATTTTTCATGCGTCCCCGAGAACGGGTGAAAATTTTCGGATGTTGTATACTACTCTGACAAAACCGCACAATGGGCACTGCAAACACGAATCATTTGTCTAAGGCTCAAGCTCTCTGGTCGCACGGCACTGCGAGGCTTCGAGGGTGCATATTTCTGGCCGCGAGACAGCTCTTGTACGGGCTAAAATCCTATTTTAAAGCAAGCGAAAAGGCTTTATTTTCTGTTGTGGGTTACAGTGTGGCCGCGCAGTCACTTCCCGACAATACCGCAGACTGCACCATGTATTTGGAGAGAGTTGGCAGCCGGAGCAGTGGGGAACTAGTTTCGCACTAGCATTCTGCATTTGTACTAAATGAACCAATTTTACAGCACCAAATCAAACAAGGAATTCATTTTAATTTATAATGAGAAAATGCGCTGCTATTTTCAGGTAGAACATAAATAAAAAAATTAAATAGCGCAAAACTAAGGTTTAACTAATTCGAGATGTTTCTTATTCGAGATGTTTGCCAATCATACTAAATTCGTTGCTTTATTAACATTTGTGGCAGACATACAAATAAATTAATAGCACATTTGCATTTCTTCGTGTATACATTGTACATATGTAGGAGTCGCCTTTCCACACTTTCCTGGTGCGCTTCGTCACTACGTGTACTGCCGACCACAGTGATAGAATGTTGACAGATCTTTGGAACGGAAAAAAAACAATTTACATTTTACATTTTGATTAATAGAATTCAAATTGTACACACCAAATGCAATAATATTGTAATTGTGAGAAATTCAGATGAAAAATTTGATGAATTTTTCTGAGTGCAGATAAATGCGTAGATTGGCCAGCTTAATTTTTCAAAAATACTTACATCTTACGTTACACAAATGTGTTAACGGTATATTTGGTATTTGAAGAACACGACTGGTTCGATTCCTGAAACCAGTTCCAATGAGCAAAAGATTTGTGTGTGTGTGAGCGTAAGGGGAATTTGTTGATAGATAGAACGAGAAAAACAGTCGCAGCAAAACAACAAAGACGACGCAAACCAAACGAATTTAATTTTCAGTATCAAGTCAAATCAATTCGGGTTGCTCATCTGCCATCGTCGATCAAGATCTTGTGTACCCAAACGGTGGAACACTGCAACTGGATACAGCCAAAATAAAGAGCATCTAAAGGCCAGTGAAAGTGTAACTAGATAAAAAGATACAATCAGCAAAACTTCAGCAGCAATGAGCACATATCAAATGAACTTCAACCAGGACTTTACGTAAGTAGCGACATCTGTGCTTAAATCCTTGGTTCCAAGCTAGGAAGGTCACCACAGCGAAAAAGTGGCAAAACCACGGCAAGCAATTGAGACACAAAAATCGACAAATGAGACGGGTAAACAAGGCGAAAACAGCTGCTGTGGGGGAAGTGGGCGGGGACCGTTAGTGTGTCTGTGGGTGAGCGTGAATTGGCGTCATTACTCGTGTGTGTGTAGTTTATTAGAACATGCAAACAAGCAGTTCCAATTACAATGACATGCATTCATCTATTTTGGAATGCCTTTCCCGTTACGGAAGAGCTGGTAACCGAACTAGGTACAGTGTCCAACTAGAAGGGGTGGCCAGGCGGTCTACCCCGCTAGCCAACACTGGCCAACAAGCGACCGATTAGCACTTTTTCCATTGCGATGACCACTGTGCTGGACACCAACACTCCCACGATTGGAGCACCATCTCGTGTTTATGCGCAACAGCTGAAGTCGCGTCACAAACTGTGCTACGAGCGCACGAACTGTGGAACAAATGAAAGTTCGGAGCGATAAGGCCGATAGCTGTTTAAAATGACAAGGAACAAAGAGGGGTCACTCGTGCGGGAGCGCACTGTAGCTAGGAAGGCAGCCTCTACTCTCGAGCTTAATTAACCAGTTTCGCTATTGCACGGTACGTTTATTTTCGGTCAGCTGATGTCATTAAAAAATAAGGTGAGGAAAAAAGTGCAAGCAAGCCTAAGAAAGTAACGGAAACTTCAATATGACTACTTATACACTCTCAGTGCAATTGGAAAAAGTCGTCAGCTGATCAGTGCGCGTCATAGATCAAAAGAGAGAACGAGACAAAGAAAGACGGCTGGTGAAGGGAGATTTCTAATCAGAATGAAATCAATTAGTGCGCGGGTGAATGAACCCTAAAACGCATATCAAACAATTTGGCATTCTCTTTCGGGACTTTTCCTCTGATATTTCGTAGTTTTTTTTCAAAGGAAATAATTAAGCTTTCAGTATATATTTAGAAGTGACATAAAACCCGGTACATCAACTAAAAAAATTTAAAGGACGGTTATATGCATTTAAAGTTACAGTGTTTTACACTGGGTCGAAAGGTCAAAAGTGTTATTTTATTCATTCATTTTCACTATTTGGTTGGATAAGGCATGTTTTTTGTCTGTGTCATCAATTTGTTATTTATTTGATAACCTGAGCAATTGCTCATCAGCTTAGGCTTTTAATGCAAACGACCGTAAGTGCACTTTTGCCTGATGAGTAAATTTATTTTCGATGCCCCTTGTAAAAAAAAGCAAACGTGTGCGTTTATTTTTCTTAAACACTTCGTTTGTTTACCAACAACGCGAAAACAAAGACAACTCATGGAACAACAACAAACAAGAGACCTCAATGCGCTATCGCATAACAAGGGGCCTAGTAACCTTGGGCCCCATTTTAGCGCCGTTACGCCTTTGGCGGGAACTAGTTTCGGTTTCAAGAGAACAAATAGTCAGAAATAGCAACAACACGTGTTGCGCTCACTGATCACTTTACTGTGGTGGGCTTATCGCGGGGAGCGTGTGCTCAAGCCAACTGTGTGCCAAAAATCAATCGTAATAATTGCCAGAGCTCACCTTGCGAATACACAAAACCGGTTTCAAATGTGGCGCCCAAAAATACGGGCCACAACCAATCTCCAACCGGGACTCCGAACATCTGGCATCCCCGCCTGGTTTGCGAGTATGGCCACACTGGAAAATGCGGCACCGCTGACATTGAAAAGGCGAGAATAAAGCGAGCATTGTTGCAGTTTGAAATACGAGCGAGAGAGTGCATGGGTAAAAATCAATACAAGGAGCAGAAGCGATGGAGCAGCGCGCCAACTTCCTGGCTCTGACCCTCCTGGACGCCCTGGAGGACGAGAACGAGGCGGATATAATGTCGATGCTAGAGAGGAACAGCATAAACGCTGGCATCGTGCCCTGCGATCGCGGACTGGCCCCCTTGCACTACGTGTGCGGAATGCGAAACGGGGGATTGGCCCAGCGGATCCTGGAACGGTTCCTCGAGTGTCCCGACCTCGACGTGAATGCCCTGTGCGACGGCCAGACTACGGCGCTGCATATCGCCAGCATTTACGGGCGGACGGAACTTGTCAAGATGCTGCTGAAGCGCGGAGCTCGCGCGGACCTGGCTGACGAGGAGAACAAGCTGCCAGTTCACTACGCCATTGAGGAGTGTCACTTCGAGGTGCTGCAGCTGCTCCGGGATCACATCTTCCGCGAGAGACAGAGCAAGAAGAAGCAGCAGCAGCGAGTTCCGGTGGTCGACGCTCTAACGCCCAATCAGCCGAGGTACAATCACGATGTAACTTCCCCGTACTATATTAATATCACTCACAGGCGGCATCGACCGCAGCCGAAGTTTCCGGAGCCAACGGAGGTGGAATGCTCCGACATTCCGCCCCTGCCGGATGAGGAGTCTGTGAACCTGTTTGCCCTAACTGAAGCTCATCTTACCCAACTCATCCAGAGCCAACGGCAGAACCAGCCGGAAGATCCGTATCAGCCAAAGCGGCGAACTCTAATTGAAAGCTGGCGCGAGAAGGTAGAACGCTCACGCGCCCGCCAGTCCCTGCTCCATCAGTACGACGAGCATGTGGAAGCTCTGGTGAATGATGCCATTTGTCAGGACGACTTCAGCTATAAGAAGCACCTGCAGAAAAAGCTCAGAGATGAGGACAATCCGAAGACTCTGACAGAGGATGTTCCCACCTCGGGACGGCAGGTGTTCGAGATGCTAGTGGAGCAGGTTTCTCAGGCGGTCGTCGTGGAGCCGGAGCCAGTCCCGGAGCACAGTTTCTTCACTGCCCAGGGTGACGAGGAGGACGTGGCGGAGAACTCACCACGCCAGGATGAGTACTTTCTGCAAATCAAGGAGGCCTACGTTCACACTGACGACGAGAATGGATTAGTTTTCTACGAAGCGAGATATCTACAGAATAGGGAAAGGCGGGAGCCAATCGAGCGAACTCCCGAAGAGAGGAGGCACGATTTGGAAAGCTCCGTGAGCACTAATTATACCCTGCCAATAGACTACGAAACGGATGCTTTGCGCCGTGAGTTGACACAACTGGGTGCTCCGGTGGGTCCTATTACAAAAACAACTAAGAGACTGTACATCAAGCAGCTCATCAAATACAAGCGCAATACGGAGGCGCTGCTGGCAGCCCAAAAGCATGCCCAGGAGGCCCAGATCCGCTACTCTGTAGAGCTTCATCGCACGCTGCGGTCCCCAGAGGACTTTGCGAGGATTAATGATTACTTGCCTCATGAAGCAGCCTCTGCAGCTCATTTTGCAACGTGTGGAGTAACAAAAAAAAACATGCGAGAGGGACACCTCAAACAGAGCTTTATCTACATGTTGATCGATCCACGCATTTCGCGGAATCTACCTGGGGAGAGCGCTTTTCTCGAAAAGTTCGGGGTATGGCAGCGTTTTCTGGACTCCATTTTTTACGTAGGCAAGGGCAAATCGTCGCGACCGTACGCTCACCTTTACGATGCCATGCGGCAGCACACCCGCCTTCACCAGAAGCGCGAAAAGGATAAGACAAATAGGGAACGCGTCGGCGGATTCCGCACCCTGCAGCCAGATGTGTTCCGCTCCCCGCCACCGGGAGATTGCAAGATGGGAAGCCGTAAGCTGGAGCGCATCTTGAACATTTGGCAACATGGGAGTGGAGTCGTATGTCTGCATGTTTTTCACAACATCTTGCCAATTGATGCATACACGCGCGAAGCGTCTATAATAGACGCTCTGGGCTTGAATCATCTTACCAATATGAAACGCGGCGACTACTACGGGCCGGCTCAGTCATGGACCATGAAACAGAAAAAGCAGCTGGGAATCGCTCTGCTTCTCAAGGCCATGCATATCTATCTGGCGGAGGGAGAATCCCAGTTGTCGCCAAGCGACCTCCTCTGAGCACGGGAATAAAAAAATATTGACAATTAGCACCAAGTACAAAGTGGAGCATATCGAAAATGTTCAAGGATGGATCTCAAGATTAATTATATTTGGAAAATGAGCAGAATTAGAAGAGTAGAAGAGAGTAAGTTTGAACTCAAAAGAATAGTCTACAAATTTCAATTCTAACTTGGACCATTTGCGGTTCAATCACTTACAACCTAATTAATTAATTTATGTTTTGTCAAATAGTATTACAATTTTGAAGGGTAGTTTTATATATGTACATGATTACTTCCAAATAATAAAAATACATCATTCAAAGACGCGATTTATTGTGATTTAGAATTACTTATTTTATCATTTACTTAAGAATTGCTGAAATATTATTATATAAATGTAGTGACTGAAGAGCCTTGTCGATCATCACAAGAAATTATTAATAAGTAGCCCAAAGCAACAATTAACAACAAATCTAATACTAACTCTTTTGTTCGACAAAATTAATTAAACACTTTAAATCAACACTTGCCTTATTATTTTGACAAATGAATTATAAATTAACACAAATTAACACTTTACTATGATTTAATATTTGGAGTTGGAAAGTTTGAATATTTGTCCTGAAATAAGCTCACTGTTCATTAAATTGTAGCGTCTTTCGCTGCAGTAATCTCGTACAAGCCAACATTATTAGGTGTTTAAAAGTCGGTCAACATTCACTCCGCTACTGATAATTATCAAGAATATACATCTATAGGGTTGAAAACGCTTCCTTCTACCTGTTACATACTCTTTAAACTAGAACGCGAAATTATATGGTTTTGCTCTGTAAAAACAGTACCCTCTCCGTAAGGAGGAATATGTATGTTGACCGAAATTTTGACCCAATAAAATGGGGTAACATATTAAGCATACGCTGAAACTTAAAAAAAAATTCAAGTACATATATTTTGTTATTGTGGCAATTAGAACATATTTACTACTATTTCGTTATTTTCGTTATATTTTTTCTTTGCGTTTAATAGTGAAGCTACCCTTGTTTATTACAGGAGTTTTTGTTACTTTTTGATTTTCGACACGAATTACAATATATACACATGAAAATATTTTTTAATACTTTAAATATCAACTTTGGTAGGATCAAAAATTCATAATTAGTCAAGAATTTCTTTTCCAACAATATTGTTCTCGCACTCAAATATTTAGGGATTTTGCTCATCTAAGAATATTTTCTGCGTGCGGCTGGTTCAACAAGTGGTTGGTCATTGGAAGAAATTAATCCGTTTGTGCAACGGCTACTGTAGGAAACCCACCCTTGAACAGCCTCCCCAAAAGTGCCTGCAAGTGCCGGTATCAAAATGAGCCGAACTGGGGAGCCCAAAAGCATGCTGCACCTTTTGACCGGCTGCAAATTCGTTGCTTGGGAGGTTTTCGCGTGCGTGTGCGCATATAATTCCCAACTGCTTCTGACAGCGCCGGCATGGAGTAGAATCGAATGCCAGTATTAAGTTATCTTTGCGCAGTGGCAATACCGTAACCAATGAAGTCCTCCTGAGGTGCGGTTATTGCTAGTTGAAAACTTTAACCAATACCCCGCCATGGGGACGTGAAATACCGTCCACTACGGCAATTTTTGGAAGCCCGAGAGGGCTAATTGAATAATCAATCTAAAGCTTGCTAAATATCCATTCTCCATTAAGTTTATTTTCAACAATCGGTAACTGGATACGAACTGCAAAGTATGGTGCAAATTTACATTTGCATCTGATGATGATTTTGTCTTCTTAAAGTGCTCAATTTTGTAAATACCAAATTAATAGAACAGTTCGGATATACATAGGTATTATGAAAACCTCTGTTGGTCAAGAGTTTTCATCCAAAGTAGCAAAAATAAACAAGTATACAAAATTCGATGCTTTGCAACTTCTTAATCGCTTTACTTCTTTTGCCGTATTAGTAACACTTATTGACGTTCTGTGTCTTCCGACAGTTCCCTGTCTGTGCTGAGTCCCACGGGTCTACGCCTGTTCTCGATTACTAGCCAGGACAAGGTGGAGGAGATATTCGCCAAGGACAACACGGAGCAAATCCGAATAGTAGAGCGCCTGTTCAACAGCTCGCTGGTAGTTCTGGTCACCGCTCAGAAGCCAAACTGCCTTAAGATGCTCCATTTTAAGAAGAAGCAGGACATCTGCAACTGTTTCTACCCGTCTGAGATCCTGTGCGTCCGCATGAACCGGCAACGTCTGATCGTCTGCCTGGCGGAGAGCATACACATCCACGACATCCGCGACATGAAAATCCTGCACTCCATCGAGAACATCGCGCCCAACGAGCAGGGTCTGTGCGCCCTCTCCCTCAACTCGCACCTGGCCTTCCCTGTCTGTCAAACGAGCGGCGAGCTGCGTATCTTCAACGCCAGCAAGTTGCGCACGGGCATGACCATCAGGGCCCACGACACGTCCCTCTCAGCTCTCGCTTTCTCGCCCAGCGGTGCCCTGCTGGCCACCGCCTCCGAGCGCGGGACCGTCATCCGGCTCTTTTGTGTTAAGAATGGCCAGCGAGTGCAGGAATTCCGGAGGGGCGTTAGCTGTGTCCGCATCGCCTCACTGGTCTTCTCGGCCAGTGGGGACTTCCTCTGCGCCTCCTCCAACACGGAGACCATCCACGTTTTCAAGATCGATGCGCGTGCAGTGGAGACGGTTGAGCTGAAAGCGATAGGTGAGTATGTTGACCAAGAACGAGCTTCGTTGCCTTGATGCTTTAACATAATGAAGCATTGAAAGCATTTTAACAATCTAATACTTTTGAACAAAAAAGTAACTGAAAGTTGTTCAAGATGCGTTACAAGTTTCTTTTCTATCTTAGCCGATGTGGCTGCCAAATCCGAAAATTCTGCAAAGGAATCAGTGGCATCCGCAGCAGCTGAGGAGAGCAGTAGACCTGTCGCTACCTGGGGCGGAATGCTTTCCAAGGCTGTGTCATCGTTGCTGTTGCCCACGCAAGTCAGCGAAGTACTGGCTCAGGACCGATCCTTCGCCACGGTGCAGCTGGCTCAGGGCGGCCTAAAGCACATATGTGCCTTGACCCGTGTTCAGAAGGAGCCACGTCTGCTGATTGCGTGCGAGGACGGATTTCTGTACGTGCACGAGTTTCCTGCGGATCGTGGCGGCTCCTGCAAACTGCTGTCTGTCCACGACTTGCGCGGGGCCCTGGAGGATGTTATCGAGCTTGAGCTCAGCGAAAGCGTGCAGAGGTCGCAGACCAAGCCTTCAAATCCGTCAACTCTGACGCAGCCTTCGCTTACGATGCTTAAGAGCTGTGCGGCCAGTGTGCTCATCGAAAATCCGGATCCTATGCAAGACAACAGTTACGCAAGCATCCTGAAAGGTGACCAGGCAGATGCGATGTCTGGTGAGCGAATATTAATAGTTATTTTCAAACAGCCTGTCTAACGATGCCTCATCCATAGATTCTGCCAAGTTTCGCAAGCTTTGCGATGCCATCGACACCCCAACAAAGCTCTATGATGAGCGACAATTTCCGCCAGTGGCAATTACCGCTAAGGATTGACCACGTCGCCGTAGCATCAAGGATATGGTCATAGTTGATAGACAGCAGATTAATTAGCAACATTAGTTAATTCACCTATGACAAGTCGTCCCAAACAACCGTTATGACATCTATATCTACCGATCCTTCCTATATGAAGCGAAAATACTCGTTTGAAAAGTATTTTATTTTATATGAAGCATCCCTTAAAATGTATGTACATCTGATAATGTATGTATGTATGTATATATAAAAGTACCTAAAAGAATAACACGTAAAAAACTTGATTTTCTTATCGTGTTAATTTATTTTTGCCCTAATGGTCAACATTATTAAACCTTAGGCATTAATTCAAACTCTGTATCTTTGTATTATATAAATTTAGTATAACTGTATAGAATTAAATAATAAAATTGTGCGGTAGAAGCTCAAAAAACGAACAAAAAAAGAAACAAATGATGTACCTTAAAAAACATATTCAACTAGCTTTGCAATAAATTAACAAAAGTGTGCAAAAATATAATATTACTAAGAAGCAAATAAAAACTTATTTCGTTATTTTAGTGAAAATTCGATGTATTTAATTTAAAAAATAAATAAAATTTAAATAGGGCAACGATAACTTCGAAATTAAATTTGCAATTAGAAAACATTACGAAAATACTTAGCAGTATAATGGAAATATTCATGTACGTAAAAGAAAAAAAAAGAACACCAAAAAAGATTTTAAAAATGAAAAAACCTAAAAGCTAAATAAAAATATTTAAAATCAAACAATCAAAAATCTCACCTTTTGTTATTAAACATAAAACTAATAACAACTTTGCGATCAAATAGAGAATTGGAATAAAGAAAACTTTGGGTCGCCCTATCGAAATAGTATTATTTTGAATTCTGTTACTCGTAAAGCCATTATTTAGTCATTAAGATTATCCTTGATCAGGATCACTAGCATAGTTCATCTAGCCATGTTAGGCTGCCTGCTTGTCCGTATGGACAAGAAGATCTCGGGAGCTTGAAGAACTGAAAAGCTAAGATTACGCATGTGGATCCTACTGCAGTTGACGCAGCGCAAACTTTTTCAAATTCTGGCCAAAACTTTGGTAAATGTTTTGATTTGGAAACTACTATAGTTTCCAACGTATTGAAGAACACAGGAGACATTGAAAAAATCAAATGGTTCAGCAAAATAAATGATGCACAAGTACACATTTAAGCGAGATAGAATGCACGGCGACAGCGATTTGGATTTGCTCTATAACGAATATCTCTTCAAATGATTTGCGAATAAGTTATATGGATTTGTTGCTTCCCTTTCAAATATATTAGTTTTTCCAATCCAACCCACCTTCGTTACATTGAAATTACAATTAAAACAATATAGAATGCTATAGTCGAGTTTTTTACTCAGCTTATGGAAGTGCTAACGAGAAATTTCAGTGTTCTGGATTATAGATTCTGGGTTAGAAATTGGAAAAAATAATAAAATGAAAAACAAATTTAAAATTATTTAAGAGTGTGGACGTGGCAAAAAGTATTCTGGCAAATCTATAGAAATGTACAGCATATATTTAAAAATGAATTAATATCACATTTTTCAAAAGTGTGGGCGTGACCGTTTTGGACGGTTTGTGGGCGTAGCAGTGCGCGTAGCAAAATTTGGAAACAAACTTGCGCTGCGTCTAAGTCTCTGAAAACTGCGTGCTTTATCTCAATACTCTGGCTTTTGTAGTTCATGAGATCGAGGCGTTCATACGGACAGACGGACGGACAGACGAACATGGCCAGATCGACTCGGCTATTGATCCTGATCAAGAATGTCGGATACTTTATATATGGCCGGAAACGTTTCCTTCTGCCTGTTGCATACTTTTCAACGAATTTAGTATACCCATTTACTCTACGAGTAACGAGTATAAAAATGTTAGCTTATGGGAGCGGTGGCATTGCCTAAATCCATGGCTTATATTAGGGGCAAATACTTTATATCATTTATGTTCCAATTTGTTGTCATTGCTAGCGCATTTTAAATATACTATTTTAAAGCTTAATACGGTGAATAGCTTTCACTTTTAATTGGTACCATTTATTTTGTCAATACCTACCAGTTAAAAGTCCATTATTCTCCCCCGAATTTATCTCCAGAATTTATATTGATATAGTTAAGAATTACAATAAAAGATCGCTCTGAAACTATTCTTAATTTGGCGGTAAAATATTTTAAGAAACTGATTACTCTGGAGACAAAGAATTCCTATTATGCGCGTGATCGGGTTGATGATGGTGATGATGATGGCGAGCGTGATGGTGATGATGGTGCCGTTGTGGTGCTTCTATCTCCGGCATCAATTCATGATCGCCTTGAGTAGTTAAAACTTCATCGATTTGCGTTGACTTGTCTAATTTCCAGCCTATCTCTGGAGGTGGAGTGACCGTCTTCTGTGATTTCAGTGAGAACATGGATCCGATTTTCTTTAGCTTGCTGTGGACTGAAGCTTCTACGTCCTGGTCCCCTGAGCTTTTAAGGCTTTTCATTGACAATCCCTGCGACTTGAAAGAATGCTTGGAGCGACTTGACGAGGAACTGGAAGATGATGAGCTGCCAGACCCAGAACTTGTATGTACAGGTTTAGTGGTTATCCATATTCTAGCCGCAAACAAAGCCTCTGATTTAAAAGCATCCTTCAGCGAGATCTTAAAATAATCAAGAGAGAATGCTATAGCTATCAGATACCCGTTACCCACTTAGCCAATGGGAGTGCGAACGAGAACTTTTCACATTTGGTTGGCATATTGATAAAAATAGGGTCTTAGATTGGCGTGGAAACAATATTCTTGCGAGTGGATAAAAAATCGATAGACTAATAAAAATATGCCAAAAATGCAACACATTTTGTAAAACTGTGGGCAGTTTCGGGCGGTTTGTGGGCGTTACAGTGTGCGTGGCAACATGGGTCAACAAACTGCTCTGCGTCTATGCCTCTGGAAGCTGTATGCTTAATCTCAACGTTCTAGTTTTTGTAGTTCCGGACGGACAGACGGACAGACGGACATGGCCAGATCGACTCGGATATTGATCCTGATCAAGAATATATATACTTCATATTATCGGAAACGCTTCCTCCTGCCTATTACATACTTTTCAACGAATCTAATATACCCTTTTACTCGACGAGTAACGAGTATAACAATTTAAATAAGAATTACCTTTTCTTCAATTGCTACCGATTTCACGTTCCAAAGAAACTCCGTACATCCCAGAACCATTGCTGCAAACAAGCCGAGACCCAGCACCAGGAAGACTCCACCCACGTTTTCCAATCCCAGCTCGGGCGTGTCTCCTCCATCGTCGTCACTCTTTTCGCAGTTCCCGCCGCCGTGCATCTCCTTCCACCACTTTCGCTTTAGTTCCGCCAGCTGTCCAAGCTCGCCCAACTTTAGCACTGCCGCGCTGATCTGTTTGCGATACGGGGAATCTGAAAGAAAATGTTCATTTTGGGAAACTTTTAGAATAACGGATTGGAGGATAGAGGCAGCTCTGTACAATCGCGGAGCAAACTTGCAATCCTTAGGGACACAGGACTTAGTAGGGCATAGTGTTATTAGAGAACCGGACTGGCATATTTATTTTAAGTGGTTTTAAGGCTAATCGCCTTTCCGGCTGTAGCGATTCATTTTGTTGTAAACTCTAAAGAGATTAAAGGTGAAAATAAGTCTAAAAACGTAAAGGTAGTGCTCCGCATCCTAACCAAAATCCCTAGTAAGTGAATGAGAAACATACAGAGTTGGTATTTATGTATATTGTATCTTAAAATCGTATTGTCAACACTTACTGAAGGGCATTGCAATGCCATAGCTTTTGTAGTCTAGCCAGCCACCGATCTGCACCAGGTCGCACTTCCGCTCCACATTATACTCCAAGGTTGTGGACTCCATCAAAAAGGCGTAGAGATTCTTGCCTTTTTGTACCCTCTCGACGCCCTCGTCGTTGGTTTTTGTGAAAACTGAAGGACTGGCGCTTTCCATGGCGGTCCACATCTTCTGGTAAGTGCTAAAGTTCGAGTCGCGAAAGAACCCTATTGTGGAACCACCAGCCATCGCACCGTATTTAATTTTACTTTGTGCAGCCAGATCCTCGGCGCTGTTGATGGAGTTCGCCTGGCGAGAATTGGTCAGAAAAGCAGCCAAGTTAGCCGTGTAGGAATTCAGCATCATTAGAGCGAAGAACCACCACATTCCAGTGACCAACCTGGTTGAGGCAGCCCTGGAAAATAATCGATCTTTAACACAAAAGAATGCCCTTGTAATACCCTCTTACTTCGGCAGAATGTCACAGCCTTGTCCCATCAATGATCCGATCGACAGCCATGTAGTGTTCATAATCGACCATATGTTCTCCACTTCCTCGGGTTCCTTGCACGGATGAGGGTTTTCCCAGTCGTCGGGTGCCATACGAGCCAGTGCGAACAAAAGAAGGGAAATGAAGAGATATGCCGAGCCCATGTAGATCCACACATCCAAGGAGAACGGAGATAAAAACGAGAACAAGTCAGTGGGTGGTGTCGGAGGCTTCGAAAACAGTATGCTGATTCCTAGGGTCATGAATGGGGGTGTAAAGTCAACTGCCTGGCGTCGGGATGACGTCATTGTTAAATCGCAGATTCCAAGGTCAGCATTCTAAAAGAAAAACAACAGATAACACTGTAGTCGCGTTCCTCGACTATCAGATGCCCGTTACTTAGCTTTTGGCGTCTTGTGGTCCTTACAGAAATACATAATATATATATATTTACAAAATATTTGTGCCATATCGATATTTCTATCGACAAAACAAAAAATAGACAAAACCGTGCGCGGTTGTGGGCGTTAGAGTGGGCGTGGCAACATTTTTAAATAAACTTGCTCAGCGTTGACTTCCTTTTATTGATCTCGAGATCTCGACGTTCATACGGACAGACAAACGGACATGGCCAGATCGGCACGTCCTGTTATCCTGATCTATACACATTATTATACATATATTCCCTATTACTAGACTATTATTTAACGTACCCCATCAATCAGTTGCCTCACGATGCCATCCCAGGTCTGGGTCACCTTATTGAGAGCGCCGTACTTGCCGTCGGGGGACATTCGGAATTCGTACTTAAAGTTCAGCATTTTGGCAATTTCGTCGATTAAATCTATAGAGTATCCCTCGTAACGGGAATTCCCCGTCAGGATCTGACCTTCCTCCGGCTCTCGGAGCGTAAGGAATGGGGCTCCCAGGCGTGAGGACACAATAAATGTTTTGTTGGACAGCTTTTGGCCAACTCTCTTCTCGCTCTCTTCGTCGTCATTGAGTACATCCAATCCGTTCACTGGATCCCAAGTGGCTAAGTCCAAAAAGCCATCGGCATTTAATTCCATAAAACGCAGGGTGAAAAAGCTTCTTTGTCCATTCTCATTAAAGTCAATTCGTCCCGTCGAAGTCTCCTCGGACCGCTAAGAAATTCATTTGATTATGAGTGATTACATAAGTTAATACACTAAAATAAATAGCTTTCAAACTAAGAAAGAAATCGGCGTGTCCTGTTTTATATTGTTATTATATTGCTATTTGTGACATTACGCTGCACAGTCACTATATATATTTATGCAAATACTTGTAAAATATGAGATAAACAGGTAATCAGATAATCACCAATAAAAAAAATAATATAAAGTACCCTCAAAGTAATGCCGAGAAGGCAAGGGTTACGAACACGAAAGAGTGAATGCCATGTTCAATATTTATCACTGGCCAAGGTAGGGCCAAACCTAAAAACAGTGTTTTAATCAGGTTAGCAATACTCGTATAGTAGTAGTATATCGCTTGTACGAGCATCAACCTCATGTGTTTTTTGCAGTGTGCAAAAACGTACAGATAATTATCAGTGCTGCAGATGACGTATGCCAATGTACGAGTATTTTTCAATTTTTAATGCTTATAAGCCAAATTGAAATTTTCAAAATATCTTACCGCTTTTATGAACTCAATAATGCGTTTACCAAATGGCCACGGCCTCTTTCGTCTGCATTCTAGATCGGGAGCAGTAAGCTCCTCGAAAATTCCGAGTTCTGTAAGTCCTTTAGAAAAGATCCAAACGGCATCATTGAGCAGAATCATTTGGGATTTCACCTTATTTGGGTCGACTTTGAAGTAGCGTCCCTCCCGTTTTTCGCGTTCCTCCCAGTCGTGCACTACGTTTTTCACATGGAAGTCGGTTGGATCCATTAGTCGAACCGTAGTTATGTTGGCATCGACACCGGAAAGTTCACCAAAATCCATGGAATGGGTATCCAGAAGAGGTATAAAAACGCTCTTAAGGTATAAAAACGTCGTTAAGTAGTAGTGTAACTTTTGATCATTTAGTGAATATTGACAACGAACCTGATATTCGCCCAGCATTTTTAGCTCATTTGCTTGTTGCAATATTTTCAATAGATTGTCGGGGGCACAATGTAAGATGAGGCAGTTATCGGTGGAAAGTTTAATTTCCTTTAAAAAAGGCCTGTGGTCGTCATCCGGGCCCATTTGTTTCACTGTGGTTGGATTGCTGCTGGGCTCACCGACTTGCAAAATATCCTGAAGTTGTTGAAGCTCTATGTGGTCAGAAAAATTAGAATCTCTTCCGCGATCCTCGTTTAGAATTCACCCTTGTCAGTCTCATAGACAACTGTAAAGCTACGCCAGGAAAAGCTCTGCACAATCTCCGCAAGTCCCTGGGACAACAAGAGGTTATCAGGATGCACATTGAGGGTCATTGTAGAGTGTTCTCGATCTGGTATGGATTCATTGGGTATCCAGTCATATACTATGTGCGGTATATCGAGTGTGTCGCATATTGAGGCAATAATATCTGCAAGAGGGAATTCGAGTACATTAGCTTTAATACTAAATGTTGAATTGCCCAGTACTCACCTGAACTGCTGCCTGTGCTGGGTCCAAAAATGGCGATTACTCCTTGGGAAATCAAATTGCACACTTAAAATGCGAGATGTGAGTGAAGTATTAATAGAATCAGAAGCTTGTCAATATTCTTAAAGAGCATATTCGTTTGCCATTTTATGGAAATCGCAAGCGGACAGCTCTGATTAGACGACATGGATGTGTACCCTTCAGCAGCCCTCAAGTCTTACCCATTTTTTCCATGATGAAACTGTCATCGGTGTTAGCATACACCACAATGGGAACAAGCTCTACGTTCCGCTCCAGTATGTTTGCACGGTCCACCGCTGTTCGGAATGCGATTTCCGACTCATCTTTGTCTGATGTAAAGATGCTTCCTGCAGAAAATGCGAACTGTACCGATCCGGATCGCGGTCGAGACTGTGACCTAGTTGGGAACACTTACCCACCATAAACTGACTTCTGTCTGCGAAGACTGGCAACGCGATCAGAAGAAAGTAAGTGAGGAATAGGGAATACATTTTGCACGCTATAGCTTCCAGATATCCATGGATTTTAAACTTGCCAAAAGGCTGTTTTGCTGATGATGTAAAGCTGAAAAAGTCAAAATGTGTGCCCACTTTCAACTGTGGTGTTCTGAGGTCTGCAATCCAATGAGTAATAGTCGACATAGAAACCAGAACGGAAGCAGAGCTATGCTAAATTTAAAGGCGCGCGAGATACACAGATCCCAAGAGAGCACTGCAGTTTGTTTTGCTCTGTGCATTCTAAACAACATCAATTGTGCTGAGAGGAACAGAGAAAAATGTTTTATTCGCAACGAATGCGAATATCCTCAATGGATATACTCATACATACGTGTATATTCCCGTTTTCGGAAAGTAAAAGGGTATATTAGATGGGTTGAAAGGTATGTAACAGATAGAAGGACGCGTTTCCGACTTTGTAAGGTATATGTACATATACATACATATGTATGTATATTCTTGGTCAGGGTCACCATCCTAGTCGATCTAGCCCTGGTTATCTGTCCGTCCCTCGCTCCCAATAGCAGAGTAACGGGTATCTGATAGTCGAGAAACATGTCGTTCTCTCTTCAGTGGCAGCTATATGATGTATTAGTGCGAATTTGATCAAATTAAAACCGAAATAATAAATTCCTAAGAATGGTGTGCTACGAGGTATATTAACAGACTACACAACCACGAAAACATATTGGCAATAGGTCTATTAGACAATACTAGCAGTCTTACACGATTAAAAAGATTTCATACGCTAGACTTGTCACATAGATTCGAAAGTTAAATTTAAGTGGAAAATGTAAATAAATGTAAATATGTATATATATTGTATGTGCTCATTGGAGCTCATGCAATCCTGTCAAGTATTTTTTAGGTGCTATATAATTTGCTTATTGTCATAGTTCTAAGACAGATTGCAAAATAAATAAATAGAAAAAAAAAAAAAAAAAAAAGAATGGTGTGCAACAGATGGATATTTTCCATCAATTTTCTGACGGCTCCTTTGGCATTAAGTTTAAATGGGTTCCAGCTAGTTATTTTTAAAAGGTACTTTCCGCACATGAAGACCAATTTGTTATTAAGTTTAGTTTAACGGGTAATGATTTGTTTCCAATTAAAACCTTTAGCTCTTTAAAGGGTACATGAAGGGTTATTAAAGCATATTTCACAACATATCATCCGGTTCTTGAGCAAAGAGCTCGCTAAAGAAGCACATTCTCACCGGAGGAAGCTAACCGAACATATGGAGTAACAAATTGCGAGCCGCCTTTCTATACGTTTCAGTATCTTAAACCTAGGTAAATTATTGTGTATAGACGATTTCAATGATCAATCAACTCAAATGCCAGTTGACCAACTGACTCTGGTGCTGAGGTCTGATCCAACTCAAAGTTCAATGCGCCCTGGGTCTCGTACGTACACACATGGATACCTGTGTCCTGTATGTTCCCTGGATGCATAATTAAATCGTCGCGTAATTGATTGCGACTCCAGTATCCCGTTTTTCCATTGGTCCTGCTCATGCTCTTGTTATTCGGTCAAACAGTAAAAAAGCACTAAGCTATTTCCACCCGCCAGCCGTACTTTAAACATACGATTTATTTGTAAAATCGAATTTGAAAAGGTATTACAACATTTTCGCGACATTGTAGAGTGAACGGAAACAATAAATTCGTTATTTCGTCTTTAATTCTACCGAACATACATACATACATACGTGTATGTACATCAGGGAAAAGATGCTTTAAATGCGATGGTTTAAATAAAGGTAATTTTTGAAAAAATGCAAAGTTCTAGTGAGTACTCTAATTTTGTAATATGTCTGCATATGTACGTGTATGTATGTACATGTACACTGTAACACTGTTCGAGGATATTTATTGTGCTATTTTGTTAAATTTTTTATAAAAATTGATGAGTAAAGAAGATAAGAAAGTTCCCTCTCCAAGCTATATCGCCTAGTGATCCTGATTAAAAATATATTTTTAGTGTCCGATACGATTCCTTATACCTATTACATTTGTGCTTTTCAAGCAATCTAGTATACGAGTAACGGGTAACTACATAAGTCGTAATAATGTTAGCTAACCTCAGGCTAACTACTTTAGTTGACCAGAACTTAGGAAGCATCAAGTAGCTTTACCTACTTTTAAATTATTACACAATATAACTGTGCTTAATCTAACATTACAATCCAAGGAACTGACAAAATTCTGCAGCTAATTTACAAGCCAAGCCCGAAGTTACCCAGTAACCCACATACTGCTTATCTCCACAAAAGCGACATATTCTAGTCGCTAAATCTTCTCACTAATTTCCTGACTGCTGACGGTATGTCACAGTATGAACTAGTACCCATTTTTTGTGGGGTATTTTGGCTATTCCCCTTTTGGCCTAATCTAATCTTGCGACTAATTAAATTTACTCACACGAATAAAACCACCCGAGTGCAGTCGAGAAACCCAAATAAATTATTGTGGGTCATGCAACTGCGTTTGCAATTACGGGTTGGCTTGAAGGAAATATTTATGTGGCCCCAAGGAGCAACTCTTTGAACTTGTCCCATAAACGGGCCAAAAAATAATGTTGCGCCACTTTGAGCATTTAGAAAGTGCGAAGGCTGGGTGCAATTATCGTTTTAAAATGGGGAATTCTTGGTACTCAATATTAATAATTACGAGCAGGTCAACCCATATTCGGGGAAGTGAATTCGGATCTGGATTACGACGAGGATGTGGATGGCATACGAGCTAAGCACGCTCTTTGGCATTCGCAGACAGACGCCTGACACAAATTCTTCTCCGACTTACACAACTAGCTCGCCCGGAATGTGCGAAAACGGCGTCCGAATGGTGCTGCAATTTCAAATTCCTTGCACCGCATCAAGGCGCAAACCAAATTGTGACATGTCCTCCCGCCGAGGACCACCACTCGCCACCCGGAACCGGCGCCACCCCGAACTCCGCACCATCCATTGCGTAGCGACCGCCCACATTGCTGTGCTCCACCGAGGGACCATCAATAAGGCACGAGGGATGCGGCACATGCACCCGGAAAAAAGACACTTAACTTATGCAGCAGTCAAAGCTATGTGAGCAAATACTCCAGGACATTTTTAATCCTTATTTTTAATCTTCCAAATCATCTGCAGTAAGTTGATACACTTGTAGAGCTACTCGATTAACACTGTTAAAGAAGAGTATGTGATCGGTATAGAAGCTGCTTTAATAAGCAATTCAGGAACAGGAATGTAGCTAAGACTCTATACAACACTTACAATTTTGGTTTTATATTAACAATAAGGTTTTCAAGTGATATTTCTTTCAGTGAAATCATTTTTCGTAGTGCATAGCTGAGTCCTTAAAAGAACAGCCACTTCTACGCATGTGTAGCCGTTGTTAATTGCCGGCTAAGCGGAAGTTTCTAAGAATTTTTGCTTTAATTACATTTTTTAATAAATTCGTGCGGAACACATTTTAATAATGGCAAACATTCTAGCAGCGCATTCAAGGAAATGCCGGACGTTTCCTTGCAGAAATCCCCCTTAAAAGTGGAAGACCTCCCTTATTATTATCCTGTTAGGGCAATTTATTAATGGTTTTTGGTGTGACTAATTCGTGACTAATTATACTCGATTCTTATACTCGATGATTATAAAGAGCAACCCCCAAAAGTATGTTTGGTATCTTTTGCACAATAGATAGAACGAAAGCTATAGATTGAATTATAGCTAAGGAAATCACACTTGACAAAAATTTAACACAAGAATTAAAGTAGCCTGACCACGAAAATCAAATTCTTTCCAGTCCAGTAGGCGGTGCTTGTATTTTTTTCAGATGTCAAACCATAGACCCATCGTTCCCAGCGAATATCTCATTCAGTTTTTGAGTCTTGCTAAATTCATACGTTTTCATTCGTTTCGTTTTCTATATTTATTTGAATAAAAACATCAAAATTTCTAAAAAAAAAAACTGTATTCAAATTTGTCCGAATCCGTATGCTTCTTTTGTTCTCCCATTTTGTGTGAACCATCTAAAAAAAAGTAAAGTAAAATACGGTGGCCCTGTAATAAATTTAAGAACAGTACGATTACGAACTAAGAAGAGAACATAGTGAGAAGGTAGAGGAAGGAGAGAAACACACTCCAAAAACAGTAAGAAATATCGCAAGCTTTAAAACTAATAGAAAATTCGAAATGTTATCATCATTGATGTTGGCGTTGCCCTGTATTTATCGATTGATTTCTAGCTTTCTTTTTTTCAATAAAGTAATCGACAGAAAACCTGTCATTTTGTAACTCAACCTCAATGTTAAATATTTACGTATAATGCCATCGAACAAGAGTATTATCCTTACATTACTGTCGTTTGTGCTTATTAAAAAACATGTTTCATTAGCAGAAACCAACCGCAAAGCCAAGATGACTGAGAACATTGTGTGCCACAAGTGCCAGGAGGCCATCACCAAGCGTATGATCACCGCCCTGGGCAAGACGTGGCATCCGGAGCACTTCCTGTGCCGCCACTGCGATGAGCAGATCGTGGACGCCACCTTCAATATCCAGAGCGGAGAGCCGGTGTGCAACAAGTGCTTCGTGAAGCGCTACACCTACACCTGTGCCGGCTGCAAGAAGCCTATCCTCGAAAGGACCATCTGCGCCATGGGCGAGAACTGGCACGAGGCTTGCTTCTGCTGCGGCGGAGCCTGCAAGAAGCCTCTGGCCAATCAGGCGTTCTATGAGCGCGACGGCAAGGCTTACTGCAAACAGGATTACGAGGACCTCTTCGCTGCCAGGTGCGCCAAGTGCGAGAAGCCCATAACGGACTCAGCGGTGATCGCCATGAACGGGAAGTGGCATCGCGATTGCTTCCGGTGCAACAAGTGCGAGAATCCCATCACCTCGCAGACCTTCACCATCGACGGGGACAAGCCCGTGTGCCCCGCCTGCAATTGCTGACATCGCCCCGGATGTCCATGATGTTCATTAAGAGTTGGCCATTTCCTTGGTTGGTTCCTTACACTTAAGTTCAAAATAGTTCCCGATGCTTAGGAGGCCAAGATGCATGCAAGAGATCAGACCCAAACACTTGACACACTTGACACACTTGACACACTGGACACACTCGACACACTCGACACACTCGACAATACACACGCACACCAAATAAAAAGAAATAAGTAAAGTCTATAGAATGGGGTGGCCAGAAAATACCCTTTTATCTTAATTAGAATGCGGCCACAATAACAACTTCGAGATAAACAAGCCCTTTCCCAATATTAAATAAATATTTTCCCCAAGCCCAGTGAAAAGAAGCTGTCAAGAAAAGTGCTTGATATGAGATCATGTTTCCAAGGGCAAATAAACTACCCAGCCGTGGAACATGCACATCTGATTATCTCATAAACACCATTAGTCGGTGGGATGATGTTGTTTGGGGAGGGGTATCCCAGCAGTGCAGCGGAAAATGGAAAACTCCGCGAGGGTGTGCTGTCGTGCCGTCATCGTGGAAAATTCACACATTCGGGTAACCAACACGAAGCGGCTTCGTTAGTCAAGTTTTCTGCGGCTTTGGAGTTGCCGGCTGCCGGTTTCAGTTTCATTTTTCAAACGGAGCTCGTGCAAAGCGGTTCGGTTGGTTTTTAGCTCAGCGATTTTCCACAATCCAAAAAAGTGTATCCGCGGAAAGCTGGCCGAAAACGGGAAAAGAGAGGTGGCTAATTAATTACCCTGTTGAAACTGTCCCATAAATAATTGCCATTCGGGGCGAACAATTAAGGAGTCTGTGAAAAGCTGCAGCAGCTGCAAGCCTCCATAAGTCGCGTCTACCAAAATCAAGATCGTGTTTACGTATGTTGCGAACTCTGAAATTTATTTGCGAGTTATGGCCAGATTTTTTTTCCTGATTCGGATTTTCCAAATGCAGCCAATTTCCTCACGTCTAATGGCACTGACAACTCAATTCAGAACATCGTGTAGATTGGCATTGTAGACATTGTAGATTGTGATTTAGCCGTGCGTGTTGAAGCTGAATTAGTTTACTCAATTTGCGACTTCAAGTAATTGCAGTTTATTGAGGGAAATATTAATATTTTAATAAATTAAAACTGAAGTCGGGAAAACGATTTACTAACAACAACTAACAACTGAAATACAGGTGTTCGGTGTTCACATCTTTGATAGTAAGACATTTTAAATTTGGGTGGTCGGAAATTTGTTATTTTATTTATTTTCTAATTAATACTACAGACGTACATTTTTAAATGCGATACAAAAGATAACTTTCAGCAAAATTATCCAAATACTTTTAGAAAATATAATACTTTTTTGCGCTGGTTCCGGTGGCAAGTTAATATAAATGTTAATACTCACCTCAGACAAGTTACAAAATGTGAGTTTAATTGAAAAATATTTCATTTTGATTACCTAGGTGACAGAAAATTAATTGTTAGCATATGCAAATGACAATCGCGGTATGAATTTGCATACTACAAATGTGTTGTAGCTCATTCAATTCGATCAATTAGAGTTTATAATATTTGCTATTGCGGATTGTTTTGGATCAACTAGAACATCCCGCATACGCCACCTTCAAAGCGGATGTCATTCCTGAACCCTTTTTCGTGGAAGTGGAATCCGAGCCAGAGCTCTAAGCTCCCAGGCCAAAATTATTGATGCTACTCTGGCATTCTTTTCCAATTCGCCGATGTCTGCGAACGAAGAAATAACAGAGGCAACTAACAAGCCGATTGCACTGGAAAGAAAACCTCTAACCTTTTTAACTTTTTAACCTGCATTATGTTGTTTCATTCTGTTTATCTACGTTTTATTCTTCTGGTATATTTTTCACCCATACCCGTTAACCATTATTCAAAAATATTATTAACTCGATTTAATAATGGGGTCCTAAAATTCCATTTGTTGTTATTACAAGTCATACCAATATTTTTACACACGTAAAAATGAAATGGAATGAAAATTAAGTTTTTGTTTATAGCCTGCTTTCAGTGAATAACGGATTTTTTCTGCTGATTCTTACAATCTTTTTGTCGCAGTGCAGTAAAAAAACAGTCGGGGGCAGTCACTGACACTGAAGAACCTCCACAGTCGTACTTTGACTCTTGCGGTCGTCGGATGTTTGTTAGCTTGCCGACTTCGCATGTTTTATATGGAAATAGCCATTTTTGGCGTTTCGAGCCACAGGACGGCTGTAGACGCACCTTTAAAGTTCGCCCGGATCGGCTGGGTCGCGCTTAACCTTTAATGGGGAAACGCCATGGGCCCGAGCCTGGGCTCAATTGAAAGCCCCTCCAATTGGCAACCGGTTGGCTCCCAGTGAATGCCTCTGAGTTTCTGTGTGTGTCTGCTGCGAAAGCCTCTTTGTGTCAGTCTTGTGTCATTAGCATCCGCCAACTGAGCGCTCCTAGTGTGTCAAAAGATCTGAACTTTAAAGTGCTCAGGTGCTGAAGAGGGCCGCAGACGAAAAGTAGACAGCAGACACTTGGACTGCCAGTCAGTCAGTTAGTCGGTCTCTCGGTCTCTCGGTCTCTCGGTCTTTGAATGCACTGCGAAAAAAAATTGTGAGTTCCCACATGCGCACATGTGGCTTGATATCCAAAAACAATCTCCAGAAAGTGTGGTTTGAAGCAATATCCCCGAAAAATGTGCTTGCAGTGATCAACAAAAAAAGTACAGAACATGTAGTAACTAAATGCCTTAATACGAATCCCAATTACGAATACCAATTAATCAAGTCAATGTGTCAAAGTCAAAGCCCAGAGCTTCAGTTTCCAAGCAGCTTCACACAACTATTTTCGCATTCGGGCTTTCGGCCAGTGTTTGTGAATTGCTTATCACGTTTTGTCATGTTTTGTTTGACTTTGGGCTCGTTTGAATTATGCGTGCTATCTTCCATTGCCATTCCCCTGGCCAGCGGGTAACTCACGCCGCAATTGTCTCTTGCGGGCTCTTTTTATCACACCTGCCGTGCACCGCTGGATACCACACACATGCCACCCATCCATCGGCACTGGAGCGATGTGGAGTGGAGTTCTCTGTGGTACTCTGTGGTACTCTGTGGTACTCTGTGGGGCATGGAGTGGTGAGAGTACACGCACTTCCTCTACCTTTTTTGTCTTTTCACGGCACGTCCTCGTCGAGTGGAGCTGAAGCCTGGTACTTGCTTGGAATTCGTTAGATTTGCTAACGTTACTAGTTCTATTGTTTTTCGAGTTCTTAAAATTGTTCAAGGTTTTGGGCTGAGGGTTCAGAACGGAGGTTCAGAAAACGTACAATTAGCATTATTAGTGTACACAAGTTGTGGTAACTTTAAGCCCGAAACTGTCCAAAAAACCATTCGGATCTTTGAAGAAAGGCAGCCAGAGCAAGCTGTGAAGTAAACCCACATTGCTTGCCCAAATAATTTAATTAAATTATTCCATTTAAAAACCGATTGAGCCAACCGAAGGCGATTCGACATGAAGTGAATCGGCAAAAAAGAACAATTAACAAGAACAATAAGAACAAAAAACAGCACGCGTTCGACGTTCGGCGTTCGGCGTTCGACTTTAGAGGGGCTCTTAAAAAATGTAGAATTCAAAAAATATAAAACAAAACACAGAAAGCAAAGCCCATAAGCCTCTCACCTGGCGCTGGCCAAAAATAGCGGCCGAAGACCATTTAATAACAATATCAATATGGGAAACAAATTCGAAGCTCATTTTGAATTGCAATAATCAGAATTCGTAGACCGCGCGGCTCTCAAGAATTTTGTGCGGCATTAATCGAGTGATAAATTAGATTGCTTAAATGACGAACGGCAGTGTGGGCGCCGCTATCAATAAAAAATAATTACCATGCACACCCTTTCAGAGGGTACATTGATTTTTTCGAAAATGAACTTTTGAATAAAAGCAAATGGGATGCCCTCCAGAGTTTGAACACTTTATTTTTGTAAAGCCAGCGACTCTAAACTTACGTTCTGCACCAAAAACGAAAAACTATTAATGTTCGTGGTCTATATATTTATCTGCCATACTCATTGTTCTTTTTTCATATTTCCTGCTCTGGTTTTCGCACATTAATTGATGAATGCTACTTATCAATTTGTGATCAAAAGTAATTAAGTTTGTGACGGAATCGAACGTGGCTAATTGGATACAGCATTGGATTGAAAAAAGAAAAAAGAAACACATGGAAAAAAGACAAACAAAACGCGACAATTTGTAGAGAAACCCCATTAAAAACGGCGTTCAATATGTGTAAATGTGTAATGTGCGCATACGAGTGAGCGAAAATTTCCGACTGATAACTGACTTTGAAATAAAAGTAACCACGATGGTGTCTACTGCTATTGCTTTTGTGACGCTGCTAACAATGATAGCCCAACATAACAACTGTGCAGGTAAGTGAGCTACGCACAATTTAAAGATGTTAGAAAGGTGAAACTTTATCACTTAATATGCTAGATGGGGTGATGCATCGATCCTTTCAATCTGAACTTATGCATCTTGAGGAATGCATCTTGAGGAACAGAAACAATAAACAATAGAAAACAATAAGCACCTCTTGTAACCGACTGAAGTGCCAAAGGCTTTGCCTTTCTATTTGCAGAAATACTGCAAGAAATTCTTAGAATATTAAGTATGCACGGCCTTTTTTGAAAATTTGCAATTTAGGCCATCAAATAACTTTTTGCCGTTGATATTAATCATTGCAACTAGCCATGGTATATTGCATGGTAAACTTGGACAAAATGACTGAAAAGCTATCTGCAGCAAAGCCCATTAACCCCTTTTTCTCCTGGTTCTGTTGCAAACAGAAATCTCGTAAAAGGCAATTACCATAATTAGCATCGAGTGCATCGAGTGCATCGAGTGCCAGTGAACACATCTCCCGAAGGTATGGTGTCTCTATAAGTAGTAGACCTTCTGACCCTCGTTGGGGACTCTGGGTGCTTCCTGGAGATGATTCACGTGCCCAAGGATGCAGTGCTCAACTCCAATTTATAAGCCAGTCTGCAAGGCTCCTGTTTTCATTCGACTGCCACAGGTGTGAACTGACGTTTTGACAAGTTGGTAAGCGATATGTGGGCCTGGCTTTTCGCTTTTGACTTTGCAGCCAACTGACTGACGCTGATGGACTGGACTAGCGACCAACTCCCTGGGGCCGCTCCATGAATGCCTCAAACTGGGAAAAATTCTTTGCAACATTCCGCAGAGTAAACTCATGTCATCCCTTTTCGATTCTAAACGTTTTGTGAATATCTTAATATCACATGATTTTTACTAGCTTTGCATTGATTTTGAATGGTTTACCTTAAACTAATAACAGAAAAATATTTGTACAATATGGGCAATTTTCCCGCCGAATAATTGTAGTTATTAGTCTTGTGATTCCAGCGTATTAACCCCAATTACATTTTTGTTAGTGTATGACGTGCCAGGCGAGCACACGCCCAAAAAATGAATTCATCATCATCATCATGCGAAGGCACATATCGAATTTTTTCGGGGGATGACTACAACTGCGTTCCATTCCAAGACAGCTGGCACTAAAAAATTCCCCTTTAAGCCCTGCCACGTTGAATGCATCCCATACGAATCGCCGGTCAATCAGTCACTCGGGTTAAAGGTGTCGAGGTGCCCGCCAGCTGCCTTTTGCCCCTTCCCCGCCAGAAATTCATGAATTTATGTCCAATCAATTAAGTCAATAGGTGTGTGCCTGCGTTGGTTTTATGTTTTTCTATATGTTCCTCGCATTCTGCGAGCTGTTTCATGACTTTAACTAGAACGTTTCGCCTAATGACTGGCTTTAAGCTGTTGCAAAAAGAGACAACGACTGACCGACCCCAGGCTATTTCGGACTTAAGAATTAAGAATTAAGAAAATTATATAGTAGTGCCATCGATCTTAGCTAGATAACTACATACTTGCTTTTCTTTATTTTGCTATAATAGAAAAATGTGGCATTACAACTGATATTTGTATTTGTTTTAACCCCAATTTGAATGGCTGAATATCACAAAAAAACATTACTTTAAGCCAGTCTCCATTCTCTTCGTAAAAATCTCCAAAGTTATGGCAAATCTGTTAGCCCGCCACAGAACATTTGCACGGTATTTCATATTTTGCACACATTTTGGCCCGATTTATGAGCGGGCTGACACATTTATCAGGCAGTCAAGGCTTCGAGGCAGTTCGCTGTCTTCTACTCCGGTAGGTATTTGCATAGCAAAATAATAACAAAACGAAAACCCATTGGCAGTTATGGAATCAGTGTCTGCCACTGTCTGTCCAACAGTCGCACCCGGGCTGAGATCCCAGAAATAGCATGATTCAGCTGCAGATATGGCGCCTATAATGCACTCGCATTGAGCTCCTCCAAGTGGGAGTCTGGAATGTGCATTGCTTATTGAACTTCTTTTCCGGCGCACATTCCTGTTCGCAAATACAGCGCTTGCGAGGTGGATAAAATGAGAGCTTTTGAGGAAATGAAAAGTTCCGATGGCGGCTTATAAGGCAATCTATTTGAGTTCCGCGAATGCCTTGAACACTTTTACAACGTAAGTTGACTAATTGTTGCTCAGTTTAATTAGTCGTAATTAGCGTACATTTTAAGAGGCCCTTGACTTTGACTAATGCTTTCATTGACTAATGCTCGCCGACAGTCCGCCCATCGATCACCGTCCAGAGTCTGATAGTTCTGGAAGTGGTCTTAGTTGTATGAACGGGAGTGTCGCCCCTCACTCAATGCCAAAGGCATAACGTCTTTGAAGTTCGCCTGGTGACTTCTAGTCTGCGTTTATTCCGTAATTTCCTTTACTTTCCTCAATTCCTTATCCGCAGTGACTGTGCACTTCTGTGTGCCAGACTGAAAAGGAAAACTTTAATAAAGATTGCATTTTCAACAACAACAACAACAATTTGTGTCTGGTTGATGGAGATACCCTTTTTTATCATTATTATATTATTATAGGAAAGCAGATAAGCCATTTATAAACTGCCTAAAAAGTAATGAGAAAAACACATCTCTTCAACTATTTGTACATATTAAATTTAACTATGACATACAAAACATTTTTAAGTCTATGCTGTGACATTTATAAGATAGCTCATGATTCTTCCACGAGCTTAGCGATTCTAGGCAATTTAAAGTACTGTTTGATAAACAAAGAATCAGAATAGGTTGTTTAGAGTACAAGTGACTTTTAGAGTGCCATTGAAGCTCAACTTGTTTTACATTTAATTTGCCTCGGCTCTAGCAGAGAGAAAATTTCAGGGACAGCCGGGACAGGAAATGGAAAAACATTCAAGACAATTTGTCTGCACACATTTCGATCGGGTGAAGGTAGAAAGTGGGAGAAAGGCGGGAGTGGTGTGGAGTGGATTTAATAATGCGAATCTGAGCAACAACCAGAGCCTGAGATTGGCCAAAGCCAACAGTTGCAGCAGGAAAGAGCCACGGCAACAGACAACTGCAGTCAGTGCCAAGGAAAACAGAAAACCACGTCTGGCGTACGCGACGTATGAGTAATGAAAATAACAATGCAACAGGGAAAGGGACGGGAAAAGCGTTGCGAAAAAGACTAAAAAGCCAGGACAAAGACAAAGTTTTCATTACGCAGCAGCAGACAAAAATAATGTGTGTCGGATGCTGGAAAACACCATATAATCCGCACTCCAAATGACTCGTTTTCATCGCGTACAAAAAACAAGGACTATAAACTCCGGAAGGTTAATTGGTAGTTGGAACTGACCAAACAGACGGGCAAACAACAGTCGACCTAATTCGATGCGATGTCAATTAATTCGGGCAGATTAATTAGTTTATGCCAAACTAGTTGACATTTCATCCCGGTGCCGCACCCCACTCGGAGTCTCCATTTCACCTGGTCAATGGCCACCAAGTTCAGGAACACAGGCGCAGCTAATGGTCGTGTCGGGATTCGAGTCGCCGCCCATCAATTGTTGACTGTGCTGTCATTAGCGATTCTTGTACACTGAACTTATTTAGGAGCATCAATTCTCATAGGGTTTTTGGTCGCTTTATCATTTTAGAAGAGAAACCCCCAGCATCAAAGTAAATGGGAACACATCCTAGGCTTAGGCCATTAAGTCTCTAGAATGAACTTTGAGATTTATATTATTTATAATAATTGGAATTATAACATCAGAGCGGTATTTACCTATATTCGTTTTTGTTCAAAAATGGAAATCATATTGTAGTAGATCCATTTTATTTCACAATAACATCCTGAACCTTTTTCTTCTTTTTCTTCGGTAAACACTGCCAACGAGTCCAGTCACCCCAGAAATTCTCTATGGGTTATCCAGTTCCTCCCCAATTTAAAGGCAACGTTTTATCCACTTTTTAATGCGCCATTCACTGGTCTTTCAATTTACCACCTAATACGTGTAGATAACCTTAGTCCCTTCCCGTTCCATACCTGCCCCTTTCCTCCTGCTGCTTTCAACGCTTTTTTGGTTCATACGGCTTCTGGCTTCTGGCTTTTGGCCGCGTTTTGCGTGTGGTTGAGGGAGTGCTTTTTAATCACCAGCTTTTCCCCTCTCACCTGGCACTGGCTTAATGGTCTTAGAGCTCTGATCTCCTGGGAGTAGAAGGGTCAAGCTGAGATTCAATTGAGAACTGATTGAAGCAAATAGGCGGTGTACTTGTTGATTGTTGATTGTTGAAGGCTAGTTCGGTCTAGTTCACCTTATTTGACTTAACGGTTTCATATAAAATACTCATTTTCGCACAAAAGGGAAAATGCTTAGCCTGTGCAGGCGAAATCTTTTCCTATGCTATACTTACATGAAATATCTTCCCGATTGGTTGTAAAAAATGATATCTGTTGGTCAACATAAATTAACATTTTCATAGTTTCCTATTACAAACATTTGGAGCGATTCAACAACCACAAGTTTGAGCAGTTTATTAGTTTTTGTGAAGTATAGCACTTGGTACTTAATCTTGGAGGGAACCCCTCATCCACGAACTGGAATGGCGCCATCACTTGGCAAGAATCAGGGAAGCAAGGGACGGCATAATCCCCGCATATTTCATCAGATACGCTGACAGCATTTATAAATTTTTGTGGGTTGGTCCTTGTCTCAAAAGCGCCACGTTGGGCGCCAAGGACACGCACTTAAAATGTCATTATAAATGCGCGCACGTTGGAGTAGCACATATCCAACTCAAACCCCCTCGTTTACATATTTCATCACCGTTTTCCGCATGCCTGAGCGTCAACAAATGTAGTTTTATTATTTATAATGTGTGCTATGCCAAAGGTCCTTCCAGCCGGGAAGCGATTTTCCCTCCGCCGCTGTGGATTGCCATTGCCGGTATAACCAGAACCGACCCCTCCATTGTGGTAGCCCTCTGTTTGGCCACCTCTCGAAGGCTATGGCGTAATTATGACAGGCGTTTAGTGGAGGTACCATCGCTTGCTTTGTGGGCATCCAATTAGCGGCTTTTTATTCATTTATTCCGGCTGTTTACATTTACCTCCGGAATGCAGTGCGAGGCTCGATTCGATGCGGGGTAATCACTTTAGATTAGCGTAGTAATTCTTAGTAATTTTGGAGAACTTCTTGTTCGGGAAATGAAATGCTTGTTCTGTTAAATAGTCAATTTCAATTTGTATTTTCCAGATCTTTGAAAAAGGAGGAATCCCCGAAAATAAAAATATACATATATGTATACTTTATATATACACACGCATATAAATAAAAGTAGAAAAATAATATTTCGCTATTAAAAAACGTACAAAAACGCACCAAGTGCACCAAGTGCACCAAATGCACCCAATTTAGTCGTTAAACTTCCCAAATATCCCTGCAAGTAAATCAGTTAAATTTCAATGCATTTAATGGCTATTTGTTCAACAAGATACGCCAATTGATTTACTCCATAACATGACACGAGTCGTTTCGGTTTCCCCCAATGCGTACTACAAATATTGTGGCATAAAAATGTGGGGCATGAAATTCTCGGGCACGGAGCGAGGAAAATTTGTATCCAATTATGCCTGGGGTTGTATTTTTTCCGGCTAACAAAAACTTTATCGTTATCACAAAATCAATACGCAACCAGATGACGCCGACACTTCAATTGGGATGACAGCAAAGTTTCCTGCCCTGTTAAATCGGAAGGGCGGTGTTGCCTTCGTCATTTTGATAACCCATATGCTAATAACTAATATCTGTATTATATTTATTTATCGCTTGTATTGGACTTTGACTCGTACGCAAACACACGGACACAACAATCGAGGGTCATTAGGATGGAGCTCTTATCAAATTACGCATACGCCCTGTTCAATTTGGTCTGCAGGGGGAGTTCGGAACTATTGCCAGATCTATTAGGGTCAACCCAAGCTTATTAAACTAAATCTTTTGATTGGATTTAATAACGACTGTCAGCGTGTGCCCCTCCGTTGATGCAGAAAATGTACAAATAAAGCCATTCTGAAATATATTTTATGATTTGTTGCACAGTGGTTACTATCTCTGTTAGTTGCAATAAATACACATAAAATAAGTTAATTGTAAGAAAGATACTTTGATTTTTACCTACATTTCCTAGCTGCATATTAAGCCACAAATGCAATTGGAAACCCACTTTAACTGAGTGGGTCAATTGTGGTCAACCACTTGTGGCAGCATAACAAACAATAACACAAAACCACCACCCCAACCCTTAATAAAATCCCTTATGACGCCATCCACATTAAGTTGATTTTCCACCCTCTTGCTCCTTTGCAGCCGTCGATGTTTACTTTCCCAGCACGTCGGTGAAATTCAATCTGCCCATCAATGAGGAATCGGAGAGCATATTCTCCAAGATCCCGCTGGCTCAGTTCCAAGTGCTGCGGATGGAGAACAACCGGTTGGCCAGTGATTTCTTGTATAGCCTGGAGCAGAATCCACTGCTCCGGATAAACAGTTCCTCCGGCGAGATATATATGCGCACCGATTACCGCTCACCAAACTCAAGTGCCACGTTTTTGGTGACCGCATTTCCCAGGGATCAACCGGATCACGAGCTACTGCCTGTTTCGCATCTTTCGTTGGAGGTGACTCCGCAGTCCCTGGAGGATTACTGTGCTGAACTGGAGCACATTTGCTTCTGGAGGAGCGCTCAATACAGTGTAGCCGAGTCACAGGGTGCACATCGGAGCAAGGATTTCTTTGAGCCCGTACTTATAGGAGCCCTCAATTCCCGGGCTGCGAAGTATCTGTGCCCTCATGTATCTCTGGCATACTCCATCAACGCTGGTAGTTCCCATTTCGTGTTGAAACAAAATCGACTCTACACCCGAAAACCCTTGGATCACGATGAGCTCAATGGCCTGAACGCCAGGGCAGGGCAGCTGCAGGCCAGGATTACCTGCACGGTTAAGTTGTCCAGCAGGGATGAGAGGAAATTCTCGCGCATCTTGGATATCAAGTTGTTGGATCGCAATGATAATGGGCCGAAGTTGCAGGAGACTAACTCCAAGTTTGATTTCTACCTGGATCAGCCCTACTTTCAAGCGGTAAGTCTAAGCGTTGCGGGGGCTGGCGGATTTGCGAGGAGTGGGACTAAAACGCGGGAGAGGACTTCAGGGGTAGGGGCATACCAACCAGCCCTCACCAGGCAGACTGTTCGTCTGCCGGCTGTCTGGCCGGTCACTGGGTGCGGGCTTATTGAATTCGTCCATGATGGACGCCGCCTAGACACGCAATCAGGTCGGATGCACTCGAAAAATATTTAGCGAACATCTCTTTTGCCTCAAAGAAGGTTTGTCAACGAACTTTCAGACACGTGTGCAAATGATAAAAATCCCTAAAAAGGTGTTTACCTTTCCACAATATTTTTTTGGGTGTACCCTGCTGCTTACCCTGAAATTATTTCGCCATTGCCATGTCTGGGTCCAAAGGTCCTTTTTGGGGTAGAAGGACAAAGTTGGCCACTTCCGCGATTTCTTTTCTAACTTCTCCTCCTATCCAACGCGTATGCTGCCATTAAAACGCGTACGCTTATGGGCTTCTATGATTGGAGCATGACAGACAGGAAAGAAAACCGAAGGAAACGGAATGGAAACGGGAACATCAAGTGACTTCAACGCGTATTGCAGTCGCGGTCGGGGTCCTTAAAGTTGCCTCAAAAGGAAATTATGTTGCCGTGTTGAAAACAAGCCAAGCCTATCCCTAGGGATCGGCGAACTATGTCAGTTCAGGTGCAGATAGGGCGATCTGCTTACTTCAACTAGAGTAATTGGCTCTGTACTAAAGTCCTGCCATTACAAATTACTCCAGGTGGCTCTGCATTAAAATTATGTACGTACAATAACGTACATTTTATTTTATTTCGAGGAAATTGCTGCCGACATGTCCCATAACAAAGTGAACAAAAGTTTGGTGCGATGAGGTGTGGCTGAAGTGCAACTAAGCATGGGTGGGCCAAAATGAAAGCCAATTCATTTTCAGATAATTTTAATAGCTTACAAAGGCATTCAAGGAATATATACATATACCGAGCACAGATATACAGAATTAGTAAGCTAAACAACAAAAGGTATTCCTTCAAATTATACATATTCCGTTACTGTTTAGTAAAATCAACAGAGCCAATTTCCTCGACTATCCGATACTCGTTACTCAACTAGTGGAGGAAATTTGTTTCTGCTATCGATGTTCGTCAAGAAAAATAGTAATATTAAAAATATACAAAACTTGTTACAAAACTGTGGGCAGGCAGTTAAATTCTAATTAAAAATACGAGGCTTGTGGGCGTGGCTATCTTCTTAAGCAGACTAGTGCTTTCTACGCTTCTAGAATGATCTTAACATTCTAGTTTTTAAGGTTCCCGAGATCCCATCGTTCACACGGCGACAGACTAAGAATATATGTATATACCTTATAGGGCCGGAAACGCGTTCTTCTTCCTCTAGAAAAGCTCTAGAAAATACCTATACCTCCTATTTCTATATTTACATTACACATCCTCCCCTTGCTCTTAGAAAACAAACTCAAATCGTCAAGAAGAGACTTATTTAAGTAAAGAGTAAATTCTTAAAAAAGCATCAATCCAACCTAACACGAACTCCAGAGAGGACAGCCTGGTAATGTCCCTGCCACTGGGATGCATTAAATGGGTTTTTAGCCTAGGAATGGGGTGAGTCAAGCACTTCACAGGGAAATGTCAGGTCCCAGAGGATCGAAAACCCCAGCCTGACCTTGTGCACGAACGAAAATGCTAATCACCAAGAGGGTATCCTTGGAGGGCAGTGCAGCAATTTGCCAGGGGGTGCCAAGTGGAATTTAATTATCGCTGGTCAGTAAATGCTAATGAAGCTAGCTGCTAATACGTATATTTTTACGTATCCCACAGGACGAGGAGGCGGGAAAGAAAATAATCTACGTGGACAAGGACACACTGGAGGCAAATGCTCACCTGGTCTACGCCGTCCACAATGACTCCAATGGTCTTCTTCGGCCCGACTGCCACGCCTACGAGGCTGATCACACGGGCAGACCACATACCATCGTCAGTTGTCGTGAGTATAGGGATTAAGTTGTTACATAATCTGTATCTTTAACTATCTGTTAACAAAACTCGTTTTTGACAATAGAACTGCGATTCTCCCGAAATGGTGTCTTCCGGGAAACCCCCTATTGTGTGTCCTTGGAAGCTCGGGATCTGACCATTGAAAGCCGTATCGATGCCATGTCAGCGACAGCCAATGTTTGCTATCATATTAATCTGAGTAATCTTCACGAATCTGACCAAGAATTACCGCAAGCACTTCCCCTACGGTCACGTCAACATCGAATATTCGAGAGCGAAGAATTCAACGGAGATTCTGCGCGCCGATCTGTAAGCTCTCCGACCGTGGATTACGAGAAGGATGTTTCCGTATACAGATCGGCTGCTTCTAGTTTTCGAGTTGTCCAGCCTGACAGTTTTCTGGACTTGATGAGGTTACGGTCAATTCGCTTCGATATTGTTGAGGATAAACTGGGAGCTTTTGGCATCACCTCAACATCGGGTATTGTCTTTGTGAAGAACCCGCAGGCTTTGGAGGAGGCGCCGGAAACCATTTACTTCCTAAATGTCACCTGGATCGATCAGCAACGACTCTCTCACGTTCGAGTGATCAATGTGCACTTGGTTCATGGTAGACCCGAGAATACTAGTTGCGAACTGAAGATCAAGTCCCGATCACAGACCTGTGCCCAGATTAAATACCAATCGCAATGCGGTCGGTATTGTGGCTTGGCCACAGGTGGAGGATCTTGCCAGTGGAGGGGATCCAACTCAGCCATGTTTGGCACTAGATATGGTTCCTGTGTCCCCGAATCTCGTTACTGCCCCGATCATGTCTGTGATCCCCTAGAGGAACTGAACCCCATGGCCTGTCCGCAGGATTGCACTCCAGCTGGAAAAATTGTGGGTCCCCATTCGAGTAATGAGAATAAGAAGGGGATCTACAGTGCCTCCGGAACCTGCATTTGCGAGGATAATGGCAAGTGCTCATGCGCTCCCTTAGACGAGGAATCCAAGATGAAGAAACCCCGAAAACGAAAGAACGAAACAGACGCTGAACCTTTGCTGGGCGGACGAAGAGGTACTCCTCCGAATCAGCCACTTCAGGATCCCCTGCTCCTAGGTGTCCTAAATGTGGCCGGTTTCGAGTGCGACCGCTCCTGCATGTTTTTCGTGATCACTTGCCCTCTACTGTTTGTTCTCCTGCTTCTCTGTTTGCTGATTGCGCAGAGGAAGATGCTCCAACGTCGCTTGGGCAAACAATCGATGACCACGTCTTCGAAACAAATTCTTCCGGAATCAGGAGACGGAGATCTGGCCTTGATGCCGCTGCAGAGTGGTTTCAGGTTCGAAAGTGGCGATGCCAAGTGGGAGTTTCCCAGGGAGAAACTGCAACTAGATACGGTTTTGGGAGAGGGTGAATTTGGTCAGGTCTTGAAAGGCTTTGCCACCGAGATCGCTGGCTTGCCGGGAATAACCACGGTGGCCGTAAAGATGCTGAAGAAGGGCGCCAATTCCGTGGAGTACATGGCCCTGCTCTCGGAGTTTCAGCTTCTCCAGGAGGTCTCTCATCCGAATGTGATCAAGCTTCTAGGCGCCTGCACCTCCTCGGAAGCGCCTCTCCTGATCATCGAGTATGCCCGGTATGGTTCGCTAAGAAGCTATCTTCGACTCAGCAGGAAGATCGAGTGTTCTGGCGTAGATTTTGCTGATGGAGTGGAGCCGGTTAATGTTAAGATGGTTCTTACCTTTGCCTGGCAGATTTGCAAGGGCATGGCTTACCTAACTGAGTTAAAGGTGGGTAAAGGATATAATTTTTGCAACCAAAATATTGACGTCCTTTCATCCTCCAGCTGGTGCATCGTGATTTGGCTGCTAGAAATGTTCTTCTTGCGGATGGCAAGATATGCAAAATTTCAGATTTCGGACTGACTCGAGATGTTTACGAAGACGATGCCTATTTAAAGAGATCCCGAGACCGTGTGCCCGTCAAGGTAATACCGCCGAATTAACCGCCTTTAAAATGAATAGTAATCTGGAAACCTATTTTAAAGTGGATGGCTCCGGAGTCTTTAGCGGATCATGTGTATACCAGCAAATCGGATGTGTGGTCCTTTGGCGTTCTCTGCTGGGAATTGATCACCCTGGGAGCCTCTCCGTATCCTGGCATTGCTCCCCAGAATCTGTGGTCCCTGCTGAAGACGGGCTTCCGGATGGACAGACCAGAAAATTGTTCGGAGGCTATCTACTCCATAGTTCGAACGTGCTGGGCTGATGAGCCAAATGGAAGACCCTCCTTCAAGTTCCTGGCTTCGGAGTTTGAAAAGCTTTTGGGCAACAATGCCAAGTACATAGATCTGGAAACGAATGCCGTTTCGAATCCCCTATATTGTCAGGATGATTCCGCCTTGATAACCATGGAACTAGGCGAACCGGAATCGTTGCAGCACCTTTGGTCACCACCCAAAATAGCCTACGACATCCATGACCAGGGCACCAGCTACGATCAGTCAGAGGAAGAGATGCCAATGACTTCGGCGGCTCCACCAGGCTACGATTTCCCACGACCTTTGATTGATGCTACCGCCAAAGAGCAGGTCTTGCGATACGAAAACGATTTGCGATTCCCCTTAAATATTCGGAAATCCAGTTGTACTCCAAGCTACAGCAACATGACTACTGGATCTCCAGCGACCACCTCGTTGCCACATTATTCTATTCCCGTAAAGAGGGGTCGCTCATATCTGGATATGACCAACAAGAGTCTCATCCCAGACAACCTGGACAGCAGGGAGTTTGAAAAGCACCTGTCCAAGACCATCTCGTTCCGTTTCTCTAGTTTGCTGAACCTTAAAGAAACGGCGGAGCTCACTCCAGGACAGCAAGCTGAGGATGCAGTGTAGGACATAGTTTTTCCCAGAGTTCTTATCTCACGCCTCTTTTTCAGTTCAAACTGTTTGTTGATTAGTTTTAGTTTTACATTAAATCAAGTAGCTTTATGCTGAAACCAAATATGGATTTTAAGAAAACCGATTTCGATTTCGAATACTCGCAAGCATTTAAACATTATTTTAATTAGCCAAAGATCATATTTCTAAAATCATAATTGATCATAAATTCCAAAGCTTTGTTTTGAAAAGTTATATTTTGAAACTGATTCTAAACAACAAATAATCAACTGAAATACAGAACTTAAATTATTTGTAAGCTATTATGCCAGAAGAATTAAAGGTTATTGAAAAGAATGATTTATTTCACACAATCTGTAGTACACTATAATTTTTTAATACTTAAAAAAATAGGATTTGTTTATGGAAATGCTTGAAAGGACTTAAGATTGTGTCAGCCTGCATAGGGCGCTTTTGTGTTTGGATATTTATTTAAAATTAAAACCTTTACGAAAACTTAATTTGATATTGAAAAAGTTTGCTAAATTAAGCTAGGTTGATTAATAATTTCCATCTATATAATATAATACCAGTCATAATCTAAGTTTCAATTTATTTTTGTCATAAGCTTATACAATCATAAGATTAACCTCTATTATAAATCATTGAGTACACCTGGTATATCTTAAATCCAGCACGAACTATCTCACAGGCACTTCAGATATTTAGGTATTCGAACCACTGTACTTATTTATCGATGACAAATCTTTTTTATAAGCCAAAAAGCGATCAACAAGAGGACTGTAAATACTTGTATGTACTGCATGTTATTTAAATTTTAAACATTAATTAAAATAATATAAAATAAATTAACAAAAAGCGAAATACTCGTACTTCACTCATCATCGGGTACCAGCAGATTGAGATTAGCACTGCCCGCTAGGCTGCCCATAAAGGTTTCCTCGTCTCCTCTCACGGATAGAGTTTCCCTACCAGTCAGCACCTTTTTCTCCCGTATCATGGCCGTTCTTTCCCATCGCGACCCCTTGCAATTCTTACAGCTCTGTTTGGGCAACTTAAATACGGTGGTTGTCCGATTTCCGCAGTCTTTGCACTGGAAGAATCGCTTTTCAGCATCGACCACTTTCAAGGGGTGCTTCTGCTCCTTGCAGCGATCGGAGGCGGAGAAGGCTGTGTACTTGCACACCTGACAGATGACCGCCTTGCATGGCATCTTGTATGTGCCCAGCATCTTCTCTTCCATCGCTTCCTTGCGTTCAAGCTTGTTGAAGTACTCCTCCTGCGCCTCGCGCTCTCGCATCTCCACGAGATTCGTATGCGATGAGGTGGCCGCCATAATTTTCTCGATTCTCGATTTGCGCATCATTTCTCGATCGTCCTCTTCCATTTTTTGCCGCTTGGCACTGCTGGAGAACTTCTCGTTGAGTTCATCGATTGCTCTTCTCTTACCACTTTCACTACCTCGTGTGGAGTTGGGATTGATCTTCTCCAGTGGCTTCTTCTTCAACAGGGCAGCTGCTTTCAGCTTAGCATTTTGCGCCTGTCGGGATCCTAAATTTATCTCAAAGGAGAAGTTTTCGCTACCGGAAAGCTTCGGCGTTAAACTGGCATCAAAAGAAAAGCCCCGGTTTTTGAATTTCTCTGGAACAGGTGTAGTGGGCATGCAGACATCGTGCTTGGCTGCTTCGGATTCTTTTTTTTTATCAGTTCCCAAGACATGGCCCTCCGCCTGTTTTTCCTTTTTAAAGCGATCATTTTCCTCTTTAAGCAGACGCAGCCGCTCTAGATCTTGGACTCGCTGTTTTCTAGACGCTTCCACACCACCAGCCAAACGGGAAACGGGACCACCACGCTCCGCATATGGAATTTTCGTGGGTTCGGCTGTTCTGGGCTTTGAGGCGTGGTTAGCGGTGTGGGCGAAAGGGGAAACATCATAGCCAGCCAGCATACTCAAACGATCACGTTCCTTGGCGATTAACTTGGCACTTTTTCGTGCGGGTACTGCAGTGAAGGTTTGGCCACCATAAAATACCTCATTCTTGCCTTAACAGAAAAAAAAAAACTAAGTTAACTTGAGGTTTCTTCGAACTCAAAACCTGCTTACCCAAAACTTTGTTCCTCAGCTCATTGATCCCCCGACCTGCGGTCGCCGATTGCAGTTCCGAACGTCGGGACATCTTTCCATATTCCTGCTTCACATGGAAAATGCAATAATCACAGTCGGTTAGATTAACCACCGAAGTGCACTTGTCCCCATTTTTTTTGGTGGCACGACATGTGCCCAAATCCTTGGACTGACCCAGGATCATGACTTTCTGGGAGCTATCGATGGATAGGCAGGCCACATCGGAGCTACCCGCTCTCCTCTCGAAAATAGTTGGATTCAAGACAGCCAGGCACAGACCCTCAGCTGTTTTCCACAGGGATTTGTGTGCCTCCTTGAAAAGGAAAAGTGAGATCGTTTTAACCTCTCCCCTCAGATCGGATAGTTTCCAGGTGGAGTAGGGATCACCTTTTTTGGTGTTCTTTACGGGATTTTTGGAAACCAGAGCGCCAGCAATGACCCAGTCTTTAGCCAAATCACCCCGCTCGATGTGGAACGCAACGCCAGAGAAGGGCACAGGTTTCCTGCCCGCCATGCGCTCCTGCAACAATGAGCTGGAGACTAGCGGATTGACCATGCGCAGTCCAAAGACTGGATCCGTGTAAATAGCAGAGACGGGAGCACTTGGCTGGGATGTGGATGCCACGGCGGCAGCGGCTGGCGGAGGTCGTTGAAACGTGCTGCTCACCGCCGACTGGCGTTTAATGGGATGGTGCGGATTTTTCAGGGGTTGCGGCGTGGATGTAACCACCTGGGTAGACTTTTTAAGCTCCTGATCCACTTCCCTCGCCACCTTGCACTCATAGGCGTTCTCCCGCTGCTGCTTCAGTCTCTTGTTTATATCACTACCGTACTCATTGTACTTGCGTTCCAGGAAGTTCTTTACCTCCTCGTCGTCGGAGGAGTCCAGCTCTGGTTCCTTACTCATAGCAGCCTTCTCTTGCTTTGCTTTCACGATCTTCTCGAAGGTGAAGGCATTAGCAAAACTGCTGTCTTCTCGTAGTTTTGGCACCGCATTGCCCAAAATGGGTGCGGCGGGTTTTGGTTTTTCTGATTCTGCAGATTTCGGTTTTACGTTTTCTGCTGCGCCCAGCAGTTTTTCCAGCGCCAGTATTTCCTCCTCATCGTCGATGCTAACATCTGTCCCGGATTTCTGTGCAGGACCCATTTCATCCGGGTAATTGAAAAGTTTCACGTGTTCTTGTAGGTTTTTCTCTTAGTTTTCTAAATGAGCGCAAAAACAAATCATTTTTGGCGGGCTGAATGTGACCGTTTAATTTAATGGTTCTCTTGGAAGTACACTTGTTTGTCAACACTGTTTATACCGAGATGATAAACTGCGAGTCGCGCAAGGATGCAGTATTTCTAATTCAATTTTGTAATACAATACCTACCTCCTAATAAGTAATAATCAAGTTTTTTATAATATAATGTGATAGTATATAGGAATTTGCTTTATGTCCGATTTTGATTGATTTTGTATATAAAAATACCACGGCTGGTATTTTTCTTATACCACGCGTACTAGATTTTCCCAAATCCAAGTTATGGTCATCCGCTCGTCAATAAGTCATCTTTCGGCTTTAATTCGCGAAAAAACTGCAGAAAAGTCAAAAGGATAGTGCCTAGAAGCGGCCATTTGAACGCAGCCGTGAAAATCACAGGGAATTCTTCGCCAGCAGTGTCGAGCAGCCGTGGATACGCGAAAAAAAGCTGCGGCAGCCGAAGAAATTTGGCTGAGTGTGCGTGAGAGGGAGGAAAACGGGGGACCGCTAACAACGGATCGCGAATTTCGTCTTTAGACAAAGTTTTGCGCTGCTTGTCACGGTATTCCACGGTCCTTGCCCACGGACATCCCGCCCTTGGAAAAACCGTTGCCAGGCTAAAACGACGAGCAGGTGAGAGTCCCAATATGGCGAAAAAGATCCCCGATCCCAGCCAAATCGCCATGCGGCGCTGCTCCACCCACAATTCGGCACCCCGCCCGTTAAATTCGCAAATTGGCTTCAACCGCATTTGGCATTGCTTTTGTTGCGTTTTTTTGTTCTCCATTTGCGATTTTGTAGATGTTTTGCAAACCTATTCCGTGGCCATTTTGTGGTTATAAGCGCCGCTTTAAGGCGGCTCCACGTGTAAGTGTATGTGCTTACTGCATATGTATTAAATTACAACCACGCGGCCTTCCTCCTGGTTGTTGTTGCTGTAGCTTGTGCCGTTTCTGATAACCTCTTGCATGTTGTTATCAAAAATAAGAGAGAGCCCAAGGAGGAGCACGGCTTACATCACAGACTTCGCATCGCTTCAGTGACCTAATGCACTCCTAACCTTCGGAGAGGCTTTCCATTTTCCTCCTGCAGCGTTTATACTTCACGAAAAAATAAATGGAAAACAAGAAAACTTGTTACTGTCTACATTGTCTCCTGAATTGTTGTTGTTTATTTTTGTTTGCCGTTCTCCTTGTACATTTTTCTTTACATCTCTGTTTTCGTTTATCTGCCTTTTCTATTCTCCCATCTTTCGCTCTCTCTTGCTTCCGCTGTCACTCTCTTCTTTGCATTTTCGCCTGTCATCTGGCGGTCAGTAGCCGGCGCCCTTCCCACTGCTTCCCGCATCCCGTTACGTTCCGTTTCCTCCTCACACCCTCATCCTACTGCGTCGAAATGCGTATTCTATAACATAGTAAATCGCCGATTACTTTGGCAATACGAAATCCGTTTGTCCTGAAAATCGCAAATTTAACAATTAGTTTAAGGTATTTATCCTTATCAAAGTTCTGGTATTTTTGTTAAATCTTTGCTTAAATATAAATATGAATAGATCAAATATAAATCTTAAAATTAAGTTGCTAAAGAGTAGAATTATTAATTAAATACTTAGTAAGCTTTCATTAATAATGAACACAGTAAACTTCCATGCTCTGATACTCTACTATAGTATATAGAAGTATACAGCATTGACAGATACTCCTGGCACAATAATTCGTTTTTCATGTTGTTAATCCAAATTCAGTCTGTTTAACAAAATTATACATATATTATATTATTTAGAAAAACCAAACTATGATTATTTGGAGTACTTTTTCCTATGGTATCTATGATTTTATGCTGACTGTAAATACACTCTGTCTTCAATTCCTAACCATGGTAAAATAAACAGGTATTATTAAGATTTAGTCATCAGCTTATTTATATACGCATATGTGTATCTGGCCAAAATCATAATACCCACAGGAAGGGAAAGCAATCGTCGCCATGTACACCAAGGCGTCTCTTCGGCCTTGTTTTTCTTCGCTTTTATATTTCGCATTAGAGTTTCCACATTGCACAAATCATCTTTCTGTGACAAGAAAATCTTTGCCAATGTTTATTGTCTATCGTAGAACGTCCTGGCCAGCTGCATGTTGAATGTTTCTGCGAGTGCTCCACAAGATATTGCCGGTATGTGAGCCCTCTTGTACCTGCCCGAATCTCCGCGATTGCCCCAATCCAAAACCTATTTCCCCACCTCCTAGCCAGCTTTTAGCCTTGTTTCTGTAGCGTCGTTTGCAGCCACAATTGGAGTATAAATAAGCCGCAGAAGCGAGCTTACCAGCCAGTCGAGATTCGGTGTTTGTTTCTGCGATTACTTGACTGACACTCAAACTTTTGCTCTTTGCAGTGCTGCAACGATAAAGAAATGAACTCAAACATATTTCTGGGCACAGCGGAGAACGGCCTGCGACATGATAAGATTGTTATACTTGATGCGGGAGCACAGTACGGCAAAGTGAGTTTAAAACCAAGAGTAGTTTAAACCTCTCCCTAAAATTGTCCCAATTTTTCCGCAGGTTATCGACCGTAAGGTTCGCGAACTCCTCGTTGAGTCAGATATCCTTCCTTTGGACACGCCAGCGGCCACGATACGCAACAATGGCTATCGGGGCATCATCATCTCCGGGGGACCCAATTCAGTCTACGCAGAAGATGCGCCCAGCTATGATCCCGATCTATTCAAGCTGAAGATACCTATGCTTGGCATCTGCTACGGCATGCAGCTAATCAACAAAGAGTTCGGAGGCACAGTACTCAAGAAGGATGTTCGAGAGGATGGCCAACAAAATATCGAGATCGAGACCTCGTGCCCGCTCTTCAGGTGAGCATGAAAATAATAAATCGTAGAATAAGCAGCAACAAGAAAGTGTTTAGGTTGAAGTGAGTTTATCTAAGCGCTGATACAATGCTGCAATAGCAATTTTAAAGCCAAGAACAGTTTAGTTTAGAGCAGTTCATAAACTGATCTACACGTGGCATAACATATTCAATATTACAATTAATTATTATAATCTTATTTGTAATTAAATAACATAACAAATTCGTTTCCCACAGTCGCCTCAGTCGCACACAGTCCGTGCTGTTAACCCACGGCGATAGCGTTGAGAGGGTGGGCGAGAATCTGAAGATTGGTGGCTGGTCCACAAACCGCATTGTGACAGCCATATACAATGAAGTACTCCGCATCTACGGCGTCCAGTTCCATCCTGAGGTGGACCTCACTATCAATGGCAAACAGATGCTATCGAACTTCCTGTACGAAATCTGCGAACTAACGCCCAACTTTACCATGGGTAGTCGAAAGGATGAGTGCATACGCTACATCCGTGAGAAAGTTGGCAACAATAAGGTGTTGGTGAGTTTGGGAAATTACATTTTGAGTCAAGACATATTTATATCAATGAAATCTACATATTTACAGCTGCTGGTCAGCGGCGGCGTGGATTCGAGTGTTTGTGCAGCTTTGCTCCGCCGTGCTTTGTACCCTTATCAGATAATTGCCGTGCATGTAGATAATGGTATGGCAGTAGATATTTGCAACATTTATTCATTTACACCTTTTCTAAGAATAGAATTTAAAATTAATAATCGCTAAATGCCGAATATCATATCATTTGTATTTTAAATTATATACTTTCCTTTACTCCTAGGTTTCATGCGCAAGAACGAAAGTGAAAAGGTGGAGCGTTCACTGCGCGATATTGGCATCGATTTAATCGTCCGAAAAGAAGGCTACACGTTCCTTAAAGGCACCACGCAAGTCAAGAGGCCCGGACAGTACTCTGTGGTGGAAACGCCTATGTTATGTCAGACTTATAATCCGGAGGAGAAACGCAAGATAATTGGTGATATATTCGTCAAAGTGACCAACGATGTAGTAGCAGAACTGAAACTAAAGCCTGAGGAAGTTATGTTGGCACAGGGTACCCTCCGACCAGATCTGATCGAGTCCGCCTCGAACATGGTGAGCACGAATGCAGAAACAATCAAAACGCACCACAATGACACGGATCTGATCAGGTAATATCCAATGGGCGAAACTCCCAACCAAATTATACTGCTTAATTTTACTCAATTAATTTCTTCAGAGAGCTTCGTAATGCAGGACGTGTGGTTGAGCCGCTTTGTGACTTCCATAAGGATGAAGTGCGCGACCTAGGCAATGATCTTGGCCTGCCCCAAGACCTTGTGGAGAGACAACCCTTCCCAGGTCCTGGCCTGGCGATCCGCGTCCTCTGCGCCGAGGAGGCATACATGGAGAAGGACTACTCAGAGACTCAGGCATGTTAACAATAAATAGTTGTCAAAGCTCTTTTAATAAATAGATTATTTATTTGTAGGTTATTATCCGCGTGATTGTAGACTACAAGAATAAACTGCAAAAGAATCATGCTCTGATCAACCGTGTAACAGGCGCCACGAGCGAGGCGGAACAGAAAGACCTAATGCGTATCTCTGCGAACTCGCAGATCCAGGCAACTTTGCTGCCCATCCGCTCTGTGGGCGTGCAAGGTGATAAACGGTCATACAGCTACGTAGTAGGCCTATCCACGAGCCAGGAGCCCAACTGGCAGGATCTTCTCTTCCTCGCCAAAATCATACCGCGCATACTGCACAACGTAAACAGGGTGTGCTACATCTTCGGCGAACCCGTGCAGTACCTTGTGACGGATATTACGCACACCACACTGAATACGGTAGTTCTTTCGCAGCTAAGGCAAGCGGATGCTATTGCTAATGAAGTAAGTGAATTTGATTTGTCATAGGTAATAAAAAAAATGTATTACATCATAACCATTCTAGATTATAATGCAAGCTGGATTATACCGGAAAATCTCTCAGATGCCTGTTGTTCTCATACCCGTGCACTTTGACCGCGATCCCATTAACCGCACACCCTCCTGCAGAAGATCGGTAGTGCTGCGTCCGTTCATAACGAACGACTTTATGACTGGTGTGCCTGCTGAGCCCGGTTCCGTGCAACTGCCATTGCAAGTGAGTCAATGTTCAATCTTTCTGATAAATGTATATTAAAAATTTATCTGCTCACAGGTTCTAAATCAAATTGTACGCGATATATCCAAGCTGGATGGAATCTCGAGGGTGCTGTACGACTTGACAGCCAAGCCGCCGGGCACCACCGAGTGGGAATGATGCGTTCAAACCAAAACTTTTAACAGCCATTTCATAGAAGTAGATGAGACAAAAAATAATCAACCAACCAATAAGCGGCGGGCGCTCGATCCGAGGACAATGGCCAATCAATGGACGGTCAGGTGGGATAAAGATCCAACGGTGGATGGATCGACCCTTGCCTTCGAGCCCATCGCAGCTGCTCCTGCCTTCTAAAGAGACACGTTAAACGATCAATTCATGAGGCGCAAATACAGAACTGCAACTGCCGCTTCGAAATTTAAAACAATTCAGGTTCATTATATCGATGATACACGTATGTGTAGTTACTGTGGAATTAAGCGAATCGAGATCTAAAACAAATGGTAAACTATTTGCCAATAACACTTATGTACATTTTCATGTTTTGTTCTTTTTGAGAAAAGGAATGTGCCCACAAACCACGTAACAAACAAAAACAATTAATTTACGCATTTTTAGTTATATACATATAATATATATATATATTATATACATAATAATAAATAATTGCAAAATAACAAGTTGAGAAAGTTGTATATTTGCTATAGAGAAAAGTGTTTTCGTGGCAAAAGGCATAAACAAAAGATTGTAAGAATACGAAACAAAAATATTGTAAGGTAAAATTATGAACTGTTATATAAAACGTATATATTTAAAAAATGGCAAAACCAGAAAAACAAAAACGATTATGATACGAGAAATGTAATAAAGCGAAAAATCGATTTAAATGTGTTTGCATTACATTTTTTAATATTAAATATCTGCAACCCAAGACCTACGACCTAATCTTTGCTTTTGTTAAGTAATAGGGGCCTCCACTGGTAATTTTTTGCATTTTTTGAAAAGCTTCGCGGGAGAGAACTAACTTGCTGTTTTGGTGGTTTCTTAATTTTTCAAGAGACGCCATCTTTTCTCTAATGGGTGTACGTTTACTAGACTTTTCTTGAATATGTCGCAGGTTTCTAGCTGGATTCGTTTCATGATTAGGTCCGAATGCTGCGGATGCATCGCCGGATTAAAAAAATATTTAGAAGAAAAACTAAAGTGATTTGTTCCTTAACTATAAACTTACAATGGTTTGTAGTTTTCCCTCTTCGCGGTCAAACATGTGATTTAGAAACAGAAGTTTATCTGAATAAAAAAGTTTTGGCTGCGGCGGTTCACCAGAAAACTTTGCACCATGCTCTTGGATGCGCCCCAGTTCAACTTTATAGCGAAGTTTGTGGATCATATGTTTCCAAAACCCAGGTGGGGAGTCCACTTTCATTTCATTGGCGATCGCCTCCCAGATTCGGTCCTTGAGTTCAAAGTTGAAGAAATCTTTGTTACACTGATTCCACAAGCATTTGTGATCCTCATACAAGGCAATTAACTTTAATTTAGCCTTGGCGGTTTGCATGAACTCCGGGCTCGGTGAGAAGGTGACTGGAGTCTTTCGCAAAGAAGTGGCGTCAGTATAGGAGTAGCCTGTCCCGGAGTCAAAGGACGATGTACTCTGTTCCTGGCGCTTTAGCTTTGCAGCCAGTAGAGCTCGACTTCTTCCCAACGAAGGCTTGTCGGAGACAGAATAGAAATCCGTGCTTGAAACAAAGGAAGTTTTACTTCGCGATCTGCGATTCATAGTCCTAGAATTGGATTTACTAATAATTTCTATTTTATTGACAATTCGACATATTTTCCAAAAGCTAAGGGTGATCAATGCCTCAGTAGTTTCCCAAATACATAAGTATCTATTGATATTATGCTTTATTCTCCACTATAAAATATGATCAACTTATTGTTGTGTCTTACGTCCTATAATTGATACAGTTACGTTAAAAAATTAAGAAAACATAGAGGACACGGGATGCATTGAGGGCATTTATTGTCCGCTTTTTTGGGTTAAGCTATGGTTTATTATTATTGTTATTAAATGAAAGAATCGGTTTAATACATATTACTAGAGTTTTATTCGCACAGTTTTATCATCGACGCAATCCGTAGATCATTTGGGCAAATTCGAAAAGAACAAAAATTGAAAGAAACGCATGCATAGCAAGAATTAAAAATAAAATTGTGTATAATTATATATATAAAACTCTTACAATTTCTCGCTATCGTTCGGTTACATAATTCACTTTTAAAACAGCACACTCGATATACTCAAAATATAATATAAACAATTTGAAAAAAATTGAATAAGAATACCATAACTCGATTGCTTCCGTTGTGAGTTTGAGTGTGTTCACCTACAAGGAGATGGTTGGGATCAGGGTTCTGGACTGGGTGTATTAAGAAGATCCAGGGCCATTTACTGGGCCAGCTCCTTCATGCGGTTAAGAGCGCTGCCGGCCTTGAACCAGCCGATCTGCAGGTCGTTCAGGGTGTGGTTAAGCTTAATCTTGTCGACCTTGTCCCCGTTCTTGATTTCGCACTCAACGGGCTTTCCAGGCGCCAGGGAGTTCAGGTTGAGCAGGGAGATTTTGCTCGTGGGCTGGATCTGTTGGAGTAAAAATTATGGATGAAAACTTCAGACAATGAACACAAGAGTCGCAAACCTTATCGTAATCAGCAGGATTGGCGAAGGTGAGTGGCAGCAGACCCTGTTTCTTTAAGTTGGTCTCGTGGATACGGGCGAAGGACTTGACGATGATGGCACGACCACCAAGGTGACGGGGCTCCAAAGCGGCATGCTCGCGGGACGAACCCTCGCCGTAGTTCTCATCGCCGACGGCCACCCACTTGATGCCGTTGGCCTTGTAGTCGCGGGCAACATCGGGAACTCCGCCCCATGTACCGTTGCGCTGGTTCTTGATGTTGTTCATCTCGTTGTTTTCGTAGTTGGTGGCGCCGATAAACATGTTGTTGGAGATGTTGTCCAAATGGCCACGGTACTTCAGCCAGGGCCCGGCAGCGGAGATGTGATCAGTGGTGCACTTTCCCTTAACCTTGATCAGCACAGTCAGATCGGTCAAATCCTTTCCGTTCCACTTGTCAAAGGGCTCCAGCAGCTGCAGACGCGTCGACTTGGGATCGACAGCCACCTTGACTTTCTCGCCGCTCTGTGGGATTTCCATATTGATTTTTAACAAAACTATTAATCAGTTTATAAAATAAGTGCACTTACGGGTGGGGGAGCAGTGTATGTGTCCTGTCCGGGGTCGAAGCCCTTGGCGGGCAGCTCGTCGCCAAAGGGAGCCTTGAGCTTGAACTTCTTGCCATCAGCACTTGTGAGCTCGTCGGTCAGTGGGTTGAAGTCCAGACGACCGGCGATGGACAGCGCGGTGACCAACTCGGGACTGGTGACAAAGCAATGGGTGGCCGGGTTGGCGTCGTTCCTGCCAGTAAAGTTTCGATTGTAGGAGGTGACAATGGTGTTCTTGTCGCCCTTCTTAACGTCCTGACGATCCCACTGTCCAATGCAGGGACCGCAAGCGTTGGCCAGAACGGTGCCGCCGAACTTGTCAAACACCTCAGAGATGCCGTCGCGCTCGATGGTTGCACGGATCTGCTCTGATCCAGGAGTCACGTTGAAGGGGATCTTCGACTTTAGGCCATGGCTCATAGCATCCTTGGCGATGCTGGCGCAGCGACCCATGTCCTCATACGAAGAGTTGGTGCAAGAACCAATAAGACCTACACGGATGTCCATAGGGTAACCGTTCTTTTTCGAGTTTTCGCCCAGCTTGCTGATGGGATGGCCCAGATCGGGAGTGAATGGTCCATTAACATGGGGCTCCAGGGTATCTAGGTTGATTTCAATCAGCTCATCGTACTCACAGTTCTTGTCAGCGGACAGAACCTTGCCCTGGAACTTCTGGGCTTCGGAGGCGATGCCAGCACGGCCGGTCGATTTCAGGTAATCAGCCATGCGCTGGTTGAAGGGGAACAGAGAGGTGGTAGCTCCGATCTCAGCACCCATGTTGCAGATGGTAGCCATGCCTGTACAAGAGATAGAGTCAACACCCTTGCCGTGATACTCAATGATGGCACCGGTGCCTCCCTTAACGGTCAGGATATCGGCGACCTTCAGGATAACATCCTTGGGCGAGGTCCAGCCGCTGATCTTGCCAGTCAAATTAACACCAATCACTTTGGGGCACTTCAGCTCCCAGGGAATGTCGGCCATCACGTCGACGGCATCAGCACCACCAACGCCAATGCACAGGCCACCCAAGCCGCCACCATTGGGGGTGTGTGAGTCAGTACCGATCATCAGCAGGCCGGGGAAAGCGTAGTTCTCCAGAATGATCTGATGGATGATACCGCTGCCTGGCTTCCAGAAGCCCAATCCGTACTTGGCACAGGTGCTGGCCAAAAAATCGTATACTTCCTTGTTCAGATCCTTGGCACGGGCCAAATCCTTGGGTCCACCAATCTGGGCCTCGATTAAATGATCACAGTGTACAGTGGAGGGCACAGCCACCTTTTTCAGTCCGGAGGAGATAAACTGCAGCAGAGCCATCTGGGCGGTGGCGTCTTGCATGGCCACGCGATCGGGGCGAAGGCGCAGGTACGAAGTGCCGCGCACGATGTCCTGGTTTTCGGGATCGTCCAAATGCGAGTACAGAACCTTCTCGGAAAGAGTCAGTGGGCGGTTCAAGCGCCCGCGCACCACTTCCAGGCGCTTGTTCAGCTTCTCGTACGGCAGGTAGACGTCCGAGTCGAACTTCGACAGAGCCACCTTGGAGGCGGTGTAGCAGGAGGCGTGGAACTGGCGCACCACTGTGGCTTCGGACGCAACATGCTTGCCCAGTCGGCACACCTGAAAAGCAGATAAGGCGAAATGTTAAATATGTTGAAGTGTTAAATTAACAAATCAAGATCGAATAATTAGCACAATGTCATTCTCTAGTTTACTTGGAGCCCGCACTCTGTTAGATTTGATTGGTAGGGTAGCTTAATAAACACTTGATTATCATGACAGGAGGCCTTGCCACTTTAATTAGATTGATACCTTTATCAAGAAATGTGCAAATCTCAAAAGGCTGTGTTATTTAAAATATATTGGAAAAATTTGATAAAAACCAAAGCTATTCTGATAAAATATTAATAATATTGGGACTTATTCTAAGGACATGTATGTATGTATTTCCTATATATTTATCAATTTTATTAGCATCCCTGTGGCAATGATATAAAGTTTCAAACAAACCCTTTAACATTGTTTATCAATTAGAAGAACCACGTGACACTTACATACATACATATGTACATATGTACATGCAAACAAAGCGCAACAATTGCAAAGACAATTACGTCAAATAGGTCGTTAACTTGTTCGCAGAGTACAGTGAAGCCTTTCTCGAAGCTGGCCTGGAAAAGCCCCACTTGAAGGGCGAAGCTCCTCCAATGCGCGTGATACTCAAGTTGAGCATCGGAATTTATTTAAGCTATATTTAGTGCGGGCATTATCAAAGTGTAAGTAAACCTGTCACAGATAAGACGGTCCTCCGCCCGAAGATATATGTATGTTATAGAGGGTCTTCTCCTCCTGGTTAAATAACTGTGCCGTGGCGATTATGTAAATGCAAAAACCGTCGAACCACCGCAAATCGCTGTTTATTTCTGGGGGCTACCGATTTCGCATGGTACACTGCTGTGTATTCAATTTATGTGCGTATTTTGGATGCAGGGACTGTAGAATCACAAACACTGCAAACTCGGTTACCTAACCACTTCGAATTTACGTTTTTAGGTTAGAAAACGCTGTGCGAAAATTTTGCTATTTTTCGCTGCCCACATCCTGCTGGCTGTGTAAAAAATTGGCTACGATATTTAGCAAACTTTCGCGCAGTGCTTTTTCCAGTTGTCTTTATCGCAGCTTTGAATTTCGGGGTTCCATTCATAGATTCTATACGTAAACGTATATATGTGCGTGGTTTTATTTTGGCCGACTGGAGGCACAGGCTCCGCGCTAGAACCTACCTGTGCCTGGGCGCTCATCAATCTCGCAGCCATGGTCGCGTCCTGATTAAGCTATACTCGAAATAAACCCGACGAAATTGATACTGCAGCGGAAGCTTGAAGCCGTCCAAATTTTCAGCCCTCTCAGCCGGAAGATTTCAAGACAGACTAACTTCTTTACCACAGCGACCAGTGTTTGCAGGCGTCCAGAATACGCGTCAGCGATTTCCCGCCGGCTAGTTTCCCGCCAAGTCTGGCTCGTTAAATACACATTTATTTACTTCATAAGATTTAAGTACCAGTACCAGGTACACTGAAGCGAGTTTCTTATTTATATAAAAGAAAATGCAGAAAAAATGTACTGCACTGACGACTAGCCATTTTTTCCTGAGCTCTGAGATTGATGAATGATCATTTAAATTTGATATATATATAGCTTATATTTATCATTTTGTCGACCATAATAAAAAATCATTGTGAAAAGTGTACCAAAATGAACTGTTATTTTGCTGGTAGTACGTACACTTAATCGTTCGATATCCCGCACCGAGTAAAAGCAGAATTACAAAAAAATAATCCAAGTGAAAACAGACACTTGAGACAAATAAAATCACTAGTTAATATTTAAAATATATATAAATTGGCGAGAAAACAAGCGGAAATTAAAGAATTTACCGTTTAATATTACCTGATTTTTTATGTGCTCTAGCTTTTTTTAGCCGTCAGCGCAGACGAACGCCGCATTGCTGCCCAACACTGCCCATTTGTTTGCGTGGGCGGGCGATACTTTCCAACAACTGCACGAATAATAAATAGGCTCGGCTGTGAAAAATGTTTGACAATGGCCAGTCAGCATTAGTCCTGGTCCCCTTGCCATGTCAGAACGTCGCGTAGTGCACGAGATACCCGGGGAGTACCAGCCAGTGCCCAGAGAACCGGAAGAGCCAACCCCTTTAACCACATCCTGTTGCCGACGTTCCAACTGCGGTTTTCGGCTTCGGGATGAGCGGAAAATTTGTTCCTGCAATCACGGCTACATCATACCAGTGTTTATACTATTCGTTCTGGTGATGATTGTGCTTCTGTTGCCTTGGGAGACCTACCATCGAAATGAGAACGGAAATAGGCCTGTTCCGGTGGAGAAGCCGTTACCATGTCAACTCGAACTAGTAGAGAGCTTGCCTTTGGGGTTGAACTACAGCCAATGGCAAAGCCACCCCCAACTGAGGAGCACCTTTGAATCCTGGCAGCTTTTACTAGGCAGGGCAAAGACCTCGTTGGACATCGTTTCTCCGAAATGGACACTGCGCGGCTTGGACGTCAACGACAGCAGCACCGGGCCTGGAGATCAACTCTTTCAACAGCTACTGTCAAATGGAGATGCCGGCAGACCCAAGCTGCGCATGCGGATTGTGGTTAATCGCAGCCAGGATAGCCTGTGGCATGCTGATGCCCGTATTTTGGCTAACTACGGAGCAGCCGATGTAGTGGGCATAAATTTTCTGCACTCAAAACTCTGGCTAGTGGACGGGGAGCACTTCTACCTGGGCACAGCCAGCATGGACTGGCGATCGCTCACACAACGCAAGGAACTAGGTGTGCTGGCCAGGAATTGTCCTCATCTTGCCCAAGATCTGGGCAAGATCTTCCAGACCTATTGGTACCTAGGCAACAATGAAGTGCCAGCGAACTGGCCGTGGATGTACCACACGCACATCAATCAAAGAAGACCCCTTTTGCTAAACATCAACAAAAAACATACAATGAGAGCTTATTTATCCAGCTCGCCACCTGAGTTGATAGCCACTGGAAGGACCCCAGAGCTAAATGCCATTTTAGAAGCTATAGACCAGGCAACTGATGTTATACACCTTTCCCTAATGGAATATTCTCCTTGGTTAAGACGCAGTAACAAATTGGAATACTGGCCGGTGATAGACAATGCCCTGCGTAGAGCTGCCTTGGAAAGGGGTGTTGCCATTAAGGTGCTTATTTCGTGGTGGAAGTATTCCGATCCCAGTGAGGATCACTTCTTGAGGTCTCTGCAAGCGCTGAACAAAATGACGGAGGAAGTGGATATACAAATGGTAATGGGCTTATACAAAGTACTGGCGGGTTTTTAACGAACGCTTTGCTCTTCCAGCGACGCTTTGTTGTGCCAACTACAGATGAACTGGAGAAGATTTCCGGCGGGAGGGTTAGCTGCAACTCGTACTTAGTCACCGATAGCGTTGCCTTTATTGGCACCTCCAGCTTATCGGGAGAGCATTTTACTTACTCAACTGGCATTGGATTAGTCCTCCAGGATATGGACTACAACAATAATAGTCTCCGTACAGATTTAATGGCCATTTTTTTGCGGGATTGGTTTAGCCCTTATGCCCTGCCACTAAAACCAATTTTACGAATTTGAATTGCGCTTTTAAACCCGGCGGCATTTTGCAACACCGCAATCAGCTGTTCATGTCATAACAAACGTCAGACCTAACCTCAAAACCTAAAATAAATTTAAGTTCCTCACTCAAGTTAAAATAAAGCAGCATTTAAGCATGGCCAACAAGCCGACGCGCGATGTGATCGGCATCATCTTCAAAAACTTTTGGAAATCCTTGCGACCGCGTCAGTTTCGTGGGGATTACATTGGAGAGGACTATTTCGGGAATAAGTACTACGAAATCCCTGCTAATCCTTCGATTGGGAAGAGGAAGCCTTCTCGGTGGTTCGAGCCAGCGGATAAGGAAGCCTTTGACCAGGAGCTGACCGCTGAATGGGAGGCGTGGCTACGAGGTCGCCGGGAAGAGCCACCCACCCGCGAGGAGCTGGTGAAAAATCTTCAGATTATGGACATGAAGAAACGCAACGCCGCCGAACTGGAAGCGACATACGCGAAGGGCAAGGATGATAAGGCACTGCCCAAGCAGGTGGACGGACCAACCATTGGAACCTTTCCCAAATACAAGGAGTATGAGTTTATTCCTGGCAAGGAGCCACCCGAGAAGTAACTCTATTATTGGGTTTCTTTTTAATTTAATGTGTAAATATAGTTAAATTGATCTTAAATTCTCTACCATTCGTTCAAATCCAAGTCTTTAACAATATCCACGGCTCCACCCGCCTCATCGTATTCATCTTCCACTGTTGCCAGCCGGGGTTTCTGTTTCTCGGGCTTCTCCTTCTTCGCCTTTTTGGCTTTGGGCTGCTCAACTTCCACTTCCTCCTCATCCTGTACATCCTCATCGTCATCATCTGATCCCAAATGAAGGCCATCATCGCCTTCATCTTCCGAGTCCGAGGGGAAGAGTTCTACCTCGCCGTTTTCATTCCTCACTGGTACACCCGTTTTAGCCGGTGGTTTCCTTAGCTTGGGCACATCGTAGTCCGCATTAATTTCATCCGTCTGCGCCGCCTGTCGTCGCTTCTTGGTCTCGTGTGTCTTCAGCCAGCTGGCATAGTACACGTCCAGTGGAGTGCGCTTAAGACGGAGTTGCTGCTCCCAAGCCGCGACCGCCTGGGCATCCTTTATGTCAAAGTTGACGCTGCTCTTACCACGTTGCTGCTCTATGAAGCGGCCGCTCTCCTGAATCTTCTCAAGTAGCTGTTTAAGTTTTCGAGCATAATTGGCATTCCTACAATCCTTAAGGTACGTTTTGATGGCCATGACAGTGGGCACCACCAAATCGCTAAAGGCCAGTGAGGCGGACTCATGAGCGAGATATTCCAAAAGAAGCCCACACACCTGTTCGATCACTTCATCACGGAAGCCATTTTCTGCCAACTGCCCTTTGTTAAGTCGAAGAACGCAGGTAAACTGCAGTGGCTTCATGGATACCGCCGAGTGCTTGCGGTTAAAAGTGTTGCTCTTTAAAACCTCCACAATGAGTGGAAGCACCGGCACATATGTGCTCGTCTCTTTGGCCAGTGAAATGAGGGTCTGAAGACAGTGGAATCGCAATGGGAAGTACTGAGCGGTGGGTATCAGTCGTATCACTCCGGTGGCAATAGTAACAAGGGGGTATATCAGAGGTTGCAGCTGTGGTTTATTCGCACTTGCTCCCAGGAGATCCGCCCACAAGCGCAGCGAGTTAATGAATTGCCAGTTGTAAACCGCTTGGAAACTGTCCTTTTTCTTCAGGATCACTGCGTTTCGCAGGTGAATGGCTAACTGACGGATGTAGAGGAAGGCATGTTGATAGCTGACGTTTAAATCCAACGCGAACATCTCCACCAGCGAGCGGCGCATAAAGTTGATTCCTGGTAAAGTGTTTGGGGACACAAACTTGGAATTGCGTACATAGGCCAGGTACATGGCTTTAAGAACGTGGTTCAGCATGGTCGCCTACAAGATTTATTGGCGTTAGCATGGAGATACAAAAATTAATTAGTTCAAAATATTCACCTGCTGTTTTCTGGTTATCTTCAGAATGCAAAGGAAGGCCAGAACTCTAACTGTTTCATCTCCAGTGGCCCATAAGACAACCAGGCGCTTTAATATGGTCTTTCCAAGTGCCGAAAAGGGGACCACCATGCCGGCCATTTGATGCAGATGTTTCAGCAACACGCCCAAGATATTTGGACTAGACACCTGCTCCACCAGACGAATCAAATCCGTGAGGTAGTAGCGCAAACAACCGCGCACCTTGACCCACTTTTTGTGCTTGTGCAACGGTAGGCTGCTGTTGGGTCTAACACCCAGCAATCGAATAATGGCGGGTTGCAGGTGGATTACGCAGAGCTGAATTACTCCATTAAATGCAGCTGCCCCAACTACCTTAAATGCGGCAGCATTAGGCTGATTCTCTCCTCCGTCCGCTCCGTCGGCAGAGATGCTGGCCAGGGCTGAATTAAAAGCCTGGATAACCTTGCGGACAATGTCAATGGATACGTTAGCCTGGCCCAATTGCTGTTCCCACTGATGCAACAGGTTGAGGGTGATCTTTTGGATACCTCCAAGGGCCTCATCATCATCTTCCTCGTTCTCAAAGTCACTTTCATCGCTGGCCACCTCCAAATCTTCGCTGGGTTTGTGGTACTTCTCTTCGTCATCTTCTTCGTCTTTAATTTTCTTAGTCGCTGTGTTTTCCTTGTCTTCCTCCTCCTCTTCATCATCCTCATCTGTGTCCAGAAGATTAAAGTCTAGCAGCTTTTTGTCATTCTTTTTCAAGAAGTCGTAAAACTCTGGGTCTATATCTTTTAGTCCTTCAAGTTCCTCCTTATGGGATCTCTTGGCTGCCTTCTTTGTGGGTTTCTCATTTTTCACTGGCTGGGCGACTTTCTGCTTCGGGGTTCTATTGATAACTTTCGATGCAGAGGATATTTGGGGTTTCGTCTTCCTGAGGGTTTCCTTGGCGTTCATCTTTTTGTTTAATACAGGCTTGGATTTGCCCAGGGTCTTAACTTTTTTCGTAGGCAGCTTCATTTTCCAACGTGCAAACTAAAACAAAAATGCACGTGTGCCGTTCAACGAGGTTGCCACGTTGCCGAATTGCTGGGCAGTGCTGCCATTGGGTTGGGAAATTACAACTAAAATGCAGCTAAGAAAAATAACAAAATATAAGCAAGCTTTAACAATTTTATCAAAAGGAGAGCTATTAGCTTGATCACTCTTGCTCTTAAAAAAAATAAACGAAAATCCGTCAAATATCTAGAACTTCTAGCGCTTTTGTTGTTGTGGGCGACTAGGTACATAAATCGCAGGTGAACGCTGAAACATCGATGTTTTTCAATTTTTTATTTTAATCGATGTTTCCTTTGATGTTTCATCACCTCTACAGTCAATTGTATATGCAATTGCAATTGCACTTGCTTCGCTTAGCAGTCACACAGGAACCCGTAGAAAATGGCACTTAAGAGCCACATGTACAACGCAGTACCCGCCGGCATGGAGTCGGACGAGGAGGAGATGGAGAACTTAATGACCACCCTAAAGATCAAGCGCTTGGAGGACATTACGACAGGTGCTGGTATCGACGGCTGTAACTTTGACGCTACTTTGGACGCGAAGGCGGAAGAGTTTTTCAAGCTTTTCCGGGAGAAGTGGAACATGTATAGCAAGAAGAAGTCGCCTCATCTGCGCCAGGAATTCGGAAAGGCTTTAATGGGCCATCAGGATCCTCTACTGCTGGCCTTAAAGATCTTCGCCAACTGCCCCGATAGCAGCAACATCAAGCCGAAGAGCTTGTCACATTTCGTACTGGACACGGTATGCAAGCTTCACAATGATTTTCCGCATCTTGGGGAGGGTTGTAATCCCAACACCAGCATGATAGCCTTTAACTTTGTCAAAACCTCCGGCTTGCTGGCCCTCAACAATGCAGTGATCCATACCTACAGTCTAGGCCAGATCCGCGACCTACTGCTCCCCAAGCTACGTGAACTCCTGGACAACGGGCTGTACAAAGAGGTCACCCAGTGGTCCATCAGTCTGCAGTTGACGCACGAGTTCGACATGATGGAACTGGCCTTCCCGTTGATTGCAATCGAGAAACTACCACTGGCCGAGGAGTATCTGGACCATGCTATACAGCAGCGGCTGCCCTTTGTCAAGTTCTTGGATTCGTTGCTGCACAAGGAAAAAGAAGTCATAGAGCTCTGCGAGCATCTCCTCTAGTAAGTATATGAAAAACTGGTCTTGAAATTGAGCTAATTCTATGGTCTTCATCTGCAGTCGGTACAAAAATATAAAAATCTCTCATCAAGTGCTTAGCTATCGGCCTATTGCCAAGATTGTGGCGCGACTGGCCAAGAAGTATGGTTTCGACGACGCCGTCACGCCCAACTATAAGTTCACTAAAACGTGCAGCTATTTGCATTACCTTTACCACGAGTACGATAAGGCGCGCATTAATCTGGCCAGTTTCCGGGAGTTGGTGAGCGTCCATGCCTATGACTACGCGCTGCGCAGGGACTTCGTAATGTATATGGCGTCAGGTGGAGCTCATTCTGAGGCCATCTATTGGTACAATGAGTTTAATCTTGATCCGAAAGATTGTCCGCTGGAGATCAAGGCGCAGGTCTTGCAAAATGGCGATGGAAAAGCGTCAGGCTGGGAATCTCCAGGCGAGGACCGTTGCGCCGCGAGTAAATGTGATATGTACCTGACCATGGACCTGCCTGATGAGTGCCTTATCATCGTAGACAAGGCTGAACAGTTCGATCGCATGTTATACCATCTGCAGAGGGAGTACGTCATATACCTGGATTCTGAATGGATGCAGAGCGTGTGCGGAGAAAATCAGCTGTGCGTGCTACAGATCGCCACGGGCCATAATGTCTACCTAATTGACTGCTTGGCCAGGGAGAGCCTACGCTCGGAACAATGGCGCTTGCTGGGCGCGAATATCTTCAACAACGTGAACATCCGTAAGGTGGGCTTCTCTATGGTCAGTGATCTCAGTGTATTGCAGCGCTCATTGCCCCTGCAACTGCGCCTTCAAATGCCTCATCACTACTTGGACCTTCGCAGCCTCTGGCTGGAGTTAAAAAAGCAGCGCTTCGGCATCGAGCTTCCCTTCGGCAATATAAACCGGGCAGGAAACGCCCTCACGGATCTCTCATTGGCATGCCTTGGCAAGAAACTGAACAAATCAAACCAGTGCTCAAACTGGGCTAATCGACCGTTGCGTCGCGAGCAGATTCTTTACGCCGGTGAGTCAGGTATGGGCTCCCCAAATTCTAGCAAGACTAATGTTCTACTTTCCAGCCATGGATGCGCGATGTTTGCTGCTGATCTACAACACGCTCATTGCACGCGTTTCCTCCATACATGTGGCTATCGAGAAAAGCATCGCCAGCAATAACTTTCTCAGGCGGAGTGCCAATGCTAAGTGATTGAGCAGCTAGCCCTTGTTATATTCATGCACCTCTTAAGGGATAGCGGTTGTCACGAAGACAAGACAAAGGCGTTCGCCCAACTTAAATTAAGTCCAAATGTTATATGTAGTTACAAAGAGTATTTAACATATATTTAGTTACTAGCCAGGCAGCTGGGTTAGTGCCTAGCCAGGCAGTTAGTTCTCACGTTACAAATCAGGAGGAAACTATGTGACTGCAAGCCAGATATAAAAGAATGAATTTGTTTTATGCTATGATTTCATGCCCACTGTATCTCTATACTTTAAATACTTACATTATTCCAATTAATAAATACATGTATTATTTGTATTTTCTGTTATGGCCGTGAAACGAGCCCCTTGTTTAAGTCATGCATAATCAAAACTGAATAAAGCAATGAATAGGATTGAACAACTATCGAGTGCTAAAATACTTCAAATAACATTGGGATCGGACTAAAAAAATGGAATCAAGTAACGACATTGTGCGATTATCCCAGCGGTGTGGCGTACTTGCTATTCCAGTCTCGCTCGAAAACATTTCGCAGGTCGCTTCTTACGGTATTAGTGGTCTCGGTCTCGAGGGTTTCGCCTAGCACGAGGCCAATGCCAGCGGTGTCCGTAAAGTAGTCTCCACTCCAGTTGGAAGTTCCGATGTAAGCCACTCGATCTGTAACCATATACTTGTTGTGATTCACACGGCCAAAGGGAATCTTCTCCTGACTCGCGTCAGTCGGCACTATGAATCGACGAATTTGTATATCAATTTTGTCTTCTTTGGAAGCCAAGTCCTGCAGTGATCTGAGATACCGGTCCTCACTGGGATTGGAGTGCTTCCACCACGATATGAGAAGCTTCACAGCCACGCCCCGTTCGACAGCTGCCTTTCGCAGAGCGTCGTCGATAAACGGCCAATAGTGGTGGTTCTTCTCGTAAATGATAAGCGGATAATAGTCCATAACCGCAATATTAACGTAAGTTATGGCCGTGTTAATAGTGTTGAGGATGGCGTCCAGGTCGTTTGTTCGGCCCGAGGCTGAAAGGGGAGGAGGTGAGCTAGATAGGAAGCCCTCCATGCTAGCATTTGTGTTTACACTCAGCTGCATGGGCTGTTTCAAATTGTAGCTGGTCGAGTAATCCCAGCCCCAGTCGGGAATGCGAGAACTCTCACTGTTGCCTAGGTACCAGTACTCTCCAAAGATCTTGGCCACATCATGAGTCAGACTTGGACAGTTCTGAACTAGCACTCCCATTTCCTTGACTTGGGTCAGTGCCCGCCAATCCATATTGGCACTGCCCAGATAAAAGTGCCGGTCGTCCACCACCCACAGCTTTGTGTGAAGCACTCCACTACCAAAGTACTTTGGAAACGAGATGCTCACAATTTCAGCAGCACCAGCACTGGCTAACAACTTTGTGTTCAAATTGGGTGACACACTAGAGGGTTCGCTCTGGGCAATCCGAATTTTGATCCTGGGCGACCTGCTTCCGCCATTTCCGTTGGCTAAGAGTCTTGCGAAGACATCCTCGCCCGGCCGAGTGCTGTTATCCGACACCCCGGGCGTATCCTCGGCCTTCAGTGTCCAATAGAAGGAAGCTATGTCTAGTGAGGTCTTGGCGCTCTCCAATAACTTCAGCCAAGCTTCGTAGGTGCTCAGGAATCGAGGACTGCCGTCGGGATATGTTAGTCCAATAGGTATGGATTCCACCAGTTGTATGTTGCAGGCGAACTTCTCCTGCAGACCATGACCCCTGCCCCCTTTGTACTGATGCAGTCGTGGTCGCGGCTGCACAAAAAGTAATAGGTGGTTTTCATAAAACAAATGCATACGTATGAATTCGTATATGAAATACATATGCATGTGTATGCATGTAACATACCTGGAAGTAGGAACTGCCCAGAAAAAGAAGCATGAACAATGACACCGTCACCATTTGTCCCGCCTGCTGACTAGCCACCGTCCTCTGTCCCTCCCCGGCTACCTGAACGGTAGCTGTGTTCTGGACGGTGGTAGTGGCGTTCTCCACATCTGGCTCTTGGTCATCAAGCTTCTTGTATTCCGGCATGTCTAAAAATCGCAAGACCTGCGATTAGCCACAAAGGTTTGCTTATCCTTATCGATATGACAGGTTATTGATAGAGCTCGCGACTCCCTCTTTGATAGGCGCTAAGAAGCATAATAAAGAACTAACCAGATCGGAACTATGAAGTGTGCTCCATTTCATTCCATTGGTTCACTCTCAGTCATTTCATTCCTCAACTGCGTGCTTAAGTAGGGCGAAAAGGGGTTGCCATTTTTTCTCTCTTTATGAATAAAATTACCTCCAATGAACATAAGTGCATCACAATGTTGAAATTCGAAAATGCCAAATAATAGTTGTCGTTTAAGTTTAGGAGTCGTCAATCCCCCTTAATGTTTTTTGCCATGCCCATGCTTTGCTGTGGCAGCAAAACAAAGTCAGCTGTTTTTTTTATCACAGTTTGTTTTTCTCGCAAACATGCTGCGAAATTCATTGTGTGCCAGCGGGTAACTCCAATAATGGACTGCAATAATAGATTACATTACATTTTTGCATTCCAGCAAGTTAAGACATTTGCCAGCAATTGCTATAGTGCGGAATTCGACAAGGAGCAGCAGCACAGCGAAGCCACTGGATGCCGGCACCCACAAGGAAGTGCTTCACCATGAGAATCACGCCTCAGATTGGTGGAATCAAAATGGAACGATGGGTGCTCTACATGCCCTGAATGAGATTAGGTAAGCTATACAGATTTGATGTCCAAAAGGTTTATTGCTTAGAGCTTTCCTCCTTTCAGGGTTCCCTTCATCAGAGATGGCATCGTTTCGCGCGGCACTGTAAAGCCAGGTTACGTAAATACCACCAAGGTGTTGTTGGGTCAAAATATTCTGGAGGTAGGTTGTGGCGGAGGATTGCTCACGGAACACTTGGCGCGACTTGGTGCCCAGGTGACTGGCATAGATCTTGGCGAGAAGTTATTAGAGGCTGCCCGCGAGCACCTCAAATGCTCCAGTCCAGAGTTAACCAGCAAAGTGGTGTACAAAATGGAACCCGTGGATCAACATGCCAGGGCCAATTGCGAATGCTATGATGCAGTGATAGTATCTGAAGTTTTGGAGCACGTCAACGATAAAGTAGCCCTGCTAGAGGCCAGTGTACGCACCCTAAAGCCTGGAGGATCCATATTTATCACCACTCTGAACAAAACCCTACCCAGTTGGTTCGGCGGCGTAATCCTTAGCGAGTATGTTCTAAGTCTGGTGCCCAAAGGAACGCATCACTGGGACAAAATGATTTCGCCATTGGACGTTCAGCGCATCTTGGATACGAGTAAGTTTATCTGATAATGCTTTATAGCCAGGATAGCTCTGGCTAACCTTTTACCAACGCCTGTACCCGTTTTTACTCGTTCATCTGTAGTGAACTGTCAGACGGTATTGGTAAATGGGAGCACCTACGACTTTTGGAGCAACACCTGGCGGTGGATCAACAACAACCAGATGTGCTACGCCCTGCAGGCGGTGAAACAACCACATCGCGAATACAATTAAAATCGTATTTTTATTTAACTAAGAGCTAGGTCAGTGTGTAACAACTAAGTAGTAAACTAATCGTCATCCGAGCGTGGTTTCTTAAAGTGCTGCCTCTTCTTGGCATGCGGATTCCCACTATCTTCGCCGATCTGCTTCCTTTTCAAGTCCTTTTTGGTGTTAAACTTTTTGCTCATGCTGCCGGTGACCGTGGGCGCCTTGTTGGCATAAAAAGCCTTCATCATGTCTTGGTCGGAGACCTCCTTGGGCTGCTCCGGCCTTGTGTGGCCCTGCTTTTCCGACAGCTCCTGTTCCATGAGAAGTTCCAGCTCCGGATTCATTCCCCGGAAACTGAGGCGTCCGTCTATCAGGCCTGCACATATCGAGTAGCTAGACTCCAACACAAAATTCGAGGTGGAATTGAGCATCTTCTGGTTGATCTCGTGCGAGTACAGTGCCCTACTCTGCTCATCGTCTGCCTCTTTTTCCACTTTAACTTTTGTGCGTTGCATAAACTTCATGTCCAGGACACCCCGCGAAAGTCTCGGCTTTGATTTGGCTGGCATTTTGTTATTTTATTTTCTGATCCCAATAACTAACTTAAATAATAGATGCGGACACCTCTGTCACGTTTTATTTCTTTCAAAGTAGAATAACAAAACAAAACAAAGGCCAGTGCTGCAAAGCGTCCTTTAGCTAACCTGGAAAACGTGGCGCGCCCTCGTGCTTATGCGATATTTAAAGTAAATATTTAAATTACTTTCGAAAACTAAAACAACCCTTCGTTTTTCCGCTAACTTTTTTAACATTGACTAAGCAGTAACAAATACTTTCAAAGCAGTTCTAAATCAGCGTAACCCTCTTGACAAACTAACAAAAAAAATAATACAATAATAATAATGTTTAACCCCAGCTGTATGGGGAAATGTAGCAGCAGTGGTGAAACATGCTCCGAAAACAATCAAAAATAGCACAGGATCTATCTAATTTTTTTAATTTGAAACGCAATAAAAGATCTCATTTCATATACGTAAATATGTAAATATTTCGTGTCTGAAACCGAAGTCATGAAAAGAATTATCAGACAATAAATCTTACAGAATAGCTAACTATTGTGATGCACCAAAAATATTATACACATTTTAAGATGAAGTTTGTTTATACAAATTATTTTTGAGACTAAGTAGAAAACACTGGATGATCTGTGTGATGGACAACTAAAACACCTTACATACTAAGTGAAATACAGGAAAATGCACTGCATATAAAGATAAATCAAATAACAATCATATATATAATTTTGCCCTGTTTCAAATATAGTGTTGAAATGTGCGCAAACATCGATTAATCGATTTACTATTGTCGTGGCAGCATCGCTTTGCCACACTGCGCAGTGCGCACGAAGAATAGAGGGAGAATGAAAAAAATGACATAAATGGCGGAAAGCAAACCTAGCGCCAACATTCGTATTTTCGTTTAATTTTCGCTCCAAAGTGCAATTAATTTCGGCTTGTTGATCGCTGCATATCGAGTGTAGCCACGCAAAGACTTACCAGGACGGGAATATATTCAGCGAGTCGATTGAGGACCATGTATAAGCGCAAAACTGCTAGTATTGTTAAAAGAGACAGCAGCTCCGCAGCGGGCACCTCCTCCTCGGTTATGATGATGAAGGTGGATTCGGCTAAAACTTCGGTCCGGTCGCAGAGTTACGAGTCCACACCCGTTAACATGGACACCTCACCAGATCCACCCACGCCAATCAAGTCCCCGTCGCATTCACAATCGCAATCGCAGCCTGGACAACAGCGCTCCGTGGGTTCACTGGTCCTGCTCACACAGAAGTTTGTGGATCTCATGAAGGCCAACAACGGCTCCATCGACCTGAAAGCGGTACTAACACGGTTTAGCATTGAATTACTCATTTTTAATATCGTCTAAATTTCTCCTCTGCAGGCAACCAAAATCTTGGACGTGCAGAAGCGCCGAATATACGATATTACCAATGTTTTGGAGGGCATTGGACTAATAGATAAGGGCAGACACTGCTCCCTAGTGCGCTGGCGGTAAGAACTCATTTGCGTTTTGCAAACTTTTACTAAAAATGACAGAAATAAACTGGGTTGGAAGTAGCCCTTCACCACTAAAAATTCTGTACAAAAATGAGGAATTTACTTTAATAGTTTTTAAAGTATAATTCCACTTAAATATTTAATCATTATTTATTTAAAATGTTAATATTCTAGCGGCGGGGGCTTCAACAATGCCAAGGACCAGGAGGACTACGACCTGGCGTGTAGCCGGGCCAATCAGCTAAAAATGGTGGAGGATGACCTAGACAGGCAACTGGAGTATGCACAGCGCAACCTGCGTTACGTTATGCAGGATCCCTCGAATAGGTCGTATGCCTATGTGACACGTGATGATCTGCTGGACATCTTTGGAGATGATTCCGTATTCACAATACCGAATTATGACGAGGAAGTGGATATCAAGCGAAATCATGTAGGTTTAACTTCCAGCTACATTTTACTTTGTTTTTGGAATATACGTTTGTACAAACTTTCTGATAGTGGTCTATCTTACTTATTGAAGGTCATCGAACTAGTTTACGTGTTTTCCGATTTGTTTGATATAATATAATAGCTAATATAATATAATAGCTAATTAAAGAAAAACATTATTTTTGCAGTACGAGCTGGCCGTGTCGCTGGATAATGGCAGCACAATCGACATTCGCCTGGTGACGAACCAAGGAAAGAGCACCACAAATCCGCACGATGCGGACGGGTTCTTTGACTATCGCCGTCTGGACACACCCTCACCCTCGACGTCGTCGCACTCCAGCGAGGATGGTACCGTTCCAGCATGCACGGGGAACGTGATCACCGACGAGCACGGCTACTCGTGCAATCCCGAGATGAAGGATGAGATGAAACTCTTGGAGAACGAGCTGACAGCGAAGATAATCTTTCAAAATTATTTGTCCGGGCACTCGCTGCGCCGATTTTATCCCGATGATCCGAATCTAGGTTGGTTTTGTGTTCTTGCCATTTTCAGGAAGCTCCTGTTTAACTTAATCCTGTTTATTGTTGCAGAAAACCCACCGCTGGTGCAGCTTAATCCACCACAGAAAGACTTCAACTTTGCGTTAAAAAGCGACGAAGGAATTTGCGAGCTTTTTGACGTTCAGTGCTCCTAACTGTGGGACGAGAGGTACATCTTAGGACTGTAGCTACACTGCAACTGGCCGCGTGCGTTGTGCAAATATTTATGATTAGTACAATTTTGACTTTTGATTTCTCTATATCATCTAGAAATTTTTAATTAGCTTAATACCTTGTAATTCGCCACACTAACAAACCAATAAATTCATAAATGCACACATTGTAGGTTGCGTATTTATATTAGACTCAACTTGTGTAATGGGGATTATTTGAAGACTTTTGGTAAATAAAATGGTCATGGTACAAATATTTTTTTAAGAAATTTATATGCATGTACCTTATCCATTTAATTTTTATCTTTACGGTCCAACCGAAACTTTTAATAGATGTGTGGGGACACATACAAATGATGTCAGAATAATTAATAGTCAACTTGGCTAATATTGTTTTTAAAATTTATCAGTCCATTACTAAATGGGCAACACATTTAAATTTGTTTATAAAATGGCAAAGGCCTTTTGACAGGACTGGTATCTGGTATCTGGTATTTAACTACCGTTGATCACGAGTTCATGGTCACACTGGAAATAACGCCACAGTTAACTTGCAAACACATGTCTTAGGAAAAAAGGAGTATCGTATGGTGATTGTGAAAACTTAGCAAAAATGAGGAAGCGCCAAAAACTGGCCTGCTGGCAGCAAATTCTGACCTCGTTGGGAACGAGTTCCATGTCAGACCAGGAATGGAATACAATTTTTAAAGGGTTCCTTAAAAGCTGGATAAATCCCTACTGTATCCAAAGCAGCTGCGTAAGATCTTTGCAAATTTTATCCCAGAACTTCGTGTTTATTTGCTTCTAATAAACCAACAGGATCCCAGCATACCGCTAAGACCGGAGTTATTGGTCCGGCCGAGAAAAGTGCTGCAGGGTAGCCAGCCAGGATCGATAACTAAAATTCCAGAGTCCGTTGTTTTCCCAAAACCCACCAATTCTACAACAAAATCTCCGCCACGTGAAGCTCCAAATTTCAGCAAGTCCCGTGATACCATAGTAAAAAATCCAACGTATAAAAATCCTGGTAAGTTTTTAAGTTGGAATGTTTTAAAGTGCAGAGAGGCATCGCCTCATGCTCCAGACTTCAGTATCATCAAGACGAAAGATTCATGTGCTTCTCCAGATGTTCTTGTCTTATATCCCAAGAATATTGCGTCCAAAACAACACAACGTCGAAATTCATTTGGTCCCACACAATATTACAAATCTTCTTCAGACAAAATAATCAAGCGTCGAAATACGTGTGTTCCCACAGATACTCCACAATATTTAAAACTAAGAAGCGGTAAGCGACATAAATCCGGCGACAAACCTAATTACAAACAGCAACCCAAGACTCCACCGGCATCCCTGCGCGATAACGTGTCAAAGAAATCAAGCGACGACAGCGATGACCAGCTGCCGCTCTCAAAATTTGTTGTAAATATGAAAAGCGATAAACCGAAACCTTGGTTGTCATCATTAAAACCTAACTTAACCGAGCAGGGTAAGCAGTCAGCAGAGGTGTTAACTATAAAACCAAAAAGTGAGAAGACTCGGGCAAAGCCACTGCGAAATTCTGCTCAAAAGCAGTCCAAACAGTTGAAACAGAGGCTTAAAGTGCCACCGCAGAAAAAGACAACGTTACTTCAGTTGCAAAAACTTTCAAAGACCCAAGGCAAGCAATCACTCCACAAACAGATCAGTCAGCAGGCCGAAAACTTTTCAAAAGTATCTGGACGGCAGAATACATCGACATCTCGAGTCCAAGTGAACACACCGCCAAACAAATTGAGGAACAGTGGCGTAAAATCAGTAAGCAGTTTGATGGCTTTTACGTTACCTAACAACTTCCTTTTGTTACTCCAGATAAGCGCCAAAACGTTGATGCCAGCCCATATGCCGCAAACAGCGATCAACTTGAAATGTTCAGAAATCGATGGACCCGTTGCGATGGATTTGGGGCAAAAGGTCGATATTAAATACGGGAGTCCAAACTATCGCTGCAATGTGTTTTACGAGCACAACTACAATATGTTTCGCGACGAGGATAACTTCCAGAGAGCACAAGATTACGCACCAAACAGAATGCATATGGATCAGGACATAAAATTATCCGGTCCCGTGGGCAGCGAAGAGGCCAGCGTCGAGTTGGTCATGCACGATGGCGTATATGACATACCAATTGATGTCCGTGAGGTCGAGGAGGTCGATCGCTGTCTGGAGAATTTAAACAAAACATCCAGCGAGATCGATAGCCAGCTAGTTCATACCAGCGAGTTTTTCGAGAAGCTGACGAGACCATCGACATTAGAGGTAGATAAATCCGATTTGATAGACATCTTTATGTCAGGAAATGAAGAGCTGGACTACGAGGACGAAGATGACGATGTGCTTTCAATGGCTGCCTCCTGGGATGGACTCAATGATGAGAATTTGCCTGAGCTCGAACCGATAGAGAATGCGAAAACGGCGGAACATATATTCAAACCCGAGCCTTACACAGAAACACTTAAACCAGTCGAAAAAGAAGACGACCCAAATATGCAGAAGATAAAATCGTTTCGAATTCCAAAACTAAATGCTGAAGATCTGAAGGTACAGCCCTCCGTGATGCGTGCCCTCTACGAAATGGAGGAGTTGGAAAAGAATAACAAGGAGTATGCACAGCCTGCGCCGCTGTCAATAGTGGATCCACCGTTAGCTGAATCCAATCGCAAGCAACGCGACGAAGCAACTGCTGGCCGACGGGCAAAAGAAATATTACCAGTATTTGCACCACCATATCGTGTAGCATCAGAATCGGCAGTTGCGCTGGTCAGCGCCAACAGCCAACAGTTCATACCAAAAATACCTCTTCCCACGTTAGCCTACAACCAAGGGGTCGTTAACTGCTTCAAAGAAGTTTTCGGTTTAAGCTGCATGCAAAGTGTGGACAACAGGTGCATCTCTTTCAATTGTGATCATACGATGAAGAGTTTGGGCGAAGTCAAGGGATGTTTGCTCAGGATGGACAAGGACAACTTGATGAACCTCTACCGACAGACGATACGAAGCTTTTCCCTATTCCAGATCTACTACACCTCGTTTGTGGACATCTTCGAAATTCGCCACCTCTGGCAGCATTTGCTAATCATGCTGGCCGACTGCCGCTTGTACAAAAGCATTTCAGCTCCCCTACTGGCACACGCCTATGAAGCTCTCCATAAGTGCGGCATGCAGAAAGAGGCTGTGAAATGCATTATGGAGCATGTGTGGTTGCCATGCAAGGCGCACATATATCGCGAGTTGACGCTAATGACGCTAAATATTCTGTCCAACGCCAACTGGGAGGATTATTGCGATAAGCTTATAGAACTGGACAAGGATTATAACTTTGAGATACCCCAAAACAACTTGATCACCATACTCAAATCTTCCGTAGGCCGCGCAGATAAATTTACAAACGCCCTTAATTTGATTACCCTACATCCGAATTCTATTTGTACCAACAAAACTATAATGTCGATTTTAAACGCCACATCGGAAGGCTACAGGCATCGCCTTGCGAGAGCAAGCCAGGAGACGCCAGGAGCGGAGTCTGGTCCTTCCTCGATTATTGCACCATCTAATGCCGTTCTGCCGTATCCACCATTTAGAAGACACTTCGCCGCTCATAACTCAAATAAAAACAACAGTTTTCATTTTTCGAATGAATATACATATGCGAACAATAAAAAATACCTTGATAAAGCAAATTAAATGAATGGAAAATTGACATTTATCGTAATATCTAATATCTTCATTTCCCTTGATAAGCATCAATCGGAATGAAGTTAACGAATGATTTTTATGATTATATGATTTTTACAAATATTTTGTATTATCAAACTATCAATAAACAAAGTTCAGTACGAGTTTCTATTAAAAACTTTGATTATATTATTATTAAAGTATCACTAATTAAAATCGAGACTTATCTGAGACTTACAGACTGACCCTATCTCTTTTGCTTGCCCTTGCTCCAGTTTTTTTTGCCAAAGCTCTTTCTTCCACCTCCCCCAGGCTTGTGTCCACCACCAACGGCGCTCATCGGTTTCATGCGCTTGCTTGCGCCCGTGAAGTTCTCCGAATCATCTAGGGTGTCCCCGCCTCTCTTGTGGCCCTTGCCTCCCTTTGTATCTTCCAGATCCTTTAGCTCCAGTTTTGCGGTGCGCTGTGCCTCGGCGACTCGCTCTTGAAGGGCCATCACCTCATCCTCCTCGCACTTATACAGTGGTAGTTGCTTCCCCAACAGATGTTCGATGCGCTGATACAATTCAATGTCGTACTGGCTCACGAGGGTGATGGCCTTGCCGGAGCGACCCGCTCTTGCTGTTCTTCCTACGCGGTGGATGTAGTCTTTGCTGTGCGTTGGTATGTCGAAATTTACGACGACATCCACATGAGGAATGTCCAGGCCGCGGGAGGCCACGTCCGTCGAAATGAGTATTGACCGATTTTTGGCCTTGAATTTGTTTAAAGCAGCCAGTCGCTTGTTTTGCGACATTTGACCATGCAGCGGAATAGCAGCCAATCCCAACGCACGAAGCATCAATGCTGTCTTAACCGTGTTATTGCAGGTGCTGCAAAATATCATGAAACTGTTGCCTGACAGTTCATTGAGGATATGGACCAAATAAACATCCTTGTATTTAACAGGGATGAACAAATATGATTGCTGCAGCTGCTCAACCGTCTGATACTTGTTAGAAACCTCTACCTTTACGGGATCCTTGAGGGAGGCGCGTTGTAGTTTCTTTACCTTTTTGGTCATGGTCGCACTAAACAGAAAGGTTCGTCGTTCACGCGGCAATACCTTCAGGATCTTGTCGAGCTCCACCTCAAAATCCATGTTGAGAATGCGATCCGCCTCGTCCATGACCAAGTATTTAATAGCCTTAAGGTTAAAACCTTTCATGTTTTCTAGGTGATCAACCAATCGACCCGGTGTGGCAATAATAATATGCGGCTTCTTGGCCAAATTAAGGCCCTGAGCTACCATGTCCATGCCGCCGACAACCACGCAGCACTTTATGCCAATCCCGCTGCCTGGGAAAACAGACCTAGCATTAGTTTGACAGATTTGAATTTAGGAATTCGATAAATGGGAATGCTTTTTTTACTCAGAGGTAGTGACGAATAAGAAAATTATAATTTCATATTTTCGTTGATAAACAAAATCAAAACAGGTTTAACATCACTGTGAAGTACAAGCAAATAAATTTGCGAAAACTTACCAAGGGCCTCAAACTGCTCGCCAATTTGAAAGGCCAGTTCCCTCGTGGGAGTTAGCACGAGGGCAAAATACCGCTGAGGATTTTCGAGAAGGGCGTGTAAAATGGGGAGAGCGAAGGCTCCTGTCTTGCCGGAACCGGTCTCCGCCAGGCCAATCACATCCTTGCCCTGTAAGGCTACCGGAATGGCTTCCCGTTGAATCTTTGAAGGAGCTCTCCACTTTAGTTCTTCACATGCTTGACACAAAGTCTCATTGAGACCCTTCGAAGATATATGGACATTAGAATGAATTTAAACGTAATTTAGAAGTGAGGCTCATACGAGATCTTTCCAGGTTAGCTTCTGATCATCGGCTGTGTCGTCCTCCGGCTCGGAGCCTTTAGATGGCTCATCTTCGCCACTTTGTGCCGCCTCGTCGTCTTCTTCATAATCGATATCTGCAATTTCCTCTCCATCTTCCTGCTCCTCTTCACCACTTAGATCCTCCTCTTCGTCACTGGTTTGCAATTGCGTCTGTTCATCCTCTGAAGTTTCCGACATTTTGTTACATGAGTTTCGGCAAAATTTCTCGATACGGATATTACCAGTTCCAGCACGTGGTCGAAATGAAAGAGTTCGAGACGGTAAAATATAAATAGTTATAAAATCGATAGTATCGATATAATTGCGTCTTGACGCATTACAGATTCTATGTTATATATAATTAGTTTCGATAGCTAAAGTGCGCTAATAGCCAATGCATTCTGCCGCCTAATAGAGTTTGTATCTCATTCAATTATTAAATTATAGGAAACCTTTTATAGAAAACCAACATAAAAATAATAATGGTTAAATATTTAATTTAATTTTTGCTATAGAACAATTGTTGTACTTGTGTTAAATGCAAATAGCATTAATAACAATTTTAATTTACACCATAATATCGACACCATTCTTATGACGTTAACATTAGGTGGAATATAAAATTAATATATTCTGCTTATCAATTGTTTCAATTATTTAGCGGCAATAACTAAAACGATGAGGAACGGTCACAACAAAAGTGCGCCGTAATTTCCAACACTAGCTTGTCATAATCACAGAACCAATAGACGGCCACCCTCCTTCGATTATTAGTCCGAACATATCGGAGCCTATCGTTCTTCGATATCAGGTCCTATCATATAAAATATTGATTAAATTTACGCAAATACAAAATTTTCTTGTTCCGATGCAAAGTAAGCCCAAAAATTACCGTTAAAAGGGGTATATAATAGAATAACTTGTGCGTTGGCAGAGACCACACCAGATCATCACTTATCAGTTAATTCGTGGCTATACGGTTGACAAGTGAAAACGCCTACTAAAGAGAAACTAAAACCTTTTGAAAGCGAGCAAAGGGGGCAATCAATTTTTACAACCTGTTCATTGAAATCGCTTAATATTTTTGCTACTGCTTTGCAGGTAAACCATAAAAATCCATTGTGAAAATTTGTGGGGGTGATGGATACTCAATAGGCGATAGACGTAGTAAAGAGAGCGGCGAAGAGTGCGCAGCGAAAGAGCGTATATTTGATGTGTACTTAAAAGTGGCCGAAGAGAGCGCACTAATACACATACACACGGAAAAAGGACGATAAAGAGGAAGAGCTTTCCCTGGAAACTAGGATAAAGTGTTTGCCCAAAATGAACCCTGCGGTGGATGCGTGGGCGGTGACCCCGAGGGAGCGTTTGAAGTACCAGGAACAGTTTAAGGCACTCCAGCCGCAGGCAGGATTCGTTACCGGCGCCCAAGCCAAAGGATTCTTTCTACAGTCCCAGCTGCCGCCCCTGATCCTAGGCCAAATCTGGTATGTGTATATGACGCCCCATGAATCATCTAACGATAAGAGTTTAAATTCTTACTCATTTTCTTATCTCCAGGGCTCTGGCGGACACCGATTCCGACGGCAAGATGAACATCAATGAGTTCAGCATAGCCTGCAAGCTTATCAACCTCAAGCTGCGCGGAATGGACGTGCCCAAGGTTCTACCTCCCAGTCTGTTGTCGTCCCTTACCGGCGATGCCCAAAAAACACCCTCGATGACGCCACGTGGCTCCACAAGTTCCATGAGCCCATTGGATCCACTCAAGGGAATGGTTCCGGCAGTCGCCACAGTTGTTCCCGCTCCCGTTGTAGCTCCTCCGGTGGCTGCTGTCATCTCACCACCCGGAGTCTCAGTGCCGCCGGGGCCCACACCCCCCTCCAGCAATCCACCTAGTCGCCACATGTCCATTTCGGAGCGGGCGCCCTCTATCGAGTCTGTGTAAGCATCACTTAGAATTCAAATTCAATCTGTGATTAAATATCATTAATGTAGCAATGAAGACATAATTTAATTTTAGAATTGAATAACTAATTGCTTAGTTATGGAAATATCTGTAAAATCAAATGTATAACATTGTGTCTGTTCTTAACTCTTCAATCATCTCTTATTCTTTTAGTAACCAAGGAGAATGGGCCGTTCCAGCTGCCCAGAAGCGCAAATACACTCAGGTGTTCAATGCCAATGATCGCACTCGATCTGGTTATTTAACTGGATCCCAGGCACGCGGCGTTCTCGTACAGAGCAAGCTACCCCAGGTCACGCTGGCCCAAATCTGGACGCTGTCCGACATCGATGGCGATGGACGGCTGAACTGCGACGAGTTTATTCTTGCCATGTTTCTCTGCGAGAAGGCCATGGCTGGTGAGAAAATCCCGGTTACCTTACCCCAAGACTGGGTACCGCCGAACTTGCGCAAGATAAAATCGCGCCCGGGATCGGTCTCTGGGGTGGTGTCCCGTCCTGGCTCACAACCGGCCTCCCGACACGCATCTGTTTCGTCCCAGGGCGGAGTGGGAGCCGTGGATGCTGACCCAACAGCCGGACTACCTGGACAAAGTAAGTGCTAAATTTACTACCTTGCCAAACATTTTGTGTATATTCCATTTATAAACACTTGTGATTTCGCGTTCCCCAGCTTCCTTCGAAGACAAGCGCAAGGAGAACTATGTTAAGGGTCAAGCAGAGCTGGATCGCAGGCGCAAAATCATGGAGGATCAGCAGCGCAAGGAGCGGGAAGAAAGAGAGCGAAAGGAGCGTGAAGAGGCTGATAAGCGTGAAAAGGCTCGCCTGGAGGCCGAGCGTAAACAGCAGGAGGAACTAGAGCGACAACTCCAACGCCAGCGAGAAATTGAGATGGAGAAGGAGGAGCAGCGCAAGCGGGAACTGGAGGCTAAGGAGGCAGCTAGAAAGTGAGGACATTAATCTTGCTTTGAGCGACAATAAATTCATACCTTTTCTATCGCATCAGGGAGTTGGAGAAGCAGCGCCAGCAGGAATGGGAGCAGGCTAGAATTGCCGAAATGAACGCACAGAAGGAGAGGGAACAAGAGCGTGTTCTTAAACAGAAAGCACACAACACCCAGCTTAATGTGGAGCTGAGCACCTTGAATGAAAAAGTAATGTTCTTAGGGTATAACCTGCTTGACTGGCTGATCTAACTAACCCGGCTTTATTACAGATCAAGGAACTTTCGCAGAGGATTTGCGACACTCGCGCTGGCGTGACAAACGTAAAGACCGTAATCGACGGGATGCGCACCCAGCGCGACACATCCATGTCCGAAATGTCGCAGCTGAAAGCGCGCATCAAAGAGCAGAACGCCAAACTGCTTCAGCTCACCCAGGAGCGGGCGAAGTGGGATGCCAAGAGCAAGGCCACCGGCGCTGCATTGGGAGGAGAGAATGCGCAGCAGGAACAACTGAATGCAGCATTTGCCCACAAGCAGGTAAGCTTTGGCATATTTGAAAAGTTGTAGTATTTGCTTTAAATATGTATTTCTTTTTCTACAGTTGATTATTAACCAAATAAAGGACAAAGTCGAGAACATTAGTAAAGAGATTGAGTCAAAGAAGGAGGACATCAACACTAATGATGAACAGATGTCTGAGCTCAAGGCCGAGCTTTCCGCTCTAATCACAAAGTGCGAAGATCTGTACAAGGAATACGATGTGCAGCGCACCTCAGTGCTGGAATTGAAGTACAATCGGAAGAACGAGACTAGCGTAACATCTGCCTGGGATACAAACACTTCCAGTGCTTGGGGGGAGACGGGTACGACTGCCAGCGATCCTTATGCAGTGGTGAGCAATGACATCTCCGCACTGGCAACTTCAGCTGCAGACTTAGGTGGACCGCCCCTGAGGGATTCGTGAAATATCAAGCAGTATATGAGTTCAACGCTCGCAACGCCGAAGAGATTACTTTCGTGCCTGGTGACATTATCCTGGTGCCATTGGAGCAGAACGCTGAGCCGGGATGGTTGGCTGGCGAGATAAATGGCCACACCGGCTGGTTCCCTGAATCCTATGTGGAGAAACTAGAAGTCGGTGAAGTTGCTCCTGTCGCCGCCGTCGAACCGCCGGTTGATGCTCAAGTGGCCACCGTGGCTGACACCTACAATGACAATATCAATACCAGCTCGGTTCCGGCAGCTTCCGTAGATCCGACTGCCGCCGGCGATGTAGAGTATTACATAGCCGCATATCCTTATGAGTCCGCCGAGGAGGGCGATTTGAGCTTTAGTGCCGGTGAGATGGTAATGGTCATTAAGAAGGAGGGTGAGTGGTGGACAGGTACCATTGGTAGTCGCACGGGCATGTTCCCCTCAAACTATGTCCAGAAGGCGGATGTGGGCACAGCAAGCACAGCCGCTGCGGAACCGGTAGAATCTCTGGATCAGGTAAGTCGATAGCTAGTCGATGATGTAGTTTAGTGTGGAGCCATTTGCTTTTTAAATCGATTGTAACTAGAATCAAGAGTTCTAAGAATACTAAGTTCACAAAATCGTGTACAATGTGCTTAATATTAAAAAATTGTGACCGCCATAATTTATATTATTTATGTTAAAAGCGGAAAACTGAATTTGGTTCCCAAATCAGGATATGGAATTGCTAAATTTTTAGTCAGACCCACACTTTATCTTACTTGTTAAGACTTCACAACCCCAAAGTCCAGAGTCGTGTCTAACCGTTGCCCTCATGTCCATCTACTAATCCAATGCTTTTCATGTGCTGTGCTTTTTGCCACCGTTGTTACACTTGCACTGACCCAGGAGACGACGCTAAACGGCAACGCTGCCTACACCGCTGCTCCCGTGGAGGTACAGGAGCAGCTTTACCAGCCGCTGCCTGTTCAGGAGCCCAGCGAGCAGCCGATCTCAAGCCCAGGCGTTGGCACTGAGGAGACGCACGAAGACCTCGACACTGAAGTTTCCCAGATCAATACACAGTCCAAAACACAAAGCAGCGAGCCTGCCGAGAGCTACAGCCGACCCATGTCACGCACCTCTTCCATGACACCCGTAAATAGTTGACACAGCCCGTTACCACTTAATTTATAGTTTCATTTCATTAACCCACATCTTTTTCGTAATAATTTTGCAGGGAATGCGGGCCAAGCGGTCAGAGATTGCACAAGTAATCGCACCATATGAGGCAACTAGCACAGAACAGCTTTCGCTGACGAGAGGCCAGTTGATAATGATCCGCAAGAAGACGGACTCCGGCTGGTGGGAAGGTGAGCTTCAGGCAAAGGGCCGCCGGCGACAGATCGGATGGTTCCCGGCCACATATGTAAAGGTTCTTCAAGGCGGGCGCAACAGCGGACGGAATACTCCAGTTTCCGGTAGCCGTATCGAGATGACTGAGCAGATCTTGGGTGGGTTTTGGAATATTCGGTATATGTGTTAAATAAATTATTATTTCTATATCGTTTTTTTTCCTTACAGACAAGGTCATTGCTCTCTATCCGTACAAAGCACAAAATGATGACGAGCTGTCGTTTGATAAGGACGATATCATTAGCGTTCTGGGTCGGGATGAGCCAGAGTGGTGGCGTGGCGAGCTGAATGGCCTTTCCGGCCTCTTCCCCAGCAACTATGTGGGACCCTTCGTGACGTCCGGTAAGCCAGCGAAAGCTAATGGCACCACCAAGCAGTGAATCTCACCTGCCGATCCAGCTCTCTGCATAGCTCAGCTCTCTAGTTACTACATTCCATAGACATATTACTTTATTTTTACCATTATTTTCGAATTATCAATGCCAATAAGTTCTCGCCTTTCGCTATTGAAACCCCCTCTTTAGTGTTTATTTGTTGCAATATTTTCCAGATGTATTTAATTGTTAATTGTGATTATTTAGTTTTTAGATTTACTCCTAAGTTTATCCCTAGCGACCTCTCTTTTTCGTTTAGCTAATTTCTAGTGTCCATTCATTTATGTATTTATTCAGTCTGCCTAATTATATTATGTATTTAATTATTTGTATTTTGTACATAAATTAAAAGAATTAAATGCAATTTCAATCTTAATTGCCAACAGGAAACGTATAACGAGCCTTCGGTTTTGGCCTCTAAGCGCCATCAGGCACTTGCTTACAAAAAATACCGATAAAAAAATCGACATGATCCCTTGGGAATTGGGTTAACTTAAGATCAGCAGCAGCATCAATATCCTCCGTAGCCACCTAGCCGGACTTCGTACAGTATTCTAGGAAGCCTAAAAGTTGGCTTCTTTCATTGTTCAACCTGAAAGTTTATTCATGTTTATCCAATTCGGAGTGAAATTCCCTTAAATTGATAGTAACCAGATCTCCTCTGAAATCATTTATAGAATCAAACACTGCTCTCACGTTCGTAACAAATCAAACGAAAGATACAACCGAATTCTAGTAAGTCACATTTTAAAGGGTTTATATAATAATCTGCATATGGAAACTACAATATACATAAGGATATCAAATGACACTTGAAATTTCGTTGTATGTAGATGTGTTTATCGATCAAATCCAGAATATTCAGAGGTTTTTTTCCCCAAATGCTACCACAAATACGCAAATAGTATCTATAACAATGGTTTTCTGTGTTTTCCAATAATATCCGAATGTAATTGTATATACTTAAAGTATTAAAACCAAAAGTGGGAGTATACATTATTGTTAACTAAATATTAAGCATGATGACCATTTACTTATATCTTTATAAAGACATCAAGATTAATGGAAAAAGCGGGAAATATATTTGTAATGGCTTAACTTCAGTTTAAACTTTAAAATAACATACTTGATTTAATGAATAAGTTAAGCGCTTGTCTCAACTGCCATAACTGTATTAATTTAACGAGTATTGTCTCATCGATGAATGTTAAATTTGTTTGCAATGTTAAAATTAAGTATGTACAAAATCCACATATAGTTCTTTCGACCCGATTGGATTGACAGTCGGATATTATAGAGGGCCACGTTATGCTGTTCGAATCATTCTATGCTAGTTACATTTAGTCTATTTAACAAATCACACACATGTATCTACACTATCTCGTACATATGAAGAAACACTGTCGAATGCCTTTCAAAAATGATAACCAAAAAGTCACCTTACATGGACTAACTTAATCGTAACTTGTTATTGCATACCACGACTACTTATGCGTCTATAACTATATTAAATGAAACCAAAGTAAAGAATCGTTATGAGCCCCGCACGGTTGCGATCAGTTGGTGCTATAATCCCAACCGATCGGCGGCTGGGTGGGGAAATTCTAAAAGCATAAACACATATTTATGTAGCAAATGTTGGGTTGTTTAATTCCACATATAAATGTACTAATAACTTTGAATGAACCACAAAAGAAGCGGATACATAATACATATATACAGAAGATACTACAAATTCTTTAGAAAAACCAAAGCAAAGTGTTAATTGAGATATTCGTACATTTCGCGTCCCGCATATACACTCCTGCATACATATAATGCTCATACATATAAGCGTACTTGTTTAATCGTTACAAAGGGTTGTTATTGTAAACAATGCTTAAGCGTAATTACCGACGAGGCGCAATCCAGATCAAATGCATTAGCACACTCACCTACACTAGGAATCACTTTAAACGCGAAATGATGACCATCGATATATGTATTTACCTACATACGAGTATATGCAAGCTGCGCTGTGGAGAACTTGCAGAAATCTTCTGCACACACACAATGCATTCGAGTAAATATAAAGTGAATTCTTCTAGAAAAGCAAAACCAAAAAATACTATAAAACATATTAAAATATATCAGTTTCAAAGATAGACAAAAATAAAATGCGAAGAGCAAAAATATTAAATTATGAAAATAACAAATTACACATATTTGGTGCAATAAATGTATAAAAGAAATTCAAACAAAATTCTTGCGTTTTTATATTCCTTACTCGGAAAGTAGAAGGTTTACTATACTTGTTAAAAAGTATGTAACAAGTTGAATAAGAAGTTTCCGACCTTGTAAAGTGTGTATATTGAGGATCTCTAGTGCAGTCCATACGACCATGCCCGTCTATCCGTCCACTTTTCAAGATCTCGGGATCGGGAATGTAGACTCGCGCAGCCTTTTTTATAACATAAGTTTCATAAACGTTCAAAAGGCATTAAAAAAACTTTATCAAATTACCTAAAAGGTAATTGAATACTGCATGTGCCTGCTACAGCACTACACGTATGTTTGCTGTCGCACATCTCCATCTCTCTTGCATATCCTAGCTGAGTAACGGGTATGTAATAGTCGTGGCATTCGACTATACGTCCTCTTGCTGCAGCCGGCAAATGAGTACATTGAATTTATTGATTTTGCAATTGCGAACTTATTGGTCTGAACACCCGACTAATGGATTCTAAAGATTATTCATAATATTCATGCCTGTTCACCCACAGAGATCAAGCCAGAGCCAGAGCCAGAGCCAGAGCCAGATCAAGGTGCCGGTGATAGAAGGTCCAAGGGAATCCAGCGGTTATGGCAACAGTGGCGCGGATGTAATACCGACCAGGGTGATCAGAATAAAGATGTATCCAACAATAAGCTGCGAGGCACTATTCAAGCTGTGCACATAACCAGGCGGCGGGATGGCCATCTTATGGGATGTGCCTATGTCCGGTTTGAGTGCGATGAGCTGTTGGCGAAGTCCATGCTTCAGGGAAATGGGAATCGATTGGTTGGCAAGACAGTGGTGGTCGACTGGCAGCCAGAAATGCCGAAAAAACGATTTGGTCAGTGGCGTTGCTGGTGAATCAAGAAACATCCACATAAACTCTTTAGGTGCTAAGTAGTAAGTGTCGTTTTAGATTGTTTTGCTTTCCTCAATAATTTTATTTTTAGTAAAATTTTCTTATAAATTATTTAAAATCAGTTTAACAATTTACAATTCTTTGTTTAGGTTTTGCATCGAGTGTTTTTATTAAATTTTTGTTAATCTTGCGCTATCAATATTTATTTTTAGTTTTAAAGTATGCACAACTTAGGGCCTATGGTATGAAAATTGCAAACACGTTCTCGATTTAGTCAGTAATTGAATTCAATATTAGTTTCCTTAAGCAAGTAATTTATGAGCGAGCGTCCATAATAAAAATGTACACCACAATCAATGTTGACTTTGGAAATTCAGTGGAATAATTTATTTTTACATAGAAAACCTGCTCATATTATAACACAGCTCTGACTTTTTGGTTTTTCCACTAATGATTTCTTTCAAAGTGACAATTTCCAAGATCCAGCTTATCTTGTAGCCGCTTATTGTCTTACTGCTAAAAATAAAATGTGAAAAACGAAGATAACCAATTTTATCTGATCAGGCCGAATGCATTCTTGTATATAACCTATTGGGATTACAATCTACTAGATTTACAGGTATGTAGATGGATAAACTAATGTTCGGTACTATGCGCGTTCCCCTTGAGTTAGAAAACATATATATTCATTTTGTGTTAATCGTAGTAGGTAGGTATGTATTCCATTTCCACTCTTTACCGTTAGCAGTCCACGCAAGTATATTTAGGTAGGTAGGTTCCAGAATCCCGTTCTGGATATTGGCTGCTCTGTTCTCAGTTGGCTCCGTGTGTCCCCTTGGGTCTGGTCTGGTAATTAGAGTTCGTTCTTCTGATGCATCTTCAAAACTACGTCAGCGTAGTAAATCTATTTGTTTCAACTATTCCTATTTTTACTTGGGCTTTGAGCACGTTCATAATTTTTATGCTTGGTTAGCTCAATTCTAGTTATACACTCAAGTTCCACACAGAAGGTATTGCAAAACTCTCGCTCGTTCAAGCACTATCCATTGCGCAATTTATCTTTATCGTTCGTAAATGTTTACAAAAATAATTTTAAGTTACATAACTCTGTCCGTTTTCCTGTCCACCATCAGTTTATTTACTCTGTGTATATTTCATAGGTAAGGTAAGCATACGTTTTGCTCAACTGTTTTGAAACTAGTTATAAGGGGGCTTGATGAATTAACAAGATGTAAGATCTCATAGAAAAGGCAATAGCAAATGTGTTTTTTAATTAACATCTTTTAATGCCTTCTTTTCAGCATCATACAGTTCCAGAGGTTATTGCCGTTCCCAAAACAGTTTCGAAATACTCCAAAGCTGTATTTATAATGGTAAATGATGCAAGTTTACTGACAGTTCCAGCTGAGAAAAACTTTACTGCATTATTTTTAGCACTGACTCTGCGGCTATACAGAAATTAATTCCCTAAAACTCTTTAATAACTAAGGCTAAAATGGAACTAAACTCTGCATTATCGAACTAAGTACGCTCTTAAGTACTGCTAGCAACACATACTCGTAACGTGATTTTCAGTTAGTACATTTTTCTAAATTACAAGTAAAGATAAAAAAACTTTAGTTGTAAGCTTAATATGAACTTTGGCTACGCTGTGTAAATTATTACACAATTTTTTGCTTGCTTGCTATTTCGGAACACATCAGCTGAAATCACTAAATTTTGTTTTTGATATATATGTAAGTGGTACACAATAACAATTAATCGGGACTAAACACAAAACTGGAAGTTAAATATCTTAAAAAGCGACTTAAACGACAAAAAAGAAATTAATTAAGTTATTTAAATCTGGTGTTATATACAATTTTTGCTACTCCATTATCTAAGCATTTGTCCGATTCATGTGTTAATATAATTATAAAGCTTTTGGTTTAAACCTTTTTTTGAAACTATTTTGCAACTTTTTTTCAACTTTGGTCTTACGAACTAGGTCATTTAAATGTGTGCTTAGGAGTTAGTTAGTAGAACATCTCGTATGGGAACAGACGCAGCCGCCAACTTTTTGGATTGCGAGATGGTGGTGCTGAGACCGATGGCTCTTCATCCTCCAGATCGTCCTCCACGTCGCCATCCGTGCTTGATACTCAAATGATGCTTTCGTCGTTGTTGCGGGTCAGCCGAATGCTTGTCGTGGTGGTGGCGGTGTTGGCTTCTGATCCGGATCCTGGACTAGATCCCGGTCTTCTGCCCGAGGCCGGTGTTGTAAAAGTGGTGACGACAATGTTGTCGTCATCGTAGGAATCAAAGTCCTCGTCCTCATCATCGTCGTTCTCATCGGAGTCGGTTTCGGAATCCTCGTAGTCCAACAGCGCCTTGGTCACCTGGTTTTTCCGGCCTGCGTGACTCACGCCTGCCCCGCCCACCACCGCCCCGGCGTTCATACGCCGGATCTGGGCACGAGGCGTGTTGGATGGGCGTGGCAGGAGCGGTTCCCTGCCGCTCATTCGCATCAAAAGCTCGCTGTTCGCTCCACCAGCTGCGGACAATGGTGCTCCCTCCCATTCATCCGAGTCCGCCGGCTCGCACAAGGACTTGGAGTGTCCATGCTGGTACGACGACTCCTCTGGTATTGTGTCTCTGTTGGTGGAGGTGTCGTGTGGAGTGTGCGGTGGTTGGTGTTTGGTAATCGATGGTGGGATGATGTGAAGAGAAGGCGTAGAAAGTTAATGTCAAAGTTGTGATCAAATTTTGGCAAATGATTTGTTTTGGATATTCGTATGTGTTGTTAATGTTAGCATGAGAGGCTACAGCTAATTTAGGTATGTATATTTATATAGATCTTTATAAAAACGAAAACATAACAGTATATATAAAAAAATATATTAAAAATATTTTGAACACTACATTTAAGCAAATTAAAATGGATCAAGAAGATGGTAGAGGAACTTATAAGGAAGACATGTTTAAGGCACAGTATAACAGTTCTACTTTAAATTTAACTTTTTGCGCTACTGTTCTATATAAATGGGAACAATACAATTTCATTGAGTCCGCTGTTTGGATTTTCATTGTAAATTAAGATTACGTAAAAATTTGGGATTAGCACAGAGAAGAGTGTAGGTGTTAATTGGGTTCGATTGTTAGTTGTGCTTGACCCAGGCACTGTGTTATACGTATAACACTTTGAAAAGATTCGTCTTCTAATACTTACACATAGTTCGTGTGATTAAAGCCGTTTAAAGATACTCTTTAGGCATAGAAATTGTGTCTAGGGAAAGTTATCACAGGCGCTCTCAATTGTATAACAGTTTGGTGTCAGTGTGTGCTTGTGTGCGTGTAGAGATATGGTGTGTGTTTGTGCATTTAGTGTACAGTTTAGCTAGTTAATTGCTCTGGCTCTGTGCTCGTTTCGGATTTGATTAATCAGATTCAATTGAGACGCCGCTAAAAAATATAATTTTTCATCAAATTGTGTACCAATCTAGTTTGTTCATTCCTCAGTTATTAGTTAGGGATTTAGTTTGGATTTTGACTAGGTTTTTTCGATTGGAAATATTGACAAACAAGGAAACACAGCACAATCGTATTATAAAGTAATAAATTCCATTGATTATTAATAGTTTTTTTTAGAAATTGCATTGCATAGTATTATCTGGGTATTAGGTTATGTAATTAGAAAGGAAAAGGCTGGGTGCTACTATGGGAGATATTGCATACATAACTGTTATATATAAATATAATGAACACGCATATAAACGATATAAAAACGGAGTGCAACCACAAAAATCAATGAACGAAATTAAGTACAGTCGTGTACTTGTTTTATTACTGTTTTTGGACTGTTATACAAAGAAATGGGTACAAGTTAATAGAACGGCAAACGAAATTCAACAACTCCAGTAACCTAGCATACTTTTTCCAAGGCAAAATACAATTTCCTTTCACTGAATCAATCGCTCACATCACCAATTAACAACATCCTAATATCAAAGTATTATATTATAGTACATATTACATATACATATTATATGTACAGTGGGAAAAATGGCATAATTTGTTGGGCCAGTTTAGAGATCTGTGCTGAGTGAGTGCAAAAAAATGAAGTTTGAAGCCAATTGCAAGATTATTATTTCGTAATCGATTCAAGTACAGGATATCGATTCCGGCTGACATGAATAGAGAGGGCGCTGGCGAATTAAATCCTACAGGGGTACAAGCTGTTACTCTACAATGATATGCACTGATCTGTGGCTCTATATACAGGACACATGTCGTGTTCGTGTGGTTAGAATCGAGAGTTATCATATGCACGCCAGTATACGCGGTATTGGGGAATTGTCTTTCTTTTCACAGCGTATCGAATAATGGTCGGTTCGGTTGCTCAAGACATTTTGGGTTCTCTTCAGTTCTAGATCTTTACTTTGTGTGGTACGTATATGTGGCGCTGTCCTCCGATTTCGAGGAGGTTGGCGTCGAGTTTGTCGCACTTTCTGATGCTGTATCTGTTGAATTGTTGGTGGTGTTGTTCTTGGTGGTTGATGTGCTTGTAGGTTTTATTGTAGTTGTTGTTGTTGTTGTTCTTGTTGTTGTTGAAATAGTAGGAGGTGGAGGAGAAGGGCTTGTAGTCATGGCTGACCCTACTAAATTAGTTGCTCCCGTACTAAATTGCAAAATTCTACTGGGCCTTCGTCCAGTTGCAATGAGTCTGTAAAATAATCATCACAATAAAAGACACAGACGCGGCTCAACCACACAATATCCACATACACTGAATAGGGGCTTTTGGAGTATAATATTAAAATGTAAGCGACATTTTTTACTTTGCGACAAAGGGTGCAACTGAAGACAGGAAGTGGATAAGTTGCAGGGGGGAGAAAGCGGGAAGTTTATTCCAGAAGCTGGGATAATACTCTTAAACTCTTTTTGGAATGAAAAATGAGAAAGGTATGGCAGGCAGGCCTCGACGTGTAAGCTATAAGTATAGATCACATAGCATAATCGTGCTTATAATAAAGGCCAATTTAGGATCATTATTTATTTTAATGAAAATGACAGTTTGTACTACTTTAAAATAATTGAAAGCCTAAAAACTGTAAGGCATGATAGCAAATAAAATATAAAGCTATGCTACTACTGAATACTTTTAAAATTTAAAGGTAATCCAATAAGAAATTATAGTGTTAAACGTATTAGTAAGCTATTAATGAACAGGCGGAATAAAGAAAGTACAACTGAAATGGGTTTCTAGCTAGCACTTTGGGAGGATTCACAATTCCTAGCCGGATTGTGAGCATCCATGTTTATTGTTTATATCAACTTATACTCGTTTACGATTTGCTATAAGGAATCAAATTTCTTAAGTTCGATAGATATATAACCGATTTTCAGAATACCACATATTTATTTTACTATTTGTAAGATTTGTAGCAAGATATATTTAATTCAGAGTTACGCCTACGAAATATTATTCCTTTAAATTTCAGGTTTTTTAATGAACGGCTATCTTTATCGAAGACCCATTTCAGTCTGATAGAAAACACAAAGAACTTGATAACTTTTGCACAAAACCATGAAGATAGAGTAAAATGTGAGCAGACTCTTGGTGTCTGACAAAGTGGACATGGAACTTACCCGCTTAGCTCCAGCATGGAGCCCCTGCGCACGTTCCGCCGGTGACTGGCCGTAACCGGAAATGGGCCGGAATGACTGTCCGGACCTAGCTGATGGGCTCCGGCGCCCAGCGAACTGGAGGAAATAGACTGGGAGCGCTTGTCCAGCCGCGGATTGTGCATGGACGTCGATGGAGCGTTGGCCGGTTGGCTGGACATGGGCACCACCATCGCTTCGGAGCCACTGGCGGCGGAGTCCATGGCTCCTGTGCTGCCGATGCCAACGCTCCCGGCCTTCGAACTGGAACTCTCACGCCGGAAGAGACCTATGACGGACTTGGGCTGTTTAGGCTTGTTTATACCACCTTTGTTGCGGAATCGTTGTACGCGTTTTCAGAGGGTTTTACAGGGAGTTTAAGTGGTGTATCGTGTGGAACGTTGTGGGTGGTGGGTGTTAAAGTGGGCAACAGTTATCGGGGAAAACCAATGCGGGGAAAAGAGAGAAAGAAAAAGGAACATTTTAGGAAAATCCCAACGAAATGAACATCAAATCAGTAAAGACACATAAAAATTGGGTGAAATTTTGACATCGTTTATCGCTTAGCATATTTATATGACTTGTGGTCAAAATACAAACACGTAAACTATATACATTTAGACAAGTAAGTAGCCATATTGATATATACAAATTTTCTTGAGCTTACACAGAAAATAAGCAAATTTAAGGTTTTAGCTAACTAAGAATTCACTCAACATAGGATTTAAATTTTACAAAATCAACTAGCAAATCTTTTTTCCTGTGCATTTGCTGCCAATTCACGAAGAGTAATGAACTAAGGACATGAATATTCAATAAAGAAAGAAGAATCTTAGAAGAGCCCTCTCATAACGATTTCGAAGTTGTTGTGTGAATGTCAACTTTTTTCCCACTTAGTTATTGTCACAAAAAATCTTTGATTTGTGGGTAAGCATACATTACCTAGGAATGTTGCACTGGGGGAATTGTAGGCCAAGTACTCCTTGTTGGAGGCCCAAGCGGGAAACTCGTTCTGCTGCACTGCATCCGTGCATTCGTCTCCCTGTCTTTTCCACGGCAACTGGGATTCCGTGGCGGTGGGGGTGGCCACACGCCTTTCTCCGTCGGATTCGCGGGACAGATTGCGATCCTCCTCGGGAATGGGATGTTCGGCCACTAGATCACAAACACAAGTTTCGGGAAATATGAATGCATGGAAATGTTTATGTTGTTGGCAAGAATAAAACTATTGGATTTGCTTTGCATGCAGCGCACAGTTTTAACTGCTGTTTTGCTTTTTGGCTGTCGATTGCTTGGTGGTTGGCCAATTGGGAGTATATTGTCAACATATTTCAAACTCAAGCGTAGTTGATGGCACAAGGAATACGTCAAAGGGCAAAAGACAAACAAAGTGCACATAACCGAAGGTAAATCAGGCTTCACAGAACGAAATTAAAATATTTACTTTTCCTTGGCGACAGTTTGATTTACACGTATATATAATGGGTCAACCTAAACAGGCCCATTTGGACTGATGTTAAAATTTGTTGGAACTTTGCAGTGAGCTTTTGCTCCTTTTAAGGGCCAAACAGAAACAAAATATAAAACGGAAATTTGGTCATGCACAAAAATGCCATGCTCTGTTTCGACGCTTCTTTTTTCAGAATTTTGTAAAAACAAAATTGTTACTTGATTGCAAATTGTGACTTGTCAAGTTGTTGTAGGTAGTAAGACAATGGAGCTAAATGCAGGTTATTTCGAGCTTCGGCAATAACAACTTTCAACTGCATTCGAGGACTAGAATTGTCAAGAACTAGAATTATGTCAATGGCATTTGCCGTCTACGACTAAATTTACGTTAACGACGCATAAATAAAATGTAATGATTGCTAATTGTACGGGCAGCTACGTCTAGGCAACACTAAACACGGTTAATAGGTTGAGGATGAAAGTAAAGGCATTAGAATTCATCGCGTTGAGAAAACAAAAATAAGAAATGATGAACTGAAATAGAATAGCTAACAGAAATATCGACCAAATGGCGTAGAGCTGAGTAAGTTAGATTGAACCAAGTTTAAGACACTCTTTTAACAAGGTAACGGCTTCATATGAGATCTAAGAACACGTAATGCTGTGAAATGTATGGGTGTGAAGGTGAGATATTCAATGATTTTAAACTTCTTTGGACTCTGGATAAATTTTTAAAATAATGTGAAGGTGACAGGCTTGGCTCGATAAAAGCCCCTTTCGAAAGTAGCTCTCTACTAGGCCAAGCCAAAAAAAAAACGTATTATTGATTATTGATTTGACTTATAAATGTAGTAAGCTACAAATGCTATATATTTTTGTACACGTATGTTGGTAATAAAAAGCGAATGCGTTTGAAGCCTTGGTATTTAACGTCGAAAAAATATTGAAGACTTCAATATCTTCCAAATGTGCCTTGAAAGCTTCAGTTCGAATATGACCATGAATCTATGCACGCAAATGATCGAAAAGTGAGCTCTATAGCATTCAAAACGATTGTTGCAGATGTCGTTGCTGTTTTGATCTGTTTGTGGGTGGAATGGTTGCTCTGAATATGATGTCTTTACCAATGCTCTGGTATGAACGATCCCGCCGCCATGGCAATATCGATTCGGCGGCCGTGGGCCCAATGGCCTGTTCGGGGGACTCTAGATCTGTGTCCGGATTGTCGTCGGCCTTGGGCGCATAGTGCTGGACGACGATACGGGCCTTGGAGGCATCGAAACCCGGCAGGTTTTGGATGTGGGCTATCAGGGAATTGTTATTGGCACGATCCGAGTCAGCTAATCGTAATTTGTTGTAATCATTTAATATATTTATATATTTTTTTTGCGCCCAGCGACATTTTTTCGGGTTGTGTTTTGGTTTTTTTTTGAAGTGATTGGATTTCGAAATAATTGGAAAGGCATAAAACAAGAAATATATGTAGAAAGTTCGTTGTTATAGCTTTTATTAGGTTCTCCTTAGGGGGTACGATAAAAACAAACGCAAAAATACAGTACAAATTAAATCAAGGAACAGAAAGTGGACAGGACAAGCAACGCTTTGCCCAGAAAAATATTCGTTGGTCTCAAATCTCAGTTATTCAATTCGTTTAAAAATACCTTTTAAAGAAGCCGTGTTTCGCTACTAAGCTAATCGATTTATGTACAAATACTCATACAACCTTTAAAGAACTCTTTCTTTATAGGCAAAAAAAGATTCGATTATTTAAATGATGGCATTTTTGTGTGAACAAAACAAACAAGGTGGGCAGCAAACAGGATATATGGAAAATTTCAGTTACTGCCATATGACAGCTGACAATGCAGAGAAAAGTGGCCCACACAGAGCAATAGAAACAAGGATATACATATGTGTATAGAGAAGAGGGCAGGTATCCATAACCATATAGGGGCTGCCTATGCTCTATGTAGACAACCTCTTTACTCAAATGTTAGTTTTTAGAAAAAAAAATGGTATTACAAATAGGAATGGCTTACGGGCGTAATGAGAACACTTACGTGATGATTTCGCGGTGAAGGTCAGGCCATCATCCCAATCGTCGCTCGGGCCAACAACATTGATCTCGTTGGGATTCTGTTGGCACTCCTCGGCTGTTTCATTAAGCACATTGTTAATATAGTCTTTGTATGGTTCGGGATGAGTAAACAAATAAGTGGGCAAGTCAGGAAGATTATGTGTGTGTGTTGCAGGTTGGGTTATTGATTTCGATTAGTGCACAAATTTCGTGTTTGGTTTTTGGCCAAATGTGTGAGGTTTTTCGGCATCAGTTGGAAGGAGCGCGATGCAGGGGAGAAAGAGAAGGATTCGGATGAAATTAAATTAGTTACCAAATTAATACCAATTTCCACAATGTTTTTCACTTTGATATCCATTTCGGTAATAGGTTTAAAGGAGTTCATAAAGTACTCATTATTTTAGCACGGAAATAAAATTTGCAAACATGCATGTGGCTTAGCAAATCCACCTAACAAACTCCTTTATGAAGAACGTATATTAATTTAGAAAAATTAAAACTGGGTTTTAGTAGGGTGCTTTACAAGAAAACTGAAAGTATCGTGAATTAGGTTAGTATGACGCATGAAACTTTACTGGGAACTTAAAATGTACTACACTTCTCACTACAAACTAAGAATAGCACGAAAATAGATAGCGCAGTCTGATCATTGTACAGTGAAAAACTTAAGGAAAATAATATGAATATTATGAACTTGAACTCTACGAACTGATTCGAGATAAGCTTTACGGACATTTTTTCGACTGAAACAATATGCTGTTCGATTGTATAAAAATTTGTTGCTGATTTTAGCGTCATTTACCTATTTCTAATCTACGATATTTGTTAAGTGAATTGTGAGTATGTCTTTTTCTGTAAGATTTTTTTCGTGAATGGTTTGAACTCGATTCCGTACCATTGGTGAGCTGCTTAGTGGTGCCGTTCTGTTGAAAGTCATGGAACGAGACATGATTCTGCTTAACGTTCTCCTTGGCCTCCTGTGGATAGTGGTGATATCCATTAAAATAGAATTCTTCGAGTACAAAATAGGAGAAGTCGCTCACCTTGTTAGTGGCACCACGTTTGCTGCGCTTGTGATGTTTTCGATCATTAAACATGCGCCTAAAGTTCATTTGCATCTTGTAATTGACCTGCAAGAGAGCAAAATTTTGGTTAGCCATCAACTGTTCAACTGTTCAACTGTTCAACTGTTCAACTGTTCAACTGTTTAAAATTGGCAGAAGCAAGTTGCTGGTGATTTGGGTGGACAGGTACTCACCTGGGTGGACAAATCTCTGTCATCTACTGCGTGTCGGCTATAACTAAGACGACGGTGCTGTAAAAACATCGATGAAGCAAATTAATATCGAAATCATAAAATGGCAGTACAATGATGTACACGTAAGTAGAGAGATGTGGCCTTGCAGATTACTTAGGTTGCCAGATAAGACAGTTACATTTTAATAAATTGAATATATGTTACGATTAATTGCTTTTAACTAACGTGAACATGAACTGAGTAAGTTTTAACGGCTTTCAATAAACATTTGTACATCTTAGGAGTAGAGATTAATATTTTAATTAAGTGCTGAGCCTAAATTATATTCCTTTTCAGTGCTTAGGATTTACGATACATAATGATGAACACAGCGAATGCTGACAGACAAAATATTTTAGTAATTTATGTTGATTGGACAATGAGATTAAAAAGTTCAGCACAAAATTTAAAGGAAATACGGGAATCTTGGAGAATTGTAACACATGTATGCTGTTAATTATAAATAAATAAGGTTATTTGAAGGATAAATTCAAGATAATACACCAATGTGACTTATTATTTATTTAATAACAATACATTGAGATTTGATATCTTACGACTCAATTAATTTAAAAATTTGTGAAACAAAATGTTGTTCTTTATTAATAAACATTCACATTCTGCATAGACACAAATATTAGTAAACTTGATAATTAAAAATTCTATTAATTGGATCAAAATAAAGTCAAGAGCAGATCATTTTTAGCACTAGTAACTAATTTGTTAACACTCCTAATTGTTTTTAGATTATAACAAGTACAGCATAAAAAAACCGCAAGTTTCGAATCGATTTTTATTTTTATAACTCGTTTTAATTATAATTTAAATTATTAATTATTATCGTAATTATTATTAAGAACAGGGAATTTGACAAATTAAAAAGTTATTTATTATTATGAAATATTATTATTGAATAATTATATCCTAAAGCAGACTGTCCAATGTTTTTACTGAAAGTTGCAAAGCATTTGATGTCTTCCAGTTTCATTAGCTTAGCATAATTTAATAAAAAATAACACCAACACAGACACACAACGTGTAACATTTAAACGAACAAGTTTAGTTAGTTAATTCGAACGGAGTTTATGAAAATCAACCAGGAAACAGACCAAATGAGTTTAAACAAAAAACCAATTAACCAATTTATTCGTACCATTTGTATTGAGGCCTTTATCGCAATATTGAAATTTTTATTTTTGATTTGTTAAGCACACGAAAGTTTGAAGCAGTTTTGATTTATTTAAAGACGTTGTCGAGTAGTTGATGTTGAGTATCGAAACAACGGGAAAGAAATTAAATAAACGATTAATCACAAGTATATCTATATATCTTATATGTGTATAGGCAGACAAAAGTATTTATATTCGGAGCCATAAGCGAAGAGTGTGGAAAATTAAATGCCCATAGTACAAAACAAAAAAGAAATATCGAAGTTACAGTGAAGTTACAGTATAACTTTGCATAAACACTCTTTAGTGACTACTGTAGAGCGAATAGGTGGAGACATAGATCAGCAGATATAGAGTATCATTTTGAGGAAATAACTTTCGGGCTGTGATAATTTTGGGGGGCTTAAAGATAAAACTGGTTGCCATAGATAGTCCAACCAAGAGTTTATTGTTACAAAACGTGAATTGCTAATGAAGGGATAAATATTTGTCCAATACGTACCCTTCTATAAGGCTTCAGTTCTTCGGCCAAAAGATGATGGATTCTGGCATCGGTCAGATCCTTCTTGGATGGATTATAATCCAGCTCAGCCATGTCCAGATTACGTGAACACGTATTGTCTAGATTTGTGAGACTGGGACTGAAGAGTGGTTTACACAAGTATCAGTATAAGTTAATCAAAGATCATCGAGAGATGCTATATTAAACATTCGATTAGATTTAAGTAAAAACTAAAGAAGTGGTTAAACGAATTTTAGATATATGGAGACATAGAAATACACTCAATGATTTATAAAGAGGCGAATCACAAAAGTTCAATATACCACGAATTTACCTAAAAACGACAAACAACTTCTTGATTTTGGGCTTCAATGAAACACTTGTGTTCGCCTCTGCTTGTATTGTGTTCAATTTGTTAGTTGCCAATTTGCTTAAACAAAAGTTTTGTGCAATTCATGCTCATGTCAGGGTATATAAACTACATCAATTTCGAATTTATTCGTACTCATGCAATATACGATTGTTCTGGTGTGAGTACAGGCAAGATATCATTCAATCCAAAATTCGTTTACCAGGTGGTGTATATGGTTGGCGGTGCCCACCTGCCGCCAATATAGTTATTGGTATAATTCCGGAAAAGGGCGCTCATCGACTCGGTTCCCGTCATCTGGCCAATAGTGGATGGATTTCGCCTCATGACTTCCATGGCATCGCGCATTGTCAGTTTGGAGTACGTCTCGATGATCTTCGGCTCAGCTCCCTATGTTGGAAATGGAAAACAACGAAAATATCCGGTACAAACTCGACTTGACTTTTATTATTATTCTTATTACTAAATGTTATCATTCAGGTTTCTCAAAGGGTTCATTCTGGAAGATATACTTGAATTACGACGTTGCCTTCGGCTCTTTTCATCTGCATTTGATGCACTCGCCCTTCTATTCTTGTTCAATGCGCGTTCATAGCTTTGCATGGGAATGTGGTCCAATATATGCAATTCATTTATTTCCTAATGGCAGTTCAGGTATAGATTTAGAGATTAAGTCTTCAGCAAGTTCTAACCGTTCTAACCCCATCTAACCACTTAGATGTAAAAATACCTTTAGATCTCTGATCAGCAGCGGACGAATGAAGCGATTGTCAAAACGCTTGAACTTATCGCGCACGTTGTAGTTGCCCGTTTTGCCCACTATATCCTCAATTCCAGCCATCAAGTGATCCATGAACTATAAGAAATTAAACTTAAGTATACGAACCGATGTGACTTAAGGCTGTGTAGATAACTGACCCGTTCATGAATGCGCTCATTCATGGTTGGCTTGCGTTTATTAGCGCGCTTGACATTAAGGATTTTCACCAGCGGCTTAATAGTGATTCCTTGCAGGAAGACAGTAAAGTAAATCACAGCTATCGTGGTGGTAACAAACATGTTCTTCTGCTTAACCACATTCTCGTCCACCAACAGTACCAGGGCAAAGGCCACAGCACCACGCAATCCTCCGTAGGACATCACAAACTGATCCACCCGGGACAATTTGTGCAGACGGAAGCGATTGGCAAGGGCCGATAGCAAAATGACACCTAAGCCAAAATTAAAAATAATTAAAAAGAACCTTCGTTGTTGTACATTGTGAGATACGTACCAATAACACGAAACACTGAACAGAAGGCAATGGTCAGGACCACAAACCACGTATTCCATACGTGCATGTTGTTCACAGTGGCCACGCCTAGGAACATAAATATAATGGTCTCCGCCGAACTGGACAACATCTTTAAGGCATATTTAACAGTCGTATGAGACTTTTGTGAAATATTCGATTCCACATAGTTCTTCATTGTGATACCACAGAAAGTGATGCTGTGGAATAAGTTGTTTTACTATAAATGGTACGGCTTTGGTACATTTACAAAACTCACGCTAAAATGCCACTCATGTGGAATATTTCCGCATTGAGATAGGCCAAGTACGCCATCACAAATATGAAAATGGGTTCTATGACACGCACGTGATCGGTGAATCGGGTCACCAAGCCCGTGAGAAAGCCCCAGATGATGCCTACAAAATGTAGAAGAAGTTAAAATAAAGCGCTTCTAGCTCTTACCTGGTCAATTTCAAATTATCAACATATGCAGATGCAAAAGTGCTCACCAAGTCCCACTTAAAATCGTGCACTCACCTATGGCAGTGCCACCCAGTGCAACCACGAAGAAGGAACCCACACCGCTGGCGATGTCCTGGGCGATGATTTTGTCTAAGCCAATCTCATTGTAGGACTCCATCATGTGGTACATCACAACCTGGGGCGCATAAGGAAGACGCAAATTCAGTTAACCATGTGGACTTGTTGACTTAATTGCTCCCACAACCCGCCCACAATAGCAATCAATAAAGTCATCTTACCGTGACGGCATCGTTCAGCAAGGACTCGCCAAAGACGACAATGTACAGGATCTCGTTCACGTGTATCTCCTCGAATACGGCCAAAACGGCCACCGGATCCACGGCGGATATCAGTGAGGCAAATAGAAACACGTCCATTAGACCCGGAGTCTCGCTTTCCCCGTAAATTCCCATCTTGCCGCAGGCGTACAACGAGCCACCTTCAAGGGAGAAAAATAGTAGAGGGTATTATAAATAAAATCAGAGGACGCAGGGGGTATGTCATCCATTTCCAGCCATCAATTTGCCGAAGCCGTTTCCAGACTTAATTAGATACTGGCCAATCGATGGCATTGGCATTGCTGCAGCTTGTTGTTTTCGAAATGCATCTCGCAGTCACTTAAGTCAATTGATAAGCGTGTTCCTCCAAGAATAATTGAATTTGCAACGACGCAAATTGAATGTTTGCAGTAATATTGCTTCAATAAGCACTATTTGTGGCGCCATTAAATGATGTAAGCTGCAAAAGCCTTTCAACGATTTCATTTGTGTCTTGGAGTGTTTATCGTCAATGAATTGCTGATAAACTTTTCCAAAATTTACATGTAAACGAGTCATCTCAGAAATTATTGCTTTGGAAGATACCCTCCAACGCAGCTTTCTGTGCTATTTAAGCTTACATAAAAGATATTCATTAAATGGACCTCAACTCGACAATTGAAGCGGAATTTGCACTTTTCCAAATGAATCGCGAGAGATAAGTTAGCAGCGCTGTTCGCTCATTGTGATATGTAATCCAGTTTGTGAGGCATTAGTAATTGGCAAGTCTGGATGTTTCGGGGCTAACTATGGCAACTCGAGCGTGTTTCCCGTGGTCCGCTTGCGGTTTTGGTCATTCATCTAACTGGGCCCGGACACCCCTTTCCACCCACCCGATGTGGTTCCATTTTCTATTTGTTATGACAACACTAGCATCCACATCTGGGGAAAGTGGGAACCTAGCTAGGGCGGCGGCACGCCCCTCGCATGTCGCCTAATTTATTAGAAGTGGAAAACAATATACGCCCACTTAAATATTGTCTTTGTTCACCAGGGGCTACAAAAAGGCGGACGCTTTTAAATGTATCTTTCGGATGAATCAGCTTCTGTTTACTCATCTGTATCAGGTGCCTAATTGCTGGCGTTGCTGACACCTTTGCAATTGTCAGCCATTTGACAAGTGCTGTTCACAGTTCACAATTGTTAGATTGTTTGATTGGGGGTACTTCAAATGATATTAAATATTGTGGCTCTATTTGTAGGTGCACTTCAGGAAGTTCGGATAACACATGTGAACAAGTGTGTCAATACTTGAAAGCTAAAGCAAATGTTGACTTTGAAAATACTAGGATTCCAAAAAAATTGTGTTCATATATTTGTGTCTTGAAGACAAGCATGTCATGAATTTCTTGTTCCTAAGAAACATTTCATGTTGACCAATTTCTGTTCTGGAGATTTTCTGGAGATGAGGAAAACTACGTTTTTACAGAGATTTTCAACAGTTTTGGTTTGATATAAGAGACTATATAAAACCCCTGTTGGCCATTAATAAAATTAGTTGAGTTTACTCACTGGCTTCCCCTTGACAATGTAAACAAATTCAATGACCTCCCTCCCACAATCGACGAGTTGAAACGACATCTCCATTGACCATATTTCAGTTGATGGACTTAGATGAATGGTATAACCAGTCAGCCACCTCTGTTTACTTGGTCATCAACTAAACGACAGGACAACTCGGGTTACCGCACTCACCGATGGTGGCTATGTTGAAGATGGTTCCGACCACCGCCATCAGCAGGATGGTGCCCAGGTTGTCGAAGAACAATCTATTGGGCATAAAGTAGCCTGCGTCCAGGATAATCGGTGGCAGCATGTAGAAGAAGAAGGTATTGGGAGTCAGCGGGGAGACGGCGACATCGGTGCAGAAGTAGAGCACCACGCCAATGACCACGCCCACGACAATCAGCAGGCACGATTCCGGAAATATTAGATGCAGTTTGGGCGTCATATGGAAACCTGAAATAAATTGTAAAATGTATAAACCGTCTTATTAGGTAAACACGAAAATTTCTACAACGCAATGGCTAAAAAGGCTAAAAGGTGGGTGGTGTAACAGAAAATAAACATATTTCATTAATTTACTAAACTAGCCTGGCACACAAATTGCCATTTAACCTTTTGATATAAACACTGACAAGTTCTATGCTTTTTCTAGGGGCTTTTTTTTAAGTTAAGCCCTGTTAAACAAATTTTGTTTAAATACTTCATTTGAATTTTAGTGTTTGGAATTTAATTAAGAAACTAACATGTAAGATAGAAGAACTAAAAATAAGAACAGGTGAGAATGCTTTAGAGGTCCTCGACTATCAGATAGCCGTTACCAGCTAGGCATATCGATCGATATTTGGAAAATAATTGATAATAAAATGATAAAAAATCACAGGAAATATCAAAAGTGTGGGGCATGAGTTTTGGGCGGTTTGTGGGAGTGGAATAATGGTTTTCGGTATACCGATAAGACTTGGCCAGACAAATAATAATAAATTAAAACATTTTTTAAGCCTAGTATAGTTTTCGAATCTAGTATACTTAATTACTTGTTACTCCACGAGTAACAGGTTTAACAAATAAAAAGGTAAGGAATAGTATTCAAACATTTAAAATCAATAATAAAATTATTAAACTTCTGGCAAGGCTTTAAAGGACTGTCAGACTTTAAGAAAGTTTTGAACAAGTTCTACCTTATCTGGCAGTTCATTTCCTAAATGAGTGCCAAGCCTCTCGTCTTACTATCGACCTTCCCACTAGTGTTCTCTGGCCAACTGGCATTTGCAGTTTTTTCGCCAACATTTGTCTAGGCCCTTATCCAGTTGCAGGAAATAAGTGCGAGCGTTCGCCCACTCAAAAATAGCAATGCAATCGGATACAAGGACCCGAAAAAACATGGCAAGCGTCCTTGATGGAGGAAAATGGATTTTCTCCCGCCTGCAGTCAAGGTTATGGACAGGGCCACCGGTAAAGCTGTCTAGGGCAGTGTTAAATTGCCGACACTGGGGCCAGTAATAAATAAACCAAAACTGAAAGCCTCGGTAATGAAGTCTCGAGGGGCCTGAAAGCGGTCGAGAATCAAGGTAAATGATTAATACATCGCCTTTGGACCCAATTGTTGCTCGGGGCAGGGTCAAGGTCCCGATTCTTGCGGCTTGTTGCACACATCCATCGAGGGGTTATGCAATGTCCTTCGGCCACGACTCGCACCCATCGGCCCACACGGTTACGTTGCCGACTTGACGCAAATCTGCATGATGGCGTCGTCGTAGGAATTACATAAACCATATTGATTTTGCCTGGCAACAGCAGAAGGAAAAACAGACACCCACGCCCAGGAGCAGGCACCGTGTCTTTCCTTTCACAGGAAACGGACTCGTGGCTTGCCTGGCAAAACCAAATTTTCCGCTGATTATGCACTGTTAAGCCTGCTCCTTCGCTAATTAGCCGCTTTTAGTGTTTCCAGTAATTAAATGCTCAGCTCTAGGGTAATCATTTTTTAGGGCGAATAGTTTACTTACCGATTTTGGCTATACTGGCCGACAGTATCCAGATTCCGATGATGAACGGCGTCTTTACCCGAGCAAAATCCACACTACAGAGCTGGTACCGCTCCATTTTGTGGCCCTCGCCGCCCTCCGCATCATGGTCGGCGGATTTCAATGGCTCGGCACGCGGCAACGTCACTGATGGCGTTGGATCCAAGCCCACATCCACCGCATCCATGGGCGCCGACTGGCCCAGCTGGTTTTGGACAGGAAGGAAGAGCGAAATATTTCGGGCATTAGCGGTTTCTAATTGGCAAAAATTGAATTGGCGGAAAATTTATAAATGCGCGATGCAAGTAATAAATTGCCAATACCCACAAAGGCAAACATCAAATGTTTACATGGCTGTATAAACTGCGGAATATAATATCCAGATCTGTTGGGTTGGGAATATCAGGGGTTCAGTAAACCGTTCGGTAACACGCGATTCAAAATTACAATGATTCTATTTGTGACGCACTTAAGCACGATAATGTCCGGTTTTGTTTTAATTCTTAAAATTCGGTTGAAATGTTGATCTAGGTCAGTGAGGTAACTGCCAGAATGTTGGAAAGTTAGGTAAGCCGTTCATATATGCATATTTAATGCGAATTAGGGTTAATCAGTTTTGCCATTTAAAACAGACGACTAATCAAGATACAAGTTAAACTATATCTAGTTATAAAAGCTTCTTGTGTCCGTCACACAAAAATTCGGATGGCTATATAAATAAATCGTTTATTAGAATTAAGATAAGAAGTCATGTAATTGCTTATTAGATAACCATGTTCAGCTCATAAATAAAACATTGAATTGAATATTATTAGAGCAATGTGGAGAATTCTCAGAGTGTTACAGTGGCTAATGGCGTATATCAGATACCACTTCAATTTTCCCAAATAAACTTGTCACTGTGCCATCACTATCTACTGAGTGCAATTAAGAATATAGTTTACGACCTTTCGGGGGACTGTAAATTAAGCTTCACACGCTAATCAGTTGTTAAACTCCAAAACATCGGTTAACCAAATTGATAAATCTTAAAACTTTTGAAAAATTTTGCCTGCCTAAGCGTTAGTTATGAATTGTGATTCTGTTTATGTTCAGCCTGACCATAATTTTGCAAGGCAATTTAAAATTTAAAATTAAAATTGATCATAAACGTGTACAGATCTGATTCCCAACAAAGTCCGGCGGAGATTTAGCTGCACACCGGATGTGCGGGTAATGCCTGGCTTAATGGCCGTCCAATTGGATTGTGGTGTCGGATTTTGGCGTACTCACATTAAGCTGGGTGACCGCATCCACAATATCCTGGCTGAGCTTTCCCGGCGCCACTCCCACAGCACTCATGTTGGGCCTCGCCTGGGCAATTCCAAGGATTAGGACTAGGGCGCAGATGAGCAACGTCCTTTTGCTGAACATCCCCCGCCAGTCGGAGGATGTGCAGGATGCGTTACGTTTTGCGGGCGCTGTCTGCGGCCGAATTCTCGTTTTGGTTTCATCTCTCGGTGGTGGTGGTGCTTCTGTATCTGCATCTGTATCTGTATCTGTATCTGTATCTGTTATAACAGAAGCTATAGTTTTGAAGAGGGATTCCGAGCTGAAGGAATTGATCCTCCAGCAGGCTCTTCGGGCCAAATTCATTTGCTGTTGCAGCGCCGGAGTGGCACTGTCGTAATCCTGCTCCGTGCGGATGCTCATTATGATCTGGTATTCACTTTTCTGATCCTGGCATGCTACAACGTACTTCTACTTAGTCAGGATCCCTTTTCAGCTGTTATGTTTCTTTACCTAAAAGGAGAAAAGGGTACATCAATTATGATAAGCTTATCTTGCCTTAATTCTTATTACTATCACTCTCCAAGTCGACCGACCTGCCACAATAACCAATTGAAACTGGTTAAAACCCACGGATTTCACCGACCATGAAGCCTTCTGGCCGAAATCCATATATGCGAGTATACTCCATTAAATCACGCATTTATATTTATCTTTTAAGCACACGTCGGTTTTTGCTTAACTCTCTTTGATTTGGTGGCTCCTTCTCTTTGGAACAGTTGCAAATAAAAATGTGCTAAAATCGAATCGCATATTAAATTACCTGTGTGGCACGTGATTTATCAACACTAAGTCATTCACAATGAGCGAAGTTGAAGTAATGATTGTGAAAAGGAATGCCCAAAATGATAAATAATATTAGTTGGTAAATGATTTAATCTGTGCCTGCAACCTACGCTTATTGCATTCACCAAAATTTAAAGAGCTCCTGGTGATTTCCGATGTTAATTGGAATAAAACCAGTTAAAATCGAGTGCTCTTGTTTGTGTACTTGCTTAAAGATTTTACAAGAAATTATCGGGCATTCAGGTAGACAATATTTGCTTTTCGAACTGGATAGATCCAGTGCTCTTAGCGCCATGCGAAATTAGCGAGTTAATACCAATGGTAAATATAAGCGGCCATAAAGCGGGGTAAACACAAGTGGAAATATAAGTGGAACTGCCAGTTGGCCTGCGATAAGATCTGATTTGCATCATTGGCGAAATTTTATTAGCAGCAGTAGCGAAAGCTTATCTGTCGAGTGCGGAATGACTGAATGTTCCCAATTGAGCGATTCCTCTGTACAACGAGTGTCATTTTCGAGATGCTGATAAATCTGAGGGCAATGTACGAGTCGGATTCTGTAATTGCCCCGACTTGAGCAATTGCATCTGTTTGTGTTCGCTATCTGCTGGAATACGTGTCGGCCAACTCATTATATCAAATTGGTGATCAATTTAAGATGATGCCTCAATGCATTTTCCCGTCTCCATATTCAATTGTTCCAACTATTGGCCGTGAACTTCCTAGGCTTTTCTACAAATTCAATTAGGTGATGACAAACCACTAACAAATGGACAACTAACTGACATTTTTCAAGAGGTTAATCCAAATCACCGTCAAATCGGCCTGAAAACATAAATGGAAACCCAATTGGTTTAATTAAGTGATAGAGGAGAAATTTGTAAGGAACGATTCATTTTCTATTTTAGGCGGGCGTCGTAATTTCCGCAAAATTAATGGATAGTTTGGACTGGAACTTTCTAAAAGTTCGGAAAATAACAAGTGGAATAAAACTTTAAAAATCACTATGAAAATCTCATTGTTCATAGCCTTCTGTGGGAATTATTTTTGCATATATGTATGTATATCCGACAACGTTAACCCCACAAAGCCAAGGTCCTCGTGCTTTAAAGAATTTATTTCTTCGCACATCGCCAGCCACCAAACAGCGCCGAAATGTGTTAATATATAATTTGAGTTTACTTTATACTTTTTATACCTTCCGCTATCTACCCCCCTTATAAACTTATGTTTGTTTTGGCTTAAGAGGGCGACTAATCGATAGAAACGTAAATATCGGCGTTCAAGATTGGCCAGCGGTAATTAATTTACATTTTAAAGGTCGAGCGGCATTCAAATAGAACTATACTACATTTGTGAAATATGCCTTATGTATATTTTGGCCAACAGCCAATCGAGCGACTTTTTAGGAAAATATGGTGGCAATGTTATTTAAATATGCCAAAAAAAAATACATATAAAATATACATATATTTGTAATGTACAGAATCTGGAATATTTAAAATTTGAAAAATGAACGCTTTAGAGTGGGTGTGACAAGGTTCGAAAATTAAATTGAACAGATCTAACCTATCTAGCTTTTACAGTTATAGTTTTATATAGTTTCATAGTTAAACGGACGGACAGACGGACAAGGCCAGATCTACTCAGCTAGTAATCCTGATGAAGAATAAATATATAAACGTGTATATATTTAAATACATTCTTTTAGCTGGTACACACTTTACAACGAATCTAGGATACCCTTTTACTATACAATGACATGTGCTAAACGAATTGCGTTTGAGGTGACTGTACTACAAGCGGGAAGAAATGCATTTTCGATTACAACCAAAATATAAAGTTTTATTGATTTCTTTTCGCTAATTTAGTTTCTAGTTAGGGATCGTTAAGCAAATGTTTTGCAGCTGTCGGTGCCGCACGTTAATGTCAACTTTGTTTGTTTGTACAGGTTCATGAACTTTGTCCAACCGTTTTGGGGTTACGCTTTCGGCGAAGACTAATCGATAGCATGGGCCACAAGGGAACATGGTATATGCCGTCCCAATTGCAGGGCAAAATTATTTGTAAACAAATCAAAAGCAATTGATTTATGAAAAATGCATCAGTGAGTGCACACGGCAGAGCAGAGATCGAACTGAACAAAAGCCCCTCGAACCGGTTTAAGGCGATTATACAGATGGCGAACTGGGAGGCCATTAACTTGGCCGAAAACTAAACTATTGCGTTTGGCAGGCACAAAAATATCGTTAAATCCATATAATACCATTCACTCGAGTTTCTGGAAATTCTGGCTATGCAAACTTGAACTTGAACTTAGCGTCCGGAAAATTGTTAGGAGGTTCTGTTGCGATTCGTTTTTATTCCGAACTGAAGGAATAAATTGGAGAGCAGATGCCAAATGACATATTTTATCATTGTTATCAGTTAACAGCTTAGAGAGATAAGAAAACATATTTGCATTGCTTATTTTTAACGATTGAGTTTAATATCTATTGCCTTTATGCAGTCATGGGTCAGGGGAAGTGTACATTGTTTATTTGCTGGCACGACTTACTTTGTTTTCAGCACCTGTGAGTTTGAAAATACATATTAAGTGTCTTAATTTATATTACTTACACTTACAACTTTTATATTATACTTGTAAATGTATAACCCAACGTACCTATTAAACTTATTTAATATTTCAAAACCATGATTCGTCCTAAGCCCTACCTACATATCTTGCAATGTTCACTGTTAGCTTTAAAAAAAAGTGGCAGAAGTAAAATATACAAAAAGTACATATAAAACAGATAAGATTTAAAAATGTACATAATTATTTTTTAATTGCGACAAATTGTCAAAGAGAATGAAAAGCGCCTTGATAGTCGAGCACCAAACTTGAGCTGTGTCTATGTATTTAAAATCTTTTTTAGATCCTAAGATCTCGACGTTCATACAGACGGACGGACAGATCGACTCCGCTATTGATCCTGATCAAGAATAAACATACTTTATATGGTCGGAAACGTTTCCTTCTACCTGTTACATACTTGTCAAATAATCGAATATACCCTTTTACCAAAGACACTATTCTAGTGTCTTTGCTTTTACTCTACGAGTAGCGTAGAGCATTTAAATATTAAGTTGTGTACCTGTACTTATGTAAATCTCTAATTAATCCTTTACAATACAAAAGAAAAATATTTATTTTATACCTATCGCTTGCCAAATATGATAATTTTTCAGGTACATTTTGGTTCCTTGAACGTGGCCAAAATCCCCTTAGATAAACGCACATAAGTACACAAACCCCCATTAATACTAAGTCTTCTACTTAAGTTCGAGTTTATGAGAACTAAAATTCTGACCAGTAAGTGAGAGAGCCCTGCTTAAGTGACCTTAGTTACTATCTACAGAGGAAGCCGTTTCCTAAATGAGATCACCGGGACTGATAAAATTTTTCTTGCATTTGGTCGACTGGACGTAATTAAAAGCTTAAAATTCGATTTTCGATATTTCTCGTTATATTCCCAAATGGATTTTTGGCAATGCATACGATCGTACTACTTGAGGTCAAACAAAAGGAATAATTGTTCTATTGTGGCCATGTTTTAATGATTTAGAGTCTAAGTTTTAGACCTATCATAAATCGAATGTTGTGGTCGTACAAGGAAATGTCACCTTTTATCAGTATAATCTAAATGAGCCTTGGACTCATAGTACTTACTGTTGTTAATGATATGCACTGGTCAGCAGCAACACGTTTCTAAGCAAAACGTCAATTGAAATGGATTGGTTTTTAGAAGATATGAACCTAGGAACCAATATTCTCAGGAATTCACGGCTCTTTCCGAGCAACAGCTCGGAGTTATTATAATTGCTATCATTTTTACAAGGCTATTGACCAGTACCTCCACAGGTAGGGGCTTATAATTAATGAAACACGTTAGATAACAAATGTATATTGTTTACATTCATTTTCATAGATAATTCGGTGTGAGCTCATAACTTAATTTATTGGCTGATAATTGATAATGAAACCAATTTGATTGACGATTTAATTCTGACAAATTTTTTGACAGGCCTGTGTGGCAAAGCGCAGTATATACATACATGCTTATGTATATATTGGATGAATTTATGTTTGCGCTATATACAAAAGCGCAGAGAATTTTTTGTTATATGAACATATTTGAATAAGGAAAACGTGTTTTCTGACCATCCATTAAGGTTGGTCTCTTAGCATCTCTTAGCACAACAAAAATTTTGAAAGTAATCATATAAATAGTAATTAAAAGAAACCGGCGCTCCGTTATCATTAGTTGGCTTTTTTCATGTGAATAAAAATGTTTGTGTAAAGGAATTCAGTCTAGTTTGTTCCAAATATTGGTTTTATTAACATGGACAATTTTTGATCGGGAAATTAAGTGAGCTATAAATAATGTAGAAGCCGTTTTAAGTGTAGTGCAATTCGTAGTTGGGGCTGATAATTCTGGAAATTCATAAGGGTCCGGAATGATAAGATCTAGTTGAAAGAGAATTTCCATATTAGATGAGTCAGTGAAAAAACATCGAACATGTTGCCATGCCTCCATGTTATCAGGCTGGCAACAACAAATATGTAGACACATGTAGGGTGCGACAACAACAATTACAAATGTTTTTTATGTGATTAAAAAAACATCCGTACATAGAGAATCGTACTTTGGGATTTCGGATTTCGAAGCGGGAACGAATATGTACATATGTATGTATGCAAGTGGAACACGAATGGAGAAGTAAAAACAAGAAGAACGACTGAGCCGGAAAAATACCAAAATAAACTCAAGTGCACTCTTTGAGGACGTCAGAAAATAAATAATAGAGGAAAAACGGTCTTGTGGAAACGTGAAAAATATAGAAGATGGTCTATAAATACACGAGGAATACAGCACAGACATCTGTATAACCTGCAAATATTTATGTATCTTACGTACAACTACGTAGTATCTGCATTTGAAAAATGTATCTTTAAGATCTTTTCTAGTTATTGATATTTATGAAAATATATACGACATCGGAATGTGTACAATATTGACCAGCACTCGTACATAAATATGTATATTTCAAAAGTACAAACTCTTGTACTTTTGTACTATTAAATTGGTTTTCAGTGTAGATTTATCATCTTTACGCACGGTTTTCTCCTTCTTTCTTCGTATTCCTTTTCCGCAACAAATCAGCCGGCTGTTATTTCTTTTCCACTGGTTTCTCACTCTCCTCTTTCTCACCCACTCTCGGAGCGCTTCCGATTTTGTTTTGATTCGCACTGCAGACGTGTGCAATAAATAATGCTTTCTAATTCATGCCCGTCCAACAGCACAATGTGCATTAATATTTATTGACTAAAGAGGCGCAAATACACACATACAAATGTACTTGGTTTAAACAATACAAAAACACACAACCTCAAAAGTAAGGAAAAAACACGGCTTGCTTTCGGTTCGATTTACATATTTAAATAGTTTCCCGAAATGTATCCGAATAGTTCCCAAATAACTTCTAATGGAAAAACAAATTTCGCAACCGAGCCGGAAAAATATAAACAGCTGCGCGCTCTACAGTCGAGAACTGAATGCGAGAATTGGTGGAAAATATATTCGAAAGAATCGGGCCGATAACAGACGTTTCCAGCTGTTAGCAGAGCGTGGGTATGTGAGCCGCACTCGCTTAACAGCTGTTAGGCGAAATATAGGAAGAGGAGTGGAGTATATGCAAATAAAATGGCAAATAAAACCAAATGGCAAGAAAATAGTGCCAACTAAAATATTTAGTAAATGTCCATTAGCCATCGGGTTAGTCCCAATTACACTGCATTGCCCAAGACTATATTTATTAGGCTATATTACATTAAAATATTAAAAATATATAGCCTAATTTGTTGAAACTGAAAAGGTTTCGAATCATTTCAATTCAAATAAGCTACATTTACACTCTTTTTAGAAATAATATTTGTATCTACCCCTTCAAGAAGCCGACCCCATAAAACCATGGCATATGCACAGGGGCTGTTTGGCCTCAAAATAACTCAAAGTAACGCCAAGCGCAAGCCCCAGTTCAAATTGAAAAGGACATCGTTGGCAATTGCCTACCATTCTGGCCACTGTTGTGCAGTTAATTGAAATGAATAATTGCTGGTACAAGGCAGTGAAGTTGACCACCAAAGGGCAGGAAAGCCGGCATTCCTGCAATGGAAATTGATTTTTGTTGGTGGCATAACATGGCTGCCGGTCGGGCCTTCGAGCAAGGATAACAACACGATTGTAATTCCCTGATAATTGCAAAGGGCATGGAGCAAGTAAGCAAGAGCAGCACTCTTGATGCAAACATTTCAATAGCGTGGCATTTCAATAATATCGATCCACAGTTGGCAGCTGATGGCGAGGGTGCAGCTCTGTTATCCTGGTCCGAAAGCACGAAACAGAGACTGCGGCGTGCACATTATCCTTGTACTTGAACGACTGCAGCTAAGTGCACGTAATGGAATCCAAAGGATGGGGGTTCATTTTGCGAAACTGCGTCGTCTGCTGCTTTGATTGGATGGCCCCAACGACGATTTTATGGACCAAAAGAGTACATTATTACACTGTAAAACTACTGGCGATTGGACAGAAAAATATGAATTACCAAAAGAAAATTTAGTGTTCAAGCTGAGGGAAAAATGGGTATCCTAAAGAGTTTACTTTCACAAATAGAACAAATAGATAAAGTAAAAATAGATAGAAAGTAGATAGATGGATAAAGTTAAAGTAATGTTTACTATAACAATAAACCAACCGAAAAACTTTTGACTTGAAAAATATCTCTTATTCTTAAAATTTATAATTAAAACAGCATCAAACGATAAATTTAAAGTTACATCTCCATTTTAATATTTCCAAATTATCCGAAAGTGGTTGCTGAAGAGCAGAGCCCACATACACGTACACTAGTCCGTGGACCCACTTCAGGTTCAGTAGACTGAATATTTTGTTCGTGTGCGCGGCTTAAACTTTCAGCTGGAAAAATAGTAATAATAGTAATAACGCCCAGCAAGCCTCGAAGCATTCCTGCCACCGTCTATTATGTAAGCCCCAGGATTTTCCCAAGGACACGCCGCAGGACAAGCCGAAATAGTAAATCTCCTTTGGTACCATTCATGAGATAGATTGAAAGCCATGGGAAACAGAATACAACAATTTTATTACACATAACACGTTGGCAATGGCCACGGTATAGTAAGCCTGGAAACAACAAGAAGGTAGGCTAGCTTCAGCCTTTCGAAGTTTACATACCCTAAACGGACGCACGGGCAGAAGGTCAGACGAACATGGCGCTATACCGACTCGTTTGTTGATACTGATCAAGAATATATATACCTACATACATATATGGGCGCAAATGTCTTCCTTTACTGCGTTGCCAGCTTCTGATTGAAGTATGAAAATATGTATGCCTTCAGCAAGGGTAGAAAAAGCCAACCAACTTTCCACTTTTTGGGGCTAGACAAGTGGACAATAGTTATGGATTTGGCGCACCGAAATAATGTGAACTACAGCAAAATCTATTTGTCAGGGTACAAAGCTCTTGGCATGGAAGGACTTGTATTGTATAGGAATGTATGAATGTACGAATGAATATTTGCTCATAGATTGAAGGTTTTTATTGCTTGGCTGATAGTTACAGCGAAGAATGAAAGCACATATTATGTGTAAGTTTGTGTTTCATTTAGAAAAGCTTAATTTACAGTGTACAGACATGTACTTATGTATGATGTCCTTTTTTAAAATGTTAATTAAAATGAAGATTCGTTCACATTATCTGTATATTTACTGCTTTAAAAAATGGGAGAGAGCAAAAGGTCTCCTAAAAGCTGAAAATCCTTCTCTATTGATGCCTTTGTCCGCATGACGGAACGCATCAGCAACAACAACAAGGACAATAACAAAGCGCTTGCTTCTGGCTTATATAATATAAAACTCCCACACACACTCCCACACTCGCCCTCTCGCTCGCTCACACAGCCAACCACCGAACATACAGAAAGTGTTGCCTGCTTTTGAGAGCTGAATGCAGATGTTATTGTTTTTGTTATTGTTACGAGTTGCAGCGGCGGCTGTGACGTAAAAATGGCGTCGGCATGGACAATTTGTTTTTGTTTAGCGTAGGCACCGTTACATGCGCACAGGAGAGCCCCAAAAACATCTGTTCGCCGATTTCCTTGGAAGGCGGGTGAGAGAGAGTAACTGTAACTTGGAGAGACCGATACTTTTTTTCTGCACCTGATGACAGAATGTTTTTTTCGCTGGACCTTTTGCTTTTGGTAAAGTCAAATTGTGAAGAAACGAGAGCCGAGAAGTCGGTAAATGTTATACAAAACTTCAGGTTCCGTTATTATGCAATTCGTATATCATTTAACAAAGCGCCACAATCAAACGCAAGCTAATAATTATGTAAGAGAGGAAGAAACTAACCGTTATTTTAATAGACACGCCTAAATGGATTTGTACTCCTAATAAATCGTATCAAGGATTTGCCCCAGCTTTTTGGCGTTTTTCCGTTCCGACATTTTTTAATTTGCATTCAAGCGTTAGGGGGTTTCATTTTCCATTTAGCACTATGCTGAAAGCACTAGCACACACAGCCGGGAATCAACTTTATGTTAATTTTCTTCTTTTTTTGCATGGGGGAGGGGAAGGCGACGGCAGAAGCAGCGGCGCTTACAGCGAACGCTTTAGCACGTTGAAGTTTTGCATCAAATTCGCCGTTTTCATGTAAACGGCAAACAACTTGATGTGGTTCTTGTGGAAACTGGTGTACTTGCTGCTGAAGAACCGCCGCTGGCACATTTTCACTGCCGATTCGATGGACACGCGCTGAAGACTGAATTTTCCTCGCGACGCGACTTAGATTTTCCAGCCCCCGCAGGACATCCGCCAGGGATGGCACTCGCGCCGATTGTTTTGCGATAGACCGTCTATTTCAAAATGAACCAGTCGTACACGGAAAGAATATTTTACATTTATATTTTATATTAGGCTCCCAGGAAGCCATTATTCCGAAAAGTTTAAATAGAGTTAAGATTTTTTGCGGCTAAGAGCTTTTCAGAAAACGAATAAATTGTAACAAAATCCGGGCCATCATTAAAATTTTCAAAAGCATTTTGTTTAATAACAAACAAGGTTAATTTTATTCAATGTCATTCAAAACTAACAGTTCCCATGCAAAAAATTACCCAAAAACCGAGTTTACTTTGTGCGCGCATTGTCCAATTCAAGCGGTCAAACAATCCAACAATACAAATTATAAATCAAGTGATTCAACGATTAAGTACCCGAGCCTGGGACGGCAGTGGTCAATGTGAAGAACACAACAAAATTGCTTATCAAATATGGAAAGTACAGGGCGGTAGAGAGCTTTGCATCCTAGGAATAAGGGAACCGACCTCTAGGGAGTGCGTAACGTACGAACTAAACGATAAGTATATAATTAAGTCTTTTATCAAAATCACAAAATCACTAAGCACTTAACCAACGCAGGCCGAGATCGTTGAGTGAGCAACGGATGGGGATCACAGCTTGCAGAGGCAGAACAGCAGTGGTATAAAGGCCCCGATGGCGATGAAAACTGGTAGCAGGATCGATGAGTCGTCCATGGAGTACGGATTCGGTTGGCGGGGGCCACTGTAAGACCTCTTTGTGTCCGATTGCTGCGACGGCTGATCGCTGCCCAACTTGTCGATATGCTGCTCGGATAGCTCCTCCGCAAACTCTTCGTCGTCCAGGTCCTCGTCATCCTCATCGATGTCGTCCCGCTGGTTGCGCACCACCCGCTCTGCCTGCTGTCCTGTCTTCTGTTCCGCATTCAGCTTACTCTCCGGTTTAATCCTCTCAGTCGCCTCCGAGCCATGCATCCGCGGCACCAGGGAGATGTCTCCCTTGAGCAAGGCGAATGCATTGATCTTGGGATTATCCAGTGCCCCCTTTATGAAGTCCAGCCGGAGGCGACCATTTCGCACATCGGACACCTCTCCCTCATAATTCAATCGTCCGTTGTTGATCTTGAAGTACACAATCTCGTCGTGTGCCGAGCCCCTGCCCACCTGGTTGTAGATGTCCAGCTGACGGACAACCGTGTGCTTGCGGTTTAGGAGCACATCGAAAACCTTCTTCTGCGGCGCATCGAAGTACACCTCGCAGAACTTCATTATCAAGGCGTAATCTCCATCACCATCACTGGGTAAATCGTACCCAAATGTAGTGGTGTGATAACGCTCGGTCCTGTAGAGCACTTCGTCATGTTCCTGTACCCGGCCGATCATCAGCAGGTGTTTGCCGTAGTCAGAAGCTATTCCAATTCCTTTGAGAGGATCCGCATCGTATTGGACGCCATTTAGATCGGTGTGCTCATCCCCGCCAGCGTTGACCGCGTATATAACTTTCAGGGGTTCCGCGGCTAAGCAGGTACCGATAAGGATGAGCACCAGGAGCACCGACATCCAGGTCCTTTGGCCACTTGCCTGCAAGTAGTTCAGGAAAATCCCCTTATTGCATGCTACGTTGCACATGCCAGCTCTTCTGGTTGTTGTTGTGTGCCGGAGTTGGCTTTGCAGCATTTTCCTTGCTTCGTGGAGCCTCTTTTCTGGCCGTCTAGTTTTCCGGTATTAAATCTTCGGGAAATGCCGTCGCCTAGCTATTACTGACAGATTTTCGGGGCCGGAATAAATCCATTTACAAATTATTTCTATACAGTGCAGCCTTTTCGCATGTACAGGGAACCAGAGAACTGTTCGTTGGAACCAGTATTTTTGAAGCAGCGGTATTTTACTAGGTACTTTTAATACGCATACTCGTATTACATACATCTAAATGAATTGGTTTAAGCAATAAACACAATTAAATAAATCACAAAGAAGAAATGTTTATATTTTATTTTAATTTTTTTTTATATTTTAATTAATATTACATGAGCTACAAAGTGCGTATGTGAATACTATGTGATATATTTCAGTATATTGCCATTAATGTATTTCTTTGGCGCCCAGTCTGCGGGCACACTGAGCCACACGTGCATTGATGTGATTGAATTTTGCTGGTGGAATAACCCACGGAAAGTGGTTAAAACAGCATTAGTTTAGTCAAACTCCTGCACATAGAAAGTGCGAAGCACTGAGGACTTCCAGAGCATAGAGTGGTCGACTGGAAAATCATGAATTTCGACGACGAAGACCGTTTGGAGCTGCAGTTTCTGGCAGGCGGCAACATTGTGGAACATGCGCCCGTATTCTCGCCCGATGGAAGGTTATTATTCAAACGACCACTATATACTACTAAGTATGTAACACCCTGGTTTCTGTTCCACAGATTCATGTTCGTGCGGTGTGTGACAAAGGTGCTGGTATATGCCACCAGTACGGGCGAACTTACTCGAGTCCTGGATGAAGCCACGGCGCCACTAATCAGTTTGGAATTGGATCTGAAGCAGCCAGATTTGCTTATAGGGTGTACGAGTGCCGGAGAGCTGTTCCGTTGGAACTGGCGGGCTGGTGTGCTGAAAAAAACCGTGCCCTTGACGCTAAGTAATGGAGAAACTATTTTAACCTGCAACCTGATGAATCTGTACAAAGGTGGCGACACAGCCTGCGCCTTTGTCACCGCAAAGGGGAAGGCAGGCGAACAGGTCAACTGGTTTGTGGTTAACACGAGCACGGGCGAAAAGATCGATGTCAACTGCGGTTTGAAGCTAAAGTGAGTTCCCATCTTTGGTTTTATTTTTTAAACACTACCCTATTTTCAGGCATCAAAAACATGCTTTAAATATTTTGTAATTTGCAGGGTTCGCGCTCCCCTCGTAGACGTAGGAAAGGGACAGTTCAAGAACATTATTCTGGCTCAAGGCTTCTACATATATTTCGTGAACTATGAAAACTGGACATTTTGCCGATACAAGAGCGCCAAGCAACATACTATTACCTGTGTGAAGATGAGTCCCTGCGAAATGGTGGCTGCAACAGCCGATTCCGAGGGGCAGATCTTTGTGTGGCGCGATTATGAGAAGCAAGAATCGATGACCAACACGCTCTTTCACTGGCATCACACGGAGGTTACCAGTATCGCCTTTTCACCATCAGGCGTGAGCATCTACAGCGGTGGACATGAGTGCGTTTTGGTCAAGTGGACTGTGGCCTCGCCTGGCTATCGGAAGTATTTGCCCAGAATGTCCAGTGTGATCCGACATATTGTGGTCAGCGATGACAACGAGAATGTACTGGTTTGCACGGAGGACAATGCCATTCAGCTGATTAGTGGCAGTGAATGCATAATTAAATCCACTGTTCAACATTTTACATACGAGACCAAGGATAAGACGGGACAAAGTAAGTTTCCTTTGGGACTCCGATTAAATCCGAGGACCAATACTCTGGTACTGAATGGTCGATCAGGACATTTACAATTTTATTCGGCTTACACCAAGAGCTTGCTGTATAATGTGAGTGCTTATTAAGTTCCACGCAAAAGTTTTATAATTAAATAATTAAATTAAATACTTAACTTCGTAGCTTCGCGTGGTGGACACCAATGTTCATAATGAGGAGGCAAATCACATTATCTACAATACACGTATTACACGAGCAGCTTTTAATATCAATTGGATGGCCACTGGAGAAGTGTACAATGATCTGGTGAACTTTGCGGAAGTGCGCCTGAAATTTTGGCATTATAATGAGAGGCTACAGAGGTAACTTTAAGCTGAATATTCATTTAGATCGATATGAAATTATATTTTTTCTTGCAGTTACATTCTAAACACGGAAATTGAACTACCTCATGAAAAAGGTTTTAAGGATATAATCTTTTCCAATCAGTTCCAAGTGGATAATTTGCTATGTGCCACCGCTGGCGAAGACAACGTAATCAAAGTGTGGGGCCTTACGGATTCCGAAAACATTTATAAGCGCGGAACAATGTGGAGTTGCCTGGCGCAAACTAATTATCGAAACCTTCCGATTGGTTCCTTGTGCTTTTCCCAGGATGGGTCTCTGTTGGCCGTTGGTTATGGCAACACTTTGGCGCTCTATGATGCGAGGAACCCACGCCTTCCCCTCCAAACTCTTAGCTGTCCTCCTGGCTTAGATGGCGTTATATCTAAAGCTCAACTGAGATTGGCCCAAACTCCACTTAATGGTGCGAGGAAAGAATTTACACAGCAAAGGCAGCAATTGTGGGCTCTGCTAAAGGCTCTGATAAATAGTAATGATGAAAATTTAATACAGCAGGCGAAGGATTTGATAGTAAGTCCTCCTGCCAAAGCCAGTCATGTGAGTCAACCAGAGAATTCCTGCAAGGAGACGGTATTTAAGTACATAATGAAAATGCCGGAACTTGGTTTGCATCAAAAATTGCAACTGCTGCGTCGCTTTGGAGTTGAATGTTCCGTCCAACATGCCCATCGGCATAGGTTGTTGCAGCATCTCCAGCAAAGAGCTGTGATTCCACAAGCCACGAAGCTGAGACTTCGCAAATTGGACTTCCGACTTCATCGCCTCCACCCTCGACACCGTTACAAAGCTAAGCAGCGACTAAGCCATGTGAACAATCGGCGGCAGAAATTCGAGAACCTGGTGCCGCAGGATGTTATGAACCTGTTCAGTGTTCTAAAGCTGGATGAGAGTAGTAAGCCGAAAAAGGAGAAGAAGGAGAAAAAAGGGAAATCTAAGCTGAATGACAGCAGTAAAGCCAACATAAAAGCCAAGAAAATCCCTTTAAACGCGGCTCCCCTGCAAGGACTTGCGCAGATTTCACATGTGCAATTTGGAGCCGGGGATCAGGCTCATCTGGTGGCAGTATGCACTGAATCTAGGGTTCTCATATGGAACTTGCTGACGCTGCGCTTGCAGGCGGGCCTAAAATTATCCGTCCGTCAGCTGGCCTTTGATCCGCAAACCAACTTAATGGCTGTAATTACTAAAAATGATGAATGTAAGTTTACTTTGGCCTATATAAGTTTTTTATGAACTTCAAATACGCTTTATCCTTAGTGCACGTGTTCCAACCAAATGTTCCGCTGCCCCTCTATCAGCGCAGTAATCTACCCAAAACACATGGCTTGGCCTGGTTGCCTCGGAGACAGCCCAGGCAGAGCTCCATCAATGTGGACTGGCAGGCGCAGTCAACGCTGCTAATGCTGACCCACTCGCAGGAGATTGCGTACCTGGCGCTACCGGGTCAGAGTCCATCGGATGATGCGCCTACACCAATCAGTTTTTCGCATCCCGCCGCCACAGATATTATTTTGAAGCACGCGACTTTTGGAATCCATGTGATCAAGCCGCAGCAGGTATCCGGCGAGTCCCTGGAGAAAAACGGTCCGCTGATCGTGGGACGGGGAGAACACAGTGCCGTCAACGCGGTAAGTTTAAATGCTTTCAATTTTTATATTATATATTTATATTTATATTTATATATTTTTATTTAATTTAATTTGAGTAGTAGTAGTAGTATATTCATTTTAATCCATTTTATTACCATCGTTAGCTTCTTTCTTCCCAGTTAAATTTAAATTTATAAAGGTTTATAAGTTTTCTTAGTCGTTTTATTGAAATCTTACTTAACTATGAAGTACAATTGGTTAGACTTATAATAAGTTTCAGAAATTGTATATTTGGTAGTATATATTTGATTTAGCTTTGGTCTGGTTAGAAATCCTTCAAAAAATGTTCTTTTAATTGATCTTTTGATTCAGTCGTTTTGAGTATTGGGGACGATTGTCTGCGGGCCTTATACTATTTCTTCTTTCGCTTGAGGACATCGCCCAGTCGCGGCGCCGTAGGAACTCGCAAATGGCGACAGCGACGCATCATCAGGACATCGTGCTTGAAGTAGCGCAGACAGTGCCATTGAGGCACTTTCGGCATCAATTGTTGGTGCTGGAAGAGGTGGAGGAATTTAGCGGAATTTAAGTTCATATTGTCGAGCTATTGCAATTTGAAGAACGGTATAATTTTAAAAAAATGTGTCAGTAGAGAAAAAGGGCTCCATGGCATTTACATGTTGTTTTTCCTCACTTTGACGTCAGCTTTTTCGCCACGAAAGTCACCATACTTTTGTGCCTTTTGTTTTTTAGTTGCGGTGTTCTTTTGTGTTTTGTTATCTGCGCCCAACCAGCGTTCAACTCAATTTAAATAATTTCCATTGAGATTTATAACGTAGTTTTATTTTTGGAACCTTTCATTTGTGTCTTGTGTAAATCGTGTGAGTTAAAGTAGCCTAGCAACTGAATAATATGCGATTTAAGCTCTTGTAGTTAGAATTTTTGAAAATATCTGCTGGAGGTGATATCAATAGTAGACGTTCTAACACATGATACATAAAATTCAGACGATAACTAGCCAAAAATAATTTGGGGTAGTCCTTTCCAAAGATCATTGCAGTAATCAGTTGTTATTTTTATAATAAATTTATTACTTTGTTTATTTCGTCAAGGGTCGTCTTCATGGGAATTGATAAGGGATCGTTTCCATATGGAATATTATATAAACGGCTGTCTCGCTGAGTTTAAAAATAATATAGTCATCTCTCCTATATGTATATAAAACTAATGATTAATTACACACGCTACAAATGTGTACGAAAAATCCTGAAATTCACATCCTGATTGTTATCCTTTATAAACAGACAAACAAATGACTGATATGCTGGCAAGTTTTGCAGATTGCATAAATGAATATCTTGTTAGATTTATAGAAACTTATGCTCATGCTACAATATGCATTTAATTTTATTGTTTTGCTTACGGATTTTGTAGCTGAAAATATTTTAAATTCGGCTTTACGTAATGATAATTTCCTACGGTTTCAGTTGTGTTTTGAATGTTGTAATAAGTTTGGACGGAATACTAGTGCTTATCTTTGAAGTAGGCTTGTATTAATTATTTGTCGTTACTCATAAAACCGAATTGTGTGGTACACGTTATGTAAATTATTTGAGTATACTGAACCTTCACTTGCTATATAATGTTTTCCTATTTTGGCCATAGTCCCCCGCTGTGTTTAGTTCAAAAGTAATTTTTTAATTAAGAGTGCACTCTGCACTTTGTTTTTCTCGCGGTACTCGACGCCCACTTTTAATTAGCGAGTTTGCACTTCCTGCAAAGTGCAGCTGGCATCCATTTTATTTTGGAACGCCAGTGAAGTCATTGCCCCAAATTTGTGCCCCTGCTGTACTACTCCGGTTTCGCCGTGCCCCTTTGGCTCCCTGTCGTCCGCTCACCTCATTCACAATTGGCACAGGTCCAGCTTTTGCCCAGGCGAAGAATGCAAGGCACAGTAGGGAAACGACAGCTACACAGTTGGGCCACATTTTCCTATTTTCCCAATCCGTTTCCGGATGCGGGTGCGGAGGAGAAGTGCTTCTGGACCTCTACAATGCTTTTGCCCTGCACACTGCACCGTTCGAAATGTTGTTTATTTTTTAGTCGCTCGAAATTCGTTTAATCTGGATTGTGGCACTTTGTCAGTTGCAGGCGAGGAAGAGCCTTTGTCCGCCTTTATTTCCGTAAACTTTAGCGGCACGCGCTTCCGGCTCTCTTCTTTCCGGCTAACGGTTGTTGCTGCGAAGCACAACGGTGAAGTGTTGAACTGTCGCTGCGGCTCTCGTCAATTTATACTCACAGCTCCGCACTTCGGCTCCGGACTTCCACTTCGGCTTCGGCACGGGCTTCGGCCTCGTTCGCTCTTCGAATTCTTACACTTTATAATAGTTTTGTTGTTATTATTGAGAGTCGAGTCGAGCTCGCTCTTTTGTGCTCTTTGCTCTGATGACTTGTGCACTTGCCAGTCCTCCCATTGTGAATGGGCAACGAGGGACTGGTGCAAACGCCACCCACCGCTGCACAGTGGGATGCAGGCTGAATACAGTGCCACAAAAAATTGCATTCAACTTATAGCTTTTCTTAAGAATAGAAAACTTATAGTTTTCTTTTTGAAATCGGGAATACTTTTAATTTCGTTCGGCTATAGGAATAAATTCATTTTATGATTTACTGAGAAGCAAAAATAAGAAATTAAAACTGCATTTTTTCTTATTTTGGTTTGTTCTTTGCGGATTGTCAGTGTACTCAAATATATACCACTTACCAAATCATCATATCATAATTATATTATTCTGAAATATAATAAAGCATAATTTGAGACGCGTGTTTTCTATATGGTTCGTACATATTTTTCTCAATAAGTGAACCTAATTTCTGTACCATTGTGCCCATGGATTCAACACATTCCGCCCTTCCCCTACCCGTAATTTGCTATTGAAGCTTGTTGCGAGAATTTTCCATTGCGTGCTTGTGACACTTTAGTTTTCCCCAATAGTACTCGATTCTGTGTTGTAAATTTTCACGTTACTATTACTACTAGCAATATGCTACTTGTCTTAATTACTTTCGCCAATTACCGCATTTCTTCGAGGATTAATACCAGTTTTAGTCGGTTTCTTAAGCTGAACTAAACTCTGGCTTTTCGCGTTGAGTCATCAATGAGTGTCTCTTCCTGGAAAAAACAATAATATTTTGCAACTTGCCACTTTACAAATTGACAGACATCTGTGCACTTGGATTGTTTTGCCAATTTTGTTTGGTTTGCACTGAAATGGATCAACGAAATCCATAGGCGACAAGCGCTTGCGCGAAGGTTAATAGACACATATCACTGGGCACATTTAAAAGACGTTCAGCAATGACAAAACAGAAAGCCGAACAATAATCATGTGAACTTGAACCGCAATCTCGACACCCAAAAAACCCAGTTTTACGTACGACTGTAGTGTTGGTTCTTCGTCTTATTAAAAGTTATAAGCAGTCGTGATAGTACTCTAAAAGAGGTCTACTAGCATTGGGTTCTCAAATACATGAGGTCAATAATTAATGCACAATCGTGGAAGAGTATTGCCTTAATATCATTAAACATTTTTCGATGTATAGTTTGATGTATAATCTTAATAAACTTTAATACTATTTATTTAAACAAGAAAGGGCGGATAGATCTAGCTACTTTTAAACAGAAAATTCGGTCAGCACAGCCACTAGTTGACAGTTTTTGAACTTCAGCAAGGTCAATGTCAATTAATCTCTTATTTTGTGTTACAGTTTGTCAATCTTTCCGCCCACACAATGCCTGCCATGAGCCTGATTTGTGGCGAATTCGTGAAATCGTTGCTGATTCCGGCGGACTCCACCTCGAGGCACTCATCATCAGCCGCGAAAGATGCCGCCTTGACCAATGGGGGAACCGTCAATGGCAATGGAGTAACGCACCGGGACAGTGATGAAGAGCACGACGACGAGGATCTGGGTGAAGAGGCAAGGAGCGCGCTGGACACCCGGAAAACGCTGCAGAAGCAAAATGAAGAACTGGCGGATTTGCCGCTGGAGGGAGAAACTGACCTACAGGGTCTGGATAACCGATTAAGGACCATCACGGCGCTGACAACCAAACTGAGGATTTGAACGTAAACAAATCTATTAGTTGTTCCTAATCAATTATTAACTTCTTCTATCTTTGTTTAAGTCAGCGAGATAATACACGTTTTAATACAAAAAAGTGTTTTGTTACTTGGAATCCAGGTCCACCATATGATATGTAGTTGCAAATTCTGCTTCATATGCCACCACAAAGCCATACCATTCGTGTTTCCTAAACTAATGACTGACTTTTATTTTCATAATTTTACAGCAGATACGTGGTATTGAAATATTCATAGCTTAAAGGAAACGCCGGCGTGGTATCAAACCAGCATGGGACAGCACATTGTAGATTTCCATGCGAGGAATTTTTTCAGCCTGGCGGTCATAAACCTAAACGAAAAAGTGGAAGGTATTTTAATGAGCATCAGGATAGCTACTCACATTTTATGTAGGCTGTAATACTACCATCAGAACATTTCACACTCACCACCTCCTCGCCGGGTCCAAACCAACTCGATCTAGCCAGGGCATCTCTCACCCTTGGGGTATTGTAGAAGGGGTTCTGGAACTGCTGCGGAAGCGTCTTTTCCCAGGCGGCATTCTCCACCACGGCAACGTGCTGCAGATTCCTCTGGGGCCTGGCTTCAATCGTTGCGGATAGAGCCACCATCGTCACAATGAACGCTGACCAGGTGAAGCGACCGGGCAGGAGGCGCCTTGAATGGGAGGAGAAGATCACGCCTCGTTGAGTTTGGCTGACTGACAGATTCCACTTGCTCGGCTTAAGGTACTATCACGATGATCATTACATAATTGTGAAGTGCATATAATACTACACGTTTCCGCCTGTCACGCACACACACGCATGGTCCCCCATCCACAGTCCCGCATCCAGTCCACGCCTAAATGACCGCTTTTCACTCTCTGGAGCGGGCAACTTGTTGGCCAAGTCAGCTGACGGGGCTTTATGTATATCACAGTCATGCGTCCGTAAGACGAATCTAGACATGGATCTAAACATTTCAAACTGTGTAGGCAATCAATTTGTGTGGCTTGTGAGATGTGTTTTTAAAACACTTTTCGTACATTCGTGTTATGCAAAATAAATGGTTTTTTAATGTGTAACGTGTATGTTTGAAAAACAAGCGGAAAATTTGTGCTTGAAGACTGCGAATAGACTGATTTATAATTTGATAGATTTTATGAGACTTCTCTGGCGGCCACCACTGTTGGCACTGGGGGTTTCTGTTTGTCTGCCGTGGCAAAACTCAGTTGTCATGTGACTGCCATTTCCTAGATGTCGCGTGCTGCGAGGAGGAAAGCCATGCTGCAGATATACATGCATTTTCCAGCGTCATGGCTGCAAAAAGATCCCTGATCTTTGCTTTTAATTGGATAACCGGCAGTGGCGACCGCCGCCGCTCGTTTCTGGCCGATTATGTAAGTTTTGGACTTGATATTGCCACTTGCGGCACAAGCGCTTTCGCAGTTGGCTCCACTGAAAGTCCGACTCACCTGGCCGCCCTTCGGTCAAGCAGCCAACTCATGGCTTGCCGCCGATGGTTCATGGCACTTTACAAGGCGAAGCGTTCGCCAAAGCCTGACTTGATAATCAGAATTTTATTCATTTGAATATGGGTATACAATTTTGTGATGCAACGGAATGCTTGGGTCCTTTCTATACATGCCAAAGATACATACGTGTATGTGTTTGCCGTGTTTTCATACTTTTAGAAATAAATATCTACAAGTTTCCAAATTTGAAATAGGCATATGCACAACTGAAGCATTTTCTCGAATTGCCCTTAAGAATAGCCCTCTTTCTACAGGCTTTTTTCTACCACTCAGTTCAGTGAGCCACCCTCCTGGGGATCCCCCTATTTCAGCGCCCCTGTGAGCACATCCATGTGATGTCCCCTGACTTGTTGGCTGCAGTTCGGCTGCGGTTGCTATCCAAGCCGCTTCACCGGCCATCTTATGCAATTCTGGCGTTTTGCGAATGCGAAAAGAGCGCAGCCTTCCCAGTCGCGGTCCAAAATGTGTTGGCATTTTCAGGTTTTCGTGGTTATTTTGTATACCGAACTGGGACCCCGGCTACTGACTTGCGATCTGCAGCTACGAGGCTTGTTGTTGGGTCTGATTAGGTCAATGGAATCCAATTGGCGTCAGCGTCGCGTCGCGTCGCGTCGCTGCAGTTTTCGCTTTTCACAGCCATATGTATACATACATATGTATATACGATATATACACAGATATAGTGAGCACGTCGCTCCATTCCATTCCATTCCAGCATTCCCAATTTGGGTCATGTGGTTAATTGACAAAGATTGACGTATTGTGTATCATTGTTGTGCTACAACGTCCACAAATTTGTTTATACTATTTTGCATACGATGAGGAAATATGCTCCTCGCATCGCTCAGAATTCTCTTAGAGCTTACTTATGGAGTGGTTTTAAAAAAAACCGGGTCTCAGAACGGGGTTATGTTAATGGGTCAAAGGTCACAGGAACCTTGATGCGAGACTGGGGCTGGTGCGCCGACAAATGGGACGGATGATCAAAGCCATGTTCACTGGACGCTCATTACAAGTTAGCCAGCCGGCAACTGAAGCAAGTGATCGTTAATTTTCGAAAGTGTGAACTTTTACAGTCGTTTCAAGGTAGCCATCGTTGAGGATGGTGTTTCCCTAGTTTATGTCCACTTCACTTCCCCACCAAGTTTTTAATTAAACCTCTTGTTTTACCAGCGTCTTTACGTTCTTCGTAATATTTCGATAAGGGCGAAATCTTGCACTTGCACACATTTATTGTTGGCTTTGTTAAATTTCTAATTTTGGGCTGCACAAACTGATTCGAATGATAGTAACATTAAATTAGTATTCAATAAAGCCCAGATACTAATTTCATAACAAACGACACTGAAACGATACTGTGTCAGGTTGTGTGATCAAGTATGCACAGCCAAATCGTAACTCCCCTTCCAACTGCCACGCCCCCAAACAGGCACGCCCCTTTGCAACGTATGTGGTCAATATTGATATGCGCTCGTTGTGGATCATATTTATTAGCCAAATGGCGTAAGTGGGTTAGACTTTTGGCATTTGTTTTGGGTCTTCGCGCGGGTTAATTGAAGGCACTACACAGCATGACAATCGTAACAGTTTTCTGGGCATTGCATTATTGTTATTATTATCTTAAGGTTTATTATGGCTGGTTTTCATGAATTCGGTTTGGCTTTTAGCAACGCTTTTTTCTTGGACATTTTTGTGCATTTGCTAAGAAAACGTGACCGTTAAACTAAATGATGTGTTGAGTACTCCCGTCTTTGGGTATTTTTTACATTTTATGCTTGTCACTCATTGTTGTAGTTGCTTTTGCTCTTGTGATAGGTCAAGTTGTTTATGTGTTTTTTAATTTTTCTGTTGGGGTACGGACAGCTTGTGTCAGTTTTCTTGCCGCTTTGGGTGACAAGCGCATCAAATTTTTAAATAATGATTCGGTAAAATTGTGAAACATTTTGTAAGATCTTAAAATTATGTAAATAGTCTTTCCGTTTGTGATAGTGTTCCGTTTGTGCAGTTCAAATTGTAAGAAAGAATAGTGCTAAATATAATTTATCAGGTTTCGCTTATTTGATCATATTAACACACTTTAAAGAGTACTTTTTCATGGAATAAACTATTTTTATCCATTTAAATAGAACCGGATTAAACTCACATTTTGTGAGCCTGTTAAAATTCGATTAAAATATTTGCAAAGGCGGCTTTTGAATCGATTTTAGTTCGAAAGATCGGATAGCCCGTTTGGATTTTCGAGGCGCCTAAGACAGTTGTTGACTTGAACGCGGCCAATTGGCAACTGAATTTGAATTCGCGTTAACCAACAATCAGAGACTGGCCGAAGCCGCAGATCGTCTGGCAGGTTTTGGACACAACTTGAAAGTTTTTGAAACTTAAAAAGAGAGGCTAAGCGAAAATGAAACGAAGCATGAGAAAAAGCTAAGTATGCAGGGGTTGAGGGATTCGCTTTCAAAATTGTAGGCCTATAATTAAAGTTTTGAAAATAAATACCTGAAAATAATACTTATACACGAAAATTCACTTTCTTTGTTTATTTTTTGTAAGGAAAACACTCTATTTCTTCCTTTTAAAAGCCTATTCTATTGAAAAGTAAAAAGCTTGGTTGAGAAAATATAATAATGTAAGTTTATCTACAAAATCTTGAGTCGTGTTTATACAACTCATCCAATCTATTCTAGTTATTTATAACGAATTGATCTACAAAGTCTTCAATCATGTCCACCAATCGACTCCTGTACAACTCATCCGTGTTAAAGGCCTCCAGGCAAATCTCAATGCGTTTATTGGTGAAAAAGTCGTTGAAGCCATCCACAGAATTGGTCAGTTTCTGAGTACAGTGAGGTGGTAGAATAACCAAGTGACAGAACAAACAGCTTTCGATTAGGCCAACACTTCGGAACTTTTGCACGGATCCATAGAAACTCTGTTCTGGAATGAAACGAGCTATATCCAAATCGGCACGCTTCAGGAACTCGGTCATGAATCGGTAGTATTCCGCCAGAAGTTCACTCAGATGGGCGTCCCTGAACTCCTTTGAAGTGGGAATGGTGAGAACGGTCAGCACATCGAGGACGGGTGGGGCATATCTGGCCAACTGAAAGTCCACAAGGCGGCACTGTAGGGGAACGTCGCCATATCTGCCATACTGAAACATGATATTGTTGGCCCACAAATCGCCATGGAGTATGGTATTCTGATACTCATCCGAGGTCTTGACAGCCTCAAAAATGAAGGACATCTTTTCGGTAAAGTTTTCCAAAATATAACCCAACTTGGACTGATATTTGGGTATCAGTTTGATGAACTCCTTGAGCACCAGACAGGCGTTTTGAAAGTTCACCATCCTCAGATGCTCCGGCGACACATCACTGGGATAGGAATTCTCCACCACCGATTTGGGCTGAGACTGTTTAATTTTTTGTCCCGTCTGCTCCTGGATTATGGAACCCGCGTGCAGGGCGGCCAAGGTTTTTAGACAGCAATGGAGCTGCTCGTAGGTCAGCAGACCATCCCGTCCAGCCCCCATTCGATAGCCCTGATCTGCCAGGTTCTCAAAGATCAGCAGATTCTTGTCCGCGTAATAGCACTTGGGCGCCACTTCTGCACAGGCCTTGTGAAGATCGGGTAGCACGTTTTGGTAGACAGCGATTTCCTTTTGGAATACTCCAAAATCCTCTAGGTATTCCATTCGCGACTCATTACCAACGGGCGCCGACTTCGAGAAGAATGTGAGCTGCCTGACCTCCTCGGAATTGTGAAGCTTCAGGGTGACGTGCAGGTAAAAGTGGCTACCCAAATATCCGGCTGGAGCATCCGAGGTGGGCTTCAGAGTATAGTTGATTATATCGAACCCCGCATCCGAACTGGGAACATCTTGATGAAAGTATTGCTGACACAGGCCGCGAATCTCGGTGGGACTCAGTTGCAAAGCAGTCGCCATCTCGAAGTCAACTGTTGGACTTCCGAGGATGGCATTAACCTTTTATATCCGTACTGTGCGAGTATAATCTTTACTGCTGTAAACCGTTCCAAGATAAAGTCTGAAAGTATAGAAGTATGTGCAATGCACATAAAATCTGAAAGGCGTTAGCTGAAATCCAAGTTGGGGTGTTTGCTTTTGGCCTAGACTGGGATCGAGAAGTTAGGGGTCAGCTTCTGGTGGTGAGGCGAATCAGGTGATCACCTGATGGGACCTAAAGGAATTTCGTGATTGCAATTATTTAGGGATTTTGTTTATACTGCAGATACACCTTTTGTATTATTTGTTTTCAACGTACTACTACGTACAATAGTTTTATTCGAAGTAAAAAGATAATACTCCCAGTTGTCGACAAAGTGCTTGAATTTATGGGAGGTATAGCTTATAAAGCTGATTTGGTAAGTTTATCAAATAATCTGTGACTTGGGGCGTATTTGTGTGGGCCAAACAGAGTGTAATCCGCGTAAAAGTAATTCGTAGGCAAATGTTGATTTAATACATGGACACCTGCGTGTTTGAAGTCTGGGAAAATCAACAGCTGAGGGAATCAAATGAGATGAATAACCGATTATGGTCATTAATGAGGAATATAGTTTCAGCTTTAGTTTCGAAATGAACACTAATCGACCGGACGTCAACGGTGCACAATCGCCATGAGATTTAGCCGAGTTATAGAGGAGTATTTGAAGAACTCCACCTTGCATGGAGCCCGGTTTATAGTAGACAAGGATGCCAGTTGGATAGAGAGGATCTTTTGGCTCATTTGCCTCGTTGCTTCTTGGTACGCCTCCTGGTTGCTAATCAAAGCCTCGTTGAGTAAGTGACCGGATGCACTGCCATATCTGGGATCTCAACCAAATACTTACCCTTTTAATACCCCCAGGCGCCTTCGAGAACAACGCCATCAGTTTCGTTGTGGAGAGTTCGTTTCGCGATTGGAATACCAATTTCCCTGCCATTATAGTCTGCGAATCAAAGAATATGGATCGAATTCAAGAGGTGGCTGAACAGTAAGCGGAAGCTCGACCACAATTGGTGGTGCTAAAGGAGTAAAAGGAGCTGAAAGTATCATCAAATATCTTTCAGACTGTGGGGCGCTGATCATGACTTCACTTTGGAGGAGGTTCTCAGCGAGATTGCCTTCTTCCGCGGTGAATCCTACCACACGGTCCACGAATGCAGTGGCGAGGAGGTGACTGCCTCATGTTTTTATTCCAATTTCTCGTACTACGCCGAATTAGTGAGGAGCAGTTGTGTGGACTCAATCAGCAATTGCGAGTGGAATAATAAGCCATTTGAGTGCTGCAAGTACTTTCATCGCATGGAAACTGAGCTGGGGATTTGCTATGCCATCAATTCAATGCAAGCTGGGTTGGTTTCGAATAAGTCAGTTAAATGCATTGAGCGCTTTTACTGACTTACACGGTTACACTTTTAGGAAACACAAAATGCCACAGCTGAATATGTATTCGAATCGTGATAGTGGACCGGGCGCCTTGAAAATGGAATTGCACACTGAGGCCACGGTAAAGTTAATCAGCAACAAGTAATATTACTTATTGCAACCTAAAAGTGTGCTCTAATGCTTTAAATATTATACTAAAAAGCTCACATCAGTGAATGTGTGAATTAAGCATTGGTTTCTCCTCTAAAAGGTCTTTATACTTGGCACCGAAGAGGTTCCCACACTGGTCACCCCGAAAACGGATTTTCTAGTTGTAGGACCATATATCTCCTTTGTGTAAGTAGATGACGTGAACCATAGGTATTCAGTTGTGCATTTTCATGTGCAGTTTCACTTTCAGGCGTTATATCTCCAAGCGCGACATTGAGAACGATGAAGAGATCCGCCAGACCAGTGTTCATCAGAGGAATTGTCGCTTCGCCGATGAGAACATCCTGGATGTGCACAAGTTCTATAGCTACAGTGCCTGCACGGTCCAGTGCCGGAAGGATCGGCAGATGGAGTTGTGCAACTGCTCCAGTCACCTGTCCCCGAACTCCCCCGACTGGCAGCTGTGCAACATGGATGGTCTGGAGTGCCTCAATCGCAATTACGAGGACCTCTCGGTGATCGTCGCGAAATGGTCCAAGCTCCGAGGTCGAAAGGGTCTGGTATGCGATTGCCTGCCCTCTTGCACGGAAGTGGATATCACTACGGTGTACGATAGCAAAGAAAATATGGCTGGCAGTCAGAACGCCATCTCCAGAATCGAAGTGGGCCTCATAGAATTACCGACGGAACGGTATAAGAGAAATTTGGTGCGCGGCAAACTGGATTTAGTGGGTGAGTTAATTTAGTGTACGAGTGTGTAATGTCATTAATATCATTATCCAAACTAAACAATCTTTTTTTAGTGTCCATTGGTGGCACTACTGGCTTGTTTGTGGGCGCCAGTCTTCTCAGCTTTGTGGAGATTTTTTACTACATTACCATACGTCCTTATACCACGTATATAAACGAGAAACGTCGTCTAAAGCGATTGATTATACCCAAGAGATTTCAATGAGTACACATTTGAAATTCACGTGTTGTAAACTCAATCTTCATTATCTTCATTAAAGGATAAACTAATCCATTAAGATGAAAATTTCGGTTCTTTGTCTTTTACAGAGCAGCAAACATATGTTTTGCTTTCAATGTAATATCTTGTAATAAAAAATGTAATAAACTATAAACGATAGTCCTTTATTTGAAAACACACTCTTAATCTTATCGCTCAGATAATATTTATTCTGCACTTAATTTCCACTACAGTTGGAGCGGAACAGCTGATCGTTGGAAAGATGTTACCGTGAGGAAATAAAAACTGAGCGAAATTCTATTTCTGCTCAGTTGTGCCCGGCCAGCTATACCTGGCTGAGTGGAAAGCGTCGGAAAAGTCGCCTCAGTCCATTAGCGTTCTAGAACGAAGAGAGCGACGGTCCAACCCAACGTATACGTAATACGCGCACCTTACGTATACGCAACATACTCGAAATGCTTTGTCACCGAGAGTGTCAGCAAATATTGGAAAATGCACAAAGGAGTGCCGGAAGAGTCAAGCTGTTGGACTATCAGTTGGTCAGGGACTCAGTGCGATCGGCTATCTGGGGGATTACTACGCACTGACGCTAAGGTACTGCCAAGTAAGTATAATATGATCTTGACATTACAGAGTCAGTAATTTATCTCTTGATTTGCTATACAATGTTAGTCTTCATAGAGATACAAAATGGGAAAGTGTGTCTACCGTAAATGATAGTGAAAGATTAACATTTTAGTGGTGGCCGTTTTTGCACATTTATGTTACTTTGTTTTGTTCCACTAATTTAAAGGCTTAATCGTTTTAGAATGAAAGTATAATTCAATAATATAAATAATTAGGCGAAAGAAGTGTACCAACGCCACGACTATCAGTTCCTTATCGATGCCTTGCATATTACAGTATACTTGCAAATTGTTCATTCGACGACATTCTGAAATCAATCACCTTTGGTAGGCTCCAGAGATTGCCGTAGATTTTTCCATGTTGAAAGTAGCTCACATCAATAATATTCGCTTGCCTACTTTTAGGAGGAAGAGGAAACCATTAGGGAAATTGAACTCTTTGTGAAGGCTATGCCCCAGCAAAGTGCGGAATTGGCCAAGGAAAGTATTTTCCAAAAGGAGTCCTGGCTGTACGACACGCTCCTAAAGAAACTGCAAGTCCTTTGTAAGTAAGTTCAGATACACAAGAAATGTAAATCATTTGACGAACACCTTTCTAGCCAACGTAAAATGGAGTCCTGATTGCGTTTACAGTCGAAAAGACCTAATGGTTCTGGAGCACATTAAGCTTAAGGGTTTCAGAGCAGCTGGATCCGCCGAACTTAATAGGGATTTCATGTATCAATTAATTAAGTCAGTTGCCGCATTTCATTCAGCCAGCTTGGTCTACGAACATCAGACGAATACCAATATAGGCCAGACCTATGGTGATAACTTGTTAGAGATCACAGTAGCCTCTGAAATTGCCTGGTTCACTACAGGACTATCTGCTGTTCTAGCTGTCGTTCGAAGTCTTTCCCAGTATCAGGGAAATAGGGAGCAATCTTTCATCGATAACAAGCTGTTGGCCATAATGGAGAGAATCTACGAGCAAGCGGCACCCTCGACTAAATACAGGAATGTCCTTTGCCATCGAGATCTTTGGGCTGGTAACATTTTCTTTCCTCCGGAAAATTCTGGGCCGGCTTTACTGATTGATTTTCAGACATGTCGTTACGCTCCCCCAGCATCAGACCTCAACTTTTGTCTTTATATGAATTTGAGCTCCAGCAAACGCAAGCAAATGGAGAAGAAAGCCATTGATTTGTACCGCAGACATTTGTTGAAGAACCTCTCGGATTTTGGCCTTGAAGGAACTTGCAATCTCGGAGTCAGAGCTGCTGGAATCCTACGAAGAATTGCGTTTATTTGGAGTGGTCTACAGAGCTGTTGCTGCTACGATCGTAAGGGTCCCCACCGATTTCGTAACCAATGATTTTAAGTATGTGGACCGCAGTAAGATGATCCTCTCGTACATGAAAACAAATCCAGAATTCGCTACCTATATGGAGGAGTGCTGTGTGGATGTCATGGAAATGGCCTTGGCCAGGGCGAACGCGTGAGGAAGTCTCTTTACGCGATACTACTGATAAGGAAGAGTGCCACAAGTTCGCTATGGTGATAACACTATTGGTGATATAAAAAAATATGAAAAATATAACCCCTCAACGAAATAACAATACTCTTTTATTTATGGCGAATACATACGTTAGGGAAACCCTAATCGAGTTTTCGTATTGAAAAAGTGGAGACGGGCTAAAATATGAAGTATACATGTCTTAACCACATAGATTGAAAACTCGAATATGTTTAAATTTCAATCGGAAATAAAGTGGTTTCTCTTGTATGTTTTGTTTCCCAAGTCATATAAGCCCCATTATTGTAGAGTAACGTTCTACTCCAAAGCCTGCAAAGCCAAATGCAAAATGAAACCAGTATCACTTTAACTCGAGAGCAGTTCAATCGTAATCGCTGGTTTGCTAAAAATGAGTAAAGACCCATATAGCCCCGTTTTCACGCGAAAAAGCCGCTCAGAATTGTTTACTTTAGAGGAGTGTAACAAGATTTTAGCAAATTTATTGGCCGATAAGAAGGAGCAGGGCGTCCTACTTAGTTTTGATATAGTACCTGCAACGGAACATACTGGTTTCCTGGGTGAATACTTTCACTTGCACCTCCGGTATCAGTTGGAGGATCAGAAAGATGTGCAAACGGCTCGACTGTTTGTCAAGTCGGTGATATTCCAAAATGCGAATATGGAATTCTATATGGAAAAAATGGGTCTCATTGAAAAGGAGATAAAGCTCTACGATTTGCTAAACGAGCTGAAGAAATTTTGTATGTTTTCGTTTTTCCTCGTGGGCAAGATAATAACATCTACCATAACAGCTAACCATGTGTGGAGTGCTAAGTGCTATTTTACCCGAGCGGATCTCTTCGTAATGCAAAATGTGGAGGACATGGGATATGTCGCTCTACCCTCTGGAACGCGCTTTCTAAATGAGAATCAGATGGGACCCATTCTGAAATCCTTGGCTACCTTGCATGCCAGTAGTATTGCCTACGAAAAGCAGCAAGGAAAAACCATTGGGGTTGAGTTCAGAAAGTGGCTGAAGGAAGTGTCTATTGATCCGGAAATTGAGTGGTATACCACGGGCCTAAGGGTATGTACGATCATCTCTTTAATATTTATATATCGCGTTTCAATATGCTGATCTGCTCAGGCTGTCTTGGCAGTGGCTGCCACCCATCCTGATGTCCTGGATGATTCGGAAGCACAGGAGTTTATAGCTCAGGAGCTGCCTAGATGTCTGGACAAGGTTTACTGCATGGTGAATCCATCACCAGTTCATAGGAACGTCTTTGTTCATCGCGATGCATGGAATGCGAATGTATTCTACCACAAGGAGAAGCCCCACGAAGAGAGATCCGTCCTGGTGGACTTCCAACTCTGCCGATATAGCCCACCCGCCATGGACTTTCACCTGGTCAGTTATCTTAATCTGGAACCCTCTGACCGAAAAAAGATGATAGCTAGTCTCATCGACACGTACTACGACGCATTGGCTGAGGAATTCAGAGAAATGGGTATCGATCCCACCAAGAGCAATTGAGTAAACAGGAATTTGAGCAGTCGCTCAAGGACTTTTCCTTATTTGGAGTCACTTACAATTGCATAGCTGCCACCGTGCTCCGCCTGCCCGATAATTATCTGAAAAACCTAAAGGATAAACGCCCGGAAGACTTCCATCGCTTTTGCAATGTGGATCGCAATGCAGATGTTCTCCGTTTGATGAAAGATCATCCAGAGTTTGCAGATTATATGTACGACTGTGTGGGGGATTTACTGGCCCTAACGTATCATAAACAAAAGTGATTAAATGACTCTGCGCGGCGAGCTATCTTTTCCTGTCCCCCTGGTAACAATCGGGGTCCTATCAGTTTCAGCTGTGCGAACTAAGTCTTTAAGCCTCTAACTTAACTTTTTATAATATCAAAAGTTAAGAGTATTAGTTGTACAATTGCTTTTGTAGGTCATTGCCCTAAATGGAGGCAGATATCTACCTAATTTCTTTTCTTTTGAGATAACGGATGCTATCTTATCCCAAGAATCTTAAAGAGATATCTTGAAGGGTAAGTTTCTGGAGCCATCCTAGTTTCAATCTGGAAGCGCAGCGGATAAGATATATTTTTTTTACACCAAGAATGGATTTACTAAGTTCAGAGGAATGCCTTCTGATAGCTCAGAGAACGCTTTCAGTTGTCGAAAAACACAATGTGATACTTGTAAACTCACAGGTGGATGATGGCCCTGAAGATCTCATGGGGTATATGGGAGAGTACTATAAATTGCATTTGGAAGTGAAGGTTATAGGCGACAAGAAGAAATATTTCCTAAACTATTTCATTAAAAGCCTACCACGCAAAAATATGCCACAAAGAGAGGAATGCGAACGCAAGGGAGTTTTTCAAAAGGAGTCCGCCTTATATTGCAAGTTATTACCTAAGATTCAGAAATATGGTAAGTCTTTTAAAAATCCGCATAATGTTATAGAAAGACGTAAATTTAACGTACATTTTGTTAGCCACCAAGAAGCTTTATCCAAAATGTTACCACAGTCGGAATGATATCCTAGTGTTGGAAGATCTAACCCAGGACTACAGACATCTTAAATCCAATGAAACCTATACCGTAGATCATTATAAACTGGTTTTGGAACACCTATCTGAATTGCATGCAGCTAGTATTGCTTGGGAAGAAAAGAAAACGTAAATATTTACGAGAGTTACAAAAATGTGCTCATCGAGTTACATTTGGATGCAAAAAACTCTTGGTACATAACTGGACTCAAGGTTGGTAGATTGGTTACGAAATATGATAGCCGCGTATAACTCTTTCAAAATTCCATAGGCCATTGTTTTTTTAGCAGCACGTCATCCTCATTTTCAATCGAAGAAAGCACAGAGTTTTATTCAAGATAAGCTCTACAATATTCTAACCAAAGCTGAAGAACTGGTAGCACCCTCAAAGGCTACAAGAAATGTGCTCTGTCATCGGGACACTTGGGATCGCAATATTCTGTACCATTTCGACAACGAATCGTCAGTATTACCCAATGCCTGCTGCATTGTTGATTTTCAACTCAGTCAGTACTGTTCTCCCACCCTAGATGTTTTATTTCTACTCTATATAGTAGCCTCCCCTAAAGTCAGAAGGGCGATTTATGATGAGTGTATCGAGCACTATTATAAGTGCCTACGGCACCACCTGGATCGTTTGGGTTTGGACAAGGAGCTCATAACAGAAAACAACTTTAGAAAAGAGTGCCAGAGAACTCGGTTGGCAGCCCTTCTTATATGGGCCCTCACCGAGCCTCAGACCAAAATGTCACCCAGTATTTCCAATAGATTACGATCCGAGGAACCGGAGAAGTTTGACTATTACCTCAACTGCGATCGGAGTGAATTATTACTAAGGGTAATCAAGATTCAACCTGGTTACGAAGAGACTATCATGACGCCTATCGGTGAACTGGTGGAATACCTCATGGAGAATGAGAATTTATATACACGTACTTAAAAGGCGTCTATGTTATCTGCAGATAAGAGTCGAATGCAGCTTTTGGTAATTCAAGCATTCAAGAAGATCACGAAACTCAGACAATGTAAAATGATGTAACGCATTAAACATACACGTAAATTTTCGTTTCGAAAAATTTAATTTATTCCGCACCTAGTTTTAAAGAGAATCGCCTAGCTAGATATTATATTTTTCAATTCTTAGGTAAATTTCGACAATAGATTTAGCTAGCTAAAAAATTTCAGGCATATGTGGCTCGAAGCTAGATCATCCTGGTGATCCGCATAGCAAGTAAGTAGTTTCCTAAGTGCATATCAAAAGGCGCAAGCTAGTCAGTCCAGCAATCTTCGTCGTCCTCCTCGTCAAAGTCGCGCACATTGAAGTCCTCGTGGAACAGGTCCTCGCCTTCCTCCTCCGAGGACTCCGACTGTCATCTGTGCTCATTGATGCGCTGTGGCAAACCAACAACGCCCATCCCCTTGGGCGGTCTGGGTATCCGGATGCTGGTGGAAGGACCCGCTAAATTTGATGCCGATCCCGATGCGGAACCCGCGTTGCTCTTTCCCGACACGCTAGGTATCAGCTGGGCATTCATTATGGTGGTGTGCTCGAAGCAATTGCAGCAGTATTTATCGCATCTGATCACCAGAAGGAGTCCTGCCATCAGCCAGATAAGCAATCCCGGCCAGGAGTGGATAGCACAACCACTGAACAGGATCACGCCCATCAGCAGCGACATTCCACAGATCACGGGACTCACGTTGATCACACTGCCCGTGTATTTGGGTATGAAACCCATCATTATGGTCACGATAAGGACCCCAATTCCTCCGGTTAACGCTGCCGGAGCCCAGTGCATCATGAGTCCGGCAATGCATAAGGCAATGCCCAATCCAATAACCACAATGGCAAAAATAGTCACGCGCCAGGAACTCACTGTTGGCACTCGAACACTGCGCTCCAAAGGACCGGCAGTAGTTACCTGGAGTGTAGGAAATACTCATATATTTAGTATCTATATGCACAGGTTCTCGTATTCATGGCGAGCTCCCACCTTAATCTTCTCGCGATACTCATCCACAATGGCATCGATGTCGGTGGAGGTGTCCGAGTCACTCTTGTCGAACTTATCGGGGTACTCAAAGTCAGATGGCTTCATGCAAGATGTTGGAATACGTAGTGTATTATTTTTTTAGTTTACCACAGAGAGCACTTACCGGGGGCTCGCCATCGGAAAGAATGGTGGACTCCACGTCCCTGCCCTCTCGCTGAGGACATGGCGAGGTGGGTTCGCCCAGGAGCAGCCACTCCTTTTCCAGCTCCTGCTTGTTTCTGGGCTTGGTCTTCGGCTTTTTTAGGCTGCTGGGCTTGGGCAGACCGATCTTCCAGAGACTTCTCTTCAAGCGACTCGAACTGGAAGTAGCGGCACTGCTGTAACTGCTGCTCTTGGCAATCGGTGCTGTGGATAGCCGACTGTACGACAGTGAAGACTCGCTGCTGGGCGCCATATACTTGGGTCTGTAGGGGGTGTACAGGAGGTAAAGGGCCCGCAGGAACACCCCACCCATGTGGCCAGCGGCTAAGGTGTAACTGAGATGCTGCAGTGGACAGGCGAAGGCCAACATAGCGCACATGCTGCCGGCGATGAAAACAGCCAGCACGGGGTTACCACTCTCCGAGCTCTCATAGCTGATCTGCTTGGACAGTATCCTCCACTCCGAGGTGGCCAATCGCACAACGATCCCATACAGTTCCGGAAAAAGCTCCAGAAATGCCGCCGAACTTGTTAGAAGCAACATGCAAGCCGAGGCGGGAACCAACTTATGGAAGCCGTTTTCATCTAGAATGCTGAATAGGGGCACGGCTACATAGTCCTCCTGAGATCTGAAAGCGTTTTTGCATACGTGTATGTTTTAAAATATATATCTATAGGTCAAGCGCTGCTAATTGTTCAAATACACAAGCTCAAGGAGCAAGAAACAATCTACGTACACGTATTTGTCCTGAGACAGATATCAGTTGTCAAATTGGTTCTTCCTCCATTATTATCGCGTAATCAGACTCACTTGTAGTGCACCACCGTGGAGAGACAAATGGCTGTCAGCAGCAGGGAAGTAGTGACCAATCCCGTAATCAGGGTGGCTGTGTATCGTCCACTTCGAAGTTGCTGGGGCCAATCGCCGGGGAAGGAGTACGTGAGCAGGGCAGTGGCCAGGAAGACCTGAAGGTGGTTATCAGCCGGAAAATTCTTCAAATAGCAGTTAAACTAATACCAGACGTTCCCCAAGCCTAGCTTCGCTTTTTTTTCCTGTTTAAATGGACTACTCTTTCAGTCAGAGGGATATACTTTTTCTGAAAATGTTTTCATGTTGTTCGAAGGCACTTATATTTTCGAAATTACAAACCTGAAGAACGGACTTAAAAATTAAAATATACAGGAAATGCTGTAAAGGTTTTTATACCACACCCATAATGAAGAATATTAAGAGTATGTAAATCTATCTCGATTTTAGTGTATTACCTATTGCGGTAAAATGGGCGTCTAGAAGTGTTCAAAGTTTTGCTGTCTGGCTGGCGGCTCTCCGCGAAAGAACGCCAGTGAAAGGGGGCGAAACAACAAAAACGAAACGCAGCAGTACGTGTCATAATCAAAAGCCCGTATCCTGTGGATTCAGCTGCGGTCACGCAAATGTTCCCGGTCACGACAGCGAAAATCGATGGGACTCGGCAAAGAAGAAAGGGAACCCGCCAAGCAAAAAACAAAAGAAAAACAAAGAATAACAAACTGGCACAGTGCACTGACCCAATATCCAAGTTCCAGATGGGTATGGGGGTATGGGGTCTATACGGCTAAGTCCACTTACACTGCTAATGCCATCGGGCTGGAAGTAGCTATCCGCAGACCAGGCCAACATGTCGCCCCGCCACCAGCCGACGGCGCTTAGAATGGCGTTCAGGCCAAACATGCCAAGCGTGAGGATGAGGCTGAAGGCCCTCGAGTGCTGTGAATACGCAATTGCAATGAGTGTCGCGCTAAGTGGGTGGATTCGGACTCGGATTCTGAGGAGTACCACCTCCAGGCCCAGCATGAACATCCCTGTGACGAGGAAGACAACCGACACGCCAAGAACATCCGGCCACGGCTCATTCGCGGGAGCATTGCGGCCTGAAAGTAGGCAACATTATATTTTACAGTCGGCCCCGTCGGCACAGTTCGCGCCAAAATATTGAGCATAGGTTCAAACGTATAAGTGTAAGCTAATATAAAATTATATTTAGCATGATATTTGAGCTCTAGTTTTTTATTTCATGCCCAATACGAAACTTATATTTGTTAAATATGTTAAATATGTCCCAATGCCTTGGGACAGTTCGCAAAGAATTTTCGTATTTTATTATATTAAGTTTTGATATAATGTTTGGTAATTCTCAAGAATATTTCCCCACCCTGTGATGTTAAGATACAATCTTATGATGTACAGATTCTTCACTTAGTTAATATAAATATGAAAAAAGAAATATATTATATAAATATAATAAATATATTAAATATATTCTTAGACAATCATATGGAACTTAATTATTTTCAAGGTTATGCTGTTGCCTTACTTTATACATATGTATGTGTTATTAGTTTTGTAATAAGCTCGTATCTCTTGCTAAGTGTACTTGTTATTTCTAGGAACAAATGCAGCTGCTACATTGCTCGTATTTACAAACATCTGTTACCACTCACCCAATATGAGAATCCTGGCCAGACCCCCGGTCATGGCATCCAAACAGGCGCTGAGGGTCCTGGCCAGGGCAGCGCAGGCACACACGGCGGCCAGTGCATCCAGCCAGATGGCCAAAAACAAACAGCTAAAGTCGAATTTGTTTGTGGCCCTCACATACGGCATTTGCAGGCTGCGAAGACTCGTCTTGCAGCGCGCTGGAACAAAAAATGAGCTTATGTTGGAATAATTATGCAGGAAGTTTTCCACCTGACTCCCACCTGACATTGTGCCATAGGCGGCGGCCAAGACAACGGCGACCAGCAGGCTGGGTGCGGAAGCCTCATTGTAGACAATCAGGTAGGAGATGACCGAGGCTCCGAGGGCCAAACGGGCGCCAATCCCACTGCAGAGCACGTCCAGCAGGCTGCAAGGATAATTGAAGGGGCGCGCGCGGGCGCCAATTAAATTAAGCTGCCTGGTAATGAATACCAAATTGTGGAATTAGACCGCCTTTCCTTATATTTTTATGATGACTTAAGAATATATATATATATGTATGTATGTATATGTATTATATATGCAGTGGGGAAACAAAGTGGTTTCGGGAGTCTCTAAATGAGCTTTTATTCCGGACTTTATGTGAGCGTTTATGAAGACCTAATTGCAGGCTCTCCTTTAATTGCATTATCTTAATTATACCATTATTTTTAGATCAAAGTTCGCACAGCTGATAATAATACGATTGGTTTTATTATACTGGCAGCATGAATATTCGACTAAATTCACTCGCGAAAGTGCATTTGCCTGCATGACGAAGGGAACTGCGGTCTCTGTCACCTTTGACTTCTGTGGTTAGACAGACACCCATACAAACACGCTGAACCAAAAACCCACACAACTTTAGGTAACCACAACCACATTTACAAGCACACAGATAGGGGCGACAAACACACTTCGTTTTGCCTTGTAATTTTTGGCGCCAATCTGACATTGGGAGGGATTACACTGAAAAAAATATTTTATTCTCATATATACTAAATATATTAAAAATTTTTTCAAACCCCTTGTTATTAATTTAAATGAGGAATTAAAAAATTTCCTGGTAAACATTTAAATATACATTTCATGAAACGACTTGCTATCTTTTCTGGTTGCAGTGTGGAAACGAAGAGGGCAAGTGGTGAAAGAAGATCGCGCCTGTTTGTTCTGCGGCTCTGATGGCTCTCGGGTGCCATGAGTCATAGCCTGTTTTTTGGGATATCCTCTTACGCCATTGGCATTGAAGCTTCCACAGAGGGGTCCCTTTTCCCCGCTTTCCCTGCCCAGTTTCCGCTGCTTGTAATTATGTGTGCTCTTCGTGCATATTTTAAGCAGCTCGATTATCCTAATTACATGGCCAGAAGCTGGCAGGCTCTCAGGTTTCTAACTAAGGCCATGCTGCGCTGGGAGTGGAATAGAAGTGTTTTGACCATGATAGAGAAAAATGGTATAATTTTGTTATGTTTAAGTGAGGGAAGCCAATGCAATCACAGCATAAAATATACATTCTTGAATAATGCATGAGATGCTTCAGGCCAATTAAGGCACACTTGGATAAAATATACGCATAGGTATAGAAATGGTGACCAGCTTGTTTGTTGTTTAAGTATAAATATTCTGTCGTATTGAACTTGTTGAGCTACTAAAAATGATCTTCAAATATTTAGCTAAATATGCAAGACCTATTTCCCTATATCCCAAAACAAGCTAATTTTGTCTTTGATTTGAGTGTCCGTATCATCATAGCATTAGAAAAGCTGAGCACGAATATATCAAGTATACGCACTGTGGTCGGGCACCTGAGTGGTCCAAGGGAAAACGCAGCGAAAAGGCCAGCCAGTGTGACGCCGCCAGAGGGAAAACAAAAGGAAAGCTAATGCCAGACAGAAGACAGCAGAAAAACAAGAACGCGGAAGAGTACCCACACACACGGCAATCAAAAATCAATTTATTGATTACATGACAAATATCAGCCATAACAACGGCCAGATATGGTCGAAAAGGCTGTCGAGTATATGCCAAATGTACATATATATCATATGAATGGATATGGGCTAGAGAATCCTACCTGCCACTCGACATTGTTGTTGTTGTTGTTGTTGTTGTTTTTGTAGCTAAGGTTACTGTGCTTTTCACTCAGCTGGCAATCGGCCAGGTTCAAAATGTGCTGTGTGGCTCGTCTTGTGGCAGAACTTGGCCGACAGTGACTGCCATTTTGTAGTGATCTTTTAGTTGAATTTTGTTGTTAGATACTCCGACTCCTGAGCACTCGAGCCTTGGCCCCTTAATTAGCCAACACGTTTGAGAGGTAGCTTCTGCTCTTGACACGTAACCTGGTAAAATACGGGGGAAATGCACAGGTAACGCGTAACCGCTCGCTTAAATTGGCCGCAATCCACTGAATGCTCACTTGAAGCTTTCCTCCGCCGCCCAAGCAGCTTTCACCCGATTCCGACGCACAGCTGTCCACCGGATTCGGATTCGGAATCGGATTCGGAATCGGATGAAGGTTCGGATTCAAGCCCCAACTGTCCTGCGCAGTGGACGTTGTTTACGTTTACAGTTGGTTGGCCTGCCTTCTGCTCTTTGGTGGGAAAATGGGAAATGGGAAATGGGAAAAGTGTGTTGGTTGGCGTGGAAAATGCGGATGGTCTCCCGCAAGAGCTGCACAAGTGCAATCGTTTTTATAGCAAATGCACTCTATTTTTGAATTTACTGCAGCTTCGGCTATAAATATACTCATTTCTTTAATAACAAAAAAAAAAATACATATATATGTGTATATGTGTATATAAGGAACACTTAAGCCAAAGCTAATAAATCGTATATCTACTTAATATAGATAAATATGGCGCCGCAGCTATTATTAGAATATCTTTGTGCAACTCGACAAAGCTAGAAAATCTGGTTATGTCTTCAAATACTACTGTCTAGGCAACTTTTTATGATTCAAACAAGAAAACAGCATATTAAAATGTACAGTTTTGATAAAACAACATATTCTCGGACAATAACAAAAATACAAGTGTTTTGAAAAGCCACACTCCTCAATTTTACATTTTCGAGTCCTATGTATGGTTACGAATGTGTACGTTTTTGTCTTTTCAGTATTGAAAACTTTAAACACTTAAGGTCACGTAATATAAAAATCATCAAGATGTCTAGCTTAGAATAAAACGAAATTAAGGAAGTACACTATAATCACATAAAAACATACAATACATACATATGTACAACAACGTTTAACAAATCAAAGCCACATTTTAAAATGTTTAGCACGTTAAATATCCTTCTTACACCTGTAAGGACTTTGCGTTTGCGGTTACAAATCTGTATTGTAACAGTAGTGTAACTTTAAAAATGTATTATATTATATTTCCGGTCCAAAGTAATATTTTTAATCTTTAAATAATCCACGTTCTTTCCACTGAGAAGAATGGAGTCTAGAAGAATATTATAGTCAAAGCTGTGAGATCTGGCATTTATCTGAGAAGACGACCTTGACTTGTGCAAATGCCTCCCGCAAGTTGTGCTAAAATTTGAAACAAACAAATGCGAGAAGCGGCTAAAATAAACAGTTAAGACGGCTTCAAGCCTGATCGGAGACCTTGTGGTAATCAACGAGATAAACATACGGACAGACGCATAGAATCCTATCCTATCGAGAGTGTTCTATTTTTAGTAAAAAACCAATGACTAGTGAAGCCGTCTAGAATGAAACTGGTTTTTCGTGGACAATCAAACGGCAGACAGTGGTCATAAATTCCGAAACAATAAAATGCAAACTATCTTAAACTTCGAACGTGTGCACTTCATCAAAGTATCTCTGGAGGTATTTAGAGGTTGCTCTCGTCAAATCAACGACTCCACTGCTCGACCTTCTGACCAAATATAACAGTTTTTGGCCAAAATATGTCTGATGGATGTTTGGCCTTTTTACTAATTCAAGTGAAAATAAAGTTTCCTCTCCACATGGCAAAGGCTACCTTGTTCGGCTTATAAACAACATTTTGCAAAATGTATGAGTGTTTCAAGCCGCCTTCAATATTTCAATTGGGTTAAGATCTGTCTTACTTTGAACATTTGTACTATATTAAAGCAAGAAACCATCTGGGCGACGATGACGATCAATCGAATTTCTTACAACATTTTACATAGGTTTCAGGCTTTAGAGCACTTATGTTAATTGACATCAAAGACAGAGACAATATAATCAAAATTCAATGTCAGTTCGTTTTTGTCTTCTATCTTCTGCGGGCTTTGGGAATTTGGCTTTATGTGTCGGAAGTTGTTGGTCAGGTTTACAAATATCACTTTATTGGTCGAAACAATTATGATTTGCTGTGGCAGATCAATGGTTAACAGAATCATCGAGATTTGTTTGCTCATATATCAAAATTTTATGAGAAATCGACTTTAAAGTTCGGAAAAACAGTTAAAACGCATGTTATATTTGACGTGGTAATTAACATATAGTCGTTAACATATTAATTCCGTTGAGTCACTTGAATATTACTAAAAAATAAACTGAGAATAATAATATAATCTTGTTAATCAAAGTATTAGCTAATTATAAATAGTATATTTAGAACTGTTACATACGAATATATTTTAATAGGTTTGAATGTTCAATTTATTGATCGTTAGAAAAAAATGTTAATTAGAAAACCTATATTTATATACATATAATATACCTAAAAATGTGTACGTTATATATGTATGCTTGTCGATCAGACGAAAATTAGTTTATCAAACAATGGAAGCGGTATTATTGGTCACAAAAAATTCTATAGTCGAAAAAATTCTATAAGCTTGCAACGCAATTCGCGGGAACTAAAAAGCCTGAATATTCTTAACGAGAATCCCCTGAAGCATTTCGAATTTGCAAATAACCAAGAAAGATCAAATACTTCAGAAGCCGAAGCGCAATTAGCACCACGCAAATGAGATCCCAAGACTCGCAAAGCAAATAGTTGTTTACGGTCGCCAATCGATAACCTTGACGCCATATGAGTTTTGGCCAATGATTATCGTACTCCTTGTTGTGGTCAGATAAATCATAATTAATAATAAGCGAGGCTTAGGCTGGTTCTGGCCAAATGGGCCATCATCGCCGGCATAGGAAATGTGAACAGCAGAATGTCCAAGTCATCGGATAACACATGGCATAAAACACGTTCACTTCTGGCCATTACGAAACCCTAGCCGGAAGTCAGATGCTAAAACCAGAATTCTGATAGGAAGTAAAATAGGTTAACGTTCAGATTGGCACTTGGCGCTTGGCTTTCAAGAGTCACCTTTGTGCTGGTTCTAACGGGTTTTTGGCGAAGGCTACCTGTTGATTCATTTGCGATAGTCTGCCTCTATCACGGGGTTCTTTTGGCCAACACAATCTCCGTGTTTTCAGCTTGGACTCGGACTCGGACTCGAACTCGGATTTGGCCAAAGTGCAGCTTATATTTCGCGATCGGTCAACAGGGCACGCGAGGTTGAATTCTCGAAAAAGTTGAAAACATGCGCGCAGACCTGCTCGCTTTTGATGGCACAGAACAAATAGAAAATTGTTGTTTTGGGTTTAATTATGGCGGAAATTGGCGAACGACTAATTCTGGTTATGCGATTTAGAAAAGGAATATATTTTATTTTGGTGGCGTAGTGTTGTTTTAGCTACTATCGCAGTGATTAAAATAGGTATGTGTTGAGCTCAGCTGGAACAATTAAGTATATTTCCTTATGAATACAGCTTCCTATTTGATAGAAAGAATGTTTCATCTGACTTATAGCAAATATTATATTACTCATTCAAAGATGTCCCATTTCAAGTGTATTTCCCTGTGTACTTTTCTCTTAAAGTTCTTTTCTTTTTTTTAATAAGTAGTTCTTTTTGATAACACTAGGCAACTCTGGTTACCAGCTGTTGGTAACTCTTGACTGTCACTCTCCGAATCTCTCTCCTCAGAAAACAACCACTGAAGCCTCCGAAGAGCACAGGAACAGCTGATTTCGCGCCTTTTTCGACTCCCTCCAGCCCCTTTAATCCCCCTTTTTTCTCTCACTGCGCCTGCGTCACTAGTGTCAAAAAGCGTCGCAATGGGAAACGAAGCTGGGGCGGAAAGCAGTCGAAAAATATAAATATATGGGCGAAACAAAACTAGCCAGACACAAAAAGAATGTTGGTAGGTCCAGTAAATAAATTTGCATTTGCTGCCCATTAATCGATTAAGTGTGTGCCGGTTTACTCGAAATTCGAAGTGTATAGATACGGTACTTGTATAATACATACGTAATTGCAGATAATAAAATGCAGTGGCGAAGAACTGAAGTCAATTGTGCTTAACATAAGCATAGAAAGTGAAAGAAATTCTTTTTGTTTTTGTGCCCATGAGTGCTCACAAAATTCCGCACACGGCCTTAAACATTTTATCAGTTTTTTGACCCCCATTCTTCTCTCAACAAATGCAAATCGAAGTCTAAAAAACGCACGTATACAAAACAAACGATATCAAGCTAAATAAGCAAAATTTGCTTATTATGCAATCCGAAGATGTGACGAAATCTTTAAGAACTGCCAGCCAAACACCATTTCATTCGATTAACATAACCTGTTTTTAATGTGAAAACAGCAAAAGACCAACGCGTACTTGCTGGGTTCGCATGTGTGCGTAGGAGAAGGGGAAAGGAATACAAGGAATGAGAAGGAAAGAGAGCACAAAGTGCACTGCGATGCTGGCAACAGGAAAAGAGGATATAAGTTGGCCAAAAGTGCATTTAACCAAATTTACGGCCAGTCGACTTTCAGCCAAAGCACAAATAAAGTAAAATAAAATATGCTGGTGTTTTGGGGGGAAAGTATCGGTATTATAAGAAATTAAAGTCGGTGTTTAATATAATTATGCGTTGTGGCGATATTTTCATATCAGCTTATTTCAAAATTATTATTTCTGATAAAATGCGTACATTTTTCTTACGTTTACCCATTTAAAAAAAAAAAACCGAAAATATATACATATGTGCTTTTGGGCAAGTTGCAGTTGAACAATACTTGAAGTGATTGTAAAGGAAATCACAGTTTTTAAACATGAAAGTCCTAGTTTGTAAACTGATTCCCCATCCACGTATTTCGCAGTGAACATTTGGTTGTTTGGAATCAAAATAAGTCAGATGTACACAGTACCTTTCAGGCAAATGATATGTTTTCATAGATAAAGCAGCACACATCAACTCAAATTAGGCAATTGGTAAATCACGATCAAGTGTAATTAAAGTAATTAAGGTTGTGGAAAACGTGGGCACTTCACTAATTTAATGAGCCACGTGGGAGGTGTTAACAATTTAAGGTGCTAATGCACTTTACTGATTTTTTATAAAAAAATATGCGTCATAAAGGGCCCTTAAGGTTTGTTTACTCACCCTAATTCATAAAACATAATATATACTTAATTATTATACTTAATAAAACATAAACAATACTAAACTGCATCACCCAAGCGGAATGTAATTTTACTTTGTGTTTCATAACGCTAATTGGTCATGTTCACGCCGACCGTCTATTGCGCCGCGTCATGAATTTGTGAAAAATATATGGAATCATAAATCTTAATAATTTTAAACAATTACACCAAAGGCGAAACAGGGAAATACGTGTAAATAAAAAGCAAAGACGACGAGCGCAGCCAAAAGCAGCATAAGAACCGCGCCGCGAGCAAAACAAAAATAGGAAAAAACTAAAATGAAATATCATAATCCCAGCCGAAGCTGCGGTTCAAGCTCGATGACGTCACAAGCGCGGCTTCGGCCGAGCGGCGAGCGGTAAGCAGCGCAGTCGGCGTCGACGTCGGCGTCGACGTCGGCGATATATCCAATAGCGCGCCAAAATAAGAAGTCGAAATTCATTCCTTTCGAGCCCACAACGTTCAAATTCGTTTGCTACGCTCACGAGAGCGGACGTGCAGTGCGGAAAAATCCGACAAAATAAGGCAAAGTCCCGAGATCCAAACTAAATACGGAATAAGCAAAGATACAAAAGCGCAATTCCACACGAAACAAAGTCAAAACAAAGCCAAACTAATATCGCGTCTGTTGCTTGCGGTTGTGTTTCGTCTGCATTTAAATTAAGGGGCAAACACTACGAGAAATTACATAAATCGAAAGCTAATTAAATCGAAAACCTGTGTCTTAGCGAAGTGTGATTAACTACCCGAAACCTAAGCAGATCATAGTCGAATCGAGCACTCCAGTGCCAGTCTGTGTCAAAATGGAGAAAAACAACAACGAGCTGCCCGCCGGGAATGCGCAAGTCCTGGCCAACGGACACGGACACGGACCCGGACACGCCCACCCCAATGCCAATGGAGTGGTCCACCCCAAAAAGGAGGCAGTCGCTCCCCCCGCCGATGGCTGGCGTCAAGTCCTGTGGAATACCTGGGATGCGTTTGCGGACGTGGCCTGGTTCATCATCTGCTGCATTGGATACATCCTGCAGGCAAGTCTCAAATGTTTATTTAGTCAACTTGTAGTGCGTTGTTAGAATATATTAGCAGAGGATTGTTGCTGATTATTGTTGTTGTAATTAAAACTCAAAAAATTAAATTTAAAACTTAATATCACGGATCTGTAAACGAATAACACCATACAAAGTAGCCTTTGACCTTCCCATCGCTTTGCTTTAATTAGGCACAGCTACACTTTGCTTCAGCGTTAATTATCAGCAAATAAAAAAAACCATAAACAAAAGGTTCCTAATTTTTAAGCGACTTTAAGCGAAATGAAAGACCATATTGTCGCTCGAAGTGCCGTCTGCTCGAGACCTTCTCACTTTTGTTTAAAGCAAATTTCTGTTTAATAAAAATGGTTGAGCGATTGTTAAGACTCATTTGCTTCCTCCGCTCGAGGAATAATTTACCTTCGCGTCCGTCAACTTTGGATGATTAGCGGCATTGTGCGACTTAGCAGACGCATTTTACCTTCGGCACCTGGCCAAATGTGTCAAAGTTTTTGGGGAGAACTTGACTGAGAATCGAAAGAGAATTGGCGGCAGCTCGGCAGCGATCAACTTATTTAATTGGCAGCGGAAAGGATGTGATGTGTGTGATATATGGCCAAAGGTAATGGGCACTGCCGATGGCAGCACGTGTGTCGTTTAATTGGAGCCGTGAAGGAGATTTAAGGCATAAAGATCCGGCGAAGACAAGTTTTCAGATCGTATCTCTGGTACTGGTGATTTAGGGACTGCCCGAGATGATGTAAACCAGGCCTTCAACGATTATTTACTTTGACTTGCGAATTTGGCATTCGGGATGCCAAGGGGGAGGGAATGGATAGCCGAAACCAGTTGGGAATTGACTTCTCATTTATTCTCACATTAATTGGTTAAAGACCATAAACTAGCCTCCGAAATCGAGAACATGTGTTATTAGAATGTGTTATTGTTAGAAATAAGAAATTATTCATTAACTTACCTCAAGCACACGCAAGCTGCCAATTTACTTTAATTTGCGTTGCCAGCAGCTATAATTAATAAAAAAAAATAGCTTAAAACAATCCGAATTTTAAAAGCGAAATTGGTCACATGTCTAATTGATTTACACAGTTGACTGAGAGTGCAAACTCTGAGAACTACAACCGAAAATATTCAATAAAACAGCTCATAGGCGCCAAAGATCGGTGGGAACTTGAGTTCAAACTAACACTCTGACACGCTAAGTGCTTTTTAAATAACCAAAAATAAAAGACAATAAAAGCAATTTCAATTTTATTACGCAACTCTTGGTTTGCGGTGATTATATTTTCACTTTACCGCAAAAAGGTAAAAAACCTTTTGGCAGCCAGGGGTTAGTGAGATATGATCGTGATACACTCGTATGTGTGGCACAACAGCCAGTTCCATCGGTATTCCTCAGCTGCATGGGAGAGGGCCATAAAAATAGATAAAGAGACGATTCGCAACTGTTGACATTCGCATGCCGAATGCAAAGCCAGCGACTCAGAAAGACAAATGAATTTGCATGCTAATTCACGGATTTGGGAAGCGCTTAAATGATGATTCTAAACGCTATCCGCTTGACTGGATCGTCGCTGATAGTTGGCAGATGTGCAAATTGCACGCCGATCGTTGAATGATTGAATTAACAATCGGTTACTGGGTGGATTGGTACCCACCCCCGTGCAGTATTATTAGCCCGATTTATGTCAATGCATTGCTGGCATGCATTAACGAAAGACTTGGGCAACAAACTTGAGCTGGAAGCTCCACCTACGAGCTAGACGCTATGGGACTAGAAGTTGAGAAGTTGTGTGGGTACACAGTTATAAATTTACTTGAACTTGCACGATGGCATTATCAATAAATTAGAAACTTAGATTCCTTTTAGTATGCTCCAAATTCGGATTTGAAGCACCATTTTGTACGTTAGTTCCAAAGAGTTTAGATGGCTCTAAAGTAGCAGTTGCACTCAATTCCGCGCACATTTCCTGCAAATAGCTTACATTTGGCAATATTTGTATTCTTGAAACTGTGGCCAACAAGAATTAAAAGCTTCCCTGGCCATTTCGGGCATGTAATGAGAGCCAATTCAGCAGATTTACTGCGCGCTGCCGAAGTCGCTGTCAACTGCGCCGCAGCGTTTGGCTTGTTGACCTAGTTCAACTTTTGCATTTTGCCGGCTCGCGGTGGTGGTGCTGGCCACTTGGAGAGCCTGTTTTTATTAGCTAGCCGCAAGACCCACACATCCACACACATCCACACACACACATCGCATTGTATTTGTGGCAACTACAACAGCCACCTCAATTTCGCGGGCATTCGTTGGCTCTTGTGTGTGCGTTGTAAACGCAAACGCAAACGCAATTGAAACCGAAAGTGCTTGCGGCCCCCGAAAGGCAAATAGCTAAACACAATATCTTACTACTAGATGGCCTGCCGTTGCCTTAGCTCACGCAAGCCGTTCAGCCGCCAGTCGTTTGCTGGCTTAGAGACCGACCGGGCCGGTTGCAGGTTCATAACCCGCATGCGGCCTTGTGCTTTTGACTGATTTACGGTTGCCAGCGTGTGTGTCAGCCTGAAAAATGGGTTACGGGGCGGGTGTAATATGTATGCGAGACAAGAAACTGTCTGGCTGGCCATCGTACATCAGCACAAAGAAAAACACACAAGCTGAGCCGGCCAACGACCACGTAAGATTATTTGAGGAAGTACATTATTTTTATAAGAAGAAGTACCATCTGGACACACTTTTGATGATTGAAATGCAATTGCACTTTCTGGGAATAGTTATAATTCTTAAATAGAAGATGAAATAAATGTATCTTCTAATTGTATCTGCTATACTCATTCTGCAATGGTAATTTTACAGCATTACAAATTAATGCTTTCTACCCGAAATAGCTTTAGATTTAACGGAATGACACCACCAGTTTCCACGTATTACAATAAATGTACTTCGAGCTAATCACTCGACATATCCGTTGCAGCTGAGTTCGACTTGGCAAATATCCGCTTTGCAGACAAATTACACTCCAGTCACTCAATTCACAGGTGGCAGTAGCCGAGATCGCATAGAACTCGACTGTGCGATTTATGAGCGCGTGCCTCTTGGGCAAATACACTGCTAGAAACCTTTATTGCGATGCTAATTTTTCACAAATCTATAAATGAAAATTGCCATTGAAGGCCGAGCCGGCAACCGATGACAACCATATAAAATCAGCAAAAAGCGCAAAAAAAAAAGCGCAAAAAAAAGCAAAACAGCGATGAGAAGCCAGACATGAGCAAACAAAACCTAAAGTGCAAAATCATTGGCCAATTGGCCAGGCAGGCTGAAAACTTTCAAGTGTATAAGGGGAGGGGAGGGGGTGCAGACTACTCGATTCAAATGCAATACACAATGCTACAGCTTAATGCAGCTGTGTTTGCTGCATTTGTTGTCGGAGGGGTTCAGTTTCAGGTTTATTTTCTGATGCCTTTGCACTTTTCTGGGGGTATCGCACTTTATTGTTTGGCCAAATAAAAGAGGTCTCTCTGGGAAATTATTCAGCTGTGTTTTGTTCCTTGAATTTCGAAATATGGATATTTTAAGTGCTTATATGCAATAGGGAACATTTCTAAAAAAAAACAAGTTCAATTATTTGAGGTAACGCAAAAACGGGGATGTCTATTTGAGTAATCCTACTGACTTACATATATTATTTACTTGTACTTTATTTCTTAAACAATTTGGTTGGCAATGAGGGTAGGGTATTTTAGGCTAAGCACACCGAATCTTCGATGCGCCTAACATAAGGCGCTGTTGCTTTTTTATTTTTATTGCAACTGTCGGTGTCTCGGTTTAAAGCGATTCGGCAAAGAAGGTCATTCGGAGGAGTGGCTAAGAGAGGGGAGGGCGAAGAGGCGGTCTAGCAGTAGACGTCTGCCAAGTGTTTGTTCGTTGGCAACATTGCATCGGCGCTTACAATGTTTTGTGGCAAGTTCGTGCCTTAAGTCTTTTGTTTTGGCTCATTCACGCAAAGTGCACTCAAAGCCACTTTGAGTTTTTCACCCGACTCGAAACAAGTGGGCAAGCTTTGAGCCAATTTGGCCGACAGCAGGTGCGACTGTGTTCGATATCAAGCTTTTGGGGTTGGGCAAGAGGCCGCCAGTTTGTGGTATTCGGTTTCACTTTCGGCCGGCTCTAGAACCACGTTAACCACCTTAACCATGTTAACCAGACTTCGCCGACTCGGCTTGTTGATATTTTCGCAATTCTCTTGGTACCGAAGAAACCGAGAGAGCGAAACAAGTTTGTCCATTTGCTTTTGTCTGCAAACATTTGATTACTGGCTAAGAGCAAAGCTACCACAAATGATGATGGTAATGATGATGGCGGGAATGCAAACAGCCCAGCCGGCTTAGCGCCTTAGAAGTCTGCGCGCGAAAGGAGTCTCAGATTCGGAGATCATACGTTTGGCATTTAGTTTGCATGTATTATGCAAGATTTTCGCAATTCTCAGACTCGCAGACCCAGAGAACTCCAAAGCTATTTAACGGAGCTAATGAAGACGAAAGATTCGCGTTAATTAATGTTTAAACAGCTCTAATGAGCTAAACATTTTCCGTTTGTGCAACTGGGGTCAATTATGACTGCAGTTTTGCTGGCTAGTGCTAGTTATGTTGGTTGGTTATGTTAGAGGAACCCAAAAGCCAACCTTCAAATGTAAACAATTTTTCACTCTGCGTAGCGTCTATGTAACGATCAGATGCATCCATAATTAGCTTGTATTATTTCTTGGCCCATAACATTCAAGTTTCCGTTACAAATAAAACAGCCATTAATCATTTTCAAATGGCAAAGACCTTTGAAAAGTTTCCAATCACTTAACGCAAGTGAATCAAATAAAAATCAATTCATGCAAGATCAGTCCGATACTGTGGCCTTCCCTGTGTTACAAAGGTCGAAGCGTTGGACCTTGACAGTCACCAGAAAATCTGAAGACAGACAAAAACTAGCGACAAATGCTGCGGGACCAATAAACCCAACTGAATGGATGCTGTGTGACTCGGCAAGTTTTACGGCGGGGAAATATTTTCAGCAGACTAACAAATTCTCAAATGACTCGATCAAATTTTGAAACTTGTCTGCTAAATTTACATTTGTCGAATAAAAGTCTCGAAAAATTTCCGTGATCGCGCGCACATCTTTCTCCTTCCTCTTATTCTTGTCCACTTAATTCGATTTCAATTTGCATTCTTCTGTCCTCCTATGCCACAGCACAACGTGAAAAGGAATCGCTGCTCCCATTATGTTGATTATCGTATTATGTATAAATTATAATTGCGCGCTTCCTGTCCTTGTTGTTTGAGTTGAGCCGGGAAGAGAGCACATTGCCTGTTGAATTATGTGACAAAATGTCTGTCAACGAGCTGACAGCAGCAGCATGGAAAGAAAGGGCCAAAAGCAACTCATCATCATTGTTGTCAGCGACTTTAACCTGCACAAGACACCGGCAACAAGTTTCCTTTGATTAATTTTTGTATAATTTGTGATAACATTTTTCGGGGAGACAGGAAAACGTTTGCAATCAAGAAATAAAGGGGAGATTTTTACATTCTGTACACCGAAAGCCATTTACCCTTGCACTTGCTTAGAGTTATTTATAAAGGCACTACATCTACTACCTCTAGAACCCGCTACATCTACTATGTATTTGGATATAAACAAGTTTCTGCCTATAAAACTTCCAAGCAAATATTATTTATTTTTACTGTACTTTCGAGTACTACGTACTAGAAACTACATACACGTAAACTAAAATAAAAGTAAGTCGGCTAAACATACGTTGTCCAGCTCTACATATTTATTAGTAGTGGCACCATCATTTGAGAGTATCAAAAGCCACAAAGTTGCGCCACATTCATTGTTAATGTCAAAATAATTGGACACGCTTGCCGGACCGGGTTCGAACACGGGTTCAGACTCAGGTGCAAAAGCACCAGCCCAGGAAACCAGGTGCCCTGAGCGGACGGGCGAATAGCTGGCGGCAAGTTCGCGTGTGGCATGAAAATTTATGGGATGCCCCCGCGTGCAACGCAGAAAGTGCTACTGTGCAACATGTAAAATATTAAGTTCGGCGCTTCAATCTTTTGTTTTGCCTTTCCCTTTCCAGCGATTTTTTCACGGTCGCAAGGGAGGTGCGATAGTCATAAATTTTGACAGCTTATTGACACTAAACGAGCGCATAAAGTCTTTCGTTTTTTGCTCTGCGAATTTCTTGGACTACCTACATACATCAATTAATTGCGGAGCAATTGAGGCGAGCTACTCGCCCCGCCCACTGCCGCCTTCAATAGTTTTCCAAGGCAGCAAATTGCGGTCTATTAACACGCAGATGCCAAGTGGCAAAAGTTGTTTACAATTTTACACTTTGCTTGGACTTCCTTTGGGTATTGTGTAATCTTTGAATTTGTCTCTATTTGCATACGCGTGACTCGTATCGGTTTTGGTGTGCAGGCATACATACATGTATGTACATATAAAGCAAATGAATGAGACGAGAAAACAAAAGACTTAGGCGACGAACTCATTTGCATAGCGTAGCGTAGGAAGAAAGATAGAAATGATATGTTAAATGGGAATTCCTAGATTAACATATTTTTTAGAATACTTTGAGATTTGTTTAGCCAATTATAGATAGCCCTTGCAATCAAGTAACTTTGTTGAGTTCGGTATGTATTATTTATGAATTTTGGTTATAATAGTATCTGCTCATTAAAAATATGTCATACATTGATAATATAAACAATTTTAAGAAGTTCACAAATCACAAGCATGCAAATGATCAACTCTGCATCCTGTGTAATCTTTTGGAATGTATAGGAAATGATACACATACATATGATTTCTTACACACCAAAGATAAAAATCCAGTAGAACCCTTGCCAAATTGCTATTTAATTAACTTCTCCGAAAAATGAATGATAGCCCTCCTGTAATTAAATTCAATTTTCGTCTCTTCCAGGATCTTTACTACATTGCCCTCGGCTATCCGGAAAAGGAGCTCAACACGGACATCGCACTGATCACAGGTGGTGGCAACGGCCTTGGTCGCCTTCTGGCTGAGAGACTGGGAAAAATGGGAACCAAGGTCGTTATCTGGGACATCAACAAGAAGGGTGAGTCCTTGGATCATGCCACATTCAAGAGGGTCGTCGAATAATTTGATCATGACCCGTTTCTTGCAGGCATTGCCGAAACCGCCCAAATCGTCGAAGAAGCGGGTGGCTATTGCAAGGGCTATGTGGTGGATATATCCAAGAAGGAGGAGGTCTACAAGGCAGCCGATGTCATCAGAGACGAAGTCGGTGATGTAAGTACGCAGAATACACACATTGCAGACAATCGTTGGACTTGATCATTCTAAGAAAAAAACGAAATACTTTATACTTTTTATTAAGCTTGGGAGTTCGATATGCGACTATATGAGTAAAGAAACATTTACTTTGTCCACGTTATCTCTCGAGCATCCAATGTATTGTCCATATTCCTCAACTCAGGGCGGAAGGCGGGAAGTGCGTGCGGGAATTGAAGCATAAAAGTCAAGTAATTGCTGTTTACAGTCGAGCGCCTAATGTGGCATCAGACTAGTCGTCATATAATTGTTTGCTGAGGGGCGTTTAATGGCCGATATGCTGGCCAGAACCCGGCCTGCTTCTTGGGAGCGCGGAACACATGTTGGCCGGCACCATCCAAGACTGCAACAGTGGCTGCCACACCCCGTAGCAACACATTTATGCATATTCATGTCATAAATTTAAGCGAAGCCAGGGCGGAGAGAAGAAAATTTGTATGCATGAGCGCATCGTCATCGTTGCGGCAACCTTGAGAAATCGTTGCACATTACACAAACGGCGGCAGAAAAAGCAGAAGCACAGTCCAATCCGGTCTTCTACAAACTGGTTGCCATCTCGCATTCGATCTGCTCATTTATCACAATCTGGGGCAGGTCCAGGCATTGTAGCCATGCAAGTGAGCGATATTCAAAGTAATCCTCCCTTTTTCGGATAAGCTCTTGCGACTTTTCGCTGTGGTATTTCAATCAATTTTCTTGCTAATTATGGAAATGGCTTGTTGTTTTACCTTTGTTCCCTCAATCAGAACTCTGTTCACATTTTACTGACATGGCGAGTAGTCATGGTAGAGGAAGTTCAATAACTATGGAGCAGAGAGTAATTATGCAAATGATGTTAATCAAAATAAGCGTTTTAAAGGTAATAGCTCTAAATTTGAAGTGACGATTTTGATTATTTTTAGCTGTAGCAGCTGTAGTTCCCCGCCTAGAATCACTTTCAATAAAACGTTAACAATATTACCAGTCTCCTAAGCTCTCCATTTATAAACACAAATTTCAGTTAATTGCTCTGTAGCTGTTGTCACAAGCACAAAATGCCATCATTAAGACATTTCTCATGCATGTCCAGGTCAATTTCCAAAGTGTACTGAACTGCCAAATCCCCAAATTATTGGCTAAAATTACAGCTATGGGAAAAACGATAGAAAAGTGGTTGAAATGATGTCAGAAGTCAAGCATAAAGCCAGCAGCAAGAACACTAAAGGGGTAAAAAAAGAGAAGCCATCGTTTTGAAAGAGTTATATAATTACAGCGGCAACATCGCTGAACCTGAAAGTCACAAAAAAAAAAAAATAAAGATAAAAAGCTGTGGCCACAAAAAGCAAAGCAAAATTAAACTGCTTAGTAAGTCATGCGTTATGCAGATGACGCGTTGCTTTTTGCTGTCTTTCTTAGGTTTCAACTATGATGTTGTTTTCTTCTCAGTTTTACTATTGCTCGAAGCCCTCTGAAATATTACATTTAATATTTTTAATGGCCTGGCGATGTTGTTGTTTGGCTTAATGGTCCGCCGCTGGAGTTGTTGCTTTTGCTTAATGCACGCCTCGTTAAATGTTTTTGCCCGGTTACAGCGGGGCAAATTCAAAATCGCTCATACGCAATGTATGACCTGCCCCTGCCCCCGGCCCTGCCCCCGCCCCTGCCCCTGCCCCTGCCCCACACACAACACACCACTTGCACTTGAACTCGCCCCCAAATCGGATCGTTGTTGTGCACTTGTTGTTAACTTATTTAGCCACCGGCTGTAATCGGATAGGCTTCAGGGGGACAAAGTGAGTTATAGTTGCTACTTAAGTTTTCAAGCATTTTACATTATTCGCATTAAGGCCTTGACATGCTCGACATTATGGTTGGCTGCCATTTGAGTGATTTCACTTTTTGGCGAGCAGAGTGATAAGTGATTTAGAGAAAATTGCAGGGAAACTTTAAAAAAAAAACGTGAAAAAACTGAAGATCGAACTTGCGAAATTTGTCTACACTTGAAAAATGAATAAAACTGGAAAAACTACCTTCGAAATTAATTTTGTGTGGCAGGTCGTAAACCAAATACTTTATGAGCCGACCACAGCGCTTACCAGTGTAACTTATCTAAAAGTCGAGAATAAAATATTTGTCGGTTATTTGGTGTAAGTTGCACGACAAGAAGTTAGGCAATTGGCAGTTAACCTGAAGTTAAGCAAGTTGCAATGCTAGCAGATAACGATTTTCCATCAAGGTTCACTTGGTTCTTGCAGATCTGATTGTGAATTCAGTTCGTATAATTAAGAAGCATACTTTGTACATTCGCCATTAAAATTGCCACCTTTCGGCTACATTGCAGATCACTCTGCTGATCAACAATGCGGGCGTTGTATCTGGGCTGCACCTTTTGGATACACCAGACCATCTGATCGAGAGGTCGTTCAATGTGAATGTCATGGCACACTTTTGGGTAAGTCGTCAACGGCCATAAGAGCACCTTGTGGCCAGAATGTGGATGCTAATGCCGGTGTTTCAATGTTGCAGACGACAAAAGCGTTTCTGCCCAAAATGATTGAGAATGATCGAGGACACATTGCCACGATCGCCTCGCTGGCCGGCCATGTGGGCATTAGCAAATTGGTCGATTACTGTGCGAGCAAATTCGCAGCGGTGAGTGTGCTTTATTTTCGCCCCTGCAATTCCCCTCCTGAGTTACCTGAGTATAATTACAGGTTGGCTTTGATGAGGCTCTGAGGCTGGAGCTGGAAGTCCTTGGACATACGAACATCCGAACCACCTGCATCTGCCCCTTCTTCATCCAGGCCACTGGCATGTTCGACGACGTGAATGCCAGGTGAGTACCAAAGCCACATCCCGAACCCGATCCCGATCCCGATCCCGATCCCGATCCCGACCTCCATCCACCAGAACTGACGTTTTGACTGGGTAAATGATTGCAGATGGGTCCCCACACTGAATCCCAACGATGTGGCCGATCGTGTCATTGCAGCCATCAGGAAGAACGAGAAACTGGCCGTCATTCCCGGTTTCCTGAAGGTCCTCCTCTCCTTCAAGTGGTATGTAAACAAATGAACTTTCGCCCCAGCCTAATAATGACAATTTGCCGCCCTTAATTAGGCGCCATAATGGTTGTAAGGTGCTTGTAGGCCCTAATGGGAGAAGCTTTACTTGAATATTTTAATTTGAGCTTATTTAATGGACGTGTTCCCTGTCGAGGGAAAAAGAAGCCAACGAGTTTGTGTTAGTGGGAAAGGGTGCACTTGACTATGGGCCCTATTCCTGTCAAGGAATGTGGCTAAAATTTAACAGAATTCAGAATATGCAAACCATTTTGTTATAAACCAAACCTATATCCACCTCATCAAAAAATATGATAAAGTGCAGACCCCAGCGGGAGTGCTCGCTCATCCAGTACACTGTCAAAAAAAGGTGCCAGGAATGAACATGATATTCATTTTGGTCCAGTTATATTTCTTAAACGTGTTGCTTACTTAAAGTGCCACTTACGTGTATATAGGAGAATGTAATACCAAAGCAGGTGTAAAAATGTTGAAAAAAATGCCAATTCTCACCAATGTCTTCTGTAGTCGGGCAAAAGAAAGCCCTTAGAGTAGAGTGTAGGTAACCCCCAACCCCAAATCATAGCGCACCCCGTCCACATGACCATGCCTAATGGTCTCGCTTTAATGTGTTTCTCCTAAATAATGCACAATATTCACCTTTGCCTGGGCCCACCTTTACTCACCCATCCTCCTTGTATTTTCGCAGGACCTTCCCCTGGGGCTGCGTGGGTGGCTTGCTGAAGCGCCTGGTGCCCGACGCCTCCCCCCACGGCCTGCCCAGCTCCATAGCCGTGCCCGCCTTGCCGCTCAACTCCAGTTCCAGTTCCAAGTCGACGGCCGCCGATATCGCCGCCCTGGATGCTGAGCTAAGTAGCGTTACCCTGCCGGCGAAGCCACCCTCGATGCTCATCCAAAGGACACCGTCGCTGGGGGAGCGAGTCCTTTGAGCGCCCACCCCAAGAGCACACCATCCACTCCTGTTGTTATATTCACCTTATTCTTTTTTCAACGTCGTGTGCATTTTATGAGCGTGGAGTTACGAGCATGTGTAATTGAATTTCGTGTTTTTGGCGTTTTGGCGTTTTGGCGTTTTGGCGTTTTGGCTGCGAGGAACCAATACTTAATCTAAGCTACGAATCTAGTGATATTACATTTAGTTAAAGTAGATTGAAGGGGAAAGCGTTTAGCCTTAATTAATCGAATTGTATTTTTGTAATGCCTCTTAAGTTAAGGTAATGTTTTGCATTTCCGATTGCCAGTAGTCATCACATAATTTAAACAATCCTCCCCAGCCGGATTAATGTAAACGAAGTTTGGAGCCATTATTTTTGTACTTATATGAATACAATCAAAACCTTTTGCTCAAAGGCGTTGTCCAATTCGAATACTGAAATCTATCTTTGTTACAAGTTTACTCGTTTTTTAGCTGTAATAAATTTAAGTTCATTTAGCTTAGATGTACACGAATTATTGAACAAATTCATCAAATTTGTATGTATAAAAATCCAATTTAAGCTCTAAATATATTATATAAAACATTGAACTTAAAACTGCTATGGTTGTGACTAGCCTTGGAATTGATTGGCTTTTCCTATATGGGGTTAATACTTCTTAGCAAACACTTAACATTTATTTTTGGATTAATGTTTTCGTCATCTCGCAACTCCCATAAAATGAGCTTAAAAAAATTATGACAAAAATTGTATGTCGAAAAGAAACACAACTTGTACAACTTAATAACTTCTAAACAAAGATTTTCAGGTTAACTTGCGAAAGGATTCTCATCATACTTTACACTTAGCGCCTTGGGCACTTCGTATCTTCCCACTGGATCCCTGTAAATGGGATTCTCTTGTCGAACACTATTCTTCTGTTCTTCGACAAACCTGGCATATTCCCTGGCATCCTTGGCTCGAATCCACCACAGAACTAGGAAAATGATCAAAAGTCCAAGCAGCAGAGTAAATGCCGATATATAACCCACCAGGGCGACGTAATCCACGGGCTCGCAATCAACTGCTTGGATGATCAGTAAGTTTGAGTGGTCGATGACCTGATAGGCGAAGAAGCTGTCGCATTGGATGCCATGTTTGTTCACCATTCTCACCAAGCAGTGATCTTGCTCGGGATCCAACTCGTGGACAAAGTTGTACGAATAGGTTTCTTGTCTATCCAAGCTGCTGCATATCTGCGTTAAGTTTTCGCAAGCGCCCATTCCCTGTTTTTGTTTGATCAGACAGGTAACACAGGGCTCATAGAACAAACACAGCTTGTTGTCCTTTTCTGGATCGATTTCACAGAATTTTCCCAAATACGGCTCCTCGCACTGGCACTCTTCGCACTCGCAGATGCCTCTTTCCGAGCATACTTCGCCCGTGGGTCCCACACAGGCATCGGTGTCCCCATCGCAGTTGCATTTGGTACCGGACCATCCGTATTTGCAAACGCACTCGCCGCAGAAACAACTTGCCAGCTTTTCATCGCAGTCCAGGCATTCACGACACTCGCAAAAGGGACCCGTATATCCTGATCACACAGGCAAGTTCCACAGTCACATTCCCCGTGATTGGAGCAAACCAATTCGGAGGTGGATTTATCCGAGAACGGTTGACGACATTTCTGGAGCAGAGCTTCATTGCTGGTGACATTTGTGCCATCCGTGGGACATGTGCAATAGGTCCCAGTCCACCCGTCGTCGCAATTGCACATTCCGCAGTATAAATAGCCCTTAAAATCGCACAGGGTTCGGCCTTCATCTTTCTTCAGATCCGGAGTTTCCTGGCAGGGACACGGACGCTGAAGCTCAACATCCAAATGCATGAACTCGCTCAAGGATGTTTCCTCTACGCGGATTTTGTGGGTCTGAAATTGAAAGAGAACTGTAAAATAATATGTAAATCTAATTAAATTATTGTTATAATTTACATAAGCGTGATTATCGGGATATCTCTTGAGGGTGACGTCCACGTAGAAATCAATCTGCCTGCCCAGGCTGACATTATTGCAGTAGTTCCGTTTTTGCAAGCTCGGAAACTGACCACCACAATCCGTATAATAAGCCATGTCAATAAAATCCGGGCTATTATCGGCAAACTGAGTGCGTTTAATCAGACTCTCATAGCTGAAAGTGTAAGAAAGAGTGAGATTTAGAATCTAAGAAGAGCAGTATATGTATATGTAAGTGAATGGGCAACACCCGACTTACCTCTTTTTGATTAGCTCCAATATATTAGAGGAATCAGCACTCAGGATATCCACATAGCTGATTTCCTTCATCAGGGCACTGACTTCCATATAGCTGCTTACCACCTCCTTGGTGACAGCAAAGATTACATTAATCTTTCGGCGCAGCAACTCCCGATAGATTTCTTCCACCGAGGGGTAGTCGTAGTCCAATGAGCCCGTGTATTCACCTGCTTTATTCAGATGACACTGCTTATCATTGCGTTGGATGATACCTGCTAAAAGCCCGTCTCCCGCTAAATGCATAAAGCCATCGGTTACCAAGATCACCACCTTCCGTGCTTGTTCCTTCCAGCCGATTTCCTTGGTGCACACTATAACCTGCATTAGAGCGTCCAAGCCGCCCTCGAGATTATCCAAGTTTCCAGTGATCTTGCTGTATGCCACGGCCGAGGTAAATGCAGGGATATCATCGGTTAGTGATAACTGATGTCTATATCCGTAGGTTGGTTCACACTTGGCCCGCTCCGCAGCACAGGGATTTTCCCTATGCTGTGGCAGAATCATGGGTAGAGTTGGCTTATCCGCAAAGGAACCAAATCCCAGTCTATAGTTTCCAGTTAAGTTTTTTAGCGTCTGACTGAGCTGGGCTCCCAACTCCTCCATGGTTTCCTTGTCATCCCTCATTGTCCAGGTTAGATCCATCAAAACGTACAAGTCGAGTGGATTGTTGCGTGCAGCTCTGTAGCTCAGCTTGATTCTTTGCGTGTTTTCTGCGGGACAAAAAGTAATGAAAGGTAATAGATCGGCTTACTACTTGAATGCACCTAAAAAGCAACCTTGTTTACGAGCTGTTTTATGGGCTGACACGTCTACGTAAACTAAAGACAGTCTCCTGCATATTCCGCACTCCCTGGATTCTTGCAGTGAGAGAAATTGTCCATCTTTATATGAAGTATGCATGCATTCATTCAGCATTCTAAGCAGTTACATTTTAAAGCTCACAATTTGTGGTTTAGTTCGATCTTGAAAGCAAAGTTACACTAATATTAAAAATAAATTATTAAGACAACTGTTGTGCTGACTAATTTTCTCTGTACACTCCCCTAGTGCTTTGCAAACATTGATTACTACTTGAGCCAGCTCACACCCAGGATAAATGTTTGGCTTCCTTGTAATCCTTAAGCGTGCAATTAACCGACTTCCTTATACCACTGTCTGTACTTAATAACTGGGTTTCCAGTGCCTCTTAGCCTAGCTAGATTTCTACTAAAGCGAGGCTAATGGTTGTTAAATTGGTTAATAAGCTCTTGGAGAAACAAAATTATTGACAGACATCAAAATGCGGCTCGATGAAGACCAACACCACATCAGTTGAGATATACGCATGCAACTTCATTATTGAGACTGAGGAAAGAAGTGCTAGTTAAGTGAATATGCTTAAAATAACTACCCAAAAAACGGGTTTAAAACTGCAAGTATTTTGATATAATGATAAATTGTGCTGTAATTATAATGTGATTTCATTTATCTGATTAAACTTAGAAGTTTGTAATTTATAAATATAGAATGTGTAAATATGTAGATGTCGATGGTGTGTGTCGATAGAATGGAATGGAAAAGACAGTTAGTATATTCGGATCGGATCGGATCGGATCGGATTTTTTTGCAATTGATCGTGCTTAGTCATTAAAATATTATATAGCGCTCGAACAAACATGATTTATTTATTTCTCAGAATTCATTTTTGGTCGTTTATATCAACACGGAAACGAATAAATTCCTCAGTTCAGTGAACTATGCACAGTAATCGACAAGGAGGGGAAAGAAAGAGAGGGATAGTACAACAATAACAAGATGTGACAAACCACAAAGTGCTGATAAGCAAAGCAAAATGTTTGAAAACGATGTGGAACAAATAGGCAAAGCAAATACGAGGTAGGGGAGAGAAATGGTGACACACTTGATAGCGAAAAATAACGTGTTAGAGGGAAGGAGAGAGGCTTAGCCACATATGACACACATTTGATACGATAAGAAAAGCAAAATAAATGAATAATCCACATACACACCCTTGACCAACTTAAGGTATGCCCGCTGGGGTGTCACTTGAACAGCCTGATCTCTGGTTTCGTAGTCCTTTAGGGGCTTATCCTGAAGGACATCTAGGATCGGCTGGTTCTCATATATATTCGCCTCACTGCAGTTATAGATAAGTAGTTGCGGGCGAGAGAGACAGCGATATGCAACTTGGTATTCCTAGAAGACAAACAAATAATGAAATGATTGATCGCAAGGATGAGAACAGTGCTGCCACATTTTCGCATATATTTCAATGCTTACAAATTGATTCCTTTCTATTACCAATCCAGCAAGGTTTTTGTTAATACAGTCATCTCGTTCGCACTCACCTTGTCCGTGCACCAAGCGCATTCCAGGTGAGCGGATAAACATCTTTCGCAGCTGTCCGCGTGCCTGCACTTATCGTCTGCGTGAGGAAGATGGCGATAACAAAGCCGTTATGTAACGGTAAAGCTATTCGGCTAACAAACCAATTGAATCTGCATCCGAGTGAGAGATCCTTCCCATTAGAAAAAACAAACATATCCACAAGAACGCTTTCTCGCGCAGTGACGTCATTTTTATTTTCCGATCGCGCCTCTAATATTTTGTTTTGCCAAGGGAGCAAGCGACCGTTCTGCCTTAGAAGTCCAGCGTTACTAATATTGGTTCAGTACGAAAAGCGTTGATTTGCTTCGCTCTTTGACTTTTTTTATCAAGTGAGCGTGATAAAAAAATGTGAGAAGTTATTGGGAAAATATTTTGATTAGAATAAATGACACTCTTAAGAAGGAATGGAAGTAATTAGTTATACTAAATGAAAAGAAATCACTTTATTTTGATGTTCTAGGGACTCTACATTTGATTAAATAAAATAAGTTTATATATTTTACATATGTATATTATATATTATATATTATACATACATACATACATATATATATTATATATTATATATTATATATATCTTTATTACGTTTTCTATTTATAAAATATTTCTGTTTGGAAAGTAATAATTTATTTAGAAATCAACTTATTTATTTAAATCTATCTATTTTAACGGAAACCATAAATAAGTCGTGTTATATGTTCATAAATAACTGTCTTTAAAACTCCATCCCAGTAAATATATTTAATCGACTAGCTCCCATTTACAGGCAATGATTAAATGATAAATTTGAATATGTGGAGCCGTAAGTTTTGTAGCTAACAGATATGGTAAGGCAGCGAAAATACTAACATAAGTCAAATCGAATTCATTTAGAATAAAATAAATAAAGTTAAATAAAATATTTAACCAAAAGATACATATATACATAACTAAAGTTATTAAATTAAAAGTTGAAGAAAAAGTATACTGTTTCATTAATTGTAACTCATCACCAAGTATAAATTTTATTAAAAAACAAGATTTAAACCTCAAATTGAGATTTTCATTAATAACAGCATACTGAAACACACATTGTACATGGCTCAAGCAGCTTTTATGATTTTAAACATAGATTTTTAATACAAATCACTTTAATTTAAAAGCCAGAATAACGAATTGATTACGTGCTGACTGGTCACACTAGCCGGCTCAAATTGTGAAAAACTGGTTTTAAGTGAATGCTCTCTTACTCTCCGGACGGTATATTACTTAAGGCGAGCCACGGTCCTACTAGCATCTGCCCACCCCCACGACGAGTACAACAATTATACCAAAACGTTGTTGTCTTCTTCACTCCCTGAGAGAGAACGCAAAGAGCAAAAGAGAAGGATAGTGCAGCAATGTGACCAAAACCGTCGGTAAAAAGACGCAATAAAATACTAAATCTCAAGACAAACGGCCAGTCGGCGAAAAATTTTCAGATCGCGGGGTTGTGCAGCGGACGATTTTCCATCGGAACGGTTCAACTTTGGAGCGGAGCGCGGAGTTTCGCATTTTTTGTGTTTATAGCGGAAAATCGGATGAAAAACTCCAAATGTTTACCAAATGAGCGGCGACAAATACGCGACCAATTGACGAGATCGTGTGTGTTTTTCCCAATTAAACGGTGAGTGTGCGATAGAGATGGAGATGTAAAGTATGCAGTCAAATCAAAGTGCGGCAAAAAATCTAAAGGTGAAAAAGTCATAAAAAAAAGAAAGCAAAATAGCATTGCTCTGTGGAATATAAAAATATATATACATACATACATATATATGCAAGGAGACGACGCGCAACGAAAAAGGAATTTTTTGTGTACTACGGTGGCGCTTTGTTGTTGCTGTTGTTGTACGCGTCGTGCATTTGCTTTTGTTTTGTGTTTTATATGTTATTGCCTTTGCTTTTGCATTTGCTTCACTGTGTTTTTGTGATTGGAAAACTAAGGAAAGAAAGCAGGAAAACCAAGCAAAGAAAATAAAAACCGAAATTGATTAAGAAAATTGTCCATTTTCGTTTTCCATGGCAGAGAAAAGTGAAAAGTTTAATTTACTAAGCAAAGCGGCAAAACTGTGTGTGTGTGTGTGTGTGGGCGTTTGAGTCTGCGTGTGTTTGTGTGTGTGGCTGTGTCTCTCTAGTTTTTACAATTCCCACTGCACACGCTGTTTCGTGTTGGATTATTGGATTATACCGCCAATAACGGCACACGCACAGCAACAACAACAGCTATAAAAACAACAAAAAGCGATAAGGGAGAGCAGACGACGCTGGGATTAATCATTAATGTCCTGAGAGATAAAGAACAGGACTTCAGAAGAACAAGAACAAGGAGAATAGAGGAAGAGGATGCAGCAGACGGACAGAAGAAGGCGAGAAAAGGTAAGTTTAAACTTCAAATTCTCTACGGGTTTTTCTATCTATCGTAATGTTTAATTTATCGAACATAATGGTATATTCTTAAGTTAGTAAGATCAATAACTATGCAAACCTACTTTACAAAGTACTAAACAATATGGAAAAAGAATAAGGCACAAGCTGTGTGCTTGAGGACTTATATCCTCTTTGAAGGACTAGCTCATGACAGGTCATATTTGTCCATTGATAAGAAACTTTCTTAAATTATCTAATATATTGTCCATATTTCTCATGCAAGAGCAAGTTACATCGTTACATCATATCGTGTGTATACTTTTGTCTTTGTTCTTTATCAGTTTTGGTTTTTTTATTCAAATCACTTTTACTTACATTGTTAAATTCTTATTAAAGCTTAAGGACTGTTTAAATAAAAAAAAACTCGTTTGTAGACTTTTCCGCCACTGTAGCTTCATGTCTACATATATAAAGTACGCCAATATAAATAATATAAAATTATTGCAGAGTTTCCACTTTCAAAATAGGATTCATAATTATTGCAACTTGAATTGAATAGAGTTGTTTCTAATCAATTCGTTCGCTTCACTTAGCCGGGCGCTCATTTTCCAATGAAAATTTATTCTAATGACGCTTTTCGCGATCCTAATCTGCTGCGCATAAATTTCTTTGGCAACTTTGGGTGATTTATTGCCTGTCGATTGTCGTCGTAGTCGCAGGCGCTGCTTTTTGGCCAGTCCCAGAGTCTCGGAGCGATTTCAATCCGATCCGAAAGCGGACCAAGAGAACCCCGTCCAGAGCGTACAAGACCAGACGGGATTGGAGAGGACAGGACAGGACAGGACAGGACAGGACGGGACGGGACAGGACGGGACAGACTGGTGCCAGTTAATGTACGCGCCTCGCAGATGCCGCGGATTAGATAAAAATTCTCAATTTATGCGTTGCGCCAGTTGCCAATTGCAGTCCACCTTCCAAGGCCTCCTACTCCTCCGAGATATATGTACATACATACATACATATGTATGTACAATTTCATATGCAAAAAAAAACTTGTCGCGCCTACAAAAATCTTTGCCCGACGGCGCTGCGATGCCTTCATTCCAGTCTTTTCCGCAGTCTATCATTTGAAATCATGTCCCGGCGATAAGAAATTATAGTGGCCCGGTCATAATTTACGTGATTTGCCTGCCTAATGTCCTGCCGCATGACACGAGGACAAAGCGGGAACCATAAAAACAGAGGAAAAATTCACATTTGGAGGCTGTTCCAAATGAGGAAGAATTAGGGCAGGCAGTTGGTCCAAGAGAAGATTAGTAGTTGCAGCTAAATGGATTATTAATGTCTAACGTGGCGAATGAAATAAAAGAGGCATTTAAAAAATTATAAAAATAAAATCATATTATTAAGTTTGAAGCCTGGCATGAGGCATGAAGAGGCTTGAATCGGATAGATCCTATCAAATATGTTATATATTTTTAAAAATTGGAAATTCAAAGTTTAGAAAATCTTTAGAAGTCTTGACACACAACAGACTGAGCAATGTATTTTTTTTATTATCTAGAATATATTATATTTATGCACTATAGCTTCTATAGGTCATGGACAACGCAGTGTGGATTCTTTTGCAACCCCTTACCCTTCAGAAGACCCATTATTTTTCCGATGCCCTGGCCAGTTTTCCCTGGGGAATGGCCCTCTAGCTACACGCATACTGGAAAATCCGTTTCGTTTTGACATTTATTGTTTTTAATAGTCTCGAGAGCTAGGGAATTTTATGACACATCCTCGAGCGATAAAAATCTTTACTGCCCCAGGGTACATGCATATGGTTTATTCGTCGTTCCTTCGTTCAATAAGAGCCTAAGGTAAATAAAGTAGGGGATAAAAAGAAAGAGGACTTTGGAATTAGCCGGGGCCACCTCATAAAGTGAAAAGTGTCATAAAAATTAGTCAAGAAATCACGCTGCCCACTCCCAATTTGTAATTCTTCGGACGGTTCTTTTCGTTTCTTTCGGACTTTTAACATTTCAGTTCCTTTCGGTTATTTGGTTGTTTGTTCTGACACATTTGTATGCTAATGACAGAGCGGGATATGGAGGTTGCTTGGCTTGGGTAGGTGCTTCCGGCGGGATTCCCTTGGTCTTTTTACCGCTGACTGAAATCTATCAGGTTTTTGACGAGGGTTCCGGCCGGGAAATCGCTTTCGGAGGATAAAGCATGCAGCTCAGGTCTTGCATATTGAAGTGGCCGCTGATAAAGGATTTGGGAAGTAGTTTAAGCCATTTGGACGGGGTCATAAATTGAATTATAATTCAGGCATACGAAATTCTTTCTGTCTGTCTGGGAGCTTATGCCTAATGTTCTTCGGCTTAAGGTCTTTGCGTTGCGTTGTTTTATTTTCTCTCCCCTCCAGAGCGTATTTCTTGGGACCTAAGCACTGGACTTCGGTTGGTTGAATCAGCTCGAGTTGAAAACAATAAAAAGAAAACAAAAAAATATTAAATTTGAAGTGTGTTTCAGGGAATGGTGCATAGCTTTTAACTAAGAAGTTCAGGGATACAAATTAAGAGCGCATCCTAAATGTAAAATGTAAAGGGTGAAGTTTCGGTTGACTAACAAAATCAAGGTCTAATGTAATGGTGCTTTGTATCTAGGTACCACCAATTACACTAAAATGCAATACGTTCCTATCCCTCGAGCCAACACTTTGATTGCCTTTATTTCTCTTTCCGATTAGCTATCCCAGATTTCCCATTTTTTGTGTATGTGTTACCCTCGAATAGCTTTGGTTATCTATAAATAACATTTTGCTTGCCTTTCTTATCAACTTCCGCTTCTTAATGTCTCTCCAACCAAATTGCAGCTAAACTCTTAGTTTTTCCCTCCCCTCTTCCTTTCTCGCCCACCCATCTCTTTCACTGCGGCCCGTCCCTTTCTAGCAAATTGGCTTCTATGGCTGTCTTATCCTGAAATGTGTGTGCGAGCTCGGGTGTGTAACAAAGATATCAATGGCAACGAAAAAAAAGAAATTAGGGAGTGGGAGGCCAACCTTGAACCTTGAACCCGAGAAAAAAACAACCAGGGCTCATTTCCGTAGCAGGTCAAACAAAGTCAAATATACGCGACTGAAGAGAGATAGATAGATGTAATACCACAAATCTAAAATCCACAAATGCCACAAAAAGTCAATAAATGTGCGCCTTTGCTTAGTATTATGAACGGCTCGTTAGGAGCTCAGAAAAATGACCAAGGATGGACATATAGAATAGATATATATATATAGTGCAGAATAGCTGAAGGAAAAGACAGTGGCAGGGAAAGACAATCAAATGAGAGGAAAAACTAAAGCAAACAAAAGACGCACGAAGCTGAAAGGAATTAAGTGAGGCCTGGCAAAAAGTAAATGAGGAAAAAAGAAAGTTCCGCAATTCCTCTTGTTCTTGGCCACTTTTTTGTTCCCAGCAATTATCCGCTGGTCAAACAAAGTCATTAAATTGCGGAAATCGGGTCACCAAACCGACAACAAACCCTACTAAATGAGGGGCAAAAAAGAAAAATAAGCAGACAAACGGAGGCGAAACCCCCGAAAAACAGTCGAAAAGAACATACGACTAAATTGTGAATTTATTTACATTTAATTGCATCTAAGTTTCAAAACAAAAGCGGCTTGCCAGCATTGTCTCTGAAATTATATTTTAATGTGTGGCCTTCGTTTTAATTGTGATGAGGTCCCTTTATCCCCAGTCTTCAACTTTTCTTGGTTGCCTCAGTGTTGAGATAATAATGATGATATGACTCATTAACCTCGACGCATGACCCGGGAAAATTAGAACTACAAGAAATTTCATTCCAGCCGCAAAGACACCATTTCTTTACACTTCTCAGCAAGGGGATAATTGGGTATTTCACCCACATGCTTGGATTGAACTGGAAAAACTCTATTGGGTTTTTACTTTCGTTAGATACATATGTACAACCAATCAAGAAAACCAATATTTTTATATGTTAATTTGTGGTTGCAGCAGTTACTCCTAAAAAACTGGAGACTTACCAGTTCACTTTGTTTCGATAATCTTCTTTTGCCCAAAACTCGCTACCCTGCAGCTCAGTGTAATATTTTTGAAGCGCGTATGAGCGATATAGATACATATTTAAGCTGTCTGTGGCAACCAGGCCTGTTTGAGCTGTAAGTGTCTTTTGAGGCCGTGTTTTATTGCTGCTAAGTTCGCTTGTTGACTTTGGCTGAGTCATCATCTCGCGGTTCGTCGGTTCGTCGGTTTGATGTTAGAAGTTGCCCGTTCTCCAGCCCCCAAATACCCCTCTCTCTTTCGAAAAAACAGCACTTAGCTGACATATTTTCCTTTGTAAAACTTAATGGTCTAGATAAAGTTCGGTCGGCTGACTGCGGTTTTGTCGCTTAAAGTTTTCTAAAGTGAGCATCGCATGCTTAGCATTTAAATGAACTGAAAAACGAAGTTTTGCATTGAAGACCTGGCGATGATTCAATTGGCCGTGCATTTGCTGGGCTTTTGCAATCTTTTGGCTTGCAATTTGAACTTCGAAGACCACACCTTGGAACCGTTTTTCATTTGCCTTTTATATTTCCATTTCGATTCATTCGTTTGTGGGTTTGTTTTGAGCTTGGGGTTCGGTTTTGGGTTCTCGGGTTCTCGGGTCTGTCATGATTGCAATATCATCTGCAATCCAATGCGTCTCCATTTCCCACGTTTTGCAGTCTTCAGTGCCCCGCTTGTGCAATTAGTTTGGAATTTCGAGTCATGCCTAATGAGCCGAGTGGGGTCAAGGGATTTAATTGCATCTTAAACGGCTCTCTCGGCTTCAACTTTAATTTTGCCGCAGCTGAAAATGCAAATGCAAATGCACTTGTCGGGTTCTACTAACCACATCCCGTCAGCCTCGTCTTGCTATATTTGTGTTTTCCCTCGGTGTGTGTGCGCTGTTTGTTGTTCATTTGTTTATTTGTTTACATGGCAAACATAAACCAAACAAGCGCCGCCACTGCTGGTGGCAAAAAACTTTTAAGCCGGAATATGTTTACAAATGGCCGAAGAAGTTGAGCCCTGCTGGGGAAAGTGTTGGGCTAATTTCATAAAATTATGTGAAGAAGCTGCCAAGGTCTTGCATTACTTCAAGGGCACATACGAATTCTTTTGGTCCCTCTAAAATATAAGCCAAAATTGGATTGTAAAGGGTAAGCCACTGTACAAGGATATTAATTAAAGTAAAGTATGTCTCTTGACTTTCGGGACTAAAATTATATTTAAATCCTAATTTAATTTAGGGTATAATTGTTTTTTGCCCAATTATTCATTTCCTAATCCCTAGTTTCTTAGTTTTCCCCTTAAAAAGTACTTTAAAATTGCTTTTGATTAGTAAGTAGAAACCGATCAAAACTATTTTGCTTTAAGAGTGATTTTTTTTTGGAGAATGCTACAAGTTCTATATAAAAAATTAGTTAAGGAGACGCCTATTTACCCTCCTACAAAGACACATTTCCAATTGTTTTCGATTCCTCTTGTTTACTCTTGAAGGCAATTGAAACCTTTGTGGAGGTTAATTTTCTTGGAGTTTCGTAGAACAACAACCTCATTGTTTACTCGTATTTCTCTCAACTGGCCTTAGCCTGGATTCATTTATGTTTACGTGCCACATTTGGTTCCTTTGTTTACCCCAACTTCAGCACCAGAATTTCCCAAAGAGATCAAACCAATTTTAACTTCTTTGGGGCAACATTAATTCCTGGGTTGCAAGCCTGTATTTTACGAAATTATAATCCGCATTTTCGTTTCTGTTAGTCTTAATTCAACTGCAGTATTTTTCATTTTTTTCGCTCGTGTTTTGGGCCAGTATGTCTATAATGCGCTTTAATTATTGCGGCGGGAAAAGGCGAGAATTTTTCTCCTTGCTGAAATTATGGGCATTAACTGGAAAAGTGCAAAGTAAATCGCGTTAAAAAGAACTTATCATTTGCATTACGGCCTTCTACCCCATTTGGTTATTATTATTTAATTGCTGGCGCTTTAATTATTGACCAGACACGAAAAGAACTTCCATTTAACATTTTATTCGATAAAAAATAAATCAAAATGACAACCGCTGGCAAGAAAAGCAATTTTCGGGTAATACCATGGCAAATTACATGCCAAAAACACAAGACAAACGCTTCAACGGAGTAAAACGAAAAGTTGCAGCAGAAAAAAGGCAAGGGAAAACTAAATTAAGCGCCTTTGACATAGAAAATGCAATTTGCTGAAAAAAATTTATCTGCATGGCGAGAGGGCTCTAATAAAAGTGAAATGCATGTGGGAGAAAGGCCGACTCAAAAACAACCATACGTAAAAGAATACGAAATGGAATTACGAGCAGTTTTATTCTAGTTTATCACACGAATTGAGTTTGAAAATGCGTAGCCTGGCAAAGTGCCACAGAAAAAAGGAACGGAAATCGAAAAGAAAAGCAACGAAAAGAAAAGAAAAGAAACGAAACGAAACGAAAAGAAAAGAAAAGGAGCGACGAAAATTGCAGGGGAGTGACAAAGGGAAATGCCCTAAGATAGATGCATCAATTGGAAAGGCAGAAGAAATGGCACAAAAATCGACAACGATGTCGAGGACGTTGACAAGCGTAAAAGACACCCAGGCAGGCATTGAGGACATGTGTGCGTGTGGAAATCCTTTAAAAAGGCAATTTTGGTAGCACTTAAATGCAGACTCGCATCGAAGGAAAATCAGTGAAGGGGAGCAGAGTGGAGCCAGGACACGCGGGTGCCTCTCCTTTTCCTTTTCGCTCTTGTACCCCTTAGTCAAGTAAGATGCGGCAGTATTCAGCCGATGACCACGATGTTGCTGAAACAGATGCACTTGACCATTTGAAACTATTTGAAAGTAAAACGAAAAAGCATCTTCATATAGGGAGTCGTTTTCCAAACGTTACCCCTGAAAGCGACCGCAATCTTTCCTGAGGCAGGCTGAACAATAGGTATTTTTGAAGTTGAGACCTTCTCTGTAATAGTCTTAGTGGTTTTTCTCGGCCTTCCAAGGCGGCTGATTGTTGGGTTGTTCACCCCCTGCCTCCTGCTTCCCTTCGCCAATCTTCATTCACATGCCACGCCCACAGACACATCCGCCGCATAACTAGTTGCCGTCGAGAGTGGCATAATGGAACGGAACGTGGCGCTGCCGAAGCATGCGGCATGTGGTAGGGCGGTGTGTGGCATGTGCCATAACTCCACGGGCCACGCAACCACCCACTCTTACACACAAGCTCACATTTGTGTGTGTTTGTGCAATGGCACAGGATGCCAGCTACTACACTGCAAATGCCAATATCTTGAAATCAAATTTGATTTTTATTCCATATCCACAAAAGGCCTAATCTGTGATTCAACAAAAACTTTGAAGAACCATGTTTGTTCATTACATTTATACTTCAATAATTACTGTATGTTATTGAATTTATTGAAAATTGTTAAATTTCCTGCTGCATTTTCGGCAAACTTAATTATTGAGCGACTGTACATATGTATGTTTTCAACACAGCCACATGCCGATGGCCAAAAGAGACTCTGAGTAGCCGGGCCAGAATATCAGAGGAATTGGGCGGCTGACGCCTTTAATTAGGCACAAAACTGCATTGGTAGCAGCCAAGTCTGTGGCGTCGACTGCAGGATATCGAATCATAGATTTATGCAACGTGGAATCACTGTAGTTACACCGCCCACCCACAAGACCACGCACACTCTGCTGATAAAATTGTGTCACAATAATCTTGCCACGCTTGGAGAGTTGGAGAGTTGAGGAGTGGGGATGGCAGATTCCTGCCATCAATGCAATTGCCGGGATGTGCCATTCGCAAGGATATGCGAGGGTGGGTGGTGGTGTGGGGTCGAGGAAAACGGGAGCACAGGCAGTCATAGCATAATTGCAATTAACACAGTCCTCGGTTGAAACTAAAACAGTTACTTAGTGCAGAAGACAACTTCCTCTGTGGGCTGCCTGCTGCCTGCTGCCTGCTGCCCTCATCCTGCATCCTGCACCCCCTGTATCCTTGTGCCTGCGAGCGTGTGCGTGAGAATGTGTGTGGCGTGCGAAAAGGTTTCCCCATTGTGCACTCAAGTGTGCGCAACACTCAAACACAAAGGCCGCATACAAAATTTCACACGAATCCTCCTCCAGATATATACTTAAATATAAATGTGGCTGGAGGATGTTCCCTACCTTTTCTGGCTGGGCATAATCGATGAGGGAAGCACGAAAAGGAGTGCGAAAGTGGAGGCATGTTAAACAGAAACTGAGCAACGAAATCAACGCTGTCGGGACGACAATACAAAGGACATTTTGCTGCATTGGGCATAAATATGGAAAAAACCCAAAAATGCCCTCCTCTGTCTTCCCACTGCAGGCCAAAAAGATTGTCGTTCAGTGCGGATCCGCATGAATGAAGTGAAGTGGCAACGAACAATGACATGTGGGAAACTGCAGGCCGAAGGGCATTAAAAACAGATCGATTGCCAGTAAAATTAGCCAGCGGGAAACTGTAGTTTTCGGAGTGCAGATGAACTGGGGAGGGGATGGAAAACATGATCCTTTTCGAAACATAAAGTAATATGCTTGGGAAGCTAATGTGGTAGCACATAATGTGGAAGTGCATGTACAGAATAAGAACAATCTGCAATAAATTCCCAACTATGAAAGTCTAGAGTCAGTGAGGTATAGGTTTCTATACACGTGGAGCGGAATAAAAACCTTCTAACTATCAAGCTCAATGAAGTTTAATGGGTCTTTGATTTCTTCATCAATGAACCCTTCCAACCACAATCCTCAATTGTTTCCATTTTAGATTGACTTTTTCGATAGTTCGGAAGTTCCTTAACAATCACTTTGAAGTTTTCCGCCCCATAAATCGATTGAATTTTAAATATGTTATGGCCGTGCTCTCCCAGCCCATTTTCCATATTTTCCCTACCCACTGGAGTTGTTTTCAAATTCCTTTTCGATGGTGGTTGTCATCGCCGTTTTCCGCGAGCAACAACTGTCTGTGTTTGCGGAGTTATCGGCAAGGATTTTAAAGGAATTTCACCCTGATGTGTCGCTTATAGGCGACCCCTACTCTCCAGCCCTACACTCATAGCCCCCTCCATAACCCCTCCGCTGGCGATTCCGTTGCCAGCGAAATTTTACTGTGGCTGGTTTTAACATTGTACAATTTGCCCAATAACATGACACAGGCATGAAAATCAGCCAGCCAACTAGGGGTGCCATAACCCCCGACCTCTGGACCCCTCCCCGACGCCTTTTCTAGTCACCCCTGCGCGTGCGTGCTGCTGCTTCTTCCTCCTGCTTCACGCTGGTGGCAAAAGGAAAGAACAGGAAAAAAACAGAAAACACCAAAGCGGCAAGAACTGGCGAAAGGTAGAAAAGTACAATGTATACGACGTATGTGCAAGTGTATATGTATAAGAAGAATATTATTTTTCGGTATAATGGCGTGTGAACACGAAATGAGCAGCGTACTGGCCAACCCGAAAATAAGGAACCGGGTACGTCGCTGTAACGGGCATTTGGGGAAGCGGTAACGGTAACGGTAACGGTAACGGTAACGGTAACGGTAGCGGTAGCGGTAGCGTTAGCGGTAATGGTAAATGGCGGCAATGGGAACGCCGTGTGATATATTTTATTTTTATTGATTATTTCTTGACTCGTGATTCGCAGGAGCACTGGCGCCCCAACATCTCAAACGCGTTCAAACGCCTACGAAGGGCGTACTACGGACCCCCAAGTGTTTAATCACTAATGTTGTATATCGTTCGCATTTGCAAGTTTATTTTGTACCACTTAAATCGATTCCATTGCTAATTCACACAAAAATTGAGAACAATATAATTTAGCTGTAGTTTCGGTGTGTCGATATAAATTGTAGCTTCACTTGGAAATAGTTTATAGTTGGCAACTTATTTTACTTATTTTACTTTTTTTTTTTGCGTTTTGGCATGGCTAACACGCTACGAACACTTTAATCAAGCACATATTTTATGCACATGTGGGCGCTAGTGGGTGTTTATTCCTTTTTGCCGTTGTCCTGCATTTCGCTTTTATAATGACAGCGCCAACAACAAAAATAATAACAAGGAAAACAATGCATTGTTGTCGTTGCTGCATTTTCATAATAAAGCAAAAACGAGTCGACAACAACAAGCAACAATAAGAATAATAAAAACGGAAAACAAACACCTTGACCCAAATGCGCGTTACCATCGCAGAAAATAAATTCTCCTCCGACCATAGAACCTTTACTCTTACTATTTTTAATTTGTCTAAACATTTTTAGATCCAAAAGCAAAAAAGGAATACTTTGAAAGGAAACGCAATCCTGCATATGGCCCCGACGAAAAGGCTTTGTTTGCGTTTTTCAGATCCTCGCCGAGTTGCCTGGTTCTCTTTGCTTTAGCATAAACAAGCAGACAATCGCTTTCAATCCCCCAGAACCCGAAAAAGTCCACCCTCCCAACCTCATCATCCAAAAAATGCATACGCAAATTTATACACCAGATATAACTTTGAGGTTGAGGGGCGTTCAGAGGAGTATATGTACATGAAACATGCATGGAAATTTTCAGTAAAAAGCAAAAATATATTTTATGCACTGTCGTTTGTGGCTTCGAGCTCTCGTTCTCATTCTGGTTTCGGTTCTGCCTCTGGTTTAGTCCAAAGAAATATAAATATACGAATAATAATAAAGTTTACTGGGGAAGTACATGCGGTGAAACTTTCTGTTCGTTCTGATACCCTTCTTAGCCCTTGGCTATGATCAAAGTGTCGCATGGGAAAGTGTACATCCCAATTTGTATACTATATGTGTGTAATAATCAACAATAAATATATTTTTCAAAAATGTGTTATTGAATTTAATTCAAATGTCTTTGCATCGTACTGCAAATTTTGTTTCATCCTACACTTTTTTAAAATATAAAAAATATAATTTTCTATTGCTTATTTCTTGACATTTACATATGGGAACTATTTTTTTCTGTCAATACTTTTTGTTCCCCTTATTTTATTCGAATAGCAGAGTTTTTCTTCTTTCTTTTTGCATTCGCTGTGGGTTTAACTAGATTTGCTTTAGCTGCACTTTATGCGAATTTTCAACTCCTGCTCCTCTTTCTTCGTGGGGCATCTTCAACTTCTGCTTGGCAAATTTTATGGACACTGTGTGTGTGCCAGGAGGTTTTTTGTAAGTTTTTAATTAAAGCGAAAGTGTCGACAGGCATGCTGGGAATGTTCCCAGTGGCCAGGACCAGTAGCAATGTCCTGGGAGCCAACGAGCTGCCACTCTTGGCTTTTTGCAAATTGTTGCAGTTTATTTTATTTAGTTTTCCGAGCTGATCGATAAACTTGGCAATATTCGGTTAGCCGTTCGGTTCATCGCCTGCTAACAGGCAAACTTTTGTGGCAAGACTACATAACCGGGTCTAGAAGGATGCGAAAGAGTTTATCAAGACAGGCTAATCAAAGACATAAAGGCATAAACCATATCACACGTACTTAAACATACAAGTTTTCAGATCAGTTTCATAATGTATAACACATTTATTTTTATAGCTGGTGATTGCATATCTTTGCAATATGCTTATCTTTAAGCGTTTATAAATTAGCAATTTTAAGGCGTCAGCCCTGAAGCTCCCGGCCCAAATAAAACCCACCAATTTGTCAAACAAGTTGCCCACGCAAAAATCAAGTGAAAAGGAATGCAAGCCCAAAACAGCAAAATAAAACATGAATTTGTAAATCTTTCAAATTAGAATGTTGTCATTCCGATTAGCTTCAGACACACAGACAACTGATTCAGTTTTTATTACCAGCCGAAAAACTTAAATAAGGAACAGGTTTAATCTCGACCCAAAGATTGCCTTCAAGGGCTTAAATCGCACACACAGATGAAAAACGCGAGGAATAATAAAAGGGACACAAAAGGAGACATTGTGGCCAAAAGGATATTGGGGAAAAAGGGTCCAAATGAGAGAAAATGCGCTCACATAAAACAAGACGAAACAAAGGCCAAAACGGCATTAAATACAATAAAAACACGGGAAAAATATTATTAAGAATACACAGAATGCGCAACGAGAGAGGAAGAGAAAGAAAAAGCAATTAATAATAATTAATGTTTTTATCTTTTTGTTCAACCTCATCTCGTCGTTTTCTCCGAATAATATTTCTCTCGCAGAGAGACAAACAGGAAACCGAATCCCAGACATTGGAGTCCAGGTCCGGAATCGCAGAATCGCAGAATCCCAGAACCCCAGAATCCAGTTCCTGCATCGGTCGCCTGCCTCTGTTTTTTATTACATTCAGCAGCAGCACGGAGTTGACTTAATTGATAATTGGAATTTCTTTTTGCACTGCAATGTATTTAAATTTTTCAACATCATTTCGTTTCATTTGTTTCATTGCTCTTGCGACTTTAACCCAAAAAGGCCGCAAAACTGCGAGTCAAAATAATTGTTCAAAAGAATCTGCAAACCGGACCAGAAAAAAAGGAAAAAAGATACAACAAAAAAATCAGCAATAATAAAACCAAAAAACCGCAGCGAATGCAAAAGGAGAGGGAAAACTTTTTTGTGGTTTTTTCACTGCAAAAGTGTTGGAAAGAGGCGTTCTAGCGTTTAAAAAATTTTGTGGCCGTCGCCAATCGACAGCAGCAACCGAAATGTATCTTATGTTAAAGTTTGCCACTTGCTTTCTGATTCTTCCTCTGATGGTGTTGATGTTGATTGTTCCTCGCTTGGCTTTTTGGCTGCGGGCGGTTTTTGTTTTCTTTTCGTCGAACGCCTTCGCCGCTCTCCAGATACAAAATGTATCTGTGTGTGCAGCTGGGCCTGTGTCGTTCGAGCATGTAGCTTCAGGTTGAGCTTCAGCCCCAGCTCTTTTTCGTATTCGGAGGTCTTCGCAGCTTTAGTTCGTTTGTTATTGCTTTTGTACAACATTTAAATGTTTAGCTGCCGGTTGAGCTTGGTTTTTGAGAGTATAACGGGTATGAAGGGTGTTCTGGGCCTGAAGTTCTTTCAAGGATAGAAAAAAAAAATGTATAAAAGGTACTGACCGAATTGTTACGTTTCAATCAAATATAAAATTGGTTGTATTTGCATTAATTACATTTTTAAGTTACGAGTATGGTACAAAAATATTAATTGTAATAGCAGCTTGACTTTTTAATAAATAAGATTATGATAATCAAGTATCCGAAAACTTGGGTATCTCCCAAAGCAAAACCATTTTAAAATCCCATTTACACTCACGCTTTCTTGTTTGCTGAGGCCTCTTCCTTTGGTTTTTTGTGGGCGTGAGTTTTATTTCAGCTCACTTAATGCGAATTAAGCTAATTTAAAAGCGATTCGAAATTAACTTTAATGTGTATGCAAAGCAACACGGAATGAGAGGAAATAACAGAGAAACAAAAGCAAAAAGCATTTCTAACACTCCTGCTCCGTTCATTATGGGTTCCGTTTTTTGTATATTTGGGCTTAGTTTTTCTATTTTCTTATTATTTTTGGGCATTTGATTCGTATATGTGTGGTTTCGGGCATTCGATGTGTGGGCTTCTTAAAGTGGCTACTGTCGCGCCCGCTCTTACAGTGGATCTAGCCCCCATATTCTTCCGTATATCTATTGAAATCGCTGTGGTAGATGTTGCCCAGATTCTTGTTGTTGTTGCTGTTGGCGCTCTGACCCAATTGACGTAGTCAACGTCGTCGTCATCGCTTCGCTTGTTAGAGAAGCTCTCAAAATAAAATTGGAAAAAATGCTGAAAAACGTTGAAAAAAGTAAGGATACCCAAAGTAGAAGAAGCAGAAGTGCAGGTCGCTAGTAAAGTGCACATTGAATGAAGATGGTAGGTTCCACTACATGTCCATGGAAATACACACACATCCTTAGCCATGTATGTATATATGCACGTATGTGTGCCTAAATTGTAGGTAGCAAGCATGTATCTTAATGAAGGCAATTTGCTTGTCGAGTTTAGGCAAGTTAGTTTACCGAAAATTGGCATATGGCCAGTAGCAACAAAAGCCCCGTACAGGGCACTGCATTTGCACCCCCAGAGCCACCCACTTACCTCCTGCCCACACCCTACCGATTGCCTTATATAGAGCTTACAGCTTAAGCTGCCTACAACGAACCAATCGCCACAAAAAATTGTGAGACTAGCCAGGATTACACAATGTTAGAAAATAGTTTTAATGTTACTACAGCCCAAAAACTACTCCGATTTTTATATTTAATTTATTTTTAGTATATTACTCAGTTCTTACATACAAAATGAAAAAATTATAAAGTCAACGCTTTATTTAGGACCGAAATTCTTAAGTGAGCTTAATTACAAATCTTTTACGATTTTCAAAGTATAGATCTCGGAAAACAGCGATAAATGCATATTTGCTCTATATATTATTGGTATTGTCTCCACAGTTAATTTCTTTTCAGTACTTAAGCGTCAATTCCCAAGAATTTTCTTGAAGTTTCCCAAAATAAATGAAATCTTGAGGAACTTCCTCCTTAGGAATTTCGACCGTATCTTCCTCAGTCTTTCACCAGTGCGCACATGTCGATAAACCAACTTACACACATCGATGGCGATAGTGAACACCATGAACGGTTCGCAGGGAGAAGAGGAGGTTCCGGAAAGGATGGCCTGAGAACGGGGATGAGGACATGCCAGGCATGCACTCTGGGGGGTAATGCGAATTTGGCTGTTCAGCCTTCAGCCTTCAGCCTTCAGCCCCATTTCCACCTCCACACCCGGCCGCCCTTCCTGCTGACCCTTTCCTACACATGGCAAAAGAAGAGTTATGCAAGCTGCATATACATTTTGGCCCACGTGTGCGTGTGTATCTGAGTGTGGTATGCAGATCCAGGGCTTGTAAGGATGGTAGTTGGGTCCCAAACAAAGCCAAGAAGCGATGGATTAGAAATGATTTACTGGTCAGTTGGAGAAATGTTCTACCATTACTTCTCGCCCTTCGTTCAGTTGCAAAAATCTTACATTTCTGTTTTCACAGCAGTTATTGCACTTTATACCCTTTATTTAAACCTTACTTCGAACAGAAAATTGTTTGGCAAATTCAAAAAACCATTTTGCTCCACTACATTCTCAACTTTTATGAGAAAAACCCTAAGCAATTTAATGAACTTAGTCCACCATTTTTGGCATTTTTACGCGTCAAAGAGCTGGTGTAGATTTATCATTCCAAAATTGTCTACCCGTCCATTAATCAAAAGACTTTAAATATTGTTTTCCGTGTACATTTCGGGCCCCGAAAATGCCAAAACGAATTTAGCTTAAATTGCGAAAATTTAATAATCTAATAAGGCAAATTTTAACAAACTATTTAATGGCCAAACTGGGTGCAGACTCGGGGGAAATTCAGGCTGGCAAAAGAGGCAGGGCGACGAGGGGCTGCAATTGGCCCAAGGCGGAGCGTTTAGCTTAAGTTAAGCGGAGACAGCAGCAGCCGCGTTTAATGTCTGTGAAATTGAAAAATTTACTCTTTAATATGCGAACGGGTTAGTCCGTTGCCTCGTTGGCTTCTGAGCCCGAGAACCTGCCGGAAAGAGTCAGATACGGATGCTGGATTCTCGATGCTGGTCAGGCCAAATGGTGTGGAAGCCGCTCTTGCTGCTGTGCTGCTGTGCTGCTGTGCTGCCTTGCTGCTTGAAGTGCAGTTAGAGCAATTTCACAACTCACTAACAATCATTAATGCGTCGCCGACATTTTGCCGCCCGTCCTTTACCCCCTTTGGATCTCTTGCCATAGAGAAGGAAGTCGGCCTCTAATAAGCAGCCTCTCCCGGCGAACTTAAATCATAAACAGGCCGAGCTGGCTGCTTTATGAAATGGAAAATGTGCAGCGAATGAAAGAAAACACAGGCCAGGCGGCGGCGGCGGCAGGCGAACAAAATAAAATTATTCCGAGTCGATGGAAAAGCTGGGATGGTTGGGATGGATGGATGGGATGGATGGTTGGGATGGATGGATGGATGCTAGGTTGGTTGTTTGGTTGTTTGGTTGGCTGCCTCGTTTGCTTGTGCTTGGATGTGATTGAGGCCTGCGGCTCATTTTGAAGTTCAAGTCGCATAGCGCTTACTAAATCGACACGCAGATAGATATGAAGAAACCGTAAAATAGGAGTGGGTTTTGACTGCTGCCGGTGCTGGCAGCGCAGGAATATGGAGGAGCGAGTCTAATGACGGCTGCGAGGTGGGATTGAGATAAAGTAGAACTTAATATACCATTATTGAGAGCAATGCTCAGCAGGAAATAATTTGTTTTTATAATATGATCGGTCCCAGCTGCTGATGAAATGGGTGGTTCACTTATCCAGGTGTATTTCTCAAAAGAAATTTAACATGCACGTATGTATTTCGCAGGACCAAAATGGCTGTATAACGTTTCTTATAAGCCTTTTTACCCTCGCGTCGGTTTTGCCCTATTTTGTTGACAACCCACGCTCGCGTTATTTATGTTGTATCACGGAGCAGCAGCGGCTTTGATGACGGCCTGATGACGTTGCTCCGGGAGTTTGGTCTTTCCCCGGCTAAGGTTCGCCGTTTCTCAGCGGCCTGAGAGATCGTAAATGTGTGCCAAATTATAAAAGTCATATGAAACAATGACTGCTACTTAGTTATGACCATAAAAACGAGGCCAAAGGGGGGGACGGCTGTCAAAGTCATTTTGGCGCATAATTTTTACAACCGGGTCCCTTGCGCTTGTCCTGCTTTTGCTGTTAACTCGAAACTCGTCGCGTTCTTCATATAACTTTTATAGTCTCCCCTGGTCGTAGCTAAAATATTCTAATTGTTTTCAACAATTTTTGAATGCGCTGTGTACGCGAGACAGTGTTGTAAATCTTTTTTAGCCATAATGCCTTCCCGCTTGGCAGTAGCCAAGTGAAATGGCCAAGACAAATTTGCTTTAAAGCTCGCCAATAAAAGTTAACAGCATTGCTATCCTCTCCAGCTTTATGCTCCGAGTGTGTGCCTTTTGTACCTTCTGCATAAGCTAGCCAAAATGTAAGCATCTGAGACTGGTTTTTATGGAACGCCGTTGTAAAGGGATGCCGAAAGAGAAGATGGGATTGGGGCAAGACTGAGTGGAATGCACGGAAATCGTAATTAAAATTTGTTGCTTAACAAGAAGCTCTATCTGGAAGCACGAGCATGTTTTTGTTTTCTATGATATTTGTATCTATTTAGAGTGTTGGTAGTTTGCGTCTTTACCTTTGCATACGTGTATGTACATACACTGTAGGTTCTTAGTTCGCAGTCACTTGGGTGGGTATTTTATGGCCTAGGGATTTTTGCAGATATCGTAAATTTTATGTCTAACGTCCGGGGTATTTAGATAAAATTGCGGCTAGCGACGACTTGAATTTTGTATTCTATCAGCACTTATACAATTTAAGATTTAGTACATTATTTTTGAAAGCTTTAAGCAATCGTACCTTAAATGGTTTTTTACTATTCATCTATACATACATAGATACATCTATACTATTACATCTATAGTAGTAGTATATGAATCAAATGATCAACAAATTTCTCCAAACCATTTTCATGTTTCATAACTTTCTCACGCAGCCTTAGTTGAACCACACATAAGTTAATTTAAGCTCAGAGATACACAGCGCAGATAGCGTAAATATTTCTTTATAAATTCGCCGAAGGTACATTTTCACATGCTTAGCAGAGCTAGCCAAGGATGAGGGGCATCCGTTAGAAATTCCCGAAAATAGCCGCACAACGAGATACTTTCACCCATAATTTAGGGCCATTGCACGGCAGCCACTTGGCCCGAGTTCATTGCCAATTCGCATGCAACGTGCAGATACTTTGCACTCATGTCTCAGCTACTTTATATCATTTTAATAATGTATCTGCGAGCTGGCAGGAGTTCAAGTAGTTTGCACTCAATTTCAATATTTTACAGACCAGCAAATAAAAACAAAAAATAAAGACGGAGTCTTGCAGCTGGCAAGACAGCGAACACAATATATCCCATAGATACATATGCTTAACGCATACCTATGTGCATGTATTACTTATTTTATATTAGCGTGTGTCTGTTGTTCGGAGCCCCTCAGGAACCAAAGTAACTAATATGAATAGGTAATAAATCACATTTGGACTGTGATTTATGTGACAGGTGCGTATTGCGATTTGAAATTGGCAACAGTTTCCATTTCGTATCCGCAGATTGGATAAAAGCGAACAGCATGTGTTACCATTACGTCTTTTGCTTCTGCTCGACTTTGTCATGTAAAATATTGAATAAGCCAAAACCCTATCCAAATGTTACCGTTAATTTCGCCCTAAGAGTTGTCAAATTAGTTCAAGGAAAAGGTCTCTCCTAACTGACCCTCAATTACGCATTTCTTCGGAAAACTTTGTTAATTTGTTGTGTCGACTCAAACAATGAGCTAGCTGGGCCTAATGGAGTCGAGCGGCCTAGGACATTGGCTCGTTATTAGTTGCCGCGTCCAATGGGAAAGAGACCAAACGCACACGCAGGGGAACCGGACTTTATCGATGCCATCAGTAAGTTGGTCGGTGTGGGGCTCCTCATTATGTAACCTCTCATAATTCTTTCATTAATAAAATTCCCACACGACCACACGGTGCCACCATCATCTGCATTATGTAAATCTTCCATCAACAACACGACTCAGCACGGAGCCGGTTTCATTTTCGGGCTCTTCTGTCCCAGTCCACTTTTCTGCTCCTTTCATCCTTGTCAACTAATTTCGGGGTTGTGCGGCCGACTGACTGCCTGCCTGTCATGTTTTTTAAGGCTGTTTTAATTTTCATCCTTTTCGAATGCGGAGAGCTGGGGAGGGAGAATCAGAAGAACCCCGAAGAGCGAAGAACAGTCGAGTGCAGGCTTTTACTTTTCTTTCCTTTCGGCCTTAATGTTGGCCAAAACCAAATAAGACGAAAACTACCTGTTCACAAAACCCACACCCACCGCAGAGGTAGCAGTAACAACAGCAGCCGCAACAACATACTCGTATCCCCCAAACGAACAACCAACGTCAGGCGAACTGAACAGAACTGTCGAGCCAGCAAACAACGCCCAGTGGGCACAGTGGTTCCGCGTTGAGATCCTTAGTGCAAGGGTTAATTAAAATTTAATTGGGAACTAAATTAGACTAAATTGCTTGAAAATAGCTGGGGGTTTCGTTGAATAAAATAGTTTTGTCGTGGCAAGCGAGAAAAGGAATGAGTCAAATTGTAGAACAGCAAAACAAATTATTTACAGTTCCATTAATGAATTCTATAGTACTGCAACCCTATAAGAATAGTGCGAAACGTGTAATACCGATCTTTCCCTTATTTTATTTAACAAACTCACGATATAACATAAGTTATATGTTATATGTTATACACAACTTTATATGATAACCAAATGATAACAAATTAGGCCCAACTTAATGTTTATTAAAGCTAAAGATACATTTTTGGTGCGCCGCTCGACTCTCCGTCTACAACCACTGTGCAGAGTCATTTGTCGTTTCGGCTCCCATTCCTCTTGTCTTTTTTCTGGCCTCACCGGGGTTCTCCTGGCTTGAGTTTGAGTTCGGGTTTTTTCAGCCTGGCTTGGTGGCTGCTTTTAAATACCCTTTACCTTGGCCATATTAATGCGGCTCCCACTGTTACTTGGGCACTGTTGTTGTTGTTCCTGCCGATGTCGCTGCTGTGCTGTTGGTGTTGCTGTTGTACTTCATGTAGTTCGGTTGTCATTTGGCAGCGCCCGCTGTTTAGTGTCCAACATGAGGGCCGTTGGTGTCGGCAACGCTGCTCCCTGCAATCGGAGAATGCGAGAAAGGGAGAGGTGAAAGAGTGAGAAAGAGTAAGAAAGAGATGGGACAGGGAATGTGGAGCTCAGATGGAGTCTACTGATGCTGTTGGTGCTGCTGCTGCTGCTGCTGCTGCTGCTGCTGCCTTAGATGTTGCTGCAGTGCCTCTTGGCTTCGTATTGGAATTTCGCCTGGTAGTCCCGGCGACAGTTGTTGAAATTAAATGCTCACATGTGGGTTTTGTTTTCATGTCTGTCTTTGTTGCCCTGGCAATGTGCTTAAAAAGCCCCAAGCCCCACAAAAAAAAAGTGAACGAAGCAATACAGGCAAAATACGAAAAGCCCGACCGAAATTGTTTGTCTTACAAATAAACCTATGATTATTGATAAAAGTAAATCTTTCAAAGCGGAGTTAAAACAAAACCAATCTTTAAAATAATTTATTAACTTTATAAAGATCTATAATTTGATTGGTTCTATTGAGTTACGCTCCCCTATACTGAATAACGCCATCCAAACAAACGAATGGATGTAAGTAAGGCAACACAGGGTCCAAAAAGGATTGCTTCAGCCAAACAAAAATTAAGACAGCGCCAACAACAACAACAACAATGCTCAGTACGGCAAGCGCCAAAACATACAGACACATACTAGTATAAATGTATGTGTATATACAGACATATATGTGTACAATAAAAAAAAACAAAACTAAAAAAGAGGATGCTTTCATTTCAGTTGCAGTCTCCAATAAAGCTTAAGACATGTGCGAGGGAAGTTTTAATATTTTATTGATTATTGATAAATGAAAAATTTTTGAAGAAAGAAAAAGCAGGCAACCACTCGGCACTTTATAAATAAATTATAAATTATGGTGCTATATTCGAGTTGCCTGACTATTTCTGGAATATCGAGAAAATAATACAATTAAAAAAAAAAATTATTAAAGTACACGTTAGTAAATCGCTTTTGGTAAAGGTGGCCAAAGCACAAGGTCCGCATGAATAGTTAAGGTGCAGACCTTATATTTCCTAATGTTTCTTTAGACATTTTCCAAACTTCAATACCTACTCTCCCTCCAAAGTTCGCCTCCCAACTCCTGGAGCAAATCAAAAGGAACTCTCAAGTGTTGTTTGTGCTGATGCTATTGCCAAGTCTTTACAATTCGGGGCCGGGCACTTCATTTGCTCCGCTCAAGTTCCGCAGATACAGATACAGATACAGATACAGATACTTCGACATCGTTTGGTTGTCTGCTGCCTGCATTTATGGTTGCATTTACTTTTTAATTTCATTTGCTGTTGATGCTGCTGCCGCTGCTGCCGCTGCACTCCTTTTTCGAATTCAAGTGGAGTCAATTTCTTATGTCATGACAAGACACATACTTCAATACACACGGACAACAACGAGCGGGCTCAAGTCGGGATAAAAAATAAAATAAGAAATGCCAGACAGCAGTATTCTGTTTTGTCTTGGGATCCAAGTCCCGATACCGATACCGATCCCTCAGAAGATGTTGTCGCCATTCGAGTTGGGGACTAGGGACTATATACCTTTGGCATTTTGGGGGCACTCGCTCCCAGCCCCTGGGCTTAAATATCTCTACTTATTTTTGGACATACTTGATTGAAGTATTTATGAGATTTCAGGCATTTCTGTAATTTCCTTTTGAGCTTTAGGTTACGCTCTTCTTATTTTTCGGGTGCCCCATCGTCAAATGTTCGACAAAAGAGTTAAATGTTAAATGTAGGAGTCGAGCAGGCAGACAAGGGGCAGAAGCACAGATATATTTACATATGCATGGGACACCGTCCAGGTCCATGTTTGTCAGATGAAAAGATATGTCTTTACATGTTTTAATTTTCTTGGAAATTGTTGTTCAACTCGAGCCGAGCGGGGGCTCACAACCGAAGAACCAAAACCGAAACCGAAACCGAAACCGAATCCGAATCCGAGAATCGGGCAAAACACACGCAGAACACTACTCTCAAACTCGGCTCTGCAGCATTTCTTCTCGACACTCGGTTATTTTTTGTTTTTAAGTGAAATGTTAAACCTTTTGACAGCGGTAGTTTTCTTATTTAATTTATTTTATTTTCGGCATTTACTCTCCCTCTTCCCCCCTTACATCGCTCTCGGAATTCAATTTTGGCTTTTTGTTTAGAGCCAGTTCTGCACTGTCTTTCTCTGCGCATTTTAATGTCAAGCAATTGACATGGTTAGGCTTAAAGTCCTCCGAGCGTGTCTCAGTCTGAGTTTGGGTTTTGTGGCCAATAATTAAAGTTGACAACTCAGATGCGGATAAGGGGAAAGGCGAAGACGAAGACGAAGACGAAGCGAAGACACAGTCACTAATTTTGCCATAAATTGTTTAATTTTTCTTCTCGGTTTTTGTGGTTTTAGCAAGAAACCCAAACTCGAGGGTTTATATTTTCTTGTGTTTAAAGCTTGATCCGCGAGTACCAAGCGCAAGCATTAGAACATTAGAACATTAGAACATTTGAAGGAAATACTTATTTTATAGTTAATAGACTACTTTGTGAGTACATCATATTATTTATAGGCTTTAAATTCAAATTTTGGTATTTTGTGATTACCGCAACTTATTTACCCAGGCATTAATTCGTTTTATTTGCCGAATACTTATGCAGCTTAAATCTATATTAAACTCTTGAGCTTAGAATTTTCGCACTCAAATCATTTATCTTCGAGTTAAGCTAAAGTGATAAGTTTATTCGTTTTGCTTTTAAAAGTTTTGATTAGAGCGATTCCTCAAGTTTCCGTTGCTGAAACTCAAAATCTCTTTGGGGACACCGCACACGAAAAGGAAGAAGAAAATAATAAAGAACAGAACTAAAATGGAAAATTACAAATACTTTTGTCATTGCACGAAGCTCTTCTATGTATGCTAGAGAAATCCAATCGATGTGGACAATGGTTCGCAAGAAGAACTTTTCCCGGCGTCATTTCTCAAGCTCAAAATGACGAAACGCGCATCTTGGATTATTAATTACAATGCCATGAGAGATGCGATGGTTTTAGGTGTGTGCTTAGGTGTGTGTGTGTTAGCCAGCAGGCAACCGAATCGAAATCGAATACGAGTACGACTACGAGAATCCCAAACTCACCTACCTCACCTTCCACCTCCTCCCACCAACTGTGCGACAATTTTGACTTTTATAAATATTTTGACTTGTTTTTGTAGCTGACAGATACCTCCACCGTTCTCCATCCAATATCTTTGGTCTGCTCGGGTTCTGTTTCTGATGCTGCTGATGCTGCTGATGCTGCTTTTGCTGCTGCCGGCGGCATATCTGTGACAAAACATCATTCAACGTGTGCAATGATTGATGATGCAACTCAAAGCAACTTGTACTCAATTTTCACTGCCCGCTGAGCCTGAACGTGGGGCTATAGACATACTCACACCGCCGACGAGGCGAACTCACATAACTTGCCGGGCATGACAAAATGTCACAAATATTCTACAAGCAATTTGTTTAAATATCGCATAAATGAGAGAGAGGGAAGTAGCAAGGCTAAGGTAAAATGGAGTTTTACAGGAAGACCTATGAATGCTCTGTAAAAGGTTAGGCTGAAAAGTATAATCTGGCTTAAGTAATATATAAACCATTTTTTGTAATTACTTTTAAAAGGGACAGTCCGAGTCTAAAATGGATCTACGAAATGTAGAAATGAAACGTAAAAAGTTGAATAATTTTAATTGCTGTAACTTACATCTCATCTGCACATCTTGTTATCCTATTTCCTAAGTAGTTCATTTCCTTTTTTTTTTTTTTCATAGATAAAGTAAGAACATATGGGACCTCAAAAATTGGCATCTATCCATATTTAGGTTCACTCAGCCAATAAACCCCAATGGCCGAGTGTATAATAAAGCGAAAGGCGATTGCGTGATGCAGCCAAAGACCAAGCGGGAGATACGTGTATGTGCATCTACGGGAGGGGTCCAAGTCTAAACTGGAAGCCCAAGTGATTGGGGAGCCACAGAAAGGCGCGCAGCCGTGCGGCAATTAATATGTGAGCAAGATGCAACCATTGCCATTACCATGTGCCTTCAACTTGAACACAAAATAGTTAACTAAAAGGCAAGTGGTCGTCGGCCAGGGGAGGGGCAGGTGGCGTGGGGCAGGGGATCTGAAGTCCAGGTCGAAAGCTGGCAACGGCAACAGCTACATGATGTGCAATTACAAGGCGGGCTAGCAGCAGCAGCAACACTGCAGCACTGCAACGGCAACATTGCAGTCGGCCGGCAACAACAGCAACAAAGCAACATAAGTGCAGTGTCTGCCCTGCCCTGCCCTGCCCTGCCCCGCCCCCTTTCTGCAGGCAAAGGAAGAGGAAAAGCAGCAGCAGCAGCAGCAACAGCAACAGCAACAACATTGCATCAGCAACAGCAGCAGGCGAAGCAAAAAATATTGCATCTTCTCAAGCATTTAATCTTCTTTGCGCCTTTTTTAACCTTTTATTATTATGCCTTCAACGTGCAAACGTTTTGCTACGCTTTATATACCCCCATCCATCCCCGTTCCCATCCTCAGTCCCTCCTCGCCCCCACCCTTACCTCTCCGTTCTGTCCAAACTCGCCTTCCGTTTCGGGGCGCACTTACTCACACGCCAACTGGAGACGGAGACGGAGCATTATTCCCAGACCAAAACCCAGTCCCAGATCGCAGCCAAGTGGAATTCCAGCTTCTGCTTTTGTTGTTAATAATTTCTTTTCACTCCTCGGAGCTCGGCTTTTGCAATTAGAATGCGTGTTAAGTGCACAAAGATACAAAAGATACATTTCAAGGGAGCAACCGACGTAAGGGATGGCTAGGATACACTGAAATTTGTTTTCCAAATTGTTATTTCTGGTAGGAGTGCAAACTTTCAAAACGTTCTCTTCCATTTTTCAAACTTAGACTCGGTATTCAAACAAACAGTTTAAATTCAAAACCGATTTGGGCGCCAAAATATTTATGGATTTTGTAAATTTGTTGTTTGCTAAAAAGAGTGACTACCTCTTGTTATACCGTATCTATTTAACAACCTTCAACAGATTCCAGCGATTTTGGGCACAATCACAAAGCGATGGCCATAAATTTCAAGACAATCAAATTTAATTAATTTTCCATGTGGTCCCCAAAATCAAACACCCTCCTTGCGTACCGTAACCCTTCCTCATGGTGGCCAGTAGTGCCAGTATCAACCCCTCGATGAATTGTGTTGGGCCATCGTGGCCAGGTTCTTCTTAAGCCGCTGATTGGAATGTTTTTGTGTATTCGGCTCGGTCCAAAGCTGATTTTACGCTCTCATGCAATCGGCTACGTTGAGTGGAGTGGTTGGAAAAACTGTTGTTGATAGAGGGTTTTTACGGAAGGACCGGGGTTAGGACTTTCAATTAGATACGTCCTTCTTCCCGCTTGTTATTCCGATGATGGGATTGCTGTTGTGATGGGATTTTCGGGGGTGGGTTAAGCAAACTCGCGGTTTATTTCAGCAATTTGTCTAAGTGAAATTTGCATTAATCCCATGCAGATCTCCGTTCGGATATTTTTTCTACGCTACTATTGGGCATTGAGACCCAAGTAATTTGCCATTCTGTGATAACAAACAAACACTTTAATCCTTAAAGACAGCTTAAAATTCGTTTAAGGGTTGGAAATTAATTAATAAATCGTGTAAAGAGAAAAGGGGGGAGTAAAACGGGGTAAAGATTTTCAGAAGCTAAAAGACGAGGTAACGTTTAGTTTAAATTAATTACAATATGCAAGTTTTTCATACACCACAGATAAGTTTTTTATACGAAACCAGTGCCCAAATCAACTTTCGCCGCCTCCCAGGAATCTTAATGCTTTCCCACGGTACAACAGCTTCATTAGCATACCTGTAGTCTTCACACCTACGCAACTCACTGATGGATCATCTCCTAGATCATCTCCGAGTGATCAGTCCCGGGGCTGGGGGGAAAGCATTAGGATCACAAGAGCAAGGGAAACCCATCCGAGCGCGCACTAAATATGCCATGCTGAAAAAGTAGCTTGACAAAGTAAAACTGTATCTTATAAATACGATTACGGGCCAAAGTAGCCACAGCTCACGAGGAACCTCGGCAGGGAGGAGGGCAGCAACAAAACGCCACGTTATAATTTCACGAAATATTTTCATGAAAAAACTTCTACTGAAAAATGCATTAAGTGCAACTCTGAGTGGAACTGCAACTGCACCGGCAAGGAAGCCGTACGAGCGAGTCGGCACTGAAGTAGGTAGTGTAGGTAGTGCAGGTAGTGGGGGTTAAGCATGAAGTTGGGGTTAAGAGGGGATCTTCGTCTGTGTGCGATGTATGCATAAAAACAAAACTGGCTTCAGCTTTATGGCAGCGCCAAACAAACAAACCAACTCACACAAAGTTCTACTTCTGCTGAGGCTCCATGATTTTTGTTGCTTCTTTCTGTTGGCAGCGGTGGTGGCTAGAAAACCCGCTAAATCTGAGTGCAAACATTTTAAAACGGCTTGGTAAAATCTTAGTCAATTATTAAATACATTTTATGGATAGGATTGCTTTATTAATCGTATAGAGATATCTTTCTAGTACCCTTTTGCAACCGCATTCAGTTACGGAATATTTACCAAAAATTGTATTTACAAAATTGTTAAGTACCAGTTATACTAATAAGGTTCATTCATCATGTTGAAAGAACTCAGGTTCAACTTAAAAAAAGCTATATTAACAGCACAATGTGGCTGTGCCACTGCGACTGCGCCTTAATTCTGTCCACTCCTCCAAGCCACTAAATCTCTGGTATATCCGAAAATGCAAGCCAGATTTGTGGAAAAGCTGTAGAAGAAAAAAAAAATACAAAAAAAAGGGGAAAGAAACATTCTGCATCTGGTAGATACATGCGCTCGAATGGTTGTGGCAAATATTAGAGCTATGTTCCTCCGGCTAAAGATTTAATGATTTGCACTTTTATGGAAATAATTTTTGCTCCTCTGCTCTGCAAAGCTTCCTCAGTGCTGCTGAATGCAGCAGGGGCAGCATTCTGTGCATGGCAGCAATTAAAAATATTTAATTATCGTGCAAAAGTTGTCCGAACATGCGCAACATTTCTCACATGTCCAGTAGATACAGCAGAGACCCGAGGAGATTAGGAATACTGTAGAGTTGCTGGAGAGCGCGGAAAAGGTGCCAGCATACTGTATTAGAATCTACCGAAAAGCGTTGTCTGGAAATTCGGAGGCTGCCACCGATTTCCTGTTGTCCAAAAAGCAGAAAAAGGCAACACTGAGATACGCTTCTTGGGAAACAATTTGGCAGCTTTTGGAGGCGAGAAACCGGACACATTTCGATTTATTCACTTTGAAGATGAACCGCCACACATTTAACCCCTGTTTTTTGGACTCTAGACTTTGCATACTAAGCCGCCATAAGAAAGTTAGCAATTCATTTATTGCGGTAGAAAAACACTTTTATGACTCAGAAATGAATTAACTTAATAAGCTGGGAACTGTCAAAAGCACAGTTTATGAATGACTCGTTAAGATTATGAATCATTAGGTTTTTTTTATCTTACGCTCTAGATTCTTGTCTCTGCACGATAATTTAATAGGCGGCAGTAGATTTCGTAGAGCGTTTATGTTTTACAATCGATATTACTCGTTTCATAAGTTATTTTGTATTTGCGCGTTAAATGAGAATTCCGACTGCACCTGAACTCCTTACGTAATGAGTTGGGATTCCTGTCATTCGATTCATTATCTTTAGCGCCCTCTTACTATTTCAAGATCCCAGACCATTTGCCATTTGCCATTTACCATTTACCATTTCCAAGCACAACTATTGCAGCTGTGAAAGGCAATTTGTAATTGTGTCGTTGGGAAAGAAGGAATAAAATGGGAAACAGATGCCTGGGTGGCTGTGGAAAAAGCATTGCTCTGTTTCAATTTAATTAGCCATTAAAATGTCTGCAATTGTGTGTGCGAGAGTGTGTGTGTGACGTCACATGCCAAAGAACTACGTGACGGCTTGCATCCTTTTGCACTCCACTCTCTGGGGGATTCACACTACACCCGGGTATCTTGGGCATCTTCGGGCTCGGGCTGGTTCTGCTCGGCTTGGTTTGGTTTGGTTTGGTTTGGTTCGGTATGGTCCTTATCCCCAGCCGATATCTGCAGTTTACCTCACTTTTCCACCTGACAGTGGACTTGACTTGACTCCACTTCACTTTTATTTGTCTTCATCTGCTAACTGGCTCCGGAGTCTCTTTTTCATTCATCTCTGTTTGCCTCTGTTTGTGTTTGCCTGTGTTTGTGAATTTAACTAATTAAGTTTCCCATTTTCCCTCTCTATTTGCAGATGTAAGTGCTCGAACGGATTTTTCCAGCCTCAAGTCAAAAGTGTTTGCGTATGTGCGGAAATCAATTTTAAATTTATGCGACTTGGATCTGGTCTATTGGATGTCAAGGTTTTGTGTATTTTCAACTTCATGTGAAATTCATCAGTCATTTGGCAAATTAATTTATTATGCTGTGTGATAAAAGCTAGGTCGTTAGATGACTAAATAATATTTAATTAGGAGTTGTATTGGCTTAAATTGCTTAGTTTTATTTTATAGTTTATAGTTTACTTGCAATTTATTGTAAGCTAATATTTGTTGCTGCCATTTCTAGGTGGTCTTGGCTTTGTATTTGTTAAAATAATGAAATAAATCCGGTTTCATCCCCTCTCAACAATCTTAAGATTCTGAAATGCAATTAAGTTTCACGCACTACCAATCAACATTCAACACTCTCTCTTCGAGAGTAATAACTGAAAGATATTTTAACCTATTTGCCATGAATGGCAATCGGTGGAGCTCGCATTTAATTGACTGATTGCTGTTAAAACTGCATGCATGTGTCATCGAAAAAAATATCTGAGAACGAAAAAAAAGGTTTTCATTTTTGCCGCGCTCTAAATCACAAACACATAAACCAAATTTAATTAAAATCCACTCAGAACGGCATCCGGATTATGTGCATGTGTCCTCTTCTCTATTATTTCCATTGATTTATTTTGCACACACTGAGTGGGCTTTTATTTAAACATTTTCATTAAGAAAAACTGCAACTGAAACTGCACTTGCTGGGTGTTCCCAGTCGAATACACATAATTCCTATGATTTATGGATTTGGCACAATGAATAAACACTGGCAAAGTGCAGACTTTGGGCAAAGGAGATCGGGAACACATGAGCATTTATTTTGTTGGGGCCCAGAATGTTGATATATTAGCCTGCAACAACTATGTATGTATACCTGTTTATTATTAGCCCAAGGCTCGCCTCCAGAGCAAATCCAAAGATCGGGGGAACAGGGGGGGACCAGGAACCAGGAACCAGAGACCAGAGACCAGGGACTTCAAGCTTGCATACCGGGGACTGCGACTATGCGACCGGCCTGCAATCATAATAAATGTTCATTGAAACCTTTTAAAAATCGCGCTGCCACAGCCGCCGCGCCTCAATGAAGCAGTGCAACAATAAATTTTAGCCACGAAGCCGGGCGCTCTATACGCCAGCACATAAACATTAATAAACTTGTTGCAATCCAAAAGATAATTAGCCACGGCTAGAGCTGCGCAACACCGACGAACAACCCACCGACCGACCGACCGACCGACCAACCGCTGCACACATCACATAAAACCAAAAGACAAGAGCCAACAACAATTTGCTATTTAGTATAAAGTTTCATTAAAAACCCACTACGACTGACTGCACGGGCCATCATGCAGTTTTGTATCTTAAAGATACAAAGATACAATGAACACTGAAGACCCTCTTCCCATCGCTGCCATCGGATCGCACCGCACCGCACCGCACTGCATCGCATCGCCTGCCTGCTGTCGATCATAATTTAACATAAAAATGATTTGATTACTATAATTTCTTTTGTGTTTTGGTATCACCTGGTAAGCTCATTTACTACAACGGCAACGCCGCCTATTACTCACACCGGTCCGTCGAAGATCCCCTGGCCCGGTCTTGGGTCCTCGGCCTCGAGTTTTTGGTCCCAGTATCGCTCCACGGACCCCACCGCATGCAGCGTGTGTCGTTTCGTTGTATATTGGTATAGCCAGGTAGAACCAGAAACAAAAAATACGAAAATCGAAGGCAAAGATGAACTCAAGTCGGGGAGCAAACTGCGGGAAGTGCCATCATCACAGTGAAAAATACTACTTCATAATATAACATGAATTAATAATAATAATAATAATATATTTGTTTAATGTGAGTTGAAACCGAAATATGGTTTCTAATATTTGAATCCCACTGTAGACTCAATCCAAGTAATTTTTAAAACTCTTTCATGAAATTCAAAAAATAGAATGCTCTATCATATTTGCTTCTCTCTCAGTGCATCACGAAAACTGGCCGGCCTGCGAGGAGTCAAAGTCAAACTGACAAACCCGTTCCGGTGTCTTCCAAGAGCCTAAGACCCGCTGCCTAAGACCCTCGGTCCAGTCTCCGTCTCCAGTCCAGAGGCGCGTCCCAAGTCGGAGTCCCAGTGCCAGTTTAAGGCCAAGAAGAAGTCCAAGGCGAAGTCTTACAGGCAATAATAGCATCGACTTAAGAGCCACGAACAAGTATACTTCATCGGGTCCTGGTACGAATATCTTGTTTCATGTGTGCGCTGGACGTTAATAGCAGGCCGTTCCATTGTCCCAAAGCCACTCAAAGTCCCCCTTTTGCTCCGCTCCTGTCTCTGCTTTGTTCTGTTTTCTGTTTTCTGTTTTTTCTTACCCGTGCCGCCGCTGCATCTTTTCTGAGCGCCGCTTCTTGGCAGCCATCGCTGCATTTCATCATCCATGCACATTATTTTGCGCATTGCTGGGATCTCAGATGTCTCGGGGATTCAATGTGGGACCCTGATACGCTTCTGGGAAGTCACTAGATTTCAAATCGCACTTAAGCTATAATTTTTGGAGCGGGAAAAGTAAACTACTTTCCTATGCAGTATGATGTTTTTTTTAAAAAATGTAGTATTTATCGGACAAAGAATAACAAAGTACTTGCTTTGTGGGCTTGAACCTCAAATCCGCCTATGTACGAGTACGCACTTGTTGTTTCGATCTCTCCTCAATACTGAAAATTTCGTGTAGCATACTCGTATTTTGTATTCGCTTCAGGAGGATCTTGCCAATACCCATATTTATTTCTTCTGGTGAGCTGCAGCGTTGTATGTGCTCCGTGCATCCTGCCCCGCTTGCGTATCCCATTGGCCGAGGCTTAGAAGCGGAGATTGAGTTACATTGCTGGGGATTATTATCAACTGTATTATCTGCCTTTTCTTCTCCTGAGATTTTCCCCTTTTTCGGATCACGGCGGCAGCTGCTCTTTGGCCAGAAAAAGCCAAATAAAAATTTGTTACGCCGCTGCTGCAGCGTTTACTCAACTTAGGAGCGAGATTCGTGGCTCTTGATCTTGGGTTTTCTGCTTTTCTGCTTTTCTGTTTTTCTGTTGCTGGGTTTTTATGGTTTGTGCTTTTTTAATGATACCCTCTTAAGTTTTTTTTCCCCGTCTTCCGCAGTTTCAGTTTTTGTGTGTGCCGCATCGGTTCAAGTGTCTTTTGGTGCTGTCGTAATTTGTTGCCTTTTGTTTCTTTGGGGTGTCGACGGACATGCATGTTTCATAAGTTTGGGGGCAACAATTGTGTAAAATTATGAGCTCCCGTCCGTATTTGCCATTTGGCATGGTTCCACGGCATTAGCAGTAGCAGCTAGCCAGCGAATCCGATGCGGTCTTTTGTTTGATTTTGTGGCCATAAAACAAACTGGAGTAGGTGTTGTCGTTAAGTTTTGATGTGCCACATTAAACTAGACTCCCGAGCAGATTGAGCTTAAGCTGCGCCACCCCATTGTGCAGTTTATGATTGCAGATGAATGGAGCTAGTAAAAGCGATGAAGCCCACTGTGCTCAAATGGGAAATCCGATCTAGCCTATTGGCATAAGACATCTATATATTTCCCCAAACTGTCTTGCTGCCTTGGAAGTCGGTAGTGGATTTAATCGATTTTTGTTTTCGCATAAAATCAAAAAAAGACACTTTCACAGACAGAGGAAACGAAAAATTCCTCTGTACGAGTATAAGGAGTTGGGCATAGATCTCTTCGGAATCGGGATTGAATAAAAGTTAATGCCGTTGGGGAGTTTTACATTGAGGAAATTCGTTCGAAATCCGTTCGTGATGGTATTTTTAATATGGGATAACTTCTTGAATGTAACTCTCGGCTGATGTACAATTTAAAATCAGTATCATAAAAGCCTGATAGGTAGGGTAATTAATTAGTTTTTTCAGCTTATGATGTATAATATAAAACAAAGTTCAGAGAATTTAAAGGTTCAGGGAAGAAAAAGTTATGTGCGCTTTGCCTTAAACGACTTTTGTTATAACTTTCTTATACAATAGCCTGCTACCTCGACCCACAGTCCACCCCTAACTGGGTCACATTACAGTTGGCAAATGGCTGCGGTAAAGTTTTAAATCATATTTAAAGAATACGGCAGTAGATTCGGGCCCAACTGTTCCGATGGCAACCGCGAAGACGTACAACACACGAGGCACTGTTGAAATAACCACAGGGAAAGCTCTGGGGCACAAGAATTGCACCACACTCACAGTGGTGGTGGTGGTGGTGGTGGTGGTGGTGCGGTATACTATGGAGTGGTATGGTATGGTGGTGCTGCTGCGGCCCGAGATGGAAGCCAAAGCGGCAAATGTTCCAGGAAACTATAAAAGACAATAGCGGCAATATGCCAGCTCTGGTTTTTGTGGTTTTTTATGCCGGACTCTAGGAAGAAGAAGCCTTTCTGCCTCTTGGCGTGGGCCTAAGTCAACAACAAAGAAGCGAAGCCTCAATGCCCTGGACGGCACCTTTTGTTATATATACGAGTATGTCGGTATATGTATCGGTATATCTATACGAACAGAAAACCCCTCCGAAGAGCTGGGGATCGTGGGGTGGAGGCATTGGAGCTTGGTAGCAAAGTTGTGTGTGCTCACGCATTAATATAGTTCCAAGGCAAAGTGTTCATAGGAGAGGTGTACACAGAAAAGAATTTGTTTCGAAAATTTTAAAACTGTTGAACTGCTCTATTTGTGCTGTGAAAAGGAACATTCTCGCAGGAACCTCGTAGAAGTTTTCTCTCTAATACTTAAATAACTGCCTATTTCCTTCACAAAGATCTGGTTGGCTTTTTTTTGGTTTTAATTTTAAAAATCGCTCTCATTTATCGCTTAGAAACATGTTTTAATATTATTCGAGATTTGTAAACTTCTATACTTATAACGAATTATAATATATTTTTTCTCTGCACCCAAAGATATAGATGTGTGTGAAACTAGTTTATGACAGGGTCGAGTTGGTGTGGGGTGGCAAATAATGTTGTTTATGTGAGGGACCGAACCATAAATAAGACGCACCACCAGGAGGGAAGGGAGTAACCTGGCCCAGCTGAAACCTAGCTGCAAAGTGGAGTGGTCAAGTGTAAGGTACGCAACTGCTCCTATTCCTATTCCTATTCCTATTCCTATTCCTATTCCCGCTCCCATTCCCATTCCCATTGCCCAGTGTCATTTCCATTGTGGTGTCGTCTGCAGAATCGCAAGACGTCTGCTGGTCAAGTGTTTCAGTTGCTTCCTGCCTTTCGGCATGACACTCACCTGGCCTTTAGCACTGGTGTGCGCTGCTCTTCTTTAGCTTCAGCTTCGGCTTTGGCTTCAGCTTCAGGTTAAGTTTCTGCTTCTGGCATTCAATGCATCAGGCATCCTTGTTCATGCGCTTGTACTTATTCATTTTCCTGCCATTGGCCTTTTCCCATGACACCGGTTAGCCGCATCTTCAGCTGCTTTGAGCTTATTTGGTTACTTTACGCCATTACCTGTATTTCCCCTTCGACTCCACAGCTTCCTCTCCGGCGCGCTCTGATAATAAAGATGACAAAATATCTAGAGAAAATCATAAACCTTGTGTGTATGGTTGGAAAAACAATATCTTGCAGATATAAAGTACCATTTATGTCGTGCTTATATCTTATTTCGCCACAGTCGTGCCATCGCAAGAGCCGCGAATCCCGAATCGTTTTTCGCGGTCCAAGTCCAGAGTTGGGACTCCCAGTCGATCGAGTCCATGCGGCATTTCGGCTTGGTTTGGTTGGGTCTTTGGAGGACTGCTGCTGCGTTGGGAGATTGCTTTGCAGACCGTTAAGGAACTGCACGGTTGCGTGGGCCACAGTGGTTGAACCTGAGTGTTTTATGCTATAAAATTCTAGTTAGAACTTGTTTGTGGTATAGCTTTCGAAAATGTTCTTGCATTATCTAATGATATATACGGTTCTTAATAACTGTAATTTTTTTCATTTTGTGATCTTACTCATGGGACACATACATATAATCAAAATTAGTTTCTATATTTTTGCCCCACTGTGCCTGAAGATGCCTCGAGCTCGGCAGCACTTCTTCACATGATGGGGACAGGCAATTGGCCAATGCAGCGCCAGCGACGCCAAAGCCATGGCCACGTTGTCATCTTGGTCAAGAGAACTAGTGGAGATGGAGGATGGAGCATGGAGGATGGAGGATGGAGGATGGACGATGGCGGCTAGAGGCTAGAGGCTGGGTCTATTGGCAATCTTTGTGCTCGACCAAGACTCCTCTCCTTTCTTCTCTTCTGTCCAGCTCTGTTTGGCTATATTCCGCTCAGTTCCCGACCGACTTGCATACTCGTATATGCTTTTATTACGAGCTTAGTTCACGTCACAATCAGTTGTTGGCATCGTTTATGCCGCATTGTCGCACAAACACAGACGCAAGCTGCAGGTGTGGTTACATTTATAGGAAGAAGAAGGAATCATAGATTCTAATTTTCTAAATACTATAAAAACCCAATTATTATGCGATGTCATTCTGGAAGCTATTGTGTGGCAGCCCAGAGTTGCTGCTATTTTATTGACCTCTCCTGTGCACATAGTGACTAGCTGGCTGCTGTGGCAGCTTCTTCAGCAAAATGTCTTGCAACTTATCGCACCAACACACATATACCATCTACATATATGTGCATGTATGTATATCCTGTGGAAACATGAGAGGAGGCCCGCTGGCAATTTGCATGCAGCCCATTGGAACCCCTCCGCCACCCACTTTTGCACTGTACGTGCATGTAATTTATGCGTTTAGATAACACTTTGCTAATTTTGAATGGCATAAATTTTTTCTACATTAGAAGGGGAAGATGGAGTGGCCCAGTCCTTGGGATCGTGCCTGTAATTGTGTGTGCGTGTCTGTTACTTATTTATCCGTACTCCTTCTTTTTTACTTTTCGTTTTTTGTTTTTTATTTCTTAGCTTCTTCTCCGCTTATTTTTGCATGCCGCACTTATGATGATGTATTGATTGTTAGAGGTGTCAGATTTTTGCTGGTGCGGCCAACACTCTTGCCTTTCCTTCGCTTGGCGTAATTAAAGGAAATATTCGAGATACGCCAAGATAATAGTGCTGGAATGTTGTTGGATTAATTAATTGAAAATGAGCTGTGGCAGGCTGTGCCGGGATCGGAGCTGGCAGAAGGCACAAGATATCTGGTCTGCCTGGCTTTATTTGGCGTTGCTCTGTTGCTCAGTTGCTCAGTTGCTCTGCTGCACTGCTGCTCTGCTGCTCTGCTGCGTTCGTTGGCCATGTCGCCCGTTTGCTTATCAGTGGCAGCATTGACTTTTTATGGCCACGAGCAGGAGGAGGCCGACCGGACCCGCGACTGTCTGTGATTAATAAGGATTTTCAAGTCGTTAGCCGTCTTCGCCAGCCGCTCGTCGCGTTTTTTATGGGCGGCGAGGGAGCCAGGGAGACGAGAATCGAATCGGGAGACGAGGCAGCAGGCAAATTACCGATTTCAACAATGTCGCTCAAGTGGCTTAACTTAAGTTTGGCTTTGACAAAGGCCCCTGGAAAACGGGGGAAAATGGAGGGAAAATGGAGAAAAAATGTCCAAGGAAAGGAGAAAAACCAGCAGTTGATGCTTGAATAATGATGTGATAACCGTAGGCATAAACTGGCCCACGGACCCAAGATGATCCTCCCAGTGTCCACAACTTTGGCCAGATACAATTACCGACGAAGACATTCCTTACCAACAGTAATGGCTGTCTAGCTATTTTCTAGCGAGTTTGTTGCAAACTCTAAATACAAGAAGTAGTGACATTTTGCCAAAATGTATGCCAAAATAGATATGTCATATGTGCGATATACTGTTCCCCCAAGTATAATGGACTTGGCCGGAATCCAAGATCACACCGCTTCTATGGACAACTCAAACATGCCACCTATTTATTAAGGAATAAAAGCTATTCCTTTGCTACCTCGCAACCCGCTGATTACCACCCACGTACCCTGCCTCGGAGCAATCGCGTCACAGCTGCATGCGCTGGTAAAAAGTTGCTGCTCAAAGTTTTCAAATTATTCTAAGTAGGGCAGAGCAGAGGATTATGCCTGGGAAATGCTTCTTTCTTGGCTGGCGCCTTGGATTAGGCTCGAATTAAATCGGAATTAAATCGGAATTAAATTGGTCGCTTAAAGCGCGACAGAGTGAACTGAGGCGAATTGGGCATTTGCCATTGCATTTGCCTTCACAAATTGAATGGGTGAATCAAAACAAAATTGCTTGGCAGAGGGTGAAATTTCAGACATTTCCTTGTAATGAATATTTTAATGTATTCATAAATAATGCGAATCAAATTTGAAATCATAAATAAAGAGAAGCTGAATAGCAGGCTTTTGGAAACATACAATTTGGACAATCAATTTCGTTATTTTTGCGACCCTAAAAATAAAGTCTCACAATAAATTTACAATATATATGTACGTGTATTGTTTGGCCATAAAATGTCGACTTAATGTGTTTAAACATTTTTCCGGGCAAACATTTCGCTGCTTTGAATAAAAACGTGGACCTTAAATTTATTTTTCTGTTAAGCTGCTCGATACAATTTGAATTTTATTAAACATAACACATTTACATATTACTCAGGTAGTCGAGAACTTTGCTTTTGAGTTCTGACAGCCTAATGGAATGTGTGGACTTTCAGTTGTCACATTTGACAGCGTGGCTACCAAAATATTCAGTATAATGCTAATTAAAAAATCAATAGTAGGAACAGAAAGTAGGAAATCAGCAGAGGAAAGAACAAACAGAAATGCGGGCACAATAAAAACTGAAGGGAAAAGTTGTAGGTTTTTGTTTGTTTTTTGTGGCCCACTGAGTTCCCACAGGTAACTTTATGTAGATGCTGCTGGATGCAAGTGTGGTGAAACAGAGGCCGTAAAATTCAATCAAATTTCATAGCAGTACAACGAAATGCGGACCTTCAGAAGTACAGAGTTGAACACGTATATCAGTAACGTTAGTCTTAATTACATATCAAATATATCGCCTCGCTGATTGATCTCAGGCCAAGCAGAAGGCAGGGAAGCCCCAAAAGCATCCTCAAGTGGATGGTCCCCTCTGAATTGGGCGGCCATAAAATCAACATAAATCTGAGTTATAAAAAGTCATGTTCCGCTGCACTTAATTAGCGGCCGACCTCAGCGGAATGGGTGTCATGCCCATATGTCTATTATATATGTCTCCCTAAATACGGGAGCGGGAGGAGCGATGAGGAGCGATGAGGAGCCCATTCCTCCCATTCGATATCCAGCCATTCGGCTATAACTCACACTATTTGCTGATGCGTGTGCCAGGAGTGTTGAGCCAAAATGTCAACAATAAGCGCACTGCCATTCCTTTTCTGTTTCTAAATTCGGACCACATTCCCACTGTCTCGTCTCGACGCCCCGTGCTCCAAAATGAAATGGTGTGAAGGAAATTTTATGCCGAATCATGCGTGGAAAATGATGAAGACGCGTCCGCGGCCAGGAAAACCTCATCGAGTTTCTACGCTCCTCCGCGCTCGCTTGAAACATATTTACGTGCCCCATTTCATTTGCTTGTGTTTTGTTTGTTTTCTAAGGGGACTTGCAGTCGAAAAAATCGGAGGATATTTCTTAGTTGCTTTAAATGTCCCATGTTCTGCATTCCGAAAGTAATTTACTCTCAAAGTTCAGTGTAACTTTGCTTGTGTGGGGCCAGCTCGTTAGAAAAGCCAGTTGTCTTGATAGAATGCACACACTTGGCCATTATAACTGGGCCCCAAAATTAAGTTGAAACCCATTTAAATTTGTTAGAAGCCGCCGGCCACGAGGCGGGGTGCCAAAGAGTAGTGACTGCCTGCCAAAAATGGGTAGAAACACTTTCAACTTCCCAGTACCAGTACCATCAAATGGAGGATGCGGCCCAGAGAGGTTGACGTGAAACGACAGCCACGACAGCCACGACAGCCACGAGATACTTCACTTCTACTCGTACGTACTGGTTACTGGTTCCTTTTCGCTGTTTCCATCTTGTTTTTTTTTGGGGTCGCACTTTTATGAGTAATTCCATGTTGTGCGAACCGTTCTGATGGAGTTGCAATGTCCTCCCCGGGGAATGGGATTTTTTCGGGAACTCACATTCTGTTTGGAGTTTCTCTTCGCAATTTTTATGGGCTAGTCGAATTGGTCTAGAGTGTACATTTAGTGCTGAAAAGGTGTTGAATGTGAAGGAGTAGCTCCAGCTATGGAAATAAAACATGTCAGCGTTTTACGATGCCGTTGTTTATGCTTTACAAATAAGTCGGGTATTGGCAGCTTGTAAATGGAATTTTAATTGCTTGCAGTAGGTGAGTGTCATAAAAGTTTTGCTTAAATGCGTAATTGACCTGGAACTTAAAGCGTTTTGTTTTATATTCAGTAGTGGCATTAAAATCATTTGCATGCGAAATACGAGTATAAGGGTATGCAAATGAAACAAGTAGTTCAATACTTAAATACTGGAGCTAAAGCTAAGAGCTAAAATAAGAACAGCTCTGTTTTTACAGCAGCCCAACTATAACCAGTTTACAGATCTCCTGCCAATCAACTTCAGAAGATCAGAAAACCCCAACCATTCGGAAAATATCCCTCATCAAATCTCGACTATTCGGATCGTTGCGACTTCATTTCAAGCGAAACATCTTCGCTTCTCGTATTTCTCGACTGTTTTGGCAGCCTGTGAAGACTCCTCCTCCCTCAATTCCCACTCTTCAATTCCGATTCCAAATCCAAATCCAACCCCATCCCCATTCCCATGCCTTGAAAACACTCGAGAACTCAAGTCCACCCAACTTGGACGACAATTAAGTGATTCATTAAAAATGACAGAGCATGAATTGAATTGAGAGCCGGAGTTAGAGTTGAGTTTTCTGTTCTGCGTTTGGGGCCTGAAGTTTGAATACAATCCGGAATAGTGGTGATATAGAGAATAGAGGAAATGTCAGTGCGTGCCAGAAGATAAAGGAATAAATGAAAGTTGTTGATGATGCCGCCGACTACCGTAGTCCGTACGTGCACAAGTATTTGAAAAACTCATTTAAATCCGATGGACAGACGTCTCGAGGGTGGGAACTAGTGAAAATCAAATGCAAACGACAAGGGCTGACGCTGACATTCGATGCCAAATTTTCAAGTGGAACGACCAGCGGCCGTGGCAGCAAAACACTTGAGGAATTGCCGCCGCTGTCGTTTAAAAGATGAGGGCATCAAATACTCGTTTCGACGAATGTGTGAATGAACGTGTCTGCCTTGCCTCGAAAATACAGTTGAAACAAGCCACATACCTTTGCCTTAACTATTGGTAAAACTAAAAAAAAAAACAAGACAATTGTGGGCGCGACAGTAGAACAAGTTTTCGTAAAGAGAGACTAGGAAGTGTCAAAAACATTCGTCCTATGAATTTTACAACTCTACAACTTTACAATTTTTGTAGCTAGTTTCGCTCAGTGCCCCAGTAGCAGATTCCACACTCCTGCCACTGGACCAGTCGTAAATATGAAGCACAAACAAAGCAGGCCCCCATTCCAGACAGAAATCAGTGGAGTTGAAAAGGAGGCACAGGGTCCGAGTTCGAGTCCGAGGCTGTCGGTGGCATTAGTATACGGAAGCTCGGGAACTCGAAAAATTACAATCTCAACCGTTCGGCAGACAGACGATGACAGAAGAAGCCGTGATGCACGGGGTGGTGGCCAAAAGGAAGAAATGTGGGAGGGGCGGCAGATTCCGTTGGCAGATAGCTATAGACGGCCCAAGCAGGCCATAAACCGGCGACTATGAAGATATATTAGGCAAATAGATGGATGGATGACTATAGTGCGCCATCTCCATCTCCATCTCCATCTCCATCTGCATCTGCATCTCCATCTCCTTTTTCTTTTTTCGCTGGTCGCTAGACAAAGGGAAACAATTTTCGACAACGTTTTGGCAAATGCAAATGGAGTTTGACAGGCCGCCGCCAACGTTCCGCCATCAAATAATAATAAAAAACTCAAGGAAAATGATGGCCTCGGAAAGCGGAGAAGCCTCGTCGACTGAGTAGTACCCTGCAATGAGAATGAGTGCTTTAATGGGGCGTTTGTATATAATGTGACTTGCAACGAAATGGAATTCTGTATATTTTACCCTGTTCTTATAAATTTGAAATGCCCAATCTTTGGGAAGAGTACAAAGGAAGGTTATCAGCCAGCCATATTGCGGCTTATGATGAGTCTGATGAATATGAGAAAAGAACTTTTCTTTCGGCTACCTGACACACACGCATTCAACTCATGGCGCGTAGCGTCTCGAATTACACAATCATAAAGGCAGGGGCTATTTATTACAAAAGATAGACAAAAGATGCAAAATATTTTCCCGCTGACTGAAGACGCCGATGCCGATGACGATGACGATGACTATGGGAATGCTGGCAACTCAGCGCATAGTGCTGCAGAAAAGTTAACGCACGCCGAAAGTGCAGACAGCAAAGTGAAAAAATACAAATATGTATGTCTGCCGTCCGGCCTGCCGCATAAATACTCTCCGGGGAGTTGTTGGTTCCGTGGGGTTCTCCCGTGCGGATTGAACGAAATATGCGAAGCCTTCAAGCCGCGGGTTCTCCGCTATGTACCTAGATTGATAGATTGGTGTGGGGTACAGCTCCAACTGGTACAGCCATCCCCAGTTGCCCCAGGGCAGGTCCTTTGGCACTACACTAGGAAAACCCTAATTTAGGTACAAAGTGTGCACAAAGTCTTAGAAACTAAAGAAGCTCCCTTTATTCAGCTAGTTGGAATAGAATAGCTAGATAGAAACTGGCAACGTAGCGTAGTTTAACTCTAATTTTCCGACTGTAACGGATAACGAACAACGGATAATATGTATACTGCAGAACGCATCGCAGCATTTGTTCGATCAGTAAAATTCAGGAGGGTATTCTGTGGACTTGAAAATTACTCTCCATATTTATTTCTTCTGCCTTGGGCCGGCGATTGCGAGTGCCACCCAAGTTGCCTGTTTATGAATTACTTCAGGCGTGCAGCACGTGTACATATGTACTATGTATAGTTATGCATGTACACTGCATACATGTACAACATGTATTTATGTATGAGTATAAAATGGAAAGCATAAACAACGATGGCGAATGAAAGCCCTGTAGCTGCAACAAAGGGCATCTCACTGAAATATGCTGCAAAACTGCGAATTGCAAACTGCAAAACGAAACGAAACGAAACCAAACCAGACGAAACGCACTGTGTGCAACAATTTATGGCCAACATTCAACAGCGGCGAAAGCAAAAAAAAAAAGGAAAAAATACAATCTGAATTGTTTGCGGCAGCATAAAAAGTAGCCGCACAGATGGGCGATGGGGCGGGGTTGGCAACTTGGTTGCTGCATTTCTTTGCATAAATTGCAACATTTCGTGGCACCGAGCTTGAAGTTGCTGCTGCCACTGCTTAGGCAATTTGTCATTGCAAACATCAGTTCCGCATAAAGATATCCAGATACGAATGTTCTTCAGAGCGCGAAATGGGGCACTAAACAGGTTAAAGATTGAACTTAAAGTTTGATCGTCCGCGAATCCATTTGAAAAGTTTTGAGCTCAGAAAAAAAGTCTTGAGCATTTCGCTTAGCCCAATACTTTGGTGCGATTCAAAGTCAAAATGATGTTTAAGATGTTTAGGAAGACGCCGGGAAAAATAAATAAAACATTTCTTAAATGTCCAAAACAAGCTTCCTAAATACTAATAGCGCTTATATGGAAGGTAGTATTTAATATTATGGCTTTTCATATAATGATATTTTGTATGCCAATGGTAGAACTACAGGTAAATTGTTCTGAAAAAAAGTTTTATAAATAAAGTATACGTTGACAGCTAAAATCATCCAGTATCCAGTATAGCATAGTGGCAAAAATTTCAACTACGTTAGATAAATGCTTTTCTTTTCCGTTTTAAGTATTATATTAAGCCAACGGAATCGCTCAGAAAGTGCAAACGAATTTCCACACGCCTCGGCAATTGAGGAGAACGAGTTGAGGCGTAAATATGCTGCTGCCACACCGAGATTACCCCATAGCCCCCGAAATGCATTTACGCCAACTCAACTGATGCAAATCTAATTCTCGAATGTCTCTCGCACACACAGCACAGAATCGCACATTCAGACAGAAGGGCGCAGTGCAAAATATAAACCTCTCAAGTGCAAAAACCATTCAAAACTAAGCTAAATTTATTTAAGGAACAGCCAGCCGAGTCTGCGACGACTGCTGCTTCAAGTGGAATATTTTTCCACATCGCTCCCTGTGTCCTCCGACTTTGGTTCGGTGCGGTGTGCGGGTTACTGCACATTTCACTTAGCTGAAATAAAAACTGAAAGGAAAAGCCAACGCAAATGCGAGCAAAGCCCAGGCCAAGCCTAAACTGAACTATACCGTGCTAGCAGAAGGAACTAAAAGTCTGGGCAAGTTAGTTTGCGAGTTTCGTAGACACTTTCGCATCCTGGAAGTATTCGCATAAGTGACTGCAACTACAATGCGATAAAATATCGCTTTCAAGTTAGTTTTGAAAAGATTTTTGAAAATACTACCTTGAGATACCCATCTGTAAGATGATCGTTAGAAGTCAATCCATAAAACACTATCTTATCTGACAGATACGATATTAAACCATTTCAAATTATTTTCCATTCGATTCGGCCTATTGAAAATTTCACGTTGAGCTATAATACCAACTCTTCCCAACAGCATCCTCGTTGCAAAAACAATACTCCTTTTCCAGAGTAGCGCCAAAGTAGTGGTAAACGCCACGCAGAGAGAGGTAGCAGTGCAAAGCAGGAGCAGCCGACAAATGTCGCCGGCATACAGCAGGAAGTGGAAAGCAGTGGACGGAAAAGCGGGAAAACCAAGGGGAGGTATCTAGTGGTGGTTGGGGAAATCGCAGGAATGAAATTCAGGTGGTGGCGCGGCTGGAAAACACTCGGGAAATACGTTGACTGGGCCAACCACCCATCCTGGTTGTTCTGGCATGGTTCCACTACAGACGTGGCACCAGCGACGACGTGTGCATGCGAGGTGCTCGTATAATGCGTTGTGCGTGCTAAAAGATAGTTTTGCCCAGCTCAACGCGAGGCCGAAATCCGGCAGTTTGAATGGAATGGAATGGAATGGAATGAAATACACTGCCCCGAACTCAAACCCGACCACACAGCCACCAGGTAGCGACAGGTAGTTTTACACATTGAAGAATCCCAAACACCGTGACACCACTCGTTTTTCTCCCAGTTCCTTTTTTTGAACTCGGCTGGGATCTGTGGCTCGGATCCGTTAAGGTGGCTACTGTGTGTATATATGGGGCAGGGGGGGGGGGATATATATGGGGGCTCCCTAATGTAATGGGTCTGGGATCAAGGCAACGCGAGACCAATGCACAAAGCCCCAACCACACTCCTTTGTTTGCTCAGAGTTCAGCAGCTGCAGCTGCACTGTGCAGCATTGGCACTGGGATGTTTTCAATATCTAGTATCTGGGAGCACACGAACGAAACGGGGTGTGCTAAGGGGATTTAGCGGCATTTGGCTGCGATTTGCTTGGGGGGAAGGTCATCAAATGGCCTCCCAAGGATTGCCGTTGCTTCGGTCACATTTTGGGGAAAAAATGCTGCAGCCTCAACCTTGCTGTAATGGTCCTATATAAGTCCTATATATGTTAGGTAAATGAATTTATATACATTTTGCGTTAGTTGCCAAGTTAACACATTGAACAAAAATTAAGACTTGAAGATTAGGAGCGAAAGCTTTTTGCTTTCAAAACACTAATACTTACATGCTGTTGCCAAGCTATTATTATTAAGCAATTAATATTATGGCACCACATTGGCGTTCCACTGAAGTTGTTTCTGTCCCATAATTGTTAAACCAACACGATCCGGGATCTTTTGCTTTTAGTCCCTTTGCCTTTTTTCGCTTGCAAGCTGCGCGTGCTTCTTTTCCATATCACCCTTAACCCCAGAATGCCCAACGACACATGCAGCAGTGTCATCGTGTGTTGCTGGGTCTTTCTTTCATTCGACGGTGCTCGGGTTCCTAGACAAATATTATTGTTTCCGACACGCCGTTATTGCATATTTGCCTTACATATATGTATGTAGATATTTTTCAAAGTGTGAATGAAATTAATGCGTTGCGCGGTCCCGTGTCTCGGCAATGCGGGAAGGAATTTGCTCCTTTTCCCCGATTTTCCCATACAATTTGAAAAACTCTGTTTTTGTTTGTTCTCCGGTCGCTTTTCCTTTCCCCCTTTCTTCTCCTTTCTTTTCCTTTCTTCTCTTTTTTCTTTTATTTCCAATTTTTTTCTGTTTTCACACAGGCTAAACGTTATTAAATGCAGGCAAATGCCTCGTCGCTCGACGGTCCGATGGTATTTGTAGTGTTGTCTTAGTCGCTGTCGTTTTTGTGCCGAACTCGCCTATAGGTGTTCTTGTTGTTGTATAGTCGCATAAAGGGCAGAGTTCCCCTGATGGTATATACACGTACGTATATACATGTAGGTATGAAATGTTTTGCCTTCTTTTTTGCACCCGCTTTGAGTGTTTATTTTTTGTGTTGCCTATATTTTTGGGTGTTGCTAAAACTGGAGCTGGCACTGTGGGTTCGAATTTTTGGGAATTATTGTGTTGAAAACTTTTTTTTAAATTAAATTGTTTTAGTTAATATGAAAATAGAAAGTAAGGTGAACAGCTGTGACATCATTGTTTAAAATACAGAATATCGCATACCCACCATAGTTATTTCTATTCAATGACTTTGTGTCCCCATCACCAGCAAAAGCTTCTTGTAATTGGCTCAATTGGTTCATATAAAATTCGTCACTCACTTAGCTTCAATTTCACGGCATCAAACTTTCAGTATTTTCCACGCACTCGATACCTTTTACTGGCATGGAAGAACTTTTCTGTGTGGCGATATTAGCCTTAACTGATTTATGTTCTTTAAAGACTTTGCTTGGCTAAGGCTCCCCACTCAATATACATATGTATGTACATCAATGGCTGGGTGAGCCCAATGAAAAACGCAGACACCTGTTCATTTCATGCACCATTGGGCTCTTTCGGGCACCCAAAGTGCTGAGTAATGTCATTGGCCGGTTTTCAACACCTGTTACCGATTACCGACTGGCCTGGCTGACGGTTCGTCGGGCTGGGGCCCACTGTGCCTGGCTTTGGTCCTAATGCTAAGTAGCTTTAATGCTGCCGCATCGCTGGGTTGTTAAGCGGGGGCGGTGGGCGTGGTTCCCACAAACGAGAGCGCGGAAAAATGCCGCCCTAAATGCTACTAATTAATGAGGATTTAGTGAAAACTGTTTTCGGTTTGGTTGGAAATATGTACATACATACACGTATATAAAAAAGAAGAAAATTCCACTGCACCGCCGCCCTCGCAGTTCGCAGTTCGCTTTTCGGTTTTTGTATTGCAGTTCGGGGTGTTTCCATTTCCCTGAATTTGTGTGCTCGCTGCTATTAGCATATAAATAGCGTTTTAAATATTTCTAGGCGCACATAATTCTAGGTATTTTCCCCCGTCCGCAACAAAGATATATTACCGCCGTTTTATTTGTTAAGTATTTCTCGTGGCCTGGCCATGAATTTGGTGTGTTTGTGCCCAGGGTTCGCGTGTGCCAGGACCCTAGGTCCTGGTTGTGTAAACAGGAAGCGATCCTAGACACACACACTCGGTCCTTGGGCTTGGGGGGGAAAACACACCCCCTCCAGGGCATTTAACGCCCAACTGGCAAACGGCAAACAAATGTAATCAATGAAATTTTATGTGCAACAGAAACGCACTCCAGATTTTCAACAGTATCCTCCGCCGCATAGCGTGTTTAGGCGCTCTCTTTATGCTTTTATAACTTTATTTAGCCCGGGCAAACAGTTCAGATACAAATTAGAACGACGGCGCGTAAGGAAATTAAAAAAGGATTTCTCCCTCTCGCAGCCAGATCCTTTCTTGCTTTCAGCTGGGCAAACAGCAGGGCTCAAGAAATTAGTGTCCACGTCGTATGGAGCTTGAGAATAGGGCTCTGGCCTATGGCTCTATGGCCTTTAAACACATTAGAATCGAACTTAGTTTTTGAACACCAGAGAGCACTCTAGCTAGATACTTTTACCGAATTACTTACCACCGGCTATTATTCTGGACACATCTGTATATGTATCTTATTTATTATACCCCCAGCTAATGCAAATATTTTACCTTGCTCTCTTTTTACAGACAAACCCGTTTCACTTCTCCAGCTGGAGCCGAAACCCTTCGTCCTGTCATGCGTCCCTTTCTGCTAATTGCTTTGTGTCCTTGTCCTCGCTAAGCAGGCCAGATCCTTCCACACTCAAAGCTCAATGCTCAAGGTTGGTATCGTACCCAGTTTATATACATTGTAATGTGTATTTTCCCTTCATTCACGTCGGGGGGTTAGCCATTGGTTTTATTTTTGGGGTGTAATTGCAAGGCTTTGGACAGATTTTAATTACTGAGGGCAGCGGGCTAAAGTTGTGAAGTTGTGCAAAAGGTCATTGGGAATGTTATCCAAACAGAGGGATATCCAAATTAAAATTAGGCTAGGTATATGACAGTCCTAGGGTGAAGGTTAAAATAGGTATTTGATAATGAAAATCTGCGGAACTTGACCTTTTCCTTTCGGTTGGTAATCATTGAAATGAAAGAGGTCATTTAGAAGTATTAGGGCGATTTAATGCAGTCTTAATTACATTTACAATGTCAGGAAGTGTGTATCATTATATTTTCCTTTTAATTAATCGAAATAAGGAGCCCACATTCCCAAAAAAGTCATTACAAACAGCCGTTTATCTTTTTTACGGAACCCAAAGACATTTAACATCACAATCTTGAAATATTTTCGCATATAAATCAATGGTTCCCAAATGCAGCTGAACAACTTCATCCACAAAAGTTCCAAACAATTGCATTCAATAAAGTCAAGTGAGGCTCGCAAATCAAAGCCCATCTAAACAATGAAACATAGAAACAACATTAGCATTTGTTAATCAAAGTGTAATTCCGCAATTGCTACCAGATTCCAGAGAAGTTGATCCGTTTCCTGGCTAAAACTGCCAACTGCACAGCCATAAAAAGCGCCAGCCAAGCGAAATAAACTGAGTGGATAGAGGGGATAACCGAAAGGAAACTTTCTTAGCCACTCCGAGTCCCACAAATCACTTTAAACTGTAAGGACAAACTCGGGCCACAGAGATGGGGACTTCTGATTTCAGACCACCGCACCGATTCTAGAATCCGCAGTTCACCTGAGAGTGCGCCACTTGCTTTGGCCCGAGCTATTAAATCTCGCCACTTGCTCGTCGAAATCGTATATCTGTAAGATATACAATCACTTAAATCGTTGAGCGGCTAATCCAGCCGGAGACGGCTGCCGCCTGAAGTTTATCATACATCGCATCACAGGAAAAACTTCCCTTGTCGATTGACAACGAAGGAAAAGTACGGAATTGCTCGCATTTCAAATGCCAAATATCAGTTTACAGGCGGGCAGAGAACAAATCAATAATCCCAAAAACCCCACGAAAAAATCAACACAAAGCCCAGAAGGCATATCAAATTTTTTCCCTTCTTGATTGACGTCTTTTTGGCTTCGGGTGGGCAATAAAATGGGTGGCGGCGGCTAGAAGGTTGTCTGAGCTGGAAGCTCTTTTGGGGAGTTCCTTTCTTCTGTCTTGCATTCTTTCTCTCATTCGTTCACTGATTTCTGCTTTTACTTTCGATTTGGCTTTTGTATTTGGGTATTTGCGCTGATTAGCACAGGGGGCGGGTGTCCCAAGAAAAGGAGTACACTAGCAAAAAATGTTGACACAATTTGATTTATGCTCAAAAATTGAAATGTACAATTCGATGATCCTAAACATTTTGAAATGGAAATACTTTAATAAAAACATAAAGATTCGAATTTATCCATGCTGCCCCTTTTTTTTCCAAGTGCTCGCTGCGAATTGCAAGGCGAGTCCTGAGTAAACGGAAAAGAAATCAAATGTTGTCATCATTGCCGGCGTCGCTCTAATCTCTGGAGCATGTTAATAACCCAAAGGGCCTGTGCCACGCCTTCCGCTTCCGACCTCCAAGCAGCAGGTCCTTTTCCCAATCCCCCAATCCCCAATGCCCAACCCCAACCCCAACCCCGTCATCCCCTGATCAGTGTTGTCCATGTAATTTCATGCAAATATCATATTATACGACTGGCGATGGAGAAGTGTACGTGTTGTGGGTATGGAAACGGCCTCTGACAATGTCGCACACAATATAATCATAACAACTCTTGGCCGTACAACAGCCCAGGGGGTGGACTTGTAATATTTGTCAATAGCCAACCGATGTGCCGACAATTGACGTGAAAGGCGGCGAATGGAAATGCTAAGGAACTGGAAGTGGAGCGGACAGCGTGAAAGCAGCCCATAAATAAGCAAATAAAATGTAATAACTAAGTGAAAATGTCGAAAATGCTGTCGAAGGCCGTCGCTTTAATGTGCCCCTGGAGTGCTGGACTAAATGAAAATGTCGAGTGAGTGGCGAAGGCTTTGTATGCGGAATCAAAAGTGGTTTAGATTAGAAAGAGGGGCCTTTCGTTGAGGTGGTGCAGATTTAAATCGCGCAAGATGCTTGAGGTCTGGGTGCTGGCTGATTTTATTGCCATTTTTCATTATTTAAACTTTCGGATACTTATACATTTGATTACTATGATTATTAATAATGCAGCATTCGCCGAGTTAATCACAAAAGTGAGCAATTCAGCCACATTTAGCAGAAACATGAAATCTTTGCACATGCACAGTATTGCAAACCCGCTCTTTATCAAACTCGCACACGTGCCGAGCTGTTAGCTCTTAACTGGAATATTTTATTCATGGCACCCGAAATCTATTTCAGCTTGAGCTGCTTAACCGAGCTGCAGCCAGCTAGCTTCACCCAGCTAGTTAGCTATGCATCTTGCCACGCCCACAGCACTACTTAGCAGCTGCAATGGAAATGATGCACTAAAAGAAAAGGACATGCCTAAGCATTTGTAAATGCGAGTTACTCAACAATTTGATAGAAAAATATTTAGTATTATTAATAATTTGCCAGCATTAGGTAGTGCACCCGAAAGTGATTTTTTAATGTTATCTTTAAGCATACTCGTATGTGGCATTCCTTCGTTTTCTGTGCATCTCTCGAGCTCCACACACTCATCACACACCATCTCCCCGCATTCTGCACTCTGCACACACTTGCCCCCTATTCAGTATGCGGAATTTGGTATTTGGTATTCTCCGCCCTGATAAGTTGCAATGCATTTCTTGGCAGTTCTCTCTGGGCTGTCAGCTATCTGCAAAGCGCCACGCTGCCAACTAAACAATGAAGAACTAATCCACAGAGTATACAAAAGAATGGCTATAAAACTGCTCGTGTGGGTGAAAGAAAGAAGACAGAAGGGAGTGGACTTATAGGTGGGATTGTGTTTGTATAAGGCCACTTTATGGCTGCCCTTTTGCAACAATTGTGCAGCGCTGCATTCAATCAACAAACTTTTAAAGCGCAGTTACAAAACTCAGACAAACTGGAGGAGCCCCGGCAACTGCAGGAAAGGAAAACATGGGGAAAGTGGGGGAGTGGGGAAAGATACGTGATGGTCAGGGAAATTGCACAACAGCAGCAGCGTTTAATTATGACAATCAATACTCACACATGCTCGAGCACTTGCCACACAGATACTCGAATACATACAGTTGAACCTCTAGATATCGAACTGCGATAAGCGGACGCACAGTATTCATTAGCTTTTTATTTTATTAGCTTGAGTACTGGCTGTTTAATAAGATGCAATCGCTTGTAGAGACAGGCAAGCTCAATCAAAAGTCATTTTCTATGCCACCTAAACACACTCCGACAACGTCACTTCTAAAATGCCCAATCAAGTAATTCAATGTTCTAGTACTACGGGCTTCCACTGTAGCAGGAACACACACATATGGCAGATTTTATTGCTGATGTGCTCTCATTGCTCATCTGCGCTGCCCAGGGACCTCGGACTAGTGCAAATAAAACTTGATTAAATTCCATTGGCGGTTCCAATTTCGCTCGGGTTGGGCTCTGGGGTCGGTCATGGAATTGACCCGGGAATCTCTGGGGATGGAGATGGGGACGGGCACATGCAGAAGCACAAGGAGTGGAAGCAGTTGATCGTCCATATTACTAATATAATCCTACCATAGAATCAAACATAACCTAATTAGACGAACGTCGGCATCCTTGTGGGTGATGGTTGGTTGGTTTCATTCAAACTAGAGAATTTGTGACTAGTTTTAAGACCAAGGTAGAGATTTTTAAACTACTATATATTGAGTAATGCTTTCGGTTCATGGTGCAATGTATTGCTTTTACACCTGAAACTGCATAATTATTATTTTTATTTTTGCTATTGCTGTTATGCACAGGTTCCGTTTGATTTGCGTCGTTGTGCAAAAGGCGAATCTGCGAATGCTATCTGCATGAATTCAATCGGAATGAGTTCTCTCAATAGCCAAACTTGAATGGACATTGAAGCCAGGGAAACGGCTAGTTAATTAAATAACAATTACTATTCTCCCCACCTCGGATATCGGGTATCGCAAAGCCCACCATACACGTAGCTCTTCAAAGGGCTGATTACTGCTGTTGCATTGTTGCAGGCTTCGTTGGTGGTCGTAGTGGCATGGCCATTGAAGTATTCATCACCTATCTATATGGTTATCTCTTGCTCTGTTTCCATTGCCATCTCTTTCCTTTATGGAACGGCATCTCTGTGCCAGGGTTTTTGCTGTATTTGCAATGCCTTCAATTAACATGTGCGCTACGCACTTTCTTTGCCCAGATACAGACAATCGAGATGAGAGGTATTTCAGCAGAGCTGAACAAGTGAGGTTCTTTCCCATAAATTAATTCTCCCCTTACTATTGACGCACAAGTTCTGCTGGCGGACAGGTGAAATCTGCTTCATTCGATTGCGATTCAATCCTGTTCTTGCTAGCTTAAAAACATAATTCAATTAACACGAATATCTCTGCGTTGTCTGTTTTTAATTAGCGCTTGCAGCACGCAGCAATCGCAATGACACGATTAATATTTCCATCACGCACGCATCTCCAATTTGGCCTGCATTAACGAGTATGTGTGTGTGTGTGTGTGTGTATGTATGTGTGTGTGTGTGTGTGTGTGTGTGTGTGTGTGTGTATCTGTGCGTGCGGCAGAGAGAGTCTCATGTGAAGTGGCGACAATCAAACACACACTCAAAGATTAATCCTGACACTCACTTGCAAACTAATTACATGGCTCTTAGGCAACGCCTTGTGCCCCGAAAAGGACCAATCGACCCCAAGCCGCCCACCGGCCTCTTGTAACCCGCAGGCTGGAGAGCAACCTCATAATGAGGTCGCCTCTGCTGCGAGTAAACATCGATTGAATGCAACATATGATTGGCAATAATTGAAAATAGTTGTTGCACGTTAAGAGGTGGATGGATATGGAGGGATGTTGCCATGGCGGCCTTTGTACAACCGCTCACATATGTGTGTACATATGTATGTATCGGGGCTTTATTAAATTCACACCCATCGGCCACCAGGCAACGTCTGTTCCTACCATCATTATCATCATCCTCCTCATCGCCGCCATCATCTGGGGATTCTTCTCATACGAGCATCTTGACCAACACAATGGCACCGAGCAACGCTGAGCAACAATAAATGCGTAATGATAGTCAGTCACTGTCACCCCCAGCAACATCCACCCCTCCATCGACAACCCCCACCCCCACCCACACCCCCACCCCCAGCCCCCAACCCACTGGCCCCCATCTACGTGCCATTTCATTTAACATTTAACTGCTGCGAACAAATAAATGAAACGAAGCTCGAGATCAGCTTTGGCACTCGAAGAAATGAATCCCAAAAGTTGCACTTGTAAGTTTGGCGAGTTCATATATTCAACACCGCGACATTGAGGGGCTCATTTGGCTAATGAGCTGCAAACACAGGAAGTGCAATAACTTGCAAATGCAGTTGCTTTTCTGCGAGTGCAGCGCAGAGTTCCTTTGACAATCGCCAACACCAATCATCCCGCACAACCCAGCTCAGATGCTCAGATGGTCCGATGGTCCGATGCTCCGATGGGCATTGGTCATTTGTTTATTTCATCTGCTGTAAACTGTCATTACTTTGTCATGGGCAATCCGACAACAGAGGGGAGCCATCAGGGGGCTTTTCACACGCCTCCTTGCCGATTCTGCTCGCCTTAGTGCTGCAATTTTTCAGGGCTTAACAGAGGGAGCAGCGCAAAATAAACATAAATGGGAAAACATAAATGGGAAAAAATGATAAATGGACAGTTCTTATCTGTCCTTCTGCCTTCTCCAGCTGCTTATCTCTGGGCTGCAACTGTGGGACGTTGTTTACATCTAGTTAGCAGAAACTCTAGGTGAAAACCGCCAAATGGGAGCCAATTTATAAAGGATGGAAAGCGGTTGTCAGGTCAACAGATTCCCAGATTCCCAGATTCACAGATTGCCAGATTCACAGATTCCTGTCCGAGTCGCATAATCCTCGCCAATCAATAGACCCATTCATTAGAAGTAAGCCGTAAAAGCTCGAATACGTCGTAAATTCAAGAGTCGAACACATAATTAAAAGCCTTCAAAGAGCGGGATATCAAAAGCCACAAATCAGTAAACGAACGACCGACCAGGAAAAGCAAAACACCGTGCTCTTGAGTTCCCTATAGAAGTGCTATATGTACGTGGTCGTGCGGATATGTATCTGTCTGCCATCGCATATGGTTCGGTATTAATCGCATTACTTATTAAATCAATTAAAAAGTTTTTCAAGCGCATAAATAAGAACATTTGTTGCGAACCGAACGCAAACCGGAACACTGGCAATCACAGAGCATAATCCTTTATTGTGTCTGTCTGCCCTCCGCCCTCAGCATTGTTGATTTTGATGTAATTATTCGCACTGCAATTATACAAATCATGGCAATGTTGGTTCGCCGCTTTATGTTTTGCCTTCATAATCTGCAATAAAAACACCAGCTGACAGCGGGCGCTGCACATTATTATGTGATTTCAAAGGACTGCGCCGCTGCCATGCAACATCCAGCGGCAACATCCGCGCATTGCATAATGTGTGTGGAATGCCGTTCGGTAATTTTATACTTTTGCATCCATCCAGCCATCCATCCATCCATCCATCCATCCATCCAGCTATCCATCCATTCGTCTATGCCAGCACTCATCCATCCATCCATAACACTGAGTATCCATGACCCTTTCTTCTTCCCGGCAGAATGCGAAGTGCAGCAATCGAGTTGAAAGCCAGCGAACGGGGAAAATACCTTGCAAATAATATACTCTTTTGGAGCACAGGCAAAAAGTGCGGAAAATCATTTCAAGCTCTTGGGAAAGCAGTTTCAAGGGCTTGTGAAAATGTTACTTCAACCCAACACTACTGAGTTCACAGTTTTCGGTGCATTTAATAGAGTTTGCGTAGATTCTCTCCAATGAAATGAGTCAAAATATCACATGTATTTCTCTTTTCTATCCGTGCACCATATAAACCGAGCGACGTACAAATGCAAACTACAAGCAGGTGAATGAGAAACCCAATTGATTGAAATATTCATGGAATATCCCTGTAAATTGCTGATGACTTTTGCCGCTGATAGCATTAAAGGTACAACTGGCATTCCCAGTTGCGAGCTCGTCGAGAAAGTCTGTCAACTTCGCTTTGCCGAGGCGACGCGCAGCTCAAAGGGAGGAAGCGTTTAATTAAAAACATTTTGTATACACATTTGCTTCCTTTTGCCAGATATCCAGATTGTTGTTGCTACTCGCTGCCATTTGCTTTTTGCTTGCTGCTTTTTGCTTGCTACTGCTGTGTGTTATTGCGATTCCGTTTGCAATTGCTATTGCCTGAGCTTCCTTTGCCTAAAGTACTCCCATTGCCATTCCCGGATCTCCAGCTAAAATCACCATCCTGCTCCTCTTGTTAATGATATCACCGAATGGCTGCTTTTGTTGCTGCTGCTGATGTGGCTGCTGTCAGTTGTCTGCTGTCTGCTGTCTTCTGTCCGTTGTCTGTTGTCTGTTGTCTGTGCTGCTTGTTCGTTGCTGTGTTAATGATATTTAATGATGATGCCAGGGCTGTTCCTGCAGCTGCCACGCCCCCAACCAGCCGGAGTGGGAGAAACCACTCATAGAATATTTTGGCATCTCCACCCATATCCGCACAACTCGCACCCACTCCCTCCATTGCACATGCACATGCAAAATTTGTTTGTCTATGCGGGGACGTCATTTGATTTTGTCTGCCTCTCCTGCGCCTGCTGCCTGCTGCCTGCTGCCTGGCTTTTAATATGCACCCGAAATATCCTTTGCCTTTTATCCCTTCCAGCCCTCCCAGCCCATCCAGCCCCTCGTGCCCACCATCAGTGGTGGTAGGCCCCGGGATCTGAACTAATTTTGGTTAGGCAGGCGCCAGTTATTGCCATGGCCCTCACTCCGCATCCATGGATTCCATGAATCCGCAGACTGAGCGAAAAGGGAATATACATGCACTTGTTCAATTCTTAAAAATATATATCTTTTCATTTGCATATACGTAGGTACATTAGTTCAAGATATTACCAGCTCCAATATTTCCAGCGAAAGTTCAACTTGATAGATTTTTGATTTGTACGTTGCTACGTTGTCTTTTTCGCTCTGCATTCTGCATTTGCAGTGGATTCGAGCTTTTGACCATCGAAGGCCCCCGCCCCGCAGGCCACAATCATTATCAGTTTTCCGTTCGCTTTTTGGGTCGGATGTCTGCGTCCAAGGGATTCTTCATTTTGTGGCCATCGGAAATACAAATGCACATTTTCAGCTCTGCATTTTCGGCTTTTATCCGTTTCGGACTAATTTTTTCCGTTTAACTCGTTGCTATCGAGGTCGGAAATTTAAGAGGAGCAGCTGCCTCACTTGTTGCTGTGTCACTTGCTCTGCATCCAATGGAGAGTGAACAAATGGTAGTTTGCACCCAAGTTGGTAATTGCTATTTGCCAGCCCCAAGATTGAGCTAATAAAACGCTCATCAGTGGCAATCGACGCAAGACGGAGAATGAATCAATGAATGCAAAAGGCCATATGAACACACAGACATCAAATTAATGATAATATGTCAAGAGCTTCCTAGTCTTTTTTAATCAATTTAAATGATGCTCAATCTGAGCAGCTGATCTTGTACTATTTTCCGAATTTTCCCATAGTCCTTACAATCTCTATCACAATAATTCGTATTCTATCAATCATTACTGGTTTGGTGAAGAAATCCATTATTCCAACCAAAGTTGAATGTGTGCGATCAGTAATTTAAGCTCTCCTGCAACGAAATACACTTTTAGCTTCGCTGCTTCTGGGGTTAACCAGCCATCGGTACACACAGATACACACAGATACACGTACCTGCAGTGGGATAATATCTAATTCCGCCTCAAGAACCCACTCCTAGGGGGTTGGAGTCGAACCCAACTCCCTCTTAATTACTCGGAATCGCGCTTGTCAATCCGCCGCGGTATCCCCTCCCCTCCCCTCCCCTCTCCCCACCCCACCCCGTCCGCCGCCATCCTTTTCGACCAACATTCCGCGAGACAGGCAACGAACGGACTAATTTATGCATGCTGGAGTGCCGAGTACTTGTATTTCGTATCTATGAGATACTCTTCTGAACCCGTGCTGCGAGTTTATTTAATATGCGTGCTGCGTCAAAGTTTGTGATGATTATTTTGGCAACGGGGGCGGTGGAGGAGGGCGGACGGCCGCCACGCCCCCACTTCATGCATACAAAAATAACCAATATTGATTTGTCATGGCGCTGGATTTCCAGCGTGGGAGGGTAACTTTGAATGGGAACGATGATGGTGAGGCTTGGAGGGGATTTTCCCCGGTTCATCGCTTCTCTGTTCTCTGTTCTCTGTCAACGTTCCTTTGTGTTTTTGTATTTTTGTATTTTTCTTTCTTCTTTATTGCTATTTTTTATTCTGCGACTGCTTTCAATAATTTCGGCTGCAGCTTTGGATTTGGATAGCACACAAAGACACACCGCCACATGCAAACAGTCCGTGCCGCAAACTCATCCTCCCCACTTTTGCTTAGCATTTTTGGCCGTAGTTGCATCTGCCTAGCCAGATAGAGGTAACGATGTACCAAACTTGCAGCACTGGTGTTTGCTGCTCCTGAATAATTATTTAAACAGAAAATACCTCGAATCGGAAACACGAGTAAATATCTCTCATCGTTATAAAATATTATATGTGCAGGGTGCCTATTATGTTTGTTTTCGTTGGTTCCGTGTACTCACCGAAATACAAGTTTAAAACCTTTGAGAAATTCAATCCATTGCATCTTATGAAAACCAAATGACAATGGAAGTGTACTTTTTCCCCTTGCCAGAACGTCTTCAAAAACGTAATTTCGTTTATTAAATTGTTTTGTGTGCCCATTGTCGTGGAGATTTTATTTTCGACGTTGGCCAAAAGCTCTTTGCCACACAGCCTCCCCTTTTGCGACTGAGTGTGGGTGTGAGTGTGAGTGTGAGTGCGAGTGTGAGTGTGAGTGCGAGTGTGAGTGCGAGTGCGAGTGTGTGGTTGTCTGGTTGCATTATGATGTTGATTATGCAGATTATTATTATCAGGCAGAGCATAGGCTGTGGGTCTGGGGCTGAGCTGCAGGCCTCACCTCGTTGCATGATTCATAGTTAGTTGGCCGAGTGCATGCCTGAATGGTCTGAGCCGAGCCGCTTAGGCACGCCTGATGGGTTCGGGCCGAAGTGGGGTTCTATAATGGAGCGCCAGCCAAATGCATCCAGTGAACAATTGAAACTTATAATTAGTAGAAGCAGCACACGCACAAAACACCCCGGCACACACACAAGCACGCACAGCCGCCGGGGAATATGATTAATACTTCCCAAAGTTATTTGTTATTAGATTACACCTACCTAGCCGGGGTGCTGCACAATGAAAAAAATATCGATTTCGGATTTTTAAGTTAAGTTTAAGCTTGAATTAAGGTAAGGTGTATTAGCTTATTGGCCAATGGCCATACACTTAATGGAAATCCATATAAATAATTAAGTTAAACTTAATTAAGTAATAATCCTAAATTGAGCACTGCCAGTGCTTGAATGCTTAGTGAGTGTTTCTACGACAAGAAGCTGGCATATTGATCAGATTATCTCCTCTTTTTTCCCAGTGTCCTGAGTCTGGCATCATTTTGGGACTGCTTTGTACTCGATGGCGCTCCATTGTCTGTTTGCTGGCATTGTCTGTTCGGCTTTGTTTTCATCGCCTTCGACGTTGCCTTGCGATAAGAGTCTCTCCTTCTGGGTATTTTGGCGGTGGGGCGGCTGGGGATGTCGAAACTTCAAATTGAAAACTTTAATTAGAATTATTGTTATTTTTGTTGTTGCCTCTGCTGCCATTGTCAATGGCTTTTAAGTGCCCAGACCAACTGAAACTCACCTTCGTCTGGGGTCTTCAGGTCCTGCCAAAGTTGACGCAAAACTTTTCCGCAGGAACTTGACGCGTGTTCAACATACTTGAGCGCCCTGTGCTGCCATTCCCTCGCCGACCAGGGGAAATATCCATCTCGGCAAGTGCAGTTTTAATATGTTGAAACTTTTGTTCGGAAATCAGTTAGCCGCTTAGTTTGCCACCCGCCTCCCCCTTCCACGGAGGAAATGTCTGGCACGCCTCCACGCCCCTCGATATTCAAACTCGAGGCGCTTTTATCAATCATGCAACTTAGGCATATGTATGTGTGTATATATGTTGCTCCGCTCAACTATGTACTTCCTGCTTAATTGTCAATTAGTGGGCACATACTCGTATTTTGTAAACGTTTTTCAAACTCAATCGGCCGCAACCAATGGATCCGCGCCCCCAATCAATTTATTTATTTTCCATTCGGCGCGTTCGTCGGAAAAATAATACCAAAGAATTCCACGTGGGGGTACGGGAACAGCAACTATTAATTAGATTGGCCGCAAATTAGTGGAACCTATTCCACAACACATACATACATATGTACTACGCACTCTGCACAGGGCTCGTTCTTTTTAGGCCTTAGTCGTGTTCTTTAATTATTAAAAATGAATTTCATTCTAATTTATAATGAGCTGGTTTGGTCAGGTCCATTGTTGCTGTTGTGCGTCGATTCTTTGTACACATACAAACTGAATTGTGGTTGTGGTCCTATTATGGGATTTCAAACAAATTGCTTTATGGGCAAATCTGATTCACTTAGCGTGTGATTTTTGTGGTGCGAAATTTGATGCCGCACAACATTTCTTCACCAGAAATTAGTGAAGGGTTTTAGCCAAATTAAAGAAGTATACAATAATTATATGCCTGGCAACAATAATTTTATTGGAAAGTTTATCAATTTTCGAGCAAACTGCTTTCATTGGCTCCTCTTTCATGTGCTCTTTGATTAATATTAAACAATCGCAGAACAATCACTTCCAGATAATATAAATATCTCTTCCCCCATCAATCAATGTCATGTCTCCCCTTTGATTGTCCAAACACTTGGTTAAATAAGCATACTCGTATATAGGCGTGTATAAAAAGCGCACAATGAACTCAGTCAAATGTCAAGCAATTACAGCACATGCAGATAAAACTTCAGCCGTCCTCGTTCGGTAACGATCGAGTGTCGATCATTTATCAATATTCATGGCCCGATCAATTCGACCTCTTGCCACACATTTGTTGTAGCCCCGAACTCGTCAGCCTCTAAATTGTCCGCGTTTCGCCATATTGTTCTAATTGCAGCCATTTGTTTGGCTCTTCGCACCGAAAATAGACCGTGCAACCCGATGCGCGATGAGGAATAAAGTGAAGTGCGTGTCGTTGTTTTGAAATCATCTGTGGCACAGACATTGTGGAGTGGGTTCCCTAATTGATATTAAATAACTCAACGGACACACATCGCACAACCTGTTACGCAAGGCCCATTCGGGTAGATATTATAAATAAATATAAATATGTATAATGTATATACATATACATTAAATAAATGCAAAGCCATAAATAAACCGCCGACCAGGTTGGATGGCGGCGAAGAAACAGAATAAAGAACACCAAAAACACGAAAACCATTTCTCAAATATCTCAGCTCAGAATAAAACACAATAGCGTTTATCATACTTAAAAAACTTGCCATATTTTATGCATTATTTACGCACTTTACTACAGATGGAACTGTGACTAATTAAGCAATTTTTGAGCCAAATCAGAGGCCGATTTCGCGATTTTCGCTTTGCCATTAAGGCTTACTAATTATTTATGGTCTTAATGATAAGTTTTCGTTCGGCTTTTGTTCGTTTATGAACTCTTTTTATGTCGTTTCCATTGAAAACTCGATGTGGTGTTATCCGCTTCTGTTTTTACGCTTCCCTCCTGAAAGGTTTTGTTGAAAACGCTGACAGAGGCACGAAATTGGATTGTATGTATTGGCGTTTTTCTGGCCATAAAATCTGTGTTTTTCTCTTTTTCAATATGAATCAGATATAATGGAAATTTGAATGAGAAAGTATTGAACTAAATTGGAACTTATCATTAAAGTCTGTTATCTAGTGTTGCATAACTAAGAAATTAATATTAGGTCTGGCAACAACCAAATAAACCTATTTAACGTTCTAGGAAAAACACTCGGGTTTTATGTAGCTACCCCTTACTATCTTTACTTTCAATCTTGTTCTACTCACAGGGTACCATAACTTCGACTCAGCCCGTTCCATTCTGGCACTACTTGACTTTTATTTCATAAGTTTTAGAGCCCTCATTAAACCATTTTTACAGCCACGACTTGACTTTTGTTTTAGCTAGCTGGCCATCTTGGGCTGCTCTTTTTTAATTCCCGCCGTTGATTGCCTGTGCCCAGTTCCCCATTGATTCTGAGCCCGATTCGTTTTCGTTATTGCCATCTATAAGTGCGTAATTTACTTAAGCTGCTTTCGGCTTAATATGCGCATTTTAATAGATTTGTTCCACTATCGTCAGGGCAATAAATTAATAAAACGCTCAGCCGCAGCGGCCAACCTGCCTTCTCTCCTTTTCCAGGCCCGCTTCAGCGTTTCCTTTTTCCTCTGGCCTATCCATGCATTCTGCACCTCTCGACTGGGGCTTGGTTATGGGTATTACACTGACAGAAATTACATTCGAACGCAGCTCACTCGAACGACGTTTGGCATGATCACACATTCGGACATTTGGCAAGCGGGTAACAATACTCTTTTATTGCCCTGACCACATCGCATGAACAAACTTCGCCATCAAGCCACATCAGAGCCAAGAGCCCAGAGGTGTGCATATTTTCGCGCAGTGCAGAGGTGGGAACGGGTCTGAAAGCTTTTCAGCTGCGGCTGAGTGCCTCTAAGATGCAACTAATGATAACGGCGGCGCAGACACCGACTATGGCCATGTGGATGGGATGGGCTTGTGCCCGGCTTTTGTCTGGGCATGGCTTGCTTTTAGGGGCTGTGGCAGAGATGCAGCTAGTAGATGCAGCTCGATTAAGCTGCTTACCTCCTCTGCAGGGGCGTTGCATTTTGGGTGTAGCTGCCGCATCAGCGAGGTCGCCACAGCTGACAGCTCAATGGCCCCATGTGGGTTGAGTTTGTTTTGTGTCAGCTCACAGTTGGCTCCATTCATAATTATCAACCTGGCAAGCTGCCTACCTTCTCCAGCTGCGAGCGGGGGAGAACCGGAGGAAAGGGCGGACGGCATCGCTGCGCTTTTTCACGCTTTGGCGGCTCATTAAAAGAACCGCAACTGACATTGCCCTTTGTCCCAAAACTTGCACTGACACACCGGCCACGCCTCTCTGGCACTGAGAACAACTAGCATTAACAATAACATATTGTTCAGTTGAATTACTACAGGTTTTCAATCGTTTGTATTTCACTTCCTTAATCTGTTCCTAGCCTTGTACAGCAACTCTTTGTATTTTGAAGTGTTTAGTAGGAACGCACCCGATCTGCGATTGCAGTGTAGGCGTTGCAGTAGGCGTTGCTTATTGTGCCACATGCAGAAGAGCTTCGAGAGGAGCAGTCAACCCCTTCGGCTATGAATTATGTTTGCTCGCTCAAGATTGATAGTTCTCTGCAGGCTGCATAGGCGTCATCCCCGTCATCCCCGTCATCCCGTCATAATGTTCTTCTTTGGGGCCTGCCCCAATCTATCTCTATCTATCGGTGTGCAAACTCACCCGATGTCATTCCCGTGACCCAGTTAGTTCGCCCCAAAGTGAGCGGGCTGTTCTTTAATTAGCATGCGAGTATGGTGAGGCAGGTGCGCGGGTTTGGTGCGAAATGTGATAATTTGTGGATGAGTGCCATTTGAATATTGCCCCCAACTAAGGAATATTTTGGGGCACATAGCCCATTCTGGGGCGTACCGAAAGGTCAAAGTGGGTGCGGCAGCACAGAGAGAATTGCAAATTGACCTGCTCATTATGGAATTTGGCTCAACGGGCTTTGGTCATCAATTTGTGGCACTTTAAAAGGGTTATCCGGGAATTTCAAAGGATGCCCTGTTTTTAATGTGCGCATTGCATTCTCGGAGAAATATCTTTTTGGGCAGGATATAATGGATAGGTTTGGAAGGGAAAAGTAAATCAGGCACGTCCACATCTAAATCCCACCATATTCAGCAAATGGTTGTTTGACTCATCGTGTGTACTTTACATTCGAGCACTTTACTACGCAATTGTGGGTCCTAAGAAAGTTATAAATCTCAGGAGCGCAGTCGGTAGTTTCCCCGCCCCACCCCCAAATGACTTCCAGAGGCACTTCGAGCCAAAGCCAGAGTCAGAGCCAGAAGACATTTCACTGCATCAACAAGTATGCAGCAATTTGAATTTGGCTTCTCTGCATAACAGAAATCCCTTCTGGCATTCACCTCCGGCACGTGTGCGAGTGGGCTTATTCCCATAGAGACCCGTTCTAATCCCTCTGCTGCCATGCATCCATCTCTGCTCTGCAGTCTGAAGCGAAAGAGGTTAAATCCAATTCGGTTCAGCTTTTCGGTGGCCTCTTCCAAATCCCCTCCTGCGCAAACAACAACAATGGGTGCACAGAGTCAGCCTGGGGTCAGTCGGAAAAGAAGTGAAGTGAAGTGAAATAAAATATATAAGAGGAAAGTCTAGGCTTCCAAAGTGCAACAGCCACTTCAATTTCAGTGTAATCTCTTTAAACGTGAAACTACAATCGAACCCCATGTGAGTTTCAATTGGAAAGGGAAAGGGAGTGGAAATCAATTTTAGATGCCGCTACACTGTATTTGATTTCATTACTCCTCCGTTTTATTACTTTTCATGTACGGACAATCAAACATTGATGTCAGAATTTAATATGCTGTATAAATCGTTTTGAGCCATTGACACATTCATGCGATCGTTCATTCGTTCATTCGTTCACTCGTTCGTATTCCGTATTTCGTAGTTCGTATTCGTATCCGTATCCGTAGAATCAACAAACCAGAGTTGTCTCCATGGAATGTAACTGCCCATCTCCGTCACCCATTTTTCGGTATTTGTATGGAAAAAATATTTATATTTACACGCAGCTCATACAGCGGCATCGCCACCCCACCCCACTCCACTCCTCTCCACACATATATTTATCGTTATTTTTGTTCTTCTCTGCTTTGTGAATAGCACACATGCATGTAAAAAATAAAAAAAAAAAAAAAAAAGAGAAGAGAAGCGGATGGAGAATTTTTCACTCTTATTGCTTTTCGAAGCTTTTCCATGGTTCACATTTCATTTATTTTCACTCCAGCCTGTATGGCTGTGTGCACTTCACAACTTAATACACTTTATTATTGAAAATATTTTTTATTACAAGTGGGCTGCGCCTGATCGCTGAGAGGGTTTCCCGGAATTATTCGTTGGGGTATTTATACCTACATATACACACGTGTATGTGTAGTGCTCATACCACCCTGCCCTTTTCCTTCTTTTTTTTTTTTTTTTTTCTTTTTTTTTTTTTCTTTTTTTTTGTTGGCCCTGACACGCAGCTCTCATAGTTCCGTTTGTTGGGCATTGATTTGCTGCACTCGTTTCCACGAAATACAAATATAAATACATGCAATACCAACACTCTTTTCATGCATGCACATAGTGGTAGCCACTTTCGTAGCATTTTTATATGCTTTTTATAGCCCCTCTCTGATTTTGATATTCATGTTGCATGTTGCTGACTTCTGAAGTTTTTGGCAATTTGGAACTTTTTCTTTCTGTCGAGTGGGCGGCCCCGAAAAAACAAAGTGAAAAAACAATTGGATAGCCCTCCGCATTGTTTTTTTTTTATTATTTTTTTTTTTATATTTGCATTTTTTTTTCGCTTTCATGCGTTTTGTTTTTGAGGTTTTTCGGCGGGGATGTCGAATTTTTTGTATTTTGTTGCGTATGCAAATCTCGCCTGAACTTCTTTAATGAACTAATTTTGCCGCAGAGCTGCGATCTCGTCCGATTATTTATGTATTTCTCGCTTACCCTCGCAAAGCCGAATTCAATTAGGCCTCCCATCCCTTGTTTATTTATGTGGCGTTTGCCGAATGGCTGGCTGCCTCATTTGCAAAAGTTGGCCGAGAAAAGATTCGCTTCGCAGCCTCACTCGCTGTTTTGTGTATGTGTCAGTTTGATAAATGATATCAATTTCTTTTAGACCCCACTCACACACACACACACACACACACACACCCGCACACGCACACGCACACGCAAGCATAGAGAACATCAAAGTTTGTTTTAGAATGTTTCTGTTTTGCCTCACTGGCTGCTGCCCCCCTCAAGCCCCTTCAAGTTCAAGTCCACTTTTGCCAATTTGACACTTTTAGCGATGCGCGTGTGCCTTGGCACTTGAATTTCAAATGTATCTCAAGGCCTGTCAGCTGCGAGCATGAATTTTTAATGCGGAACGGGGCAATCTCTTAGGGAGCCCGTAGTCTTCCCAATATGCTAATCTACCCAGCGAGTTGAGTCGCATCAAGCGGAAAACTTTTCATTCCCAGATTTGACTAAGTAAATTAACCCAAAAATTCGGCCGAAGAGTAAATGCTGTGCGGCAAACGAGGGCAACAGGTACATACAGCACAGATTGAATTATTTTCTTTAAAAGTGCCATACACATACCCTCTTAACCAACCAAATAATCTCCGCCAAATTTAAAATGCCAACGGACATTCATAACGAGCATACAATTAACACGAATTCCCATTGGCAGCCAGCTATTAGTCCAGAAAAACACACATCGCAGATACATTTGTATCTGTATCTGCAGACCCACCAAGTAGCCAGATACGAAAAAATCCGATCCGGCGACAGACGGTCGGCTAAAAGGGCCGCGGGGCGAATGGTTCCCAGATCTCCCATGTAAATGGCATTGGAATAGATGGCAGGGGGGAGGGGTGGCGGACTGGAAAAACTTTCGGCCACTAATCTATAATGCTGTCAGCCATTAAACAACTGAAAAACCAAATTTGTAACTCATTAGCCAAGAGGGAGAAAGAAGGGAAAGACATAAAAACACAAAATAAGTAAAACGAAAAACGAAAAACGAAAAACGAAACTAGCCAAAGTGAAGGACTGATAAATGCCACTCGGCTTGGCTGTCTCATTTGGACTGCCAAATAATATTTAATTATAAACAAATAAACGAGACCCCGGGGTTAGACACGTCCCGCAAAAGGTGCCGAGTGATTAATTATTATGTCAGGGAATTAAATCAAATATTTGAGTTGGCACAGACAGCATTGCTGGCTTATTTGGGTTTGGGTGTCTGTTCGAAATCACGAAATGCAAATAAAAATGACTTTAAGAAAGTCGAGGGAGATGGGGAAAATGCCATAATAATTTCTTCTTCTTTCGCTGGCGGCGGCATGAAAAATTGAAAAGCCAACAGGCCGCGTTTAAAGATAACATAATCCATGGCCTGGAACCGTGAGCAACCTTTTTTTGGTTTTGGTTTTTGGTTTCATTTTGAAGGGAGACGACAGAGACGGGAAGATAGCGAGGGAAAAACATTAGCATATATCAATGCCAAATGCAAATAAATCATCAATAACATTTCTCTGCCACTTATGCACCACTTACAGATACTTACCCGGCGACGAAGATACATACCTGGAGAGCTGCAGCTGTGCAGCCTGCATTATTCTCCTGGAGGAATGGAAGGAGGAATGGAAGGGGGACTGGAAGGAGGACTGGAAGGAGGACTGGAAGGAGGACTGGAAGGAGGAAAACCCAAAGCCAACGCCAACGCGTCTCGTCGACTGTCATGTGCGAGTTTTGTGGCCCCTAACTAAGGCGCCTTGCATAAATTTACGCCAGAGGATAAGCCAAAAAAAAGAAAAGAAGAAGAGCGGGGGAAGAGCGATGTGAAGAATACTGGCAAGGCAAACATAAAGCAATTTTATGCGTTTTTAAAATGCGGCAATTGACTGAAACAACAAAAGCGAACTGCTGAGACGAGTGGAAAATTCAGGCAAGCCGCATGTGAGCACGTTTTCCGCTCTTCCGAAGGGTAAATCAAATACGAGGCCCAGACCGCATCGAAAGGAACAAGTACCCAGTACCCAGTACCCAGCACCCAATACCCAGTACCCTCTGCCATATCTCGGTCGCTGATAAGCAATATAACGCAAATGCTTGATGGTTTGTTGACGACCAACAAAAGTTCTTGAGCGTGTGTGTAAACATTGGCCCGCCAGTCGACCGACTAGCAGTCGTGGAAATGCTGAAAAACAGAAAGCAGCAAGCAGCAAGCAGCAACAGCGGAGAGCATCTGAAAACGGCAGCAAGGACATCGAAGGAGCCAGCGCTTATAAATGCGCTACAGTTACAAATTGTAGCCACAGCTGTGCGTGTGTGTTCTGGTGTTCTGGTGCTGTGCGGCACATGTGCGCTCTAAACCATTTATAAGTGTAACAAAAGCAACGCACACACGCCAACGCCAACGCCACCAGAAAAGCGAAACGGGAAAGAAGTCTGGGAAAACAGTGAAAAGCTGAAAGCTCTTGGCACAAGTGCAATGCATAAATATAAACAAAGGGATACGAACTGAAGACAGCGAAAACACGATACAAACAAGGTGTAATGTTTTTTTTTTGTGATAAACAAGTCCGGCCATAGATTCATAATTTAAAGCTCGAGTCGTCGTACTTTAAGCTGCTAATCCAAATGAACTGCCTAATCGTAATATTTAAAATTCAGGAAAGCAAAACAAAGTGTAACTTAATCGCGTACAACAGCAACTGCAATTGGACTGTGCGAAAAGTTATATAAATAATGTGTAGATATAATTGAGCCGAACCGAATTTCCCAGTGGGGATGGATGCGCCGCCATTCGTGGTTAAGTGATAAAAGTGCAATACCCGCAATTGTATCTGCAAGATACATTAGCGTCGCGTCTGTAATTTGGTGTGTTGGTATAATAGCAACTCGGCGCAAGCAAAATATTTAAAATTGAGCAATTTATATGCCAAATGTGTAATTTTGATGTTTGGCCGAGAAACATTTCGTGTATGGCACAGAGCAGATGTCGACTAAACAGGACTACAGGAACTTTAATTGCGACCAGTTGGTGAAGTTAAGTGTGTGCAGCAAACCGAACGGCATTGAGATACAAAGCGTGTCCATAAGATATTTTTGCAGCAGGCTGCGTACGCATGTGTGTGTGTGTCTGCGTATGTGATGTGCTACAATAAAGTTGCAAGGAACATTAATTGCAACTGCTACTAGTAGAGTAGCAGATGGCTTAGTTGGATCTCGGCGCTAAACGAATTCGTATCCAAGAGATGCACTTTTAGCAAACCAAAAATATTTGAGATTTGAAATGACTAAATGAAATAGAACAAAGAGCTTTTTTGCCGCCTTGATTCCACAAATGCAGTTTATCCGAAACCAATCGATCACCAACCCGTTTACCATTATTATTTCCAGAGCATCGTCCACAATTAGCGCCATCGTAGCCAGGGAGCCAAGAAACAACCAATGGAACATGTTGATGCCGGTGCGGGAGTACAACAAGCACATAGCCAAAATACCAAACTGCAAGATGAGGCAGCGGCCGACGCTTAGAGCCACCTTCGCATCCCTGCTGCTGCTCCTCCACGTCGCCCAGACGCTCGACCCGGCGGCTGCCAGTAGTTCAGCCGGAGGAAGTGGTGCCGCAGCGGTCGGAGCTGCAGGTCCTGCCGCGTCCGGTGGTGCGGGTGGCGGGAGTCTGAGCAGTGGACTCAGTGGACCCACTCTCATTGCCAATCTCACGGAACAAGGCAGTCCCGGTGTGTATAATTCGACAATGGGTTAATGCTAATTACCCGTATATATAGTATAAACATGGCATTTACGTGGCAATTTGCTGACCTTTTTACCTTTTGGCCCCCAACGTAAACGACGTCGCCATTTCGGTATTTGCAAGAGGTTTATGCGGAGTCGTTTCTCTGAATTTCGCTTACCAGAACATCCATTACGAGCCAACTAATCAGTGAAATTACATTGTCCGCGTCCCTTTGTACATGATTTTAAACAAAAATGATTATTTTTCAAGACAAGCGAAACGCTAAATGAATAACGTCTCTTTTCGCCAAGTCAAGAATTCATGATAATCCCAGCATAAACTTAGAATGTTTGTGTGTATTTCCTTGTGCGCATTTCCGGTTTCTGCTTCCGGTGGCCACGCGGCGGGGGTGGGAAAAACTATTAGCCTCTTGGCGCTAAATAACACCACCTACGCCCACTCCTCACCGCTACTGCTACTGAAGCAAAACACTAAGCATCAATTAACCCAATTTTCAGAATCCATTTTCACCTGCAGTTACGGTTCCAGCTCATAGCTCCGGAGCTTTGGCTTTTCGCTGTATTTTCTAGCTGCGTGCTTCACAGCTCCATACTTCATATAGTATGCTAGTATGCTAGTATGCTAGTATGCTAGTATGCGAGTGTGCGAGTGTGCTTTGCTATGTTTTTAGAAAGCGCGTTGCTCCTTTGCCCTTTTTCCTTCCAGCAAATACCCAAGTGGCGGCGCTGAGGCCAACGTCCATGTCCCAATTCCCCCAACCCACCTAATCCTATAGGTTTAATGCCGGGCACTGTGTCCAGACTTTTTCGAGTTCCGTGCCGTTTCTTCCCTTCTTTCGCAGGCGTTGGCGCTTTTGTTGTAGTTTGGTTTGGATTGGTCACTGGATCTGGAATGGAAATGGATATGGAAATGGAGTGGAAGCTGAAATCATAATTAATCCATTGATTTTCAACTTTTTTCAGCTTAAATAATTCGCACAAATCATTTCAGCAATAAATACAAGTTCTTTCGCAGCATTTAACAATGAATATTTCAGCAAACAAAAGTTTTTTCAGCCAAGGTTTCCTTATTTGTTTTCAATAACATGGGATCCAATTACAAATTGATGAGCAGGTAATGAACGTAGCAAGAAAAAATTTAATCATTTTAATTTGGAAGCGCCAGTGTTGCGAACTTTGATTTGCATGTAAAGTCATAAATAATTCATTTTAACACATTCAACATTTATGAATACTTTTTTCTGTGCTCTTTATATTCTAGCTGTCGCTATTAATCAAATTACACGTTTACTACATGCATTTTTAAATTGCTTATTTATGTCGCTACGCTTATGCAGCCGCCTGGAAATTTTGTGTGACTGAGTGTCATAAACTGCAGAATGCGGGTGGTCATCTCACCTGGCGCCTGATTGATTCTCCCAGTCAAAAAATAAACGCGGCCAGATGTCGAGGATAATAAATTTCCAAGGATCTAACTACACTTGGGATGCATTCTGGAACTTCTGGAAGTCTGCTGCACAACCCCAAATAGACGAATAGAAATTATTTATAATAAAGTAAAACCACCTTTAAACTGGAAAAAGCGGGAAAGTCAACTTCCTTTAGGTTATTCTTAAAATATGTATTGTGAATATTGGTGTATTGGTGAATAAAGTCTGCTTATATGTTTAGAATATTTGATAAAAAACTATATTATTTGAAAAATTGTAAAATTATATGAAAAATATTATTCAATTGTCAACGATGATGATGCAGAATTTTCCGAATTATGGGCTCTTAATGCCTGCAAAAATTGTTAAAGTGGCTACAGAAAAAGTTAGTAACTAATTTTGCACCCTAACAACTGTGTTAACTAGCCCTAAGATCTGGAAATAAAAACTCATTTATATAAAATACTGGAAATGGTCTTGTGGTGTGTCATCCTTTTTGGTTTCGTTTACATGTCGAACTGTCGATCAAGCAACTCCGCATTGCCATTGGTGGGGGGTCGGGGACGCAGGAAGTTGTCTTAACCTGTCCATAAAGATGGCACTCCTCGGCCTACACGATTGCCGTTAAGAACTCGTTTTAATCTGAGACTTTTACCTACCTTCCTGCGGTGTGTTCTGCTGAGCTGAGCTGAGCTGCGGCTCTTGTTATTGCCGTTTGCCGTGAGATACGTTTTTTATGCACTTTCTGGCTGCATCTTGATAGGCCGGAGACGGACCGGGCCAAAAAGATTGACTCCGGCCTAGTGTTGATAAGAGCCCGCTCGAACGGCCGATAAAGTCAATCAATCAGCTGGCAGACAGCCGCGGCTCAAAGCGGACTTAATTATCTGTTTAGATAGCTGAGAGGCCAAAAATAGCCCACGTTCGTGTGAGTGTTATGTTAAATATGCTACAAAAGCGGTAATTTAATATGCCAATTGTGTGGCGAACAATGACCACAGTTGGCTTATGGTTATGACCATATATAGCTGGCTTCTGAGATGCTCGAACAAAACTTGGAATGGCCTTTATAAACATATTAGCAAACCATTTGAGCAGCTTAACAATTTGCTTGAAAGCATCGGGGCAATAGTGAAGATATATGGCATACAGATACATAATACAGAGTTCATTCATAAAATAGCTTTATGTGGATGTCTGGTATAATGGCATACCAGTAGGTATAATGATATCACTCTTTGTTCGTCTGAGGTAAAATAAACTTTGTTTACAATAATTATTATTCTAAGTTATTATTCGGCGTTTACGGCTTACCTGGATAAATAAGCAGGCAACTTAACCATAGTTAACATATTGACTTTGGGATTGCAGCATAATGTATTTATTTAACTCTTGCGCCGCATTCTTGCTAAAAGAATTTATCTTAAATTTGATTTCGTTAAATTGCCTCTAAAATTATGTGCTGAACAATTTGCCAATCCAATTCCTGCCGAACCTAGAGCCACCCAAGAGGAAAACTTGTCGATTGCCAGGCCCTGGCCGAGCAGAAGTAAAACTTTCACATAATGGCTCCGAAAGTTCCACACCCCGGCGCAGTATTGAGCTCACCTCTTTGCTTTGGCCGGGCCCAAAACTTGTTCTTTTCGCCTGCCAAACAAATAGTTGGCCATAAGAAGTTGTTCAAATATTTATTTACTTTTTCAAGTTGCAAGCATATTTCTTTTTTGGTTTGTTTTTATTTTTTTTTGAGAATCGTGTGTGTCTCTCCTTGTGCGCTCTTCTCGCCCGGATTGGGCCAATGTTTATGTATAATTCCCTGGGCAAAGTTACCAGGTGGCAGTTGGTGTGGCTGCTCTTACTTTTTGCACTCGTAGGAGTCCAGACCCAAGCAATAACAAATCTTTTCATTAGTTGCGTTAGACAAGTTAGTTAAAAAGTGCACTTTAGGCAAACAAATGCGTATCTGCAAAGAGGCGAAAAATTCAAAACAAACCCAAATTGAATGGGACAGGAGAGGAAATCAGGTAAGCCAATAACCAGGAGGAACTTGGTCGGCACTTCGTCTGGTGCGAAACTTTTATGGGGGCTACTGAGCATAATGAAAGCATAACATTTAGTTAGCACTTGTGCATTCGCTATATAAACTGAAGCCCCTGCCCTGCGTGTACCTACACCGGATAGACAACAACTTTTCATTAATAACTCAAAAATGTTTTGTCTTCAAAAAGTCTTCACCTCACTCCCCGCAGTTCGGGATCAGGATGCTTCTTCGTTCCGTACGAAACTTTTATACTGCTGTGCTGAAAACAAATCAAAGGAGTTTCCGACAAAGTTATATTTCCCCTTTTTTTCTTTCTTTTTTTGATGGCCACTGAGGGTCGGGGGGAACAGACTGTGACAAACAATGACAACGGCAATGAGCAGCCCAGGCAAGCCCATGACAATGGCAATTAAAGCTGCAGCTACGGAGCAACAGCTACAGCACCAGCTACAGCTATAGATACAGATACAGATACGGAATCGGTCCAAAGTTGGTCCGTAAAAAGCATGGAAACAAGTATGGCGAATGGGTAAGAACTCTGGTAATAAAGGAAAATTATGATGATTTTCTATTTGGCATCGCGCTGAACAAAATCGTTTGGCGCGAAAACAAAGAACCATAAAACCGGGTCGATTCTAAGAGGGAGTCCCACTAACCACTTACCAGCGAGCAGCGAAGGAGAAAGCGGAGAGAACCAAGTGGAAAAGAAATTAAATGACAGGAAAATATAAGTATTAAGCGATAACATTGTTTTCCTATCCCGAGAGCGTTAAGTGAAATCATTCACAGTCGAAGGAACTGGCGACACGATTAAAACTCCGCACAAAGGAGTGAGCAAATGGAAAATGAAAACTGGGTACACCTTTGAGAGTCAATACGTGTAAGTGGGAGGAACTTTAGCTGTTAGGAGTGTGCAATGGATTCAATCGAACGGATTATTATCATTTGATGAACCCTCTTAAAATGCAACAATTTTGATTGTTTAACTTACAATATTTCTAAAATATAAACATATGCACCATGATCTTTTAAAATTAATGTTGGCACCCTTTGAATCTCTCAACTCTTTGACAAATTGGTGTATGAATGATTCTCCAGTTTCCTGTCAAAGCGCCCGCAATTTCAATTTCCATTCTGGCAAGTGCCGTGGTGCTCCTACTACTCCTTGTCGTTCATTATCTGCTTTGTAATGTCTGTTTATTAACAATAACGTGTATAAGAAAGACTGCACGGAGCGGGAAAAATGGCTGGGAAGAAAGCAAAGGAAAGGCAAACCGGCAAAACGGCAAAGGGAAAGCGCAAATAATGTTTAAGCAATTTGTTGTCGTTTCGTTTCATTAAATGTCCATTCGCCCCCATTGACCAGCCCCCCGGCCGACTGCCGCCCATCCTCCACTAACTGACTACTGACTACTAGACGGTACTCCGTATTTCGTATCTGGGCCGGGGGCTGTCATTATAATTTGCAAAAACTCGCTGGGAGAGCGAAAAAAATTAGCAATAAAATGAAAAGCAAAGTGAAATGGCCGCAGGAGCTGAATCTCCGCCAGAGTCGTGGCCACTTGTTGCCAGTGATTTCCTGCACTGATGGTCGGGCAGGGGCATCTGCGGATGCGGGGGCGCTTGGAGGCGACTGACGCTTCCTGGAGCTTGGCGCTTCCACTTGGCAGTGTCCGTACGAGAAATCATTATTGCTCTGCCTTCCCTCTCTGGGCAATCTATTTACACAATCTATATACCCTAGTAGAGGGTACTCGTATTGCGAAAACTCAGAAGGAAACCATCTTCATCCATCTTCAGATCAAGAAGGACAAGGATCAGGAACTCTTTGGGAGTGATCTTTATCCGATTCTATTTTATAGATTAAGGATAACAACAACAGTCACATCAGAACCTTGATTGGATGCTATAAAACCAATATATATCCAGTACAAAAAATTTAAGGAGTAGTGTGCGTGCATATAATTAATTTAATTTTAATTTAATTTTGATTAAAAGGGTATTAGGACTTCGACTCCCAACTCCTAAAAGAATTCTTTCGTTACCATCATTTTTTCGATGTTCTTTTTGTTTGTGGCGCTGTAAAAATTATTATTTTTATGCTGCCTGGCTGGCTGGCTAGTCAAGTCGAGCATAGCGAGGCTCTCTGCCCAGTGAAGTCGAGTAGAGTGGAGTCGAGTCTGTTGCCGTCTTCATGCCACTTGAATGACTCATTAAAAGTGATTTCATTTTAAAACATTTTCCTCGCTGCGGTCGCCGCTCCTGCCCCCGATCCTTCGACCCTTCGGCTGCAGATATCCCGCTCCACTTTCTTAGTCATTGTCGTTTTCTGCCGGGCTTAGCGCCTTATCAGCTGGCTGAGCCGCCTCTCATTTCCTCCGTCTTCGAGTTGGCCGTCATTTAATTTACTTTCGAGTTTACTTTTTTAATTCGCTTAGCTACTTTGACTGTGCGTGCTGTCGTAAATCCTTGAAAGGAAAAACGGAGGAGGCAGAGAAAGTGGAATTGTAGGGACAGGAGTAGGACACTTGGCCAGCGATAAGCCAAGTGAGTCAGGCCAAGTTACTTTGCGTAATAAGATACGAAATTGCAATGTGCAGCGCAATATCGCCGCCTTCGCCAGCCTTCCCCGCCCGATTCCTTGCCTAATTCCCCAGATAAGCTGCATTATGCGCCACACCGGTGGCATAATACCAACATCTTCAGCGCACTCCCAGTTCCGAGCTGGCCATGTTGCGCATCCTGCTCATCTCAGCTGCGTGTGTGAGTGGGCGCCCCTTGAGCAGCGGCAACATGGTGGCCTCCAGAATGGACGGATGCGCGTATCGCCCTCAGGAGGACCTGCATCAGGTTGCATCATCAGAGCCTTATTCAAATCAAGCTGGATTATTCTCAAAAATTGACCAAATCCAGGAGGAACACTTACACAATAGCAATGGAAATACTTCGAAAATGTTTCCAGATATATGTGTTTATTAGTTATATATTTAAGTCACGGGATTCACTTCCAAGCAATAGTTGCAATAGTGCATATTTTTATAAGAAGGGTATATAAATAAAGGGTTAATAAATCATTTATGTATCTCTCGACAGCAAGTGAAATAGGTTGCTTGCCTGACACTACACTATATATTCGAGTTCCACTTCAGAACGAGGGCCTAGGGCTCCCGTGCTCGTACTCCGGTGAACTCTGGTGAAGCCCCTGCGATTCGCTTTCATTAGAGTTGCAACAGCAAGTTGAGTGTGTGCTTCTGGGGTCTGCAATTGGTGGCAGCTGTGTGGGCGTTGCTGCTGGGCAATAAATTTCCATTTAGCCATGAACAACAACTAACGGCTTCTGCGGCGACCGACGACCAACTCAGTTCAGCGCAGCTCAGCTCAACTCAACTCGACCCGATATATCCGCGCAGGCCGCTGGGAAAGCGGCGAATGAGCAGCGGGCGCTGCCCAATGAAGCGTCACGTGGAAATGGTTATAATTGCATCCGCGCTACGCCCCTCCGCACGCCCCGCACCCTAGCCGCCTTTTGTACACCCCTTTGTACACTCGGAAACAAGTTTATGAACTGTCATTAATTTACTAGTTTTACTCCCAAAATTATCCCCACTTCAAGAAAATTAGTAAGCTCCGGAGAATGGCTAAGTCTAAAAATCTCACACTTCGGAATCTATTTTAATATATACGATTTCCACATACAAGCATATATAAATTACCATTAGCCTGAACCCGCTACCTTGTTTCTCAAAGTGCAGCGAGTCCGTCTTGCAGCGCGAACTGTAGTTGGCACGGGGCAATAATTTTGACGCTTGATTGATCAAAGCAGCAGCGCAGCAGTATCTGCATCCTCGTCCGCATCAACTGCTGTTGTTTTTATTGGCCAAACGGCCAAGTTACAGCAGTTTTACACGCTCCTGGTTGTCCGACGGCGGAGCTGCTGCTTTTTATGCTCTTATGCAGCGTTCAAAATTTTTATTTTTACTATGCAGCAGTCGATCCAGCAGATACAGATACCTTGGCCATCATCAGCCAGCGGCAGCCTTAACAGCTGACTGACTGAATGACGGACTGACTGACTGACTCACTGACTGACTGAATGACTGAATGACTGAATGACTGACTGACTGAATGACGGACTCGTGGAGCGACAGCCCGACTTGAGTGTGCAATAAATCAAATTTTAAGTCGCCTTTGAGCAAAGTTAAATTGCAGCCGGAAGCCCGGGAGAATTAACTATCATGGCTTATCAATAGTTTTAGTCAGCTGAAAAGAAAGCCAAAGCCATGAGAAAAATGGCAAGCTAAACTGCCAGATATGAGGGCTCTTCTCCAGCCAAAATATGAAGTATGAACTTTTCAAAGTCATTAATCCGAGAAGTAACTGGGAAATGGCCGTGGCTTCAGTGTGTGAATAAGAGCTTTTAGTTTCAGTTTTATTTGTTCCGAACCTATGAAAGTACTCGTATTCGGTAAATTGTTATTGTTGTTATCATCATAATAGCAGTAGTTTCTGTATAATCTTTTGATAGTGACACAAAAGAACGTGAAATCGAATGCGCAGCATGTGATTTACTGCCAGTGAAATCAATTAGAAAATAAATTGCACAATAACAATGTTAAAGCGTAAATAAATATAATGCTATTTGCCCGACTCCTAGAAATATTTCAGCCCTGCAGTATTTGTACATCTAATTGAAAGTAATACGTTCCAATAAAGTGCACAAGTTTCAAAGCAAATAATCCCATCATACAATAAATTATTGTCCCTTAACACGGGCAAATCAGCCATAATCTGATTATTTTTTCCCTTATGTGGTATTAAACTCTTACTTCTCCTCTCGACACCCCGAGTGAGCAGAGAAATTAGTTCTATCTAGTTTGAATGCATACCCCGATTGATGTTGTCTTTGCAATAGAAAAAAGAGGACTTCGTTTCAATTTGCCCACACTTCATGTGTGCCGGACCTAATCCCCAGAGCATCCCAGATGAAAATTGCATCTCATGGTTGGATTTCTTGTGGTACAATTATGAATGCCACTTGCAAGTGCATAACAATGGCCGGACCATTTCGTCCGAGATCCAAGCTCGGAGCTCCGGCTCCACTCACCAATCAATCCGATTTTGCCTCACACATCCCAGGGGCCATCAACAGTCTCGCATTTCCCCCCGATTGTTATCTGTACAGTGTACACCCATGCTTGTGTGCTATCGTATAGATACATGTTTGAATTGGGGACGCCCTTTTTTGGACTCCCCCGAACGACCTGGAACTCTCGATCTGCTATTCACTTTTTCGGTACCGGTCCCGGTCCCGGTCCCGGTGCCGGTGCCGGTCCTGGACCCATTTCACGTTCCTCCTGCTCGTAGCCCAGTTTCAGTTACAGTTCGAAAACAAAGCCACTGGGCAATGGTGCCAAACAAAGTGCACGTATCTGCAAGATACACGAACGAAAGCCCCGCAGAAATTGGGGGACTGGGGCATGAGGAGCACCCGTGGGTGTCGGCAAGGAGCCCGGCATGGATTTCGACTTAGGCAAATGCTGCTAATAAAACAATTATGCACTACACAAAGCAGGACAGCCCAGAAACGGAGACAATGCCAAAGTCTTTTTGCTAGTGATGAACTCATTCTGCAGTGTGGGAACCCAGATACATTTTTAAGGATCACGTGGGTACAGTCGTGTGCGGACTTACCAGTGTGGAATAGGGCACGGATGTACATATATATGTTGGACCCTTTTCGTTTCTGGAACTTAAAAAATAATAATAATTTAATATTCAATTTAAGCAATATTCAGGACGTACAAAAAAAGTATTATTAGACATTGAAGAAAGCTCCATCCATGTTTTCTAGCTCTTGTAGTTAAGACAGAAGGACGTAGTCAAATAAACTGGACTAGAGATTGTGATTTGAATTTAGTATTCCGAATTTTCGGTATCCCGTCACTATATCGATTTAATACATCGCGTGGCCAGCCATCATGTCATTCACGCGATCATCTCTGGTGTGCCCAGCTCAACATTCGATGCAGTGCATCATTGTTGGCTGTTGCTACGGCGGTTGCTTTTGGCGCTTCGGAGCGAGACCATTGTCCGCCCGTCGGCGGTGGCCTGTAACTGTAACTATGCGAAAAGCGGGTGCATATGTGTTTGTGGCAGTGCCAGTGCTGGGCATGAAAACTATGCCAAACAATGGCGCCTCAATGCCAGAGTCCGGGCCAGAAAAAGCAACCTCCCCTGGCTCTGAATCTGGCTATGAATCTGAAACCGAAGTGGGAACTTTTCGGAAACTCTAGGTCGCTGGAGGAGGAGGAGGCCCTGCACATTGCAAATGCACTGCATGTTGGGGGAAGTACCGGGATTGTCTGGGGCTTGTAGCTGGCAGCTTTTGGCCGCCGCGCATAAGTTATAGGCCAGAAACAATGGCAGCCAAGTTGGGCAGCAAAAAGCAAAACCGAAAAATTCGTTGTAATGAAACTTGTTCGCTGCTGTTTTGTTGTCATCGCTGTTGCCGCCGTCCCGATGCTGCTGCTGCATGTATCTTTTAGATAATCTTCATTTCTCGTTTGCGGCTAATGGCCTGGCACAGTGGACTCGCACTCAAGGATATCGCCGCCTGCCGGAGTCATGCTTTATGGCCACTATCTCGGGCTCGAGCTCATTCCTCACACATAATGCACTCGAAAAAAATTCCGTCCATAAGGAAAAAAAACAAATATATAAAAATATCTGTTAAATCATGAGAACCAGCTATAGTCGAGATCAATGAGATCGACTATCGGATAGAGGTGTTATTTACATCAGTACCTAATTCTATTGTCTAATATTTCGTATGTTGAGATACAAATGTACCTTAAGTGTCTTTTCATTAAAGATGGGCTCGTGTGAAGTACTTGGTATATCCGAAAGGTAGCCTTAGGAATTTTGTGAGTTCAGTGCGCCTAATGCCATCCTGCGGTGCAATGCTGTAGTCTTTAATGGATGATTGCAATAACCTCTTAAGCTGTGTAAATGTATAAAATATATAATATATACATATGTACGTGTATACCAGGCACCAGGCGGCTAAGAAATGTCTCTCGGTGCACTCATCTCCCGACTGTTCCGCTCCTTCGACGTCGCCTTCCGTCCCATCTTTTTTTGCTCCGCCTCAAAATGGGACACGTTGTGGTCTGTGTGTTGATGAGTGCGCCCCGGCTAAGTGAGGACTAAAAACTGAGCACCCAGGACCAGCATCATATCATCATGGCCTGCATTTCGGGCCTGGACTTGCCTTTTTGCGGCAACACAGTGACGCACGCACACATGTGCATATTAAGAGATACTCAAACTGAGATAGAAAGATACATTTGGACTTCCTACCATTTTGGCTGCTTTGTTTGATGGGCGGCGCACACGAGGACCCAGATTGAGACTGAGACTGAGAATGAGAATGAGAATAAGAACGGGTACGAGAACTGTGATTCCCTGGCCAGCTTCCTGGGACCCAAAGAAAATAAGCAGGAAAGATTCCTCGAGACTGGGTCGCCTCTTAGGCTTGGCAGCAAGATGTGTGCCACACTGAAACTCGAGATATTCGCCCTGATATCAATACAAAAGGCCGTACCCAAGGAGCGGCCTCGCCCAGTCCCAATTTTACCCGAACAGTTAGCCGCTAACGCATCTCGAATCTTCTCGCTCTTGGTCGCGTGGGCGTCTTCCCCAGCAGATTGCCTTTTTCGGCGGCCCAGGCGAGGAAGATGATAGCTGGAGCACTGGAATGCTGTCGGGGCTCATCATGTTCATGAATTAGCTCTGGCCCAAAAGTGAGAGACAATGCGGTTGGTTCTTGGCCAAGATGCAGCTTGTATTTTTTATGGCTTTGCCAGAGGATTGCTGGCCTGCTTAGACATGGATAAGTGTGCTTCGAAGTGGTAGTTTGGTTGAATTTTTCTAGACTAATATTGATATTACATATGTACATCTTAGAAAGATATAAATGTTAAACTCTACAATAAACTATTCAAATTGACACGAGCCCATTTGAAAATAAATTGCGAGTGCGTGCCTAGAATAGTTTAAACAATCATTGTTTTAGCTATTCACATTATGTTTTGTGTTCTTTTTTTTAAATCTCTAGTCTGACTAGACTGAGTTGTCAGCTGGGGACATATGCAATTAACAGATTTATCAAATGCAGTGCTTTAGCCGCGGCATTAACATTCAATTCCATTACCTGTCCTGCATTAAAAATGTATTTAATTAAAATTTAAATGTGCGACTGCCACAAATTAAATAAACAATTTTTAATTGAGCCGGGAAAAGCAAAAAGTTTAAGCAAATATCGAAAAAACGAAAAATAAATGGAACACAATGAGCACACCATTGTTGGGCACATGAGTGTATAATAAATATGCAAGTACACACGTGTACATACATATGTACATATTGGCCTGCTTTCCACTTTCTGTCAATAAACCAATTACAACAAGAACAGCTATCGCCGAGGAGCAACAATGGTAATAACATGCCCCACATGCGTGCAACGAAATGCAATTAAAAAATATGTTTTTTAATTGGTATCCGCCTTTCACCCACCTGCCGCGACATTAATTTGTGTTAGCCACCAACGCCAAAACGAACACCACGAGCCATTCTGCAGTCCAAGAAATGCGAAATTCGAGCCTGGCCGAAACATTTGGGTTCCAGCCGAAAGTTCTTTAGCCTTTGGTGAGGCGAAATTTTTGGCGTAATTTGAGCCGCATATTTATCATAAAAATCATGGGGGGCCCGGTGTCATTGTCGTTGTCACATCCACTCCACTGGCGCCTTTTAAATCAAAGTGAAGGGAAACCATAAATGAAACAAAAATCTTGAAATAAAAGAAAACCGAAGACGCTCGAATTCGGCCAGCGCTTTGTCTTACCCATACTTCGATGTAAGAAATACGGACTGCAGTCTTTTCGTTGGTATACACTTCCACAATCTGAAGCTGAAAATGTTAATATTAAAGATGGATACGTTTGGGGGAGTGAATGTAAAGTCCTCCCACTTGGGGGTTGCATTTAAATTAGGTTCAAAGGGGCCAAAAGTGCTGAAATAACTGGAATGGTTTTTAAATATGTAAGCTTTTCTCATACTTTAGGGGATGAACAAGCGATGAAGTTCTCGAGTTTTAGAAAGTTGGTAAAGCTAAAAGCTACTTTTAATAGATTTCCTGAGAATACCTACACCGTTGTGCCAACTGTTTGACTTTTCTGGTCCTAAGAGCACTTCAATTGAAAATAACGAGAAATACATATAATTTTTGTCTATATATTTCCCAGCGAAAGTATTTAAGTAGATAGTAGCTGCGAGTAAGCTAACGATGTTATCAGCGAAGTATCTCAAACTTACCAACTATGTCTGCCAGATCTTCCCAGATTTTCTGCTTACAAGTAGCTTAGAAGCCACATTACCAATCATCCCAACAATCTCGTGGACTGATTTGCGTAAATTCTGAAGGCATTTCGGCGACCACTCAACACCAGCCATAATCCCAGAAAAGCGTTCTCGATCCACTGGAGACCGAGGGCCCCTGCCTTGATTAGCATCCAAGTGGCCGGGGGCCAGTGCTGGCTGCCTGGGCCGTAAACTATTTGGGCTTGGACGGGGAGATAGCCAGCCGGAGCCAAAGTCATCTTCATCTGCGGCCCCATTTCACTTTGACCCTTTTGGCCTCTGCCTGTTCCACTCCCGCTTTGCGGCTCGTCCGCCGACTGGTCACATCCACTTTTGGCCCGACGCAGAGCTCCCATCATGGCCAAGCATTCAAACATTCAAGCATTCAGACATTACACACTCAAACATTACCAAACATTACAATCCCCAGCAGCGGCTGCCCAATCGGAGGGTGAGGTGGCGGAGGGGAGGCGGCAGGGACAGCGTCATTCATTCGGCATGCAAATGCGCAGATCGAACTGATAACATCATGCCATATACGTCGGACCCATTGGGGGGAGGGGGGAGCTCTGCGCGGGGGATGAATATTCGCGCATAGTTTTGCTTTTTTCAGCTTTTCAGTGGGCATTCGGTTGCTTGTGGAGCATGCTGTATATATTAGTTCTCGTTTTCTGCAAAATGTATTGCAAAATGTAAGATGCTTAAAGAGCTGCTGTACGAGTATATCGGATTTTAGGACTTGTCTTCAAGGTTGACTGTATGCTATTAGCTCAAGATTATTTTCAATTGAATCCGTTCGCAAAAAGCCCTTTCTTATGATAATAGTCCTTGGAAGAATAGTCCTTCTTTTTTTTTGAATAGAATTTCCTTCTAGAAAACGGCATTTATGCTAAGTGATGGGTACTCCCGGGTCGAATACCGCACAGCCGGCCTGTTCATTTCTCCATTTGGGGGCAAATAACACACGGCGAGATGGCCGCGCTTTCTCGCCTAGTCAGAAGCGGCAACAATGTGGTAGACAAAGTTTTGGCAGAACACAGATAGTTTCGCAAATTAAATTGCGCCGACAGCGCGGGGGTGCAGCCGGCGGGGCGGGAGAGGGGAGACTACCAGACAGAATGAGGTCATCATCAGACGACGAGGACGACGACGACGACGACGACGATGGCGGCGGTTCAGAACCAGAAGAGCCAATAGGCCAAAAAAGAAGCAGTCTGGCGGCGAAAAAGGCAGCCAGAAAATAGTGGCAACATGCAGCCATCAAAGGCAGCAACATGCATGTGTGGCAAATGCAACACTTTCGCTAACAACCCGCCAACCAACTAACTCTGTAACGTATTGTTGTCTGCCTACGCGAAAGTTCCACCCACGACCCACGACCCACGACCCCTGACCCCTGACCCTAGACCTCTTCACTCCGTCACCCCCGAAAGGGTGGGAGGTCGAAGGCGGCGCCACCGCTAAGTGCAACTTCTGACTTTTGCCGGGCAACGTGCAACATGCGTGCTTGTTACACATTACGTGTGCGGAAAACCCAATGCCAGCCGAACTACACTGGGAAAAAGAAAACAAATGCATCTGCTTAAATTTCATCTAAGGTATAACACAACATAATTAGTTGCTAGAACTAAGAACTAAGAACAACTGACAACTGGCATTACAGCAATTAAAATTAAAAATTAATTATTTTCACCAATAGTTCAGTTCTTCTTTAAACAAGTTTTAAAGACCTTACATACACTCATAGAAATATTATTCCACCATTTTTTGACATGTACCACACAGCGCACTAAGCCCACTCGCGAGACGCATAAAGTTTGGTAATAAAAATGTTAACAACTCTGTCAACGACATGTCGACGAGCTCGACGTGCATCAGCTGCAGCAACAGCTCGCATCAGCATTAGGGGCGCAGCAGCAGCACTTGCAACGCGGCAGCAGCAACCGCCGATCGCCGGCGACCTGAACTAATAAAGTCTTGAGTAAGTTGCATCAGCTATGCAAACTCGCACACACTCACCCACTTACTCACACATAAGAAAGCCACTCGCACTACTTTTACTCGCATTTTCATGGCGAGTTTTCGGAAAATGAATTTTTGATCAACTGCAGCAAAGTTCAACCGAACTCAGGCACACACACACGCGCGCTTTTGGGGGTGTGCCACTGTGCCACTGTGAGGCACACATACACGTACACATGAACAGTGGGAGCTTCCCCTTTATTCGCCAGAATTCCAAATTTGGAAAGCTAAAAAAGCCAAGGGAAATATTTGGTTCGGATGGCGGTCTTTAAAAGTGTTCAAGATTGGGTGCACAAAAGGGGGTGGCAAATTTTAAGTGAGCAGAGGGAAATCATAAGCGTACTCAAAAGACATGGCTGAGTTTGACCAGGAATATTGATAACTCCTTTAGCATGTAATCATTTTATTTTAATTTACTTAAATGCACTAACAAATCAAATGTGTATTAAGATCTACACTTACGTATATCTTAAAATGGACAACTCGTGTGTGAACATCTTTAAAATAAGTACATGGCGTTGGCCCTTCCTGCCAACCGGCAGTCATAAATAAACCCCTTCGTCGTGGTCCCCCTCCGCTCTTCGTACTGCCAACGCATCCTTTTACCCCTCCCCCACCCAATTAACCATCCCACTTTGAGCTCCTTTGCCCCAAACACCCACTAACACTTCCCCATTGGCTTATAAACTATATTTCCGCCGCATACCCACATATGCACAGAGGAAAAGGACGATGGACGAAGGACGAAGGACGAAGGACGAAGGACGAAGAGAGGGCCAGAGTGCAAAGAAGCCACTGACAGACCTCCGGAGCATTTGCCATTATCAAAGCGAAAAGGCGCCGCTCCACCCTGACCCACTCCCCTTTCTCTCAGTGCACTCAGATGATATGTACTTCACTGTGAGACTTGATGGCAGAAGGATAGATATTATGATGATATTTTTATATCTATGAAATTGTGAGTATAAATAAATATCAGTAATAAATGATAGTAGTACAACCTAATGTTCCCACTCCACTGTTCCACTTCTACCTCTCCTGCTCTGCAGTTGAACTATTTTGAAGATGAGGTATTTCTTCTTAAATTGATTTCCGTGTGTTAAGCCCGAAACATGGCCACCGAAAGGTAGTACAATTTCTTCTCAGTGTGTCCACCTCAAACTCATATTGGTCGGTGGTTACTTTAGCCATTTGCCTTACGGCAACTTATTTTTGCTGTTGGTGCCGCTGATGTGGCTGCTGCTAGTTGCCACTGTTGCTGAGCTTGATGCGGTCCTGTGGCAACTTCGGCAAGGACAAGCGTCGGGGAGCCAGCCCATCAACTTTGCTTTCCATTACACTTACACATGCCACACACTCTCTCCCCCTCTCTCTCCCCCCTCTCTCGCTCCCTCTGAATAGCACACACGCACACAGTGACAATTGTCGCCCTCGGTGACCCCAAGTGACGCACCAAAAAAATTGCGACTAAAATGATTGTGAAATGGCTCTCAGCGCTGGCGAGACTCCAACACCCTTACTAGTCATTGTAGTCATTGCTTACTAGTCAATGCATATTTGCGACTTACAGATCCCATGTGCAACACCTCGATCCCTAGAATCTCGATGTGGGAAAAGGTTCTACGCGAAAGAGCATAAATCCAGCACACTGTAGCACAAAGGGTTCCCAGAAGTAGTGCTACCCTCTGCTAGAGTACAAGCCGAATGTCGAAACGTTGTAAATTCATAAAATTTGCTGTTTGATGCGTTTTCAAGTAAATTGAGTTCCAACCCTCGAACGAAGTGAAATGAAATAAAAACCGCACAGACAACGAACAGCAGGTCGAAGGGGCAAGGGGCTGGCTATGTGCCCCAAGTCGAGAGACGAGACGGCGACGCATGCCGCATGTTAAATGTCATTTTTATGGCGCTTTGATTATATTTTCTATTATCGAAGACATTCGGGCTTCGCATCCATCCCTTAAAGCGGATGAGACACATGCCCCAACCACTCAATTTCAGACATACTCGTACATACACGTACATACATACACGTACATGCTCCAAGAAGAGCTTTTCTCTGAGCTCTGGGAAATTGTGATTGGGGAGTGGGAGGGGGGAGGGGGTGGCGCATGTGAAATCAAATTAAATTCAATAATATAATCGCAATAATATCATAATCAATGCTAAATTATGTGGACCAGCCAACACGGCGTATGCATAATTTTGCGCCGGCCAAGGGAATGCGAATTCTCTGTCGCACTCAATGTAATCGCTTCGAGTGATGGCGATGTGATGGACAGATTGATGGATTCTATCCTGTTGTCCTGATGTCCCGATGTCCCGATGTCCCGATGTCCCGATGTCCTAAGTCCTGTTGTTCTGCATACATCGATGTTCGGGCATGTCTTTATGTTCAGAGCCATCAAATTTTTGCATAACAAATCAATGTGAAATATTAAAATGCATTTGCCACACAACAAGACAACGTCGATGGGCAAACGAGAGCAGCAATAAATAACTAAAGTGTATGTTTAAATTTTAGGGGGGCGTGTATGGCCAACACAGTCCAAGGCGAATGCAAATGCAAATGCTTGTGTGCTGCATTTGTTTGCCACTTTGTTTGCGGCCTCCTGTATTAATTATGACTTTGGCCAGCACAGCGCTCTGTGTCTTTGGCCAATTCGGCTCTTTGGCCAGCCACTTATCAATGTTTCAGGCCGAGAGTTTGGTATTTGGTATTTCCGAACCGCCTCCGGGAACGAGGATTGGCCATGACGTTAATCTGAAAACATCATCAAATATGAAAGGCTCTAAGCTCTTAAGCGCAAACTAATAAATACACACACACTCGGCCGAAACTCCGAAGGCGTGTGTGTGTGTGCAAGTGTGTGCAGTTGTGTAAACTTGACTTTGTTTGTTCTTCCAGGCACATCATTGAAATTATAATATTAAAATCATTTCCGTCAGGATAAGTCATAAATATGACTTTGACTGCAACGCCCTTTAGCTGCGCACGAAAACCAATTAATACAATTTTTACTGCTGAAAATTCGCATTGAGTATCTGACAATTTTAAAGGCACAAGTTCAACAGAAAATAGTGTTATTGCTATTACATATAAACCATATTATTCCATTATTCTGCACCAATAACGACAATAGCAACGAAAATGCACACAAAAATTCAATTTGACATCACGGCTGGAAAACAAACAGAAGCTCGAATTGCGCCAAAATAAAAGGGTTATCTTCATTTCTGCCAGGGATTACAAATGCAATTCATTTGTTTGAATTTAAATCTGTTTGCTTACGACACACTATCTATTTACAAAGGCCAACATAAAAATAAACAAATAGGTGAAAAGCAAAGCACAATCACATTTGAGGCCTGGCTCGGATTGCAAGCTATCAATCCAAGAAATTTGCAGATTTCCTTTAATTTATACACATATTGATTGCCGTAAAAGATTTTCGGGTTGCGCCAAAAGAACGAAAACATTGAGATACAAGTGCAGTGGGCGAAGGAGATTGTGGTGGTGAAGACAAACCAAAGCACTTTTCCGGCTAACCCAATCACAGCAGCAATAAATCTGGCACACACTCAGCACTCGCAATATAAAAAATACATAGATAAAGGTACACTGACAAAAATCTGACCTGTACCTGTATACACATGTATACACGTAGAAGGCCAACAGCATGTGTTTCCGATTTCTGATTGAGGTTTTGGGGTTTTGTGAGGCCAGAGCGATGCCTGCCCGCCCACCTTTGAAATATTTCTTCATACCTCTCGCAATTGTTTTCTGTGTACACCCCTGAAAAACTAGCGTTTTTGGGTGTGTGCATTTCGGACGAGTGGCACTTGGGCGGCCAAGGGACAGGACAGGAACAGGGATGGGGACTCTCAAGTGACGGGAATAATCCGCTTGGCGCTTAAATGCAAACAAGTGTAGTTCTGTGTATGTAAATACTAATAGATGATTATGTAGTTGAGCAAACAGCAACAAACACCCACAAACACCCACAGGCACCCACTGGCACCCACAACCAACGGCAACAACATCGGTCACACATAGTTACATGTACACAAAGTGCACTCAAGCGGGGAAAGCTCCATTTGTAGTTCAGTTGTTGGCTTGTGGGGCGGATTTGTTGCCTTGAGGTCATTATATCGAAAACAGCAGTTGCCCAAAATGGTCCCAAAAGCTTTTGTATGACAATTCCCCCGACTGCCGGGGGCGGAGGTCACCGGTCTGCAGTTGGGTTCGGTGCATTACATGCTTCAATTACAACGGCAGTGGCGGGAACTGCTCCAAATTCGAATGTGAAACATGGAAAAAGTTATACAAAACATGGCAATGTGTGTCATTGACTAAATGACAAATAACTTGACAGTTTTTCCATTTTCGCACAATTTACTGCTTTGAGATGGGTGTAACTGCACACAGCCAAATGTTTTTGATTGCACAAGGTGCTGTACCTACATATCTATACCATCTACAATATAACATCTTAGTAATGCATATAGTTCTTTCTCGTTTTCCAGCAAAGCACATTGGCCTCCAGGCCTTACTGCCTAATTTGGCTAATTTGTAGTCCTGTCTCAATGACCGGAAGTGCTTCCAAAAAATGTTGCACTGCTGTGCGTTCAGCCGAGTTTTTGGCCCAAAACACAAAGCGCTTGTGATTTCTATGCATTTCAGAATCATGCCATCAGCACACACACACTCGAGAGGCACAAAGCTGTCAAAGGCAAACTTACAAATGCTAACCAAAAATGGAAAATGAATGAGGGGTGAAAATATCAGGGGCAAATATCAAAAGCGAAGCATCAACTCAAAGCCGCTCAGAAGTTGTTGACTCCTGCGGGCCAACAACAATGGCAGCGAAGCAGAAGAAGAGTTGAAGCCGAGGTTATTGAGTGGTGATTGACCTGCCACGCCCCCGAAATCGGTGGGGATTATAGTAAGTCCGACGACGCAGAGAAGTATGCTACAGCATTCAGGTCACGCCGATTTAAAGTGCCTATTGCAAAGAGGAGAAATACGAAGTGGAAAGAAACGGGTTTTTAAATAAAACAACTTCCATTAATTGCTATTGAAATGTTTAAATTTGGCCAACAAATGCAAGACCCACATTGTACTCGTGTATTAACCCCTCGGCTTTTGTTGTGCGCCCCATCGAGAGGTCAACAGAAGTCCATACAGAGATCCATGTGCTTACTCCGCTCGGTATTGATAACGCCAAATCCCCACCATTGGGTTCTCCCTTGGCCCCCCATCCTCATCAGCATCATCCTCATCATCCTCATCATCATCATCATCATCTGGGCGGACATCTTCATCGACGGCTGAGCGTCGGAGACGCCACAAAAGGTTATCTCCGTGTCAATTTATATTTGTTAGACGGGCCATTATATTTATTGTTAATGTCCCTGCTCGTGTGTGCGGCGGCTGCATATGTATGTGTAGTATCTGCGATGTAGTTAGCATGTTTTCCTATGAATAATAAATACGTTTCGGTAATCGTAAACGTTGCCGTTGCCGCTGCCGCTGCCGCTGCACTTTTGACCCCAAGCTGCTGTGCGAGTCGTAAAAAATTATCTTTCTATCCGTGGCAAAGCGCTTTTACACGGCGCAAAAAATTAAAGGAAAAATAAAGAAATGCTTAGTATTCACTAACTTTTTAGAGTGTCAAACAACTGCACAGATACGCACAATATATAACTTTTTAAATAAGTATGTACATATGTACCATATCGATTCTTCCTGTGTACCTGTCTGCGGCATCAGTTAAGAGCGAAATTCCAAAAGCAGGAAAAAGTGCGAGTTATGCATTGAACTCGTATGCATAGAATACAAAAAGCTAACCCATTTCACTTTTAAATATGTAAACACCACCTCGATTTTCCTGTGTACTCGTACTTGTCTGCAGTATCAGTTTTGCTGGCAGGGCGTGAACAATTTTATTACTTCGATGACCCTCCATAATCCAAAGTCCTCGCCATAATCCATTTCATTTATTTCAGCCCAGCTTAGTTTGGCTCTGCGGCAAGGCCAGACTCATTTGGCTGATGTCTCAGTTCGGCTGGGAGCCAGTATCCTTAAGTATCCTTAAGTATCCTTAATTATTTGCATAACTCATAAGGGACGAGGGACGAGGGCCGAGGGACGCGGGCAGGACTCTCGCCCCAGAATTGATTGATGACTCAAGGATCGGGCTGCGGCCCCGAAAGAGTTGGGCCGACAATTCAATTGGTTTGGGGGACAGTCATTAATGTGATGGGCATATTAATTTCAGGCAAATTAGCCCCACAACGGCTGACTGGGGGCAAATTAATTATTTGAAAAACTTTTCCCCCTGCGAAGTGGCTTCGATGGCTTTATAATTTATAAAACGCACATTCTGTGGTCATCAGACTTCCCACCTCAAATATTGTCAACCGAAAAAGCCACAATGTTGCATAATTTCTATGTGGCAAGCAGTGCGATGCGAGTATTTAAAGAATACAATTTATTTATTTGCATAATCTCTTGTGCTTGTTTTAATTTTACATTTTTGTATGTTGCGCATTTATAATCGAGCTTATTAATTATATGTTATATTGTTATATTTTTGGACGACTCTTTGTGTCATGTTTGGCTGAAGTGCAACATTTGATACATACTAACTTTTTCTTTTTCCAACACATTTTGCCGAGCTGGCTTTAAATAAAAAGTATTTTAGGCAACAAAGCCTGGCTCTTTTAAAAGAAACACGTACGCTTTAACAATTAAACAGCAAATATGAAAACCTAAAAAAATTCCCAAAACCTATATTAAGCGATCCCAATGCCCCAGAAGAGCGAGACCCTTGAACTGGGCCCAAGCCAATGGCTCCACCACCACCCACTCCACTGACCTAATGGGCATCGCATTTGCGGCTAGATTTCACTCTGTTTACCTCTGTCTCTGCCTCCGACCCGCTCCCTGTGTTCCCCGATCCCACTTTCCACCTGGAACCCGGAGCGAAACACAAAAGCCGCCACACAATGCCCCGAATATCGAACCCAGCTTGCATTTGGCCAATGCCGCCAGCACCAGCTGCGCTCCTCGAGAAGAATAAGAAACGGCTTTGGGCAGGGGCAGGGGCTTAGAGCTTGGAGCTGGAGCTGGGGGCTGGGGCAGGCCGGGAGCGGAAGAGCGGCATCACGAAGCCAGACAATATTAATGATGCACATTGTCAAGAACTTTCACTGGCCTAGGCCACTTCCATGCGGAATGCGAATGGCACAAGGTCTGGCGCTGCCATTGCCACTGGCACTCGCTGTGACCCTGCACCATTCCAGGCCCCGAAATCCGAAGCTCTTTAGCTCTGCACTGGATCGGCAGTTTATGGTTACTCTACAAATTGTGACTGACTTAAAATGGAGTCTTTGTATACAAACATACTCGTACATAGTCTTCAGCCTACAACCGATATTGTTAAACTTAAGTAAAAAAGTGTAAAACACGTTTCAGTTCAGCTTTTCGCTCAGTGTCCTCCCCACCGCTTGACCCAGTGCAGTGTGGCCAAACCACAATGACACGCGTCGCTTCAATTGAAACCTCGGGCACTCCGTAAACGGAAAAGAAGATGAGCGGGCGGCAGGGAGCAGTGGGGCTCAATTGAGACGCACTCTAATGGCAATAATTATGCGGCAGCAACAGCTCCACCACCGAAAAGAAGCCAAGAAGAAGCAACAGACAGATGGGGAGCAGCTCAGAGGGAGAGTGAGTGAGAGAGAGAGAGAGAGAGAGAGAGAGAGAGACAGGGACAGAAGGCGAGCGAACCCGAGTGCGTGTAGCAAAGGAATCACCACTAAAAAAGACAAAAACGATGATTGAGTGTGCGTATTTTGGGCTTCAATGGTAGCCCACAATGGGGGGGGGGTGGCTCGGAAATGGGGGAAGATTTCGGAAAGCGGGGGAAATGAATAGAAAGCGGAGTGAAGAAGCGGCATTCACCGCAAAGATGTCGAGAACAACGGATAATGCACTTCAAGAGCGGCTCATTGTGTCTGGCAGTTGGTTCGCCCGTCTCCCGTTCGCCCGTTCGCCCCGTCCCTTTCTTCTTACCCCGCCTGCCCTGCCCTGTTGCCGTCCCTTTCTGCGCCCCATCAACTTGACTAAGTTCCAATTATTTGTGCGGTCGATGTTCAACGAGCGCCTTCCAATTGCAAATGCCGGTTGTTAGGGCGGGCAAAGGAGTGGGTGGTAGTGCGCCAGAGTGCAGGGTACACTAAGAAAAATGCATACTATTTAATGAAATTATAAAACACTTTTGAGCTCTGAAGAACTCTTTTTGTAATAACCATTTCAACCATTTTGAAAATATTTAGCAAAGCATAAGCAAAGCTATATATCCAATCAATCTGAGAATTAGGGTGCTTTCATGTCTATATTATTTTCGCAGTGTATCAAAGTGAAGCAGAATGAGGGTTCAAAGGCTATTGCTTTAAAGTGGCGTTCGGTAGACGGCAGGCGGGTGGCGGGGGCAGGGGGCGTGCCTGTCGTTGCCACTAGTTGTTTTACAGGAAATGATTTTTTTTGTATTTTCTAACTGCACTTTGCCCCTCGATTCACCTCCCGACCACCGCACTTTTCACTTTTCCCCACATTTCGGCTCTTAACAATTTATTTGTTGTTGCTGTGCTCACATTGGTTGCTCCATTTTGCTGTTGTTGTTGCGGTTTTGACTTATGTGCGCTCTTAATTGTTGTTAAGAAGTGAAAATCAGCAGCAGCGTTGGCGGCGCGGAAAAGCGGAAAGAATCCGCTGGAAAGCCGCCTCCGCCATCGAGTGATGGGGAAAATAAGGAAAATGGGGAGCGTTGGGTGGCGGTGGGTGGCGAAAGGGGAGCGGACTCGATTAATGCGACTACGGTCTTGACTTCATTTCATTTCATTTTGGCCGCATACAGGGCTCGGATATTTGGCGACCTATTTGCATTGTTAAATAAGCTTATGTAAAACGACATATTTTTAATAAAAATAGTGTTAAACACAAGAGAAATTGTGTTTGATGTACGCCATAAATAAATATAAATGTTATAAAATTGGTAGGAATGACTCTTAAAAATATATGTATAATTTTATGATTGAGTTCTTTTCAGCAAATAGAAAATAATATATATTTTTGGCCGTGCAAATTCACAGAAAAGTGTGGAAAATCGAAATGCGGAAAAGTGCGCTCAAGAGAAAAAAGAGGTGCGGAAAGGATTTGTGGAAGTTGGCAAACGAAATGCTGAGACGGATATGGGATCCAGGGTAGGGAAAAAGGGGAAGTTCTGTGCGGCTCAGCCGCAATCATTTCGACGTTTTTGCATATTTTCATGCAGTTTTCCAGTTTGCCGAATTCCGCTGCAGGCGCCGCACTGCAGACAGTGGGCCAAAAACACTTTCAGCTAGTATTTCCGAAAATTATACGGAATATGTCATTTATATTTGTTTATAGAGTTGCGTTTTGGTTCGTGCTAATAAGCTATCGCTTGCACGGTGCTGCCAGTTCAAATCTGCAACATCTTTAGCCCAAATTAATTTGGATTGCACCCTTTTGCACCATATATCATAGTTGAGAGTTCCCTAGCTCCCTGCTCCTTCGTGGCCATCCATCAATCACCCTTCAATTTAATGGGCTGCTGTCGCATCGTCCCACTGTGCGGCGTGGCTTTGTTGTTGCCTCGCTTGCTATCATCAACGCCTACGAGGATGCCAGGAAAGAGAGTGAAAAATGCAGCGACTACAAAGGGAAACGCGGGGTGTGTGAAGGGGCTGGGGTTGGGGGCTGGGGCTGGGGGTCGGGGGCTCGGGAGCGAAGGAGTGGAACAAACTGCATTCATGGCATCCTCCGCGAATATCCAGTTGTTGTAGTTGCTGGCAGTCGGTAGTTATGCGCCGCTTAGTCACAGCTGTGGCGCTGACATGCTGCTAACCCCCACCACCTCCATCCCCCACCAATCACAACGGCCCCCTTTTCCGGGGGCAACCCCCCTCGCCCCCACTCGCCGCTTGCATATGCATATGCACTTGGCGTCCCAATGCACTTGAAAAACCTGCGACTCAGTCCCTATAATAGTCTCATTTAACAATTATCATCACAATCACTCGTTAAGTGGACTACAACTCACTACTTCTCAGTAATAAATGCACTTATAATATGTTAATTAAATACAAAAATACAATTGAATAAAAACGAGAGAATTCGTATTGATCCAAGTCATACAATATCTATCCAAGTTATATACATATAGTTATGCCGCAAACCAGAAATAAATCATTTTTGAAAGTATTTCATAGTCGTAGTGACTCCTTATTCTTCAAGTGTACGCTCGAAAAAAGGACGCCGAAAAATTCGCACGCGCATATTTCTTGATCTTATTCTTGCAGCTGTGTGTGTATGTGTGTGTGTGTGTGTGTGTGTGCATATCCATCACGCTCAGCGAAGCAACCCCTGACCCCTCTGCCCCCATTGCGCCTTCCCCTCCCCTCCCCCTGGGTGTTCATGCTGAGGCCACGCGTCGCTGCTTTTGCCTCTTCGCAACTTTATTTTGCATATTTGCCGCGACGCCGCCCCTCTATTTTCATCCTCTTCCGAGTTGAGCTCCACTTGATCTTTGACCCAATTTTTCGGTGGGAATGCAAAATCTGCACCAGTGTGTGCACTCTCCCTTTTTCCAGTTCCCGACTTGATGTGCCTTAGTCCATGCCGCATCTAAGAACATTCAGTTCCTAAGTAACTGAGTAACGAAGTGAATACGCCGCCTAGATCTTCCAAGAATCTGAGGTTCTAGATTAGCTTGTGGGGTTTACACAGTTACTAACACAGATAAAAAATTAATAAAATTAATAATAATTATGACAGATCCTTCGTAAAAGTGTTAGTTGCATTAAGTCTTGCTCCATGTCATAATTTTTTCAAGTCTTGAGTGACAAAATATTTTTCCAGATGTTTTTATGGAAGATCTTGAAATACCAATTTATGTTCATGAACTTATAGTAACAGTTACTGCTTGTGTGGTAGCTAAAATCCCTGTGGCAAGCTAAAGTATAGTTTTTTCCCCAGACCGACAATGCAAACTGATTGTGTTGTTGTTGCTGACATTCAGGCGCTGCTTTAATTAAGCGCCTTAATGTCACTAACTTATGAGCCGCTGTGAGCGTGTGTGTATCTGTGTGTGCATTTGTGTATCTGTGTGTGGAATGGGTCTCAGGAGAATCAATGGGAACTTGACATAACTTAAAGCGTTTTGTTGCGCTTGGGTTTTAGGCCTCGCTGCTTGTTTTGTGGCACGAAAGGGGTTTCCCTGGGGTATGTTGACTTTCGAATGCCATTGGCAGTGGAAAATATTGAACGGAAAAGCTGATTAACATTCAAAACACTTTTTGGCTGCAAAAACTGGAAAACATAGTTGTGTGATATTAATGGACTTCAAACCTAGTACATTTCAAATAAATGTATAGCAATAACATAGCAAATTTTGAACGAGAAATGCTTTACTATATATTATTAATCGGCATTAAAAATTAAGATCGTTAATTCTGTGCGAGAAAGGGCATTACTTCATTCGATCTGCGAGCAGCTTAATTTCCTGCTTTCGTTGATGTGCCATGCAAATTTACGGCAATTGGCCGCTGCCGTTGACAGCCCCCATCCACCCCCCCCCCACGCGCTCCACCCCACCGCCCCTGCCACGCCCCCAGTTCTGTATTGACAGTGTTGTCAACGCTCGTAATATGCTTTTATTATGAATGCTGAAGATGCGTGCATTAAACGAAATCAAAAGAGCTGCAGTTTGCGTATCCCTGCCTTTGCTGCATATAAAGTTGTTCGGTGGCTGGAATTTGCACACCAACACACGCACACACTCGATGAATGCATTCGAATGCAGGCACCCAGACACACAGATACACAGATACACAGATGCACAGATACACTCACACAGGCGCAGATGCCATCGCGTTAACATTTCTATGCGGCGCTATCATCCAACACCTTCACGCCCTGTGCTGTTAACTTGGCTATTTTCGGGCGTAATCTGCTCAACCAAATTGTAATAGGGAAAGCTATAGAAATTGCATTCTACAGATACATAAGTTAGTGTGCATTTTTAGCATTCAAGAGAATGATGCCACTGCCATTTATATTTTAATTTAATGTAGTAAATAGTCAACCTCTTTATTAAACCTAATACGGCGTAGGCCATCCCATTATAACTCATTTGATATTACCACTTTTTTTAAGATTGCCTGGCAACACTACCACAGTGCCACCCCTCCCCCTTCCGCCCCCTTCCTCACCTGATCCAGGTGCGTTGCGGCCGCCAAGTTTGGGAAATTTATGTTATTTGCGGTAGCCGTTTGCATAATTTGCGTGTTTGTATAAATGCACGTATACTTGGTATACACGCACACTCTCACTGACAAACGTTAATTTGTATGTAGATGTGGGGATATGCACTGGAAAAATGGAGGTACTAAATACTATTATGGCAAATTAATTTCCAGGCGCAAAACAGCGTATTAGAACATAAAAGGAGCAATAACTAACTAATTAAAATTGCAGAACACTTACATTATTTATTAATGTATTCTCTAAATTTTGTTTTCTCGCCATATTGAAATCTGCTCAATGTATCCCATTTTGTGAATATGGTTCCGAATACGTAAAAACAAATTTCTGAGTGTGAGTTCACGCGTGTAGCACACCTCTGGCCGCTGGCTGTTGGCATTTCATTTTCACCAAAATTGTTAAAACTATGTTTGCCATACATACGTACGTGTACATATAACCCAAAGCACAACAAAACAACCGAACAAAATAAAAACAACACAAGCAAAGTGATCCCAAACAAAACTACAGAATCGCAGGGACAACAATGAACATTCAATGTAGGGAAAATTGCAGGCACTTTTTCCATGTCTGAGCGATTTTACCTATGGCCGTAGGTGGAACACTGAATGAGCTGCAATTAGGATACCCATGCATGTCCAGGGAATACAGTAGAACCCAGGAAAAATGGCCGAAAATTGAGCATCATACATGATAAATCAAAAATTCAATATTAGAGTTGTTTTTAATTAACAAAAGAAACGAGATACTAGTAAATGGAAACTTGTATGAATATTAATAAGCTGAAACTCAAGGTATCCATCCATTAATACACAAGTGAATTAAACATAGTACTTTTTTTCTTGCCCAGCCAAGTGGTTCCAACTTCCATACGAATACAATCCATAGAGATACCTCAGTTGAAATACTTTAATATTATAAAATGATATCCCCTCGCAGTGAAAAAATGGAAAGTAAGCCAGCTTAACTTTCCGGCAGTAGAGAGAGTAAGCCCGAAATGTGGCTTAAACTGAGCGCGGATAAAACTTTTATTATTATGTGGAAGCTGACATAATTTTTTGCGTTTGAATTTTGGTAAACTTTTGTTCTACTTAACACAAAGTTTGCATGAATAACAAAATAAATATGGGAAATAAAAGTAGTGTGAATATACTAAAAACATCCTGCGACATTAATTAATGTGCGTCGAGGACTTAAAAATGGTTGAAATTCGAATAATTCAGGCATAAATAGCGTTTTCAGTTGGGAATTAAAGAGTCGATGGCGAGTGACTTCCGCGACCTGGAGCTGCCCTGTGACATGCATAATACAACGCTGGCCGAAAACTGAACGCGATGGCCAAAACGGTTTGCTAATTGGGTCAACAGTGCAGTTTAAAGTTTCTGTTTGGTGACCCCTCCCCAATAACATGCCCTAATAGCGGTCGTTTGGAGCCATTGTCCTGAGCATTTTGCATGTCATTTCGGTTAATTTAATTATTTACGTCGTTCACTTTTGGTTATAGTCGAACGAACACGCAAATTACTTTAATTAGCAATTTCTGTCGAACGTTTTTGAATGTTTTTTTCCGAATCAAACACTGCACTGAGCTAATTTAGTAGTCTTCGTTTTGGGCAAAAATAAAAACTATTTTAAGGGATTTGAGTGATTTAACAATCAGCCTGTAACGATATAACACGCGATACAACTTTAGCACTAATAGCCTAGTTATCTAATATTATCTATTTCACGAATAGTATTTACTATTTTATTTTTCCGCTTTTAGGGCCGCTTGATAACGATAAACCATTGAAATCAATAGTTTGACCCTTTATCCCACTGATTTTTGTAAACCCACTTTGAGGCATTTCTCTTTGGGGCTTTATCGGCGTTTGCATAATGCAGCGATTCCAATTAGTTTTGCCAACTAAATTTCAATTACATTTCAAACACACTCGCACATGAACAGCTCGACATGCCATGGCCATGAAGTTGGCCAAAGGATTATTACGAGCCACAAAGTGTTGCATAGTTTAGGGCGCACGTTTTGGCAAAACAGAAATTAAATGCGGGGAGCCTGCAATATAGAAATACACACGTACAACATACATATATGTATGCATTCGGGAAAATGCATCGACACACATCCATTCGGGGCTATTTCTGATCGGTCTCTAAAAGCCCAAAGCATATCATTTGTTGCTCATTTAAATACCGTAATTAAGTGATATCATGCTATCTAATACGAGTTCCCATGCCGCGCAAAGTGGCGTGTTCGCCGGCCATGGTGGCAAACCCCTTTGCTTATTTTGAAATTTTATTTAGAGCTAATTGTTTCCTGGGCCAGGTCAACCAGTCCAGCCAGTCCAGCCTTCAGGAGCGACCTGCACGTGAATGAGCCAGATGGCAGGCCGCCTCCACCCCCCCGGAATCCAAACACACACCGCCCATGTGTGCACACCAGCCCATATGCATACGCACCTCGGCGAAAGCCTGGCCGAAAGCCAAAGGATTGTTTGTTTATTTGCCTGTTTGCCATGGCCGTTCACACCGCAGCGAATCGAACGCCTGGAATCGAGGGGTCGGATTTAATATCTGCTGCCGCTCTTTATATCTTTTATACAAGTACCTAACTTCCCTGGCACGAAGGCAACTTTGGGGGGGGCTTAAAGAAGGTGAGGGGATATGTTGCACATGGGCTGCAAAGAGCCGTCGCGTACTTAACCATTAGATACGGTCAAGAGCGGTTAGTTTTGTGTGTTTAACCAATATTTATTGATCGATTTCAAAATGAAAAAAATGACTTATCAATATTTCAGTTTTAAGGCCTTTGAGTGGCAGGCTCCAGAATAATCAAATTGTTCGCTCAGAGGGTGGAGTTCCAACTCGCCTTTCTTATGAAAACGAACCCTGTTAATTATCTGTTTTTGATCATAACAATTATGTCCAGCGGCTTCCTGTCATACGCATCCCTGTCCAGCTCTCAGTCGAGCATTCGGCTGTGGGAAACTCACATGGGGTGCGATAGTAAACCTTATTTGCCGTGACCGCCCGCTGCGAGCAGAAAGTCAGCGGTGGCCACTGGACAACCCTTAACCCCTTAATAGCTCTAAGCACATGCTGCCCCTCCCAGAACCCCTTTCCCCTTTCCCCACTCCCCCATTCCCCCATTTCCCCCACAATCGGCCGGCTGACCGCGAAAGTACACTGAAAACGATTATCAAGCGAGAGAGATTTTAGAGCCACAAAGTGATGCCAGCTTACTCAAATCGCATTGAAAGCTGTACTTTTGGTCACATATATGAAGCCAAGCTAAATACATTTTGTATGATAGCAAATATCGTTTTTATAGTAAAAACCAGTAACTCTTTACCTGATCGCTTAAAGGCATAAAGAAAAGTCTCGACTTTTGATGCTGAGTTTACGAGTAACTCAGAAAGTTGGTAGTGGGTAGTTGTAGTGGGATTACGAAAAGAATGTACATCTCCAAGCATTTTCTCTGCGTGCAGGTGGGCGTCAGCAGAGAGGGATGGCTAATCGGGAGCGAGCGAGATGGGGCTAGCTGCAGCTGCAGCTAATGAAACACATCTCTGCTGGGTGGACCGCAGCAAGACGTGTTTAAATTTAGTTTTCGTTAATTTTCGTTTGTTGTCTTTTGTTGTCCAGCGGGTGACTTGCCCTCTGTCCTTCCCCCTCCCCCTTCCACTTCCCCTACCCCATCCCCTCTTCCCCCGTTGAACCACATTAAGGTCCCTGGCTGTTGTTGTTATCAGCAGCCGCTGCTGATAAGCGCCTTGCGGTCGTCAATTTGTAGCGGAACATATGTTTGCCCCAAGTGACAGCCGCACTCACGCTGCGTCCTCGTCGGCTGATAAGGCAAGAAGATGGGACGACTGAGCTGCAGATGAGTAGGGGGTGCGAGGAGGGGCAGCGGCACTGAATCTGGGAGCGGTCAATGCACGTTGGGTGCGAAGCGCTCCCTATAAGTACGGATGTTTCTCTTCAACAGGACAATGAATCTTTAGCGTAAGGAGATGTATCTAAATAGACAGAGAGCTACTTTTGTTTCCTAAAATGCACAATATTCATAAATTTAATCATATTTAATCACAAATAGTATCTGAAGGAATCCTCGAGCTTCACCTGGAAACCTGGAACCGATCTTTCGGAGATTTCTGGGAAAGGTCTTTGTTGATATGAAACTTTAAGAGGGTATTTTATGGTTCTCATCTCCTTTCGTTTCATCCAGGAACAGTTCTTACAACCGATTTTGTTGGCCAGGGTCACTTCAGCGAGTTGTCATACAGATAAATATATTTATTTGCCCGGACTTACATTCCAGTCCAGTGTGCCTCTGTGTTGGTGCGTATCTGTGTGTGTTCAGAGCTGAGCATATATTTACCTTATTACTCCGCTTTATGCCAATACACGCCGTCCGCATATCTATTTCTCTGGTTCCTTTTCTTGATGTTTACGTTTTGCATTAACTCGCATATCACATTTTATTTTTATACGCGTTACTCATTGAGAACAGGGCATGCTGGGCTCGCTAAAAAGTAGGTAACATGTAGAAACCAAACCGTAATCCTTCATCAGGATCAATAAGTCGTCCTGGCCATGCCGTGGTATGCCAAAGATAGCTTAAAAATCATTGACGAGATAATAGTAATAGCTGGAGCTATCGTTTTAGTTCCCACAAAAGTTTTGAAATCGGCTCGCTTTCCCTTTAGCTGTGTAATGGGTATCTTATAGGCGACGAACTCGACTTTCGCGCTATCGCTCTTGCTTAAATTCAGTTCTTCCTTTTCCTCTCTGTGTAGAAATTTTCCCATTTTTCTCTGCCACTTTTGCGGTTAATTAAATCTTGCGGTCCGTTATTTTATGTAAATAAATGATAAAATATTCACACACATTTATGATTATATTTATGTTGAAAAAAGGGCAGTTCGTGACCATCTGCATCCGACTGAAACTTGTGTGTGGTTTAATTTTTTGGTTAATTTGTATTTGCTTATTGATAGCCAGCTAAGCAAACGCTGAAAATGATGGATGGCTCAATTTACAAATATTCAAACAGACATAAAATCATATTGAATTATACATATAAATATCTTTTATTTGAATCAGATGGACGTGACGTTTGGAGGTTATTTAAACTTATAATATAACTTGCTAAAAACCATTTAACATTCAATGGGTAACAAAATCGGAATTTGTAACCGTGTTTGTGATTTACAAAAAAAAATAAATAGGTTTCAACTCAGTATTAGCTAGTATTAATTATTAAATTTAAGGCGTGTAAAAGATATTTCTTTAAGCCCTTAACTCAATGAAACTAGAGGTAATTAAAGTACATGTAAGTTAGTACACAGATACTGGGCCAAGTTAGTGTCAATATTTATTTCCCTTTAAGCAAAAATTATATATGCATTATTAAATATGTATTATCTTCATTTGTGAGGTATCTATCCGAATATGAAATCAAAAAATGGCCACAGATTTCCCCAACTTGTCTTCTAAGGTTTACTTAGACAGTAAATACGATTAATTTAGCATTACTTAAATGGCAGATAACGTAACATCTAATGCTGAAAATAGAGGATTCCCTTACTACAGACGTAACTTCCGAGCTTATCTCTGAGATAAATTACGTCACCCAGGTGAGAAAACTTCCGTGAATTGTATCACCCGTGGGATGGCATCTGAAAACGAACCAGATCAAGTTAAAAAGCGAAACCCCACGGACGCTTTTATCCGAAATTGTTGTTCCCGCTGAACGGAAAGTTTTAGTGTTAACTAAAGTGAAAAGTAGCTAATCCAACAAACTATTTAAATAGTGCACTCTACTTTGATAAGGCTTTTGATTAAACTAGCTAAACACCTAACTACAAAACATGAAGGCCAAAAAATTGAAAATAAATCCACGCGAATCGGCAGGGATTTTCTCTGCTTTAATGTTTTGGTATGTTTTATTAAAAGCTACTTTAAGACTTTAATGATACTAACAATTTCATCACGGAAATTCGTGCTAAAGACGGTATTGTTATCAGTAGATATCAGTAGTCGTAAGATCACGTCTATCACTTCAGATTATCACGTTTGTATGAACTTTGAAGGCAGGCCTTTGATAAAATCAGATACATAATAGCACACATACTTTCCAGCTTTGCATTGCCGATACTTTTCAAGGGCAGGAAGAAAACACTTGAGCCCACCGATCTATATAAGGCTCTAAAAGGACACAAGGCAGAAACTCTCGGCGACAAATTCTTTGAGACGTGGCAGTCAGAAGTCAGATCCTGTGGGAATGCGGCAAAACACGAACCAAGCATCATTAGGGTTATATTGAAGGTATTCGGATGGCAACTTTTTCTGTCTGGCATAGTGGTTGGATTGCTCGAGCTGGGAACAAGGTGCGTACGGAATGCTATTTGGTTATACAAGCACTATATTTTCCAAGCTTCTTCCTAACAGAGCGACCCTACCACTGATCCTGGGAGCTCTAATAGCGGAGTTCACCAAAAATGGAAATGGAGATGGGATCTGGGCGCAAGTTTATGGATTTACTCTGGTTCTAAGCATACTGTTTTCAGTACTGATGTTCCACCCTCTTATGATGGGCCTAATGGTGAGGTTTTTGGAGAATAATATATTATTACGAACTGTAGTACAAGAACACTCTTCCCCTTAGCACCTGGCCATGAAAATGAGAGTGGCAGTGAGTACGGCCATCTATCGAAAGGCGCTCCGACTGAGTCGCACTGCCTTGGGCGATACGACCACTGGCCAGGTCGTTAATCTCATATCCAATGACCTGGGCCGTTTCGATCGCGCTCTGATACACTTCCACTTTCTCTGGCTGGGACCGCTGGAGTTGCTCATAGCCTCGTACTTCCTATACCAACAGATCGGAGTAGCTTCGCTGTACGGAATCGGGATACTACTCCTATACCTGCCGGTCCAAACTTTTCTCAGTCGACTGACATCGAGACTTAGACTCCAAACTGCCCTAAGAACTGATCAGCGGGTTAGGATGATGAATGAGATCATATCAGGTATTCAAGTGATCAAGATGTACACCTGGGAGAAGCCATTTGGGAGTCTGATCGAGAGACTTCGGCGCAGTGAAATGAGCTCCATTCGAAAGGTGAACTACATCCGAGGCACTCTTCTGTCCTTTGAGATTACCCTGAGTAGAATAGCAATATTCGTAAGTCTTCTGGGATTCGTTCTGATGGGCGGAGAATTGACGGCGGAGAGGGCTTTCTCAGTGACCGCTTTCTACAATATCCTGCGACGCACGGTGTGCAAATTCTTCCCGAGCGGCATGTCCCAGTTTGCAGAGATGATGGTGACTCTGCGGAGAATTAGAGGATTTATGATGAGAAGTGAAACTGCAGTTCTGTACCTTAAGGGTGGGCAAGCAAATAAGCTTTTCGAAGGGAAACCCCTTGTGGAATTGCAATCCTTTCAAGCACGCTGGAACCAGGATCACGTGGAACCCGTTCTGGAAAACATAAACATCAGTATAAGGCCACCTCAACTGGTAGCTGTGATTGGACCTGTTGGTTCTGGAAAATCCAGCCTAATACAAGCTATTTTGGGAGAACTTCCCGGTGAGTCGGGGAATCTGAAAGTGCAGGGAAAACTCTCGTACGCCTCTCAGGAACCCTGGCTCTTCAATGCTTCCATTAGAGACAATATCCTATTCGGCCTACCCATGGATAAGCACCGATATCGAAATGTTATAAGGAAATGTGCTTTGGAAAGAGATTTCGAACTGCTCCACGGCGATCGCACTTATGTGGGTGAAAGAGGAGCTGCCCTATCCGGAGGTCAAAGAGCGAGGATCAGCTTGGCCAGAGCAGTCTATCGCCAAGCGGATACGTACCTCCTCGACGATCCTTTGAGTGCTGTGGACACCCATGTAGGGCGCCATTTATTCGAGGAGTGCATGCGTGGCTTTCTCAGGGATAAGCTGGTGATTCTGGTGACCCACCAACTGCAATTTCTGGAACATGCCGATCTCATAGTAATCATGGATAAGGGAAAAATATCAGCTATTGGCACCTACGAGGAAATGCTTAAAAGTGGCCAGGACTTTGCCAAACTCTTGGCCAAGGAGGCCCAGGAGAGGGAGGAGTCAGATCAGGAACACGGTAATGCAGAAGGCGATGCCAAAAATGATAAGACGAGCTACTCCCGGCAAAGTAGCCGGGTAAGCAGAGTCAGTGTAACCTCCGTGGATTCCGCTACGGATTCTGTACTGGACAATGAAAGGCAACCTGCTCAGGAATCCCGATCCCAAGGGAAAATTGGATTGGGCATATATGGGAAATATTTTTCCGCCGGCTCTGGATGGTTAATGGTCGTCCTGGTTGCCTTCTTCTGCCTGGGCACTCAAATTTTGGCTTCTGGCGGGGACTACTTCCTTTCCTACTGGTAAGTAAAAGCTAAAATAACTAAGTTATTCACAATTTAAGCATCTTCGCTCACAGGGTTAAAAACAACGACTCCTCTTCATCTTTGGACATTTACATCTTTAGTGGAATCAACGCAGCCCTAGTGATCTTTGCCCTGCTGCGAACCCTGCTCTTCTTCAGCATGGCAATGCACTCATCCACCCAGCTACATAATACCATGTTCCAAGGAGTCTCCCGCACCGCTCTGTACTTCTTTCATGCGAATCCCTCGGGCAGAATCCTCAATCGATTTGCCATGGACTTGGGGCAAGTGGATGAAATCCTGCCCGCAGTGATGCTCGATTGCATACAGATATTTCTCACAATCAGTGGAATTATAGGGGTTTTGTGCATCACAAATCCCTGGTATTTGATTAATACCATCACGATGTTCCTGGCGTTTCATTTTCTTCGGAAATTCTATTTGAGCACTTCGAGGGACGTAAAGAGATTGGAAGCCATAGCCAGATCCCCAATGTATTCCCATTTTAGTGCCACTTTAAATGGCCTACCCACCATCAGAGCTATGGAAGCTGAGGAATTATTGACTAAGGAATACGATAACTACCAGGATCTCCACAGTTCCGGATACTATACATTCCTGTCCACAAATCGAGCCTTTGGTTACTATCTGGACCTGTTTTGCGTGGCCTACGTCATATCGGTAACCCTAATGGGCTACTTTAACCCCCCGCTGAATAATCCTGGTCAAATCGGTTTGGTTATCACCCAGGCTATGTCCATGACAGGAACTGTCCAGTGGGGAATGAGGCAATCCGCTGAACTGGAGAACTCCATGACTTCTGTGGAAAGAGTATTGGAGTATAGAAACCTGGAAACAGAAGGAGAATTTGAGTCCGCAGACGACAAGAAACCACCCAAGAATTGGCCCCAAGAGGGTCTGATTAGTGCAGAACAACTAAGTCTGAGATACAACCCCGATCCCAAGACGGATAGAGTCCTCAAGTCCCTGAATTTCATTATCAAGCCACGCGAAAAGATTGGCATTGTGGGAAGAACGGGTGCCGGAAAGTCCTCCCTTATAAATGCCCTCTTCAGGTTGTCCTACAACGATGGATCCCTGGTGATAGACAGCACGGATATTGTCGGGATTGGGCTTCACGATCTGCGCAGCAAGATCTCTATAATTCCCCAGGAACCTGTGCTTTTTTCCGGCACCGTGCGCTATAACTTGGATCCCTTTGAACAGTATGCTGATGAGAAACTGTGGGAGGCCCTGGAAGAAGTGAGAATCTCTATACCCAAAAGCTATTATTATAAATAACACCCTTCCTTCGTCAGGTTCACCTCAAAGATGAGGTATCCGAGCTGCCAAATGGCCTGGAAAGTGTGGTTGCAGAAGGCGGAGCCAACTACAGTGTAGGTCAGAGGCAATTGGTCTGCTTGGCCAGGGCGATACTCCGCGAGAACCGCATCCTTGTGATGGACGAGGCTACCGCAAATGTAGATCCCCAAACCGACGCCCTCATTCAATCCACCATTCGGAGGAAGTTCAGGGACTGCACCGTTCTGACCATAGCCCATAGATTGAACACGATCATCGATTCGGATAGGGTTATGGTTCTGGACGCCGGCACTCTAGTGGAGTTCGGGTCTCCATTTGAACTACTGACGCAATCAGGAAGCAAAGTCTTTTACGGGATGGTGTTCCAGACGGGTCGATCAAGTTTCGAGCACCTTCTGAAGATGGCACATCAGGTCAGTGTACGCAGTAAAATTTTTTTTTTATGCTAATGCATTCTTTGCAGGCCCACGAAAGAAAGCTGCTATCTGAATAAATAAAATCGTATTTACAAAGTATCAAATTCAAATATTTATAATTTTCAAATATTTTTGTACACTTTTTAACATCAAATTTACTACTGATAACCTTTGTTAGAAGTTTCAACTGTTGTATTATAATACCTTACACCTATTCTATATTTAAATAATAAAAAAACAGTTTTGTAATATCTTAATTTATTGTACGAGGTGTATATTTCAAAATCTTAAATGCTCCCGCCTTCTTAGTTTTTAAGTGTGACCGTTTCCACATCATAATCGATAGGTTCGAAATATAAACAAACATGGAAACAGAAACGCAGAAATTATATTAAGTATGGCAAAAAATGTAAAGAAATTGACGTTGGCCAACAAATTGGCAAAACTGGGAGACATTATAAAGCCCACGGAAATAATAAGGCGTCAAAATCGTGCAGATAACGTGAGGGTAGGCGGAAAAACATGAAAAACCATAATAGCAAAACTCCACACGCAGTTTCTAACCTTCCAGGATATCGAGGATCTAGTTGGTGGATCTTCGGGCGCAGCAGGATCAGTTAACTCAGTGTACTTCTCCCCCGTCCAAACCCGCAAGCAGCGACTCTTGAATGGGGAATCCCTGAAGAAAACTACCACGAAAACGGAACCCTTATCTCCAGCTCGGGTTGCACCCAAAAAGAATAGAAAGGCTGATCATAGGGTAACCAGAGTTCAAATGGGATCGGCTACTGTAGTTAAATGCACAGTGTTTCCTGATGTTGTGGACTCCCAGTAAGAGTGGATAAGATAAAACTGGAAGTGGGAGCCCAAATAAAGCAGGAGAAGAGTACAGAGGAAACTCAAGAGGGTTCACATTCCTATTCTGAGGTGCAAGCACCACATCCTTTATGGTTTGACCACTTAGAAAACATTCGGATTATGAGAAGCTCCAGAAGTGATCCAGTGGACACCATGGGATGCCATCGATGCGCCGATCTAAAAGCAGATTCAAAGGTATTTCTAAAAGGGGAAAGAAATACATATAAAAATAACTAAGAAATGAACAACTTTTTTACAGACACAGCGCTTCCAAAAACTAGTTGCATTGATGCTTTCCAGTCAAACTAAGGATCAAACTACTTATGAAGCCATGAATCGCCTTAAAGACCGTAGTCTAACTCCACTGCAAGTTAGGGAAATGCCAGTGACAGAACTCGAGAACTTATTGCATCCGGTATCCTTCTACAAGGTTTGAGAAAATTGCGTTGCAATAAATCAATCGCTCTTACTCTCGATCCTCTCCAGAACAAAGCCAAATACCTGAAGCAAACCGTGGAGATACTGATAGACAAGTATGATTCGGACATTCCAGACAATGTCAAGGACCTTGTAGCTCTTCCAGGAGTTGGCCCCAAGATGGCTCATATATGCATGGCAGTGGCCTGGAATAAGATCACCGGAATCGGAGTGGATGTCCATGTCCACCGCCTCTCTAACAGGCTGGGATGGGTGCCGAAGCCCACTAAGGAACCAGAGCAAACCCGCGTGGCCTTGGAGAAGTGGCTGCCATTTAGTCTCTGGTCAGAGGTTAATCACTTATTCGTGGGATTTGGACAAACCATTTGCACCCCAGTGAAGCCAAATTGTGGGGAATGCCTAAACAAGGACATTTGTCCTTCAGCCCATGTTGAAACTCAAGAAAAAAAGAAGTAAGATCGATAGAAAAAAGAGCATTTAAAAAGCAGAAAAGGGTTTTAGGTATCTAAATGTTCCTGAAATTTCAAAATAAATAGTTGAAAAGGGCTGTAAGTCCCTGTTGCTGTTAGAGGGATTCCCTTAAAATCAAAAAGCTTGTAGATTTGCAGAGCAACTCAACTGAATAAAGACTATTTGCAATTAAATATGATGGATTTTTAGAATTTAAGTTATAAACATTTAAAATTTTGAGGGGATTCGTTTAAAACTTTTGTTCTTCCTATATACGTATTAGATGGTATTCCTTCAGGTTCGACCTACGGCCACACTGTCAGCACTAAATTCGCGCGTTTTATTGTTTACCAGCGGCTTCTTGTAAAACTATCTAAATTAGCCAAGAATTAGGCAATATAAGCAAAAAAATGAATGACTCATGTAAGTAGAGCTCGTACCTCAGAGAAGGTAAAGGAACTAATGGCGAGAGCTCCTTTTTAGTTGGAGATTTCAATGCCACACAAACTGCGCCCGCTGGAGCCGCCAGCAATCAAAAGGGAGAAGTAAGTGGAACGCACAACTTACTTACACAACTTAAACAACATGCTTCTGTATGATTGCAAATAGGGAATAGTGCCCCTGGTGGTGAAGCAGATTGTGGACGCCCCGGAGGGAAACATCGAGTTGTTCGGCATGCAGTACGCCATGGCCTGTGTTGTGGCCATAGTGCGGAACATCGAGACTTCCTCGACAAAGATCACCTACACCCTGGAGGATCATAGCGGCAGAATCGATGCGCACTACTGGCTGGAAGAGGGCGACGCTCTGAAGGCACCCGAAGTCATGGTCAACAACTATGTGAAGGTCTACGGCACCACCCGATCGCAAGGCGGTGCTAAAACCCTAATGATCTTCAAGCTGCTGCCTGTTCTGGATCCCAACGAGGTGTGCACCCACCTGCTGGAAGTACTCAATGCCCGCTACAGGGCCGAGGACTACCAGAGCAAGGGTGGATCTGGTGCAGGGGCTTCTTCCGGCTCAGGCCCCTTAGCTGATTTCACCGCCTCGCAGAGCTCGGCCATTGTCAGTGGTCTGGAGCCCAAGCAGCAGGCCGTATTCCAGGCCATCAAGAGCAATGTTTCCGAGGAGGGCATCTCCCGTAGAGAACTGAAAGCCAAATTCTCCCACATCAGCGATTCTGAGTTGACGTAAGCAGTTTATCCAAACTATTTCAGAACCTGACATGCCTTATGAGCGTTGTTCCTTCAGCTCGTAGATATTTTATTGAGTAATTATAACATTTGTTGTTCCTTCTTTTTCCAGCAACATTCTGGACTTTATGATCTCCGAGGGACACATTTATTCCAGCATTGACGCAGACCACTTTATTTGCACAATGTAAATCGAATCCGGCAAAAACATGTAATTTAAAAATGCGGAATATATGTATTAAGTTTTGGATAAACAGGAAAATGTTCCACTAATTAGATGTACATTAAATATTTCTTATAATATAAACACAAAATCAAAAAAATTATTGGGATGAATTGGGTACAAATGCATAGCACAATAGATAGCACTTTTTTTACACTGAGGAAAGTGGGCATATAAATAAAAACTATTATTTGAAGCAGATTGTTATCTTCAAGTTGCCGGTTTACTGGCACATTTGAAAGATGTATTAACGACTAAACATATATAATATCCTTACCTCTTCCCCGGTCAAAGGAAATCTCTAAATATGTTCTGGCTTCATCGCATGGGATCTTTTCATGTCGCCCAATCCCAGGATTAAGTGGAGCATTCTGTCTAGCCGCATTCCCTAAGTTCTCCAAGATATCAAAGCAAATAGAATGCTGGACAACATTAGGAGCGTTCAAAACGAAATCCTGCAAGGAATAAACAATTTTGAAAAGCCATTTAAATCAGGTTTGAACGGCACCGAAGAGACAGACGGCTTGGAATCGACGTGGTTTCTTGGCAGTTGTACAATAAAATTAACAAAAAACACACGTCACTTCCAATTTAAAATAAGAAAATGGTATAAATATTGTTGAGCAAGTGGAGCATAATAATTTCGATTAAATAAATAATGTTTGTGAAAGTTCGCATAATTTACATTCTGGCGTTCTCTGTAACAGTGGCGCCCTCTGGCTGGCCAGCTGTTCTTTCTCACCACAGCCCAGCTCAGCGCCTCTCAGCTGGCTAAAGTCACCACAAGTCAGAACCTCGCTCCTCAGCTCGGTTCTGTTTCCATTCCGCTTTGAATCTCGTCGGCAGCCGGCTCAGCTAGAGTCTTATCAATGAATTAATTTACCGCTGCTCACTCGGCCTAACATAAGTACAGAATCGAACAAAGACCTTGGGAAAATGGAGAACAAGCATAAGAAGTGCCTGCAATCCCTGCTTCTGCTGGCAGTCTTTTTGGGATTTTTGGGTAAGTTAATGCCAATGCTGAACGTTTAGTTGGGTAAATGGGTTTTGGGCAAGTTGAATGAACTGCTTGTGGTCGCGGTTGGCGATAAACAACAACAGTGACGGGCCACTCCTCCGCCTACGCACACAAACAAAAAAGCCAACAGAGAACTTTTATCTGACACACTTTCCATTTGAATCAGCTGTTTTCACAGTGGGGCTTAAGTTACAGTATTGCAGGTCAAGGAAATTTACTGTGAAATATATATATGTATGATTTATGTTTCTGTAAAGATAGACAAGAACGTGTAGTTACCGATCGAAATTATCGCTATCTATCATCCCAACCCTCCTACAGATCAGCTCTCCCTCGTACACGTTGCTTCCACTATTTGCATTATCGCTGCCCACTGTGCGGGGCCACTTGTTGATAACCTCGACCTTAGCACGTAGCGCTGCTTCTGGGTGAAAGCTATAACAATTCGATTGACTAATGACGTGTTCTATTATTTTTTCTCTTAGAGGATGGAAGAACGGCCCTAATAGCTCCGAACAGTCAGCAAATTTTCAAGCTACAGAACCATGTGATACTCCAGGAACTGGGGCGAGATTCAAGGGGCGAGGAGACGGGATATACATTAGAGACCGATCTCAAGATCAACTCAGTTTGGAGTCGAGATGAAGACCAGTTACTGGAGGTTTTTATCAGCGGTAGCAAGGTCGAGGCCTCTGGAAAAGCCCGTTCAATTACCAAGATACCCGATAGACCTTTTTATATCAGTCTGGTTAAGGGACAGCCTGAAAAGGTCATAGCCCATACTTCCAAAGATCAATCCCTGCTGAATTTGGAGCGCGGAATTGCTTCCCTGCTGCAGCTCAGACTGGATGCACCCCAGGACGAGGAACTGGATGTTTCTGGCTTGTGTCGTGTGTCCTATAATGTCAAATCTTCCACGAAGGTGGAGAAAACCAAAAGAGACTGCTCCTGTGGGATCTTAGGGTCAACTATCACCCAGAAGAAGCTCTGGGCGTTACTCAGCAAGCCCAGGAGACGGTCTTCTACGACCTTTCTTCAGAGGGCACACTCTTGAAGGCAGAGTCCCAGGAGAATCACCGCCTCAATCTAGCAGCCAAACCGGATGTGGGTAGTTCCGTGAAGAGCACGTTGATACTGCAACACATCTCGCAAGGATCGGAGGAAGTCAAGCAACTGGAACTAGACAGCTTGGATAAGACCATCCAGAGCCTCCTGGAATGGTATCGCGTCTTCGAGCTAGAATCCTATGTAGATGGCATGATCAGTGAGATCAAAGAGCAAACGGTAATAAATAAATCATGTTTAGAGATTTGTGAACTAAAAATATATACTTTCAGCTTGAGGAGCAATTAAAACACTCTCTAACGGAATTGCAATCCGGGGATGTGGGCAAGTCCTCGCTGGCTCTTGCTTACGTGAAACTAATTCCTCTGGCTCGCATCACAAGGCAAGAACAATTTGAAGATCTACTTAAAGATAACTCAGAAGTTCTGCCGCAGTTGGTGGATCTTTTGGGTGCTGTTCAAACCTTTGAGGCTCACAATGCCACATTTGGATTCCTTTACAAAGAGTCGGAAACCACAAGCGAGCAATTGGACCTGCTAGAGAAATACCTGCAGTCCCTAGCGGTCGCCACCCATCCGGATAGGAAAATAGTTGAGCAATTGTACGGACTGCTAGGACAGGAATCTATTAAAAAGCATTCAAAGCTGAGGGAAAGCGTCATCCAAACACTGGCCACCTTGGCCCGCCAAAGCGGTCTAGATGTTGAAGATCCTTTGCGGAAGGAAGTGCGTTCTTATCTCCTGCAAGGTCTCACCTCCAAGGAGCCCACTTTGTACATTAGGGCTCTGCAAAATCTCCAGGATCCCGCCACAATTGATGATTTGCTGAAGCACAGTCAAACTGGCGAGGCCCCCAACTTATCGGTGGCTGCCTTGCAGGCTCTAAAAGCATTTCCCCTAGGTAGCTTTAACTCTTCGCATCGTTTGCAGTTCGAGAGCATATTCTACCAGCGAAAGCGTCGCTTTGATAGCTCCGCTCGCACTCTGGCTCTGGATATTATCCTATCCCTCCGGCCAACTCAGGAGCAATTGGGCTACCTTTTGGATTACCTGGCCTCCAATGATCGCCAGTTTGAGATCAAAACCTACGTGCTGCAGAAGCTGAGAATGCTGGCTGAGAAATGTCCGCGATTTAGGGCTTTGTTCGAATCGGAGCTTGTCAAAAGGATGCACGTAAACAACTACAATGTGCTGGGACAAAAGGGTGAGTGCCCCATTTCTTATTGGCACATATTCAACCAATTATTAACTCAATTCATTGCAGGTCTCACAACCGTCCTCACCCGTCAGCTTTCACAGGCTCCAGCCTTCAACGAAACTCTGCTAAGTACCCAGGAAGTGTATCAGGGAATCCTGAAACGTGGCTCCGTAGAATTTTTGCTCCATGCAGGGCGTTCCCAAGCCAGCAGCTTTAAATTGGGCATCTACACTGCCGGTTTGGGGTCGCTGGTGGGCGATGGTGACTCCGGCGATGGAAATGACGGAATCCCGGCGGATGATGAGTTTAGCGAAGACGAAACGGTTACCGCAGGCATGGAGATCAGTGTGCAGGGCGCTCAGCTGCGACCCTTAATATTTTTCAGCGGCCAGACCGAGCTTATGGGTCACGTTTGGGGAGGAAGTGCCTCGGACTCAACGCCCGCTTACCAGGCAACCACTTTGTCCCAGGATAACGAGCACTACGTAATCCTGTCCTCCGGGGCGACGCTTCACTGGCGAGTGCTGGGCGCCAGGAGTGTGGATCTCAATGGCAAGGTGGGATTTAGCCTATGGAATCGAAATGCCCAGACGGAAATCCAGCAAAAGTAAGTGGAAAAGCAAAAATATTTAATTGGATAGCTTCTTTACCCACGGTTTTCTTGCTTTATAGCACTGGCAGTGCTGTCCTTGGTCATTTGGCCGTTGGCTTTAGGTATGCGAAATTAGTGCAAGATTTCAGTATCACTCACGAACCAAAGTTGAGTCTGAATGCGGACTTGGACTTCTACAGTGGCATTAAATTGTGCATGCAACTGCAGCGCCCTGAACAGCTTCTGAAGTGAGTTTGCTAGACCTATTTTATTGTCTGAAATACTAATTGAAACCCTTCTTCCCAGACAAACCAACGTTCGTTCGGTTTTTCTGCAGTCTGTCGATCATCCTTATGCCAAACATGTGCGCTCTACACACGCCCACAAAACTGCTGGGTGCACTTTTGCCCTCAACCAGAAAAACAACGAAATGTGCAACCTCATTTTTAGCGACTTTTAGGATATACTAAAGAGATTATTGGAGATTCCTTGCATAAAAACTATATTTCTATGTAAAAACTCGGAGATTAAGACTCGATATAGTTGTAAACTCAAACGAACAAATACAATTTAATTTTCAAATTCTACAAGTGTTTTATTTCTCTTGGCCAATTCAAAAATGATTGGTAATTTTTTTCGATTATGTCTCTTTTTGTCTTTCTTTTACAATACTGCCATTTTAAATTTTAGGAACCCGCCATAAGTGTTGCGAAACTCGAAATGGGCACTTATCGAGCTATCGATTGTACGAGCTACGCATTCCCATCTCCAAATTCCACAGCACCTTCAAACACTACGGCGTGCTTCTTCTTAAAACGCGGCATAAAAGAGGTGCACTCCACAAGCACGAAAAGTAAATAACTTTATTGCAAAAGTATCGGCGAAAGCGCGAAAAATATTAAACAAAGGTTAAAAAAAGCAGGCATCAGAAAAAATGATTCCGAAGCAGTGCAACGAATTAGGCCACTGAATGGTGCTCTTCTCCTTTTCTTGGGAGAATTAGAAGGCTCGTCGCACACACACACGCAAATAAATGCGAAATCTAAAGCCTTATCCAATTGCCCAAAGTAAATACTCTTATTTGCGAACTTAAAGGCGTGACAAATTCAACTGCCTAAACTCAATAAATCGATATTTGTGTCACCAATTTGCGTGTTTAAATCAAGTGCGAAGCAATTTACTAAAATATACATTTTCCTAGCTTTTTAAACTCACACAAACACAATTGGAGCGAGAGAGAGGCCAAACCAAATGGGAGATGGGAAAGAAGGAGAATTGTTGTTGTTGACGTGTTCCGTTTATTTTCGTGTGTTCGTGTGTGCGGGAATTTCTGTTGCGTGAAGTTGCAATACAAAAAAAACCACGTGTGAATTCTGCAATTTTCCTAATTTTCTCTGCTGAATTATGATTATTATTAATTATTAAAAAATAATAAAGCATACTCGGTTAAAGTACGTTTGCCTTGGTATCTCATTAGCACGAAATTATAACATAAATTCGTCGGCAAAATTAGCATTCGTAGTTCATATTATCTTAGCAACGTAAAATAGCATAGGAGAAATAAATAAATTTAAAACAGTTAGATCCACCAAAATAAAATATCTCGTTCTTAAAAAACATAAACGAAATTTAATTTAATTTGTATATGATTTTACATTTATTAAAGAATGTTCTAGAAAATCCAAAATCACAGGCATGGAATGTGACTATTTTTGTGAGCTGCAGTGTGATAGGGGAACCTTTTTACCACACACACTTGCGCACTTTCTGCTCTCTCCCTATTCTCACACTTTTTATAACGGTATCACGCACCCTGCTTATCGGCATTGTGCAAATTTCATTTGGTTTTAAAGAAATTTCCAATCAAATTAGTTTTGTGTATTTGAAAAGTTGGTTTATTTGTATATATATGTACGTATAAATTCGTTTCCTAATATTATTTTTTATTTGTATGGTTCTGGTTCGCTCTCTCAAACTTGTTTAAATCTCACTGGTTCGACATCCAACCGAAGACCCCGCACAGTGGGCCAATTTTGTTAAAAGTTGAAATTTATTTTCAAAAAATGTTAATTGGTAAAATTGGCTTGGTAAAAATATGACTTTTATGTTGTTTTTTTATATAATGTTGTTTAATAGTTAGACTTTGTAAAAATTTTCCAAAGCAATATATCCATATATTTATTTTAATCTATTTTATGCAAACCACTGCACTTTAATACCACTGTACGTCAAACTTTGGAGAGCGAGAAACGACGAGAGGTTCGCAACCGAACCATTCAACGAAAGTCTATTTAAGCAACCCGCAAAAGGCGCTCGTTCGTATTGCCCGATAATTTTTCGACCGCGTTGCTGGTGTTTTCGGTTCCCGTTCAAAGAAATGAAATAATATAAAAAATGGATGTAGGGCGCAAAAAGTTAAACCACTTGAAATATACGAAATACGTGAATTTCCGAAACTAGAAGAAAATCTATCTTCTAAGGTGGTTTAATTATACCCATCTCGCTCTCTCACTCACTGTGTACGTGCGTGAGTGTGTGTGTAAAGGCCAAAGAGTGCCCTTCGCCTCCCCGGCCACGCCCCCTAAGGCAGAATAATAAATTTGTAAAAAATATATATATTGTAGAATTTACCTGTGAAAGTGAAAACGTGACAACACGATAAAACGGACGAAGCAAGCAAAACAAAAAACGAGTGCATAAAAACAACGAAGGAGGATAAAAAGAAGAGCAAGTGCAGCAAATCAGAAAAAAGAGAACGGAACAAGAACACAGAAAAAAGTAAAAATAACCAACGAAGAAAGGAAAACGAGAACAAAAACTCCAGATATTGACAGGTAAAAGCAGTCACCCTCTCTTCTCTCTTCTATTTTTTATCGCTCTCTCCCCAGCATAATTCCGAATTCAGTTGCACTATCACCTGTTCTATGATTCATTTATTCTTTTGATAATATATTGCAATTCACGTTGAATGAGGTTTCCATCATAAAATGATTGTTTTTTGTGATTCATGCGATCATATGTACGTTTTATTCAAATTTGTTTTGCTGAAATCCAACAAAATTGTATAAGTCGTGTTTTTTAACTCGCATGTGCTTCTTTATGCCGAACTGATTAGATATACGTTATTTTTCGTTCAGCCTTGCACAATTTATGACGGCAGCAAACCACGTTATTCCATGTTGATAGCGAGAAGAGGTTCAGCTTTTAAATGTTGTAAAAAAAAATTTGGTTTTTGTTCTTAAATTTTCGGGGGACTATGTATTATACTATGTTGATTTCTGTTTGACCCACATATTATGTTTGTGGCCCTCCTTAAAGTATCAGTATATATTTTTATGAATATACTATATGATATATATATATATATATCTGATATATATATATATGAATAATAATAGATACTGTAATTGCAGAGATTTTATACTTTGATTTGGGAATTACTTGACTTTTCAACTTGCGTAAGACAGAGATTTTTGCACATTTTTAACGGTTACAAATGTGTAATTTCCCAAAAAAGTATTTAAGCAATTCATGTCTTATAATTTCCCATGATGCTTTTTTTTTGTTTGACAATCTCCGATTGGCAATTATACGACCTTTGGAGTTATTAATTAGAACTTCGTTTGTACTCCAAACATTTGTTTAAGCGATAAGTATTTCTCGCGGTCGTATAAATTGCCTAATCTATGAGTATAAATACAGCCCTGCTCGCTAAATTTCAACGAAAGGCAATGCAACCAGCAAACATTTGCCAAAAATTCAATTTCTCTGCTTGGTTATCTTATCTGTGGGCCAGAGAACCCCAAAAAGGAACACTAAATCGCTAAAATATGAGCCAGATACTTGCGCACTAACTATTTATCTAAATCCATTTGACTGGCAATGAACAAATTGTATTTGGGTAAACTGTCTGTCAGCTGGTCCCATCCAATCATCACTCACGTGAGATGTCCGATACAAAACGACTTTTCAAATGTGCCTCGTAAAGTCATAAAAAAGCAGTCGTGCAATATACAGATCCGGCCAGCGAACCAGCCAGAAAAAGTAAATCCAAAGCTGACCGACTGGAATCAGAATCAATCGATTTCAATAAGTCAACGTCGCGTTGCACAGAGCCACACATCCATCCATTTATTGGTCCGTCTATCCAATCCACACAGTGATAAAACAAATTCTTGAATGAAATGTTTTTCAAGCACCATTCTTAATTTTAAAACCTGATGTATAGATCGCTTACATCTTTATAACTTCAACAATATATATTAATAAAAATACAAATTTTCGATCAATAAATGTTTTTCCAATAACATACACATGTTTTTCTGTGTGCATATATGTATCCATATCGCATTTTCAGCGAATATGTGTACGTGCCTAGGCGACGACAACGTGATTTATTCGGTGATTCACGTCGATTATTGCCCAAGTGCAACCGACAAGTTTCTGCCTATAAGTTCCACAGTACTGTCAGTCACTTGGTTCATTGAACTCTGCCAAAGGGTCTGAACTTTATCGAGAGTATCCAACTAACCCAGTGCCTTCACCCTTAGCAACGCATTTATGGTTGGTAAAAAATCAATATTTTTCGGTCCAATCGCCCCTACAAAATCGCTGCCACTCACCTCTTTGAATTTATTTTTGTGACCACGAGAATATTGCACAAAAAACACAAAAATGGCCGCTTGTTTGCCGTAAATTTGGCCGGAGTTGTCATGGGAGCTGGTTTATCTTAAATTACCAGAAAATGAATTGTTTCTGGTTCCCCCTTTGGGGGACACTGCGTTAAGCTAGGTTAGTATTATGAGGCCAGCAAGCCAAGTAGGTCTTTAAAATAAAACAAGTGAGAACGCTACAGTCGACTACATCGACTACCAGATACCCGTTACTGTGGGGAGAACTGGAAAACATTTTTGGATATTAGTAGAAATTGGCGTACAAAATATAATCAAAAATCTAAACTCGAGTTATGGGCGTTACATTTGTTTAGGTTTTATATAAATTTTGGAATATACATATGTATATGACAAAATATGTAATAGTGGATCTGCCATTGAATTCTGGAGACATTGCATCATTATATGATTATGTAAAAGCCTTCCATGACTTCGTAGTGCTCCCGTTATAAAAATGCTGTTTTCTAATTCGCAGTGAAACGAAACCTCGACATTTATACAATACTCAACTTGAATCATTGCAACCAGATATAACTGTTTGTCATACATTCGGATCGGAAAATAACCAGAACTGCGAAGATATTTATATACCTTTTTCGTATTCGGGTGAACATTTGATCCATTTAATGAAGTGATATGGGGATAAGTGGTCGCCTGATGCAGATGTCAGGGAAACATCCGCCGCTCCGTTTTATGGGAAGCTCGCAAAATTGAAATCCCACACGCTCATAAATCCTAATCAAGTTTATTAGATCAGTACTCGCAGCGATGTGTTAATAGCAGAGCAGAGCAGAGCAGAGCAGATCAGAACAGAGGAGCGGAACAAAAATACGCCCACCAGTTGGATCGAGCATAAAACGAGCGACTAAAATAAAATGTAAAGCGTTGCACACGAAAGGCAATTGAGGCGATATGAGGCGATATGATCCATATATAAATCCTATATAGAGAGCAGATACATACATGGCGCGCACATACCAAGATACCGACTTTGGATATGACTTCTGCAGCATTCATTTGTGCAAGTAATTTCATTGAGCTCGATCCTGTTTTTTGAAAAACACAGCAGCTGCACGGCGAAAATAAAATATTTAACAGATGTTCGCAGGGCTGTGTTGGGATATCTGGCGACATTTCAATATGAGTTAATAACTGGCCGCAGGGTAAATATTTCCACACCCAACCGCCCAATTGATTAAATAACCTTGATTTCGCCTGAGTTCGTGTTGCCGTGTTGTAAACGTTATCCGTGCCGGATAACTTGTTAATCAACGAGCATATCTGGTTATCAGTATTATTTTTTGCCAGGTAAAAAAAAAGTGCTGTAAGTGTAAGTTTATCGACTGGGTGGAAGTTAAGTCAGTGACGGTGGGCAACGGGTGTAATTCTAGTAAAGAGTAATTGGATTTTGTATTCGTTATTCGTATTTATTTATATTCGGACTCAGTTATATGAAAACCAATATGAACAAATATATGTATATATTACGAACTTGTTATGGTTATTTTTGAGTTATACTTATCTGCCGAAGTGGGTACCACTTTGTGGGCTGATAAGAGGCTTAGCTTGTACTTAGAGTGCATTGGGCAATTTATCCGCTGCGACAATTTCCATACTTAAACACCAGAAATGCCCCAGAGGGGTTTTCATCGCTCTGGTCGCAATGTCGCTCTTCATTGAGATAAGTTCAATTCGCATAAGAGCAGCAGTTAGAGGGACTTTCTCGTAAACATCCGGTCCCAGTCTTTTGTATCTGCATCTGCAACCATGTTCGAGGCAATCCAGTAGAGAGCTCGTGAAAAAATGTACCCAAAGAAATGATAATCATCGCATTTTTTTCATTTATAGACAGACATCAAAATTATTCAGTTTGGGCTTAGCATAGATATGATTTAAATAAATTCTGATGATCGTAAAAGGGTTTCTCTTCATTATTTTTTCCTGTGCATCAGACAAATTCGCCTCGACAATGGGTCGCGTAGTTGTTTTTTTCGCCCATTGTGCTTTGCATACAGGCGTTTATTTTATTATACCTATTTGAATAAAGTGAATTACCGCAGAGCAGACAAAAAAGTAAAGAACTCAGAACGGTCCCCGCCACCAAGTTCAGCAATGTGTGCTGAACTCCGTCCGCCGACGCTTAATTGAATTGAAAAATGAAAACTGAATCCAAACCCAAACCGGACCGAACCGAACCGACTGAATGAAAGCAAAACGATTCTCGGAGGAGCTATCCGCGGAATTCAGGTTGTGATTCGATTTGCAAAAATTCTTTGCCTTACATTCGATGTCTCCGCGTTTCTTTCTGCTTTCTGTTTGCTTGAATATTTTATGTCTGTTTGTTTTCCTCTGGCTAATTGGAAGCGCTTTCGATCGCCGGGTGATTCAGTTATTTGGTTTTTCCCCAGTTGACCATTTCACCGGCGGGATAATTCAATTTAATTCTGAGTAGCGTGGCCCATTGCAGATTTGCTTTAATTAATAATTTGTATTTCGTTTGCCGTGCTGCGAATGCAAATTGTGATGCTTCCGGAAGTGTCAGTCATGGCCACTAATTATTCAGCACCTGATTTGCCTTTCCTTGCTAAGTGAATTGAAATCCCACAGCACAGCTGGTTAGTACAATTTATTTTCCTTTTAGGGACCGGGGAAATGGTTGGAATCCAAGAGTGGAGCACACGTTTACAATTATACGGGATACAGTATGCGAATATACATATGCAAAGAATATTGAATAAACCGTATAATCGAAAACCATTTTTAGTTTAGTTTAGTTTAGTTTTTTTCCCTTACTCGATTACTTTTCTACAATCAGAAAATAATTTACGCACACCAGTTTGGCCAAGAAAACCACTCTTGATTTTGAAGAACCCGATTTTATGCAAATACCATTATATCGATCTTAGCATTCCTGTGCGAAATCGCATTTAATTTAAAACTCACATGGAAATGTTATCCAAACCAGAGGGGGTTATCTTTTAAGTACCAATAAGGGTTTCTTTTGAAAAAATATTCCATTACATAGTTGCAAGTGACGCTCGGCTTTGATAATTCTGCGTGCTTATGAAATTAGCGAGTCTTCGGCTGCCTACGCATCCATACTCCAAACTCCTGGAATAATTTGGCGAACGTGATCGCACAATAAGAAGGCGGTATTAGGTGGTTAGGAAAGTTAGCAAATCATGATCTTGCCCACCCAACCGAGCCGAACCGAACTGCAAATGAACTCTGCAGCAAACAGACTCGGGCCGAAATTGTAATAGTATGAATTGTATAAAATGCTAACTCGTGCCTAACCCAAAATGGTATTGTATAATAAGCGATACCGAATTACACAAAATGCCCAGGTCCACAGCCAGCGGCGCACGCAAGGGGACACGCTATAAATATTTGGAAACAAGCCTCCCATTGTTTACAAAGGCGAATAACAAAAGCCAGTGAGCGCTAAAGAGCGGCGATAAAGCGAGTCGACTCGAAAAGCACGTGACGCCTTTGGCGGCTAACTTGGAATCGAACGCGAACTGAAACCCGGCTCTCGAATATCATTGGAGTTCGCTGGAATGCCAAAAACAAGTGTGCGGACAATCGCAGCGCGTTGGATGGATGCGAGAGGAAAGACACTGAGTCATAAAAACGAACGGCTTTAATACATTTTGGCAGAAACTCGCGAAAAATATGCCTTGTATGTATATATTCACTTATACATATATATATATATATAAGTGAGCAAAAATACATTATGATGCCATGATGATGGCATCGAACCGGTTATCTGCACTCAGCAAAAAACCCAGTATTGGCGAATGCACATTGTAGGCGGAGCTATTAGCTTTGGTGTCCATAAGAACATGGTCACACAAGTCGTTGTTTATCCAAACAGAAGATATTGATTGCAGAGTGCATTGCCACACAATACACACTGTTTTTTGAAGTGATATCCAATGATATCCGACGATTTTGGAGTACGATCTGGCTCCGAGATTGGCCATTGCCAAGATCTTCCATCCAGTTGCAAACGCTGGCAACTAGTTTAAGTCAACGCACCAGGACTGGTAGCTTAGTTTCGGAACGCTTATCAATGAGTGCCATATAAAAAGTAGGGAATTTCTCAGCTCATTTCTCGCAAAATCAGAATAAATTGGCTGTCGTTTATCAGCGGGTCTCGTACAGGCAAACTGACTGCTAATGCTTCTCACACCGTGGCTATCTTATCAACAAGAATATAAATATTGTGCGTATTATACATATTTTATGCCGTCAGCGCGTGTTCTAAGTCACAATTAATGTCGCCCGCTCAAACATTTGACATAATTATTTTTTGTTTCCATTGTCGTGCACTTGGTTAGATGTGTGTGTGATAGGTACAAAGTCATTTTATAGTTGTTCGGGCTCTCCCCTCACAATAACAAATTAACACAAGTATCCTACAATGTTTAAATAGGAATGTACGAGTATGGCTTTTTAAAATCGAGCATTATACTTTATACCCATTACTTGTAGAGTAAAAGGGTTTTATACACGTTACTTGTAGAGTAAAAGGGTACACTAGATTCGTTAGAAATTATGTAACTGGCCAAGCCTGTCTCTCCTCTGTATGAACCTGATGTAGCCACGCCCACTCTACAAACCGCACAAAACTGCCACGCCCATACTTTTGAAAATCGTTTTAATATTTTTCTTGATAGTCTTGTAAATTTCTATTGATTTGCCAAAAAACAAAACTATCTTTTGTACATTTTATTTTCGTTTGTTCTTTCATTTCATTTATCGTTCGCAATCCGTAGGCTGAGTAACGGGTATCTGATAGCCGAGGAACTCGACTGTAGTGTGCTCTCTTGTTTCTTTCAATTTAAGCTGTGGAAATCTGTTTTATATTAGCAAGTTACGATTTGAGGATCATATGTCTTATAATAGGTAAATCTAAGTTAAACTCATTCCACGTAATCGTGTTTCAATGATTTTGTCAAAAATAGCTAAGCAACGTTGAGCAACAAAATATGCATTGTTCCATTATTTAAATTACAATTTGAGTAATCTTTGGAAATATCTATTTGCTTGCCACATTTACGAAAAATCCGGCCGTATAAATTGTTTATTATAACAACTTGAAATGTTCTTGTGTGTTGCAATGCGCCGAGCGTAAACAATAGCGCTTTTCCCCTTGCCACCCGTGGTTCCATGTTTTCCAACCCAAGGGATGTGGACTGGGCGTTCGAATTTATATTACTTTGTTATATTACAGCGCGGTTGTTAGCCAAGTCTGCCGCTTCGTATTTCTCCAGCCATTTGCCATCGTTTCAGGAGCCATTAGGAGCCCCCGAGGCGACATATGGGTATGCCTATTAAATGGGGCACGTAATTAGCCATAATTCGAGTGCAACTGATGTGCTGCAAATGTCTTCATAAAAATTTCGTTGACCAGACCCAAATGTGAGCATTAGCTCGTGATGACCGCACAGAAAACGTTTTACATGCATATTAAGTGTCGAATAGTGGCAAATTAGCCACAAAATGCCTGCGCTGTGCTATATAATTTTTGCCTATTTTGAGTTATTGCCATGTGGCGGGGATCAAATGTTTCCAAATTTTGTGCTTATGGATATTTGAACGGCATTTGAACACTTTCCTCGGACAACGCGTCGTATGAGTAATGCCGACCGCCTTTCATTCGCCGTGTTATACAAGCAGCAGAAAAACCCGACTTCCAAATAACAACCTATGGGGCAATCATATGACAGCAGCGATAATGTAAACACTTGTAGTTCTCGGTACATCTCCATATGATTCATGCGGTCCCATTTTACTAGTCCCCCAGAACATTCTGGGCCGAAAAAAACTGCAAGAAAACAACAATTTCGCCAACGCTGCACTTCGTCTATATTTTTGTAAGCGTTCCATTTTCTGGGCTGCATTGCGAACTGTTTTTCGCTTTTCTGCCAGCCAAGCAAAGAAAACTGGGCAAGCAAATATGTTGAAAATGCGCGCTTACATAACAAATGTGATGGAAGTTTTGCGGCCCCTTTTGGGGAGTTGGGTATTCGGTGTTGGATGGCCAGAGCAGCGGAAAAACTGGGCAACGGAGTGCCACAGCTTTCGGCGGATTCAAGTGGCTCCCGGTTACGAGGCAGCCTTTGTCTGGCGGCTCCAGGGACATTGCTCGTTTGTTGCAAGGTGTGCTTAGCTGGTACATGGAATTTCAGCTGGCCTATACACAAATATCGGCAATACACAAAAAAAGTATAGAGTGATTTCTAGCTAGCATCCAGTGCTGCCCTTATACACTTACTTAGTTTACACTAACAATGGGACATGAATTTTGGTAAACACGGGTTTTGGAAAGAAAATCAAAAAGGAATTCAAAAGAAATGTGTAAAACTTAAATTATTTACATGCCATAAATAATTGCTTATTAAAACAGTGTGATATCATATCAATACGACTCTTACACTTACTTACGTGTATAATTATCACGATGATGCGTTACCATTATTAGAAACCGAATATTGGTATTCATGTAACTTTTACTTCGTTTAATTGTTCATTGGCCAATAAACCTCATTGCTTATGCCTAATCTCATGTCCAAGAGCAATTGTTACCCCTAAGTAATGGGTAAGCCCAGAGTCTAGGGCTTTTAACCATCTCATCTCGACCCATTTTGGAAGTAACTCTCGCTGCCGTCGTTTTTCTTTTCCGGCCCATTGTGCGCAGTGGCTTTTCCGTGTGTCTAGGCCAAGTCAAGTCAGCTTCAGATGCCGACTCAGATCCAGAGGCCTGGCCAAATGCCCATATATAAGTAACAGAGACCAGGGCCCGTTTCACGTGATTTTCTTGCCGTTGTGCTCATGTGCAATGATTATGAAATAAATTGCAGCCGCAGCTACTGTGGCGTTGCTGCAGTTGCATTTTTTTCCTCTGGGTTCAGTGACCCGTTGGTGAGCTCGATTGTTGTGCTGCTTGTGGCAAGTGCAGTGTACATGTTTTCCTTTGCTTTTCCAAAAAGAAGAAAAACAGAAACCGAAACCGAAACTGAAACGGCGAAAAAGCAGACCCATAAAACCTTGCGTGTGTGGCATTTTTAGCCGTCACGAAGTCTGCCGCCGAAAAAGGCAAAAAAAATAATACAAATATAAAACATTCGGGTAGAGCGGAGGAAGGCGGGAAATGCCGAAATCAGGTCAACCGCTCTGGGCCCTGTTTTAATTGTTCGGGCTATCTGACAAATTTCAGTTTCGCTTTCAGTGGCTGTCCTTGCGGCAAGTTGAAGCTGATTTCCTTGCGCATTCCTCCGCATTTGGCCCGTTAGCTCTGCCTCCGTTCTGTGTCCTTTGCTTGCCCTCTGCTCCCTGAATGCCGCCTTGCCACTAAGTGGGCTAAAATTGATTCGACTGGGGACATAAATGGATTACAACACTCTGATCAACAGGGAATAGAGGCGAACGGCAAAGAAACACTACTGGCATATTTTCACACGTTTCGTTTAAACGTGAAATTATTAAAACCACCTGATATCATTGCTTAGTTAAATCAATTATAGAAAAATTAGCTTGCTTGCCTTATTTAAGTTACTGTACAAAACTTACTTTGCATATTGCTACATGTTAATATGATTAAGTTTTCCATTAGTTGGCCTTGTTTAATTCATGTCTCCTCCTTGTCTTTGTGCTCTAGAATGGCCTTCAAGTTTAGAAAAGCTCAATATTTTCATAAGATTAGATTACAGGGTTTCACTAACCATATTAGGATGTCTATTTGCAGGTCCTGGTTTTTTCTCTCCCCACGCGTCGCTCTTTCCTCCCTCTTTCCTCTCTCTTTCCTGAGAAGGACCCTCCCTCGGGCTTCTCTCTTCCCAAGTCCCCCTCACCATCGCACACTCCTCTTCGGCTCCCGCCCCCTCGATAAGCTAGTACACTCCCAGTTCAAGTTGCCACTACGCAATTCCATCTTTGTTGCCACTTTTCGGTCTGCTGCTGCTGCTGCTGCTGACGCATTGTCCTGTCACACCCACACAAGAACAAATAAAATAATACACCAATACAAGCACGCGACACGCACACGCACACAGCGAGCTTTGCGTTGGCCCACATTTTCTGTACTTTAAGGACTTACTGAGCAGAGCGATGGCATAATTTCCCTTCCCTTTTCGACTCTCTACCCCTAATTCCCTTTATTTTATTCCCTCCAAGTCCTGTTTGCCTTTCTGTCTGTTTGGCCCCATTTCCTACTTATACCCTTACAGAGGGTATGTACAAATTGGGAAAACTGTCACATTTTTCAGTTGTACAGCGATTAACAACTAACATTAAAAAACATAATTATACTAGTCAACATTTTCTTGCTAGCAATAGGATCAGAATTAACTTAAGGAAAGAAACAACGGACACAAACATAATAAAGAGCATTTTATAATCGGTATTTACAATTTCGGTCTGCAACCTGTTTTCAGAAAACTGACCCAGTTTTCAAATGGGTTCCATGAGGTGCTTAAGGGTGGTCAGTAGTGTGCCGAAGTACCAGGACCAAGTCATTGCACTCCCAAGGCAATCGAGAATATTTCGTGTAGAGCACTGACAGCTGCTTGGCCTAGTTTGAAAACGTTTTAGCATAGCTTCGAAGGGTTCCTTAGGTGCGGCTTAAAAGTACGCCTACCCTCCATCACGCCCCGTTCATAGGGCATGCAAATTTCCCTCAAGTTCTCAAGTGGGTGTGGGGTTCTTACCTTTACTTGGATCGCCCTGAGCCCCAGCCAGGTCACCTGGTTGTTTAGAAAATGTCACTTATTTGGGTGGTAATTAAATAGCAAGTAGATGGCTTCTTGGCAGCTCTGACAAACTTGAAAGTCATGTCTGTCATTACTATATACATATGTATAATTCCTATCAGGGTTGTCATGCTTGAACTCGGACCTCGTCCACTTAATACTCGAACTTATTCTAATACTAGATTAGATAATCCAATCCGTACTCTTGAAGGAGTTTCTATTTTTATCAGTAAAGTTTCCGACAATTTTACAAGGTCCCCAAGCTGATCGAGTAGGGATTACTTTTTGATTTCCCTTCAGCACAAAAAAAAAAAACAGTTCCGAAGCGAATAACTTCGGTGAACTTTGGCGTAGTGGAAAATTACTTGGAAACCTCAAAAGTTTTTCCACTTCGCTAACTGACGCAAATTGCACCGAGAATTACGTGACGAGAGTTGGATCAAATCGAATCGAATCGAATCGAGTCTCGACTTGACCCACCGATTGTTGCACTTGCGTCACTTTAACCACCACATGCCACCCACATAATTGTTGTGGCATTACTTGGGCCTCGTCTCTGGCAATCGACGATTAACCCCTTCTGGCCAGCTATAATCCCCGAAAATGCTTGGCACCTGCTTTATGCGCATGTTAAGGTGATTGCTAGAGAAGTTTAACTATTTTCGGGCTCTAATTGACTTGTTTCGAATTCTGTTTTATGGCTAATACTTGCCAGGGGCTACCGTCAATAATGTCAATTAGAAAAGTGAATAAGTGTAGAAATAGATACACATGTTAACATGTACAGTGGGTCAACATATTGCATTAGAGGATTAAAATAATTTAGAATTCAAAAATAACCATTTAAGGCTTTCTCAAAAGTTCCTCAATGTTTTAGTTTCATTACTACAATTATTAGCGATGAAGTGAGTAAGAATACAACTAAATGCGAAAATTACTCATGAATGGAATGACGAATTAATGAATCGTTCGCTGTTGTATTCACTTCTGTCGTAGAATCATATTTTATATATAAGGTTGATCACTATATACTTAAGATATAAATTTAGAAAGAAGTTCAAACTTGGCAGGATTGTTGGCGTATGTAACCTCCGCCATGTCAGCATTCTCGTACTATTTTTTGTCGATTTTCCCAGCTCTTGGCTGACACTTCGCGACACCGAGATCATCATTAGCATAAACGTTTTAATTAGCTGCTGGTTCCCGGGAGCGTTAATCGATTCGGTGCCGAAACATTTGTGTTTCTCGAGGCTTTGCTGAGTTTGGTTAAGCTAGGCATTGTAAACTGTCCAATTGAATCCAATTGAGTGGCGGGCCGCTTGATTTCATTAGCGCAAATTGGGTGCATTATAACATTTACACGTAGATAACGTTCTCGAGTCCGAGTACAGCAAGCGACAAACAAATAAGCAGCTCAACTGCAGTGCAAATTATTGTTAATAACTCTATATGCCTGTCCATGTGATACCTGTTGCCTGGTGCCGCTATTTGTGTACAATCGAGTTGCTTTGCTGACGACGTAACCCGAGGCACCTTGAAAATACTAGACGTAGCATAATATTGACATACATATGAAAATTGCACATTACCAATCAAAACGCAGGTAGTCGAGTCAACTTGAGTAGAGTTGACTGGATATTTGTTTGGAGTGAAAATTATTCAACACTTTCGTTTATTTAGCAAGATTTACCTGAAGACTCCCTGGGTTTCCGATTCTTGGTAGAATCAACAAGTAGATGTTGTATTGTGGAGTTTACTAACGCGAAGTCAAATCGCGAGGAACCACCAAGGATCATACTCACTGAAATCTCTCTTGCATACTTGCTCGCTGGACTCGTGGACATTTGAACAAACATTTGAACAAATGTGAAGTTGCATTGATTACGTGCTATCATTTGTAAAAGGCCATCTCTGCTTCTTTTCATATTATAACGCACCTCAGGCGAACCTCTTATCTGAGCAATTTTTTAGAGGCTGCCATAGATACAACTTGTCTGGGCGACAAATCCGCTTGACGGCACCTCTTTCCCCGCCACCGCTCTGCTGGCCAGGTAAAGAGACCGACACCTTATATCGGACAGCCAATCAAGCAAACGCAGCGATCTATCAGACCTGTCTGTCTCTCTATATTTCCATCAGATAGATAGTCCCCCACAAAGCCCCCCGAAATGCTGTTCTTGACAGGCGAAATCATTAGCAGTGTCAGAGGAAAATGGAAACTAAAAAGCTCAAGAGGTGCTCGTTGTTGCTTGGCTTTCGATACGTGTCCGGAATTTCTTTGGAAATTTGCAATTCAATTTAAGTTTTTCGTTTGCTTCGACGCTGATTTGGCCTGCGAATTGTGACGAAAACAGAACGAAACATGCGTGTTGTGTTAGCGAAATGGAGAGACAAACACTTTAGATAAATAGCCTGCCTTTGGTTCCCCAAAACATGATGATGAGATGGTAGAAAATAGAAAATATGGATTTGAGTATCGAGTATACGCAGCGTGTGCCATAGTTTGTTTGCCAATCGTAATTGTTACCTTATAGCCAAAAAGGATACGTGCCTAACTATTTTTGTTTATGTATAGGAGGAAAATAGTGCAAATAATCATTAGGTTTGCATCGTTGTTTTTTTGAATAATCATTCTTATTTTTAATAATTTATTTGAAATAATTCAGTTATATAAAACATATTAATATTTTCTTCGCCTGTTGTTTTTTTGTGAAATAGATCATTTTTGGTTTATGGCCGAGTGAGATATTTGCGATGCATATTTTTGTTTTTCCTAATTTCTTTTGGATTTCATTAGATATGAAACCGGCTGCTGTTGTTGGAAGCAGCAAAAAAGTATCATATGTATATGCCTGTGACTTTATATATATGTATATTATAAATCTGGCCAGTTTGCTTTTTATAGCCAGCTCGCAATTAATGAGCGGGCCAAGTATTTATTGAGCCAATGGCGCCAATGTACTATACAGTTGGAAGGGGTCATGCCATTGAAATAATTTCGATTTCGACTCAAAGGAATTCATTCCATATGCTTTCGCTATCTTGTCGATTGATGTTTGAGGATCCTAGCTGTCTGTTTGGAGCAGTTCAAAATGTGTACGAGAATAATTGACAACCTCTTCTATCTCATTTCAGACTCGAGAACACCGACAATTGCGATTTGATTCACACACAGCTATGCTTTTGCAGTACTCGTGCTAAATCGTTTACTATAATGAATTCCGCGCGGCACCATCGTATTGGAGTATTTCTGTCTCCATAACTTGGCCACCATTGAAATAAAATTAAAACCTAAACATAATAGAAGTATATTAAGCACGACTACAAGCCCAAAATAGACCCGCAAATTGATTGCCACACAACGGATAGCAAAGCACTGCATCAAAAGCCATCTAGTCAAACAGAACCAACGAAGAAAAGCCGCCAACTGCCCGGAGGGAAGAACGAATCCGAGTGGACGCAAACCCAAATCAAAGCTTGACAGAGGACCCGGAAAGACCGCAAACCTGGCCAAGAAGATGCCATACCATCGAGGCGGAGATGCCTCTTCCCAGGCCGACAAGCTGAGCGGCATCGTGGAGGAGAGCGACCTTTACGAAGGGTTCGCCCCGCATGTCGAGACGTCCGAAATCAAAACCCTCGACTTCTACAATTTACCAAAGCAAACTGGTGAGTACTATCCTTTTTGTTTACACATTTTTTAGTATTTATGGGGATGGGGGCTAGCATATGGTTCGTTGGGGTTCGTATGGTACGATTTAGAAAAGCACAACATGGAAAATGTCAATATGGTAACGGTATATGTAAGGGTCTATTGTGAGTAAGACTCGTAAATGATTCGTTTTATATATTTTAAAAGCACACACAAACTGCAATTGTTTAAAATGTGTATTTAATAATCATTATCTTCAATAAGTGAACGTACAAGTATGAACACACAATGGTATTCATTTAAACTTATATCCCCTGCTAATATTTTTTGACGTTTTTTTTATTGTTTGCGTTCAGTAAAAAGTATAAGTAAATAAAAAAAACAAGATAAATTTGTTCAATTAAAAACAAGGGAGGACGCCACAGTCGACTTCCTCCATTATCAAGTACTCGTTACACAAATGTGGGAAAGCGAGTGAGAAATATCAATATTTCGTTGCAATACCGATAAAAAATGGCCAGATATATAGTAAAATGGTTTTTCAAATATGTGGTCATTACCTTTTTATACCCATTACTTGTAGAGCTAAGGGGTGTACTAGATTTGTTAATAAGTATGTAACAGTCGACCTGGCCTTCTCCGACTGTAGGCCGTATAGATCTCGAGTGTCCGAGATCACTATAAAAGCATGTAAGGTGAGATTACACATGCAGACAGTCTATTGACGCCTACGCTGCGCAAGTTTGTTCCAGAACGTTTCCACGCCCACTCTTCTTTTTCTTTGTGGGCGTGGCAACTGACCCAAATTAGCATAGCAAAAGATCGTTATATGGACAGACACCCGGACTTGAGCAAAAGGACTCGGCTAGTGACCCTACGCTGCCTTTTACCTGTTACACACTTTGAACTAAATAATACCCCTTTTTACTCAATATACAGTGCAATGCCCACCATCGAAACCGTAATCACTGTTGAAATATATTTAACTGCCACCGCTAAAAGTAAAATCTCTTTGAGCAATCCTAATTTTTAATGAGTTTTCACGTGCCTCCCACACATAAACAAGAAAATCAAGTGATTGAGAAAACATGTTCCATTGAGAGTAAAATTTTAATTTATTTCTTTCGCAGAAGACTATTTGTTTGCTTTTTACCTAACCTCGAACGAATACTTTAATCAATAAACAGGTCGAAAAAGTTGAGTAAAAAACAGCAAGTAAAGCTCCAAATTAGTTATAGGTCTATGAAAACAATCAAAGCAAACACGTTCGATATTAAACAGTGCAAAAAAAGCGCTTTAACTTATTATGTACTAACTGGATATTTTGCATATAAACTCTTACATCATGCAAATATGCAAAAAAAATACACAAGAGAGAAGGCTATTGTCAAGTTCCTCGAATAAAAGATACCCGTTACTCAGTGGGAGACCGCTGGAGAAATATTAAAATTTTTTGGCATGTGATCGACATTTCCAATTAAAATAGTATCCTCAGATAAAATGTAAACATTTTTAAAAAGGCAGCCTTTTGAGGTTTTTTTTGCGTAAACTGGGCGTGGCCAAATATTTAGTCATATTAATTGAAATTGGCAGGAAAAATAAACACATTTTTTTAAATCAAAACATTTTTCAAAACATCAAGTAGGGGCGGGACAGTTTTGGACGGGTGGTTGACCTTAGAGTTGGGCGTGGCAACGATCTGAAACTTGCGAGCGTCTCTAGAAATCAGAATTGTAATGCAATCATTTTTTTAGAAATAATTTTTTTTTAAAAGAAATGATGACATTGAAACTTAAGTACCATTTTTACTTCGGGGACATTTTCAATTCTTGTTTTTTTCAGTTTTTTTTATGAAGAGGTCGGAAAACTAAATGCGACTTGTGGTTGAAATAAATCGCTCGGCATATGGCCAAATGGAAAAATCGATCTATATCTATAGGGCCCAGAAAAATTGCATTTTAGATTTCACAAACTAATTTGTTTACGATACTCTATATATAGTGAGATATCTAGCGTATTCGTTTTTCTTTGATATAATCCAATTTCGGTTCAAAAGGAAATCGCGCAGTGCAATGCAATCCATCGAGAACCAATAGTGCATCACCCCCTCTTCGTTCGACATTGGCCTTGATTTTGATTTACAAAATAATGAGTCTCATGCACAGCGGCATAATGTGCATATATGTATATAATGCCCATTAATACGTTGGAAAATTTCTACACATTTATTTATCGAAATTTATCGAAATATACGGTTTCAATACTATCTATATTCCATTTATAAGCACCGAATATTCGATTAACATAATGAACCCGAAAGTGTAGAATAATATAGTATAGCTCGTGCTGAGGGGGAAAACAAACAAACAAAACCATTCACGTTTTACGGCACTTGGTTAGCTGCCAATTAAATTGTTTAAAAATAATCCAACTTTTTCATCACTCTCGTGCTTGTTTCTTTTTCTTCGGTTGCTTATTTTCTCAATGATTTTTTAATAATTCTTGTTTTGCTATGCTGATGATCATGCGATTTAAGATCTGGAAAATATTGAATTTATGATCAGGATTAGATTCAACTTGGTATTAACAATCAAATATCTTTTTATTTCTTTAAATATAAAAATAAATAAAAAAATAAAAATAAATTAAAATAAAAATGCAATTAAAAATCGGGAAAAATGTATTTTTTCTGTCCCTCTACTACTCAAAAATTGGGTTTAATCCATTATTTCATGCATATATTTTCAAGCATATTTTCTGTGTCATACACGCCACGTGCCATCTCATTTTCAAAAACATATACTACACAACAACAAATAAATAATAAGAGCAACCGAAAATACGATTCTTTATAGCTTAGATTTAAAATTTATTTCTTGTTAGCAATAACAACATATTTGCTTACGCAAGCAAATGGAAGCCGAATATTTTCGCAATTTTCTCTTGCCGTTGACGTCGAACAAAAATTTTGCTTTGCTATTTAATGCCAAATTATGTATTGAAACGAGGGAAATAAATTTCCATTCAAGAGGTTTTTTATACCCGTTACTCAGAGTAAAAGGGTATACCAGATTCGTTGGAAAGTATGTAACAAGTAGAAGGAAGCGTATCCGACCATATTCTTGATCATTAGTATGAACGTCGAGATCTCAGCAACTTTAAAAGCTAGATTTAGGTTAAGATTTAGCATAAAGATCCCAAATGTTGCCACGCCCACTCTGACGACCGCAAGCCGCACAAAATTCTCACGCCCACACTGCTGAAAAATGTTTTTTTCGTTTTATTATTTCTCTTGTAATTTTCTATCGGTATACCAAGAACACTTAGGCCACACCCCTTTTAACTCCCAAAATTATTATTTCCACAGTTTTGAACCATTTAAAATTTTTTGTTTCAATATTTTATAGTTTGTTCCACTTTCAATCGATATGTTATTGATATTTTTTGGTTGTATTATTTTCGGTAATTTTTATCAGTATTCTAAAAACATCTTCGCCACGCCCATTCTATCGCCACAAAACGCACACTCTTGAAAAATTTAATTTCTGTTTACCCAAACACAACCGATATTATAAGAAACTATTATCTTGTTCGCACTTTCACTAGCTAAGTAAGGGGTATCTGATAGTCGGGAACTTAACTACAGCGTTCTCTCTTGTTTTATGACCCATTTGTGCGATTGGAAAAATGTTTTGCCAACAATAACAAATTGAGGAATTTTATATATTTTGGAAATTTCCACTGCTCATCCGATGTTCTGTATACATATACATATAGATATGATTTTTCAATACCCTTACATTGCTGCACACTCTATAGCACGTGCCTCTTTGGGAAATGTGTGAAAAGTGTGCCCCGTATAATGAATCTCTAAAATTTGTAACTGGCCAAAACTAGTTTACGCAAATTTGTATCGTTTATTTTGTTTATTTATATTTTGTTTCGTTTGGGTTTTTGTTTTGATTCTGCATTTATTTTTAGTTATTGTACCCGTTAATTGTGGAGAAAATGGGTATACTAGATTCGTTGAAAAGTATCTAACAGGTAGAGGAAGCGTTTACAACCCTATAAAGTATATATATTCTGGATCATGATCACAAACCTACAAAGTTGAGACTAAGTATCCAGATTCCCATGACATATACGCAGCGCAAGTTATTTTGTACTGATGCCCACAAGCCATCCAAAACTGTCACGCCTATACTTTTGGAAAATGTTTTGATTCTTATCATTTTATTGTTTTGTACTAATTTACCAAAAACATTTTGGAAACCATTTTATTTTTCCCCTTTCTCTATCGATAAGCCAGAAAAATGTTGAAATTTCTCGTTCGCACTTTCACTAGCTGATTAACGGGTATCTGATAGTACGGAACTTAACTATAGTGTTCTCTGGTTTAAAGGTCTTTTTTGGTTTCAAGATGATTCTTTCGTTTTTGATGAGGTTGCAACTTGCAAATCTTACAAAATTTGCTCAATCGCATATTTTATATTAGGAAAATTTAATTTTCTTGCTATTTTGCCAGTGTATACATTTTTAATACAACTTATTGGGGTTTCTTTGTGCTCTTGTCAGTTCTTTTGACCGCTCTGACCGATGCCTCAGAATTAAACTAAAAATAATACGCATACAAGAAAAGAGGGAGACTAGGAGTTGCTATTTTAAAGTTGAATAGTGTTGAGATATCATTTTTATCACATTCGGTATTATACTAGTGGTCAAAGGTATGATTTCTAAGGTCACATACATATGAATGTCTACGCCAGAAAAGAATAATTTTCTATAAACTTATTTATAATGGTTTGTTTTATGTGTATGAATAGTATAACAAAAAATAACGATTTTCTTTTAAAAGTTCAATTTCTTGAGAAATAGTTTTCACGTCTTTATTTCTTTGATCTCAGCTTAAGACTAAACTTTAGTGACAAAAATCTTTCTTGTGCTGCTATTTCGGGAGTGAGATCGCCCGCTTGGCATATTGATTATATAGATACAATAATTGAAGATACATTGCGTGCACACTCAGCATATTCTTATATATTCGAACAGTACTAGATATGTGAATATGTCACCTAATACGTATTAAATTTGATTTATAGAGTATATTGATTTTAATAAGATCAGTATCAACAGTCGATCAATCAGTCGATATTGCCGTGTCCGTCTTAACGCTATATACATGGAACTTTTCTAGAGATAGTATATATATCTTAGATATAGATAGCTCTAGGTATATCATCATATCACATACCTTCGTTGTGTTTGAGCATGAAGTTTTCTAATTCGCTTTTTGTTTTAATTTGATAAACATATCAAATTGTATATAATATATATACAATTATATTATATCGCTGCCATAGGAATATAATATTTGCCGAAGCAAGCTATCTTTGTATCTTATTTTATATGATGTTAGTTCATAGATCAACAACCCAAAAAAACCGCTTTACTTACGCCTACTCGCCTTTGATCTTCGGAGGCAAAAAACCATCATGAGCTGTGGCCTGTTAAGTATCTCGGGGATTTGAAAGGCGGCGGATTTATTAATTAAAGGCACCATTTGTTTGTATCTGCATCTCCATCACGACACTTTGCGTGTGGAATGGAGGCGCTGGCTGCTTAGTTCTTGATTCTAATTGGGAGCGGAAGAAATTAGCTATAAGGAATAACAGTCCGTAAACCGAAATACCAAAGCCTGAAATATAATTTAATTAGTAACATTAGGCAATGTTTGATTTTGTTTGAATCGATAATATGTTTAAAGTTCTATAAACAAATCATATTGGCTTTTTTCCATTTCTTGTTTCCGAGAGATGGAACTAAATGATAAACATTCCCGCTTGCTGATTGATTTTAGCCATTTAGCTTCTAGCCGCACAATCCATCGATAAATTCCGCTGATGCGATTCTTTTAATTGAATTTCATTTCCTAACCTTTTCTCTTTTATGCTCCCTTTTCTTCCGCTCTTTTGAACTCTCTGTCAACAGCGGCGCCTCTAATTAGATCAATGTACACAGTGTGCACAGATAATGGGTCTGTGTGCAGTTGAATATACATACATACATATCTTCCCAGGTGTTTGAGGTCACTAAGCATAGTAAAAGCTTTTAGTTAGCAATCTTTCCGATGCTTTTTGTTTACGTGCTCTTCGGTTTTCGAATACAGCACAAAAAGATGAAAGGTATTATTAGGTATATAGGTATTATTACTTCACTTGGGGGATATTATGAAAGATTTTTGATCGCTTTTGTCAAGATTCTATCGGAGCAAATTCTTCACAAATATCACACTTTTTGATTTCTCAATATGATGTATATATATGTTTAAAGAATGAATATATAAGCATGTAGAGGGTATTAGAAGAAACTCAACAAAGAGGAATACAAATAACGGAAAATTCTTTAAATATAGTTACACAAAAGCCAAAGAGATATGCCGGCGGATAAGCTCAAACGCTCTCTTTTCAATTTTTCTCGCTTCTTTATTGCCACACTGCGATAACAGAATTTGTTTTCCTAGTTGTTTAGATAACAGAGCGAATTGTTGGGGCAGCACCAGGCCGTTTTTCTCATTTCCCAGTGCAGAAATACTTTCGCTTCTGCATCGTAAAAACGCATATTTACTTTTCCATCCGGCGCTATTTTCATATATTTATTTTTCATTTTCTTTGAGTGCGTACAAGCGCATAAGTGGCGTCATTGTGTGCGTGAATAAAAATGAGTTGCCGAGTAGCCGGGAGCTGTATTTTAATGAGTTGCCCCAAAGTATGCTGCAAAGTTTCTCCCATCGCTTCCACTGCTGCAAGGTGTTACACTTGTTGCGGGACACGACTGTTGCCTTACAGTAATGGCATCTCCGATTCGTTGGTGTGTAACTGTGTGTAATTTGTGACCGGAGAAATAGAATATATAATTGGAAAAAGGGAAAAGGGTTTAAAAAATAGCAATAATACATCAGTATTTTGCGTATTTTTCTAAAGAATATAAAGAATTATAACTATTTTTGCAAAACTAAGCAGATTGGCTGGCGAGCAATTAGCTGAAGAATGATTTCATTTACGATTTCCTCAAAGCCGCCTAATGCATTTAGCCTTGGCATTGCAGGTGTCGCGGTCCATTGTTCCGTTTCCATCTCACTTGTCTGCAAATGCGACACTTTTGATTCACACGTTGATGGGCTTACCGGATCGGCATTCAATGACCACAGATCTGAGATCACATGATGGCTTTTAATGAAATGCCAGCAAAGTTGCCTTACTCAACACGTTATAGCTACTAAAATTACGATCGCCGATTTCCCAACAAATAGTTTGTTGTCGTAACTATGATTTAAATGCTCAGTTTATGGCTCACTTAACTGCTGATGGGGGGTGTGCAGAGTGGGTTGATAATCTTCCAGAATATGTGATTCGTTGATTTGGTGGAGACGCGCCCCTTTGAAGTATTTTCCTGAAGTTGAACGAACTTCCGAGAGCGAAAAACAACAAATAGCTCTGTTTGATATTTTCTGGGGAGCTTTTAATTAAGCAGCTTTTTGTTTTCATTCGATATGGGCCAAAAGCTTTGATAGCAAATGTGTGTCCCCGGTGCATCGATCACCTGTCTTTCGGACACTCTCCCATTTTCTCTGGCGAAGCGGGAGAGAGAGAGAGAGAGAGAGAGAGAGCGGGCCTCGACAACCGCTGGCGACTTCTCAACTCTACTCTCAGTGTAATTCCAACCCTCGGGCCCGGTGGTTGTCTGTCTCTGTCTCTGTCCCCCGCTCGATCCGCCGATCGATCGGTCGAGTGTATTTTATATGCCCAAAAGTTGTCAACTGTCAAATCACGAAAGAGAAGGAGAAGAGGCAAATACCCGACTCGAAATCGAAAAGAAAATTGAGAAAACAAATTGGAATACTTTTCGAAACGCGTCGCGTGTCAACGTAAATACTTTGTATGTTTGCAAAGTGCGTGTGTCTATGTACAAATGGGCAAGTAGGTGCACAGAAAGAAAATGTATCTCTTCGGCCCAAGGATGGGCCTTAAAATCTGAAATGATCGTACATTCTTAGATCATAGATGCATACTTACCATGCATACCTGGAAGATTGTATATTTTTTGTCGGTGCACCTGCGGCAGCCTCAAATCAAAGCAAAATCGACTTTTAAATCACGGCTCGTTAATTATCACGCCTAGCTGCCAAACCAAAAAAAAAAAAACTAAATATACAAAAAAACATCTCAAGTCGAGAAAATTCAACGAATCACTATAATATATACACATTGCTCTTATGTGAACATGGTCTCGTGCGCTGCGTTCGGGTGTTCAATGGTCGGTCACTCGATCAGTCAGTCAATGCTATATAGCAAATTGCTGCGTTACGCATACGCCATGTGCGCACTATACACTCAGTGCAGAGAAGGAGTTACATTATGAGTTTTAGGAACAACTTATTGAAAACAGGCATCGAATATAAATATACATTATGAAAGCATAATGATTTTCAATTAGAAAGCCATGAATATATACTATCCAGAAGTATTGCATTCATATACACTTTTCAGTGCAAATTCGGTTATTTTTTGTATGTGGTTGTAGAACTGAATTAAGCGGGCCTACGAGAATAAATGTAATGTAAACAGCACAGTGTGTTTTCAATGATTTTCTAGAGCAAACCGTTGTTGCAACAATAAAAACTGAATGAATTGTAGGGGTTTTTGCTCGCCGCTTTAATCGAAGGCAAAATTATGCCCATAATAAAATAAACGTGCTGTGTTTAAAGTTGAAAGCACACGGCGGGCATAATGAAGTATAAGGTATCGAATATAAAAAGCGACCCCACTGGATGGAATGTATTATTCAAAAATCAATTCAATAAAGTGCATATGAGTGGGTAAAGGCTCAAACCAGTTTGTGGCACAGTTTCGAGATTAAAAAAGAAGTGGGAACAAAACGTTCTGTGCCAGGCTCAAAAGGCGCCTATCATCGGTGCAGTTAACACGGCAATAACTTAATTAATTTCCAATATTGTCGGGACACGACCTAGGCTCGTGGTTCGCATCGAATCGCATCGCCTCACACCAACGCGAACCACCCCCAACCGCCCACTTAGGCCCGGAATTATACAATCCCTGGCGAATGGCAATTGATACCCATTGGCGTTGCCCCCCCCAAAACGCCGAGATCGATCCCAAAGGTCGCTCATCATGTGCCTCGTCCCTCGAAATTCAGAATTATGGCTGGTGTTAATTGACAAATAGATAGCTCACGACCGACCGATCGGCTCAAGATATTTATAGCGCGTGCTAAAAAGTCTGAACAATCTGGCAGAGCCAATGCTCGTTGACTTCGTTGTCCCGGTCCCTTGAATTAATTGCTACGAATAATTTGCCAACTGATTTGGACAAATACTTCACACACATGGGCACATGGGTAGTTTGTTTGTGGAAAATCAAAGGGTATAAGCCCAAGTACATCAAAGTTTGTACAGATCATTTTGGGGAATTAGGTAAATTAAGTAAAATAAGTACTACGAACCGCCATTTGCAGCTCTCCAATACAATTTGCATCCTAATTTCCAGGAATAAATAAACTCCTTTATCGGATATTCTCATTTTTAATTATTACTAATTTATTTTGTTGATAATATGCGTAAATCTGAATCTTGACTGCGCACTCTTATACATTTTTATTTGCATTAAATTAAATTAAAATAAACCAAATTACTTTATAATAACAATTTGAGTACGTTCCTCATAATTATTAGATTTTGTCATTCCTTTTTTTCGATTCGTGTCCTTCCACTTAGTCATCGGCTTGCCATGGTATGACACTTTTCGCCGTTTTCGAAGGTCTTTCCTCAGGTGGCTTCCCACTTCTCGTTTATGTTTTAGACCCCAATCTTGATTCGCCCAACGGCGATGGTTGTGCGATGCAATTAAGCCGAAAACGCTGACAATTTGGAAGGGAACGCGACACAGGAGGGCACTCGGCAGCAATAACAACATTAATCTGCAGTTTGCCAAACTGAAAAACGTTGTCAAATTAAATTTAGCTGCAGCCGGCATTGTTTTTCCCAGCGAGCTCAGTTCAGTTGGCAAGCGATGCGGTGCCAATGTCGTCAGAGGAGAAAATGTAATAAATTGCACTTGCAATTGCAATTTGCATGCCCAGAATGTGTTTTTGTTGCCGCTAACCTTTCGCTGTGGCCCCTTCAACGCGGATATTCCTTCTTGATTCCGCTTAGGTCTATTGTTTGTTTCCTATTGCTAAGATTGTACATTAGATCATGTCACAATTATTTTAGGCCTTTGGTTTGTCGATGTCAAGCTGATGATTGCGCACATAGATGAAAAGTGTGGTTTTTCTTTTAGATCGCTTAGATCGCTTGATACCTTTATGCGCTCTCTAGAATTAGTAATTTATGCGAATTAAATTTTGTAGCAGAATGTCGCGTTAATCATATAAGTGGATACTCACGATGCTCCTAATAAACTACGTCAATTACTATTGATCTACTACTATCAATCTATTAATTGAGTAATTAAGTATTCCCGTCCGCTGCATGAAGTTCTTTTATATTTTTACGATTCTTCGATCGCTGCAGACGAACTGATTATAAAGATAGCGATGCAAACTTTATCTGCAATTACTTTACGACCACTTCAGTAATATCAATTAAATGCCATTTAGGCTCTGAAAGCGTATTCTGGAAGACTTTTTGTAGAAACCTTGATTTCAACAGACTTTTACCCCATTTAATCTATAACTAGAGATGAATAATTGCGCAAATTGGGCTTGAGTGGCAATATGGGACTCACGGCAGATTGCTCAAGGGGCACCAATTATAGATCTATACCTGTTCTATAGGTGATACAGGGCACTTTTGTGTCCCCAAAATTTTTGGCAATGCCTCCCCCATAAATACCCGGAATATCCCGATACAGCCGTCAGTTTGGGTTTTTCTATGTGTATACTCTTAACATTTTGGTTAATTAATCATTTGCAGTATGAGAGTGTCGAGAAAAGCGTTTTTCCCAGTGGGCAATGGCCACGCGCTGTTTGTTTTCTCATCTTATTTATACATTTCTGGCATAAACAAACGGCTGACTTGGTTTTATTTAATTTTGCCTGGCAAAACATGTGAAAAATCCATTCGTGAATACGCTAAAAAAAGATGGGCTGATGGTGGGGTAGAAAATATATAATACAATATAATGAACCCACTAAAAGTGTGTTGAAATGCTTTAAAGCAAGAAGGCATCACGTGAGTGTTTGAAAATTGATGTTTTTAGCTAGTATTTTCTCGGAGTGCTGGAAATCGGGTCTCTGGGTCGTTAGATTAATGTAAATTATCGTAATTGGAGGTATGAAATGGTAAGAGGTAGACAAATTAACAGTTTATCGTTAGCTGTTGCTCTAAATATAACTCCTTGTGATTCTTTATCTTTGCTCTTGATGAATTCATAAGACTAAATCGCAAGCGGTCTTCAGTTCGGAGTTAGTTAACAAAAATAGACGTAAATGTATTACAAAATATATGGTTCAGTTTGCCTGCCTGCTCACTTCCCCCGTGGAAGTTATACAAAATTTTCCACATAAATATTTAGAATAGAGTACATTTGTATGTTTTCTTCTTCATTTTCTGTTTGCACAATGCGCTGCTAAGACTTGTTCCGAAACCCAGAAAATAACACTTTCAGTTTGTTTCGCCATAAATTTGATTTTGTGGCATGGAATTTTCCTTGCCAAACGCTCATAAATCCATGTTACGTATATGCTATGCGGGAATGCCAGAGAATTCTCTTCTCGCCTGCCATTTTCCAAGTTTTTTGCGCCTTGCTTACGAAATTTCCCACAAAAGCTATTTATAAAGGTATTTTCACTAGATTTGGGTGTTTCTCTACCCCCTCTCTTCGCTTCGAGAGCGGGAGAGCAACGGAAAACAGCTGTTCGCTCTGTGGCGCCCCACAGGGAAATGCATAAACAAACGAAAATAGAAAACGAAGAGGAGAAAGGAAAACAGAAATAAATCACAAAACAGAGAAGCAAGAGCAGGAAACCGACGAAAAAGCTCTGCAGCAAAGCTTGCACGCGCCAGGTTTTCGATCGCTCTCGTTTCGTTTCATATGTACATTCTTCGTGGGGAGCTTTCATTGAGCAGGCTCGCAAATGAAACCGGCCTGTCCGCCGGAAAATATCTGAGAAGCACGGACGCATCCGAACGCTCCGCACGTAAGCCCGTCTGAGAACTCGCCGTGCTCCGATTTTCTTGGCCGCGATCCAATCCCCGCTAGCATCGCGCAGACGCCTAATGATTTCAATTCTTTCAGCCGCCGTGGAAGTATTCAAATTACTTTTCGATACAGCCCTCAGAGCGCGCAAAAAATGTGATCTGAAAATTTAAATGCTAAATGTGCTGCAAATTAAATTCAAGCGCTGCCGGCGTCGCTGCTCGGGCGACAGCTAATTGCAGATCGCAATAAATTAAAACAATAAAAGGCAGCAGTGAACAGAGTGTACGAGTGTAAGAAACGAAAAACACAGAAATTAAGCAACACAAGAGAGAGACTGAAATCTACATAAACGATGTCGTTCTCGGTGCCAAAAAAGCGAGTGAACAAACAAAAATTAAAATAAAGCAACAAAATAACAATAAAATTAAGGCGACCCCGTCGAATCGAAAGAAACACAAACACAAATCGAACGAAAGGAGCGATTCGAGAACACAGAGTGAAAAATGGTTGGCAAAGTCTTGGGCATCAAAGACTTGGAGCAGTTCAGTAGCCGGCGCAGCAGCGTCTACGTCGATCCCGAGTGCGACAAGTTCTTCGAGCTGCCGCTCTTCATCGCGGCCAGCTCGAACGACATCACCACCAAATGCCAGTGCTTCCAGTTCAGTCCAGGTAATAAACCCCACGGGCACGGCCCTCCGCACGGCAAAGTCCACACCCAAACTAATGTTTATAGTTCGAACTAAACTCAAGCTTAAGCCAGGCTAAAATGTGCTAAATACAAGGTTTAAAAGCGACAAATAGGTTCCTCTTGAACATAGACACTACTTGACAAAATTAAGATGTGAAGTACTTAAATTTATATGTAACCGTGGTTCCAGAGGCTCTAAATTCGTTCTTTGAACACTTGACAATTAGCCTTGCGTTAATTGATTCAAGGAATGGTACAAGTACTTATTAATCTCACACTCACACACTTTTTTCATAAACATTTTTCTCAACTTACTGCCATGCACGCAAAAGGCTTTGATACTTTAAGAAGGTGTTTTCGGTACAATTCAAATGTTTGCTATTACCGTACTTAAATCGGTGTATTTAGTAAATAACGCACAATTCAGTCGCAAGAGTATAGGGAACCAGAAAAAATAAAACAGATAAGTTGCGGTAATAAATCTGTTTTAATTTCCGAAATTCCCAGCTGCAGTGGAAGACAATGAATGATATTTTCGTGTGTGTATACATTATCATACTAATAGCGATAAAGCTTCGGCATTAAAGCAAATGGTATCCGCTACGTTGCTGATTTAATTGCACTGCGTTTTGTGCTCCTTATCAGATTGCACACTTTCTTTCAATGGCGTTTAGCGTATTTAATGTGAGTTAATCGCTGGTGCTTTGTCTTGGATGTTATAAGTACGATAGTAAACTGACATAATATCCAATTATGCGGAATGTTTTGAGGGGTTTGTTTCGCTGTCGCAAACAAATGAAATAGATTGCGTTGATAGGAAAACTACTGCATACTGCATCTGTTGTAAGTGGAATGTGCAGTATACGAGTATATGGTGACGATATATGTATGTACATCGCAGTTTTTCCATATTCGTTGCTCGAAAAATGCAAATGGATCCGCGAGATGCCGTAGATGGGGATTAATTACCCCCACAAGCGGCACAGCGACTGAACGAAGCTCCACTCAATTATACTAGTTTTTATTATTATTGCGTTTGCTGAATGAAAACACACTCGCCCCATATCTTATCGCAATCGAGCAATTTGATAGTTCTCCCCGATCTTTTATTGGCCTAATGCTAAACGATTTTTATTAAAGCAGCGATATTCGAAACTATTTTCAAATCGCGGGAAAACGAGCTGGCAAGCAAATCACTGGGCTCTGTTCTGCAGCTCAGTATCTGATTTTTGCCCGATATTGATATGGCGCTGCCCGGCGCTATTTCCCTGGATTTCCACCTTATCAGTTATCGGCGATAAGAGGGGCATGCAAAAATCGATCAGCTGTCGCCGCCTGTAATGAGACATGTCCGCAGTGCAATCAATTACCCCCACACCGATAGCTAATCAATAAGTGGCATTGAGGTGGCCACAGATACGGGTGGAGCAGGTTGGGGGTCTCGCCGCTGTCCTACATACGCAGTTGACCAGCTGACCGAGGTGATACTAGATCTACGGCTGTCACCCAGTTGCCACATCATCTTGAAAAAGTCGGGGGGTGGTGGGTATGGATACAACGCAGCACAAAGTGTTCGCAAGGAATGCCCCTAATCCCATGACACCTAATTAGAAACAATTATTTAATTCAACAAGCCTTTGATTTACCTTAAAAGCATTATATTTAAGAATTCGAATAAAATCGGCACTTAATTACAGACTGATAGTTACATTTCTAATGCACACGCCGATTGGCTGTTGATTCCAGACTTTCATTTCAAATGTGGTAAAATATTGAGGCGATGCCATTGGTTGGGTAGAAATTATTATTTTCCTGGGATCTTTAGGGCTTAAAACATTTAAAGGCAATATCGGCATTTATTTCTAAGAAAGTTATCAAAGACAGAAACTTTGAGGTGAACATTTCAGAAGAATTTGTAAAGCAAACTTACATCTTATTTGGTATAAATCTGGTTCCAGCTATTTTCTGAAAACTAGTCAAAGTCAAAGGCTAACACATTTGTTGCGGCGTGTTCATCAAGTAAATGTTTCGATTCTCGTACCCATTTTTCACTTATCAGATGCAAGTATTTCTCAAGTATTTTATTTTGACCACTCGCGCATGAGTAATATCGCAACCCTACACATTAAATTTAACTACTTATCACAAGTTCACAAGTGTTTTTTATCTTGAGCTGTGTTGATCAAAAGCGCCTCGCGCCTCGCGCCTTTGATGATAGTGGAAAAGGTTCCTTGGACTGCCAGTTGAAAGGCTCTAGAGCGGTGATAACCTCAAGAACCTCCATATTAGCCATAACAAAAACAATCGTGTCATATGATTGGTGTGTGAAGTGCCAGAAATAGCCGAAACGGCAGCCTCGACCACTTGAGGTCTTCGTGTTTGTGCTTGGTCGCATAGTGTAAATAGTCGGAGGATTAGTTTGAGCTAATGACCTAACCTAAGGCAGATTAGCTTAGTCTTCCAATTAAATTATACTTCTGAACGCCTTATCAACTGTAAGGACTGATATCTCTGATAATGGGATCAGAGTAAGGGATTTAGATACGAGTTATAGGAAAATATATGTATATTGGCAAAAATATATCGGAAATACACGGTATTTTCGACTAAAAGGTAATACGTTGCCTATTTGACACCTATTTCTGCGCACACCCGGCTGGAGTCTATTAATATTCTCCATTTATAATCTACTCCCACGGAGGAGCTTTAATCTAACCCATGCCATGCCATGTCTAACCGGTGCTCCCTATCTTCGTTCACAGGCAAAGAGCCGGCACTGCGCTCCTACACCGAGATCCAACAGCTGCTGCAGCAGGGCAAGAAGCGTGACGTGAAGAACATACTCAGGGAGAACTCGTGGCCCATTAACTCCCCGATCCGAGCCCAGCTATGGCCGATGCTGTGTGGCCAGCACCAGACCAAACAGCAAATGCTAGATGGCTTCTACTGGGAGATGGTTCACCAGGTGGGTTCCATAGACCAGCTTCCACCCTATATACCGTGCCGTATCTAATGTGCGTTTGTCTAAAATGCAGGTCTTTGGCACCACGGAGCTGTCGGAGAAGCCGATCATGCTGCCCGCCTTTGTGGATGCCACCCACTGTTTGCCGTATCACTTGACCAGCACGGGACGAGCCGTGGCCGATCGCATCGTGAACGTCCTGGGCTACGACTGCCCCGATATTACCTACAGTCCAGTATTGTATCCCATTACATCGATACTTTTGCATTTCATGTCGGGTGAGTTATCGGAGTGCCAGCACTCCACCACACAACATTCCACACCTATCCATCCGCTGCACACGTGAATGTCAATATTTGATCGAGTCGTTTTTATCGCCTCTACAAGGCACACAAAAATAAGTGGCACAATTGTAAGGCCCCTCGGTGAGCTCCCTATACATCCCAGGTACATCTATATACATATATATATATATATAGCTGTGTGGAATATATATGGATATAGGGGGGTTCTAGGCGCGTATCGCAGCTGGTTGCAAATTGATGTATCGTGATTTTCTGCCTAATTGAATTGGCCAACATGCAATGGGCCGCCAAATAATTTCTAATGTAAATCTAGTTATTCCTTTGTACTGTCTATCGGTACAGTGAAACCCGGCATTGTAGCACTCTTCAATCCCTGCGATTTGCATAAGGTCCGCATATTCACTAATATTACTAATAAAAGAGCGCACTAAACTGGTATTGCTTCTTTGCATTGATGTTCCCAATCATCCTTGATTGGAGTCCACTTGCTTTGAAATATGTATTTATATAGCCTTGCGTCTGCATTAAATATACATAGTTGTAGGCTGAACTGTATCCCACTGTACTTGACCACAGTCAAGTGATCAACGTCTAACTGTCTGCTTTAGTTCCGCATTTGTTGTTGCGTCTGAAAAATTGTCCGTGCTACTTCATTATCAGTTAATCATTATTCATTGCTGTTATTGGCGACACAACAACAGAATCGAATACTTAACTTACAGTATAGATTGTTCACTCGGAATTCGGAATTCGGTTTCATCCAGTCAGGTGCAGGTGCGGAGTCGGATGGAGTCCAAATGCGCTGAGTCCCGCTCCATCAATGATGGCAAAAATAATTGAATAGGAAATAAACCAAATGTAACTTAAAGGGATGTGAAAATGGCTGTGAAACCTTCAGAAACTCACTTCTGAAATTCAGCACTATAATCGCGCACCGAGTATTCGGAGGTCTAGCACTAGATTAAGTTGACAGCTGGTCAATGGAGTGACCCATTGATAACCTCTTAATTGGGGCGATATGCATAATCTACAGAAATCTAATCAATTGCAATTGCTTAGTCCTTAAATAGATTCAATTTTTCGAAATAGTGAAGCGATCCGTCAATAAAAATATAATTGGTACAAGCCAAACTTTTATTTCTACAAATATTTTCTGCTGCTCGTTCAAAATGATCTCGATTCGATTTGATACATATGTATGTATGTATGCACATATGTATATTCGGGAGATGGTGATAAGCTGATTTTTTGAGGAGGAGGTCAGACAGCCTGTCATTTTGAAGGTTTGTTTACACTGTGCGAAATACTTTGCCTCCTTTGTGTCCGTCTGGCAGACAAAACTGTTCGATTCCGGTCTAGATTTCAAGGTAATTTCCCGCCCTCCAACGAAATCTGATAGAACTGTGACCCCATTGTAGAAATTGTTTTATTTTCGTCATGAACATCGAAGGAAGTTGCAGTGAACTGACTCCAAAGAGAGGCAAACCGAAGGACACTTGGATAAAGAAAGTCGAAAATTCAATGTGGAACGTTCTGTTCTGTTCTCCTGTTTTCAAGTTCACGAGTCGCACATACACGAATGTTTAGGCCTTTAAGTGGTTTGCATATGGCATATGCATATGACGGCCTGTTTGTATTTCGTTGTTGACGTCATTGCATTTGACTCGGTTCGATTCGTCTTCTTTTGCAATTGGCGAAATTCGCCTTTAGCCACTTAAAGTAAACAGAGCAACAGTCGAAGCAGAACAACATTGGGATATTGGCGGGCTTCAAGACCTGAATACGTAGTTCTTCTCAGATACTGACACACATTTGGGGTGGTGGAGCTCCTGTGTGTCTTTGATAACTTTTACATACTCGTACATAATTGCTCCTGACGCGGTTCTAGCTTACTTTTGGGAAGGCAGCTGTGGCTGTGTGAGCACTGGCTTTTGAAACTCATGAATCCAGAATCTTAAAATGGTTCCTCGATGTGCGTTTGGCTACACGTGATCATAAAACGCACAGAAGACCTGGCAGGCAAATGCGCACACACTCGTACATACACTCATACATATGTATGTACGTGTATGTGGTCTCCATCGTTTATGGATTTGTTTGCCGTTGCCAATTGTGTTCTCCACCGTTCTGCGCCGTTCTGGCTCCCCATTGTTGTTCAGCTTGTGTTTTTGCGTCCTACCCAAACATTGTCGCTGTGGCATACTTGGCTTACCCGATTTTCGTACGGAGTGGTGCTCATCACCACGTCAAATAGTTGGCTATGCCGGGCACGCACAGTTCAGATTAAAGTATGTGGAATATTTTGCAGTACTTGGCTTTAATGGCCCGGCACTCTGACGTCAGTCCTGCCTCAGGTAGAGAGTGAAAATCGGAATCAATTTGCATTTCCCTGCCCTTTTCCATATGCATGAGCTAGCTAAATAACTGAAATGGAGGCGGGTTTCCAAGGTTACACAGGTAAATAGTGTCTATCTATCTTATCAGCTCCATTCGGAAAGCTCTAAAATCCATACCCTTTATATCTTATAGAGCTATTCCCAGCTATTCTTGATGTGTTTTTTGTTCTCTTGGTCGCATTCAGATTTGCTTGTCTGCTGCTCCCCGCCGATTAGCAATTCAAAAGTGTTATTTTCGCTTTTATCTAAGTTTATTAAGTGTGTTGTGTGTATTTTCCGCTTTTGTTTTTGTCTGGCTATATTTGCATTGTTTATGCTTGAGTTTGTTGAGCTAATTAAAGCAGGAAAGCAGATGGACTGGACTCCTGGTTTCTGTTCGTGTATCTCGGCTGTGGGTCTTTGGGCTATCTTTGCCTATTTTTAGTTAGCTAGTAACTCATAAATAACTCGGCACGTGCTCTCTGCCTACTGTCTACTGACTTAAGATTCTGCCTCATTAGCTATGCGACCTTTGTGTGTATTTAAATGTAGCTTGAGCTTCGCTCATCGACGATGCCTATGCTTTCTGGTTTTCAGTTTCTTTGGCAGGCTCGCTTTTCCCACAGATTTAAGTCGCTGCTATCAGCTATTTGATTAATTTCAATTGAAATTGTTTACTTCTGCTTTCGCGGCGACTGATAATGATGATGAGGGGTCGCTAAAGTTGGCGCTTAATGCAAATGTTGGCAGATTATTGCAATTGCAGTGTCTAACACACGTCACACGTCATGCTCTATATGTAGTATATAGCAAGGGCTCCTAAATATTTAATGAACTTATCAAATGTATGCCCGCACCCCAGATCAGCTGCCTTTCCGCAATAGATAAAGCGCAGCACACTGTACGTACTCCAGACCCTGCTCCAATCCGCTGGCAAATGAGAGCAATCCGGGGAATCTAAGTCGAACCGCCCGGGGCCGGTGTAATCCACTGATAAGCCGGCAAAATCCGCTGATAAGGCGGAGAAGGCTTGTTTACCCCGCGGCGTTTGAAACTAATTAAACTTTGTAATGCAGCAAATCAATCCGATGACTCCTTATCGCCCCGCAAAGGTTCAAGTCGGTTCAGTGCCTAAATTATATTTAAAGTCCCCTCAAGTCCACTCCCCCACCTGAACTCCCATTGCTAATTAACGGCGAGGTGCTGCCCACACAATTACTTCTTAAATGGCTGCCCAATATTTGGAGGTACGCTAATGACTCGCTCACGACTGGCTGAAAAACAGCTCGAGCAAAACTCGGAGAGGGTATTTATAGCTCGATCCGATCACTGCGACATTGCATAATTTGATCTAATTTGGAAACCAAGTAATCGGAGCGCACACACACAGGTCGCTGGAAAAATGGTGCCGGCTAATTATGGAAATTGAAGGGGGCGTGGTTGGGGCGGGAAAGTGGGGGTCAAAGTGCACTCCACAGACGGATGCTCAACGCATTCTCAATTTAATTTGCGCTGCGTCATTGCGGTAATTTGTGTGTATATATTTGTGTATATATTTGTGTGTGTGTATGTGCACACCACACCAAACCACCACAAATGCCATAAGTCGAGCCGCTGCAGTTCCACAATTAAATTGAATGCGGTTCTGGAAGGGAGGAGGTGCGGTGCGGTGACTGCATAAATTGTGGCTAAGGTTGAGCCTGTTATTAAATACATAGATAATTGTTGGAAAACTGCCATACGATCTTTCTTACAAGTGCCAACGGGGCGTATCAAATATCGAATATTACGTATACGACACGTTGGGCTGTAAGCAAATAATGTGTAGCGGGTTACTACTATTAATGCAATTAATTTCGAAATGTGTCTTATCAGCTACATGTATTCCAATTAATAAAAAGAAAAACAATTCAATAAGAAAATAATTGTAATTAAGGTATTTAATGCTGATACAAACATTCTGTACAAATAATAAATATTGCCCCCAATCGTATTTTCCAGAGGAGGAGGCTTACATATGTCTGGCCGGTCTGGTCGGTAGCAAGGAGAAGGTATTCATCAATCAAACGAAACTACAGCACGAAGTCACCTGGAAGACGGTGATGCAGATAGCCAAAAAGCACACGGTGAGTACTAGACCTCCAGTACACCCATCGATCAAATGCTAATCAAAAGTGTATCGTTCAGAAAAGTGCTACTTCGTATTTCCAACGTATTTGCCCAGGCCTGAAGCTCGAACGCATCTTCATGGACTGGTGCTGGTGGATTCTAGCCGGTCTACCCTTCCAGCATCTGGTGCGGATCATGGACTGCTACTTTCACGAGGGCATCAAGGTCCTGTATCGCGTGGCCCTCGTCATACTCAACCTGTTTCACAAGGAGTGCCAGTCGAACAACGAATGGAGTCCGGACAACATTAAGAACGACATTGGCAATGCTTTGATCAAGTTCTGCAAGAAGATACCAGTGTCGCCGGCGAAGTTGCTCCATGCCGCGTTTAGTATTAGGGGACTGAGGTAGCTAAAATATGAACTTATTATCAATGAGATCAGTTTGTAATACCAGATTGCTTCTATTGCAGTACCCAGTATATTTCTAGAATATTTATCAAGACTGAAATGCTGCTAAAAAGCCGCTCCGTGCTCACCAGCGGTTCGAAGCAATTAATCAAATCGCGTTCAAGTGATAATCTGCCCACTAGTCAGTCGCAGGTCAACATCCAAATGATGTCCCACACCCTGACCATCCGGGAGGTATGTGAATATAACCCCTAACCAATTCGACGCCCCCTCCAACCCACCATCACACAGCATACACAGCAAACACAGTACACACAGTACAGAGTACTGAGTACAGAGTACAGAATACAAACAGATACCGAGTTAGGCATTCCTTCAGTTAGTAATGACCCAAATGAAACTATTCACACAGCACAGCACTACAAGCAAAACACCTTGTCTAATGGTAAACTCTGATTTATTTTTATTCGTTTTCTGTTTATGTTTCTCTCACAACTTCTTCAACTCTGAAACAACGCACCCAATAAATAAACAAAACCAGAAGCTGCACTCCGAGAGCTGTCGCAATTTGGTATGAGGCCGTAAAAAGCTAAACAAAATTATTATTACAAAAGAGATGCCGATGTTTGATTGATTCTGCTTGTTCTGTTGTTTTTCTTTCCACACTGTCTTTGAATGAGTTGAATCTACATTCCATTTGATTCATTTACTCGAGTCGAGTTTCAAAGCATGAAAATAGGAAAGTTTTTAATTATAATTTAAGGCAACTGCGTGTACATACGAAAACTTTTAGTTCGGAACCAACTGGATCAAGTCCAAGCTCCCCCGAACTCATTCGACTCGATTTTTGTGTCCGTTCTGCTTCCACTTGACTTTTGTGTTGTGTTTGTCATTTTTTATTCTTGTCATTTATTTTTTCGCGGAATGAAATAACTTCTCGCCGCTACTGTTTCGTTACTTATCATTCAAAGCGAATGCACAGCCTCAACAATAACCACACTTATAATAACCACACCATATAGCTTTTTATTCGTTTTCGTTGCTTTTTGTTGCAGCCTATACTCACATACAGAACTACATAAACCAACAATAATCCTCAAGTGAATTTGCTCCTTATATGAAATCAATATATAAAACGTTATTTCTATTTTTCTTGTACTTTTTTTGCTGCCTTGGCAACGAATGAATGAATATTAACGATACTACAAAAATAATAATTGCGAAATACAAAATAAATTTGCGTACGCTTGGTCAATGTATACATACATACTTTTGAATTCGGTGAAATACATTTCCACGGGTTCATTGGCCGCATTTGGGTGCATTCTGTTAAATATTTCATCCATCATGATTATGTATAAACTGTAGGGTGAAAAATCGCCCGGTCATAGAGCCATCGCGATGGGCGTTTATCCCATACACAATCTGAAAAGTCAAGCTTGTAAGAACGAAGATGTAAGTGAAAGTCAAAGTCCACTCCACTCCACTCCACTCCACTCCACTCCACTCCACTCCACTCCAATCCAATCCAATCCAATCCACTCCCACCGAGATACCAACAAAACACACTTTATTCGTATAATATGTATACCTGCAATATATTTTGAAGCTTTTGGCTCACGTTTCTATCCACATTTCCACATTTCCACGTTTCAAACCACCTATCCAGCTGCATGTAGTGCCAGAATTCCTTTTTAATCGAATGGAAACTAGTTGATATATTCCATTCTTAAAGTTTCGTTTACATTTTTATTTGATTTTGCCATAATTTATTAGTTTTCCGTGTAGTTGGCCATTCTTTGACTATAAATGATGATCTCTGAGTTTTAAATACGTCAACCCAATTCTTTCCTAGGGAATTTGTTAGATTGAAGGGAGGAGGAGGGTATAGGAGAATCAGCTGGCACATCTATGAGTCGATTTCATGTGTCCTCCCAAATTCTCATCCGCCACATTTCATATAATTTGTTGCTATATATCCATCTATATCTTTTCATAGCATTTTGGTTTGCCGGGCACAAAGAATTTCATAAAAACCTGGACGGATAGACAATTTGTAAGCATTGCATTGCATATTGAAAACCCTCCAACCTGTTTTCCCCTTTTCCATTGCCATTACAATCCGTTCCATAATTCCATTAAAAGTGAATGCAATTATTCCGTGAAACTCCTATCCAAAATTCAAAAAAGTTGTCATTCCGTGTCGTTTTAGAAAATATTTTGGAACAGTCCCTGTCCTCTCTCTATGTAATAGTCTCATTGTCCCGCTGTTATTAATTGTTAGTAGTTTGCATTTCATCTGAGAATCGGAGAGTCGCGCAATAAATAGTTAAATTAAATTAAATTTAAACCACACGCTTACAGTTTGAGAGCCGCCGAGCCACAGTTTGAGATGCGCTGCTGCCGTTCCGCCGCCGCTGCTTACAGTTGGATTTGAACTGCGCCACAGTTTATTCTCTGTAGATTTTAGACCTCATCGAAAGTTGTTTGCTCTTATATGTTACGTAACCCCGGCTTTTAGTTGTCTTTTCGTTGAACTTTTGGCCTTTTAGTTCATGTTCTTTCACTCTAATTTACCCACGCCAACGTATTTTGTTCTGTCATTGGCTAATTGCTACCCCTTTCAATACGTTACTCGTAGTCGTAGCCAAGTTATAGCCTTCAATCGCGTTTGGATGAGTTGCTAACAAACATGCCATTCGTTCTCCCATAGCTGTTCACGCTGTGGTCCTGGCTGCCCGTGCGGATAACAATGTACCAACCGGTGCTGCTCTACACCACGGAGGAGCACGGCTGCTCGCTTACCACGTTCTACGTTCGTGTGGAGCAGCATGAACCCACGCTGCTCATGATCAAAACGTGCAATAATGAGGTGAGTTCCAAGCTTTTTTGATGTGAAAACTTTGTAAATCGAATGTTGATTCTTGCTCTTAGGTATTTGGTGCCTACTGCTCCTCGCGCTGGTTTGAAAGAAATGTAAAAGATGACAAGGGCCAGCGACAGGCCTACTTCGGTACCGGCGAGACCTTTTTGTTCTCCCTATATCCAGAAAGAGCCAAGTACCCATGGGTGGGCATTGAGGGCGACAAGGACCTGGGGCACAGCTCCGAGCTGTTTATGGCGGCCGACTCCAAGATGATCACTATTGGTGGCGGGTAGGGTTTATGCTGCTGGCTGTCACCGCCCTTATTATTCATTCTCCATTCTATTTTACAGCGAGGGGCAGGCCATCTGGATGGACGAGAACATACGTTTTGGCAAGACGGACAGCTGCAAGACCTTCAACAATCCGCCGCTGTGTCCATCGGGCGACTTCGAGATCCGGGTGCTGGAAGTCTACGGCTTCGTGGGCATCTAAAAACCTCCTCTGACCGACATTGCCCGCCGATGATTAGGTGCTCAGCAAAACTGCTCGACGTTCCCCCCGCGTTTCCTTAACCAACTCAAACAAACACCTACAGATTGCTTTCGCTGATGGTACCAAGATGAGCAAATGTGTAAACATTTATAAAAGCTGATTTATAAAAATGTATCGAAAGTGGCCAAGCAGCAGTAAATGCCGCCGTCGTCGTGTTAATGTTAAATGTTAATGAAAACATGCAAAACTAAAACAAATTATATATTATATAATGGAAATACTCTGTGAGTTCATGTTTCAAAACGCAAAGCTTTGAAATTACAATACCCTAGTTGTTATAACCCCTTTACATATATATACATGATATCTATGCAAGTATATATAAAATGAATTATAATATGTATATTTATATGTAAAGCGTATTTCTATAGCCATGTACCCGGAGCAAAGAAAAAATATTCCTTAAAAATTGAAAGCAGAATACAACACCGGAAAACTTGGGCTGCAACATCATTTTTGTTTGTTAGCGTTATTATTTCATTTAATTTATAAATACTGTATTTTTCTTTCTGTAAACCAAATTTACTGACTTGACTGAATTCGTTATTAATGTTATTAATATTATTATTGCTACGTGTATAGAAAGTGTAACTTGTAAATTGCATTGAAAACAACTGAATGTTTCTGAAAGTTGTCCCATTTGGTCGCAAAATATAGAGATAAAGTAAAACCAAACCTCTTTCGATTAGTGCTGCTGCTGACGCCAATGATATGCTCAGATACTACAGATATATACTATAACTATAACTATAGCACCCAAGTAATAAATATAAGGCTAAAGTCCTTAAGCTCCGGAATTTGTAGTCGGTTCAAAGTCCAAATCAAGTAGAAGGAAAGATTAGGCAGTGGAGAGCTTCCACCCATGTGCAATTGATCTCAAAACGAAAAACGAAAGCGGAAAACAAAGAAATGTATTACAAGTTAAAGGCTTCATAAGTAGGCATAAACAAAAACGGAGAACAATCAATAATTATTTTAAGATTCCATTCCATTTTCAATACCAACGAAATTCTTTGCTCACCTCCACCTCCACCTCCACCTAAAAACTGAAAAACTGAAAACTGCACGTACACAAAATTTTTGCACATTTTTCTAGTCAATTTTTATGTTTTACAAAAATAACATGGTGTGTCTCTTCCCATTTCCCTCTAACTGAACACTCATTTGCCTTTGAGTGTCTGCAAATTCCGATGGCTTATGGATCGCTGCACAACTCAAATGAATTGTTACATTTAAACGAAAGAACTACAACGAATTGAGGGGAAGGGACAGTAGTGAGCACAGATTGCAGAATGTGATGGGTAACACTCCACAACTATTTCATTGAGGAGCTGGTACTCCACAATCCCCGAACCCAAATACCATGCCCTAAAAATTATTAAGCCCATCCAACATAACCCAGGTCACCTGCAATCAGTGAGAGTACTGAAAGGTGCAGCAGTGGAAAGCAAACAAAACTAAATGAATAGTTTTAGGTTTTAAACAAGCTCTGTGTGTTGTTGTTACTATGATCCAATGTATGTATATGTACGCAGCATTATATAAACGAACTACATTATATACCCAACTACAAAGCAAGTTAAACAAGTTGATCCATACATTGCAAATCTGTTTGTTATTTGTTTCTGAGTGTGAATCGTGTTGAAAAAATAAATTTTACTATATTTGGTTGACTAATGCTTACACGCTGATGAAATCAATTGTTGATAGAGTTTAAGTCGCGGAGAGATTGTCGAGGATTGTTTGTGGCATTGAAGCGCCAGTTGTCCGCAATGGGATCATTGAGGTTCTTCCGGACAGCGCCAGCATGGACAGTATTTGTTGAAGCATAAACAAACACAATCTTTTGTACATAAATTGTTTTCTATCTGAATTGTTCTCAATGTGTAGTTTATATACAATATCTTGGTAAATATCCATATATTTATATTTGAATGTTATTTATGTGTAGCCCAGAAGTGTTATGAATACAATCCGCAGCTAAACCCATTAAGATAATAATGCAAGATGTTATCTGTTTACCTACATACAATAATTTATGCTAGAAACTGGATATAAAGGAAATCTAGACGTGTCTGTCGATCACGAAATCAATTGACTAGTAATTGAAACATTAATTGTGTGTATCGGTTTGGAAGTGGTATTTTTATTTATTTTATGAGTATTTTGTAATTAATGATCCTAATTGCAATACACACAACATACACATACTTACTTACATACACACGCTAATAGAGTAGGAGACGAGTAAATTTTATTCAATAAATTATATTAAATCAAACAAGTATAATTATATTATATAAATATATATGTATGTTAAATCATTTTAGTGGCTGTATAAAAACAATGGAAAGAAAATAAAAATAAACCGAGTAAATATAAACAAAATATTAGCGTTTTTATTCTTCTGTGTGGGTAAATTTACTACATATTGTATTGGGTTAAAGTTCGTGTTCAATGTGTGTAATGTGTATCGTGTTGAATGGGCTTCAGTAGTGCTGCTAGTTAGTTGGACAAGTAAACAACAATCTTTAATGCTGAAGTATATTATGCTTAATAGGAAACATTGAAATACGACCGCTGTTCCACTTCCACTTCCGCCTTTTCCTAGTTCGCAAGTAGGATAAGCAATCCGAGTACCGAAAGGGCACTGGCCACAGGTAGAGCGGATAATCCAGCTGCTGCGTTGCACAAATCCGTATTGCAGAGTGTGCAACCCAGGAAATTCATAAAGGGCACCACCGGATCTGGTCCATCGTCGCAACTAAAGCCTGTGGGTGAGGCATCGCCAAAGTAGCAGGAGCGCCTCACGAAGCGCGTGTCTCCTGGCACTGCGAGAAATGCGTCATTTTATGTGGGAGTTTCTTGACATATTTTCCCAAAAGTAAAGTACATATGTACTATATACTCACTTCCCTCGTGGTACCTGGTGAGGCAAGTGGCCTCCGCTCCCAGGGATCGCATGTTCGCCACCACATCGCAGTCCGTCGTGGATATGTCATCGCCCACGAATCGCTCCCCACACCCCGGATTATTGACGGAATCACATTCGTAGCAGGTTATGGCACGGGCTGATGACGACATGCGTATTTATGTATGTGTGTACACGGGAGCACACACAAAAAGGAAAACAATGGATGAGACTTATGGGTAAAACTCTTCTTTATCACAGGGAAAGTAAACAACAACTCCTAATGTTCCGCAACCATAGGGATGTAAGCTAAGACGCTAATTGCTTTTCAGAAGCCTGTTACTTTAATTTGTACTTTAATTGTTGAACTTTTTAGGCTCCGTATGTAAGCAATGCCAAACAGATAGAGCTCTTTGTATGATTTTCCTTGCAGAGCAGTTTCCCACCGAAAAGTCGTTAAGACCCTTAATTCACTGAATAAATCGTGTCGACAATCGTCTCCTTCTGCGATATTTCAAAATATGAACTACAATTTGGGGCTGCCTGCATGAGTGATGACTGGCGGGCCCGAAGCTCACCTGAGCTGGCCAGCGTGACGAGCAGAAAGAGCGAGGCAAGCACTGCCATCATCGCCGTCGTACCGCCCCGAAAACAGTTGATTCCGCTGTCTGTCCGGCGGTCGCGGTGAGTCAGTTCAGCTATAGCTATGGCTATGGCTATGGCGATGCCGATGCCGATACGTGCTCGAATACAGATGTTGTCTTCTCGGATGCCGGACCGATTTTAATCACATGATAGATGCGCTATATAGCCACAAACCGCCGACCGACCAACGACCACCGGCCACCGACTCGAAGCGTTGCACACACGCGACTGAACTAAACAGAAACTGAACTGAACGTGCGAGCAATCGCATTCAGAATGTGAATTTGATTCTCATAACAGAGTTTCACTTCTCCATCGATCGCATTTCCCTGGCCAAAGCGTGTTGACATAGTGCCCTGCCCTTCCCTGCCCTTCCCTGCCCTTCCCTGCCCGGCCCTGGCATGCCCTTTCCCCGCCAATCCGTTTATTTCAGGCAAGGTTCATTAGTGGCATTTGAACAAATAAACAATTTGGCATTCTGTGTAAAATTAGTTTTTATTAGTTTGTATTCGGATCGTTTGAAATTTGTTTGCCAGCTTTTCGGCTCATGTGTGCTGAGGTTGCTCATACGCCATGTGCGCCGTGATTAGCCACTAATACAGTGGGGCCGATTTGGCTAAATGGTTCTGTGGATGGTGTGCGCTACTAATGTGGACTCCACCCTCCACTAATTGATTAATTCTGGGCCTGGGGACCACTAGGTTCTAAATTGAACTAGGTTTACTTAAGCTACTGTGCCTTTTACTGTTCATTTCATTTCATTTCATTTCATGCTCCACATTTCCACTTCGTCTTCTGTCGCCTCAGAGTAGTTGAGGTGCCAAGAGAAACAAGACCAGACTGGCGATAATCCCCCATTTATCCACTGGACGCCTTTCCGATCCATTGCAGTAGTTCTCGCTGTCGCACACATGACAACTTGAATTCTGCACCGCCGTGAGGGTGGGGTCCATTTTGCACCACACATCGGTGGCATTTACCTCGCCAAAGTAGCAGCCTCTGACGATCTTACGTACGCCATTTTCTGCAGAAGCAAAACATTGAGTTAGTCTACTTTCGGGCTGACTTATCGTACAATAAACATATTACAATATTATTGTCCGTCTTAAATTATAAAATTACGTATTAAAAATCAAGATTTAGAAAGTTAGGAAATTTTCTGAAATAGGTCACAGCTGTCTGTATACGTACAAATGTATGGCTCACAAAATTAATTTGGATTTGCGTCAAAATCATTTCAAATGTTATCTGAAAGGTAATACAAATCTCGAAAAACTTTTCGAATGTTCAATGTTCAGGAAACAGTTTTTTGTCCACTGGTTATCCGAGTGCATTTCTTGAACTGGACATCAATTGGATATCATATGGCGTTGAGCAAATGGGCCATTACATTACAAAATACTTGGTGGTTAAATCTAACTTGAATTACATGGTCTCCACCTTTCAATGTTTTAATGTTCAATTCAGAATGTTTTCGTGTAAAACTGTTTCTTTCTTAGCTGCCACACAGGTGAGCCAACAAATTTAGATTATGCATTCCACATTTTATGCGTGCAAAGCTGCATTTCATGTGGTGGCACGTCAATTGGTCCACAACAATTACAGTTACTATTTGATCAGGATTCGACTAAACTCACCCTTGAACACCCGTTTCAAACAGGCCGTGGCATTCACGCTGAGCAGATCGTTCTCCAGAAACCGCGGTGGAGCAATAAAGGCGCAGTCGAATTTGAAATGGTTCTCGACTTCGAAGTCGTCGCCGCAACTCGCCTCGTAGACGGATTCGCAGGCGTAGCACTTGATGGCGTAAGCTGGGGGCATTGGGAGATGGGAAGACCAGATGCGTCTTATTTTTGGCAGATATGAGATCGGGCAAAACTCACAAAACAAAGTACACATTTTACGAGACCAAATCCAAATAGACCAAATAGAAGAAAAACAACCTGATGCCAGCGGCGAGATGAGCGCGCCAAACAAAAGTAAATAATGCTGCATTGTTGATGGGGAGCAAATGGGCTTGCAACCTTTCTCGTTGGTGATTGGAATTGGTTTTATTTGTGGCTTTATGGAAAATTATTCAAGTGGCGGGCTTATTTATAGCTCTGCTCCGCGCTATTGAAACCATCGGCACGACGTTTGAACATACGAAACATAATAATACATTTTAAATATTTTCAACCATATAAAAGACTCTTTTTATATATATTTATTATGACTTAGGACTTAGGAAAGTAAAATGTAAGATGTAAACACGAGTTGCCCAATTTTCCTGATTTCTTGATTGTTTCAAGACTTTCCCCGAATTTCCGCCTAAATTCTTGGTGCCGTCTGTCAGTCGACGTCCGCACACGAAATCGAACTAAAAGAATGCCAAAAGCATTTTCCAAATTCAACTCCTTGTCGTCTTCCTCTGCTTTGTTTTACGCTCTCTTTTTTGTGTGGTGAAAACACCTTATGGCCATTTCGCCTGGCGTCATCGCTCAGCGTTTTAATTTGTCTAAATTTAATGAACATTTAGTGGTTAGTGTGTTCCTCAACTGAGTGGAGACTTGACGCCGAATTCATAGAGACCCTGTGGGCGGAGGCGGTGGAAAACTGGGAGTGCATGGTCAAAGCGAGAAAATCACAGAGAGAACTTTTCAGTTCTGTAATCGTCAGCCGAGCAATTTCCAAAGTCAAATAGAGAGCCCTGCAGAAGAGACGTAGATTGAATGGGGCCAATTCCGGAAGTGTGCCCAGGCACGCATGGATTTGCTGCTTCCCCAACGGGAGCCTATCAGTTAAAACTAACAATTTATCTTCCAATAACCATACAATATCTACACCTAAATAGAGTGACGTTTAATGTGGGCAAAAACAGTTTAAACAGTTAAAACAGTTTTGTTTTGTACAAGAGATTCAAAGGATTACCCAAAGGTAGTTAAGTACTTAAGAGCCGCTTAGCTATCGCAACCATATTGAGTTCGCCTGTGGGTAATCCTTTGAATCTCTTGTAATTGTTACAGAATAAAACTGGCTCCTAGCTCAGGCCAGCAGACGGGCCAAGCCAAAGAAGAGGAGGATGACTCCGGCGATGGGGGCCAGGGCGGAGGATCCGTTGCACTCGTCCTCGGTACAAATCGAGCAGTTCAACTCGTCGCCAAACTGGCAGCCAGCCATCGTCTCGTTGATGTTGCCAAAGTGGCAGGACCTCTTGATCAGGGTGTAACCCAGAACTGCAAATAATAAGATAAGGAGTATTACAAAGTAGCTGTAGCATAACAAAATACAATGAGCAATCAAGCAAATTGTGAACAAATCACTTATAAAGGTACTTCTGTGTTAATGTCCATTGTTCATGATGCATTTTTGGCGACTAATCTCCGATGCATTGCCAGTCAGCAAACGCACTTTATCATTATAGTGTAATGAGTCAGGATGTACTATATTATACCAAAGACACTAGAATAATAAGATGCGTAACGGCCATACATTGGTCTTGCACTATGCAGCCACTTTTTTGGTGGCGGCAATAATTGCTCTCTTCCCGCTCGCGTAAAATTGAGAGCATAAAAATCTAAAAATAGAATTCACTTGCTTGTGTGAGTGAAAGCAGTAAACAAAAAGTGTGCATGTGTGCGTAGTTGTGCTAGAAGACGATTTTCGGTCCGAAATCAATTTTGATCTAAGAACGAATTTGATTAATGTTTTGGTCAATTTCGTTGTAATATGAGCTAATAAATAATATATAAAATTGATGCCGTGACTATTATTTTTTTTAAGAAGTTGTTTTAATATTCTTTAGTTAAAATCGTCGCTCGAATTAGCTACCGTTTACATATAATATTTTTATTATTAATTATCTGTAATATATGTAATTTTTTGTACCCAGGGAACACCACGGGGAGGCTATTACAATTGTAATGGGGTCGTATATTTATATGACCTTTGAGTCGACTTGAAATAATAAATGTTAAACATTAAAATATTTCCATGTTCCCCAACTAAGCTAGTTTTCTAACTATTGCTTTCCGATATAATTTGCTCCTTTTTTTAAATTCATTTAAATAAATAAATTTCATTCCTATTATCGAAAAGCAGCAGTACCAGCACAACGTAATATAGGCGCGACAAATTATGAAATATGTACACTTCTAAAATTATTCTAGTGTCTTAGATTATACTGTATTATTCATCAAAGTTTATTTTTGTACATTAAATATTATAATACCCAAAGTATTATGATATCTTGGAATTTGACATTCTTATTTTGCTGCTTTAGAAATGAATCATATTCTAAGATAAAGTTATTTTGTCAGCTTTGATATCTTGGAATTTAATATTTTTATTTTGCTGCTCTAGAAATGAATCATATTCAAAAGTACAAGTGAAAACTCAATTATTCTCATTGAGAGCATTAGCCCCAGTTAATTCCTCAACCTAAATTTCTTAAGTGGGGATGGTTTCGCGTGGGCGATCGATACGATGTGATCATGGTTATGGGCGATCCCAATCAGATTACTTACTCTTCACGGTTCCCTTAAAGCAACCGGTGGCGTGCGGGTGGGCAACCGGTGGGGAAAAGTACTTTAAGATTCCAATGGGGGTGGTAGATGGCTCTATCTTGTCGCAATCCAAAACGAGCGTTCTATCTGGCTTAAAGTCCTTTCCACACTCGGAGTTTCTCAGGGAATCGCACTCATAGCACTTAATGGCGTACCCTAGGAATTGTAGACCATGTACATTACTTCGGATTGGTAATTCCTTTAACTTTTATACCAGTGCAGGCTGCGGTGGCCAAGACGGTGAGAGCCAAGATCATTTTTACACTCGACACCATTTTCACACTCTGAAACTATTTTTTGAACAATTAATTAAAGCAATTAATTAATTAAAGCTTGACTGCACGACAGTTGGCGAGCGTTTGTAAGATTTAATCTGGCGTCCAAACCGTCCAGTCCCCTTTCAATTTTTTCACTCAGTATTCCACTCACTCGAAGTCGAGCTTCCACTCAAAGTAGACGTGAGTGAGTAACAAACACTAGTTGAAAACATAATCAATTAATGTTTTCTCCCAAGCCAGAACGACTCCATTAATACAACACTTTCTTTGTCATCCACGAACTTTGTATTTTAGCAGTTAAAAATTAAGTATTAACAACATTGATCAACATTGCTATTTATTTAATGCATCAATATGCTTATAAATGTTCCATATCATACTGAATTAAAAATATTGAATGCGAGTTATGATAAGTAGGTTCTTATTAAGTTGCAGGGAGTTGCAGAGTGTCTTAAGCTTGGGTATTTAATTTGGGATTTTAAGTAAGAATCAATACGTCCGTTCGGTTTGCCTTCGATTTTCAGAATGAATCTATATTTTATTCGTTGGTTATTCTCAGCTTTGCTTGTTACATTTGTTTACTTAAAGTGCTGATCTGGCCGAAAAGTGGAATTGGAGCGGATGCAGTTCTGTGGTGAGGGGTATCGGGTGAACCCCGATGTTTGTAGCGGCTCAGCATTTCAAGTGCCTTCCGATACCAAATACTTGTGGACGTCATCTGAATCTTTGATTGTCGAAGGGGGGTCTCGGCGGGGACCGCCGAGGGTAATTGCTGAGGCGACACTTAAGCCTCTGGCTGTCGAGGGGGTTTCGGCGGGGGACCGCCGAGGGCGTATGCTGAGGCGGTAACTCCTCCCTTCTCAGACTGAATTACCGACCATAGCGGGGGCATAGTTGCTGCAAACGTAGCAACTGGAGCGGTGGTCGTTGTGAAGGTGGCAAGTGGTGTGTCCGCCGATGAGAAGATGGTTGTCCTCTTTGAGAAACATGCCACCGCAGATACCATTATCAGTAAGATGCCAATCATCGTGTATGTAGTTGTCGCGTGGACCGTGGTTCCCCATTGTATTTTGCTGATCTGTATTTTGGTTTCGAGATCTTCCATTCTTAACTCGTGTATCCCCAACTCTTGGGTTGTCCTGTTTTTCTTGATCGTCTCTATCCGTGGTATATCCAGCTTTAATTCAGCTGCGCCAAGCTTCTCCACTGCCTCGTATTGGACGTTGTTCACCATTGTCTTGCAATGGCTAAATTTTATTAAGGCCGATCCATTCAATGTCCTCTCCGGTCCGCAATCTGTTTGTAGTTTCACGTTTTCTCCATTAAATATCGCGATGTACCCATCCTCTGGTTCGAATATCGCGGTGATGAATCCTGCATCCTTCGTCTCACATTCCGCCTCTCTTCCACCTATCAGCCTTCTTATACATTTTTCATTAGCTTGGTTTACAATCTTGTCGTTCTTACATATATATAATAACGAGTTCGCGGTTGCAAGTTTTGAAAAAAATATAAGTTTTTATTTCAAGATAATGATACAACTTTGAATCGGAGTCAATTCACGTCTTAATGGTATAGTGGATGAATTAGAACTAAATCTGGAGTGTGAGTTGAACGCTTAGCAAACCCTTGGTCGACTTTGTTTATATGAGCTTGAAGGCTCTCTTCTCTATTCAAATGGGTTGCGCTCTTTAAGAGAGTTGCGCATGGAAAATTACCAGGATTTGTGCTGCGTAAGCTATTTGGTTGCTTAGTGGGAATGACGAATTTCGGCATCGGCGGATGTTTATGTCTATGAATCAATTGTTTATGTTAACGCGGCCGAAATTGTTATTGTCACCAAGAGCTTGGGATCTGACTTATGTGTTAGGGCAAATGGATTGGGTGGGTGTGATCAAGTGGTACATATGTACTGTGTGTGTGGTGTGTGTGTGTGACAAAGTGTTATACTATGGTACATATGCTACTATATATATTCCTTATAAACTGATATTTTTCCTTATAATAATACATTTCGTCTTCATGAATCGCCAAATAATTTGGTGTTATTACAAATTCTGTGTTATTCATTGGGAGTGCGATTATTCTTCGCAGCGAAAATATTTCTTTCTTAAAAATAGGTAATTTGCCTGACCCTGATTCCATCTCGGATTCCTATTCTGATAACTACGATATGGCCTTTGACAATTTGAAGTCTCCCCTTGGTTAAAGTTACCTGCTCTAAATGGATTACCCATCATCGGGTATGAGAACCCAAATCCAGGCCATCCATTCATATTTGGCATGGTAAATGGCATCGGAAACGGATGTTGGTTGTTTCCTCCCCACTGGTACTGCGACCAAACGCCTGTTTCCTTGTGGGTTTCAATTGTCTGGGGCTCTTCTTTCTCTACTTGTTTCTGAACTTCTTCAATAGTCTTATCCTTTGATTCTGGTGACTCCTGTGCTTTCTGATCTGAGTTGATTTCTGTCAAGGCTCCCAAGTTCTTTTCCCTGCACGCTATTTCATAAGCTTTTGCTATGTTCAGCCCTTCCATATTCCTAATGGTCACCCCCATCGGGCCTTTTAATGCTGACACGAAGGCATTTAACACCATTTCCTCATACCATTTAATCTTCTCTCCTTTCAACAACATGTTATGCTCGCTAGACTTAACAAGGCTCACCAGCGCCTTTTTCAATGTCATTACCTTGGTATACAAGGCCTCCACTTCTAATTTCTTTTCTTTAATATGGGTCAACTCCATTATCAGGTCTTGCTCCGACCTCTTGTCCTTAAAATGGGAAACTAATATCTTTTTTAATCTGGTCCCAATTTAATTCCGTTTCATCTAGATCTACAACCCTATCTGCTGCTCCTACTATCTTGCTCCTAACTGCTCTGAGCGCTATAAGTCCTACATTCGACCTTTCCTCTCCTTTGATCAAACCTAATACCTGTTCTACCGCAGCTATAAATCCTTCTAGCTTACCTCCTTCTCCATCATATTTGGGGATAATCTCTACCAAGTCGATCACCTTGATCGCTTCTAATACCCCTGTAGTTGCCATTTTCTGCTAAGTTAGCTACCTTTTCTGCTTGCCTATATATTTTCGAGTGTGTTTGTTTGTGTTATGTGTTACTTAATCTAATATTGTCTTATTAATAATTAGTAATAGTAATAATAGTTAATAAAATGTATTTGCCAAAACCGGATCTCCGTGTATGTATATGTATGCCAGTTATGTGATTATTTAATTAGTGAGTCCTCAAGTGTCCGTGTGTGAAATGGAGCTTCTGTAATTAATTATCATGAATAACTCTTCAACATTGAATATGGAAGAATATGGGGTTTCAAAATAAATGTCGCTTGCTTTATTTGTCTTTTTATTGGGTGGTGTTTAATATGTACTATTTTGTTATTATTATATTTTATTATTATTATTTTTTTTTTTTTTTTTTTTTTTTTTATACTTTATTCTTTAAAATACCCTGCATGCTGAAGCTAGCTGTTCAGCTGTGCCATACAGCTTCACAGCCAATTGCGGACAGTCATTGCTAAGGCATCCCCGTCTTGTCTATTCCACCGTGCATGCTGAAGCTAGGTCGTCGGCTGTGCGATACAGCCTCGGAACCAAATGCGGACAGTCATTGCACTTCGGTGTTTCCCCTTTTCTCTCACGTACTGTGTAATTTTTCCAACCCCCAGCCATACCTACGCTAGGCAGCCGCCCTGTGCGTTACAGTGCGCCGCCCAATACATGTGCATGGCTGGATTGCTTAATTTCTTTTTTTTTTTTTTTTTTTTTTTTTTTTTATTATTATTATTATTTTTGTATGTGCAGTAATTTTTATTATTAATTTTTCGATATTTCTTCCAAATTTATGCATTCCGTTGTATTTTTCTTTATTTCGCACCTTTAATTTTTCCTCAATATACGAATATCCATTCCTACGCTAAGCGGCCGCCCTGTGCGTTACAGTGCGCCGCCTAATACATGTGAATGGCTATCCTATTCTTTAATTATCTTGTTTTGGTCCTGCCTAATACATGCGAACGAGCCCCTAATTTATTTAATTTTCTCTACTTCAGGACCCGCGGTGTTTTTCGATCCGCCCCTGTACTTGTATGCAACGTTCGATTCCATCGAACCGTTACATACGACCGTTCTCCTACCGCATCGTACCATCGAACTTTTGTTGCACCGACCTTCTAACTCCGACCGCCCGAACCGTCTGGCCTGACGTCGACCGACGACCGTTCGCTCGGCGAACTTCTCGTTGCATCGAACCGCCGACAACCATTGTCGCTTGCCGACGGTCGTTCGTCTGCTTGAGCCGTTCGACGCGAACCGCCTGCCAACATCCGCCACTGGCCATTCGTCCGATCGAACCGAACTTTTTCCCCGAGCATTTTATCGTCGACCGTAACTTTAAATTGATTTATTTCTTCCACAATTTTTTTTTTTACTTTGTATTTTTATTTTTTTTTCATAATGAATTTCGTTTTCTCAATTTCTTCTTGATTTTAAATTTCCAAATTACTTCTCTTCTACTCCCTTTCACCTTGTTATTTTAACTTATTATTTCCATTTAATTCTTATTTTTTTTCCATTTGTTTTTTGCTTTTATTCTTTTCCACATTTGTATTATTTTTCTTTAATTGTGATTTTACAATTTTTATTTCTTCTTGCATTTGTTTGTTTTATTCATTTCGTTTGCCATATTTTGTTTTACTTGCGATTTATTATTTTTTTTTTTTTTTTTTAAAAAACCTCCATTTCACTCACAACACTCTACTCACTGTTTTTATTTCTTCCTTACAATGCTATTGTTAAAATAATTTTCCACATCCTTGGTCGTCACGAATCCTTCGTTCCTGTTGAATCCGTCCTTAGGCCAAGGGCTGCCGACTGCGCCAGTTATGATAAGTAGGTTCTTATTAAGTTGCAGGGAGTTGCAGAGTGTCTTAAGTTTGGGTATTTAATTTGGGATTTTAGGTAAGAATCAATACGTCCGTTCGGTTTGCCTTCGATTTTCAGAATGAATCTATATTTTATTCGTTGGTTATTCTCAGCTTTGCTTGTTACATTTGTTTACTTAAAGTGCTGATCTGGCCGAAAAGTGGAATTGGAGCGGATGCAGTTCTGTGGTGAGGGGTATCGGGTGAACCCCGATGTTTGTAGCGGCTCAGCATTTCAAGTGCCTTCCGATACCAAATACTTGTGGACGTCATCTGAATCTTTGATTGTCGAAGGGGGGTCTCGGCGGGGACCGCCGAGGGTAATTGCTGAGGCGACACTTAAGCCTCTGGCTGTCGAGGGGGTTTCGGCGGGGGACCGCCGAGGGCGTATGCTGAGGCGGTAACTTGCGTGATCAGGTTTCCGATCATGGCCAATGTATTGCTGCGAGTCACGTCATACAACTCAATCACCTTTATTTCTAAGGGATTTCGTATCAGCTGCAGGTTAAGGTTCTCAAACTGACGGTAAGAAATCAATGTTTTGAAAATTAAAATACGGCTTCATCGAGGCGGACATCCAAACCAACAATTAGTGTCCGCTCCCCGAGTATTTGTATCATTTCCCGGTAGTCATCTTGGACGCGAAGCATGACATATAAATTGAGCAAAACCATCAAGGTAGTAACAAACACCAAAAGAACACCAGTATAACAGTACTAAGTGTCATGTTCATATTCATAGCCATGTTTGAGGATACTATATGCCAAGTAAGTGGTGACCCCCGACGACAAGTAGTAGCCCCCATAGATCATGGCCCCCGAATGGCGAATACTTTTTCCCATTGGTTCACAATCGTCTGCAGTTGTTCCTGGATTCTTGCTATTCTCTAACTATATTCTAATTCTATATTCTCTATATATTGACAAAATAATTCGATTTGTCCTTTCTGCATGACCGTTGGCTCTTGGTGTTCTCTCGGCGTTGAGTATATGCTCCACATTGTTCGACTTGCAATATTTCTCAAAATCTTTTGACGTGAATGCGGTACGATGATCGGTAATAATTCTATCTGGCATTCCAACGTAGCTGGTGACTTCTTTTAGGACATCTAGAACGTGTTTTGTGGCTGTATTTTTTACTGCTCGAACTATGGTGAAAGCGTCGACGAGGACTGAAATATGTTCATTTCGCTTTGAACTCTTCGGAAACGGACCCAGGTGATCCATGTGAACGGTGGAATCATAACGGTGGCTCATAATTCCAACTGCTTGTGGCAAATCCACTTCTTCCGAATTCTCGTGTTCCACTAGTCTTTGCACTAGTTCTGCTCTGGAGCCTGAAACTCCCAAGTTCCTCTCTCTTGGCAGATACCGCAACTGGTCTGCCTTGAGCTCCGCTATCTTGACCATCTTCTCCAAAAACGATCGCTCCTCTCCGAAAACTGTTTTCCTTCCTATGTACGCACAATCGTTTGCACGCACAATCTGCAAGGGTAATCGCTATTTCTCCACAATTCTCGTGTATTTCACCTCCTGTGAATTTCACCAGGAACCTACAGGTTCACCAAGAGTACTTCGAGTACTTCGCTTTGAATCCATCAGCCACGTAGGAAAGGATGCCTTATCCGTAATTTGTAATCTCTTGTCCTCTAGACTCCTGGACAACAACCCGCTACACACCCGTTACACACGTATGACTTACGCGTGTTTAGCTGACTGTCCCGAGCTGCGCTTGCGCCGTTCCTTTATAGGCCGCGGGGATCCCGTTATTTCCCCCTTTTGCGCACGGCCCGCTCGGGTACAATCTCCAATCCCTGCCCCGTTAGTTCACGGTGCTCGACCTCGACCTCTTTGTGCTCGACCAAATTCCCCACCATCACCGTTCGACCTCTGTGCCCTTGGCCGGCTTGAGTCCAATGTCCAGCGCGGTACCGTTAGTTCACGGTCTCTCCGCTTTGCTCGGGTCCTAGGTCCATCATTTCCAGTTTGACCTGGCTGCCCTTGACTCCTCCTGCTCTCCTGCACCTCGATTTGTGGGGAGTTTTAAGACTCCTCACAGTGCTCGAATACATATGTATGTTGTCTTCTCGGATGCCGGACCGATTTTAATCACATGATAGATGCGCTACATAGCCACAAACCGCCGACCGACCAACGACCACCGGCCACCGACTCGAAGCGTTGCACACACGCGACTGAACTAAACAGAAACTGAACTGAACGTGCGAGCAATCGCATTCAGAATGTGAATTTGATTCTCATAACAGAGTTTCACTTCTCCATCGATCGCATTTCCCTGGCCAAAGCGTGTTGACATAGTGCCCTGCCCTGCCCTTCCCTGCCCTTCCCTGCCCTGCCCTGGCATGCCCTTTCCCCGCCAATCCGTTTATTTCAGGCAAGGTTCATTAGTGGCATTTGAACAAATAAACAATTTGGCATTCTGTGTAAAATTAGTTTTTATTAGTTTGTATTCGGATCGTTTGAAATTTGTTTGCCAGCTTTTCGGCTCATGTGTGCTGAGGTTGCTCATACGCCATGTGCGCCGTGATTAGCCACTAATACAGTGGGGCAGATTTGGCTAAATGGTTCTGTGGATGGTGTGCGCTACTAATGTGGGCTCCACCTCCACTAATTGATTAATTCTGGGCCTGGGGACCACTAGGTTCTAAATTGAACTAGGTTTACTTAAGCTACTGTGCCTTTTACTGTTCATTTCATTTCATGCTCCACATTTCCACTTCGTCTTCTGTCGCCTCAGAGTAGTTGAGGTGCCAAGAGAAACAAGACCAGACTGGCGATAATCCCCCATTTATCCACTGGACGCCTTTCCGATCCATTGCAGTAGTTCTCGCTGTCGCACACATGACAACTTGAATTCTGCACCGCCGTGAGGGTGGGGTCCATTTTGCACCACACATCGGTGGCATTTACCTCGCCAAAGTAGCAGCCTCTGACGATCTTACGTACGCCATTTTCTGCAGAAGCAAAACATTGAGTTAGTCTACTTTCGGGCTGACTTATCGTAAATAAACATATTACACATATTATTGTCCGTCTTAAGGGGCTTATACGAAATGTCTACGTATTGTCCAAAAATCAAGAGATCGTCTAGAAAGTCTAGGAAATTTTCCTGAAATAAGGTCACAGCTGTCTGTACATGCACGTACATAATGTATGGCTTTTTCACAAAATTAATTTTATTTGCTTTGATTTGCGTCACAAATCATTTAACAAATTATTATCTGAAAGGTAAATACAAATCTCGGGCGAAAAACATTTCGAATGTTCAATGTTCAGGAACACAGTTTTTTGTCCACTGGTTATCCGAGTGCATTTCTTGAACTGGACATCAATTGGATATCATATGGCGTTGAGCAAATGGGCCATTACATTACAAAATACTTGGTGGTTAAATCTAACTTGAATTACATGGTCTCCACCTTTCAATGTTTTAATGTTCAATTCAGAATGTTTTCGTGTAAAACTGTTTCTTTCTTAGCTGCCACACAGGTGAGCCAACAAATTTAGATTATGCATTCCACATTTTATGCGTGCAAAGCTACATTTCATGTGGTGGCACGTCAATTGGTCCACAACAATTACAGTTACTATTTGATCAGGATTCGACTAAACTCACCCTTGAACACCCGTTTCAAACAGGCCGTGGCATTCACGCTGAGCAGATCGTTCTCCAGAAACCGCGGTGGAGCAATAAAGGCGCAGTCGAATTTGAAATGGTTCTCGACTTCGAAGTCGTCGCCGCAACTCGCCTCGTAGACGGATTCGCAGGCGTAGCACTTGATGGCGTAAGCTGGGGGCATTGGGAGATGGGAAGACCAGATGCGTCTTATTATTGGCAGATATGAGATCGGGCAAAACTCACAAAACAAAGTACACATTTTACGAGACCAAATCCAAATAGACCAAATAGAAGAAAAACAAACCTGATGCCAGCGGCGAGATGAGCGCGCCAAACAAAAGTAAATAATGCTGCATTGTTGATGGGGAGCAAATGGGCTTGCAACCTTTCTCGTTGGTGATTGGAATTGGTTTTATTTGTGGCTTTATGGAAAATTATTCAAGTGGCGGGCTTATTTATAGCTCTGCTCCGCGCTATTGAAACCATCGGCACGGCGTTTGAACATACGAAACATAATAATGCATTTTAAATATTTTCAACCATATAAAAGACTCTTTTTATATTTATTATGACTTAGGCCCGTAGGAAAGTAAAATGTAAGATGTAAACACGCGTTGCCCAATTTTCCTGATTTCTTGATTGTTTCAAGACTTTCCCCGAATTTCCGCCTAAATTCTTGGTGCCGTCTGTCAGTCGACGTCCGCACACGAAATCGAACTAAAAGAATGCCAAAAGCATTTTCCAAATTCAACTCCTTGTCGTCTTCCTCTGCTTTGTTTTACGCTCTCTTTTTTTGTGTGGTGAAAACACCTTATGGCCATTTCGCCTGGCGTCATCGCTCAGCGTTTTAATTTGTCTAAATTTAATGAACATTTAGTGGTTAGTGTTTTCCTCAACTGAGTAGAGACTTGACGCCGAATTCATAGAGACCCTGTGGGCGGAGGCGGTGGAAAACTGGGAGAAAATCACAGAGAGAACTTTTCAGTTCTATAATCGTCAGCCGAGCAATTTCCAAAGTCAAATAGAGAGCCCTGCAGAAGAGACGTAGATTGAATGGGGCCAATTCCGGAAGTGTGCCCAGGCACGCATGGATTTGCTGCTTCCCCAACGGGAGCCTATCAGTTAAAACTAACAATTTATCTTCCAATAACCATACAATATCTACACATAAATAGAGTGACGTTTAATGTGGGCAAAAACAGTTTAAACAGGTCAAACAGTTTTGTTTTGTACAAGAGATTCAAAGGATTACCCAAAGGTAGTTAAGTACTTAAGAGCCGCTTAGCTATCGCAACCATATTGAGTTCGCCTGTGGGTAATCCTTTGAATCTCTTGTAATTGTTACAGAATATAACTGGCTCCTAGCTCAGGCCAGCAGACGGGCCAAGCCAAGGAAGAGGAGGATGACTCCGGCGATGGGGGCCAGGGCGGAGGATCCGTTGCACTCGTCCTCGGTGCAAATCGAGCAGTTCAACGCGTCGCCAAACTGGCAGCCAGCCATCGTCTCGTTGATGTTGCCAAAGTGGCAGGACCTCTTGATCAGGGTGTTACCCAGAACTGCAAATAATAAGATAAGGAGTATTACAAAGTAGCTGTAGCATAACAAAATACAATGAGCAATCAAGCAAATTGTGAACAAATCACTTATAAAGGTACTTCTGTGTTAATGTCCATTGTTCATGATGCATTTTTGGCGACTAATCTCCGATGCATTGCCAGTCAGCAAACGCACTTTATCATTATAGTGTAATGAGTCAGGAGTCACTAGAATGTGTCTTTGATTATACTGTATTATTCATATTCATTATTCATCAAAGTTTATCATCAATACCCAAAGTATTCTGATATCTTGGAATTTTACAGTTTTATTTTGGTGCTTTAGAAATGAATCATATTCTAAGATAAAGTTATTTTGTAAGCTTTGATATCTTGGAATTTAATATTTTTATTTTGCTGCTCTAGAAACTCAATTATTCTCATTGCGAGCACTAGCCCCAGTTAATTCCTCAACCTAAATTTCTTAAGTGGGGATGGTCTCGCGTGGGCGATGTGATCATGGTTATGGGCGATCCCAATCAGATTACTTACTCTTCACGGTTCCCTTAAAGCAACCGGTGGCGTGCGGGTGGGCAGCCGGTGGGGAAAAGACCTTTAAGATTCCAATGGGGGTGGTAGATGGCTCTATCTTGTCGCAATCCAAAACGAGCGTTCTATCTGGCTTAAAGTCCTTTCCACACTCGGAGTTTCTCAGGGAATCGCACTCATAGCACTTAATGGCGTACCCTAGGAATTGTAGACCTTACTTGTAGACATTACTTCGGATTGGTAATTCCTTTAACTTTTATACCAGTGCAGGCTGCGGTGGCCAAGACGGTGAGAGCCAAGATCATTTTTACACTCGACACCATTTTCACACTCTGAAACTATTTTTTGAACAATTAATTAAAGCAATTAATTAATTAAAGCTTGACTGCACGACAGTTGGCGAGCGTTTGTAAGAGTTAATCTGGCGTCCAAACCGTCCAGTCCGCTTTCAATTTTTTCACTCAGTATTCCACTCACTCGAAGTCGAGCTTCCACTCAAAGTAGACGTGAGTGAGTAACAAACACTAGTTGAAAACATAATCAATTAATGTTTTCTCCTAAGCCAGAAACGACTCCATTAATACAACACTTTCTTTGTCATCCACGAACTTTGTATTTTAGCAGTTAAAAATTAAGTATTAACAACATTGATCAACATTGCTATTTATTTAATGCATCAATATGCTTATAAATGTTCCATATCATACTGAATTAAAAATATTGAATGCGAGTTATGATAAGTAGGTTCTTATTAAGTTGCAGGGAGTTGCAGAGTGTCTTAAGTTTGGGTATTTAATTTGGGATTTTAAGTAAGAATCAATACGTCCGTTCGGTTTGCCTTCGATTTTCAGAATGAATCTATATTTTATTCGTTGGTTATTCTCAGCTTTGCTTGTTACATTTGTTTACTTAAAGTGCTGATCTGGCCGAAAAGTGGAATTGGAGCGGATGCAGTTCTGTGGTGAGGGGTATCGGGTGAACCCCGATGTTTGTAGCGGCTCAGCATTTCAAGTGCCTTCCGATACCAAATACTTGTGGACGTCATCTGAATCTTTGATTGTCGAAGGGGGGTCTCGGCGGGGACCGCCGAGGGTAATTGCTGAGGCGACACTTAAGCCTCTGGCTGTCGAGGGGGTTTCGGCGGGGGACCGCCGAGGGCGTATGCTGAGGCGGTAACTTGCGTGATCAGGTTTCCGATCATGGCCAATGTATTGCTGCGAGTCACGTCATACAACTCAATCACCTTTATTTCTAAGGGATTTCGTATCAGCTGCAGGTTAAGGTTCTCAAACTGACGGTAAGAAATCAATGTTTTGAAAATAAAAATACGGCTTCATCGAGGCGGACATCCAAACCAACAATTAGTGTCCGCTCCCCGAGTATTTGTATCATTTCCCGGTAGTCATCTTGGACGCGAAGCATGACATATAAATTGAGCAAACCATCAAGGTAGTAACAAACACCAAAAGAACACCAGTATAACAGTACTAAGTGTCATGTTTATATTCATAGCCATGTTTGAGGATACTATATGCCAAGTAAGTGGTGACCCCCGACGACAAGTAGTAGCCCCCATAGATCATGGCCCCCGAATGGCGAATACTTTTTCCCATTGGTTCACAATCGTCTGCAGTTGTTCCTGGATTCTTGCTATTCTCTAACTATATTCTAATTCTATATTCTCTATATATTGACAAAATAATTCGATTTGTCCTTTCTGCATGACCGTTGGCTCTTGGTGTTCTCTCGGCGTTGAGTATATGCTCCACATTGTTCGACTTGCAATATTTCTCAAAATCTTTTGACGTGAATGCGGTACCTCGATGATCGGTAATAATTCTATCTGGCATTCCAACGTAGCTGGTGACTTCTTTTAGGACATCTAGGACGTGTTTTGTGGCTGTATTTGTTACTGCTCGAACTATGGTGAAAGCGTCGACGAGGACTGAAATATGTTCATTTCGCTTTGAACTCTACGGAAACGGACCCAGGTGATCCATGTGAACGGTGGAATCATAACGGTGGCTCATAATTCCAACTGCTTGTGGCAAATCCACTTCTTCCGAATTCTCGTGTTCCACTAGTCTTTGCACTAGTTCTGCTCTGGAGCCTGAAACTCCCAAGTTCCTCTCTCTTGGCAGATACCGCAACTGGTCTGCCTTGAGCTCCGCTATCTTGACCATCTCTTGACTTCTCCAAAAACGATCGCTCCTCTCCGAAAACTGTTTTCCTTCCTATGTACGCACAATCGTTTGCACGCACAATCTGCAAGGGTAATCGCTATTTCTCCACAATTCTCGTGTATTTCACCTCCTGTGAATTTCACCAGGAACCTCCAGGCTCACCAAGAGTACTTCGAGTACTTCGCTTTGAATCCATCAGCCACGTAGGAAAGGATGCCTTATCCGTAATTTGTAATCTCTTGTCCTCTAGACTCCTGGACAACAACCCGCTACACACCCGTTACACACGTATGACTTACGCGTGTTTAGCTGACTGTCCCGAGCTGCGCTTGCGCCGTCCCTTTATAGGCCGCGGGGATCCCGTTATTTCCCCCTTTTGCGCACGGCCCGCTCGGGTACAATCTCCAATCCCTGCCCCGTTAGTTCACGGTGCTCGACCTCGACCTCTTTGTGCTCGACCAAATTCCCCACCATCACCGTTCGACCTCTGTGCCCTTGGCCGGCTTGAGTCCAATGTCCAGCGCGGTACCGTTAGTTCACGGTCTCTCCGCTTTGCTCGGGTCCTAGGTCCATCATTTCCAGTTTGACCTGGCTGCCCTTGACTCCTCCTGCTCTCCTGCAGGAGGGGATTTGTGGGGAGTTTTAAGACTCCTCACAGTGCTCGAATACATATGTATGTTGTCTTCTCGGATGCCGGACCGATTTTAATCACATGATAGATGCGCTATATAGCCACAAACCGCCGACCGACCAACGACCACCGGGCACCGACTCGAAGCGTTGCACACACGCGACTGAACTAAACAGAAACTGAACTGAACGTGCGAGCAATCGCATTCAGAATGTGAATTTGATTCTCATAACAGAGTTTCACTTCTCCATCGATCGCATTTCCCTGGCCAAAGCGTGTTGACATAGTGCCCTGCCCTGCCCTGCCCTTCCCTGCCCTTCCCTGGCATGCCCTTTCCCCGCCAATCCGTTTATTTCAGGCAAGGTTCATTAGTGGCATTTGAACAAATAAACAATTTGGCATTCTGTGTAAAATTAGTTTTTATTAGTTTGTATTCGGATCGTTTGAAATTTGTTTGCCAGCTTTTCGGCCATGTGTGCTGAGGTTGCTCATACGCCATGTGCGCCGTGATTAGCCACTAATACAGTGGGGCAGATTTGGCTAAATGGTTCTGTGGATGGTGTGCGCTACTAATGTGGGCTCCACCTCCACTAATTGATTAATTCTGGGCCTGGGGACCACTAGGTTCTAAATTGAACTAGGTTTACTTAAGCTACTGTGCCTTTTACTGTTCATTTCATTTCATGCTCCACATTTCCACTTCGTCTTCTGTCGCCTCAGAGTAGTTGAGGTGCCAAGAGAAACAAGACCAGACTGGCGATAATCCCCCATTTATCCACTGGACGCCTTTCCGATCCATTGCAGTAGTTCTCGCTGTCGCACACATGACAACTTGAATTCTGCACCGCCGTGAGGGTGGGGTCCATTTTGCACCACACATCGGTGGCATTTACCTCGCCAAAGTAGCAGCCTCTGACGATCTTACGTACGCCATTTTCTGCAGAAGCAAAACATTGAGTTAGTCTACTTTCGGGCTGACTTATCGTAAATAAACATATTACACATATTATTGTCCGTCTTAAGGGGCTTATACGAAATGTCTACGTATTGTCCAAAAATCAAGAGATCGTCTAGAAAGTCTAGGAAATTTTCCTGAAATAAGGTCACAGCTGTCTGTATATGCACGTACATAATGTATGGCTTTTTCACAAAATTAATTTTATTTGCTTTGATTTGCGTCACAAATCATTTAAGAAATTATTATCTGAAAGGTAAATACAAATCTCGGGCGGAAAACATTTCGAATGTTCAATGTTATACAGACTTCAGGAACACAGTTTTTTGTCCACTGGTTATCCGAGTGCATTTCTTGAACTGGACATCAATTGGATATCATATGGCGTTGAGCAAATGGGCCATTACATTACAAAATACTTGGTGGTTAAATCTAACTTGAATTACATGGTCTCCACCTTTCAATGTTTTAATGTTCAATTCAGAATGTTTTCGTGTAAAACTGTTTCTTTCTTAGCTGCCACACAGGTGAGCCAACAAATTTAGATTATGCATTCCACATTTTATGCGTGCAAAGCTGCATTTCATGTGGTGGCACGTCAATTGGTCCACAACAATTACAGTTACTATTTGATCAGGATTCGACTAAACTCACCCTTGAACACCCGTTTCAAACAGGCCGTGGCATTCACGCTGAGCGAATCGTTCTCCAGAAACCGCGGTGGAGCAATAAAGGCGCAGTCGAATTTGAAATGGTTCTCGACTTCGAAGTCGTCGCCGCAACTCGCCTCGTAGACGGATTCGCAGGCGTAGCACTTGATGGCGTAAGCTGGGGGCATTGGGAGATGGGAAGACCAGATGCGTCTTATTTTTGGCAGATATGAGATCGGGCAAAACTCACAAAACAAAGTACACATTTTACGAGACCAAATCCAAATAGACCAAATAAGAAAAAACAAACCTGATGCCAGCGGCGAGATGAGCGCGCCAAACAAAAGTAAATAATGCTGCATTGTTGATGGGGAGCAAATGGGTTTGCAACCTTTCTCGTTGGTGATTGGAATTGGTTTTATTTGTGGCTTTATGGAAAATTATTCAAGTGGCGGGCTTATTTATAGCTCTGCTCCGCGCTATTGAAACCATCGGCACGACGTTTGAACATACGAAACATAATAATACATTTTAAATATTTTCAACCATATAAAAGACTCTTTTTATATTTATTATGACTTAGGCCCGTAGGAAAGTAAAATGTAAGATGTAAACACGCGTTGCCCAATTTTCCTGATTTCTTGATTGTTTCAAGACTTTCCCCGAATTTCCGCCTAAATTCTTTGTGCCGTCTGTCAGTCGACGTCCGCACACGAAATCGAACTAAAAGAATGCCAAAAGCATTTTCCAAATTCAACTCCTTGTCGTCTTCCTCTGCTTTGTTTTACGCTCTCTTTTTTGTGTGGTGAAAACACCTTATGGCCATTTCGCCTGGCGTCATCGCTCAGCGTTTTAATTTGTCTAAATTTAATGAACTGAGTGGAGACTTGACGCCGAATTCATAGAGACCCTGTGGGCGGAGGCGGTGGAAAACTGGGAGAAAATCACAGAGAGAACTTTTCAGTTCTATAATCGTCAGCCGAGCAATTTCCAAAGTCATATAGAGAGCCCTGCAGAAGAGACGTAGATTGAATGGGGCCAATTCCGGAAGTGTGCCCAGGCACGCATGGATTTGCTGCTTCCCCAACGGGAGCCTATCAGTTAAAACTAACAATTTATCTTCCAATAACCATACAATATCTACACATAAATAGAGTGACGTTTAATGTGGGCAAAAACTGTTTAAACAGTTAAAACAGTTTTGTTTTGTACAAGAGATTCAAAGGATTACCCAAAGGTATTAAGTACTTAAGAGCCGCTTAGCTATCGCAACCATATTGAGTTCGCCTGTGGGTAATCCTTTGAATCTCTTGTAATTGTTACAGAATAAAACTGGCTCCTAGCTCAGGCCAGCAGACGGGCCAAGCCAAAGAAGAGGAGGATGACTCCGGCGATGGGGGCCAGCGGAGGATCCGTTGCACTTGTCCTCGGTGCAAATCGACAGTTCAGCGTCGTCCAAACTGGCAGTCAGCCATCGTCTCGTTGATGTTGCCAAAGTGGCAGGACCTCTTGATCAGGGTGTTACCCAGAACTGCAAATAATAAGATAAGGAGTATTACAAAGTAGCTGTAGCATAACAAAATACAATGAGCAATCAAGCAAATTGTGAACAAATCACTTATAAAGGTACTGTGTTAATGTTCTGTGTTAATGTCCATTGTTCATGATGCATTTTTGGCGACTAATCTCCGATGCATTGCCAGTCAGCAAACGCACTTTATCATTATAGTGTAATGAGTCAGGATGTACTATATTATACCAAAGACACTAAATAATAAGAATGCGTAACGGCCATACATTGGTCTTGCACTATGCAGCCACTTTTTGGTGGCGGCAATAATTGCTCTCTTCCCGCTCGCGTAAAATTGAGAGCATAAAAATCTAAAAATAGAATTCACTTTGCTGTGTGAGTGAAAGCAGTAACAAAAAGGTGTGCATGTGTGCGTAGTTGTGCTAGAAGACGATTTTCGGCCGAAATCAATTTTGATCTAAGAAACGATTTGATTAATGTTTTAGTCAATTTCGTTGTAAATGAGCTAATAAAATAATATATAAAAATTGATGCCGTGACTATTATTTTTTTTAAGAAGTTGTTTTAATATTCTTTAGTTAAAATCGTCGCTCGAATTAGCTACCGTTTACATATAAATATTTTTATTATTAATTATCTGTAATATATGTAATTTTTTGTACCCAGGGAACACCACGGGAGGCTATTACAATTGTAATGGGGTCGTATATTTATATGACCTTTGAGTCGACTTGAAATAATAAATGTTAAACATTAAAAATTTCCATGTTCCCCAACTAAGCTAGTTTTCTAACTATTGCTTTCCGATATAATTTGCTCCGTTTTTTAAATTCATTTAAATAAATAAATTTCATTCCTATTATCGAAAAGCAGCAGTACCAGCACAACGTAATATAGGCGCGACAAATATGAAAATATTAAACTTCTAAAATTATTCTAGGGTCTTAGATTATACTGTATTATTCATCAAAGTTTTATTTTTGTACATTAAATATTATAATACCCAAAGTATTATGATATCTTGGAATTTGACATTTTTATTTTGCTGCTTTAGAAAATGAATATCATTTCTAAGATAAAGTTATTTTGTAAGCTTTGATATCTTGAAATAATAATATTTTTATTTTGCTGCTCTAGAAACTCAATTATTCTCATTGCGAGCACTAGCCCCAGTTAATTCCTCAACCTAAATTTCTTAAGTGGGGATGGTCTCTGCGTGGGCGATGTGAATCATGGTTATGGGCGATCCCAATCAGATTACTTACTCTTCACGGTTTCCTTAAGCACCGGTGGCGTGCGGGTGGGCAACCGGTGGGTGAAAAGACCTTTGGAGGATTCCAATGGGGGTGGTAGATGCTCTATCTTGTCGCAATCCAAAACGAGCGTTCTATCTGGCTTAAAGTCCTTTCCACACTCGGAGTTTCTCAGGGAATCGCACTCATAGCACTTAATGGCGTACCCTAGGAATTGTAGACCTACTTGTAGACATTACTTCGGATTGGTAATTCTCTTTACTTTTATACCAGTGCAGGCTGCGGTGGCCAAGACGGTGAGAGCCAAGATCATTTTTACACTCGACACCCATTTTCACACTCTGAAACTATTTTTTGAACAATTAATTAAAGCAATTAATTAATTAAAGCTTGACTGCACGACAGTTGGCGAGCGTTTGTAAGATTTAATCTGGCGTCCAAACCGTCCAGTCCGCTTTCAATTTTTTCACTCAGTATTCCACTCACTCGAAGTCGAGCTTCCACTCAAAGTAGACGTGAGTGAGTAACAAACACTAGTTGAAAACATAATCAATTAATGTTTTCTCCTAAGCCAGAAACGACTCCATTAATACAACACTTTCTTTGTCATCCACGAACTTTGTATTTTAGCAGTTAAAAATTAAGTATTAACAACATTGATCAACATTGCTATTTATTTAATGCATCAATATGCTTATAAATGTTCCATATCATACTGAATTAAAAATATTGAATGCGAGTTATGATAAGTAGGTTCTATTAAGTTGCAGGGAGTTGCAGAGTGTCTTAGTTTGGGTATTTAATTTGGGATTTTAAGTAAGAATCAATACGTCCGTTCGGTTTGCCTTCGATTTTCAGAATGAATCTATATTTTATTCGTTGGTTATTCTCAAGCTTTGCTTGTTACATTTGTTTCTTAAAGTGCTGATCTGGCCGAAAAAGTGGAATTGGAGCGGATGCAGTGTCTGTGGTGAGGGGTATCGGGTGAACCCCGATGTTTGTAGCGGCTCAGCATTTCAGTGCCTTCCGATACCAATACTTTGTGGACGTCATCTGAATCTTTGATTGTCGAAGGGGGGTCCCGGCGGGGACCGCCGAGGGTATTGCTGAGGAGGCGACACTTTAAGCCTCTGCTGTCGAGGGTAGGCGAGGCTGAGGCGGTAACTTGCGTGATCAGGTTTTCCGATCATATCCAATGTATTGCTGCGATCACGTCATACAACTCAATCACCTTTATTTCTAAGGGATTTCGTATCAGCTGCAGGTTAAGGTTCTCAACTGACGGTAAGAAATCAATGTTTTGAAATAAAAATACGGCTTCATCGAGGCGGACATCCAAACCAACAATTAGTGTCCCGCTCCCCGAGTATTTGTATCATTTCCCGGTAGTCATCTTGGACGCGAGGCATGACATATAATTGAGCAAAACCATCAAGGTAGTAACAAACACCAAAAGAACACCAGTATAACAGTACTAAGTGTCATGTTCATATTCATCGCCATGTTTGAGGATACTATATGCCAAGTAAGTGGTGACCCCCGACGACAAGTAGTAGCCCCCATAGATCATGGCCCCCGAATGGCGAATACTTTTTCCCATTGGTTCACAATCGTCTGCAGTTGTTCCTGGATTCTTGCTATTCTCTAACTATATTCTAATTCTATATTCTCTATATATTGACAAAATAATTCGATTTGTCCTTAATAATTCTATCTGGCATTCCAACGTAGCTGGTGACTTCTTTTAGGACATCTAGGACTGTTTTGTGGCTGTATTTGTTACTGCCTCGAACTATGGTGAAAGGTCGACGAGGACTGAAATATGTTCATTTCGCTTTGAACTCTACGGAAACGGACCCAGGTTGATCCATGTGAACGGTGGAATCATAACGGTGGCTCATATTCCAACTGCTTGTGGCAAATCCACTTCTTTCCGAATTCTCGTGTTCCACTAGTCTTTGCACTAGTTCTGCTCTGGAGCCTGAAACTCCCAAGTTCCTCTCTCTTGGCAGATACCGCAACTGGTCTGCCTTGAGCTCCGCTATCTTGACCATCTCTTGACTTCTCCAAAAACGATCGCTCCTCTTCGAAAACTGTTTTCCTTCCTATGTACGCACAATCGGTTGCACGCACAAGGGTAATCGCTATTTCTCCACAATTCTCGTGTATTTCACCTCCTGTGAATTTCACCAGGAACCTCCAGGTTCACCAAGAGTACTTCGAGTACTTCGCTTTAAATCCATCAGCCACGTAGGAAAGGATGCCTTATCCGTAATTTGTAATCTCTTGTCCTCTAGACTCCTGGACAACAACCCGCTACACACCCGTTACACACGTATGACTTACGCGTGTTTAGCTGACTGTCCCGAGCTGCGCTTGCGCCGTCCCTTTATAGGCCGCGGGGATCCCGTTATTTCCCCCTTTTGCGCACGGCCCGCTCGGGTACAATCTCCAATCCCTGCCCCGTTAGTTCACGGTGCTCGACCTCGACCTCTTTGTGCTCGACCAAATTCCCCACCATCACCGTTCGACCTCTGTGCCCTTGGCCGGCTTGAGTCCAATGTCCAGCGCGGTACCGTTAGTTCACGGTCTCTCCGCTTTGCTCGGGTCCTAGGTCCATCATTTCCAGTTTGACCTGGCTGCCCTTGACTCCTCCTGCTCTCCTGCAGGAGGGGATTTGTGGGGAGTTTTAAGACTCCTCACAGTGCTCGAATACATATGTATGTTGTCTTCTCGGATGCCGGACCGATTTTCATCACATGATAGATGCGCTATATAGCCACAAACCGCCGACCGACCAACGACCACCGGCCACCGACTCGAAGCGTTGCACACACGCGACTGAACTAAACAGAAACTGAACTGAACGTGCGAGCAATCGCATTCAGAATGTGAATTTGATTCTCATAACAGAGTTTCACTTCTCCATCGATCGCATTTCCCTGGCCAAAGCGTGTTGACATAGTGCCCTGCCCTGCCCTTCCCTACCCTTCCCTACCATGCCCTGCCCTGGCATGTCCTTTCCCCGCCAATCCGTTTATTTCAGACAAGGTTCATTAGTGGCATTTGAACAAATAAACAATTTGGCATTCTGTGTAAAATTAGTTTTTATTAGTTTGTATTCGGATCGTTTGAAATTTGTTTGCCAGCTTTTCGGCTCATGTGTGCTGAGGTTGCTCATACGCCATGTGCGCCGTGATTAGCCACTAATACAGTGGGGCAGATTTGGCTAAATGGTTCTGTGGATGGTGTGCGCTACTAATGTGGACTCCACCTCCACTAATTGATTAATTCTGGGCCTGGGGACCACTAGGTTCTAAATTGAACTAGGTTTACTTAAGCTACTGTGCCTTTTACTGTTCATTTCATTCATTTCATTTCATTTCATGCTCCACATTTCCACTTCGTCTTCTGTCGCCTCAGAGTAGTTGAGGTGCCAAGAGAAACAAGACCAGACTGGCGATAATCCCCCATTTATCCACTGGACGCCTTTCCGATCCATTGCAGTAGTTCTCGCTGTCGCACACATGACAACTTGAATTCTGCACCGCCGTGAGGGTGGGGTCCATTTTGCACCACACATCGGTGGCATTTACCTCGCCAAAGTAGCAGCCTCTGACGATCTTACGTACGCCATTTTCTGCAGAAGCAAAACATTGAGTTAGTCTACTTTCGGGCTGACTTATCGTAAATAAACATATTACACATATTATTGTCCGTCTTAAGGGGCTTATACGAAATGTCTACGTATTGTCCAAAAATCAAGAGATCGTTGGAAAGTCTAGGAAATTTTCCTGAAATAAGGTCACAGCTGTCTGTATATGCACGTACATAATGTATGGCTTTTTCACAAAATTAATTTTATTTGCTTTGATTTGCGTCACAAATCATTTAAGAAATTATTATCTGAAAGGTAAATACAAATCTCGGGCGGAAAACATTTCGAATGTTCAATGTTATACAGACTTCAGGAACACAGTTTTTTGTCCACTGGTTATCCGAGTGCATTTCTTGAACTGGACATCAATTGGATATCATATGGCGTTGAGCAAATGGGCCATTACATTACAAAATACTTGGTGGTTAAATCTAACTTGAATTACATGGTCTCCACCTTTCAATGTTTTAATGTTCAATTCAGAATGTTTTCGTGTAAAACTGTTTCTTTCTTAGCTGCCACACAGGTGAGCCAACAAATTTAGATTATGCATTCCACATTTTATGCGTGCAAAGCTGCATTTCATGTGGTGGCACGTCAAGTGGTCCACAACAATTACAGTTACTATTTGATCAGGATTCGACTAAACTCACCCTTGAACACCCGTTTCAAACAGGCCGTGGCATTCACGCTGAGCAGATCGTTCTCCAGAAACCGCGGTGGAGCAATAAAGGCGCAGTCGAATTTGAAATGGTTCTCGACTTCGAAGTCGTCGCCGCAACTCGCCTCGTAGACGGATTCGCAGGCGTAGCACTTGATGGCGTAAGCTGGGGGCATTGGGAGATGGGAAGACCAGATGCGTCTTATTTTTGGCAGATATGAGATCGGGCAAAACTCACAAAACAAAGTACACATTTTACGAGACCAAATCCAAATAGACCAAATAGAAGAAAAACAAACCTGATGCCAGCGGCGAGATGAGCGCGCCAAACAAAAGTAAATAATGCTGCATTGTTGATGGGGAGCAAATGGGTTTGCAACCTTTCTCGTTGGTGATTGGAATTGGTTTTATTTGTGGCTTTATGGAAAATTATTCAAGTGGCGGGCTTATTTATAGCTCTGCTCCGCGCTATTGAAACCATCGGCACGACGTTTGAACATACGAAACATAATAATACATTTTAAATATTTTCAACCATATAAAAGACTCTTTTTATATTTATTATGACTTAGGCCCGTAGGAAAGTAAAATGTAAGATGTAAACACGCGTTGCCCAATTTTCCTGATTTCTTGATTGTTTCAAGACTTTCCCCGAATTTCCGCCTAAATTCTTTGTGCCGTCTGTCAGTCGACGTCCGCACACGAAATCGAACTAAAAGAATGCCAAAAGCATTTTCCAAATTCAACTCCTTGTCGTCTTCCTCTGCTTTGTTTTACGCTCTCTTTTTTGTGTGGTGAAAACACCTTATGGCCATTTCGCCTGGCGTCATCGCTCAGCGTTTTAATTTGTCTAAATTTAATGAACATTTAGTGGTTAGTGTGTTCCTCAACTGAGTGGAGACTTGACGCCGAATTCATAGAGACCCTGTGGGCGGAGGCGGTGGAAAACTGGGAGAAAATCACAGAGAGAACTTTTCAGTTCTATAATCGTCAGCCGAGCAATTTCCAAAGTCAAATAGAGAGCCCTGCAGAAGAGACGTAGATTGAATGGGGCCAATTCCGGAAGTGTGCCCAGGCACGCATGGATTTGCTGCTTCCCCAACGGGAGCCTATCAGTTAAAACTAACAATTTATCTTCCAATAACCATACAATATCTACACCTAAATAGAGTGACGTTTAATGTGGGCAAAAACAGTTTAAACAGTTAAAACAGTTTTGTTTTGTACACGAGATTCAAAGGATTACCCAAAGGTAGTTAAGTACTTAAGAGCCGCTTAGCTATCGCAACCATATTGAGTTCGCCTGTGGGTAATCCTTTGAATCTCTTGTAATTGTTACAGAATATAACTGGCTCCTAGCTCAGGCCAGCAGACGGGCCAAGCCAAGGAAGAGGAGGATGACTCCGGCGATGGGGGCCAGGGCGGAGGATCCGTTGCACTCGTCCTTGGTGCAAATCGAGCAGCTCAGCAGCGTCGCCAAACTTGCAGCCAACCTTCGTGTCGCCGGTGTTGACAAAGTGGCAGGACCTCTTGATAAGGGTGCTCACCCAGATCTGCAAATCATAGGATAAGGAGTATTACAAAGTAGCTGTAGCATAACAAAATACAATGAGCAATCAAGCAAATTGTGAACAAATCACTTATAAAGGTACTTCTGTGTTAATGTCCATTGTTCATGATGCATTTTTGGCGACTAATCTCCGATGCATTGCCAGTCAGCAAACGCACTTTATCATTATAGTGTAATGAGTCAGGATGTACTATATTATACCAAAGACACTAGAATAATAAGATGCGTAACGGCCATACATTGGTCTTGCACTATGCAGCCACTTTTTGGTGGCGGCAATAATTGCTCTCTTCCCGCTCGCGTAAAATTGAGAGCATAAAAATCTAAAAATAGAATTCACTTGCTTGTGTGAGTGAAAGCAGTAAACAAAAAAGTGTGCATGTGTGCGTAGTTGTGCTAGAAGACGATTTTCGGTCCGAAATCAATTTTGATCTAAGAAACGAATTTGATTAATGTTTTAGTCAATTTCGTTGTAATATGAGCTAATAAAATAATATATAAAAATTGATGCCGTGACTATTATTTTTTTTTAAGAAGTTGTTTTAATATTCTTTAGTTAAAATCGTCGCTCGAATTAGCTACCGTTTACATATAAATATTTTTATTATTAATTATCTGTAATATATGTAATTTTTTGTACCCAGGGAACACCACGGGGAGGCTATTACAATTGTAATGGGGTCGTATATTTATATGACCTTTGAGTCGACTTGAAATAATAAATGTTAAACATTAAAAAATTTCCATGTTCCCCAACTAAGCTAGTTTTCTAACTATTGCTTTCCGATATAATTTGCTCCTTTTTTTAAATTCATTTAAATAAATAAATTTCATTCCTATTATCGAAAAGCAGCAGTACCAGCACAACGTAATATAGGCGCGACAAATTATGAAAATATGTACACTTCTAAAATTATTCTAGTGTCTTAGATTATACTGTATTATTCATCAAAGTTTATTTTTGTACATTAAATATTATAATACCCAAAGTATTATGATATCTTGGAATTTGACATTTTTATTTTGCTGCTTTAGAAATGAATCATATTCTAAGATAAAGTTATTTTGTCAGCTTTGATATCTTGGAATTTAATATTTTTATTTTGCTGCTCTAGAAACTCAATATTCTCATTGAGAGCACTAGCCCCAGTTAATTCCTCAACCTAAATTTCTTAAGTGGGGATGGTTTCGCGTGGGCGATGTGATCATGGTTATGGGCGATCCCAATCAGATTACTTACTCTTCAGGGTTCCCTTAAAGCAACCGGTGGCGTGCGTATCTGGGGAAAAGACCTTTAAGATTCCATGGGGCGTTAGATGGCACTATCTTGTCGCAATCCAAAACGAGCCTTTTATCTGGCTTAAAGTCCTTTCCACACTCGGAGTTTCTCAGGGAATCGCACTCATAGCACTTAATGGCGTACCCTAGGAATTGTAGACCATGTACATTACTTCGGATTGGTAATTCCTTTAACTTTTATACCAGTGCAGGCTGCGGTGGCCAAGACGGTGAGAGCCAAGATCATTTTTACACTCGACACCATTTTCACACTCTGAAACTATTTTTTGAACAATTAATTAAAGCAATTAATTAATTAAAGCTTGACTGCACGACAGTTGGCGAGCGTTTGTAAGATTTAATCTGGCGTCTAAACCGTCCAGTCCGCTTTCAATTTTTTCACTCAGTATTCCACTCACTCGAAGTCGAGCTTCCACTCAAAGTAGACGTGAGTGAGTAACAAACACTAGTTGAAAACATAATCAATTAATGTTTTCTCCTAAGCCAGAAACGACTCCATTAATACAACACTTTCTTTGTCATCCACGAACTTTGTATTTTAGCAGTTAAAAATTAAGTATTAACAACATTGATCAACATTGCTATTTATTTAATGCATCAATATGCTTATAAATGTTCCATATCATACTGAATAAAATATTGAATGCGAGTTATGATATAGGTTCTTATTAATTGCATTGCAGATCATTGGTATTTAATGGGATTTTAAGTAAGAATCAATACGTCCGTTCGGTTTGCCTTCGATTTTCAGATGAATCTATATTTTATTCGTTGGTTATTCTCAGCTTTGCTTGTTACATTTGTTTCTTAAAGTGCTGATCTGGCCGAAAAGTGGAATTGGAGCGGATGCATTCTGTGGTGATATCGGGTAACGATGTTTAGCTCAGCATTTCAAGTGCCTTCCGATCCAAATACTTGTGGACGATCTGAATCTTTGATTGTCGAAGGGGGGTCTCGGCGGGGACCGCCGATAATTGCTGAGGCGATTAAGCCTGGCTGTCGAGGTTCAAGGGCGATGCTGAGGCGGTAACTTGCGTGATCAGGTTTCCGATCATGGCCAATGTATTGCTGCGAGTCACGTCATACAACTCAATCACCTTTATTTCTAAGGGATTTCGTATCAGCTGCAGGTTAAGGTTCTCAAACTGACGAAGAATCAATGTTTTGAAAATAAAATACGGCTTCATCGAGGCGGACATCCAAACCAACAATTAGTGTCCGCTCCCCGAGTATTTGTATCATTTCCCGGTAGTCATCTTGGACGCGAGGCATGACATATAAATTGAGCAAACCATCAAGGTAGTAACAAACACCAAAAGAACACCAGTATAACAGTACTAAGTGTCATGTTCATATTCATAGCCATGTTTGAGGATACTATATGCCAAGTAAGTGGTGACCCCCGACGACAAGTAGTAGCCCCCATAGATCATGGCCCCCGAATGGCGAATACTTTTTCCCATTGGTTCACAATCGTCTGCAGTTGTTCCTGGATTCTTGCTATTCTCTAACTATATTCTAATTCTATATTCTCTATATATTGACAAAATAATTCGATTTGTCCTTTCTGCATGACCGTTGGCTCTTGGTGTTCTCTCGGCGTTGAGTATATGCTCCACATTGTTCGACTTGCAATATTTCTCAAAATCTTTTGACGTGAATGCGGTACCTCGATGATCGGTAATAATTCTATCTGGCATTCCAACGTAGCTGGTGACTTCTTTTAGGACATCTAGGAACGTGTTTTGTGGCTGTATTTGTTACTGCTCGAACTATGGTGAAAGCGTCGACGAGGACTGAAATATGTTCATTTCGCTTTGAACTCTACGGAAACGGACCCAGGTGATCCATGTGAACGGTGGAATCATAACGGTGGCTCATAATTCCAACTGCTTGTGGCAAATCCACTTCTTCCGAATTCTCGTGTTCCACTAGTCTTTGCACTAGTTCTGCTCTGGAGCCTGAAACTCCCAAGTTCCTCTCTCTTGGCAGATACCGCAACTGGTCTGCCTTGAGCTCCGCTATCTTGACCATCTCTTGACTTCTCCAAAACGATCGCTCCTCTTCGAAAACTGTTTTCCTTCCTATGTACGCACAATCGTTTGCACGCACAATCTGCAAGGGTAATCGCTATTTCTCCACAATTCTCGTGTATTTCACCTCCTGTGAATTTCACCAGGAACCTCCAGGTTCACCAAGAGTACTTCGAGTACTTCGCTTTAAATCCATCAGCCACGTAGGAAAGGATGCCTTATCCGTAATTTGTAATCTCTTGTCCTCTAGACTCCTGGACAACAACCCGCTACACACCCGTTACACACGTATGACTTACGCGTGTTTAGCTGACTGTCCCGAGCTGCGCTTGCGCCGTCCCTTTATAGGCCGCGGGGATCCCGTTATTTCCCCCTTTTGCGCACGGCCCGCTCGGGTACAATCTCCAATCCCTGCCCCGTTAGTTCACGGTGCTCGACCTCGACCTCTTTGTGCTCGACCAAATTCCCCACCATCACCGTTCGACCTCTGTGCCCTTGGCCGGCTTGAGTCCAATGTCCAGCGCGGTACCGTTAGTTCACGGTCTCTCCGCTTTGCTCGGGTCCTAGGTCCATCATTTCCAGTTTGACCTGGCTGCCCTTGACTCCTCCTGCTCTCCTGCACCTCGATTTGTGGGGAGTTTTAAGACTCCTCACAGTGCTCGAATACATATGTATGTTGTCTTCTCGGATGCCGGACCGAGAAGACATCACATGATAGATGCGCTATATAGCCACAAACCGCCGACCGACCAACGACCACCGGCCACCGACTCGAAGCGTTGCACACACGCGCGACTGAACTAAACAGAAACTGAACTGAACGTGCGAGCAATCGCATTCAGAATGTGAATTTGATTCTCATAACAGAGTTTCACTTCTCCATCGATCGCATTTCCCTGGCCAAAGCGTGTTGACATAGTGCCCTGCCCTGCCCTGCCCTTCCCTGCCCTTCCCTGGCATGCCCTTTCCCCGCCAATCCGTTTATTTCAGGCAAGGTTCATTAGTGGCATTTGAACAAATAAACAATTTGGCATTCTGTGTAAAATTAGTTTTTATTAGTTTGTATTCGGATCGTTTGAAATTTGTTTGCCAGCTTTTCGGCTCATGTGTGCTGAGGTTGCTCATACGCCATGTGCGCCATTAGCCACTAATACAGTGGGGCAGATTTGGCTAAATGGTTCTGTGGATGGTGTGCGCTACTAATGTGGGCTCCACCTCCACTAATTGATTAATTCTGGGCCTGGGGACCACTAGGTTCTAAATTGAACTAGGTTTACTTAAGCTACTGTGCCTTTTACTGTTCATTTCATTTCATTTAATTTAATTTCATTTCATATCATGCTCCACATTTCCACTTCGTCTTCTGTCGCCTCAGAGTAGTTGAGGTGCCAAGAGAAACAAGACCAGACTGGCGATAATCCCCCATTTATCCACTGGACGCCTTTCCGATCCATTGCAGTAGTTCTCGCTGTCGCACACATGACAACTTGAATTCTGCACCGCCGTGAGGGTGGGGTCCATTTTGCACCACACATCGGTGGCATTTACCTCGCCAAAGTAGCAGCCTCTGACGATCTTACGTACGCCATTTTCTGCAGAAGCAAAACATTGAGTTAGTCTACTTTCGGGCTGACTTATCGTAAATAAACATATTACACATATTATTGTCCGTCTTAAGGGGCTTATACGAAATGTCTACGTATTGTCCAAAAATCAAGAGATCGTTGGAAAGTCTAGGAAATTTTCCTGAAATAAGGTCACAGCTGTCTGTATATGCACGTACATAATGTATGGCTTTTTCACAAAATTGGTTTTATTTGCTTTGATTTGCGTCACAAATCATTTAAGAAATTATTATCTGAAAGGTAAATACAAATCTCGGGCGGAAAACATTTCGAATGTTCAATGCTATACAGACTTCAGGAACACAGTTTTTTGTCCACTGGTTATCCGAGTGCATTTCTTGAACTGGACATCAATTGGATATCATATGGCGTTGAGCAAATGGGCCATTACATTACAAAATACTTGGTGGTTAAATCTAACTTGAATTACATGGTCTCCACCTTTCAATGTTTTAATGTTCAATTCAGAATGTTTTCGTGTAAAACTGTTTCTTTCTTAGCTGCCACACAGGTGAGCCAACAAATTTAGATTATGCATTCCACATTTTATGCGTGCAAAGCTGCATTTCATGTGGTGGCACGTCAATTGGTCCACAACAATTACAGTTACTATTTGATCAGGATTCGACTAAACTCACCCTTGAACACCCGTTTCAAACAGGCCGTGGCATTCACGCTGAGCAGATCGTTCTCCAGAAACCGCGGTGGAGCAATAAAGGCGCAGTCGAATTTGAAATTTTACGAGACCAAATCCAAATAGACCAAATAGAAGAAAAACAAACCTGATGCCAGCGGCGAGATGAGCGCGCCAAACAAAAGTAAATAATGCTGCATTGTTGATGGGGAGCAATGGGTTTGCAACCTTTCTCGTTGGTGATTGGAATTGGTTTTATTTGTGGCTTTATGGAAAATTATTCAAGTGGCGGGCTTATTTATAGCTCTGCGCCGCGCTATTGAAACCATCGGCACGACGTTTGAACATACGAAACATAATAATACATTTTAAATATTTTCAACCATATAAAAGACTCTTTTTATATTTATTATGACTTAGGCCCGTAGGAAAGTAAAATGTAAGATGTAAACACGCGTTGCCCAATTTTCCTGATTTCTTGATTGTTTCAAGACTTTCCCCGAATTTCCGCCTAAATTCTTTGTGCCGTCTGTCAGTCGACGTCCGCACACGAAATCGAACTAAAAGAATGCCAAAAGCATTTTCCAAATTCAACTCCTTGTCGTCTTCCTCTGCTTTGTTTTACGCTCTCTTTTTTGTGTGGTGAAAACACCTTATGGCCATTTCGCCTGGCGTCATCGCTCAGCGTTTTAATTTGTCTAAATTTAATGAACATTTAGTGGTTAGTGTGTTCCTCAACTGAGTGGAGACTTGACGCCGAATTCATAGAGACCCTGTGGGCGGAGGCGGTGGAAAACTGGGAGAAAATCACAGAGAGAACTTTTCAGTTCTATAATCGTCAGCCGAGCAATTTCCAAAGTCAAATAGAGAGCCCTGCAGAAGAGACGTAGATTGAATGGGGCCAATTCCGGAAGTGTGCCCAGGCACGCATGGATTTGCTGCTTCCCCAACGGGAGCCTATCAGTTAAAACTAACAATTTATCTTCCAATAACCATACAATATCTACACATAAATAGAGTGACGTTTAATGTGGGCAAAAACAGTTTAAAAGGGTGTAATAACAAAGGTGAATAAAGCTGCTCCTTGGGGCTTCCGATAGGCGATCTCGATATGGTTGCGATAGCTCAGCGGTACTAAAACTAGCTCCTAGCTCAGGCCAGCAGACGGGCCAAGCCAAAGAAGAGGAGGATGACTCCGGCGATGGGGGCCAGGGCAGAGGATCCGTTGCACTCGTCCTCGGTGCAAACCTCGCAGCTCAGCAACCTGTTAATTGGCAGGCTGGGATCCGTCTGGCAGCCAACCTTCGTGTCGGCGATGTTGCCAAAGTAGCAGGACCTCACGATCTGGGGGTTACCCGGAACTGCAAATAATAGGATAAGTAGTATTACAAAGTAGCTATTACATAACAAAGTTATTAACGCGATTGTTATTATTTTTGATAGATTATGAAATCAGATCATATATTCCGAAATTAAATACCATCAGAAATTACGACATCAAAGTGTGCTTTGCGTACTGGTGTGTTCGGAAGAAAAACTTGTGGTGATTTTCAGAGTTACCATTCGCTTCTATTGTATTCAGATTTTTCACGCTATGAAGCATTTTCGTACTTCAAACACACCCTTTAAATAAATAATATTTGTTTGGTGAGTCCTTTGAAGGTTTCTACAAACGGGAAAATTGAATACTAAAATCACAACTTATAGTTATTGAAAATAAATAATAATAACTATAATAAAAATAATAACTATTTCACATGCAAATTATTTTATAGATACTCGTATACGAGTAAATGTGACTAACTTGTGAGCTGAGTGTGATGCCAATTGTCCGGCGTTCAATTAAAGCTTACACTGTTAATAAAACTTTAGACGTGGTCAAATGTTAGCAAGCAATTGACTGAGGCGATGTTGCGGTAAAAGGGACCTGGGTCCAATTATCCACAAAACCATATAGCCCTAGAGAGTATTTATGCTTGGAAATCGCTGGGCAATCAAGCAAATTGTGAACAAATCACTTATAAAGGTACTGACTGCTGTGTTAATGTCCATTGTTCATGATGCATTTTAATGAAGGTCACATATTGCTGTGGGACAGCGACTAATCTCCGATGCATTGCCAGTGAGCAAACGCACTTTATCATTATAGTGTAATGAGACTTTATCATAATAGTGTAATGAATCAGGATGTACATATATACATATATTATAAGGGGAATATTTCACTGATTGTGAACACTGTCTACCTTAAATGTACCTTCTCCATACATTTAAGAGTATGCAACATTCATCATGGGTGGTTTCCTCCATAGTCAACATAAAATATATATTTAATTGCAATAGCAAGTCGCTGATCTTGAACCGTTCTAAATATATTTCAATGCTATTCGTTCATATTCTCTCTTTCATATTCATTTTCATAGTATCATATTCGTCTAAGTTTATTTTTTTGAATTAAATATTATAGTCCCCAAAGAAATTTTGTATTGTATTGTATTATATGTATATCTTTGATATAATATTTTTGGAATGTATTTGTTTTTATTTTGTTGCTCTAGAAATGAATCATATTCTAAGGTACAACTAAAAACTCAATTATTTTCATTGCGAGCACTAGCCCCAGTTAATTCCTCAACCTAAATTTCTTAAGTGGGGATGGTTTCGCGTGGGCGATCGATACGATGAGATCATGGTTATGGGCGATCCCAATCAGATTACTTACTGTCGATGGTCTGCTTCATGCAACCGGTAGCGTTGCGAACTGGAATGAAGCTCTGGAGGAATCGAGGGGGAGCCATCTTGGTGCAATCCAAAACGAGCCTACTATTTGGCTTAAAGTCCTTTCCACACTCGGAGTTAGTCAAGGAATCGCACTGATAGCACTTAATGGCGTACCCTAGGAATTGTAGACTACGTACATTACTGCGGATTGGTAATTCTTTTAACTTTCATACCAGTGCACGCTGCGGTGGCCAAGACGGTGAGAGCCAAGATCAGTTTTACACTCGACACCATTTTCACAATTTGAAACTATTTTTTTTGAGAATTTCTTAAAGCAAACCTTGACTGCACGACAGTTGGCGAGCGTTTGTAAGATTTATTCTGGCGTCCAAACCGTCCAGTCCACGTTCAATTTTTTCATTCAGTATTCCACTCACTCGAAGTCGAGCTTCCACTCAAAGTAGACGTGAGTGAGTGCGAATCTGTGTTGCGTGCTTAAGTTTTGTGTTTTTGTACCCATTACTCGTAAAATAAGCGGGTGTACTAGATTCGTTGAAAAGATCTTGGTCACGAACATTAGCAGAGTCGATGTGGCCATGTCTGTCTATCCGGGCATTTATAGGGAACTAAAAAGCTAAAAGGTTAACAAAAGAAATGTAGATTCCGGAGTCGCCGATGCAGCGTGAGTTCCTTTCAAAAGACTTCCATACCCACACACCGACAACAAATTAAAAAAACTTAATATAATTTCTTGTCTGAGTAACGGGTAACTGATAGTCGAGGAACTCGACGTCGCAGTTCTCTCTTGTTGAATTGGTATAAAAGCTGCCACAATGTTTTTTCCCATCATTTGACACACAAACGAGGCGCATGCATACATAAGCTTTTTTCTGACTTGTTTAGGGTGATGTCAGCAGTGTATGTAAATTATTTGTGTTTTATTTTGGCACTATGATGAACTCAGTTTCGGCGCTCCCGGAATCACCAAACGAAAATTCGTATGGTCTATCCGTGTCAAAGAGGTTCCTCGAATCTCTGGAATCCTTTACTTCTGGTTAACCAGTTACTCTTTCCAGCAAAATGCGCAGTTTGAAATACATTCGAATTTCGAACACATTACTCATCTTGAATGTTTTGCTAATTTCAACAATTAACAACATTCTCATCTGTCCCCTCTCGGATTTGGCTTGTTTATCGTGTAACTCACGCCCTTTTATTTTGCCATATTCATATGTGCAAATGTTTACCTTTTCATAACTTCAGTTACAGCCTCGGTTGGAAAGGGAAGTGGAGTTTCAGTGGGGTTTTCCTATCTCTATGATCTCCTTTTTATGTTCACCATTCTTATAAAAAGAAAGTGCACTTGCTGACTCTACTCTAATTAAATTCCAAGCAAGCAAAATATCACAAGGATAATAATACCGAACGGTATAGATGATAGAAGAAAGTGAGACACGATTGTCGGTGCGTGATTCAGTTGTTATTTATCACGCGTTCTATACCCGCCCTACCTTGGTAATGGTATATGGCTTGCATTACCCCTAATGTAACTACACACCGTGCCTACCCTCGATAATTCCTTGGCAATATGTAATTAGACGGACTCAGTTTTGACTTCAAAAGTGTATTGTTATAATTTTAATAACGGAGAAATTAGTTTGGCCTTTTCTTTTTCTCATTTCCATTCAGTTTTGTGGAAAATTCTGTATGATAATATGCAAATGACTGACAGTACTACTTTGAATTAATTAATTAATTATAATTATATAGCGTCATTAAAGAAATTTACCACACATGTTTACCTACTACAAGATCTTGGGCCCAATGAACCGTGTGTTAGCTGTGGAGTAATTATATATAGTATGATTAATAGTATATATATGAATGTATGTTAACTATAATGATATAATACTTAGAAGAAAGTAATATTTACGAAATTGGTTCACATTCTTTCTTAGATTACTATAAAATGATCAAGCAATAGAAAACTTATTTATATGATCTAAAGAATTTCGGGTTACTCATCGCAGGACCTTCAGGCTGCTAAACTATATATCCTTCCGATACATTGGGATCGCTATTTTCGAGGCTTTGCTGTGCCCTAATGGTGCGATCTGTGTACTATTACTTGCTGTAGGAGATTCCTGGTGGTTGCGCCACTTATTTTGGTGTTCCAGCAAGGTTGACACCGGCTGTAGCGATCTGGTTATATATGTATATATGTATGTATGTATTTTAGACTGACCGCCGGTGACCAAGGACTGTAATTGATTAACAAATTAGCGTGCGCACCGTGTGGGAGTCCAGTCAGGATGGCAACCCTATAGGAGTTATCGCCATCATTTGGCAACGAACCATCATAGCCAAGTTCAGATCCTGGCAAAATTCAATATTGCCCGATAATACATCGCAAGAATCCCCGAATAGGATCAAGATCCTTTACCAAGGTAAAGCTTCCTTTTGTTTGCTGTACATAAACAAAATTACTTAATAAGAGCTTCTTAACCTAATACCTAAGCCTTTAGATTTTAGGATTAATTTAGGAAAATGTATCGAAATATTATCTTTATCTTTGATTGTACGGTGTCGAATATGAATAATTCTGATGACTTTTTGGTAAAGCAGCGGTTGTAAAAGGGTGGAGTCCGAATGGATTTCACAGGTAGGGTGGGTATAGAACGAGGCCAATAACATCTGGTCCTCGACTTCAATAGGTACACTTTCTTGTCTGATTTCGTTATCGTATGATTTTTGTTATCGTATTTGCAGCTATCGCATCTCTGTCTACTGTATTATAGTTGTGACACTCTTGTTCATCTTAACACAAAACCCACGCCCATTTTCCCTGAGCCAGCTGGTAAAAAAGGTAGACAGAGTGTGTTGAGGTGGGCAACGCTCATTGAGTGTGTTAGTTACAATCGGAACCTATGAATTTACAGGAATATTACCTTTAATTCAAACACAAAGAAATAACTTGTCACTACCGGTAGACGCAATAAGTTGCCAGATCCCCCTGCTCATGAATCGGGTGTGCCCCGTCGATTCGCCGAGGTTAAATCTTGGCTCTATGACTATGATTTCAAACACACGCGGTTGGTTATTAATTGGTTAAAGAGGTTTTCCACATAAAATTTAAACAACTGGGTTTCTTGAATATCAGCAGTGTGGCCAAAAATTCTAGGGGCGCGATAGTACGTATGCGAGCTTTAACGGGACTCTTCCAGGCTACTAAAATTGAACAACGGATGAAAGTGAGACAACTATACAGTAGTGTTTTCAGAACGTATAGTTGGTCTTAAAGCTCCCCCCTTGAAATGCTTTAACCCTTAGCTGATGCACGTTTGGTATAATTTAAAATAATGTAGCAGTTTTTATATTCTGTACACTGCCCACTACTCAGAATGGTTATATTCACATCTTCTATAATTAATTACTCCAATATTTCCATCGCAATATTTTCTATAACGCAAACCAAAAATAGAAACTACAACGGGAATTATCACGATGAAAAATACTCATCCGTCAGTAAGCTAAGCAACAGAGAACGTTACAGTTGATTTCCTCGACTATCAGATACCCGTTACTCAAGTAGTCCCACTAGTGCAAACGAGAAAGATATAAGCTGTTAATATACGATAGGTGGCTGCTTGCGTACCTCAATCTAAGTCGCTCTTCTATAGGTGAATACCAGGTATGTGACAGTCGAGACACTCCACTCCTGGTATAACTTAACATGGTGAATATTTCCCGATAAATAAACACACAACGCGATTACCATATGGATACTTTGTAAGCAGAACTTTAATTTGTTATTCATTTACATTTATTTATTATTTTGTTCCAAAATTTCAGAACGCAGCCAACGCCTTGCTGAGATGTCTTCAGTTAATTGGTTTATAAGCATATTAGCGTAATGTATTTCGTTTTCTAATCTTTCCCAAACATGGACATGCACTCAGTTAAGTGGCTTTCCCACAAATTTCTATTTTCTTCAATTAAGTAATTTCTGAAATGATGCCAAATGAGTTTGGGTTAATTGGGGCACGCGGGTGGAGGGTCTTCGGATGGTTCAGCTTCCAGAGCCCCTCGATCTGCAGAAGTGATCTCGGATCTCTCAACTGGAGTTTCTTGAACTCTGCGGAGCAGCATTTAACACTTTGTAAACTCAAATCCGAAGGGGAGAAGAATTACTGAAACTTGACTTGCAAATGAAACAGAGCTCAATTAAATGTAATTAAGAAGGCAGACGTGCATAAATCCCACATCCCTCTTAACAGGGGCAAAATTGAGTGACCCCTTATACGAACATACATACATATTTTGGTTGCTCATGTGGGTGCACACTAATTAGATCCCAGGTGTTTCACCCTGCAACTCCAGGTATATTACGAGTATTGATTCAGTTTCTGTTCAGCTCTGAGTCACTGAACTGCTTTTTCAATGTTTCAATGTGACTCTACTTAAGGCGAGTCCCCGAACAAATTGCGATTTACTACGATTACTACTTTTTTCCAATAAATACACTTTTTGAGAAGTTTCCCATATGGGCTGGGTGATGACTTACATGGGCGGAAGTCGAGCGGGCGGAGTTAAAAGTAAACAATCAACACTTGTTTTATTTTAACTTGATGTGTCACGGGTAGGGAATTTTAATCTATGAGCTCTTCCAAGCGAGGTATTCAATTAAAATAAATTGCTGTTGTAGCGAAATGATATTTCTAAAGTAAATGTATCTTTAACACATTTATAAATGCTTTTATAATGCATATGATCCAAGACCATTTCTAACTGGTAAACTGGTAACAAAAGAATGCGATATATTTTGGTATGTTGTGGTATGCTGTGACAACCATTTGTCCTGCCTTTATTATTAGAATAAATTTTGAAGAAATTTACAAAAAACAAGATCGTTGAATACTACCCACAGGTAAATACTAGTTAAGCTCTAATTAAGCTCTAGGCCAGCAGACGAGCAACGGCGAGGAAGAGCAGGATGGCTCCGGCGATGGGGGTCAGGGAGGAGGATCCGTTGCACTCGTCCTTGGTGCAGACATCGCAGCCCAGCTGCTTGACGAAAGGCAAGGAGGGATCGGACTGGCAACCACCCTGGATGTTGTTGATGTCCCCGAAGTAGCAGCTCCTTACGATCTGCGGATGTCCGGCCACTGAAATGGGGGCAGATTGTTTGTTTCGGATGAGCAATTGGGCCAACAACAACTTTCTCTGGCAGCGGTTGCTGAATGAACCCATTGTGCATTTGAGTTTGGGTACTTGTTAATTGCTTATTTATTCAAGTCGTATTCAAGCCGAGAACACCGTAGATTATTGTCATGTAAAACGAAGATCAACAATTTGCTTCACACCTCGATGAAACATGCTTGTATTGATCTTGGAGTGTTTCTGTGACTCTGTGACTCCTCTGCGATCTCGATTGCCATACTATTCTACTAACTAATCTTATTTGATTCCTCTTTCTGATCGCTCTTTCTGGGTGCGGAGCTTGTTTTGCTTGAAACGATCACAATATTTTTGACAGATTAATTTGTTACCCGATTCAGAAATGCAAATTTTTCAAAATCGCTATGCCTCGTCACTGGCATGATTATTTTGTAAACGATCTCGAATTAAGCTCGCAATTTGATGTAATTGCAAAAAATAAGACGCAAATAAACGTGACTAGGAGTCGCGTTGAAAGGGAAAAAGTAACGCCTGAAAAGCAGGTAGCGAAATATTCACGCATGACATCAGATCAGAGACTAACACAAACCGATTTTCTGCGATGATCTCAGAGTTGTAGTCTCAGTGAGTGTTTAGTGTTTAGTGACTAATTTAGTTACTTGCACTCAGTTATTTTCCTATACTCGTACTTGCGGTACTCTGAACTCACCGCTCTCGAGGGTCTTCTTCATGCAGCCAGTGGCGTTCCGGAGGGGGAAGAAGTTCTGCAGATAGCGGGGGGGTCCGATCCGGGAGCAGTCCAGCAGCAAAGTCTCGTCCGCCTCGAACTTCAGACCACACTTGGGCATCGTGAGGGACTCGCACTGGTAGCACTTGATGGCGTAGGCTGTGGGGTATACATATATGTGGGGTATATGTAGTTAGGCATTATGTGGATTAAGTGGAGGTGTTGAGCCCTTAGACCTTTGAAGGGTAAAAACACAGGCGCCTTAGGGTCAGTTAAGGGTCAGCCGTGAAATAAGACTTTCAAATAATAGTCGAATGTTTCTCTCGATGTTCGTTTACAAGGACTAAACGAAATGCAACCAAAGAAATCTCCTTTAGGAAACGATGTTCGAAGTGCGAATGTTCGAAACACTTATAATAACTCTTAAAAAATGATCATAGTTTCCTTGAACTCCCTCAAATACTAATTTCCCACAGCCCAACACTTTCGCACCCAACGCACCCGAGCAAGCCACACTGATCATAACGGCCACGGCCAAACTGCATTTCAGGGCGGACACCATTTTCGCGAATACTTTGAGTGTGGGAACTGCGTTTGGAAAATGAACTTTTTCAGAGTCAGGCACGATTATCAACCGCCGTCTACGATGTCTGCTGCACGTCTGAAATTGTGTGGCGTTGGTGGTTGTGGCAAAGGCAATAGCGCCGTTCCAGTCCCCGCTGAAATAATGAAATCGACTCAAAGTTCCCGCCTCGAAATGCGTTCTGTGTTTTTGTTTTGAGTGAAAATTTGCTGCTGGCTTCTGCTGTAGTTTCCAAGCCTCAGAAAACCGGTTTTTCACTACGATTTCGGTTTGAAATTGTTTTTATTTTGGCTGTGACGTTAGTTGTTTGTTCTATATGCAGGCGGCTTAATTAGCAAACAAAATATTCCCACTGCTTGGTACATTCACATTTACTGATTATCAAAATGTATCTCAGCTTGCCATATACTGCATATTTGAGAATGATCTGCTTTCGCAATGAGCCACAAGTGAATTCATTAACATTCGTTCCCTAAAGTGTTGTTTGTATCTACACAACATTCTAGGTGACAGAATCTTCGTGTTTATTTGTGGAATCGGTGCACTGAGACAAATGACTCTGCCTGATTGAGTCAGGCCAAGCCATTTCAGCTTCCGCCCGAAAGTATGTCGCCAAATGTGGAATCATGCCTTTGGCCCCCTAATCCCATTGAGCCATTGAGCAGATGCGATGGGCTGTCACTAATCAGCAACGACGGCAAATAATTTGCATAAGTTTAATTAGATGAGGCCGGCTGGGCAGACTTGGGGCCTAAGATGAACAACGGAGGGCTTTGTTGGGGCAGTGGAGCAAGGACAACGGCAGGACATCAGTGAGGAGGGTTCCATTGTCTCGCCTGAAGGCTGACTAATTGGATTCACATTGAATGTATTCCGGATTAGTCTAACAGTGACGGGAAACAGGAAGCAAGCAATACCTCTCCATGGGGCCGCCCATTTTCTTACCTTGGCAGACCCATTTGTTGGTGTTGGATGGTATTATCAAATTAGGTTCTACTACGGTTTTTAGAATAACCAATGGAAGAAGACCTATGAAGTGCTTCACTGCTTTAAACAATATTTTAGCGTTCCTCTAGAAGCCGCATTTCCCTTAAAAGACTGTGTGCCCGCCCATCGAGTCATGAGAGAACTCTGCGACAGAAGCGAGCTGATAAGACGGGCTCAGGCCCAAGATAACCCAGCTGCTCTTGGCTCAGTTGCATTTGAAGTTCCGAGATGATTGCTACGTTACTTTTAGTATTCCCCCTGTTGTTTATGCCCTCGGATGCCACTCTGGGCACGCAGGTGATCAGCTATGACTACAAACGGATGCTGCTGCTGATCGAGGACTTCAATGGCACTGTAGCCGAGCAGCTCTTCCTGGTGGCAGCCACGTGGGGCAAGCTGAAGGCCGACTACCCCCGGGATGTGGCCAAAATCGAGGACTTGGAGCAGACGCTGAAGCATGTGGTGTGCCGGAAGGAGAGTAACGTGACGGTTCGCCATCACCTGCAAGGCTATCTCATTCGCGAACAGATCCGCGAGCATCTGGAGACTCTGAACAGCTCTGATCTGTTCCGGCAAGCCTTGCACTCCGAGGATCATGAGCTGGGCAAGTGGCAGCTGGCTATAGGACAGCATTCCCGGAAACTCCATTGTCTGTTCAAGCCGGACCAGCTGAGTAGGCTCGTGGAAGGAGTGATTCGTCGGGCCTACACCCTGGAGAGCTCCACCAGGCTGGCCGCGCTCCTCTACCAGCTGTATGCCGGCAATCGGGAGTCCTATTCTTCCATGGTCGAGGCCGAGCTGATGCTCTACGAGCGATACAAGAGTGGTGGGAAGAGTAGCCAGGAGTTCAGCGGATACATGGCTAAGCTGTGGCAAAGCATCCAAATCGAGGAGTTCTATCCTGGGCTCAGTCAGAACACAAAACAACGACTTGTTAACGCAGTCATAGACCTTCTAAAATTCCTATAGGTACATCCATTAATATCCCATTAAAAATCTAAGTATGTTCTATTCGGTTTTGTATATTCGAGTGCTTTAATACCTTGATTTTAAGTGCGTGTTTTGTTTGTCTTGCTTCTGAGTTAATTACATAGGTGAATGCTTGTGCTCCTTACTTTAAAATATCATGTTGTACATACATACGTGTAGTCTAATAAGTGAGTATTTACTGTGCTTGGGGTTTAATCTCTACTGATTATTGTTCCATTTACTTGTAGTTCTTTCGTTATGGTATTGTGTTGTTTGGTAAAGGTTTGAATTGGATTTCACTTGGAATTTGAGCTTTGAGCTTGGCAAACATCGGCACTCGGCCCGGCAAACTATAAACCTATAATCATAAACCTATAATCGAACCTGAAGCTCCATCTGAATGTAAGCTACTGAGTGGTGGTGGGGCTAGTGTCCCCGAAACTAAGTAACTTCGAGCTAAACGTAAACGTAGGCAAAATATCACGTTCCAACTGAAAGACGACTGGGATCTCTGGGATCTCTGGGATCGCTTAGATGGCCAACTGTTGGAGCAGGGCCACGATGGGCAGGAGCAGCAGCATCTCCACAATGGAGGCTCCTGCAAAGGCTCCGTTGCAGCGATCGGTGAGGCAGTCCTCGCAGAATATCCGCCGCACACTCTTCTCGGGACTGGTGATGTTGCACAGCTCCACGGGATCTGACTTGTTGGTGTAGTAGCAGAAGCGCTTGGTGATCAGCTTGCCATTATCTGCAATTGGTATTTAATTGGTATTAGGCTGTCAATTCTTTTTTTGATCTACTCGCATCTACTCGCATCTACTCGTATGTACTCACTTTCCTCCACGGTCTTGCGGCAAACCGGCCGCTCGTGATCGGAGTTAATGGTGCTGTTGCAGCTCCGCAGCAGATTGATGTTGCGCTCCTTGATGAGGTCAGTGGGAATGTTGTCCTCCTGGAAGGTCACGTCGCAGAAGTCCTCCGCCCCAATGGTGTCCGAGCTGCAGTGCCAGCACTGCAGATGGTGCTTCTGGTGCTGCTCATTGACGGCTGCAAGAATAGTAGTAATGGAAGCAGCTCCATCAGTGTGACAAGCTTCAGTTGACCTTTCGTGGGGTCATGTTGTTGGCCAGCCAAAAGCCACCAAAAAGGACACATTGTTTGCGAACTACGCTCAGGAGGGGGTGACACAGTTTGGTGTGCTTCTCCTCGGCGGACTCCAGCCAGAGGTTGACATCATCATCTTCATGTGCCGCCCCCTTCGAGTCGCCCCTGCGAAAATGGGCCAGTCCATGTGGCGCCTCAGTTGAATTTTATTACGTATACGTAACCGAGTTCTAGCTGTCAAAGGGTGGGTTGATTCGAAATTTGTGAAGCAGTGAATGCAGAGTATCTTGTTGAGTAGTTAGTTGTAACTAAGACCAGTCTATATTTTTAGTATCATGGTGTTATTGTTTTTATAAACTGAACCCTTTGTTACTTAAACTAAATTCATAATTGTGGTTTTTGCAGCAAATATATGCAATTAAATGCCTAACAACGGTTAGATTATATAGTATCATCACATATATCTCAGTGATATCAGTAGCTTTCACATGTATTTCCATGCTAGACGTACCTGATAGACTTGCACTAGGAAAATATAGTATCTTTGGGAATATACATGTGCACCCTTTTCTTCGTTTGCTGTGAAAAGTTCGCCCTTTTCCATCGCCACAGCGAATTAAATACAAAAAGTTGGTTTAATTGTGTTCAATTGTGTGTGCTATTGCAGCCTGGAAGTCTTTTTGATATTTTCCCCTCTTGTGGAGATATTACTTTTTCGGATTCTGTTTATTTTCGTTTTCATAATTTGTTTTTCTTCCGTTCACCGCGTTCATTTCGCACATTCAATTAATTTTCACACCTTAAACATAAGAATTCGTATAACAAACTGTTCGCATGAGCCCCAACTATTTATAGAATTGGGCAAATGATTTAATTAGTCCAAGAGCTCAGCTGATGTGGGAAACGAGGAGGGAAACTCCTCTAATTGTGTTGATAGGGTTGCGTGATTGGCGCGACAGTAAATCAAGATCGTCGGTCGTGTCCTTGAAAGAGTTTTGCATGTCCTGCCCTGCGAAATTGCCAGGACACGGATGTTTACCACGGGAAAAGGCAAACATGCCACGAGTCCAGTTGCTCAACTGGAGCACCTTGAGGGCAAACAGTCGAGGAAGGGGTTCCTTGCAGGAGTGCTGGCTGTCAAATATTGACTATAACGTATTTATAATCCTCACTCCCAGCTAAATTACAATATTTCGCTGGAGGTGGCGATGTTACGTATACGCTCCGTAGACTTCGGTTGCAGTGACCTTGGGATGCCAGTTGGTTGAAGCGTGTGGCAGCCTTGTATCGACTGGTCATATGCAACATCCAGTGCCACACCGCTTGCATTATTTCGGTTCCTTTGCTCAGGGGTTCTTGTACGTTGTTGTTTCCCACAGCTACGCTCAGAAAAAATGTTAAGTCTTTCAATTCTGTAGCTAAGTGTTGTTGCCAAGAAAGTTCAAAATATTGTTCTATATACCGCGGCTATAAGTGTTCCTTTAGAAATTCCTAACATTTGTTTTCAGTGACATCCAAGGTCGCCGTTCAGGGGCTTTTATCGCTGAGGTCACGCACATGGCTCGACTTGGTGTGGCTTCTTTTAAAGCGGCTCTCGGGTAATTGAAAGCTGAGACTTGTTTTGAAGGAAGTTGCACTCCACGCCCCTGTCTGGGCGTCCTGTCCCCTTGCGAAGCACTCCACCCTGAGGGCCTGTAACTCTGCCTTTGCATAAGCACAAGCAACCCCCTAAAAATGTAGCGCAAGGATAACAATATAATACGATACGGATCGGATGTGTGTCAGGATAATGAGCGCTTCCTGAACGGGGGTACCCCGAAACTGTTATCTCCCCGCATTATCAGTTTGCGCAAATTACGCAGTTGAAGTCGGGAAACGCAGAACTAACCCCCAAAGGGACGGCCAGACTCTGACATAGTTTCCTGCCAAGTGGGGCTACAGATTTTCCGGGGCATGTGGCATGTGGCATGTGGGATGTGGGAGGCGGGATGTGGGATGTGGGATGCGGGATGGCGAAGACAGCGGGAAACTGGAGCAGGCGACATCCTGGCGCCACTTTGACATGCGCACTCCCCGAGTCTCGTAAACCCAGATTGGAGCCCGGGCAAAAACAGAGCAATTAGATAATTGCAGGACAAAGGCGAGAAAGGCGAACTGGGTGCCCCAGGGGGTGGGGGTGGGGGGCAGGAGCTGCTGCTTCGATTCACCGCCTAATGACCCAATCACAATCCTCATTCCCCAATTGGGCTCATCAAAATCAGGCGCGATTGAAAGGCATTCAGCGGAATATGGCCATGGAATATGGAAACTGCATTCGACGTTTCTTGGATTCGGCCTGGCAATCATGTGAGCCGTTCTGAAATGACTGTGAAAATAAATATCGAAATATCGCTGGCAGTCGAGCGAATATTTGTATTTATAGGGCATGCAGGTTGCCAATCATTGAAAAGCGTGAAAATTCTCGAAACGCGAACATGCACGTGTATGTACACGCATATGTATATATATGTATATATAAAACGATGTTCATCAAGGAAGCAATGACCCACGAACTTGTTCTATACGTGATTATACATTATTTTACCCTACTTTTGAAATTTACTTAACAATCAGGATAACTATACAATTGAAGTAGTACATTAGTTTTAATATAAAATAAATAACAACGTGTCAAAACAATTCAATACTATTATATAATTTCTAGCATAAGACTCTGAAACACCCTATCCTATTATCTTGTAATTTTAAACTGGTCTAACGCCTCGCAATATATAATATTGCTCATGTGTTCAAAGTGCCTTTTCTTTTTCTACACGTGTTCAATGCAAAATATACAAATGAGCGCTTCTATATTTAAGCCCACATAGCCGCCTATTAATGTTTCATTATATTCCACCCATCCTTTATTAATTTGTTTACGACAGATAGAAGCAGACCCATCATTTTAAGTGTCGTCCATAAATCCGCTTTCGAATCGAGAGGAACATAAATAGCCAAGTATATTTTATGGATCTCACCTGAAACTGTTAGTTGTAAGCCAAATTTTGGGAATTTTTATAAACACCGCAAGGGAAAATCGTTAAATGGCCGGCGGAAAGAGTACATAAACAAATTGCGGCAAAATTGGAAAATGAAAATTTTATTCATGGGCTCTGGGTATAAAGAGCATCACACCTCAAACTTTATGCGTATAGGCTTTAGGCGACCTTGTGAGCCAGATGGAATTACAAGTGCACAGAGAAAAAAAAGGTCCGAAATGATGTTTAATTTTTAGTACACTTAGTACACTTTGTAATTAGGTAGGGTGCTTACTCTGAAAACCACAGACACATTTCTGGAAAACTAGACCACCTTTTTGGGGGGGGGGGGCCTTATGTGCCCAAGGAGACCTGAGGGCGATTCTGTTTGCCGATCGGCACCCTGGACGTTGGAACACATCTCACCTGTGATGTGCCAGGCATTGGCCAGCAAGAAGACGCCAGCCAGAAGGGCTTTCATCGGCACCGCTGACATGGCTTCCTTGGAATGTTTGGGCGAATCCTTTGGGGATGCGGAACTTGGCGGCGACTTGGTGGCGCCTCTGCTCTGGCTGGTGTTTACTTGGTGCTCCCTTGCTAGGTGGATGGGCTCCCAATCACTTCGAGAGTGCGCGCGATGCAGACGGTTGCTCGGCCGAGGAACGACTGTGGATGTTGCCGAGGCTTCTTCGCCAGAGTGCCAAAGTCTCGCCGCTGAGTGTTGCTGGCAGAGCAGTCGCGTCGCTGTCCGCATTGCAGTTGTTGTTGTTGTTGTTGTGGATGTTGTTGCCTCGCCGCTTCGGGGGAAGCCCCTAGTCGGCGTAGCCCTTTCAGTTCCTGCGTATCCGAGAGATACCCACCAGACAGCCAGACTCACGCATTCGGTGGCGCTGTTCTTGGCCAGCGTTTGCCCTTTTTTCGATTCCATTAAGGGCGCAGTCCACAGTGCAGTCAAATTGATGACGTTTCATTTGTCATTTTTCGCTGGAAAAACAAGCAAGGGAAAAAGGGTTAGACGGGTGTTTACTAGTATCTGGATGTAATTTAGATATAAAAGAAAGTTATTAGGTATTCGCAGCATTTACAGACATGTGTACATGTATCAAATATAAAGTTAGATACAAGGTACTAGCACTGTGCATTTTGGAGTTTAAAAGGAATACAAGACTTTGAGCAAACATATAAAAAGTAAAACGGGGTGTACAGTACATCCCCGCTCAAGGTTTCAATTTCAAACTTTCAAGGTATTCCATTTCAACATTTACTTCGGTAGTGGTTCCAAAAACTGGTTATGATGTAAGCAACCCCTAAAGTAATACTTGCTAATGTTAAATGAATATGTGCCTAACATATTCTTAATTTTCGATTAAACGATCTTTTCAGTATACCTATTATAAATAATTTACTTAAAATACTTAAAAAGCATCAGAAAGCTAAAATAACCCGTTATGTTATGGCATGGTCACCCCAAAGCAGCGGGGTTTGCAACATCGCTAAGCGGAGACACCTCGTCAGCCGCAAAGCTCTTCCTTTTGAATTTCACGCAAGTCATCAAATGAACTGCAAATGAATAAACTGCAATTTTTAATGAACTTACCCACGATCGGTTAACGCCACTCCTCGAGTGACTTAATCCACTCGAAACACTTCCCCCTCATTAGGCAGCTGGCATATCTAGATCTGAATGCAAACAGCTATTATAAATGGCTGGCATCGCCAGCAAAAATGATTCATGAGTGCAGGATGCAGTGCCACTGCACAACACTTGGGAATTGCAGCTCGGCGGAATTAGCCAAATTTGGCAACACTCCTGCCAAATCGGCGACACACGCACCTGGCAGATATACGATTTCGTATGCAAATCTTGACACTAATCTGCGGCTCAGTTGCTCCTCCTCCCAGTAGTTCAGCTCCATGCCCAAAGAGTTGACGGAGCGTGAAAAACGCGCACGCACCCGCCAGTTCGTTCGCCAATGGAATTGGTTGGATCGGATCGGATCGGATCGGATCGGGCCAAGAATAGCCGGGGTTAAGGCCTGATCGAGTCACTGACTGCGCATGCGCAGCGATCACAGCCAACAGCTGCCCTCCGGGGCGTATGCGTAACATTCGATTGTCGATATATATTGTCAATATATTTTGCAAGGCGGCTGCCGCCCCGTGATAAATGGCCAGTTTTATTGGAAACTCTGTACGACATTTTCGCCAGCCAACAACGAGCGCCGAAAGCGGCAACAGCAAAAAAAAACAGCTAAAGTCCAAAACAAATAAAAGCCGTGCGACAAGTTTCAATGGCCAAAAGCCTAGCTGCCACCCATTTTATATACACGCATGTACAATTATTTATTTTGCGTTATTTCACTCGATGCTGCAAGTGTTTTTCTTTTTTATGACAGCCTTCGCTTTTCGTGCCATGTGACAAACTTTATTTACGCACACCGCTGCTTTATGCGATTTTAATTAAGGCACCCGAATTCAGTAGCAATCTGTCTTGGCATCCAAGTCCTACGCTCAATTGGCGGGGTCAAAGGGCAGCTTGCAGATATTTCGAAATTGCGTGGTTGCCAATCAACGAATTTCGCCAATTGAATGACGGACTGCACTCATTTCCGCTTGCAGACCATGAATCATCCACATTCAAACAAGCCAAATGCAATGTCAAGCGCAGTGGAGTGAGACAATTGCTCTTGATTTGCCTGACAAAATGCATACTTACCCAAGTTGCTTAAGTCGGTGACTATGAGCACTTACGAGTGTACTATTCACAACTACTCGCACCTATTCACAACTATTCACAACTATTCACAACGTGGTGTAATCGGGCTGATGTCACTTACCTTTTCCAGGCACTGCACATTACTCGATGATATATTCTATACATATGATATATGATATGATATGATATGATATGATATGATATGATATATGATATGATATATGATTTTTGATATATTCTATGATATTCCGACCTTATGCGCACTATAATTTCCTATATAAAATGCAGTCCCGATTAAGTTACGCCTACAGTTCGAGGCAAGGATGAGTGTATCAAGCTCAACAAGGGGATTCCAGTTTGGCCAGTTTCCAGTTTCCAGTTTCCGGCTAATTAGTGCGGGGCACACATCCCACCTTGTAGATCCTGAAGGGCACATTGTGGCGCTTCTCGTCCAGAGTGACGAGGATGCAGTAGAGCAGCTGCTGCAGCTTCCGCATCCTGAGCACATATGGCGCACTTTCGCAGTCCTTGAAAAGGGGCTTCCCCCTCGCCTGGCAGTGGAAGAGGAAGAAGGCCCCCCCGGAGGCGAACTCTGGGATAAAGCCAAAGGCCAGAGCCTGATCCCTCAGCTGAAGCACTCCCGTTTGCAAGTGCTGGCCAAAGAACACACTCAGCGCGTATCCCAGACTCTTGCTCCTGCTGTACAGCTTGCCGGTATAGAACTTCTCTATGTCCACCCAAAACTCGCGACCTTCAAGAAAGCAGGTGGTGCTCAGACACTCCAGGCAGAGATCTCCCCTACGAGCCCAAAGTTGCCTGCTCGCCAAGCTTTGGTTGTAGTAGCCCTGCCCATTCAACATGATCGTGTCCAGCGCGCTTGAGTTCCAGGAGTCCAGGGACTGAAAGGTGCTTGCGCAACAGGCCATCACACAACAGGCCAACACCTGGCCTGGAGCTGAGGTCCTTCCGGATGCGGACTCCAACGAGGAACTGTTTTCCCCCGGACTCACTTGCAGTGTGGTGCCCCACAGTGACCATAGGTGGTTGCAGATCTCCACCTCGTAGTGCTCCTCCTTTTCCCCGCTTCTCCGCCGCAGACAACCCTCCGCGTTGTGGTCCAGAAGCCGACTCCACGGCGGCAAAGGCCTCTCAGGGTCGACTATGTCCTTGGCCATCGACCGGGTGGAGGTGGGTCTTTCCTTGTGTCCTTGCCACATTTCGGATGTCTACGTGGAGTGCTAGGGGTTTCAAGGCCAACTTAGCTTCGGGAAAGCTAACAGCTTACTTGATCTTTTCTCCAACTACCCATGTTTAAAATGTTACTAATGTTAAGTTTTTACTAGAATCACGCACAAATTTTAATTCGAAAATTGCTTCTCCATTACCCTCGTTTTCTGTTGATTTGGATCAAAATCGTATTTTTAAGCCAGTCCTTTAATCCGGTCCAAGTAATAATCCGAACAATTGTAAGTCCACTTCTTGCATACCATCTAATTACGATTTATTACGATTTAAATACAATAATTAAGATATTACATGGATGTACATATTACAACAAAGTTAAGTGTGATCGAGTGTTTTATGATGGGTGTAGAGTACTGACTACGAGTAACTGTTGGATTCTTCGTGGCTGAGGTGACCCAGATGTCGAAAGGGTGACCCCGATGGACGAGCATCCAGTTCTTCTGTGATTTGTGCAGGTTCGTGAGGGCAAAGTGACTAAAACTTGTTGAAAAAAATTCAGTTAGGTCCGGGCTAAGCTCCGAAAGTCCCGCGGTCCCAAAGTCCGGGACTTAAGCCAGATCCTTGGCTCATTTGCCCAGCAGCAAGTGCCGGCAGGACACTGCCAGCCAGAGGGGCAGTATCAGGAGCAGGACTGGCGGAGTGGCGCCACTGGCTCCGTTGCATCCGTCCGTGGTGCATGTGCGGCAGTAGACGGTTTTTATGTAGGACGAGGTCTGGTCATTGGCGCACTTGTCCGCCGAGTCGTCCATGTCCTCGTAAAAACAGGAACGCGAAATCACCCGCTTGCCGTAGACTGAAAACGAAAGGAGAACAGTGCGTTTAAATACTTCCATTAAGCCATTTTAATTAATGTCTGCTCCATGAGCAGTAGTCAAGCCGTGAATAAAACCCCAGAAATGTCATTTGAAAATGTTACTTTTATGTTACTTTAATAAGATTAAATTGGCATTTAATTTGATACATTAAGAGTAGCGTAAAAGGGTATTCTTGTATATTAAGGACAAGGATTACTACCAGAGACGATCTAGCCATGTCCATCGGATCATTTGACCGTTTGATTGAAAGAAATGATGAATGAGATTTATTAAGAAATTAAGAAAGTGATTAAGAAAGGGCTTTGAGGGGTTTTCGCTGGCCTCTTTTCATCTGTAATCGGGTACATGGTAGAGATAGATTCAATACACTTTAACAAGAAAGATCTGCGAAATCGCCGCTGAAACACGACGAAACTAGAGACAATTTGCAATCTGACGGCAAAAGAAAAACAAAAAACGAAATCGCACAAAAATCCACAACAAATTGCGTGTTATGTGTGTGCGCGGCAAATAGAACAAAACGACAAGCTGCTAAAATCATTTCCAATGGAATACGGCAAAAGCGAACTTTGAAAGCCGCTCGAAACGGACAGAGCTGGCCATTTTTGTGATTGGCCTAGACGGTGGACGGTGGACGGTGGGCTGCAGTCGGGCTAATAAAATAGTTGACAATTGTCGCCTTATCACGGACGTCGCATCAAACAAGGCTCAGAACTCCGAACTCAGAACTCCGAACTCAGAACTCCGAACTCAGAACTCCGAACTCAGAACCTCCATCCGAATTCAGCAACCGCCGTGTGTGCCACATTGAAATGTGCCAAATTTGAATTTTAATGAATTTAATTATTTATGAAAATGCGATTGGTTCCCACATCCCAGAGCAGTAACACCCTTTGATGGCAAATAAATAATTATTATTTGAAGGCTGTTCGAGTGGACTAACCGCAAAAGTTGTCAGCCCAGAAAAGTTAACTTGTAAGTGGGGACATTTGTATCAGCAGTTGACTTTATGTGTGTCTCCCTTTGGTGCGTCGTTTCCCCGGAGAAAAACCAGAATGCCAGAAATAAGCTGTAGGCCGCCTGAAATGGTCAAAAGCGGACTTGCAACAGGTTGCAAAATGCTTACACACACACAGAGCAGAATCAACAGCCTGCGGCTAATTGCTTGGCTTTATGTTTTGGCATTGTAGAATACGTTTTTAATTTGACATTTGCCAAAAAGTTAGCCACTCGTCCGGCGAGGCTTCATAGGCAATTCACTTAACGGCATATGAAAAACAAAAAAAAAAGAAAAACCCAGATGGCAGCAACCAGTTGCATCGCCTAGTTGCATTTTTCTCAGACACATTCTGCCGCCATAACCATAGCCCCCAATTTCGCCCCTCATCTTGGAGTCGTAATTGAGCGCTTCACGCTGTGCAACAACTTAATTAATTTATATGTATTTTGTGTATTTTGTGTATTTTTTGTTTTTCCTTAGCCCGCTCGGCCCGTTTATTATGTATTTTGCGCATTACAAGCGCTGCTCATGTAGCTGGGGACCAAACTCAGTCGCAGATATAGATACAGATACAGCGATGGCCGAGAGTCTGCAAGTGCAATTGCAATTTTAATTGCCAACTGCCAACTGCCAACTGCCAGACTCAAGAGTTGCAAAGACTCGGCGAACCAATTTGTAGGCGCTTGATTGCTCAAATTTAATGGTGTTCATTAATTGGCCATAAGAAATTGCTTAAATGCGACTCAAGAAATCTCAGACGCCGCTTCGTGTGACTGCTTTTGATGGGTATTAAATGGCAATGAATTAGCCAGCAATTTGAAATAGTGCATCATAATTAGAAGCTGAGAAGAAATTCAGAACCTCCCTTTTTGCGAACTTCGAAACTGGTTTTGGATGGCTACCCACTCATTTGTATTTATAGTTTTTCTATACCTATATATTACTGATTTTTATAGAGCGTGCAGCAAGGTTTTCCAAATGCAATTACATCATTTCATTGTTTGCCTGACTGACCCACATTGAAAACCGGAGCCCGAATCGTCTGCCCTACGTAAATTTATTCAGTGGCCAGCAATGCAAAGTGAATTTAGATCAAAATGTAACGACACGGATCGCTTCACAACTTTATTTTTTGTGCCTTGTTTTGGTTTGCTTCGCTTGGCATATGCAAATGTACAAATTGTACAACAACAACAACAACAATAACAATTACAATACCCAAAAAAAACTAGCAATAAAAAGGCAAGAGTGAGATCGGACTTAAGATCGCCACAGCCCACAACGAAATATCACTCATACGCCCCGTTCGCCGGCTCTTTCTCCACATCAATTTGCCGCAAATTAGCGGCACATGCGAGTGCGGGCCAAAATGTCGCCACTTGTTGTGTTTCTTGTGGTTGCTGTGGTTGCTGTGGTTGCTGTGGTTGCTGTGGTTGTTGTGGCCCCGCCCAGACACCACCTGCCACGCCCCTCCAAACGCCCAGCTGCAGTTGCAGATCCAAGTCGTTCCGTTGGCATTGTTGCTGTGTCACTTGTTTGCACTTGTTCGGACCCTGGCAGGGCAATAAATTTCAATCTTGTTTGACTCTCGGCCACAGCCGAGTGTGAGCTACGTCGATCCAGCGATCATACAACCCCCTCCCCCTCTTCCCCACCCGTCTGCAGGAATCTACAGTGCGAGAAAAACCACTGAGGTTGCACTGGTTTCTTATGGCTCTTTATTCCCCTGAAACTTCGGGCTTGTCCAACTAGTATTTATCCCCAAGTGCAGCTGTCCAGAGCCCGCACAAGTGGTGCGGTCGCAACAATGCCAATGCAACGGGCGCCCAATCATTCCCCAGGAGGTCCACTGCTATGGTGCCTCCACCAGGTGTGTGGCTGGGAACTCACCTTCCTGCACCAGCTTCTTGCACACGGGCCGGGCGTTCACCGACTTCGCGCCCACCGAGTAGGTGCAGTTCACGTAGCTCCAGTAGCGCTGCTGCTCCGAAATGGTCTCCGGCATGAAGGGATCGTTGCAGAACTCGCCATTGGACACGTCCGTCGAGCAGCGCCAGCATCGCAGCACCGCGGAGGCTGAAAGGGGTAATAGATAGCAATTAGTCGGGGTAAGTTCGATTCAGAAGCCCTCGCACTCGAACTTGAATTCCAGAACGTGCCGTTTGGGATGGGAGGAGTTCCATATCTTACTCAGACTTAATAAGAAGTACCTACTTATGTCCTATTTACAAAACTTAACCCCGCTTTCAAACTGTTTTTGTGGCATTTTCCGAGCTCGGACGAGCCTAAGCTCGCTCCAATTGATGCTCAGAGCTCCTGGGACAGAAATCGCAGTAAAGTAGTTAGCTAGTTAGCTAATTCCTGCTTTCCCAGTCCACAAACGCTCCGCTAATGAATCGCATCCCATCATATTCGAACGGAGTAGCCGCCAAGTTGCAGTTTCCTGCTGCGTCAGTGGATATCTCTGCCGATATATGGCCGAGCCGCCACCAATTTCCGTCGGGAGCCTTTTGGCCGAGTTATTTATGCGACAGCCGATGGGGCAACTGCCTTATAAAAGTGTCAGAAAGCTAGACTTTGCCTGCTTTATGCGTGCGATTAGCCGCTGCGACTAGTGTGTAGGTAATTATTTGATTAAGCTGAGCCACCGATTGTTGAATGCACCGCAAGAAATGTATATGATTCCTCTCATATTTGCAAAAAAATAAGTTTTAATTTGATGGTTTATGTATAGCAGGGAGACAGAAAGGCGCTTTTCACTCCTCTTTCAATGAACTGATGAACTGAATTTAAAAAATAAGAGCTGATCTTCATCTATATTTGAAGAGTGTATTTGATCGCACACTCGAAGTGTTCTTGGTTCTGAAAATGTTTGAGTGATGATGATGACTGCGGCTGCGATGGCGGCCATAAAACTCGTTCCTCTGGCCAATTTAAACGTCAAACGTTTGCGTTCGGGTTAAATGCACTTAGCCAACACTTTGAGGTGCGTTTAAACGAAAGCCCAGATAAGCCGAAAGGGGGCAGAGGGGAATGCGTGTGGGAACAGGGGGAGGGAAAGGCCGGAGAAGTGTGCCAACGCATTGGCCGAAAACGTGTTTACATTTTTTTCGGCCAGCGACCGCATTTGGCCATAAACAACCAGCATAAACATTGCAATTTGCGTTCGCTTCGCATTCGCATTGGCAGTTGGCTATTGGCAATTGGCAATTGGCAATTGAATGCAATTGAATGCAATTGAGAGCCGAAAAAGTGCCGCGAAAAGCGGCGTAACCGAGATGAAAATTATAATCATTTACAATATATTGAAATTAATTGACAGCTGAATTGTCAGATCGTTTGCAGAATTGTTTATTTGCGCGTCCGTTCCAAGTCGGTGGCACTTTACTAATGGTAATGACTGTAATTCCATGGACTCGGAAAATTGATATTGTGCCTGTCAGCTTGCCGTTGCCGTTGCCGTTGCCGTTGCCGTGGTTGCATTATGCCAACCGATGTGGCAGCCGCAACTGCCCCCCAAAAATGGTCAGAAACATACGAGTCTGAATCTGAATCCGAATCCGAATCGGAATCGGAATCGAATTTGGGCCCGAGAATGGTGGCCGCTAAGTGCGTAAGTATTTGTTGGACGAGATGTTTTCGCCATTGGTTTTGGCCATCGGAATTCGGCTTTAATCATCGCTGCACCAGAAAGCGGCTTGCACGTATGTACGTGCACAAAATCCGGTCTCTCGCACAAATCTTTGATTTAAATTCTGAAACCACTTCAAATAACGCCATCGTTAATTTAATTAATGGTTGATATTTTAATTTGCAGTTGCTTGTTCCATGAGCGATTCCTCCTTGATTTGCTGCCCGTTTTGTCAAGCCTATAAACTACGCAAAGTTTATTGCCCTTTGCGACCATATATAGTCATATAGTCATGTATGTACGTATAGCCACCCAAAGTACTAGTTTGCAACAATGGGGCACAAAGTTTCCCACACCGACATCGGGGTTCACATGCAATTTTTCCATTAAGCTCCAAACTTGAGGAGAACTGCAAGTTGGACTTGCAACATTCGGGATCTGCCCCTAACATCTGCAACTCTGCCCCCAAAAGAAACGTGTTGATTACCAGCCCACAAACTGTCGTCCATATCGCAACGCGCTCAACTTGCAAGCTTGCGAGTGTGTGGAGCCCCAATCTCGGGGTGGGTTCGACTTTGTAACCCTAAAAACTGCCAGAGGCTCCCTTGGAGTTGGAGCTCCGATAGAAAGTTTCACTTTGCATTTGACTGACATGCAATCTGGGTTTGTTCAACTGCGAAACTGCGAGCTGGCGAATGCATAGCTCGGCGAGCGTTTATCAAAATTGCAGCTCATTCGCGCCGAATTCCTAAATAATCAGCCAGAAAGGTATTCAGAAAACGAAGGGGAGAGGCTTTGGGAGCGGTTTTTGGCTGGCCTATATTTAACAATATTCGTTTCTGTAGATTACATCCCTACACCTGCGGAAATGCATATAAGTATATAAGTATAAGTATAAGTATATATTCCACTTCTCTCAGCATTCTGTATGTCATCCCTGTATCATGTGATCCCACATCTGGGATACTATTAAGTATAAGTATCCAACAAGTGTATGTTTGCTTCTATTATTCACGTTCTATGGCAGAAATGCATTCCCGTTTGCGTAATATGCCGTCAGTATTATTTTGGCCGTCTTACGACTTCGCACTGAAAAGGATTTGAACTTTTGTATAACGTTTATCACAACGTTTGCACAATCAGCATAAGGAAAACTATAGTAACTCTGACAGATCTAGTTGAATGCTAGTGCTAGTCACTAGCACTATTTCCATTTGTGGGGAATCTTCTGTTCACAAGGGTCCTGAGTTCACTTCCATAGTCGCGATTACTGCATTGTACATATGTGCAAGTAAATTGCAGTGAATTACTAATTAGTAAGCAACTGAATAGATTTAATTAGGCTTGTCTGCGGCAACGACAACAGCAGCGGATTATTAATTAAGACGATCTGCCGACCGAAATCGAGATCGAGGAATGACATTTAAGATTATCCGAAGGTTAAGGCTTTATATGTATCATCAAGCATATACATATATATGTCTGTGTATCTAGCAAGAGGATGAGCTGTTTACAATGGCTGAAATAATTGCATGTGCTGAGTAATGTGCTGATTCCGGACATACCCTTTAATCTTGATTATTCCCATGTCGTTCTGGATGATCTCAGATTAGTCATTTTTGTAGGGGTGGCGGTTTATGCCACTCAAGGTTGCCATTTGCCACGCCCACACCCACGCCCACGCAACATAAACACAAATAAACTTTTAGTTGATGACATGACTAGATATGTGGCACGCTTTTCAATGAATTTGAGTAATTGCTGAGACTCCTAATAAAAATTGTTTTGTACCCCCATTTGCGTAATAAAGACATTTCCAGAAACGAAGCATTTCTCATTTCTCAACATTTTCCTCGGACATTTTCCCTGGCTATTTTTAATATTTTTGTTTCTCCGCAGTTTTAAGGTTGAACAAATATTTTCGTTCCCATTACGTACAGCGTCGTGCTTTTGAAGCAAAAATAAACACAAAAGAGGTGCGGAAAAGCATCAAGCAAGTGCATAAATAATATTAAATCATGGAAATTAAAGATCTTTCTCTTAAGCTGCTGGTATTTCAAGTGCATTTCATCTGTGCAGACAATTGCTCTGATAATGCGAAAAAATATAAATGCTGTGCAGATTATGTCAGGAGATACCAATTGATTGTTAACTTATCACACATCGGGATTTCACTCAACCATTTTAGATACCATAAATTAACCATTTTGGTATTTACTTAATTTAAAAGCTATCAGAGCTCCACATATTCACTCGACATTCATTTGTTTTTCTGCATGCTTAAGTCCCCAAACCACCTTTTCATCAAATGCTGCATTTCTTTAATGTGAGTTTGCCTCGCTTGCATCAGCTGCCAAATACTTTAATCTGACGCAGCTTCCCCCATTTTCCACACAAGCGAATCCTTTAGAGTTGGTTCAGTGAACTCCAGCTTGGCGTTCTGTTGCACATTTAAATGGGAGAACACGCCCACGCCCACGCCCACGCCCACGCCCACGCACTTAAGTAACTCCGTGCCCCAAGACTCCGACTGCGCTTAATTAGCTCCCATTTGAGGCGAACTCAGTGGCTTCTGAACACACCTGTATTGAAAACATCAGCAGGGAGAAAAGGCCCAGCCAGAGGCAGCCTGTTGAACCGTGGGCCATGGTTATCCTTTTATATGCGTTCCTGGGCGGAGAATTCAAGGTACACCACTGCACAGGCACTGCACTTTTTGGGGTATTCCACTTTGCTTTGGCTTTTGGCTTTCCAAATTAACATTCGCCTTGCGCGATTTCCCGAACACGCATGCGACCCGTTGACAAACTGACTGCGAACTGAACCCGAAGCGAACTGAAGCTGAGAACTGAGCACTGCACACTGAACACTGAACACTGAACACTGAACACTGAATACTGAATACTGAACGCTGAATACTGAACGTTGAATAGTACGCGGCAGTTGTTGAACCAATAACAAAACGCACCCAACCCCAAACGCGAATCGCCGTGAGAGAGATCGTTGAAGGCGGTCGAAGCGAGGGATTGAAAGCAGGCGATTGAAAGCGCGCCGCGTTCAACTACAGAACAATATTCGGGGGTTCCAGGGAGGCACTTCTGCTACTCGCACTCGCACTCGCACTCGGACTCGGACTCGCACTCGGATTGGGTTGAGTGGAGTCGAGTGGAGCGACGCTGGGTCGGTTTACGGGCTTACGGGTTTACTGCTCCGCGATGTAGCTGCACTTTCTTAATGGCGCACACAAACACTTGCAGTTTCAGAAGCAGCACAGTGGTGCCAGACCTAAATTCGGTCCCAATATACATATGCATCTTAACTTGGGGATACAGTTTTTATTGTACGAGATGAAAAATATGAAATACACCCGAAATACTAAATCAAAATCATCTTTATTTTTTGTTATTTTTTACCTTGCAAACACACTCATATTTTTCTTAAATCATTAGTATTTGCTTATCTCTTATTGCTCCTTAAACAGTAAGTATCAGTTGGTGTTTTCGACCCATTATTATATTTTTGTGGCTATATATGTAGCTATATCCGTCTGTCCGTCTGTCCGTCCGCCTGTCTGTCCGTATGAACGTAGAGATCGCCGAAACTAAAACTTTGCTCCAAATTGTCTTTCATTTTATAATTTATATATTAGTAATATTAACTTACAATTAAGTTATTTACTATTTTAGTGCAGCATTTTTCGTTTCCAAAGTGCACTCATCACAACACACTGTGCGCTGCAGTAGTTGCGTTTTGCCGGACCATTTGACGCCTAATAGGAGCCACCGTCGCCGTTTCAGTCGTCATCGTCACTCTCGTTTCACTCCGACTTCTTAGACGCCATCCCATATTCACTTTGATTTGGCCATCAGTGTCGCCCGTCTAATCAAGTGCAACTTTCTGATAAGGCAATGCATTTGGATGGAGAATATTTGGCAGGAAACGCATTGGCTTTGCCACCAGCAAAAGTTGCAAGTATTTTGAGGTTTTGTTTCTATTTTTTTCGGATGAATCTGTGCGTTCGGGTTCAATAGTTCTTTTTTTTTGGATTTGGAATATGCATTGTTTTACAACTTTTTTATATGAAACTAGTAAGTTTTGAATGCATTTTTTATGCGCTTTTTATCGCCGAAGAAGAGTGGAGCCACACCGTACCCAGGATTATGGCTTGTTTCTCGTCTAAACTCGTCTCTATTAACTGTGATTTTCCCTTTATGGAAAAGTCCAAATACAACAAATAATGTAAGTACCATAAATAAATATGGGATATTATCTGGCGTAAATTTCATAGACTTGTTCAAGGGTAAGACAAATAATTTGCTTATCTCACGTGTTGCTCAAACCTGAAAAAATAGTAAAAAGGTGTATTTTTTACCAGTCCCATACGAGTATAAACATAAAAAAAAACTTTCCATGTAACGTAAATATAGCGCAAAACCAAATGGAAAATATATACATAGTACTTGGACATAGGAAATGAGTTGGGAAAGTTCATTGTACATGAAATATGTCACTTTGCTCGAGTAAACCCAATAAACTACGCCTCCTTCAATAAAATAGAGGGATGATAAGACAGAAACTTCAAGAGGGTTGTCCACTACAGTAGATTGGTAGATTGGACACGTCTGTATGTATGTTCGGGCCCAAGAAAATTGGACAATGACGTGTGGTTCCTTCTGGGGGCTCGTATATCTCGATTAATCATGTTTTCACCGATTTATTGATGAATTCGTTTGTTGGCTACAAACAAATTAGAAAATAATTGAAGCCTACTCCGAGAAATCGATTTGGGACTTGGGCGTTCAACAAACGTATGTGGTTCATTATGCTAAAAGCGATTAAGGAGCAGCAATTAAACAGGATAAGTAGTATTTCATGGAGGGGCTATAGAAGTATAGGTTTATAAATTGCCGGAAACTTTGGCTATCTATCAAATTATATTATATTTAACCCGATCTTGTCACGTTTCAGCATTCCCGCCAGCCAGATCTTGTTTGTTGAACACTTCGCATCTGCTTTTCAGTAACTGACAATGACTATGGCCAACTACTCTCGAAAACAGTTTCGCTCGCTTGGCTTAATAATAAACCTTAATTATAGGTGGGCCGCCAAAAAAAGTCAAACAAACCGCAACTCGAGCCGCTCACTATATGAGACCATTTTGCTTACAACGTCGGTTACAAAAGCGGAAATCGGTAATTGCCTGGCCTGAAAATATTAATTTCAGCAATAAAGAACTTTTCAATGATAAAGATCTTAGCAGGAAAATGAAGTCATCAAGTAAGTAAAAGCTTTAGTGCACATCTATTATTTAACTAAAGAAATTACATTTATTTTCCATTTTTTGATTTTTCTTTAACACTACAGGGATAAATCAGAGAATTCTATCGCCAAAACCAAATCAAACAAGGGAGAATGCTATAGTCGAGTTCCCCGACTATCAGATACCCGTTACTCAGCTAGTAGAAGTTCCAACGATAAATTTGCATAATTTTCGATAGATGAAAACTAGAATTATAATGATAAAAAAATTAAAAAATTTTTCAAATGTGTGGGCGTGGCAGCTGGGCGGTTTGTCGTCGTAGAGTGGGCGTGGCAGCATGGGTCAACAAACTTGCGCTGCTTCTATGTCTCTAAAATTTGAACTTTCTAGCTTGCATAGCTCCTGAGATCGAGGTGTTCACACGCCTGATCATGATCAAGAATATACAATATACTTTATATGCGTTTCCGAGCTTTCGTCTGCCTCTTACATACTGTTCAACGAATCTAGTAATCCCATTTACTCTACGAGTAACGGGTATAATTATTGTACAGTAACGTGTATAAAACTAGTTATGTGAAAAAGACGGTGAATGCTTTTACTACTACGAACTAAACAAATCACGTTTGGCTATTTAGTCAATGTTCAACCCATTATACGAGAATAAGATGATCGTAAAAGGGGAAGTAAAGAAAATTGTAATCACGTAAGGGTAATTGTCACCCGATACCAAAACCCTTAGTCAATGTCACAACCTGATCTCCATGGTAACGAAAATGCTACACTTGACTTGAAATCTCCGGACAACTGTTTAGCCAAAACAAAGAAAATATATTAAATAGCTAAAATTATATTAAACAGCTAAAATGAAGTTAAAAACGCGAGTCTGCAAGAAAGGCTCGATAAAGAACTCGGAAACGGCAGAGGAAAGCAGCAAAAGCCCTACAAATTATCCACTGAGTTGCGTGGATTGGAGCAGCAATGAAGAGATATACTTTGTGAGGTGAGTTGACTAAAGTGTTAAACAAATGTGGAATCATTTAATTAATAACTTCCCCAGCGATGACCATCAGATCTTCAAGTGGAGCGACGTCAGCCGCGATTCGGTTGAGGTGGCAAAGCTTCCGGATGACTTTGTGCCCACGGATCTGCACTGGCTTTTGCTGGGTGGCAGGAGCAGTGGTGGTGGAAAGGGTAGCGACACCCTGCTTATCTGCAGTAATGACGGAAGATTCGTAATCTTAAATAAGAGTGCCCGAGTGGAGAGGAGCATTTCAGCCCATGGAGCAGCTATAAGTTCCGGTCGGTGGAGTCCCGATGGCGCCGGACTTCTGACCGCCGGCGAAGATGGGGTAATTAAGATCTGGTCAAGATCGGGAATGTTGCGATCCACCGTGGTGCAGAATGAAGAGGCTATCCGATGCGCACGATGGGCGCCCAACTCCACCTCCATAGTATTTTGCCAGGGTGGACACATTTCCGTCAAGCCTCTGGCCGCCAATAGTAAACTTATCAGGGTAACTTTCAAGAATATTTTTTATTTGATTGAAACCTGCTTAACCTTAACTTCATTTTCTCATTTCAGTGGCGTGCCCATGATGGCCTGGTGCTTTCCCTCAGCTGGTCCACGCAGTCCAATGTTATAGCGTCCGGAGGCGAGGACTTTCGGTTCAAGATTTGGGATGCTCAGGGAGCCAATCTTTTTACTAGTGCCGCCGAGGAATACGCCATCACGAGCGTGGCCTTTAATCCAGAGAAAGATTACCTTCTGGTGGGCACATTTAATCTGCTCAAATTGTGCCACAGCAATGGGGTAAGTTGTTTTATTTATTTGATTTAAAGAGTCCAGACCAATAAAGCTCCCACTGACATTGCGTTACAGTGGTCCTACAACACTGCTCGCTTTTCCAGTCCATGTGTGGGCTCCCTTTTCAACCTCGCCTGGTCAGCCGATGGCACCCAAGTATCCTGTGGCACCTCGACGGGTCAATTGATTGTGGCCTATGCCATCGAACAGGAGCAAGTCTCCGGAAACTTGAAAGCCACCTGCAAAAGTCGCAAGTCGATCACCTTGAAGGACATTGCGGCTGGCACCCAGGATATCCTGGATTTCCCGCAGCGAGTGGTTAGCTTCGGCCTTGGCTATGGCCACCTGGTGGTGGCCACCACTAATCAAGTGCACATCTATAATGAGAGGTATATCAATACGCCGATCATTATCGATGGCAGGAACGACACGCGGGTTATTGAAGTGGGCAAAAAGTAAATACAACTTACTTATGGAAATACATACTTTTCATGAATTTATTCTTCTATTGTTTAGGTACTTTATGATCTTGGACGCCCTATCGATTTGGGTGTACACATACACGGGCCGCTTGCACTTGAATCCGCGTTATCCCGGCTCCCAGGCGCAGATTCCCCTGCTCACTTGGCGCTCGCTATCCTTGGGTCTTGATGTCCTGGCTATAAGGGATAACTCTGACCAAACTATACTCCATCTATTCGATCTGGTTCCGGGTGCCTCGCGGCAGTACGATCCCCATTCCCTGAGGGCCAAGCAGCATCTGCTCCAGATTGCAGCTTGTCGAGCAGGAACTCCGGACGATCAGTTTGTAGCGTTTATCGACTCGAATAGGGAACTGTTTGTCAGTGAGTCCCGCAATCTGAATGGCGAACGCACGGATGAGATTTACAAGATCGGCACCCAGCTCACTGCGATTATGTGGGCCAGCGAAACAAATATTCTGGTAGGAGTACACGACTCCTGCTACAGCATCTGGTATTGTCCCGGGGAAGGAGCCTCCGACCCCACGATCATTGCCCTGACCACTATTACATTGGATACTACGTAAGGAATCCACAGCTATTACTATTTTATAATGCTGAAAATCTCTTTTCCCTAGGGAATTTGGCAAGCACATCACCATCGAAAGCTTTGAGGACTCCGTGCTCACATTCCGTTCCGCCGGCGCTCTACTCCCCGTCAATGTTAACATGTACTGCGAGATCCTGCATCGTGCCCTTCTCGAAGGTCAGTGGCAACAGGCGTTGAAGATTTGCCGGATGGGCCAGCACTCCAGCTTGTGGGCCACTCTGGCGGCGGTGGCCACCAGAAAGCACCAGTTGCAGATCAGCGAGGAGGCCTACTCGGCAGCACTGCAAATCGACAAGGTGAGCTACCTACAGCACCTGAAGACCCTGACGCCCTCGAGTGCCGAGCAGATGGCCGAGAACTCACTAATGCTGGGCAGGATGCTCGAGGCGGAGACGATCCTGCTGCATGGCAAGAAAATCGAACAGGCGGTGGGCTTAGCCCTGCGGATGCATAACTGGCGGAGAGCCCTAGAAATTGCACAGAAACACAAGGCGGAGCAGCCGGAATTGATGACGCGAGTCCTCCAGGAGAGGAGGATGTATCTAAAGGCCCTGCAAAGGGACGAGTGGGATCCCCTGTATCTACCTCTGGTGACTACAGAAAAGGCTGACAATACAAGTGAATAATGTTTCTACACGTTAGTCATACCCGTTACTCTTGGAGTAAAGGGTATACTAGATTCATTGAAAAGTATGTAGCAGGTGGAAGGACGCGTTTCCGACACTATAAAGTATATAAATTATAATAGAAATTATGGATCACTAGCCAAGTCGATCGGACTGTGTCCGACTGTCCGTCCGCCTGTCTGTCCGTCCGTATGAACGCACCGATATCACTTTTTGGTTGTATTTTTTTTGTATCCAATTTTTATCGATATTTCAAAAACATCTTCGCCACGCCCCTTATAACGCACACAAAACGAACTTGAAGAGTTGTATTTCATTTTACCCAAATGCAACCTATATTTCAGAAAACTTTAAAATATTCCTCATTCGCACTTCCACCACGGGTATCTCTTGTTTTGTTATTAAATCACACATTAAAAAAAACATTTTATTTTGTTGATTTCTGTTTTAATACACCGATCAGACCGATTTTAGTATGCAGGTGACAACATGGGCTCACCGGCCAGTCCTCGGAGCACATTACGCGAAGCCAAATTGGCTGCATCAATACGGGTTCTCAGGGTGGCATAGCCCACATGAGGAGTAACCACTTCATGGAAAGAAAAAAGGAGATAAATTAAGTGCCCAATGTTAATGGAGGAACTATATGTAGATAATAAAGTAAAGTGCCATGGTTTGATAGGAATGCTTTGAATGGCAGGTCTTATCAATCTTCAGGAAAATTCCAAACACTCAAATGACATAAAAATACAAATAAATCCATGATCCTAAGTAAAATATACGAGTATAGGATTACTTACCAACATTGTCTAGAGTAAGTAATTTATCATGGGAAGGAAGGGGCTCCGGATCCATAACGTCTAGTCCAGCTGCGAAAATTCGGTTTGATTTAAGCGCCTCGTAAAGATCATCCTGGTTGACAATTTCTAGGAAAAAAAGGCATAAAGCATTTTGTTTGTTTTTTTTTTAAGTATACTTACTTCCCCTGCCAACATTGACTAGTACTGCCGTTTCTTTCATTTTATTAAAGGCGGTTGCATTAAACAATCCCAATGTATCCTTGGTCAAGGGGGATGCAATGATGATGAAATCACTTTCCGCCAGGAGCGTATCGAAGTCCACCTTCTTGGCATTGAACTGCTCCTCGATATCCTGTCCAACGCGAGTCCGTGTGGTATATAAAACGCGGTCAATCTCGAATCCCATCAAACGCTTAGCCACCGCCTGACCAATTCCTCCAAAGCCATAGAAGCCCACGGTGGAGTCGCGAATGTCCTGACCCAGCATCCAGTTAAGATGGTCCTTATCCCATTTGTCACTGAAATTAGGGATCATGAATTAACGATATCAGGGTAGTGAGTATTTTGCATTACCTGTCTATCTTCCTTCGACCCTCTTGGAACCTTCGAGCTGCGGCGATCAATAGACCCACTGTAAGATCGGCTACCGCAACAGTGAGCATCGCGGGAGTACTTCCCAAAGGAATACCCCGTTTCTTTATCTCTGGCACATCCACATTGTTTATCCCCGAGGACATGGTAGATACCGCCTTTAATTGCGGACCAGCGGCATCCAGAATCTCGGCATTGAGTATGTCCCGACCACCCCAAATAACAGCATGAACTCCCTTGATCTTTTCTAGAATTTCCGGGCGATTTTTTGGAGGTTCATTTATCACTTGCAGGATCTCGCATTGCTCCTTCAGGATTTCAATTCCCTCTGGCGGAACATCGGTATGCGCTACCAGCACTTTAAACGGCTTCGTTGCAGACATTTTAAGTTTTTCTGGTGACTAAAAGATATTATTTGATATGAAAAACAATTACAAGTGCCACTTTTGAGAGATAATCACTGAGCGGAGAGTTCCGAAAATTCTCTTCATTCGGAAGTAGTTTAAAAGCTTTTGGTTTGCTTCTCCTCCCTGAAGCTCTTAAATTTGTGAAAATTTCAGTATCTGTTAGCACCGAAATTCTATTCTCTACGTTTGCTAAACGACTGACTTCTATTCGCTCTGGCACCGGACTTTTATAGAGCAGCAGATATCGCAAGCCCCTATCTCAGAAAAAGCTGAGAGCACAGCGTTTGAAGAGCTTTTATGGATAGTTTTGGTAAAAGTAATAATTTGCATAATTATTTACTTGTTGCATTTAAGAGGAATTATTCAATCAATCCATTAAAGTTCTGCGTACTATGTTCGACATTTATTTCTTTAATATCGTTTAGTTCCGATCCGAGTATTCATATTTTACATCTTCTCAGTAGGCAGGCCTTATCATGGGCCTCCCTTCGATGGCATTCAAAATATTATTGGCAGCTAGCAAACTCATTTCAATGGTAGTCTTCATTGTCTGAGTGCCCATATGGGGAAGGACGACTGTAGAAATGGAAATACTACTTTAGTTCACCCAGCGAGGAGGACTATCAAGTATTTTCACAGATCCTAACTTACCACAATTGGGCAGTTTGAGAAGAGGACTATTGGCGGGCAGTGGTTCTGGTGTGGTCACATCCAAGCCAGCGGCAAAAATTGTACCAGTTGTCAAGGCGTGGTGGAGGTCAGTTTGATTTACCAGACCTGAAAAATTCTATGGATGGGCCCCACGTTCATAAAGTTCTTATAATACTACCTCCTCTGGCCACATTGACAAACACAGAGCTCCTCTTCATCAGGTCAAAAGCCTTTCCATTGAACTTCTCCCTAGTTTCGTTTGTAAGCGGAGCAGCTACCACCAGGAAGTCACTTTCTTGTAAAAGTTGTTCGAAGGACACGTGCTCTGCCTTGAAGTCGCCATCGTTCTCCTTTCGGGTGCGGGTATGGTAGATGATCTTGGCAACATCCCAGCACTGCAAACGCTTGGCGATGGCCTGACTAATACCGCCAAAACCAAAGAAACCGATGACTGAATCGCGAATCTCCTGACCCATCATCCAGTTGATCTGCTCGATTTTCCATTGGGACCTGTAAATATTACGCTCCAATATTCAAGCGAATCTCATAAATGATTTGGTTAAATTCAGGTACTAGGTATACATATTAATAGGTATGTTAGTAGAATAACTGTAGATAGCCAACATACCGGCAACCCCTACCCAAAAAGCTGCCAATACTAAAAGCTTCTGAAGCAAAAGCGCCCATCAGCTGTTCTCACCTCTCTATTTCGGTGCGACCGGCGTGAAAGTGACGACCGGCTGCAATCATCAAACCAATGGCGAGATCGGCCACCGAATTTTTCACCACCCCGGGAGTGTGGCCCAATGGGATTCCCCTCCTTTGAAACTCGGGAATATCCACAAAATCGATTCCGGAGGACATGGTGCTCACGCAACGCAGCTGGGATCCGGCAGCATCGAGGATTCCGGCATTCAGGGGCTGATAGTGCGCCCAATAGATGGCATCCACTCCGGGCACCTTCTGCAGGATCTCCTCCCTCGAGGGCGGCACACTCTGGCAGATGACGGTTTCCGCTCCACGGGATCGGAGCAGTTCCAAAGCCGGAGCAGGGACATTTGGATGCGAAATCAGCACTTTGAAGGCCCTGGTCGCGCGAGACATTATGGGGGAAACTTGGGCCTCAATTATCAACTAGCAGCGGCCAATTGCAATTCTAAACTGTTAAGTGGAAATTTCCGAAATAACAATTCAAGCTTTTTCTGTGCCCCGCTCTTAAGCTCCATATTTGCTCTTAAGCTTTTACATTTTAATTTGCTCTCATCTCTTGAAATGCTCATTGCCATTTGCTAAACGTTTCTATACACTTTTTTTTGGATATTACTACAGTATTGCAGTAAAAACAAGTGTAAATTTATGAAATAATTTATTCATATATTGCTTTACATTTTATATGTTACATAATCAAATGTAACAATGAACAATTCACTGAAAAAGCTGTATATATAATTTATGTGAATATATATAGCGATTTTTCTAGGGCTTTACCTAAGTATTTCGTATTAACTAGTCAAGCTATGCCATTGATTAGATTCCCACACACTGAAATGAAGCACTTAGCACCAGGAAGTAGTTGTACTTTTAATTGCAACTTTATTTTCACATCTACTGACAAGCCAAGGTATTGTTGGGCTGGCATCCCGAACTGGTTAGCGCTAGAAAGTCGTATTCTCCATATAAATTTACTAGTAGGCGGGCGACAACATGGGCTCCCCAGCCAAACCGCGGAGCACATTATGGGCAGCAATGGTGGACATATCGGCACGGGTGCGCTTCGTGGCGGATCCAATATGGGGCAGGACGACTGAAAGTTACGGAAAAACATGAAGTGGTTAGTGCAAGATACGATTACCCAAACCAAGATAACAGTCGCTCAATAAATAAAAAAAGGGGGACATTAAAGGTCGACAAGGACGCAGAAATATGATAAAACTAGACAAAAAACGTTACCCTATTTGTTTGTAACCTTCAAGAAACCTTAATGAAATCTTTCCAAAAAAAACCTTTAGACATTGTCAACCACTGAAGAGATAAGACAAAATCTTTATATTGATAAGGGGCCAGAAATACGAGTATTTGCTAGGGGGGACTTAAGAGCAACTACAGTTTTATTTTCCTTTTCCCACTCACCAACATTGTCAAGCGTCAGCAGCCTGTCCTTGGGCGACAATGGTTCCGGATCCGTGACGTCGAGTCCGGCGGAAAAGATTCGTTTGGACTTCAAAGCCTCGTAGAGGTCATGTTGGTTGACAATTTCTGAGGGATAAAATAGGGGGTATACTGGTTTAATTCTGTCAAGAAACCCAATGGGCACTGGAAACTTACTGCCTCTGGCAATATTAATCAGCACAGCAGTCTCCTTCATCTTGTTGAAGGCGGTGGCATTAAAGACGCCCTGTGTGTCCTTGGTCAAAGGAGAAGCGATCACAATAAAGTCACTCTCTGCCAGAAGCGTATCGAAGTCCACTTTCTTGGCATTAAACTCCTCCTCGATCTCCTTGTCAACACGACGGCGGGTAGTGTACAGCACGTTGTCAATGTCGAATCCACCCAAACGCTTGGCAATAGCCTGACCAATGCCTCCAAAGCCGTAGAATCCCACGGTGGCGTCACGAATATCCTGGCCCAACAGCCAGTTAAGATGGTAGTTTTCCCACTTGTCACTTTGAAAACGCAAGAGTAACAAGTTAGGAAACTTAATGGTATACGAATTTAAAAGTAAGGATTGGGTTATCAACAACAAAATATTTTCCAAAAATAGGACAGACGACAGACATGGTAAATCGACCTGGCTTGCAATCGTTTCAAGGTCAGAAACGCTTTCTGCAAGTCACACAAAGTTGAAAATAAAAAGTTCAAAATGTAATTAAATTACACGTTTTTAAGTCATAAGTATTGGTTTGCAACAAGCATCATGACTAAATAGTCAATATTTGACAGCAAAAAAGATTGTTCAAATCAAGTCTGTAGGATAATCGAAAACGCTACTAATCAACTACTATACTCACTTGTCGATCGTCTTGCGACCCTCGTGGAAACGGCGACTGGCGGCGATCAGGAGACCCACTGCCAAATCGGCCACGGCGGTGTTGAGAACGGTGGGCGTGTGTCCCAGCGGGATCTTGCGCCTCTTGACCTCCGGCACATCGACGTAGTCGATGCCCGCCGACATGGTGGAGATGGACTTAAGCTGGGGGCCGGCGGCATCGAGGGCCTCGGCATTGAGGGGCTCGTGTCCACCCCAGAGAACGCCATCCACGCCACGGATTTTCTCCAGCAACTCCGCCCTGTTGGTGGGAACACTGTTCACCTGGATGATCTCGCAGTTCTCCTTCAGCAGGTCAATGCCCTCCTGGGGAACCTCGGGGTGTGTCACCAGGACCTTGAAAGCCTTTCCAGCGGACATGGTGCGGTTCTGGCTCTGATTTCTGCTGCCCCTGCGTGGGAGGGAGGCATTACTATCGGCGACCAGCAAGGCCACAAGAAGTGGCAGCAGGAACTGGGCAATCGATCTCATCTTGAAGTGTTGCGATCGAAGTCGAGTGTTGCTACAGACTGAACTTTCAAGCGGCATACGCACCCAGCTTTAAGGAGCGGCGAGAACGGAAAGCCGCTGATCCGACTACTCCGACCAGCGATCGCAGCCGATAAACCAATGAACCTGTTTAGCATTGCAATCAGCGCTCTCCTCTCTCCCTATATGTACTTATGTATATGTTTGTAGGCGTTCAAGCCGCCGATGTGAGCAGCTGATGTGATTCTGAGCGTTTCTCTTCTACTGCGTATAAGACGCACAACTGGTTTGAGAACTAATCTATAATATTGGAGCTTTATTGCGGTGAATTGAAGAAGCTTGAATAAGACAAGCTTATTTCTGGACCAATAACAATAACCAATTGCCAAAAATAAGCATTCTAAAATTAAGTTTTAATTCACTGCATACATGGACCAAATTAAAAACATTACGAAACAAAGATAAATTTATCAAAGACTCTGCAACCAATTATTATGGCTCAAAAAGAGACAATTAATTCAGTGGAAATACGATTAAGTACTGAACTCAATAATTCTGATTTCGAGTAGCTAAATAGTAGTCAGTACTGAAAATATAACCAACACCCATGTTGGTAAGTTTCAGAAAATTAGTAAGCTACTCAAACGGGGGGTTAGGTTATTCGGTCGCTATCTCCGCACTTGAGGCACATTATGGCGAAATTCCCGAAACAAAATCTTTCAGATATGTTCGCATCTAATCACTTTTCCACGACTCATTCCATTCAATACTTTTGACACTTTTGGTGGTTTTGATGGTTTTTTAGCATTGTTTATGGGAGGGAATGGAAAAAACCCACACAAATATTTTAATATTAATTACACTCTGCTCAAAGTTACTAACGAACAAAGCATCACTCTTAAAAACTCTCTTAACTAAAAGGTTTAGGACAGCAATTGCCTCACCAGAACTACTAAACAAGTATTGTACTATTATTATTTTGTTCTTTACACTATGCTACACTCTGCCTCCAAACTCATTCGACGTGAAAATTAAACTAAAACTTTTTTCCATTGCCATGAAATGAAAGCTCGCGGATCCGATTGAGTTTTTAGGTTCTCTTGGTATGTACTTTCTCTTACCGTGTCTCTATAGAACTAGAATACTTTTCAGTTTTGCGTTTGCCGCACGACTGAGACTAGACCCCAAAGCTTAAGCCTTTTATAGAACCCCAATAGTATCGCAAATGAATTATCAATTCCCAAAAAAGAGTTAACACAGGAGATAAATTGAGGCAATTTGTTTGTTTTGGGAATAATTTGACAGCATAATTATTCGGTTTACATTTAATGTAATGATGAAATGGGTGTACAGATGTTTCTAGAATACAATGCATACATGCATACATGAAATAATTAAGACTACGATTAATACGCGATCTAAGAAACGTTTATTTTGTCGTAAAAAACACCAAAAAAATACATTCCAAAATATCCCTTAAATCTCAGCTAAAAATGTAATTTACTATTTAACATATTATTGGGGTTATATCAACCGGAATTCTAGTGCTATCAGCGATCGGCGATTCCCCCTGCGATTAGACAGACCCTCATTGGCCATCCCTTTCTTTCGTTGCACACTGCGCTTTGCCGGCACTCAACAGTCCGTCCCTTTCCAGCTGCTTATCTCGCAAGGCTCCTTATCGGTGCGAACGGGACAGAGGCGGAACTCTTCGAGGGAGTGAGCAGTTGGGAAAGCTGCGCGCCTGCTCGAAATACCAGTTGGGGACTTTTCCCATGTGCTCGCATGCAATTTCCAACTGGAACGGGCACCACCGCAGTTGGAGCCACTGGAGCAGTGGAGCCATTTGGCCATTTAGGCGTGGTGCCATGGAGCCATGGAACGTGGAACCTACGCGACCAGCACTATTTCGCAGTTAAGTACGTTTTTTTGTGAGCGGATCTGCTCAAATTTTGTCCGCAGAGCAGCAGGCGCACAGCGTTGGCCAACGCACCGCGCTGTACCCCTTTTTATGTACGCTTTTTCGTCTGTGTGAAAGCGGCGGCAAGAACCGTTCGCGTTGGCGTCAGCGTCGCCGTCAGTGACGAGCGTCTTGTCTATAAACTAGCTAGAACTTAGTGCCCAATTTAAATATAATTTAAATTGAAAACTAACTGAACTAACATATTTAGTGAACAGTACATATGCATACACACAACGCTAGGCATTTCCTACATAATGGATGACTAGATATGATTGAATATACCTATGTACATGCACATACATATATACAAATAAAGGTATTATTCAATCAATGTTCATTTTAATGTTATTCAATTCAGTGTTGAAAGTATTGATATTGATCGGTTTATGGCACTGTTGCTATACGAACAATTACTGACATAACTTTTCTGGAGCTACGACTTAGTACATATGTACTTTTAACTATGCCTTCACTGAAAGTTGTGTACTTCATCTTACCTTTGAGATCTGGCCTGAAATGAAAGCGAAACGAAAAACCAACAAAATCTTAGCGCTTTGTGCGAGGGTGGATTTTTTTGTTGTCGTGACGCCGTGCTGCGTCGCTGGTTGCTGTTTCTTCGTCCCCCACTACGGTTTACATACATATGTATTTTCTTCATGCCTTGTTCTTTTGTTTCGTGGCGATTGTGCCGCACATTGGTGCTTTTCTCGTTTTATGCTTTCCTGTTACCAAAACACGATGCGTCATTTTGACTGACGTAACCGGAGACAACATTCCAATTGGAGACAGCTGTCTATCAGACGCGACCGTCGTCGTCGTCGTCGTCGTCGTCGTCGTCGTCGCTGTTATCGTTATCGTTCCCTGCTGTTGTTCTTCCTGTTGCTATGGCCGTTGTCGGCGGGGCGTTGTTGCTTACCGTTACGTCTGCTGCCGCCGGCATTGCCAGCGCTAAGCTGCGGTTTGGTGAACAAGTAATCAGCAACTGATGACAGCAGACAGACGCCAACGAGAGTGTGTGCGGCGGACAGAGAAGAGAAAATTGAGAGAGATAGTGATGGTGATAGAGGAGGCGGACAGCGAAAGACGGGGAAAACGGCAAAAATGGAAATGGGAAGGGCATCACTCGATCTCTCCACTAAGTCTTCGGCTTCACAAACGTGCATACATATACATACATATGTATATGTACATACATATGTATTTATCAGATAGGATCTTGGAATATTAACAAGTCATCGATTACAATATATAATATTACTGCAGCTTCGATATCATCCCAAACTGTCACGAAGTATACTTTGAATATGAAGACATTGTGCATAATTGGGCATACTTTTAGGCGCATTTCCGGGTAGTGCTTATGCAATAAAATCAAACTTGTTTACTCACCTTTCTGACCTTAAAAATGTACTTAAAACCTCGCTGGTTGCATTCACAAGGTAAGTTTGGAAGTGCTTCCCCACGGGGCACAGTCAAGCTTCCCCAGCACTCAGCGGGTTAAAGTCAAAGGTCAAGGGCAAGTTGCAGACACCTAAGCATCATCCGCAAACATCTACATACATACATACATACATACATATCTGTACTGCTTGCGCCGCATTCTGCTTGCTTCATATTTGGCGACAGCAGCAGCGGGAATCGCAAATGGCGGCCGAGCGACAAAGCTGCAAAGCGAGGCGTCGCGCACTCCGCGCAGGCGCCTTCGGAGCGCCCAACTCCACTCTGCGGCCAGCCAAGGAGGCCAAGAAGAAAGGAAAGTGCGACGTGCCGGGCCACAAAAAAAGTGGCCAACCGTCACCGATTTTTATAGTGTAGGCTCCCTAAAATTGACGCGCAACATTGAGGCAGGTCCCTCTACGCGATATAACGGAACAGGCGAACAGAGTCGCCAGCAGCGAGATACCCCAACGGAAGACAAAAAGCGAGAGCGAGCTGTGTCTGTGTGTCTATATGTCTGTGCGTGTGGTGGTGGGCCCCAAGTCGATGGGGTGCCTACACACGTCACAGCTCTATGAATAACCGAGCGCGAGAGCGGGAGCGGGAGTGAGCTCCACCACAAGCTCCACAAAAGAGAGAGAGAGACAAGTAGAGTTGGCGAGCGTGGGAGTTGATAACCACTTGCATATGTGCAAGCACAGTGCGTCCTCTGCACGGAAAAACCAGTAGAAAATAATTTTTTTTAAACATCTTTGTACCGTTTAAAACACAAATATTTTACATTATACATACATACGTACATATTATTTGTAGGTTCGTAATGTGATGGCTTTATTAAGCTTCAATGTAAGTAAGTAAGTATTCCAATAAAAAGTAACCTGCAGGTTATCCACTGTAGTCATTCCCCAGATTTCAGTTGCTCAGTGAAGTATGTACATACTCGTACGTACATAGGTGTGTAGCTACTACAGCTCTGTTGGCTTTGTAATGATGTTAACATTGACTGACGTCAGGCACGGGTCATAATTTACATGTCTCTCTCTGCCGGTTGGTTTTTGTGTTGCAGCACATGCTAATTATGGGAATGCAAGTGTTTTGTTTTCGCTGCATTTGCGGTTAAGGAATTGGGAACACCTGAAGGGGGGTGGGAAAATGGGTCATGTATGCGGCTGTTTCTTGGGCTGGAACAAACGGATTCCCTTACAATACAAAATAAAAGCCGTTATTGCTTTGGACACCTTTTCACATTCAACAAGAATTTAAGTTTCCTATCACTTAATGGATGGCTTGAAAATATCGTCATCAAATGTTTATATTTTACTAAGGATACGGTACTCAGTCTTTATAATCTTGATTGATCTTATTTCAACGAAGAGACTATTGACCACAATTTTGATGTATGTACATATGTATGTATGTATGTATGTACGCTACACACGACAGTTGTGAAGCTAGGTATTTGTGGTATTCAGAAATGTAATATAGAGCAATGCATAGTTTGTCGGTTAAAAGCGTGCAATGAGTAGATTTGATCGTTTTCCCGATAAAACACTTGTTAACCGGTATTGGATCTATACATTTTGACATATGCTATAAAAGGCCGGCACAATAATTTGCTTGGCACACAATAATGTTTGCTATTCTGCTGACTCTCATCTTGGGGTCTACGGACATTTTAGCCACAGACTATATATTACGGGTCGAGGATCCAGATATCTACACGCCGTGCAAGGACGGACCTCCTGGATCTATTAGTCTGAATGAAGCCTTCGACGTAAGCGAAATGACGGCTGAAATGGATGAGGAGGGGATTCATGTGTCCGGAAATATTACAACTACATGGAGCTTACCGCGCACGAATCGAATTTCTGTACGTCTATTCCGCCTTAGTCCTTTCGGTTTCGTAACAATAATTTTGTTATTCTTTAGGCCAAGATGAGTGTGCTCCACTTTAACCGCGGTAACTGGGAGCCGACCGTATTTAACACCCTGACGCCGGACTTCTGCGACGCGATGTTCAATCCAAATCAGTTTTGGTATAAGTACTGGTTCAAAAATTTTGAAAACCGCGATGAAATCCAACAAAAATGCGTCGCTACACAGGGTGTAAGTATAGTAAGCTCGCTACCGATATACAAATTAATTCGAAATGGAGTACTCTTTTTAGACCGTTCTGATGTACAACCCCTTTGTTGTGATTCCGCGACTAAATAATGTCATGGGACCCATTCTCAAAGGACGCTATAAGGTAGTTTTCCTGTTTGAAGCATTCAACGAACGTGACGAACGGCAGCCTGTATCCGTGTGCTTCGAGATCTCGGGCGATGCTGAAAAAATAAAGAATTGATCATTTCAGGATTTCATCAGTCGTAAATTATCGGATACTATGTTTGGTCTTAATAATCCTAATTGAAAATAAAAATAAAAAAGGTGCTTCTAAACACAAATATCAACATACACGTATGTAAGGAAACTGTATGTAAATGAAACAAGAGCGAACTCTATAGACGATATCCTTGGCTATCAGATACCCGTTACTCAGTGGGCATACAAGTACAACTTAACTAAATCGCCCAAAATAAAAATCCTTGTCGACATCAGCAAATGAAATGGAATCTCTATTGAAAACAAGTCCAATACTGCAACTTCGTTTTGCAATGGATAACTACATAACTATTTGTAATCCAATTACTAATGTGTATATTATTTTTGTATATTTAGCAAATCAGATATCGCTGGATTCGTAATAATTTAATGTTATTAACAACGTTGTTGTTGAGAGAGCACTTATATAATTCATTAACAAATCCAACTTCCATGGACTTCCTAAATTTAAAGCTAACACGCATACCATGAAAATACGGAATATTCCAAACTTATTTTGATGACATCCGCGATAACCCACAATGTAATGTTATTCCTTAATTATGACAGCATGTTTCCCCGCCTATAAAACCTATATAAGGTAAGATCGCTCCATTAAAAATCTTTGCAAATCCGGTGATTGCTTTTGTTAGTTGCCGCAGCGCTTGTACCACGGATTACTATTTGGTGGGCGAGGATCCGGAAGTATAGTCGCCATGTATGAATGCCCCGCCCGGTTCGATTATCGTCATGGAAGCCTTCGACACGGACAATATGGGTTTCTACGAAGACCAAAACGAATGGGGCTTTCCGACTCCCATTTAAATACCAGTTTCAGGGTGATGTACTGCAATCGCGCAGTTTGGAAATCCATTGCAATAAGCCAGGTCATTAGGTCTGTCCGTCCGTCCGTTTGTCCATATGAACGTCTATAAAAGCCAATACACCGATTAGACCGATTTTAGTAGGCAGGTGACAGCATTAGCTCACCGGCCTGTCCTCGGAGCACATAAGCCGAACTTCATGAAAAGAAAAAAAGGAGATAAGGATATATGAACGTCGAGATCTCAGATCTCAACTGTATAGGCTAGGAAGGCAAGTTTGTTTCCTGATGTTGCCATTATTTTTATTATTATTATTTTTAGTTTATTATTTCTGTTGCCAATTTCTTTCAATATGCCAAAAAGAACGTTGAACTTTATGCACTTCCACTAGCTGAGTAAGGGGTATCCATAGTCTGCTGCATTCTCTCTTGTTTTTTAAATAATTAACGAATTTATCGTTCGTGTTCTATTTACTTATGACTAAGGCAAAAATATATCGCATGATTTCAGCTTTCGTGGACAATTAGATGATTTCGGATTAAAAACTTGAAATATGTTGTGCAGTTTTGTATTGGAATTAAAAAATAAAACCTGTCTCCCTCTATAATTTCTTCTTATGTAAGTTAGAGTGAATTTGCGATGACATCTGGGATTATGGACAGTGTAATGTTAATCCGTAATTAGCCCTAATTAGTTCGGAATTTTCTATATATAGGCGGATCAACAATATCTAGCCAGGCTAAAAGTCTTCAGCCCTGGTGATTCTCTTTGTAGTCCTGGCCAACACTTGGGCAACGGATTGATTGGATCAGATTGAGGATCAGGCCGAACTTTTGCAAAGTGATGTTTGACGCAGATCAGTACTGGTTCAAGTGTTGGTTAAAAAACATACGAAACCGAGAGGAGGTTCGTGAAAAATGCTTGAAAGTGAAAGATGTGAGTATGTTCATTATTGTGGATGCTTCACTTTGGCGAACTTGCTGTTCATTGCAGACCGTGCTGGTGTATGATAAGTTTTTGATGCTCCTGCAGCTAGAAAATGTCAGTACTTCAAGCTTACAGGGGCGCTATAAGGCGGTGATTACTTTAGAGGCTTTCGATGAATATAATGTTTTTGTGTTGAAATAAGAGGCGAACTTGAGAGGGTTAAGTAGCTCCACAATTTTTAACTTTAACCTTATTTTTATTTGCTATATATACTTTCTAACCATTTTACCATTTAATAATACATACAGTCATACGAAAAAACACGACATATATGTTTTGCCATATTTGTTTTTCTAGTTCCAAAGGTATCCAAAGGTCCACAAAATGCCGACCCATTACACCATTACGGTTTGGTGATATTCTATATTATTATCCCTGCTTTCAAGTCAAGCAACTTAAAACAACGAACGGCACAGAATAACAGACTGGGGATAAAATCATTGAATTTCCACTGATGTAAGGATAGTTAAAATCTAAACATTTTTAGAGAACTAAATACAGTTTGTTATAAAGTCGACATTGGAATTGTGGAAAACATTGAAGCTGTCGTTATTAAAACACCAACACTCAACACAATCAGAGTAGAAAACACAATTCACAATCGACAGGATGAACACAAAACACCAAGAAATGTCTGCTTCGAGTAGCAGCCTGCACTCCCACAAGGTGGAACCCAAAAAGTACTCACCACAGGAGTACAGGGAGAAAATCCTTAGCCTGTTTCCGCTTCCGCCGAGACCGGAAAATATGTGCCACGATGCGTTCGTGAAGAAGCTTCTGGAGCCATATGTCCAAGAGACCAAACAGGTGGCTCGGGCCGTAAAGATGACCCGCGATTCCACCGGGTATGAATCTAGTGACGATACGAACGAGGCGTTCCGGGCAAAGATGTACAAAATGAACTACTCGGCACGGGCCACCGTATACATGGCGCGGGCCACCTTAACCAGGATCAGTACCAAGTCGAGTCTCACTCCCGAGCAACGGGATTCGGCAGCCCAGACGACCCAAATGTTCAAGGTGCGCTTCGCCAACCTGATATCCGACTTCCGGAACGTCTGCATCATCTACCAGCTGCTGCAGCTGCAAGAAATCCTCAACGTGATGCGGGAGTATCCGCCAGCTGGCACCAATCCCAACGACACTATCTTCGGATGGTCCTACAAGGAGAATCTAAAGCGCTTTGAGCAGCAACCGAGCACGGTGTATGTGGACATTCTGGAGAAGAACAAACCGGAGGCCACGCTTGACGATCTTAAGTTTTATGTGGATTTGGGAGAGCTGATCGGTCTGGTACAGGCCCTCCTAGACAATGTGATCTACGACAGGGATCTCTGTGCGCCTAACGGCTTCATGGACCGCCTTAAGTGAGTTGGCGGAAAATCTATTTGCATACTTTAAGGTTTGATCCATTCCTTAAGCATGTAAGATCTTTATAAGCGTGATTTACTAAAAGAGAACATATCCCCAAGGGACACCCAAGTGGATATCGACAAGCTGATAGCCGTGCCCTACGAGACAATAATGGCCGAACACGATTCATTACTTGAGGAGAAGGAAAAAAAGAATCGGGTGGGGAAGTTCCACAATCCCAAGTTAACGGCTAAGCAGCATGTACTTAACAAGGAACGATTTCAGATAGACGGTAAGTTGTTCAATCTAACATTATGTCCCTAAGGCATTCAACACCCTTATCTATCGTGGACAGTCATGAGCCCAATCGAATCACGCTATAAGGTGAATTGGACCCACGATATTGTGGAACAGGGGCAATACATTGATTTCCTACGCTGCAAGGTTTGTGCTTAGATCGTGTAACTGATCTGATAGCCTAATCTGTGGCTTGTCACTTTGTTACTTAGGTCCTTTCCGACGAGCTAGAAAAGATCGAAGAGCTGACGACCAAGGACTTGAGCGTGTGGAGGAGCTGCCATTTGGAGTACGTCACAATGATCGAACAGTACAAGAACCGCATCAATGCGGTTCAACAAGCCTTCGACGACGACATGGAAACGGCCGAGAATAAGTTGCAGGTGACCATCAACAAGGTGAGCAAGTGCAAGGAAGACCTGAGGTCCTACCAGGAAAAAGTTGAGGATTTCCATCTGAAAATAGAAGAGGTGCGCGAAAAGATTGCGAAGGAGGTGGAAAAGGAGCGTGCCCGTTTGTCAGCTGTGAGTAGTAGATATGCAACTTTAAACGCAAGATATAATATAATGGAAACAACACTTTCCCACTCATAGGCACGAGTTTCTAAGCGAATGTCCAGGATATTGGCAAGGCAGAAGGAGGAGAAGAAGGCGGCCGCAAAGCAGGCAAAATTGGATAAGAAGCTGGCAAGAAAAAACAAAAAATCTGAAGAATAGTATCATTCCTGCCAAAAGAATGCAATATTAAAGACCCTTTACCCCTTATTCAAAAATCCAGTAATGTTTATACATTGAAATTGGTTTTATAACTTTTCGCCTACAATAAAATTTATTAATTCCAGAAACTAAATTTGTATATAGATATATGTTGTATATAGTTCTGTAATCTGTTTCAATCTGTTTCTTAGCTTGACATAAAATAGTAGTTCTATTTAGATCAAATATCTTCCGCCCAAGTTCTGTCTGTCTCTCTATCTTATTTTCTAACACATTGCCCTGTTTACAGCATTTTCGATCGCACTAATTTATAGATATACATATACATAACTCTACACTAGATACATAAAGTTCCATTTCGTTTTTGTTTTTCTTTTTTTGTTGTTTTTGGAAGAAAGGGGTCCATTTAGAAACTAAAACTTTATACACTTGGTTTATACACAACGAATTTAGCGCAAGAAGGCTTTAACTTAGATAAGTAATAGGGTCTAACAAACTAAACAAGTAAATGGCTTAGTCTAGGTGTACATTTTAATTATAATAACCAACTAGTTTTGCATAATATCAAAATGAAAACCGCTCACAAAGTTAACATATAAAACACATAAAACACATAATCCATACACATCATTTGGTTAGGTCTGCGACTAAAACTAAACATTAATTAGTCTGAGGATTATAGGATGAGGGATATCCGAGTGGGTTGCTCCTTAATTGTTGGCGTGCGCCGTGCGCAGTTTGGCCCGCACGTTCAGATACTCGGGATTCACGTACTGCCGCTCCTCGGCGTCCTCCTGATCCTGCTTCTGAGCCGCCGCCTCGTGCTTCTGCGCCCGCTCCAAGATCACGCGCCCGAGCTCTCCTTTCAGTCCCGGAATCCCGCCGACGATGTCCGCATCCGGCGAATGTTGCTCGGCAGCGGCATGCCGCTCCTTCTGTTTGTCGTAGGCACGTTGCAATTCCGATTTCTGGTTGAGCACGCTCTTGCCGCTGGAATGGGTAAAAACCATTTCTTATTAGAGTTTGTTATATTTATTGTTATACAGAAACTTTTAATCCAATTTACTCACACTCTGGCATTGAACTTGAGCTCCCGGTGCAGCTCCTTGCGGTCGATGTTCTCCATGCAGGGATTGATGAGCTTCTTGGGCAGGATCAGCCCGTCGGAGTCCGTCTGGACGCCAGTGGGTGTGGCCGGCGGCGAGCTGGTCATGGACATCATCGTTCCGGCCGCGTTGTCAGCGTCCGCCAGACTGTGTCTGAATGCCGTATCTGAAAGATGGATGCAGAGAGTTCAAAGATTAGTGAATGGGTTCGCATTCTTTCCCACTTGTTGGCTACACTGAACAAAATTGATTTCCATTCATCAGACTCACAGTATTATGTTTAATAATGATGATTAAGTTTCGGTCTTACTTGTAATAACCTGAGCATGTCCATAATTATCTATATACGTGTATGTACATATGTATTTTCTGTGTGCCCATGGTCGCTGTCCCTCTGTTCCACTGTGCAAAGTTAAATTGGCACTTGGCCTTCCCCTCACAAATCAGTTCAGGCCTTAGCCACCCAACAATGCACGCAACAACCGCTCGAGAACCCAACAAAAACCCACAAAAGACGTCTAAAGCTGCGACGTCTTCGTCGTTTATTAAGGTTAAATATTTCTCCCCATTCATGTCATTGTCAATTTGTTATTACAAAAAAATAAACAAAATAAATAAAAAAGAGCAGCGTACAACAACAGCTGTAAGCCGTATACAAAATATGAGTGGCAGAGAAAAGAAACTCGATTCAAGTCAGCGGTAAAGTTCTTTCCGACCGTATTCCTCTTGTTCTGGTTGTGCTGTTCTTTTTGTACATTTTTTACCGAACCGTCACCAGCGATGAACTTCTGTTGTTCACCCATCATATTAACCCACATCGCGGCGAACAAGTTAGTCGCTCGAAGCCCAAAGCCTAAACTAGATTAATAGCCGATGATAAGGGACAGAGGAAAATAAATAAGAGGAAATAGCGCTGAAAGGGCAATGACATGGCTGAAATGGCTTCGGGACTGAGATGAAAATCGCAGTGGGTTCAATTTTCAATGGTACAATTTTTGCAAGAAAGTGCTGACTGGTGCAGCAGGGAACTGTGCCAAAAAGTCGCAATCTAAATGGGATTACATTTGTGTAAATCAGAGATAATTCCCAAATGCAAATCCTAATAAGTTTGGACTAAACCCAGATATCTAATTGCACAAACCATATTAAAGCTTTCAAGTTTAAAGTTTTATTTACTGTTTATCATACTTCCCAATCATTCGGAAAGCAAAATATACACGTATATTGGCAAACTAGTTCACACGAGTCTCAACATTTCTTCGAGGGTTAACCAACCTTAATTGCCATCCCCGCTCCGAGCTCGCGTTCAACAATCAATCAATCAATTTCATCAGTCATTTCAGACAATTCAACTAAATTATGGCTGATTCAAAGGAAAAACATTCAAGATTTGTACAGCAAACCGCCGCAAACAAATCTCAATGGCCATGAAAACACTGGGATTTACTGGTCAACCTTTGACATTTTAAAGCCCGCGGTAGAAATATGACAAAACCAGCTGTATCAGCGACTGCATTATGCATTATACCATGATGACCCATATGTGGCCCAATCGGAAATCGCTAGCAAATCCGTTTTGATTGATTTTCCTTCGACATCAAATACGAAACAGCAATCGCCGATGCCGGCTCGTAATTTGCATTTCCATTTATTCAGTGATGTCTGGTCCGGGTTACTCTGATAGTTTTGAATTGACCCAATGCCAACGAAATGCGGAAAAATCACGGAGGAGGGCCCGATGGGTATACAAGATTTGAATACCCTTGATTTTTCGCGTTCATATATCTTTTACAGTGATATATTCTACAGTGAGAAATATGAACACTGCAATACAAAAGGTTTAGAATCTGAAGAACAAGCACATCTATAGCACATATAGATCAGTTGAGATCTTAAGCATTCGTTTGAATTAGAATACCCGAAATAGCGAGGGTATTTCAATCAGTTCCAGACAAGGCTTCACTTCACTTCACTTACGATGTCCATCGTCGTACAACAAGTTTTCACTTGCGCAATCGAGTGGTTCGACTCGCCAGACCTCCGCCTTAACCCCCCACGCCACCACTCGGTTAGAAAATTGTGCGCAACTTGCTCCCATGTGGGTTAATGAGCTGCACATGTGCTGTGGGGTTTTGGTGTGAAATGAACGCAAGTGAAATAAACGGCGGGAACTCCAAAAGGGGCCGAAGTCGAAGACAACCCCACTCCAGCGTGGACAGACCAATCCAGACAACTCCGCCCCACCCTGGCTAATTATATGCTATTTGTTTTCACCGAATGACCGGAGCGACCCACTCTAAGCCACATAAATCAAGACAGCAGTGCAGTGCATTGTGGGCACAATTTATGACATGGCAGAGGGCTCTGGAATTATTATCATGTGCAGTCTCCAAGCGAAAGCTTTCTTTGAAGCGGCCTAGTCGTTTAACCAGGTTAGGGGACCAACAAGCCATGACAGCACAGTTAAAGGCAAGCCATTGTCGTGGAAGGGTTAACTGGCTCAGATCGGGCGATACGCTTCGCAAAGGGCAATCTCCTTAAAAAAAACTGAGCACTGAGCACTTCTGAGCCCCAAAATACTTAATATACTTAATATTTGTTTGCATTTCCCAGTCTTCTGCCACCTAAGTTCCTTTCAAAGTATATTTACACCTGAGGCTGAAAGACAATCTTATCAAGCGTGTGTGACGACATGTCTTTTCCGAATTTTCCACACTTTTACCCGTGTGTTCAGTGGCAGTACCTAATCAGTTTACACCATCTCCGAAAGCCAAGTCGGTGGAAGAGCCAAACAAATGGAAATGGACCCGATTTCACTGACTGGGAGAAGTGTGCACCTCTTTTGTCTGCCCATAAGAATGGCTTCAAACAGTGATGAATAAATGAACAAATGCGTGAATATATGCATAGGCGAATGAATTATTCACGCGGCAGCCTCTTGGGTTGACTCACTTTCAAAGATGGACATGCGGTTCATGATGTTACTGGAGATATTCGACGAGGGTCGCTGCATTTTGGCAATGTGCACCCTTCTTCCAGGTGCCACTATTAACTCGAACTATTTTTGTTTGATTAACACAGACCTAGCACATTTATAAATGAATATCTTGTGAATTTGTTATTTTGGAGGCAATTCACTAGCGAGTTGCTGCGTTTAGTAGTTTTCCTTCAAACAGCTGAGGTGGTAAGAGTGTTGCAGCTGGGCGCTAATTGTGGCTCACATCTTATAGCACAGTGACTTTCGCTTTCGTCGACGTTCTTATCAACGCAACAAACGGCTAAAAACTGTGAGCCGAGAAGGAAAATGTTGGTAACCGGACCCCTGCAATCGATTGCTGCTACTGCTGCTGCTGATGTAGCTGCTGCTGCTGCTGTTGCTGTTGCTGTTGCTGTAGCTGCTGCTGCTGTTGCTGCTGCTGCAACTTTGTGCAGTGGGACGCCAACACGTAACGCGTTTGGCTTGCTATTTTAGGCTTCCTCATTTGCAGCAGCTAACCAAACACGGCAGGGTTGCAATACGGGGTTGGGTTTGGGTTAGAGTTTGGGCTTGGGCTTGGGGCTGAAATGGGGGTTTTTCATGCCGCCGGACTGGCTTATGCAAGCCAAACAAACGGCCAAACAACAGCTGACCCAGATATGCATTTCAGCCACGAACCAAACGGAATACTTAGAACCTTAGCGTAGCCAGCGGCGAACTAAAGCCAAAACGGATTAAGTCCTTCAAAAAGTGAAAGCTCGTTGTTCTCAATCAAAACCCAACCTCCAAATGGCTGCACATGCTCCTATGAGCCTCGTACTGTCAAATAGTTACAAACCTACAAATTAACTAGTCCAACCTTGAAATACTCTTTAGTTATACTCTTTGCAGACACAAATAGTATACTGAATGAAACGCCCATCGCATATCATTCAACTGAAATAGGTGGCAGTTACGTATATTAACTAATAACTTTGCTCTTTTTGATAGAGCACATTCATGCCCATTCATTGACTACAAAGCAGTGCCTTAATTTGCAATACCCATCTTTTATAGCGCATTATGTCAGCGTGCAGAAGGATGTTGCATGTTGGATGTGGCATTTGGCAGTGGCAGCTGGGGGTGGCAGTTGGGGGTGGCAGCCTTGACCCGACGCTACAGCCCGTCTGCATAAAGGACACACATGTGTGCAGGATAACAAAGGCCCCGAAAAGAGCGTAGGGATGGGGATGGGGATGGGGATGGCGATGGACTCAGCCTCCTAGCGGCAGGAGCTTTCCGGAAGCTTGGCTCTCTTCCTCTCTTTCTATCCCTGCACAGCCATCTCTCTCTCTCGGGGATTTTGTAGGAGCATCGGCAGCCACCTCCTGGGGAAGAAAATGGAAAATCGACAGCCACGGGCGAGTGTTTTCCAGCTTCCGTTTCCTGGCCGCCTGGTGCTAATTGGCTCCATGGAGAAAATGGCCGCTCCACACACAACACAAACAAAGCGGCGGCCCCTTGGACCCGATTTCCCGCATTTTCCGACCCCTCCGTAAGATGGAAGTCCAAGACATGGACCAACTTCTTGGATGCCGCACAATCCAGAATAAAGTACCATCGGCAGGGGAAGTTGCTGCCACTCCAGTATTTCTCCAGCCTCGAAAATTGGTACGGTTCTTTCGCTGGATCAATGCTTTGAAGGGTGGGGCGGTGGTGGGGCCAAAGGGGCGGAACCGGGAGCCCGCCATTGAGCAACTCTAACTCAAATACTCCGCCTCAAATCAACCGGCGAACAGCAAATGGCACAGGCTGGATGGCAGACAGGAGCAACAGGAGTCGCCAAACAGGAGCTATGACGTCAGCAACAGGATAGGGCAGAGCGAGATAGGATAAGAGCGAGCGAGAGAGCTGTGCAGCAGTGTTAAAAGCTGATTGCACTGAGAGAATAAGCCTTTAATGCTTGCATTGTGAGAGAGTTTTCGAATGTACAAGTCTTTACTTGAAAGCTGCACCAAAACTGAATACATTATACAAAATTTTGAAAATTTGAAATATGTATAAAATAGTAATACATTGTACATACATATTTAAATACATATCTATAAGGAGAAAATGTATCTGTTTTTTTTTTGAAGTGTTTTGAGACCTGTTAGGAAGGTTTTTCACAGTTCAAAAGCACTAACAAGCAACTGATTTCTCTGTGTGCATAAAGCTTTTGCCTGCCTTAAAAGCTTTTGCTGCGTCTGCATACCTTCTTCTGCTGTGATGTCATATATTCGTCGACCCCTATGGAACACTCGCTCCATCACTATCGCTTCCATCAGGGGTTTGTGCGCAAAACATCAATAAATAGATTTCCCTGATTTTTCAACAGGGCAGCAGAAATGGCAGCAGCAGTCAGGTAAGAAACAATCACAAGTCGTTGCCAACAAAACACCCCCAAGCCCCGTGATGCATAGATATTCCACAACAGCCGCGAAAGCTTTGGGTAGTGTGTTTCCACAAAGGGGCTCGTCGGCTGGCTGTGGGCTAATCAGCTGTTCGTGTGGTCAGGGGTGAAGAGGTTGCTAATTTCCACAAAAGATTCCATATGTAGCCGGCCAAAAAAAAATAATTGGGGTTGGTTCTATCTATTTGCTTACCACAAAGTGGGTGTGTTTGCCTGCTGCAAATATTTAGACAGCCCGGCCAGAAACAACAGAAATAGAAACAGGCCAAAACAGTTCAATAAATAAACCAGCAAGTGAAGCTTGTGTTTTGGCTAAAAGCAAATTTGTGTATGATGAGTCGTTTTGGTAAAAGTTTCAGCCCTGCGCCGTCGGAAAAATGTTCAACACTTTAATACCAATATTTTCACAACTTTAAAATCCATCTTGTTGGCCATTATGGAATGGAAAACAAGCTAGAAGAAAGTGTCTCGAAGAAGCAGAAAAAATTAATTGATGGGTAAACAAAGATTGTTACAAATAATCTGTTATGTCACTATCTTAAGGATGTCATGTAAGGTATAATTTAAAATATTTCCTTTTTAAGGAAGTTGATTACTAATATAAGCTACTTTCCCTATTACTTTGGTCATCAGACCTATTCGCTCAATAGTCCCTATTTTCACAAGTATAAACCACATAGCCGTGGACTCGTTAAAGGCGCGTGTTAGTCATAGACATTTTATATTTACTATTTATTTGTGTTTGGCACATTGGCTTGTGTTTGTCTGGCAACAAATAGCACGCAAGGCTTTTTCTATTAACCAACCGCCCATACCACCCCCATTCCCTTCGAGGGTTTCAAGTCACTCGTCCGAGGGTCTACACCCCCGCATTCCACCTTGTAACAAATTTTTTCTTCAATTTTAATGGCGTGTCAGAATTTATTGGCCACGTTTAGTCGGCCGTTTGAGCCACACGCCCGTCGCTAATTATCCGGCAGGTGAGTCATGAAATTAGCTAATCTGCCACGCCCCCTACCCACCGCATCTGGTTTTATTTTTTGCTTTTGTGGTCAATCAACCCAGCGGGAGATGCAACCACAGGAAGTCGTCCAAGTGGCCACAGGCATTCGGTAATGTAAGTCAGTAAATTCCCCAGCTTCGAAATGGCTTACTGGCTTTCACCTGCCCCGCCCCCTTACCGCCCCTCACCACCCCTCACTAAACTGTCCACTACAGCCACTCATTCAGTTGCACAGCAACTAATTTTCCGCGTCGACATCGTTTGTCGTCTTGTACGCGCTTTCAATAACAATTTTCAGTTTAATTTCTTGCATTTTTTCTCTTTTAATTTTTGGCTATTTGGCTTTTTGGCTGAGCGGCTTGACAAGTGGGCATAAATAACGAAATAAAAGAAACCGGTCAAAGCCCAGTCAAAGTGTATAAACCGAAAACAGTTGGCATTGCGCAATGGGAAAGCCTCGAAATGAATGAAATAAAGCCTGGCAACGGGACTCCCACGTTTGCTGGGAATTCGGGGTCGAAACTGTGAAAAAATCGCCCTGACTAACTCCCTGAAAAACTGACCTTTCCCTGGAACTCATTTTGGCCCCAAGCCGCGATCAATTCCGAGAAATCGGAACCCAGGCATCAAATGCATTTATAGATCTAAACAGCGCTTTGCTTTATAAACAGAACAACTCAGCAGCCCCACACATGTGGCATTCCGAATTCAGCATTCCGCATAAACAATAACACAAGCCATTCGACCGACCCCACACCACAGATACAATTTTTGAACAATAAACAGAAAATTTGTTTTTGCCGCGAGTCGGAAACGTTTATGCTTCGAGCAACTAGAAGGAAATGTCATACTTGGCTCGACTATAGCATACCAAGTGTGCTCAAAAACAATTATTTGAAACAGATAAATGAATACATAATTATCATTTATTTATAGTACAATATGTCTTGGAAGTCTGGTAATAATTTGTTTAACAATGAAAATATATACAACATATTTATCTGTGATATATACAACTTAAAAAGTTATACACCAATTGATTAATATACCCGACATACCCCGCATAGCAGAGAACACTAGGTATCAGGCAGCGGCGCTGAGCGAGTCCATTAAAAGAATTTCGTAATCAAAATCCCGCATCGAGCCAATCAAGCTAAAAATTCTGAATCCATAGCCATGCGGGTGCAAAACGCTTATCAGTCGGAATAATAATAGCTTGGACAACTACAATCAGCGAATGAAATAAATTTAATAATCATTTTTATGACTGTTCTTTCGAAGCTTTATGGAAATTTCTTACTAGTTCATGTAGCTAAATAATCTCAAGCTTCTCTAGGGAATACGCGATTTGGGCAAATATTTGGCCATGAATAAGCATTAAACTCAGACGTCAGTTTAGATAAGAGGTTCTTGTTATCTGGATATCATAAAAAACATAATATTTGTTCTGCGTGCCTTGAATGAGAACCTTCGAAGAATTTTAATGGCGAAAAGCGTAAAACTTTTAGATGTTCCTAGTAAATACCATTCGATTTTATGCTTTCATTTACGTATGTTGCAGGTTTATTTTGTGTATTTTATGGATTCTAAATACGGAACACTATAATGAATTTCTTTATGGAGCACAATGAAAATGTGTACGAGTATGTTCGAAAATTCTTTGAAAATGTGAGTTTTCGAATAGCTTTTTAGATCTTAATTTCGCACGTTTCAATGTATAACTACGTGTAAGTATGTGTGTCAAATAAAATATTGTTCTGTGGCTTAAGCTATTCAATTAAACTGGCTTCTTCTTAATTATTATGTATACATTTTATAATCATACACATCCATCCAAATATCTGAATAAGACTCTTTAAATAGCCTGTGCATCACGCCTGCTGATTTCATTCCTTACGTATTTCCTCCAAAATCAGATTTTCACATGATTATGGCTGCATTTATGACATAATATAGGGGTCATTAAAAGCGAGTACGTCGGCTGCCGCTGGTCGAAATGGGTCATTAATGTGATTATTTAATATTCGATCCGCACAATCCAACCCACACCCTGGAATATATCGTTTCAGACATCGGCGACTACTTTACACGGTACATGTGGCTTTAAGTCACAACGCATGTAAATGGGCACTACAACAAAATGGCCTTGAGCAGCCGAAAAACCAGCAACAAGCTGGGCCCAAGCAACAAACATCAAATTAGCCAATCAAAGCAGAAAACAAAAGCATTTCACGCGCACGCAGACGGTAATAATCATTTCGAAGCATACAAAAAGAGTTAAAAAATTTATTTAAGCCGCCAGACGATGAAGAAATTGCAGCACTTAACGCATAAAAATCTGTGTTTACCAACCGGCTTGAAAAAAGCTAAACACAATTAAAAGCGGTAAAGAGCATTCCGAGCCTTTCACTCTTTTTCCACTTTGATATCTTCCATGACCGAGCAAAATCATTTGCCTAGCCGCACTCGTAAAAAACTTCAATTGAAATTTCGTATTATTTGATAACTCAATCAGTTGCGGAAACGGAACAAACTGCGCGAAACGAAAGAGATCGAATGGAACCAATCAAAGGAAAGTAAAGCCAATTTGCATGAATAACACGATGCGAAGAAGATTTATAGAGGAAACTATAGCTGTGCGCTACTGATTGAGATCTAAACTAAAAGTTGTGTGTTGTCAATACAATAATTTGATTGAGACGATATATTTGATATATCCAGCTGGCGGCTTAAAAAATGGAATGCCCTTTCCCATTAAAGCCACTTAATACTCTTACCTCGAGAAGGCTGACGTCACCCGAAGGGACTCCTTCTCCTTCTCGTTCTCTCCTTAAAGACTCTTTCGCGGGGTTCACCCGAAAGAATTTTGTTTTTGCCCATTTCATGTATCGCATGCAACAAGTTTCTCGCATTGAAATATCAAAAACATTCACAGGAAACCATCAAATTGCGCAGCGCGAAGTGGAATATCGAGAAAGGCTCTCTCTCTCCTCTCCCCGAATATACATGTATCTTCCCCAAGTGTGTGTGTGTTTTGGGGTGTAGTGCCTGTGTGGTGTGGCGGCCTCTGCTCTCTGCGCTCTGCTCTTTTCTCCGCACTTTTCCCCGTTGTCTTCGCATTTCCTACAAAGGCCTCGCGTCATTGCACTTCGTCGTGTGCTTGTTGTTGCTGCACGAAAGGGGGGTGCGGTGGGTGGTGGGAAATCAACACACAGGCGCAAAAAGGGGGGTACATCTACCCCACTTTTGGGAAGTTGGGGAAAATGCGTTACGGGGTTGCCAATGGCAAGGAGCCAAACAAATGTTGGCAAAACATTGGGGGTGGCTCCCGAACAGTGGGCCGTGGAAAATTATCCACAGCTGCAATGCAATTATCACCCCAGAAGTGCTCAGTGTGCGATGTATTGCAGTAAACTGTCAATTAAGCCCGTTAGATAATTCAATTTTCCCATCAACGAACCAGTAGTTTGCATCTACTCCATTTTTATGATGCATATTTGCCAGCCAGATTTGCCAGTGTCTAGTTCAATTAACATCGAATTTCCCAATTTATATTAACATAAAATGGATTCTAGCCTGCTGGTGGTTGAAAAACCAAAAATATTCGTTCTTTTCAGTCAATGACTCTATATGATTTAGCAATTTAATTCGGAAAAACAAAAGCATTTCCTTCTACTGATTACGCTTAAAATATTTTAGCAATGACTAAATCATTGAAACATCGGTGCTTACACATTTGCGCATTCGATCTGTTAGTCAGGCGATGAAACATAGCAACAACCCATGTTCCCTTGGAACGAGGTGTCTGACATTAAACTTGCGACTTGGAAACACGCTTACTTTGCCAACCCACAAAACCAGCAGAGGGTAACCCATAGATCGACCTTGAAGCTAGCCACCCTAGATCGTCAGACCGAATTTCGTATGCTGAACCCAAATTCCATGTTCAATGCAATTCGGCACACTGTGACTGCGACTGATGACGAGATCTCCATTAGGTTATAAGCTATCCGGCTACCAATCCGGCTACCAGTGAGAAGATGGTGGAACAGCAAGACGATTCCGCTTTCGACGGCTTGCCGCGGTTGAAAAGTCAAAGTCAAATGCAAGACATAACACAATGAGACAATCCAGCTAAGAGAAACAAGAGCAGCAACGTCCGTCCGACCAACAATAATAATCGCAGAAAGGAAAACGAGTTTTCACTTTTATATTTTTGAGTTTCTCGGCTTCGGGTTGGGGATATTCATTTCCAAACGCGATTCAATTGCAGTTGGTTGTTGGTTTGCTGTTGTTGCTAGTTGCTTGTTGCTGTTATTGTTATTGTTGGTTGTCGCTTGGGCAAATTGTGGCCATAATGACGAATTGCATAAGCCGGAATCGTAATTATAATCAGTGACTACGACCGCTTCAGTTGCTCATCCGCCATTGGTCATACAGTCCAACTTACCCATGTGGAGTGAAGACAGAAAACCTAAATATCAAATTTCATATTCAAGCTGATGATTGAAAGTCCCTAGAATTGCAGCACTGTACCAGCCTGCAGGTACAGTTTTCCTGGACAGTCAGTTCGTTTGATGTAGCCAGGCTTCCCTGTGACCGACCGCCTTGATCGGGCCAAAAACCTGACTGAATCTCTGGCTCCCCTCTATAAGTTCAGATAATTTGCAGGAGTTGCGGCTCTTTTCGGAGAGCCAGCTTATCGTGCTCGCGAATTACGCGCTTTTAAAAGCCCCTCACAAAACCTGACCATATAAGGAGTCGATTGGCAAGCGAAACAACAACGATGGCAACCAAAACATCAGCAAAACATACACAAATGTCTATTTTTGTGAGGTAGCCAAACAGCACAAAGTGCCATGATTGCGTATCAAGCACATGGCCGCCGCCCCTCCCCATTTCAACCCCCGACGTACAATTATTGCCCCACCCACCGCACAGTCGAAAACTTTTCATTCAATCACCCAACGCCTGCTGCTCCCAGTTTACCCTATAACTTAGGGGGATACATCAACTGATCCGTAGGGCCGGCCAAATATTTTACTGCGTGCCAACGACCTTTGATCACCTTACCGTCCTTTGTGAGATAAGCTTCATTGAGATAGCCAAGACGTAATAACTGATAAAAAGACTATCTACATACTTTCTTAAAGATAACTGTGCTTGGGATATCCTAGGAAATATTCAATATCTTTAGGTATTCTTTATTCTCTGTTATAAAGAGTTTTCAATATTAAGATTGCAGTATAAATACAACAGTTCTATAATTATCGGTGACTGGTATGAATAAATATTCATATTATTGCTTCTTGCACATTGATAAACATTTACCCATCTCCTATTTGGTTTATTTCCGTAATAAATAATAGGTTAATTACTTTGAAAGAGTATTCATAAACTGATTCAAGCCATTTCCTTTGTTCTATTTAGTTTGATAGCGCGGTTGTGTGGCCTTGCTGGATACTTTTTGTGTCGCTTTTTAGCAAATCTAATCCAAATGAAGCGAATTCCAGAGATGGAAATGTGTTTTCAATTGGCATTTGCATGTTAAGCTATGTAGTATGGCTAATCGTAATTTGAGCAAAAAATTAAGGCGCAAAAGCGAATTGTGTGCTACAATGGCGATAAATGTCGATCTTGTTTTCTCAGGGATTGTACACGGCAATGAAATTAGTTCTATAGTATAGAGTTGGATTACCCAGTTAATGAGTGGAAATCTGTAGACCATCTGTGTGAAATAAGTATCCAAACTATGATGAAATTATCTTATCCTGCATAAATGCACTCGGCGTTTAAAAATTTAAATGTGTTGTGGATATTGATGGTCCATCAATCAAGCCAAGATTAATAACCTACACTCGCGGTTGATTATTTTTTCGTACTTTTTTTTGGTGCCTGAGCTCATCAGAGACAATTTGTCAATCATGAACCCAACCCAAATGGGCCACCATGTGATAAGGATGAGGTCTAACAATGCGAAGAGGACAACAAAATGAGCAGTAATTAGAAATTCATAGATAAAATCAAGAAATTCGAAGCGCCGTATGGAAGCACACCAAAAATCCACTGAATGATGGGGTGAAAGGGGCGGGAGAGAGGGTCCAACAGGGCCTGGGATCCACACACCATGCCCACCGTGCGAGTGAGAGAGACGGGGCATACGGACATGCTAATCACGAACACAACGAAACGGCACGGACAAAATGGACAAAACAAAAACGAAGAAGAACGAGAGAGAGCAGCCCACAAATAAAACCCGGATTCGACAAAAACCCGCTGCCTGCTACCGTTCCTCGGCGCCTGTTCAAATAAGTTTCAAATTTTGACAAATAAAACCATGGTTTTGTAATTTACGAGCATTCCGAGCTATTTTCATAATGATTGAGCGCGAGTTGAGTGGAGTGTTTGCCGTTTGCAGTTTGCCGTTGCCGTTCTCGATTCTCAGGCTCTCGAAAACTCGACATTTCAACATCTCGGGTCCCAGTTCCCAGGGGAGTTAAAAGTACAAAATGCAAAAAACAAAATAAGGACCTCTCCTGTCTCTTATTTATTCTGCTTCTGCTTCTGCTTCTCCTTCTCCAGCCTCCCAGCCGTGCAATAAAACGGGATTATGTACGAGTGTGTTTTCGGTGTCTACTGTTTGTTTGTATTTCCGTGGGTACAGTGGAAGTTCCCTAAGCTGTTTTCAAATGCATTTCGATGGAATGACTCAATTATGACCGCATTTATAAATATTTTTAATTTTTTTTTAATGCATGTAATTAAAGCACTCATATTTTGCAAGTGACGCTCCCCTTAATTATTTATTAAGTATTAGATAAGCAATTACGCAAGTAAATCTTTCAATTTCCACTGGGCCAAGTTTCACTGTAAGCGCTGAGTCCTTCTTCAACGAGTTGGTAGGGACAGGAGGTCGCTCCTGCTGCAGGCGGCTCGGGTGGCGGTTGATGGAGCCTAAAGAAGCTGCAGCCGACGGACGGAATGTGTCTAGACGTTTGATTACCGGGACAGACGCAGACGCAGAAGCCGCGAGGTCGTGGCACAGTGGACTTAAACCGAGCTTTGGCCGGGCTTTTATCGGCCTTGGATTCGGTTTAGAATGCCACTTTATTGGGTTCTCGGGCTTGGCTTTACTCCAGACTCAAGCTGATACTAAGTGTTTTCTTATCAGCTCATTTTCGTTCCCAGGCGGCCTATGTTTATGTGCCTGTTGGTTTTGTCACCAAGGACACAGTGGTGTGACGGAGATAATGGGATAAGTGCGAAAATGGGTGGGTAATTAGGCTGGAAATTTATGGCACCATGTCCGAAGAAGATTGGACAATGAAATTAATAGAATCAATTTTGCACTTCTGATATGTGACCCTAGGCAGGTTAAAAAAAAAAAACACACACACACACGCATGCAAAGCCGAAAAGACTGCACAATTGTTGTTATTCGATTTTAAACCCATACCTTTGTATTGTATCTCGGTGTACATATTTTTAACCCCCTGTTAAGGATCGCTGAGGGTAAAAAAAAAGTAGAGTTAATATATTATCCGGTTTATAGGGCTAAGAAACAATTTTCTTTAGAAAACAAGGATCTACGGTAGACAATCCGGTTTGGAGATTACGTCATCAAGCCGGTTTATAAGCACGGTTCAGGTCGAAATGCTCGAATCGCATTCCTGAATTCGCAACACACTATCGGTTTTGGGTTCTCAATTCCCAAGGTAACCCGATGCTGGCCAATTCCCGTGACAGGAAAGAAGGCACGTAATCTTTTTCAGGGCGGAATCTGGCTCTTTTCTACCTGACTACATTCGACATTTGCGCGTATTATTCAAATCATTGGGTTTCTCCCCGATTTCGTCACAGTGCATTAATCAGCATTGTGTTACCCTTTTTATATTGTGTATATTTCAAATCCATATTTCCATTTATCAATACACATATGTATATTTAAATTGCTATTACCCCGCTGAGAGTGCCAGTAAAGTGTAGGGTTGACACGCCTTCATCAACTGAGTGTTGTTTTATATCAAAGAAATACAAAAAATCTATTTAAAATGTAGATTGACATTAATATATTTAAACTTTTTTTTGCCATGGTTATAAGGCTTATATAGATACATATATAAACTTAAGACTTGAGAAATGTAATGAATTCTCTAAATAAAATTGCTACTGTGCCGTCGATTTGACACTTATGCCAACCACTGTGCCTCTAAAATCAAGGACTCTCGATGGTTGAGCTAAATTTTTTTGCACACTTGCTGGTTTCTTTCGCACAAAGGTCAAAGGGGCGCAAATCAAACGGGGGCCTTGACTTTTGCACTTTTGGCGAATGTTTTTTACAGCAGGACATTCAGAAAATCGGACGGAGGATAAAACAAGAACAAATAAGATACAAAGCACAAATACCGAAAGACGTGTAACTCACCACGACGGGGGTGTCGCCGGAGGTGAAGGTAAATAAACTGGAATTTCTGCCTCTCGACTGGCGATGTTTTGATTTTTCACTATCTCTCTCTTTCGCTCAGCTGCTTCTGCTTCTTCGGTTTGTTTATGTGTAATCCTTTTGTTTCTTTCGTTTTTGGCGCGCAATTTTCAGTTTTTGTTGTTATTGTTAGTTAGTTGTTGCTGCTGGGCAATTTGCAATGCAATTTTTCAAAACACGCGAAACCGTTTTGTTGTTGCCTTTGTTATTGTTGCGTTGGCCGTGTGATTGCGGTTATATTTGTCGTTGTGTTGTTGTTGCTAGTTGCTTTATTGCTTTTGCAACTTTTTCACAATTTGCATTTTACGTTTTTTTGCAGCAGCTTCGACGACTTTGACTTTGTTGCACAAACCCAGGCAGAAAAACGGCCACACACTAACGAACTGAAAACAACAAAACAATTCGAGGAAGCTGCTGGCGTCTCTTTTCCTTTTGATTTTTTCCCAAGATTACCAATCCGATTTTACTGCCTGATTTAGTGTGCTTTCGGGAATCTATAGTTATTTTCGCAGCCAGTCATTCGAAAACGAATTTGTGGTCCATACGGGTAATTTACTTTAATTTATCATCACATAAATATAGTTTATTATGAATCCAAATAGCATCTCGTCTTCTTTAGCGCGACAAATCGGTTCCCGGACGTTTACTTGTTCGCTATGGAGCTGTTGTTTTTTGGTGGTATTTTATTCTCGCGCGGAAAGCGCTCTCTTTTTTAAACACCGTTCGCGCACGCTGCTCAAAACGGAATGAGCAGTCGCCAATCGCAACAGCCGAAAAATACTGAAACAACTAAAAATACCACAAACCAGAAACGATAAAACTACATCTGCGCCATGTCGCGTGTATATACCCTTTCAAATAATAGAATTAAAATATTGCATATGTGTTTAAGGAACAAAGTATATTGTTGGAAAGACATATTCAATTAAATCGACTTTTTTTTTATGAAATGTAGTTTATAGTATTAGGTAAGCAACTACGTATATCATGATTTTAAAGGGTTAAATCTTATACGTGAGAAGGAAACAGTTAGCTATGTAGAGTAACTTCACAGAAAGGGTATAAGAGTCCGCTCTTCTCTCTCTGCACATGTAAAATGTTAACCGCTTTCTGGTTGTTGCAACAGCTTCTGTTAAGTTAATGTTTAAACAACAGCTGACTAAAGTTTAAACCAAAAAATTAGATTTTTTATGGCATGTTTGCTTTTTTAAAAATGCTAGAAAAGTCAAGTTATAAGTTGTTATTGGGCTTCAAGAAGAGGAAGAGAAAAAAAAGAAACATGCGAACTGTGTCCCTTATTTGTATATTTTTTTCATCTAAATTTGTTGTTTGTTAACTCTTTTGTAATTATGATTCTAACTTTAGACTTACCTGGCGCTTACTGTCGAGACGCTTGGCACTATTGGATAAGGAAAAGCTTATACTGCATAAAAAGAAATATATTATGCATTGGATTGATTTACATGAAATGTTTTAACAAAAATACGTTTTGGGAAATCACACGTATTGGCATGTGACTTTAGGCCTCCTTTTGAAATAATATGGATCTATCACACCAATAGATAAGGTCATACATCTCGGTTTCGACTGGCGAACAGGGCCTGCTTCTCCTCCTTAACCAACTCAAGCAGACTCAAGAATATTATTTGAGAACTTCCCCAATTGTCCACGCGTTTTTGGGGCCGACTAGATGACGTAGCTTAAAAGCCATAAAAACTAAACAACTAAAACTAACACTAAAGAACAATGCTTAAAAATAGTTTTAATGGATAGACACTCAGACAGAACTTTCCCGCCCAAATTCAAGCAAAGTGCAGCCCTGGTGTAGCGATAACACGTTATCGAACGCTGTAGAGCTGGTCACACTAGCTGCCCAAGGAAACTCTGCAATATCGATAATGCGTTACGACAGTCGGCCACAGTCCCATAGCACTTCCTGGGCACACTAGCCGGCGGTCATAGATATAGTCAGTCACGTTTTGACGGCAATCCGGGGTACATCAGCATCAGAGAACTGCAGCAAGCCACCGGCATCCTAAGTGCACCTGCTAAACACTGGGTGTCTCAGAACCCGGGTGTTTTTTGAAACTATCTGCGGCAATAACAAACACCCAAGTGTCTTGCAACTCGAGTGTTCCCTGCTGCGCAATAGCGTTTCGGGTCAGGTCATTTTCGGTATTCATAAAATTTGTATGGGTGGTAGCGAGACGATCTAAGAAATGAAGGGTGAATGGGAACACCCAAGAAAAAGATAGTGCACATGTTTTTGCTTTTTGTTACATCCCATTTCGGACACAACGAGTGTCTACGAGACACCCAGGTCATAAATCCGTGGCGCCGAGACACTCGGGTCATAAATGTGTGATTTTGTCACTTAACCCTTTTTGCGCACTTGCATTCTTTTGACTGTTCGCCTTCTTTTTATCCCGTTATGAGTGGCGAGTGTGATCTTCACCCGCGACGAAGAGTGTCGAATGGTCACTCGATGCTTGCTTACTGCTAGTTTCCTTTTTTCGGTCTTATAAGCGGGACATTCTTTGTAGGCGCTTATGTGGTTAAGCGGGGCTCGATCTTGGCTTGGTACATACATTGGATAGGTGATGCCCAGCACATTTCATGCATCTGGGCGGCCTCATGCATGAGTTCTTGGCATGCCGGAAGCCCTGGCACCTATACCACTGTACCGGCTCCCGTGTCCTGTTTTTCCTCTCAACGTCGACCCTTTGTCCGCCGAGATGCTTAAGTGTAAGAATTTTTTGGCTGCCATCCTTGGCCGAAACTATTTTTACTTCAAACATACGCATGGGGCTACTCGTAGCCGGGTTTGTCATATTCCTAACAAAGCGCGCTTGGAAACCGAGTTTTCGCAGCTCCTCAACTATCCACGAGCATGGCGTGGAATGGTGGAGGTGTCTGAAAACAACCCGGAAACCTCTGTCTGCCCTGGCTTGATTGGAGTGTGACGGAAGACCGCTAGATGCAAGGATGTTTTTAATTTTGGCATAAGCATCCATGCTTCCAAGCTAGGGGGATACGGATGCCGTTTTCGGCCGTTGCTCTCGTGGTGAAACCGTCGATTCCTGCGGTTAGTTTAGCTTCTCCAGAAGCGGCACAATTTCTCTCACATTTTCTATAGAGATAGAGGAGAAGCCGTCGGCTAAGGGGCACTACTCGCCACGGAGGCAGGTTATCAGCTGGGGGGTGGGGGTCAGTTGGCATCAGGGATTCTATGTTGCTTAATTGCGAGAGGGCTTGTCTAGTTTCATTTGCAACAAGTTTAGCCGTCTTACTTGTGAAAATCGGGGTTTTCATCTCCAGGAAATTGGTGGTATCTGGAACAGGATTGTCGGAAGGGGGGCAGATTTTTTTTTTTTTGTCTTTACTGGTGGACAAGCGGGAGCAGAATGAATTCTGCCACAGGCCTCCACAATTTATTTTGCCTCTGATTACATCGAGTGCAATATATAGGTACAATTAGTTACATTTTTGAGAATTTACATGATTGGGTGTGAGTTTTGGGATTTGGACATAAATTGTGTTTACATGAAATTTACAGTACATTGGCATGTTTAGTGTTACAAACGGTTATAGTGGATTTTTAAGACCGTTTTAGTTTCCACATCATATAGCCTATAAACTTTGGCAACGCTGCAATATCCAACGAAAACACATTTCTTGGATTTCGGGCTGAACTTTCTCTTAGAACGTTTGTCCAGCGAGTATGCAATTTGACCAAATTTCTGCATATGCCTTACGATTGGGATGCGATTGTACCATAGTTTGAAAGGCGTTTCTCCGCATAGGCTTCTTCAAGGACATCTGTTTCTTATGTAGTTCGCGGTATTTACTACTTCCGCCCAGTAGCTCGCAGGAAGTGCAGCCTGTAACATCATGCAGCGAGCCATTTCTACAAGTGTCCGATTTTTACGTTCGGCTGTACCGTTTTGTTGAGGGGTATATTCTACGGAATACCCGTGCTTTATTCCTTGAGCTGCAAGGTAATTTTTAAACTCATTATTGGTATATTCTGTGCCGTTATCTGAACTGATTGTTTTTAGCTTCGTTCTAGTTCGCCGTTCTATGTAGTTCTTGAATTCTTTAAATTTCTGGAATACTTCGGATTTACTTTTAATGGTATAGAGCTCGTCTGGGACTGCTTCCCCTTGATGCATATTTTGGAAATTGGAAGACTCTCTTTTAGGTTTACCTTAGCTCCTTGAACTTTGCCTTTTCCGATCTGTTCTTTCAGATCAGGATCATTTAAATGGCCAGCGAGCTGGCTACTTTCTTCTGTTTCTTTGATCTGGTATAAGTCCAAAACTATTTCTCCTCCCTTAGCTCTAACTACCTCAGCTTTCTCCTTCTTGAAGATTACGTCGAAGCCGTGATCACATATTTTTGAGACCGATAAAATATTGGTCCTCAAATCCGGCACGTAGAGCATGTTTTTCAGGCTGGCGGTGAACTTATTGTTTGGGGAGAACTGTACGGATCCATATCCTTTTATTTCTGTGGTCTCATCATTTGCCAGTCTGAGCTTTGAACCTTCTGCAGGCTTCATGATCTCGAACATATTCTGCTGTGAGTACATATGTGACGTTGCGCCAGAATCTAAACACCAGTTACTGCAATCACTGTTTGTATAATTAGCTATGTTGATGTACATGCTATCGCTCTGGTTATTCATTTGACCTGCACTCAGCTGCACGGTGACCGACTTTTCCACAGCTGTAACATTTAAACTTAAACTTTTGATTGGTGCTTAGGAGTTTCAGTTTGCCGGGATTATACTTCTTATGCACCATTAATGCTCCAGGTGTTGACTCGCTTGGATTTCTGTTTCTTGCCTCGTTCTCGTCTAATAACTTTATTTTAAGTGACTCCGTTGAGATTATGTTTTCTTGAGTTTCAATCGCGATTCGAAACTGTTCGTATTCTTCTGGGATACTGTACAGTAACAAGATGGTTAACAGATCGTCAATATTCATGAGATGAACTTCGTTTATTTTGTCTACTAAATCGGAAAACTTATCTATGTGACTTCTCATGTCTCCGCCTGCATTCATTTTCAGTAGAATCAGGGATTTCATCAGTGCGGCTTTACGGGCTGGCCCTGTAGACTGGTATGTGCTATGCAGCTGTATTACACTAAGCCTATTGAGCTGAGTCTTAGAGGCAGTTCCCCACACTTGGATGGCGTAGGACAGTGTTGGACCTAATATGGCTTTTCGTTTTCCTCAACTTCCCAATAGCGATCTAAATTTTTTAATTATATCGTTTTAGCACAATAGTTTCCTTTCCTTTGGATTTTTTACATCCAGAAACTATCAACCCGAAATCAGTTTTTTGACCAAGGAGACCGTCTATTTTTTTAACTCCATTTTGCAAAATGTGAGTATATACGTCTGCTCCAATGATTAGATCAATACGACCAGGTTTATTAAAATCGGGGACGGCTAATTTAAAACTCTTCCATTTTTTCTGATCAACATTAATTGTGCTGACTGGAAGCGCTTTCATGAGTTTTGGAAGAATGAGTGCTTCAAATTCCAAATTTTTTTTCAATATTTTTTATTGAAATTATTGCTTTGTCCTTGAGAGGACTGAGATCCTCTCTCGTATGAATGAGTTCTGTGAAGAGCTCATTAAAAAGATCCCATTCTTTGGAATCACCAAAGAAAGTGGGTATTTGAATTTTAGGCAGGGTTGGTAACTCCTCTGACGTTTGCTAGTCGACATTTCAGCTTTCTTAGCTGTTCCACTGAGTCGACTATTTATGGCTGTTAAAATATTTTGCTTGTCAAACTCAAGTTCACTAATTTCATCCTCAAATATCGAACTTTCAAAATAAATATGGTTAAATATTTTATTACAAAGAAATTCTATTTTGTTTTTTCTTATTTAAAGAAAATCTATTATCTATTAGCTATGACGTCTCTTCTAGATATATTCTAAATTGCCCAACATTTCTACAGAATGCCTGCTCTACTTTCGACGCGTTGACACTCGACATACCCAGTGTCTCCTGAATACTCTTTTTCTCAGGATTTGCTTTAGGGACTGGGTTATCTACGGAACTACCTTTATTCTTTTCATATTTTATTTTTATCTGTGTCAGCGCCATCATTATTACATCATACTGCTTGGTGTTAAATATTAAATATTCATAATCGACAATGCCGATCTTTATTAAATTGCTATAATTAGCAACAAATAATTTTCGCAGTTCTTCTAATTTAAAAAAATCTTGCTCACTTAAAATTGGTTTTATTTTCAACTTTCTTATTTCCTAAATAATTTCGGACTGCTTTTTTAGACACTCTATTGTTTTTTCTGACATCATAATGATCTTTTTTTTATGTATAATATTACAGTAAATTTAAAAAAAAAATTTAGCTTATCTTTTGGCGATGGCGATGCGTTCCTGAGTTGTTCCTTCCCTCTAGTTGACGTCGATGCTAACGATAATTTTGTGTTTTTTTTTTAGTTGATATCACTTTTTTTCCAGTTTGTTATTCGCACACTGTATATGCGCTTACTAGGCACTTAGGCACTCTTTTTTTTGTGCACTTTTTAATTTATTATGCTCTTATGGCATTTATTAAATGCTTTATTGCATTTACAAACTTTTGATACCGTTCGTATAAGCACTTTTTTCACTTGCTGATGTATGGCCTCAAGCACGCCAAACCATAATTTATTATGGTTACAAAGCAGCCTTTAGCCATTTAGACTATAAGGTGACTGTTTCATTTTTAAAACATAAAAGATTCTTGTGTATCTTTTGTTTTAATTTTATACTCGGTTCCTTACCTTTGGTAGGGGGAAACAAGAGCTAATTATTTTTGCTACCTTCAGCTGCAAGATTAACTTAGCAACGCTTAAAGGAGCTGGCCTTTCTTTGAGTCCCTTACCATAGAGGCGGAAGCTGCAAAGTCGAAGTTTTTATTTTTTCGAAGGCTCGATTGACAAAAATGTAAAGAGGGTGCAAAATAAGCAAAAGTCTACATTTGTTGAGTTGATATTTCAAACTGAATTTTATTTCTCTAAATCCTGCTTATGTAGCTAATATGAAATTTTTATGTTCCCCAAACATGGAAACGGATTGTAATTGCTGGAATTTTCCACTGATACGACCGCTTGCATCGTTGTTTAAGCGATGAACCCACGCAGAAGTCTGTGGTATTTTTATCTCTCTTTTGAATATAGGCAGACCCATGTTTGACAAAACATGTGCTGCAGGGGTCCAATCGTTTTACGTACAATATATATACATATGTATATCCGTGTTCATGTGTGAACACAGGGTGAATCGGGATTTGGGGGAAAGCACTCGCCATATCTAAGCATGTGAAATAATTTGCTCCGCGAAGTCTAGCAATTTGATCGCTGATAAGCGGTAAGGGGTATTTATCCGAAATCGTGTTCGAATTTAGCTCTCTAAAATCAACACACTGACGGTCGGTGCCGTTCTTCTTTTTGACGAGCAACATGGGGCTAGCAAAGGGAAAACAACTTGGGCGAACAATATTGCACCTTATCAATTCGCGCACTACTTCTCTCCTTCGGGGCTAAGTCTGTAAGGTCGGCGCTGGACAGTTTTAGTTGGATCAATGAATCGGATTTTCATTTACTCGGGTATCCCATTGGTAAATAAAGTCGAGTGCTTTTCAAATAGCTCGATAAATTTAGCTTTCTCATTGTCGACTAATTCGGTGTCAATATCGGATACGGTCGCTCAGTAACGGAACAATTATTAACAGTTTTTGATTTTACTACTTTAATATTGTCGGATGCCAAAATTACATAAAAACCTTTTTTCTCGCCCTATCACAATATCACTCCTCAATTGCTTATTCGGGACTACATGAAATATTATTTCCATAAAATTTTCGTTTATAGTCCCCAATGCCTTTTATCATTACAATATTGTTTATACGTTTACCAGATAATTTATTACTAATTACGTCTTTAATAAGGGAGCACACTGCACCGGAATCGAAACAAATTGGATAGATCTCACCTCGTTGATGCAAACTTCCCTTTGGCTCAGTCACACAACATTGGTTAACAGTCTTCTGTTGAGTCACATCTTGCTTGGCTGCACTTCCGTTTTTCGGGCACTAGTTGGAGAAATGTCCCAGTTGGCCGCACCGATAGCATCTTGTCGCATTTTACTTCGACATTCAGCAATTCGATGTCCCGGCTTTGAACAGAAGTGGCATACAACTGGCGATGCCTTACGGTTCTTCTGGTTAGGTCCAAGCTTGTCATCTCGAGCATGTCGCTTCTTGTCGAACGTAAACGCCTTAACTCAGCCTGTAGCTTACTTCTGGTACGCACATTGGATGTGAAGAGAACGCTTTGCAAGCGACTGTCAATGTTTGCCATATGCGCAAGAACAGTTGTAATGACAATTTCTTATATTCCCATATTTCGCCACTTCGTAGTCAGCGTCGTCACCGCGTAATATTCGGCGCCACTCGGGCGGCAGTTGAGTAAATTCAAAAACGTAGCGGCCGGCGTCTCTTCGGTTTCAAACCACTGCAGAAATAATTCCTGGAACTCTCGCCAAGTCATACCATGGTACGAAATTTGTGTAAGCCACTGAGATGCACTTCCCTCCATGCAGTTGCTCACTGCCATGGTCAATTTACCTCCTTGAAGGCGGTGCTCAGATAGAATTATATCGGTTGTTGAACACCTCTTTGCTGCCTCAACGCATGCAGCATCAGGGTTAAAATTGGGTAGTTTAACATCAAAACTAGGTTGCTGCTCGCGTGCCGGTGTCACTTGCATGATTTTTACAAGTTCAGCCCAATCCCGTTTTTGCATTTCCACAACTGCACGCCACTGCTCCTCACAGCAGGATGTGGCACAGATCCACTTCTGATGTCCATATCGGCGTCACTCATAATGACGTACACTACGCAATTTGTACAGCTGTGCTCATTCAACAAGTCCACTTGCGTCTGCTTTGGCCTCTCAACGATTAATGTGCAGCTTCGTGCAGGCTGCTCTTTCTCTTCTCAATTTTGGCATTTCCCTTTCATAATGTCGCTTTCTCACTCTAACCAAGCAGCGCAAGTGGCCACGTTCAGCAACAGCTCTACCGCTCTCATTTTAGCAAAGTCCCGTTCATAATTCATCTATTCATCCTCACACATTGACAATAAATAGGAACACGCATAGCAAAAGAAACATGGAGAAGAAGTAAATAGCGACTACGCGCATACTCATTATTTTCGCACCGACATGTTCATGTTTGTGTTGGTGCACGAAAAGTGGATTCATGCGGTGCGCAGATCTACATCCAGAAAATAGAAAATCACAGATAAAACTAAATATGTTTGTTGTTTTAGCATTTTAATTTATTTTTGAAAGAAGTACATTTACATTTTTGTTATCTGCTGTTGGGCGTATAAAATTTCAATCTGTTAGTAAAGTGTAATAGAATTTAAACATTTCCAATATTTTTAAAACATGCGCTTTTGCAGCTAAGAACCTTAAGCTCTTCATTTAGTCCCATTTTTTTTATAATAATGTGAAGAATACAAAATTTAATAAGTTTAATAAGTAGCAAGTCTTCGGTAATTGTAATAAGGAACTAATGCCCATAGTGTTTCAAATAATTCCCAACTTGTTATGGCTTATAATATATACGTACCACTCTTTTAATACCCAACATCAGCAAATTGACGGCGTTAACGCCTTCAAGCTCAATTGGTGGTAGTTTTGGTTGCGCTTTGCACTTTGCACTTTGCACTTGGCGGCTAGTGCTGGGCTGCCCGTCACTTCCAAGGTCAGCTTCTAAGTCAGCTGGCGTGTCCGCGAGGAGTCAGAAACGATTTGATCGGCCATTGTATCTAGATTCGGAGATGTCATCCTTCTTGCCAGGGTTAGGTTTTTCCTCTCGAGATTTTGAGAAGCGCCTGTTGTTAGCTTGCGCTTAATAGCTTGGAAGCGGGTGTGTATCCCAGCTGGGGATCTATTGGCGCTCGAAGTGGTCTAAATCTTTGTTCCAGGTTGCTTGCAAACACTTCTGCTTTGTCATGTGTTGTGTAGCACCAGCCACCAGAAGGGCTCCTTATATCGGATTTTTGAGAAGCCTGGGACTTAAACCTTTTCGTGATTCTCCACAGTGAGAATTTTGAGGAGGAGTCGGTACCCATATTTTCTAAAAGGTTGTCTATCTGGTGCTGTTTTCTCTGGGTCAGCACTTTATGAAGCCGATTTGAAAGCCTTCTGTATATCTGTTGGATACGAGCATCTCCTGTTCTTGCAAATTCCTTTCTGACTTTTCGCTTAAGTCGTAGGAGGTCAACTATTACAGGAGACAGAAGCGGCTGGGTAAAGGCTTGGGCATTGCGTGGAGTACTCGGTGCCGCATGTGCTGCTGCTTCTTTCAGGTTATCCATAAATAAGTTAATGGCGTTGTCAATACCTTCTGTCCCTTGAATTTCCATGTTTAAGTCAATTAGTTCAGACAGGTGATCCTTGAAAGCTTCAACATTAGTACCAGGAGCTAGGAAACGGCAGCGTTCAGGCCTTTTCAGCGGCGAAGCATATAGATCAGCCAGGAGAGGGATATGGTCTGATAACAGATCGTTCAGAGTTCGGATGTTGAATCTGTTCATAGAGTAGCCTTTTGTAAAATCCCAAATGATCCACCTCCAAATCCAAATCCACCTCCTTAAGTTCCGTACCTGACCGTTTTCCTGGAATTACTAGGTTCTCCGAAAGACTCTGCTGAATTTTGGCAATTTCTTTTTTAAGCTGATTTGGCCTGAGAATATTTGTATTTAGCCTACCGTGATTAATATCAATCAACAGGCTTATAATGCCTGCTTGAATTTTTTCGCCTTCTTCAATCAATGAGTGTAGCTGTTTCGTAATCATAAAGAATTTTATTGATTCCTTATAAACATAATAATTTTCTTTAAGAACTTCTGTCTTGTTCTCAATTCTTATTTGCATACTTCTAAAATTTGAGTTAACATCTTCTGTTGTTCTCTTTAATAGATTAGAAGTTGAATCAACCACAGATGTTTGTTTTTGAATTAGTTTATCAAGGTTGTTCTGGTTATCTAACAAATTCTTCATATTTTCTTTTAATTGCTCTCTATCATCTTCATCCATTATACCAAATAAAATATGATACAATCATGTCCTAAATCCATGTATTCATTCATGAATTTAGTGTAGTCAACCTTAAGTTTTTCATTTCTTTTTAGTTTTTTCTCCAGATTCATGTAACGAGCTATCGCTTGTTTCTTTGAATCTCCTAAGGTGACATCCTCCTTGAATGGAATTGACACAATGTATCGCCCATCTGAATCTTTTTTTGTCGTTTTGTTAAATTTATTTTCACAGAATTCAGGCTCGATATCATCTTTTTCTTCTTCTTCTCGAAATCAGTTTTTTGCCCAAGGAGACCATCTATTTTTATAACTCCATTTTGCAGAATGTGAGTATATACGTCTGCTCCAATGATTAGATCAATACGACCCGGTTTATTAAAATCGGGGTCGGCTAATTTAAAGTTCTTCCATTTTTTCTGATCAACATTAATTGTGTTGACTGGAAGTGCCTTCATAAGCTTTTCGGAGAATTTCTTATCGAAATAACCGCTTTGTGCTTGGAGATGCACGTTCCTGTGGAAGATACTCCACTTATTTCAGTATGAGACCGAAATTTTTTCAATTTTAGAATCTGTACAGACTCTTCTGAAATGTTTGTGCTGTGAGAGCCACTATCAATCAATGCTCCTAATTGTTCAAAGCCTCCATACCTCGACTTTACTTGAATCAAGGCCGTGGCCAACAAGGCTGGACCTGTTGTTCTACACGTATTCACTTTTTCTGGATTATGACCTGCAAAGTGAAGTAAAGTGTGGTGAGGTTTACGACAAGTCGGATAAAGCTGCTCGCTTATACATTTTTTACCAAACGGATGCCTCAGACATCTTAGGCAAATCACATTTTTTCTTACCCAGTAAGACCTTTCTGCTGGATTCATTATTTTAAATTTATGGCATTGGATTAAATAATGCCCTGGCAGTTTGCAATATGCACAATTGTCACTTTATATTTTATTCTTGTTATTATTAATCATTTTCTTTACAGGTTTTATTTCCTGTGAAAATGATGATATAGAATTGAGCCTTTGCTCTAAAAAGTCCATGACATCAGAAAGTGCCTGTATTTCTTTTGTCTTTTTAACATGGCTTTCATATAAATTGAGTGATTCTTTATTGAATTTCCGAAGAATTATGTGAGCGAAAATTGCATCCACATCCACATTCTGGTAATTGTGCCTTTAATTTTATGATATAAATTGACTCGTTAATCGTGTCAATAAATGTCTTTATTTGCTTATTGGATTCCAAATTAAAATTTGGCATATCCATAAGCCTACTCATATGATCTGAGAATATGTTTCTTTTATTCTCATACCGCTTGGTCAAAAACTCCCAAGTGGCTTCATAATTTTCTCCAGAGCCGAGCAGTAAATGAGTAACCACATTTCTGGCTTCTCCTTTTAATGCTGACTTTAGATAATTAAATTTGAGAGAAGGACTGAGATCCTCTCTCACATGTATGAGCTCTGTAAAGAGTTCATTAAAAAGATTCCATTCTTTGGAATCACCAAAGAAATTTTATTTTTCCTTATTTTAAGGAAATCTGGACTAGTGTCTATTAGTTTAGACGTATCTTCTAGATATACTCGAAATTGGCCAACATTAATTCGGAATGCCTGCTCTACTTTTAAAGCGTTGTTTTGTGCTATACCCTCTTTTTCAGGGTGACCACCCATTTCAAGGTTTAATGTAGGGGGGGGTTTGATTTAGGGACAGTGTTTGATTTAGGGAAAGTGTTTTCTACCGACTCGCCCTTAATTTTTCCTAACACCATCATTATTAAATCATACTGCTTCGTGTTAAAATATTCATGATCGACAACGCCGATCTTCAACAAATTGCTATGATTAGCAATGAAACATTTTTGAAGCTCATTTAAATTTAGAATTTCTACATCTGTTAATGTTGGTTTTACTTCCAACTTTCTAATTTCCAAAATAATTTCGGACTGCTTCTTAAGGAATTCAATAGTCTTTTCTGACATCATTTTGAAATTTTGTTTTTTTTATAGATTTTGGCTTGATTTTATTGTAAGTTCTTAATATATATAGTACGTGTGTATGTATTGTATATGTATTTATATATATATGTGTGTTTGTAGAAACAGAAAATTCTTGTTTTGACTTAGCTGATGTCGTCGTTGTTGCTGAAGCTGTTGTTGTTGCTGCTGTTGCTACTGCTGTTGCTGCTTCTGCTGCTGCTGTTGTTGCTGCTGCTGTTAGAGGCTCCTTTGAATTTGACTTCCTTCTCTTCTTTTTTTCTTCGGCATTTATGCTCTTTTGGCATATACACTGCACTCTATTTATGAGCTGATTTAATGCTATTAGAGCATTTATTTTACTGTTTTCAGGCACTTTTTATTTAATTTATGCTCTTTTGGCATATACACTGCACTCTATTTATGAGCTGATTTAATGCTATTAGAGCATTCATAAGGCACTTTTGTTATGCACTTTTTAATTTCACAATTGCTGATGTATGGCCTCAAGCACGCCTTACCACAATTTATAATGGTACACAAAGCAACCTTTAGCTATAGACTATAAGGTGCTTGTTTTATTTAAAACATAAAAGATTCTTTTGTATCTTTTTGCTTTTTATATTTATACTCTGTTCCTTACCTTTGGTAGGGGGAAACAAGAGTCAATTACTTTTGCTACCTTTAGCTGCAAGATTAACTTAGCAATGCTTAAAGGAGCTGGCCTTTCTCTGAGTCCCTAACCATATAGGGGGAAACTGCAGAGTCGATTTAAGGCTCGATTGACCAAATGTAAAATCCCAAATGAGAAGACTTTACTCGTTGAGTTTTTGTAAGAAACTGATTTTATTTGGAAATATCTTCGGTTTAAATAGGTGACATGAGAATCGCATCTTAGAGTTAATGGCCTACGCAGAGGCCTAAGTAGATAGTCCCCGCCTTATCGAGGTCCCTCGCTCCGGCACATCTGCCTAATGCTTGCAATTAAAAAATGTAGCTTGCAGTATTAAAAAAATTTTGTAGGGGTAGGCGTTTGATTCCTTATTGTGTGTTATGTGTTTAGTGTTATGTGTAGTAAAGGAAGGGCACAAGGTGTGTGAGTGTAAAGAAAGTTTGTGAAACACACATGTACTGTCCAGCGCTTTTTTTATTTTTACTTTTTTTTTTTTTTTTATTATTTTTTTCTTTTTTTTTTTATTTCCGCAGATCGGACTTATAAAAAATTTTGCCTGTCTTGGTTTTAATCGTCACTTTCCTATCCTCAGCAACTTCTTCGGCCCTGAAGCGCGGCTTTTCTTTGGTCCTAATTTGTTTATTGGCGACAAATACCCTGTCTCCCTGATCGTAAGACACGGGTTCAGAACGGGTCTTATTGTGGGCCGCGTTTGTGAGCTTCTGCCTATACTCTATTAGGCCTCTAACATCCTCTAGGACCTTTGTCCTGAAGTTAGTCAGACCCTGATAGTTGATCCTGGCCGAGCGGTCGAAGAACAGGTCTGCCGGCTTATTCCCAGTCACCGAGTGAACAGAATTGTTGTATCTGTCCACTGCTATAGCGACCAATTCGTTGAACTTGAAGTCAGGGTATTCGCCTTTCAAACATCGGTAAATCTCAAGGATTTGACCATTGACTTCGCTTTTTTGGGTCGGAGTATTGTAGAGCGCAATCCCCAGCGTACGCAAATAGTTCAGTACCGTCGGGCACAGGAGGCCTCTCTCATTGTCTGAGACCAATACCTTCGGGACGGTGAAATATTGAAGCACATCTACTAGTCTTTCCCGTAGATGAATCGAAGATTTTGATTCTAAAGGGAAGAGCTTGGCAAATTTGGTGAATTTGTCTATACAGCTCAAGTAGATCTTCTTTTCCAAGGTGAAAATATCGATGTGAAGGATTTCGCACGGATATTTTGGGATAGGCGTCGATTGAAGGAGTGGTTTATTGGGGTGTCTCTCGTACTTGTAGAGTTTGCAACACTCGCACGACGAGAGTTGCTTGCGGATGGTGCTGGCCATCTGAGGGAAATAAAATTTCTCAAAAATTTGCAGGCGCACCTCCTTAGCACCCTGTGAACTCTGCGATGTTCTTTTTCAATAACTTCGCAGACCTCCTCGGGATTCGAGGCAAAATTCTCTAAGCATTGATGTTGGGGTACCTTTTAGCAAGAAGGGGAATCCTTATCCCAGGGGATATAACCAAGCAGTTGTTCTTCCTGTCTACTAAGGCCTTTAGATCTTTGAGTGTGTCGTCCCCTATGATACCATCGAAGGTATTCAGTCCGGGGAGGACAAAGAAGGTAAGGGTCAAGTTGTTTTCTAATTTCTTAAAAAACTTCCCGGCTACGCAGCGCGTTATTGTAACAGAGCCCGTAGCCGATTGGACGCGGAAGGGGATAGGAAGGACAGTCGACCCGGCGGCGATTCTGGGGCTGATGAAATTTTTGTTTGCGCCGGTATCGATCAGAAATTGTAATTTAGCCCCATCTTTCCCTTCGTATTCTGATATGGGACGCTGGAGAGGCCTCGGTCATAAAATTTGGGCCCTCAGTTCCCATCTCAGGGTCGTCCCTCTCTCCCACAGCCTCCTGGCGAGGCATCCTAGCGTCCTCAGTATCGAGCTGATCGTAGTAGGGGTCAGTTGGAAGGACCTCGCTATGCTCAACAGGAATTGTAATAGAAGGGTCGGGTGTGGGCTCCATGTGGTATATCTTTGTTGCCCTTTGGGACGGGTTCTGGTATTCGGACGATGTTCGCTTTATTCCAGAACCCTCGCTCTGGGGGGACCTATAATCTGAGCGGTGGGATTGGCCCGACCGGTTCGACTCCATTTTAATGGCTGCTCTCGGGCCCTGGAAGCGGTTATTGTTTTGGGGCCCACCATATCCCGAGCCTGATGAAGGTCTACTGTTTCCCTGATAGGGGGAAGAAAAGCGAGGAGCGTTTGGCGGCCGGTAGAACCGGGTATTTGGTATGAAACTCGCTGGCGCGGAGGACTGGGTAAAGTGACCCCCTCTCGGGGCAACAGCCTGTAACTCCTTGCAAAAGAAGTATGCTTATTGTAAATCTTTTGGTCTGCGCATGACCAGTAGCCTAGAGGCATCATTGCCGACTCCCCGGATAAAGACGTCAAGAGCCTTGTCCCCCGAGTGTTCTGAGAGGGCCCTAACTGCCTCCATTGGATATCCCATGGCCTTCAATCCGTTGAGGATAAGGGAAAGGTGCTTATTCACTTCCAAATAGTATTCCTCTAGAGTTTTATTCCCCTGGGTCAGTTGGCCAAGCTGATATTCGCGCTTGTCCGCGTAGTGCAGTGCCAGAACTCTCTTGATTTCCGGCCAGTCGTCGTCTAGAACCCCATAAGAGTCAAGAGCTTCCTCAGACTCACCTTTTTTTTGCCTAATGTGACAGATTATGGCGTGGAACAGGGGTCTCCCTTTGATGACCTCGTAATCGTTCTTGACCTTCGAATGTTTGAAGTTCCTTGACGCAATCTGTTTTATATCATCCTGCAACCCGGTCAACTGAGCAAGGAGCGCGTTAAGGGATTCTTTAATTTCTTCCATTACTACGAGCGTGGGGGTATCGGAAGCGGATAGGATCGGACAGGCAGACGGTTGACCAAGAGTTCGTTTTTTTTTTTTTTTTATTTCTTATCATAGGAAGTCAATATTTAGATTTTTATTTTTTACTTTAGAAAAGCGCAAACTGGATGTAGATATGGTTTCACTCACCCTTGACAATTGATGTATGCGTGTTGAGGTGTGTTGTTGTCTGTTGTGTTCTTCTTAAAATCTGAGGAAAGATAAAGATGTTTCTTTTAGAAAATTCAAATAGTAATTGTGGGCAATGGTTTATCATTTTTTATATTTGTTTATGTTTCATGTTTTTTTTTTTTTTTTTAGAAAATTCAAATAGTAATTGTGGGCAATGGTTTATCATATTTACATTTGTTTATGTTTCATGTTTTTTTCTTTTTTTTTTTTCATGTGGTTTCGGTTTTCGGACAGTGACGAGTGAATTTTAGTGAACAGTTGAACTGGGTGCGGTGGTCCGTATTCTTCCTTTTTGGCCTTGACCTACTAATGGTACGGTTACCACACAATCTACTGGGCAGCTTTCTCGGGTGCTTCCACACCACTCAGCCTTACCAGCAGATTACCACATATTTTAGTTAGAGTTTATTTGGTGATTATTTCATCTTTTCATCTTATTTATTCCTTTTTTCTTCGGCACTATGTACATTGCACTCGCGAATAGGTTACAGCGAGTGTAGGCAAATCGCCGCAGTGGGTCATTACATAGGCCTTCATTATTATTTTTTATGAAGACGCTTTTGCTCCCGCGTACATTACTCCTGGATGGAGACAGTATTAACGCTATGGCGGGTTGTCTTTTCAGTTAGTTATGTACGACTTTTTTTACGCCCGTGCAGAATGTTGCTCCCGCTACAGACTATAGGGGCATTCTCACCGCGGCGGGTGGTCGTTTTTAGTGTTTGATTGTTCACTGTCACATCACATCCCTGTCACTCTAATTTTTCCACATTTCCACATTTCATCTTCTTTCCTTTTTTTTTGTTTTGATTTCATTTATTTGTTTTATTTATTCTTTTGGTTCGGGCGCCAGTTATGCAACTCATGGTTGCTTGGGGGTGTGACGAGCTCTTGTCACAGAATAGCTCACCTAGTCATTAGCAGGAGCATTTCGGAACCTTTTGTGGAATGTCGCCTCGTCCTTCCCAGGATTCTCCGTAGTCAAATAACAGCGGTGATTTACAGAACGTTATAATCTTTTTTAGTCGAACTTATGAGATTACAAAGAAGAGTTGGGCTATCAGCAAGTGTTTCGATCCGGTGTCCGCAGAAGACAGTCAGCGTTCTTACGGAACGCACTTAGGAGTGGTTGACCGTCAAGTGGCGCAGCGGGAGTTGAGTGACCGTCAAGCGACGTAAGAGGAGGAAGCGCGTGTGAGGCAGGCTGGTGGGAGGGGGTAAGACAAAGGGTGCGGGAAGAGGGTTCATAACTTATATATATCAGAAATACAAAAAATACTTAGAGATACTAAGGAACATCGTTTTCGCATTTAGATATAAAGCAAAAGTTGTAATAAAGACGTATGTATATAATACTGTTACAATAACAAATCGAAAACAGATTTATTTAAAATTGATTTGTGTTTAGGTGGCAATTTTCTCTGTCCCGTTACTAAAGGATCTGAAGTTATTAATAGACGGTAAAATAAATCGGTGTTTGTTGTCACTTGAGAAAATTTTCGTGTATGCTGCAGTCGAAATTTTTTTATATCCTGATTTCTGGATTCAGTAGCTTCCCCTGACAACTCGCCGATCGATACGAGAGCATTTTCAATTATGGGAGGCCCGTGTATTACAATTTTATGAATGGTGGGTGGTAGGTAATACCAGGAATAAGGGGTTGTTAGTACCTTGGCTTTGTTTAGTGCGAACGACTTGAATTTTTCAGCATTAATACTGTAGCCTGAAGAGAGCGCCTGGAGTAAAGTAGCACATCTTTCAATGATTTCTTTATCGATTCCAGTTATTTCATCTGATAAGAATGCATTATTAAAAAATTCTCTAGCAGTATTTCCATCATTAGATGTACCACTTCCACCTACCTTTGGCTTGTCAACTATTAAGGCCATTTTTGACCGAAACTCTTTTTGAATTCTTAGTTTTCTTTCCATCATTTGGGCTCTTCCGTCGAGGGATCTAATTTGCCAAACTTTTAAATCAAGCCTATATGCGATGTGTAAAAAATATTCAAAAAATCGTATGTACGCATGAAGAGGTGATAATCCGAATTCAAACGTCTCCTTTTGAACTTCTCTTTGCAAGTATTCTTCAATATTGTTCATCTGAGTCGGTTTCGCGTTGCATATATAGCACCTTGTAGACGTGGTCCCAGTTAGGGCATTACAAGCTTTTCCGTCGACCATAGTTAGTTGTAAAACATGATTAATACATAATTTTCTATTGTTAACAGTTATTTCTGTTGGAAGAAGCATCCCTATGGAATGTACGGCCAGTAGTTGTCTCTCATTTATGTGTTGCCTCCGGATATAAATGACCATTATAATTATGATAATCGTTGTCAACGCTAGAGCCGAGTGTCCGCTTGCCGATATGTGTGCGATATTGCGCTGGGTAGAAAGTCGCCTAGATCGCCCAGCAGGAGAGCTCGTTGGTGGACTGCCGGCCTCTGCGCTGCGAGGCTCGAAGTCCGGAGACTTCGTCGCCGACTCCAGGATGCACGGCATCGGGATGACGATGCTGCTGCAGAGCCTTTAGTAGTCGAGCTGAGACGTACCTCAGCCAACTACAAGAAGCTCATTGGGAGGGCGAAAATGGACGATTGGAAACGCTTCGTGGGAGATCATGCCGATGATCCATGGGGGGGCGTCTACAAGATTTGCCGAGGTAGAAAGAAGTGCACGGAGATTGGGTGCCTCCGCGTGAATGGCGAGCTGATCACTGATTGGAGTGATTGTGCGCGAGTGCTCCTTCGCAACTTTTTCCCAGTTGCGGAGTCCGAAGCACCGATTGCCATCGTGGAGGAAGACCCACCGGCCCTTGAAGCCCTTGAGGTTGATGTCTGTGTTGCCCGGCTTGGACGGCATCAATGGGACTATCTGCAAGGCAGTCTGGCGCGCCATACCTCAGCACCTGGCATCGTTGTATTCCCGATGCATCCGGTCGGGATACTTTCCCAGCGAGTGGAAGTGTCCACGAGTAGTGGCGCTACTCAAGGGACCCGAGAAGGATAAGTGTGAGCCCTCATCATACCGGGGAATTTGCTTGCTGCCTGTTTTTGGCAAGGTGCTTGAGGAAATCATGGTGAATCGTGTAAGAGAAGTTCTTCCGGAAGGCTGCAGATGGCAGTTCGGACTTCGCCAAGGACGATGTGTGGAAGATGCTTGGAGGCACGTTAAGAGCAGTGTTGGCGCCAGCCCGGCGCAATACGTGCTCGGCATATTCGTGGACTTCAAAGGGGCATTCGACAACGTCGAATGGAGTGCTGCACTGCGCCGACTAGCCGACTTGGGATGCCGGGAAATGAGCTTGTGGCAGAGCTTTTTCGCCGGCCGAAGGGCAGTGATCCGAAGCAGTTCCGGTGCAGTGGATGTGCCGGTAACTAGAGGTTGCCCGCAGGGGTCAATCAGCGGCCCATTTATTTGGGGCATGCTGATGGATGTACTACTTCAGCGCCTCGAGCCGTATTGCCTGCTAAGTGCGTACGCGGATGACCTGCTTCTTCTCGTCGAGGGAAATTCCCGAGCCGTGCTAGAGGAAAAACGAGCGCAACTGATGTCCATCGTTGAAACGTGGGGAGCGGAAATTGGCGTTGCCGTTTCGACCAGCAAGACGGTAATAATGATGCTCAAAGGTGCCTTGGGACGTGCGCCTACGGTAAGGTTTGCTGAAGCGAACCATATATACCGGACTCATGGCACCTTGTGTGCTGTTTGGGGCCTCGGTATGGTATGACACCGCCGTACAAGTAGCTGCCAGGAGGCAGCTGGCCTCCTGCAATAGGATGATCCTGCTTGGATGTCTATCGGTATGCCGAACAGTGTCCACCGCGGCACTGCAGGTTCTTGCTGGAGCCCCCCCGCTTGACTTGGCTGCTAAGGAGTTAGCGGTCAATTACAAGCTGAAGCGTGGATACCCGCTGGAGGAGAACGACTGGCTCTATGGCGAAGACATTGCGAGTCTAAGCCGGGAGCAGAAAGAGATTCGCCTAGAGGAATGCTTCCTACTGAGTTGGCAGAGTCGATGGGATGACGACAGCGAACCAGGACGGGTGACGCACAGGTTCATCCCGGATGTCACTCTAGTCTATCGGGATCCAAATTTTGGTTTCTCGATGATGGCGTCTTTCTTGCTCACGGGGCACGGGTCGTTCAACGCATTTCTGCACGGGAGAGCACTCAGCGACACCACTGCTTGCGCATGTGGTGATCCATACGAGGATTGGATGCACGTGTTGTGTGCTTGCCCCCTATATGCAGACTTGCGAGACCTCGATGGACTTGGAGTGCAGCGCGTTGGCGATGACTGGACTTTCGAAAGAATCCTGGAGGATCGGGAGAGGACCCAACGGCTGGAAGAGTTCGCTGAGGAGGCATTCCGCAGGAGAAGGGGCATATAGCCGGACGCTTCGCCGTGTGGTTGCGGGCGAGAATACTGCCACAGCCTGCCGTAGCTTGTCGTAGGAGGCGACTAATACGGCCATAGGTCACTCCGCCCGTGCTTGTCGGAGCCAAAGAGTGAGGCCGACCGAGCCTCTAATTTTCGGTACCACGGGTTGAGCAGCTCCAAGACAGCTCATTGAGGTTGGCCCCCTTGTGGGAGTATCGTGGTGGCTGTGGTTGATACCCATATCGCGGGTAGAGCCTTCGTGCTCGACGTTTGAGTTACGGCACTGGTTGCGCAAAACTCGGGTGCTGTGACCCATAGAACAGTAGAGATTTTAGGTAGATCTCGCTCCTCAGCAAGGGGGAGTGCTTGCCCGACAAGCAAGCACTCGAATTGCTACCGGGGTGGTCGCTATGTACATAGCTATAGCTTCCAGTCCGGGACGTTTGTCTAGCGTATCTAGACACATGCATCATATGCTTACTTGTGGGTGTATAGGGTGCCGTGGTTGTAATCCCTTCAATGTGGAACACGCCACGTAAAACAAGTTCGGAGGGATCCGATTCATACACTGTCCGCTTGCCGTGTGGAAAATCAAGTCATCAATGTGTACTTTGTTATTTTTCAGAGTCTTGATGCGCATTTGAAGATTTTGCAGTTCATTAGTGTTGTTGACAATCAAGTGCTTCAGCGGGACCACGTTCCATGTCTCCTTGTCATCTATAATTCGTAAACTGGGGAAGATGGACATTTCAGACGCTGTCGAAATTACTTTTTGAGGAGTAATTATTGTTGTATCCCCTAATATTGCTGTGCATCCTGCAAGTAGTTGTATAATGCCTTGATTGGGCAGTCTTATAACTTGATGCTGTTCGTTGCATCTTATATTAGCTGTTGTATTCCGAAACAGTCTAAATAGCCAACGGTTGGATCCACTTATCTCTTTGATGAACGAATTGCCTTGAAATTCCATCATTTCGCATAAGTGTGCCTTGCTTGGTTTCAATGGAGATATTTCGCAAGAGTGATCATCCGCGTTTTTCCATGCCAATTACTTTCGCAAAGCCATGTTGTCGAATCCTCTTGTCTGCATTGGTTAATTTCCATTTCAGACATTAGGTGATATGCGTTTATGTCTGTATTGAACGCAAAATATTTAAAATTCAATTTCGGAATAAGCTTTGTTCCGTTTGTTCACAGTGGTATTGGGATTACTTCAAAGAGATCCGTTTCCTGATTGTTGTATATCGGCAATTTTGCTTCAATGAATAGGACATTATCCTTCAACATAGCTTGTGCCTTCATCAGTTTATAGATCAGTGGTAATTGTATAACTGAATTTCCACCCGGTAGCATTTGTTTTCGTCCTAATTTTTGCTTAACTTTTTCGAGCTCCTCCAGCATTTTGTTAGGCGCAATTAGTGTAGGATGAATTCTTCCTTCACTAATGTCCGTTATCATTGAGATCGCTGTTGCTTGTAGGCTTTCTGCCTCTTCAATCCCGTTTCGCACTTGATTTGATAACATAAGGAATTTAATTGACTCCTTATATACCATAAAGTGCTCCTTCATGGTTTCTGCAATAATATTGACTTGTTGGGTCAGTCAACAATTTTGGATCATCTCTGCATAGGATATATTGGTATTCTTGGTCTTTCTCAGCAACCTTTATTTGGCGATACATTTTTTCAATGTCAGCTACCATAAGATATTGCCACTTGCCCCATTTAATTAGAATATCGAATATATCCTTTTGAATCTTAGGACCAGCTATAATAACGTCATTTAGGCTTAGGTCATTTGTCGTCTTTGCGGATGCGTCAAAAACTACTCGTAGTTAAGCTTCCAGGCCTGATGATTGCTTGATGAGGTAAATAGTATTTACCTTGACCCGTTGTCTTTACAGATTCCATATGTCCCATCTTAAGGTATTCTTTCATGAATTCGTTGTATGCAGCCCAGTTCTTTGGGTTTCTTTGAAACTTCTTTTCCATTTGCATAAGCCTTGCCATTGCCTGTTTGCGAGAGTCACCCAGCTTTGCCTCTTGGTGGAATGGAATTGAAACCACAAATCTGCCTTCCTTGTTGATGACAGTTGTTTCTTGGAATTTTCTTTCGCATTTTGCATTGTCTGTAATCGTCTCATCGGCTTCATCTTCCAATTCCCAAAAGCGTTCCAGGTCCTTTAGATTTATTGTTGTAGTGGCACTTATAATTTTTTGCTTTGCTGCTCTAGTTATATTTCCGGACACAATCCATGGCGAAAATTTCCGCAGCAGAATTTCTGCTTTATGATGAATATGCTCTCGGTCGCAGTATTTAAATTAAGTTCCATTAATTTGTTGAAGTGTTGGGATCCCGTTATCAAATGGCTAACCACCATTTGAGCTTCTCCTTTTAAGCAGGCTCTTAAATATCCAAGCTTCCTTGTGTTGCTGAGATCCTTCCTGCTGTCTATTAGTTCAGAGAACAGCTCGTAAAATGTTGCCCATTCCTTCGCATTTCCATTGAACGTTGGAAGGTCCACTTTTGGGAGTTCTGGCACGTCGTACTTGGAACTTTTGAACTGTTCCAACTTCCTCTGAAGTACCATCTCTAGTGCTGCAACATCAGATTGCAGATTGTCTGCCTCATCTTGATCATCTTGTTTTCAAGCAGTTTCAGTGTGTCCGTAACGTTGGACCAATGACTTTTCATCATTGCCAGCTGCTTGACTAGTTCAATCTCACTTGAACTATCCAGGGTTTCGTAGATTAGGCTTATCTGTTGCCTCACCCTGTCCGCTCTTCTGTCCACCAGTTGAACCATATTATCAACTGGACTGGAGCTCCGATCTGACGCGGTATCAGATAATTTTGATCCACTTGGTATATTTATTTCTTCAAGTGTTTCTACCTTTAATTGCGACTCCTTGTAGGCCTTGACAGCATCCATAGTTTTAATAAATATCTTAGCATTAAAATATTGATGATCGCCAACTCCCAATTTATTTATTTATTTATTTTTAGTTTATCAGAACTGTCTTCAGTTAATAGAACAAGTGGAACATATGAAGTGACAAACAAATGACTGTCATCCAAATTATTGTTCTCTACTTTCTGTTTGTATTCGCCGTATCCAGAACTCCCGTCGAAACCCCATTTTCCTATAAGTTTAAGGTTATTAACAGGATCCTTCAAAACTTCACTTACCAGATTATCCTGCAACTCTATAACTCGCTTAGTGGTGTGGTCCAATAGACTTCGTAGCTCTACTTCAGCTTCTGATTCGCTAGTAGTTATATTTTCTGGATAACTTTTCTTCTTTTCATTTAAAATTATATCATAAGAAGGAAAAATTTCAGTAGAGCTTTTACTGTTCACAAATGCTTGGATAAGTAAATACTGATGCTTTGTTAAACTGGTTTCCATTAGAAGTGAATTAATTTCATTTGTAGTTGCGGATGAAGTGTGCTTACAATTTCCATGATCATTAACAGATCGTAAAAAATCAGCAGCGGACTCATCAATCTCACCTACATCAGCTATCCGTCTTCTCTTTGTACGTTGTGAACATTCTGAAAAGCTCATTCTAGGACGACCTCGATCATCATTTCTTTCAGAGTTAACAATACTAAAGAATGAAAATAATTCGTTTGTAGCTAGCCAGCCTGAGTGCTTTGCCAAAACGGCTGATCGCTTTCGATGACATTGTCGCCAATACATTGATATTTTAATGCAGCACAAACTAACACGTTCCTCCAAACGCTTCAAGTCTTCATTTCCAACAACAGCGCCAGATTTCTCAATTTCCAATTTAAAATTATTGAATGTTTTTTTTTAATTTTTCTGCATTTGTACCAGTCTCGGAACACCAATTGTCAAATATGAACTTTCGACTCAAAACACAGTCAGATGAAGCTCCTAGCAGAAAAACAAAAAATATTAAGCGTTTAAGCTGTAACTAAACCAAGCACAAAACAAAACTAAGCGCAAAATTGCACAGCGCAAAATCACATTTAAACAGATGAAGAATATTAAGACAAAAAAACACGAAAAAAGCGCGGCAAACTTTTTTTTGTGTAAGATAACTCAGCCATCTGCAACGTTCTGCAGCTGAAATTTTTTAAAACATTATCTTTAAGCATTAACCAATATTTTAAAATTAATTTCATCGCGTTATCAGGTGGCCATCACTTTTGAAACTCTAAGTGAAAAATGAGTTCACTTAACATTTACTGTTTAAGAAGACACAGGTTTCACAATCACTTAATAAACTAAAAACAATAAAAACTAAAAAACAAAAATCTCTAAAACTGCAAAAAGTTACAGTAAATACCTTTATTTGTAATATTAAATGATTCCATTTGAAAAACACTTTCTTTTTAACGCGTACAAATATTTTAATTGCGACCGTCACTTGCAAGAAACGCACGCTGCCAAGTCAAATCAATTTTATGCTCTATGTTTCGCAGTCATTCTTAAAGAGAATAGTTACAATAAAGCAAAACCAAATATAGATTTTAAAAGCTTGATCAATTCCGAGTTAGGGTGGACTCAATTCTAGCCAATGTTTTGGCTTTCATTTTTTTATTTTTGGCCTATGGGCCAGACCACAGTGCCTGGGATAGTTGGAGCCTTAAGCTCAAAAGCTGTTCCTTGTACTCAAGCGACCGCGTGGCCCAGTTCAAATACAAAAAGAAACATACGAAATCGATAAAACGTGATAAATGATTTAAACTTTATTATTAGAAAATAAATTTAAATGTCTGCAGCAAACTTTACTTCGTTTTCTTGAAAAATAAGCATATGTTTCGCACAACAGACAGTAGGGTGTGGCCAAATGCTCAGGGTTTGGGGGGTAAGTTGGTTGGGGGATAAAAAGAAAAAGATAGATCCTGGAGTCCCTGCGGTACTACCGCTAGGCTTTGCTTCGCAGGGCCAGGGTGCGCTCTGTGTTACCTCGCTGGACGTATCCTTGCGGCTCTCTTCCTCTCAGCGGCACGCAACCGCTTCATCGACTCCGCAGCAAAATTGCTGAACTGGCCCCAGAAACACTGGTCCGAGATCATACGCTCCCTTAGGGTCGACGGCTCCCCTATATTCTCCATTAAGCCTTCCCGGTCGCGGTCGAGTCTCCGGCAATTAAAAATAATGTGCTCGGCGGTTTCCTCGACGCCGCATTCTGGGCAGTTGCGGTCATCATAGTGGCCGAACCTGGTTAGGTAACTTCTAAAGCACCCATGACCGCTTAGGATCTGGGTCAGCCAGAAGTTAACTTCGTCATGACGTCTTGAGGTCCATCTGGTCACATACGGGATTATCCTGTGGGTCCATCGCCCCTTCGTCGACTGTTGCCACCGACGCTGCCACCTTTCCAAGCTATTAGCTCTGGCGTTGGCTTTTATGGCTCGCCTCTGAGCAGCGCTGCACTCTCCTCCGATCTGCTTTATCTTGTCGTAGATCTCTTTTGCCTCTACCGCCAACAAGTCTATTGGGATGGTCCCAGCTATAACCTGTGCTGCGTCGTCCGATATTGTCCGAAAACCGGAGACACTCTCAGGGCACACAGTCTGTGCTTCCAGACCCCTGATGTGTGACTGCTTCTTAGTAGCTTCGGCCCATATGGGGGCTGCGTAAAGTGCTGTCGCCCTGCAGACAGACTGTAGCAGTAGCCTGCGTCCCTGCCTAGGGCCCCTACAGTTGAGCATTATTCGTGCTAGGGCCCTAGCGACGCTCGCCGCCTTCCGATTAGTCTCCGCCAGGTGTTCCTTAAATGACAACCTGGTGTCTAGCATAACTCCTAGGTATCTGATTGCTCTTGCCGACGTGATGGTGGCGCCACCGACTTGGATGGTGGCTGTCTCAACCTGCTTGCGGCTGGATATCAGCACGGCCTCCGTTTTGTGGTCTGCGATGTCTAGACCGACCGATGAGAGCCACTCCACTATGTTGCAAATAGATGCATTACCAAGGCCCTCGGCTTCTCGAACTGTTTTTGCCACTTCTACTATGGCAATATCGTCCGCGAAGCCGATCACCTTGGTTCTTCCTGGCGGTGGTAACCTCAGCACCCCGTCGTACATTGCATTCCACAGCAGTGGCCCGAGTACTGAGCCTTGTGGGACTCCGCAGGTTACCCTGTGCTCCAGTTCGCCCCCGTCTGTGTCGTACTCGGTCGCTGAAGTAGGACTTAAGAATGCCCACTAATGCATCCGGTACGCCTAGGTTCCGTAAAGCTCCTATGGTGACGTCCCATTTTGCCGAGTTGAATGCATTTCGGATGTCTAGTGTCCCCACTAGACAGTACTCCTTGCTGCCTCCTTGCCACCTAGTCCCTTGCACTGCCTTCGAGGCCATCTCCTTCACCGTCTACGGTAGATCTCGCCTTCCTGAAGCCAAACTGCATTGGCGAAAGGTCCCCTGCAGCGGAGATGGCCACGTGCAATCTATTGCTAAGGCATCGCTCGAAAGCTTTGCCCAAGTGGTCAATCAGGCATATCGGCCTGTATGAGGATGGACTCTCGGGAGGCTTGTTTGGCTTGGGAAGCAGTTCCAGCTTCTGTCTTTTCCAGCGCTTTGGGAAAAGGCCTTCCGTGAGGCACTGGTTAAAAACATTTGCGAATGCTTCCAGGTGCTCGTACATGCCTAGCTTAACGACGATGTCCGGGATTCCATCTGGCCCTGGTGCTTTTTCCGATGGATATCATTGACTACAACCATATCCGTTGTGAATATCAGTTCAGATGCGTCCGCAGTAGCCGCGTCTGCACCTTGCGGAGCCAAGGGCACCACTGGGAACAGGTGTTCCACGATCGCCGTCATGTCGGCGGCGTCTCCGGCTTTCAGGGGTTTCGCTTGGCTAATCTTTTTTATGATTATTTTGTACGCTGATCCCCATGGGTCCTGCTCAGCTGAATAGCATAGTTCCAGGAAGCAGCTCCTTTTCAACTGCTTGATGAGTCTTTTAAGGTTCCGACGGTTTTCCGCGTATTCCTGCCTCCGGAACTCGGTGTTGGGGAGGCCCTGCTCCCTTTGCTGACGCCGTCTTGCCTGTAGGCTATTTCTGCGAGAGAGCTACTTCCAGCGACGCGAAAGCTTCCTGGAGGGTTCGTCCTCTTGCATTTGTGTGGACTGAGCCCCATTCTTCTGCCCAGGCGTTAAAGTCCCCAGCGATGACCACGTTCCGCCCCCCTCTTGCGTCGTTAGCCAGATCATCTAGGATTGCTGAAAACTCCTGAAGGGTTAGGCGTGGTGGTAGGTAACAGCTGTACAGGCACAGGTCACCAACCACCCCCCGAACAAAGAATGAGCCGATGCGCAGGTTCCTTAGTCGGCTTACCCCGTTGGTCAGGATCGCGGCGCTCCTTGTCTCGTCGAGTATGTAATCCATCCCCGGGGTTTTTTTATACGGCTCGCTAATAAGCGCAACGTCAGTTTGAGTGTCGCGCATGGTTTGACTCAGCAGGTGGTGCGCAGCTTCGCAATGGTTGAGATTAATTTGGATAATCTTCACTTTCTCGGTGGCTTGGTGCTCATAGGACATCTTCTACTGCCCGCAATGTGCTTAGCGTCGGCTTTCCTGGCACTGATGCATAGGAAGCATTTGGCCTCTTGTGTGCAGCTAGCTATCTTATGCCCGGTTTGTCCGCACTTGCATCGCACCGCAATGTGGCCGAACTCCAGGCACTTGAAGCACCTAGGTCTAGACTCGCTCTCCTTGACTCTGTAGACTGTCCATCCCAACTTCCCTTGGCCAGGACCGCTTGCGCCTCGCTACACGGCAGGCCTATTGTTGCCGTATGAGTATCCCTGAAGGAAGGTCGAAGGCTTCTCAGCTTTATTAAGCTTGGATCAACATTGAACTGATCCGCCAACGCCTTTGAAAGGTCCTCTGCAGCGACTAGTGGGTCCAAGTCGCTAACCGATCGGAACTGCATCCTCGAGTCCTTTGACAGCGCTCGCACAGTAGCAACTCCATCCAACACTGCTTCCAGATCGCTCTTCATCAGCGTTGCTTTTCTGTCGCCATCCCTGCTGAGCTCGAGTAATAAGTTGCCGCTCGTTGCGCAGCGAACCTTGTGGACACTCTTTCCCAGCTATTGCAGTTGACCGTCGCTTCGCCTCGTGACCAAAGCCAAGACCTCTCTGTAGGTCTTGCCTTTCGCTTCCACTATCACCGCGTCGGGTCTCCGCGACAAGCGTGCTTTCTTCCTCGCCTCCACCTTCGTCCATGTGTCTGGCTTGCCACGACTCTGGTTTCCAGCTTGCTGTGCCGTGGCTTTCTCCGCTGTCTTCGCCTGCCGCTTTGGAGGGCTCGCTCTCTTGTCCCCCGTTGCCTGGTTCGTCCTCCTTTTCCAGCTCCCTGCTGGCGTCCTCCTGGAGGGCCTTAATTTTGGCGAACATCACTTTCATTTGGACGTTGATATGTCGCACCTGGTTGACGTTGGTCAGGATCATAAGCTGGTCCAAGACCAGTCCAATTTCCGTCAGCTTATCGGCACACAGACACACTGACTATCGGCCTTTGTCCTTTTTGGGGGTGTTTTGCGACTCGATCCGGAGGGGTTGCTCGGGGTCCGAGCCCGCTTTGGCGTGTCCTGCACATCTACCCCCTCGGCAAGGTTAGACCCGCCAGCCTGTAGTGGCGCAGGTGCCCTTGGCAAGATCGGCGAACGCAAGATTTTCCTACTACTTAGGAAAGGCCCCGCATTGTCCATTCCTTTCTCTAGTTGGCTTGCTGCTTTCACTGTCGAGGCGGCCAAGCTTACCACCACCTCGCCAGGTTGGTTTAGAATGGGATTTGGGGCCTCCAGAATCCGTGCCCCTGCCGTGGAGTTTTCCACGGGTGGATTTCCAACTAATTGGTTGCCACCTGGAGTAGTAATGTTATTGATCGACATTCTTTACTCATAGACGCATTTTATACCTACTGCCAGGTTTGTTTTGCAGTTTATACCTACAGCCAGGTTTAGGTTACTGCCGGCCACTGTGGCACAGACGCAGACCACGTAGCCGCCCATTATGGGTCAGACGCTCCGTCGATTTCAGTGTATTGGTGTGAAGTGGGGATGGGTTTTTCACCGGTGGGAGTTATACCGCTCCAGCTCGGTCGCCAGTGCCCCTGATTTAGGTGTACCGCGTGAGCGGTGGGGTTGGCTATTGGTCTGCTCCTTGATCTTTAACATCTATAATTACTAGCCCGAGCCTTTAGGGTATATTTTCGGTGTGATTCCATGAGTTGTCGTCAAGGATTCTCATCAGCAGCCCAGGAAGGTAAGCTACAACCGGCGCCAAGATCGTTTGTCGAGTTGCATAGCAAGTAGCTCTTGACAGTTAGCGATAAGAAGTCCCCAAAACCACAGCGCCACCTGTGGTTGGAGACGCTTGCGGCTGTCGTTTTCCAACACTGCGTAAACAGCTGGCTTAGATCAGCTGGCGTGGCATTGCATCAAAGAGAAAACAGAAGAGAAAGCTCCGAATAATTCTCTCACCCTGACCTATCTCATGGCCCTGGAGGTCGCAGCCGGCGGACGGACCATGGAACTCCGGAGATCTTGTCCTCACCGGGTAAGTGCTCTGAACAGCGTCGCTGATATAGGCCGCAGCCCTTGGCGCGTCCCCGCTGGCTCAGCGCGGAAATTTTGGAGTTTTTCCAGGAGCGCCAACATGATGCAGCCGTCTTCAAACATTTCCCGCCACTCACCCTGTCGTCCAAGCGTCCGGCTCATGTAACTAAGTGGGTGTCCCTCTTGTTAGAGTACTGCTCCCAAAACGACATCACTTGTGTCTGTGGATAAAATAAATTTCTTTTTATAGTCGGGTACTTTAAGAATTGGGTCTCTGATATTAGATATTTTAATTTTTAAAATGCTGAGTCATATTCTGGGTTGGTAGTATGAAGTTTCATGTTCTTTTTTAAACATTTAGTCATGGGTTTGGCTATGTCTGCAAAGTTTGGAATGAATTTACGGTAGTATCCTGTCAGTCCAAGAAAAGCTTTTATTTCTTTTGGTTTAGTGGGAATTGGTTATTTCTGAATGGCTTTAATCTTTTCAGGGTTGGGTTTTATTTCGTCTGGTGTTATAGTATAGTAGTGGTGTAGTAACACAGATGATAATACACAAATAACATATAAGACACGACACAAGACAATATAGTAAACACGAAAACGTGTGTGTTGCATAACTGCATCCAAAATTGCGAAAAAAAATTTTACTCAGAATTGCATTTTTATGCATATCTGCAACACAACAATATTCACAATTCACAGTTCAAATACAAAAAGAAACATAAGAACTCGATAAAACGTGAAAAATAGATCAAATTTTGTAACTTTTGTAACTGATTTAAGCTTTATTATAATAATAATATAAATTTAAATGTCTGCAGCAAACTTTACTTCGTTTTCTTGAAAAATTGGCGGGAAAGTGAGCATATGTTTCGCACAACAGACAGTAGAGTGTGGCCAGACCACAAAATACGTGAAAGGCTTGTTGCAGATCTACAATAAATAAAAACTTATCACTTGCGCGTTGAATATTGAAAAATATTAGCTTTTAATAGGTATGTTGCAGATATGCATCCCGACCTGATAAAGGGCTAACCCTGGCGTACTGGCACACAGTGTGCCCGTTTTTAATTGTTAGTAAAGTGTAATAGAATTTAAACATTTCCAATCTTTTTAAAAAAAGAGCACTCGCATTAAGCTCTTCATTTAGTCCCTGTTTTTATAATAATGTGAAGAATACAAAATTGAACAAGTAAACTCTAGACCAAGTCATCGATAATTGTAATTAGAAACTAGTGCCCATAGTGTTTAAAAATAATTCCAACTGGTTATGGCTTATATTTCACTATACCACTACTCTTTTAATGACCAACATCATCAAATTGACGTCGTTAACGCCTTCAAGCACAATTGGTGGTGGTATTGGCTGCGCTTTGCGCTTGTCGGTTAATGCTGGGCGACTGCTCGTCACTTCCAAGCTGGTGTGTCCGCGAGGAGTCCGAAACTATTTGATCGGCCATTGTAGCTAGATTGGGAGATGTCATCCTTCTTGCCAGGGTTAGGTTTTCTCCTCTCAAGATTCGCAGAAGCGCCTCTTGCGATTAATAGTTTGGAAGCGGGTGTGTAGGAATCCCTTATGTTAAAGAAAATAGGAAAACATAGTAAAAAATATATAGCCAGACTAAGAACCCACAAAAATAACTTAGCCTTAAGTTAGGCAAATAATAATAACAACATTAGAAGACTTAAAAGATTTCACGTGCTAGATCTCCCTGACAGGTATTAAGTTTTAAAACATGTTATGCATAGAGTATGTAGTAGGGCTTAATGGATAACTACTGCCTCTGTTAATTAAAGATTAATTATAAAATTTACTTATTGTCATACTTGTTTAAGACAGATTGTAAATAAATAGAGAAAAAAAAATAAATTTGAATTCAAATACTGTACAGTTCTGCAAAGCTAAAAATGCGTAAATTCTTGCAGAAGTCTAAAATCTAAGTGTAAGTGAGTGTGCAATTGCAATAACTGTATAAAATAACTGTAACTAAAAACAACCTAAAACAATTTAGCCGAGACAGCCACCATACATTTTATTTATTTGCCTTTAATTTTATTTTTAAAATTATACATATTATATTGTGTATTCCGACCAGCGGGATGACGGTAAGAATTACGATATTAAGCGAAATTCTAAGAATTGAATTGATTTTCAAAATAAACAAATTTTGACACACGGATTATCAATGACACAAACCAACAACAATTCCTCTCCGTTGCACTTTTGGCTATTTTACAGCTATGTATAAAAAAGATGTCAGCAAACAAAAGTGAAGATATTAGACAATATTTAATTTGGTCTAAGAACAAATGTACATTAAGTAAAAGAAATGTAGTTTAAAGCGTATGCGGTACGCAATTAGGGTAAGAAACTACCTTTACGAAGAAGTGTCGCCGATAAACACAAGATTTGAACACCGATAGTCACACGTTAGTCCATTTTGCGTCTACAAAAGCTTTCTCATTCATGAAGCTTTTTTTTTGGCAGCACATGCAACAAAAGCGGTTTTGAGTTTAAGTTTAGTTAGCCTCTTTCTCACAAGCAAGTCGGTTGTTTTTTCGCTGTTGGTGGAGTGCGATTTTTAGCCGCGTCTTTGTTTTTGTTGTTTGCGTGGCGTTGTGTTTATAACAATAACAACAAGTGATTATCACTGGAAGACATGTTGTGTTCGAGGGCCTAAGCATATGGCTGTCTAAGAAACACAAGGGTTAGACCCCTTTCTTGGCCGAAATACGAGACTGTCCTCTGGGGTTACTTCATTGGGGCTGATATTTTGGCCACCTCCCAGTTCCTACAGAATGGTTCGGTGGAGCGCGCGGTCGCGGCGCCAAGCTCACCAGGATAAAGTGGAGCTATTGGCCAGCAACAACAAAGTGAATGGCGAGGACGATACGTCCGATAACGGTTGGTGCCAGGGGTGTCCTCAAAAAGGGGGTCTTTGTCGAGAAGAAGAGTTATTTCAATGTTAAAAGGAATTCATATTTCCAAAAATATGGTTTATACTGTTGTTTCTTGTAAAGTGGTTCTGTTAATAAAGTTTTTAGTTGAAAGATTTAAAGTGCTTAAATTGCTACAAGATTGTTAAGCCCTATCATAAATTAAAACTCCTAATATAAACAAAACATAATGACAAATAATCAAACAGTTAATCGCTAGCATGGTTCAGATTTTTAGATTGTCAGAGTTATGGTTATTCTTGCTGTACTTGAGGAAACCTTCTTAAAGTAAATATAAAAGACGTCTTTGAATTTACTTGAAGCTAAAAAAAAAAACGAAATTTGCTTAAAGATATATGGTTTTTAATGTATTTATGAAAATACGATAACAAAGAATAGGATTTTTAATCCAAGAATAAGAAGACGTACATACATATATCTAGTTATTCCTCTCCAAAAGTCCTTCACACGCCCTTTTACGATGAATTGAAAGGGTAGCATTAAGCTGCCAAAACGACTGTCATTCCATCTGATTCCGATTGCCAGTTTACGACTGTGGTTAATCTAAAACACTTTCGCCCCGTTTTAGCCGCCTTTCGCAACTCGACTGACCTATCCGACCACGATGAGATCTTCCTCAAGGGATTACTGCGCAGTAACTCCAATACGCCCCACAAGGAACTGATGGTAAGTAGACCAGAACATATACACGTAAAAAGCCGAGAAAAAATAACTCGGTACGATTTCTGACCCACTTACTTGCCTTCGAGCATCTGCTCAATAAGAAAATTGCGCATACGGTTTTCCACACATTTCCCATTCCCAGCCACACACACACTTTCCACATTTGTGTTTACTTCATCGATGGCATTGCATGCTGATTTTCGGTCTAGATAGAATTTTCCGGGCTGCTTGTATGTGCGTGTGTTTGCTTTTCTTATTACATCATTTTCCTTGCCTCCACAAGCGGCAAAAAGAAAAGAAAATCCTTTTGTGTTTCAAAAGATTTCCTCGCTTTAGCCATGTACTGCAATTGCTTTTTCGCGTTTCGTTATGGCCCATTAGCACTTGCTTTGATTTTTGCCTTCCTCTTTTGAGTTTTCGCACTAAACTTGACCTCTATTGCCTCTGCAGATGAGTTGCCCTTACACATATGCAGATGGGGAGTGATTTCTATTAGATCATCGTGACATAACCATTGAAGTGGAAATTATCTTGACCTGACACATTTAGCGCCTCGCTGGAGGTTTCTTACGGCAAAAGAAAGTTGTAGCTGCCAGAAAGTTTGTAGCTTAATCAAATTGTAAATATTATTTGCTGTTCCTGCGGCAAACACGCAGGCCAACTAGAAAAACAATGAGTTGGAGTTGCACTCAAAATTAAAACGAATTTCTTGTGCTCTGTATATAACAGTTTCTATAAACTTATTTCAAAAAAGTTGAAACGAAATATTTTGATGAATTTTTTTAATCAATTTTTATTGAATACGTTTATATAAGGTTTTCTTTGAGTATAATAAGCAAATAGTAAAATAAAGTTTCATTAAGTTCAAAATAAAATAAACGTAAACCAAAGATTATTAGGCCCAAACTAACATTACAGGAATCAAAAAAGCCATATACAGCTAATATTATGGAAAGCGACATCGCGTGACGACCATAATTAGAATCCAACATTTTCCGAGGTATTTTCCTGGGCAGGCACATTCGATTGTGGTTTTCTGCTGCGGTCGGTGGCTGTTGAGAAAAGCAGTGAAAGTAATTGAGGCCCGAGTCACGAGATAAGAAAATATGAAATGTCACTTCCAATTCCCCTGTTTTCCTTTCCCCCACTCGCCTGTCGTCACCGCTCCTTGGAACACTCCCGCATTTTATGCAGATTACATAAAACGCGGCCCAAGTCGCCGTTCCAACTCTTTGACATCAACGCCCCAAGAAGTTGTGTGTATTTGAGTGTGAATAAGAGAACCGGTTTGAAAACATTTTTCCAACGTAAACACTACGCTTTTTATGTTACCTGCGCTCGAAAACGATGCACAAAAAGCGCTAAACTCGTTGGCCTACTAATGCAGCTGTGGTCGAGAGTTCGAAAAAGCTTGGGTGTAGATGATGTTAAGATCACCGAAGTAGTTGGTAGAACTTCGGCGATACAGTTTTTAAACATTATTTCTCATTAAAGGTGCTGTTTCATTAAAGAACGAAAGTATTAAAACAGTTTAATAAATATATTTTAATTCTTCCTGTTTTATGATTTCAGAGGAATAATAGTTTATACTTCTATTTACATTACTATATATTATAGTTATTCATACCAGTGTAACATTTAACAGAACATTTGAATGGCATTCTTATATTTGAAATCTACGCCGAGTACTTGGATCTTATAAAGTTTATACAGTTTCAAGTGAGGAGTCATGCCTTTCAGAGAATTGCACGGCCTTAACCGAAAGAGAGGGCGCATCGCTGTGTATTTAAGCCACTGTTAAGTCAAAGCTAACATCTGCATAACAGACTGTGTACAGTTGTAACTTGGCTCTCACTAAGCTTTTCTCACGGCAAGCCAGCGAGCAGGAGCGCTGAGCAGAAAACAAAGCTAGCCCTAGCTCTCACTAGCACTAGCGCTCGCCGCTTGTTTCCAGCGCTCGTGAGTCAGTTACTTGCGAACAGTGCTAAGGTGAGGTTCACATTCCGGTTTAACACGCGCGCTTCGGTGGCTTGGCACTCAGTTATTCGAAAGTGTGAGCATTGGTGCCTGACTGTATTGGTGTGTTTGCGGTGGTGTTTGTGAGCGTGGCTTAAACGGACGGCTTGAACCCGAAAAGCAACAGTTAGTTGGTCCTCTCTCAGCCCTCTCTCTTTCGTATTCAACAATGTTCATTAGGCATTTTCCGGCTGAAAATGAAAAGCCCACTTAAGGTGCCAACTATGAACCGATCGATATTATTGTAAAAACGGAAAACGAAAAACTGGAGCAGTTATTAGTGTGTTGTGCTAGTGCCTTGGTAACCCCGCTGCAGAAAGCTTTTCCGAGCTTGAATTGATGACGCAGTCGCCGAGAACTGTTTTGTAACCTGGCCAACAAGCAGTAACAGTCTTGGCCATGCTTTGGCATTTCCAAAACCCCAAACTGCATACTATGAAACTCAAAAAGAGTGGCTCTCTCAGCACGCACACATACACGTACGCGCGATACGCGCTCACCAGCGTTTTGGGAGTGGCTCCAAAAATAAGAAAAGAAAAAACAAATAAAAGTCAACTGAAAATATAACCAACGGTTAATGTAATTGCCAACTTAATGCCATTAAGGTCTTATAACTTTTTCAAGTTACGTTGGTTATTTTAGGTCAAATATTTTGTGCCCTGTTAGCCTTCAAATAAGAAACAAATTGCCCACTTGTTTACGTGTTTTTCGCGTGTGTGTCTAATTATCAGTTTGCCTAATTAGTAAGCACCTGTTGCGGTACACAATATTTTGAGTCAATTTTAAACTGACGTTGCCATTACGAAAACATTTTGCTGAGTGGAGGCGAAAGCCCAAAGAAAGCCAAAGTATCAATAACAGTTGTGGGTGTGTGTGAAAAAGGGTGGGGACTGTCTGTCGCGTGGGGCTTCCTCGCAGTTTTCACACGGAAAAGGGCTAAGCTAGGGAAAATCCCTGGAACACTGCAGAAATACGATCTGCGGTGGTCCGATAAGTAAACAAACATAAGTGCTCCGGATTACTCATCCATGAATATAAATGCGTTTTTTGAACACCACATACATATGTACATATGTCTTAATTATAAAATAAAGAGTAGAAAGAAAACTGCCTACTTAACTTACACTTGTAAGACCTTTAAAGCTATAAATACTTAATGCTAGGAAATTCCTCTCATTCCATTCAGTTTTATAGAGACAATCCACTGACAAGTTCCGCAGAATAGAGTTAGTGTGCAGAGAATGCATTTCTTCTCGCTTTCTGCTCATCAATTCTCCAGAGACAGTGATGCTCAGATTTCAGAGAAGAGAAAAGCACTCCCACGTTAAATACGCATAAATATTGCATGAGCTGACTCAGATGGCTTTCCCATCGTGGGCGGAAACTGCCGGATGATGGAATTATGTGCAATTAAAGCGGAAAACTCACTTTCCATGCGACCCAATTCAAATGGCAAGCGACCCAATTTTTGACCTAAGACTCCAAGCATTCTGTTGTCTGCGCAGAGCAGAGTTCACCCGGGGTTAAATGGCATGACATACTCGTGTATATGTAGTGTGCACATGGATAGCCGGAGAAGTCTGCCCAAAAAGCTGGACCAATTAACGCACTCACTCAATTAAAGCGGTGGCATCTTAACTTGACCTAGGGCAGGCACGCCCAGACGAAGAGCTCTGGATTTAATTAGCAGCACATGAGAAACTCATCTCTCCGCTTCTCTGCCATTCCAGCTGAATCCGACCGAGCCGCAGCCAGTGCCATTATTCCTGCCCGCTCATCTGAACAACAAGCCCATCTGCGACGACATCATCCGCAAGTTCTCACCGTCGAGGCGCCTGGAATCGCGAGAGCTCGCCAAGCTTCTCGCCCAGCCGCATTTTCGTGTAAGTAGCCAGGGAAAGTCATGGCGAAAGCCTTTTCCTTGTGGGGGCTTAGATATGGGAAATGATTGCCAACAAAGACTTAGAGTTCCGTACTCAGGATTCTTCCCAGTGCAGTGGCTGCAGTCCAGTTTAAGCTCCTCACTGAAGACGCACCAAAGATATTGCTTCTGTGGCTCTTTCTACATCCGGTAGCTACCTAATTGTATACCAAGTGCTGAGTTATCCAGACTGGCACTTAAAAAAGCCTTTATTGAGACTGTCGTTTCCAAATTGCTGAGTTAGGTCGGCTTAGAAAGCGATGGTGCCTGAAAACGGACTCTGCTCGAACTGTTTATTTTGTCAAGCCACATGCCCATTGAAATCTGATGGACCCCTTTTTAAAGTGAGGGATCATGGGAATCCGGAACAGAAACCAATGTAGTGTAATACTTCAACGCACTTTTTTCCTTCAGGCTCTTTTGCGCGCCCATGATGAGATAGGAGCACTCTACGAGCAACGACTTAAAGCTGCCGGGGGATCCACCAGCCAACTAGAGATCGCCAGCCAACGCCAATCGGGAGGCTACCTGTTCACCGAGGACGTCCTCAACACCAAGATGCCAGTGGAGACCATCAAGATGGTGGGTCTGCGCCGAGATCCCAGCAAGCCGCTCGGCCTGACCGTCGAACTAGACGAGTTCAAGCAGCTGGTGGTGGCCAGGATTCTGGCGGGCGGAGTGATCGACAAACAGGGCATGCTGCACGTCGGCGATGTCATCCTGGAGGTGAACGGCACCCCCGTTCGCACTCCCGATGAGCTGCAGGTGGAGGTGTCGCGGGCCAAGGAGAATCTCACCCTGAAGATCGGACCCAACGTGGACGAGGAGATCAAGAGCGGTCGCTACACTGTGAGTTGGGGTCAGGTAAAACAGAATGGCATCGCGAGTCTCGAGACGGGCAAGAAACTGACGGTAAGTTCGATGTCTGCTTGAAGATTCCTCCCACAGATTGCTGCTTGCTTGCATGAGTTCCGGTCAGTTGAATGTTTATCCCAATTCGTTTATTGCCCAGTTAAAATTCAAATAATGAATCTAAAACAATGCTCTTATCCATAGAGGGTATTTAGTTTGTTGTGCTTGCCAACTTACTTACTTGCCAATTCAGCTATCCAGTTGAACGCTAATTACTCACTGTATGACCATTTTTATTTGAACAGTAATCAGTAATAGTTGAACACGTTCAGTTATCAAACTCTACTTACTGAAAATAACCCCCATTCGTTTGAGATTCCAATTCTCCAACGTATAAAATTACTATTACAACGAACTCCCTTAAAATTTCTGAAATCGCTTGCAACTAAGTAAGTAAATCCGGGCATAGTAAAGCTTCTAAGAGAGTTAAGTGCTTAAATGGTAACGAAGTTTGTGTTTTCCATTACCAACAGTGCTACATGCGTGCACTCTTCACATACAATCCCTCTGAAGATTCCTTGCTGCCTTGCAGGGATATTGGATTGCCCTTTAAGTCGGGCGACATTTTGCAGGTGAGTTGGTCAGACAGAACCAATCTAAGATCTAAGAAGATCTGATCAATGTATGTACATCGTTGCCATTGTAGATCATCAATGTAAAAGATCCGAACTGGTGGCAGGCCAAGAACATTACTGCCGAATCTGACAAAACTGGGCTCATACCATCTCAAGAGCTGGAGGAGCGGCGCAAAGCCTTTGTGGCCCCCGAGGCGGACTACGTCCACAAAATTGGCATTTGCGGGACAAGGGTTAGTTGTTGTAGCTTCCTAATTCCCAGTGAGCATTCCCAGTGAACATTGTATGTCGCAACAGATCTCGAAGCGAAAGCGCAAGACCATGTACCGATCGGTGGCCAATTGCGAGTTCGACAAGGCGGAGCTGCTGCTCTACGAGGAGGTCACGCGGATGCCCCCGTTCCGCAGGAAAACCCTGGTTCTCATCGGCGTTTCCGGGGTAGGAAGACGTACGCTCAAGAATCGGCTGATCAACAGCGATGTGGACAAGTTCGGAGCGGTTATTCCACGTAAGTGCAATTTACGTCACAATTTTGGGTAAATATAACTTCGTGGTATAACTTCAGATACCAGTCGCCCCAAGCGCGCCTTGGAGGAGAACGGCAGTAGCTATTGGTTCATGGACCGGGAGGAGATGGAAGAGGCCGTGAGGAACAACGAGTTCCTGGAGTACGGCGAGCACAATGGCAATCTGTACGGCACCCACTTGCAGTCCATCAAGGATGTGATTAATAGTGGGCGCATGTGTATCCTGGATTGTGCACCGAATGCCCTGAAGATCCTGCACAACAGCCAGGAACTGATGCCTTTTGTCATCTTTGTGGCAGCGCCGGGCATGGAGCAGCTCAAGACTATCTATGCGGATCGCAGGGCAACGGGCTCCAACAGGAATTTATCTGTATGTTTGCCGTAGCCCCTTAGACTAGGCACTCCTTTAATCCAAGCACGTATTCCACAGTTTGATCGCCAGAGTTCCATAAGATTCAGCTCCAGACGCGCCCGTACGCTCGAGTCCCTAGCGTCGCTGTATGAGGTAATGTTTCCTGACCTATCCTTAACTGCAATAACGTATAAATTGTGCTCAACTCACTCATCCGCTTGGCGCACCTAGGCCACCCTGGTAGCCCTGTTAGATCTCTGCCTGAATACCCAAACATTGCTTAACACATTCGCTTTCTATGACTCTTCTGAACAGGACGACGACCTGGTCGCCACCGTCGAGGAGAGCAGCTTTGTCCAGCGGAAGTACGAGAAATACTTCGACATGGTCATCGTGAACGAGGACTTTGATGAGACGTTCCGTCAGGTGGTGGAAACGCTGGATCAGATGAGCCACGAGGAGCAGTGGGTGCCTGTCAATTGGATCTACTAGAATCTAGAATCTAGAATCTAGAATCGACCATAACCCAGCAATTTCGCCTTCTTGCATATAGAAGAATATATACAACAAAAAACGAACGCCTATCATCACAATAAAAGGGATAATTCCAGTAATTGAAGCTTAAACTCGCAGCACAATACAAATCTAGCGAAAAGCATAAGAAACGCTATAGATTTCAATATTTATTGTTGTTAAGATGTTTTTCCTAAAGAATGTAATGTGTTTTATTAACTATGTTTATTTCAATTACTGTCATTTTCCTCTTTATATATAAATCATGTATATATGCAATGTTTGTATAAGTTGAAATGCGCCCTCCGTTTGCAATTCAGTTATCCTTAAGCATAAGTCTAATTTTATGAAACGAATTCGTCCATTTTACCACTCTTGTTTTATATTTACAAATAATGAATGATGTCGACGCATATCTCTTCAGTTTATTATTTTAACGAATCTCCTCAGTACAACACCCTTCTGCCAATATTTCGTGTAGTTTTTAGATTTGTTTGAATAAAATGTGTAAGTTTAACGAAATAGTTAAATATTGATGTGGAGTAAAACAATCGAAATACGAATAAATTTGGCTCAAAGAAATGGTGATTGTTGTTTACCTTCAGCTGGGCGCACCAAAATATATTTTATTTCTTGAATTTAATGTCTTAGACTGTAAAGATTGAATGCCAGGCATTTAAGCAACTATATGTGCAGGGATTTATTGGTGAATTCCCAGGGATTTCTCCACCACAGCGTGCGGCTGACGCATTTGCTCGCTGTACTCAGGCAAGTTCATGAAGTCCTCGAAGCCAATGGAATCACAGCGGCCAGTCAGGACATCGTCCATGAAGTTGCTGCAATAGAAGAAAACAAGCATGAATAAAATGTTTACATGTCTGCGAGTACTTAGTACTATACAAGAAAAATTAAGTATGAGGCAAAAAGTTTATGAATTGGCAATAGCTGTATGAAAGATTCAAGGTTTACATAAAGATTTTATGGTTTGCCAGAAACTGGACCATATCCCAAATCTTAATGGTGATCGATTAAATAGGTTTGTAGGTTCCTCTGCGACCCTGGAACCAGAAGCTTTCCTCGCAAGGTGCCTGGGATCCCCGTGCACCCGAGGCTAGCTAGATGCTCACCTGGACGAAAGGAAGGGCAGGCGGCCCACCTGGCGAGCGGCGTAGCGCTCCATTCCCATCTTGAGGGGCACGCCGAGTCCCTCGCGGTTGCGCAGCATCTGCATGTTCAGGTTGTACTGGTGCTCGTTGTAGTTCAGCTCCGAGTCGCGCAGCCGGTGGACGTGGGCCAGTTGGTTCAGGCAGTTGGACTCCGTGGGCATTCCCACGCGTCCGGTGGCGTTCAGCACGGACACCTCGGCGGGCTGGACTTTCAGGGATGGCTGGTACTGCATTGCAGGGGAATTTCACTTCGTTAGCGGCTGTACTAAATGGACGCAGCCACAAACTTACCATCTTGGCTCTACTTCTGTGGATTTCGCGTATCTAGAGGGAAAATGCGGTGAATTACAATATTTTGTTCTTGAATGACAAACAAATTCCGTGCGAATTAGAGCTGGAACTTAGATCGATGCCTAGTCGATATCAACGATATCGACATTAGAATCGAATACACTTGTGTATCGAAACCAGACTGGCAACTCCTGCATGTGTAGATATTAGAATGGCAGCCCGCACAGTGCTAGCATGGACTCGATCCATTCCACTCATAATCCATAAACCATAAGTTGGTTCATAAACCACATAACTTACAGCGCGGACACAAGCCATGGCAGGGTACAAAAATGGCTGTTGTTTGTTTGAAAAGTGTTTTTCGCAAAGAAATGATGTGCTCTAAAGCATTCCAATCCAATTCGCTTAATCGTGGGGTGTTTTGTTATTCAAACAAAACAATTGCATATAAAGTAAAAACGCTGTACTGTTCCAACATCACTTTAAATGTAACCGTGATGATGGGCAAAATTCGGTCTACGTAAATTGGCGTTTTTAGCGCACTTAGCACTTTGGTCAAGTGACGAACTTGAGTGCTGTGATTAATTACACCCTCGCTGGCCAGCAACGCACATACGAACGATCGCAGATACGTATCGCAGCTCTAATCAATTCGATCAACAAGAAGATTCAATCGCTGGCTGGCTAGCTGGCTGGCTGGGGTTTTGTTTTTCTTTTGCACCCACACCTTTTAGCGGCTTTTATGATCTTCTGCTCCACAGAGACGCGATTCATTTGCATCGAGTGACAAACGCGAACGAATGCGAAGAGCCCAAATCACACGACAGGGCCTAATTAGTGCATGGTCACTAATAAAGACTTGGTCAGTGGATGTTGTGTTAATCAAACTCCCGCACACAATAGGCGCAAACTGTCTCCGGTCGATGCGATCCGATCCTATCCAATCTGAACTTGAATCCGAGGGGCATCCAAATGGAAACATCAACCGGATGGATGAAGCCAAAATTTAGTGCGCAAATTATGAGTTATGTCCATTTACAGCATTTTAACTAAGTGTTCCCGCGTTGTATTTTATCCATATTAATGTTTCTTAGGATGGTACAAGCAGTGGTTTTCGTTTTAATACTTCCAAAGGAAAATAATAACATATAATAACATAATAGCATAATAACATACATTAGACAACTTATAGGATCAGCATTATTTTTAATGAATGAATTCTATATTAAGGAACTGACAAATGATAAGTAAATATAATCAGTTGACAATTCGAGAATTTACTACAAGAATATCGGCATGGTCATATTTATGGCATCGAGTTGATAAAAATATCGGCAGTACTTATTTCATACGTTTTTATTACTTTGAGATGGCATTACTTCGGATGCAACTTATGATGATTCAATCTATAAGTGTATAAATAAATCAAACTAAAATAAACACAAAATACACACCTAGATTTTAGCTCACTAGCATACGGTAATTGACTTATTTGTTAATACAATAATTCTCTGAATAGATATAATAATAATATTAAAAATACTAATACGTTCTCCAAGTTTTGTCTCTTAAAGAGTTCGAAACCTTTGAATCTCATACCACGATTGATTTATTACGTTAACTTTCTGTTTTACTGCCTTTGACCAATTAATACACAGTAGACCAGCCCGAAGCGAATGAACCAATTCACCCAGCCCAATATGTGGCCATAAGGATGTCCAAAGAGCCAACTATGTATGGTCGGATGGAGATCTCAGGGCGAGAAGATCGAAATGTAAAAGTCAAATAAAAATATAACGTCGAGAATTAACATTTTTTCACAGCAATAAATGCATAAAAGTCAAAGACGTGAATTCAGAAGAGAGAAGAGTCGTGGGTTCAACTAGGGGGACTCTTCAGATGAGGGAATTCCTTCTAAAACAGCTTGATTGGGCTGATATTTACCTTCTGTTTTAGATATACCGATAGAAATAGGTGGTTAAAAACTGTGTAAACCAGAACAAGAGGTCTCAGAAGACACTGAAAGAATCCTTGTAAGGATCAGATCAGGATCGTATATATATTTGATGTTTTTGTGAAGAGAGTTATTTGAAGACATTCGTAGGCACGATTTCCCTCAGTGCATAGTACACCCATTTCTGCATGACGTATATAGTATAAAATTTACAATCTCCTGCGGCCGTCTCCGCTGGATGCTGCACTCCGTCCTCCATTGTCGTCGCTAATAGAGACATACAACCTCCACTGGGAATTGATCGGGGATCGAAAGAGCAGGAGGCTTCGTTAACGGCACAAAAAGTTCGAATTTTTCGTTACTTTTCCCGGCTGCCATAAACTTTTATGGCTGCAAGACGCAGCGGAAGACGAGGACAATGGGCCTTGGATCTGGGATCGGGGATCAGAGAACAGGGAGCAGCTGTAAGCAGCCGTCGAGATGATTGGGCATTATGCCGGACCAGGCCCGGGGCTACTCGGTATCTTTCTTTTTATAACCATAGGGGTCGCTGCCGCTTTGACGGGCCTCCTCCTATGGGTGCCAATTAAGATACGAGGAACCGGGTTGGAGCTGGGGCAGGGCAGGCGATCTGGACCCTATTAGCAGCCATATTGCCCAGCACTGAGCGAAATGTTGAGTTGAAGGCACACAATCGCATAACTCTGCGAACGAAAGTGATGGAAATTTCTCAATCGAATGTAAATGCTAGGAACCTACTTGTTGGGAGATTCTTTGCTGTTACCAAGGATCAATGCTAAGGTCATTAGTCTTAGGTTGAATGCATTTCTTCCAGTCGAGTGAGAAAGAAAGGGAATATAATATAATTCGAATATTTTTTAATTTCAAGCACACTGTGCCCTATTTTCCCTGTGCATGGGCATAATAAACGTAATATCCGTTCGTGAGTGATCTGAGTAAGATCGCTCCGCACTTTTATGGCTCCCATTCGCTAGGATCCCCCTCCGCCATTGGCAACTAGCTTCTCGTGAAACGAGATACTCTCGGCCATAAATCAACCGGCTGAGTGAGAGATGGCCGGTTTCGGCGATGCATTTAATCCATTTTTGAAAATGCCAGGACATAAGGACATGCTCGAGTCCCAAAACGAAATGGCGGACTCTAAACATAAGCTGTGAATTCGGCGTAATTTTGGCATCGGCATGTGTAATGCAGTAGCCAAGAAAAATAGAGGGTGTACGAAAACAAAAGGCGTCGGCAAGAGTCAAAAACCATTTCGATACGCCAGGATGACCAAAGGCCAGCGACCAGAATGGAACGGGTTGGGCCACAGAGTTCCACTAAATCGGGGATATATGTACGTATATATACGTACATACATACGTGTATATGTACGTAATACATATCTCCGCCGATCTCTCGACATGTGCATGTGGCGTAACAGCAACAGAAACAGAAACAAATGCAAACACTCACTGCAGTCGTCCGCTCCCAATTTGGTATGTATTTTTTAGCGTGTAGGTGTGAAAACGGAGTCCACTTCCTTTATCGGGGAAGAAAATGTTTTGGGTTTTTTGCTTTATTTCTGGTCACTGGTGCCTCCCCGGGGTATTTTGCATCTCCGCTGACACATAAGTCCAAATATTTTCAGTGCGAAATGACATAAAACCCTGACTCCGCCGCCGTTTAATCTGAAAACGTTTTCGATTCGGTCACGGTTCTCTTCGGTTGGAAGCCTGTTGTATCAAAATCTGGACAGGTCGTATATTTTGCTTCGCATCGGCTCGGACATTTCCGATTCTGCTAATCGCAGGTCCTATAAATCAACCCCTTAAGAGCCCCAGCCGGGTACAATCTCTATACTGTGCAATACTAGACTACAAGTGCTAGATGTGTACTATACCATATACATATACTATATCGATCGTCTAGCACTTCAGATCGCCATGTTTGTTGTGACGGGCGCCAAGTAAACAGGTCGGTTCCTTGCATTCCATCTTGAGATGTATACACACGTATGTACATACATACATATGTAGATCGGCTGGGATTTCATTTGAATTTATGATTTATTGCAGTTATAAATTAAGGTATACAGCCCACTTGTGAATTTACTGTTAGGATATTCTGTTATCAACTAATATTTAAACTAAATCAAAAAGTGAAAATAAAATAAATAAAATAAAATGTCCGATCAATCTTCAACATGATTTCAGAATACTCAGATAGAGTAGCCCATGTGCTTCTATAGATCTACAAAAGTATGCAAGTAAACAAAGATATTGTATTCTATAACTCAGATTACTTAAATATGTACATATGTATGTCTCAAGGATTCCTGAGCTCTGTTTACTTCTTTTAATGCCAAAGAACCAATTGTATCTGTCCTAACTTGAAAAACTAGAAATCCCAGGGTACAAAAGTTTTGTTTGGAGAGAGTTACTTTAAGTACCACAAATGAGACTCTCTAGCTTCACTTTGTATTATTTATAACGTATTGCAAGTTTTGATTTGTAAGGACTCTCCTAAAGTTTTTCGACTTGTTGAATCTACTCAGCATAATACACTTGCACAAATTATCGCACACGTTCACAAGATTTAATCGACATTTTATGATCTCCGATTGCAGACGAAAGCCATCGTCCGACTGACCCGACTGTCGATGTGCGGGAGTGCGAGCGAGCTAACCGTAGAGCCGATAACGGTAATGGCCGAGTGAGGAGGCGAACGATTGGGCAAAGAGAAGGGCCGATTAGTCGATTGACGTTTGCCGCGCTTGTTGTTGCTTTCGGTAGGTGGAGCGTAGCTGTGAACGTTAACCCTCATTAACCCCAGTAAGCAATTGAAATTTCCATGAATTGTTGTCTTTATAGTGTTCATATTTTATTTAAAGAGCTAAGCACATACATACACACATACACATTCACAAGTTATAAATTAATTGCCGCCAAATTGAACTAAGGAAAGATGCGGATGAATACGTTAAAATTATTTATTTAAATGGTAATTTTGCTTGTGTGCTCGAAGAGTGCATTACATTTAAAATTTAGTACGGCTACATATATTAAACTACGTCTAATTGTTATTACGATACACGAAAGTAATAAACGTTAAAACTCTTTATATATGCGGATATTTACACGGGCTGAAGAATCAAGTTGCGCTCTAAAATGAGTTGCTTGTACTAAAATTACGTTTAACTGCAGCGAGTACTTGTAAACTTTAATCGGCTGGGACGGCTGGTTTGAATTGTTCTTGTTTTTCTTGGGCAACTTAGATACTACAGCTTACGAGCTAGGCATTTATTTTAAATTACACACGTTGAACAAAAAACAAAAATAATACAAGAACATGGGACTTGTTTAGCTGCGAGGACTCTGACGCGTGTTAAAACCAGGAATATACAATCACAAAAATTAACAACGTGCAATATTCAAGGGGCAACGGCCGCCAAGTCCTCCATTCGTTCGCGTGCTTATTTACTTCTCGGTTCGGTCGAAACAGTCTGACTGCGCGACCTAAGGGTTAAGCCAAGTCCAAGGCGAGAGCGGGAGCACTATAGGACACATCGCACTGTTGTCCCCCTCCTCCTCCTCCTCCTCCTCCTCCTCCACCTCCACCTCCACCTCCTCCTCCTCCACCACACCGCTCACTCCCACCCAGCAGCGGATGCTGGGGCTCCATGTAGCTGTTACTGTCGCCGCTCGTCGCATAACAGGAATGGTCGTGTCACATCGAGAGCGTTCCCACTGCCGCCGCAGCGGACATCTGCGCACTGTGCTGCTGCTGCAGCTGGTGTGAATGCGCCGCCGCCGCCGCCAAGGAGTGGCTGTGGGCAGCCAGGTGGGGATGCAGGCGCATGGCGGGAATGTTCATCGCCGCCATGGGGTTCATCGAGTGGGCCAGCGAGTGGGACAGGTGCAGGCCGGGCTCCAGCTTCGCCTTGGGGTCCAACAGCTGGCTGTAGTCCGCATGCTGCACTCCCACGCCCATCACGGTCGGATCACTGCCCTTCTTGTTCTGCTTGCGCTCCTTGGCGCGGCGGTTCTGGAACCAGATCTTTACCTGGCGCTCCGACAGCGATAGCGTCTGGGCCAGCTCGCTCTTGCGCCGGATGGTGATGTAGCGGGAGGTGCAGTACTCCTTCTCCAGTTCCAGGCGCTGGAAGTCGGTGTACACCACGCGGTACTTGTCCTTTGTGCGGGTTTTGCCTGCAAAGGAAATGAGGAGGTTGCCATCTGTTAGTTGCGTTGGAAAAATCAATCTCAAAGAATCATATTTAACATGCAAAAACGTAACTATGTATGTATTATTAATCAAACCATTCAGAATGAAAGGAAAGCGTATTTTTTCTATATTCGTGTTGTAGGATGGGTTCGAAAGTGAGTTCAATCTCTGGATATACATAGTACCTCCCACTAAACTAGCAAAAACTCAAGATCTCCAAGATCATGTCGTCAGAGGGGCGGCGCTGTCGGCCAAGTTTGCCAGCTAATATGGGTGCCAAGCGAGTGGAGTGACTGGCGTCAGGTGGACAAACATGTGGCTCCTCCACATGTTCCAGCTCATCTTGTTATAGCAGATGACAATATTTAAATTATGATAGCCATAGAAGGTTGTCACATGCCGGGCGGCGAGATTGGATGAGTAGCCCCAGTCGCAGCGATTCACATGTAAATTATTCACAAGGAGCCGACGATTCTCCGAAGAATCTGAGAGACTGGCAACGTGGCGGAATCAGTCAATCTCGAATAAAATTCAAGTACAACTCGAACAAATGACGGATCGCCAAGCCACAGACAACGCAGCAGAAGAAGCGATTCACCACATGAAGGCATGAAAAAGGCCACGGGATCGTGGCACAGTCTACCTACGTGATAAACACACCCACGCCAGCGGGAAATATTTGTGGGTAAACAGCATTTCGGCCGGGGATTTTGCTCTAATTTTTTATGTGCGGCGATACCGTGGTGTTCTCACAATTAAAATTGAGCAAATAGGCAAACAGGCAAATATTTTCTCAGATGATAAAGTTCAACAGCAACGGCAGAAGATACGGCGAAGAGTGCCAAGAGTAGGTGTTGAAGACCTCGGGATGCCCTGCGATGGATGACATGTACACATGTACATACATATATATGGTGGACAGTAGACAGCGGACAGTGGACAGTGGACAGTGGACAGTGGTCAGTGGTCAGTGGCCAGTGGCCAGTCTTATCCACAATCCATCTAGCTGCATATTCATAGATGCCACTTGACAGTTCACCCAATTCAGCTGAACCCCCTTCTTGGGTTTCGAAATCGGGCTGAAAGTGTGTCTTTTGGGAGAAGAACTGCGTGAAGAATGCCATAACTCTTTGTGGTGAGCCCGGCTAAGCCGTGTCCCCCGGCCCCTTCCCTTATCTGCCCCACCCTTCTGTTTGTTCTTTACACTTTATTGCTGTCGTTCCCCGTTTGCTTAGTCTAATGTGGCAATCGCGGGAAGAGCAACTCAGCCGAGGAGTAACGTTAAAACCCAGTTAGCACGCACTCAATCTAGATTTGTCGCTTCGCATTATAAATCCACAATTTCCAGTCTGCCTTGCCATTTTGTAAGTATCTTCTTGCGCGTGCGTTCCTGGCCTCCAATCTACTGATAAAGAGGGCTTGGCTGCCCGACCAGCCCAACATAGACAGAAAAGTTAGTTGTTTAGACAGACCTGACGGATTTGGGGAAGTGCTCAAATAAGAACGGCTAAATTAGAGCCACAATGTTATCAGCTCTTAGGATTACTGGGCAAATAGTGGAAAATAAAGCACTTTTTGGGCTGATTTCGCAATGTGTGGCAACCTATGATTGGGTTACATAAATGAGTGGCTAATCAAAAGCAGGATTTACACCTGAACTGTGGTATTCTGAACTAGTGTAGGGAAGTCGCCTATGTACTTCGTGAGCACTGAGTTCCAAAGAAATCCACTTTAGCTTCCTGCTCTTACATGACGACCCCATTTCCACCTCACCTCTGTGGGTCAGCACACTCACATTCTCCAAGAGGCTGCGCCTCTTCTGGGTGGGTGGCTGGGGCTTATCTCCGCCTGAGACGCACGAAAGCACACCAGCCAGCACTGGGCTTTATCTGGTTGCCACTTGCGGGAAGGAGGCTCCCACTTCTCACACCTGAAACGGAGCGCAAACAAGAGAAGAAAATCCGCACGGAATTGGGGACAAACTGGAGCAGGGCAGTGGGCGGCGCACGGGTGGATGGCTCCACTGACCTTCACGGCCATAATCTAATAAATCCTACACGTACTATATGCACAACTATAAGCCACTATCTCGGCGAGCTGAGTGTTTTATTGCGTTAATAAAGGAGGCAAGACAAACGCCATGGGTGTGGATCAACTTGATCCTAATGCTAAAGCTCCGCTGTCTGAACCTCTAAGATCCTACTGAGATACTTTGCCGGGAAGATAAGATTGTGGGTGAATGGCAAAAATCAGAAGAAGCCCGTCACTTCTGCAAACAATTGAGCTCGAAAATTCGTCTCTCGTATATACATATGTACATACCCGTATATCTGGGATATCCATCCACCCGTTATATGGATGTACATACATGTATGTATATAGTAAGTATATCGCTCGCCGGCGTATTTTACTAGCAATTAAACAAAATTGTGCGTCAAGGTGTGACATTTTTTATGACTTTGTCACTGGGCTCCATCGTTCTAACGGGGCACGCAGCGTAATTTATATCGAATGGGGTGCTGCAGCACCCAATTGAAAGTCTGGTTCTGAACTGCTAATGCTATTGACACTATCACCTCACCCCCCCTCCGATAGATTATTCAGGCGGCTTTGCCCGTCGGCGAAGTTCTAAGGGCGAGCAGCGTACGCGGTATTAATCCCAGTTGAGGTCTGTATCAATATCGACGGAGTTACAAGCTGTAGAGTTCGGATCGCTGAGCATTTGTCCCGATAAGCTTTAATGGCTCTTCCCCACTCATTGAGTGCGTATGTGGCCAGGGATCTTGGGTGGTTGGATTCAAATGGTTCTTTGATCGCACGCAGGCAGCACTGTGCGAAATGCTCGTAGTCCCGAGGTTCTCCCGCTCCTCCAAGGCGTTCCATTGCTTTGGCAAACAGCAAATGCTGCGAGGTATGTGCCAATAGGCATCTCTCAGTGCATTCCAGTGCAATAATTCCTGGCCAAACACCAGCAAGCCCACCGGCGGAGTCAATTGGCCCACTAATTGCAGCACCAACTTCACGTGCCGACAAAGAAGCGTTGTCCAAACAGCGGAAAGCGATTCTATAATGGCAAACAGCAGAAGTAGCGCAAGAGCAAGGATCATTTGGGCCATAAATTATATCAGCCTGAGGAGGTCGAGTCGAGGAATACGAGTACGAGTACGAGTACGAGTACCAGTCTGCTCTGTTTCCCATTAGAGCAGCTGTTGATTGCTGGGCAATTGTGCGGTCCGCCCCCCGGGGAAAAATCAGTGGCCAAGGACGAGTTGCAGTTGGGTAACTGATGCTACCACTGCGGTTAGCTACGGTCCCGGGTGGTGGAGGGTCCAGATGCGAGGATGTGTCCTGGTCATGGTGGTTTCTCCGCCACCCCGCCGGGCGTTAATTTGTCACTGAGCGCTGAAGACATCACCCCCGCGATGACGTCCTGGTATCGGGTTGTTGTCTCTAGTCCAACCCGTGAAAACCTTTTGGGAGACATTTATTACCTGGCTTCCATAAGTCAGCTCTGCTCGAATTTAAGCGTTTTTGTGGCTGTGGATTAAAGCGAAAGTCTTGCGGCAAGCGGAAGTCCTCGAAAGCCAGCGGAAAGAGCAATTTCGTCAATGGCACCCCGGAGATTTGACCAAACACAAACCTCAACACTTGACTTTTTAACACCCCATGTCGTGGGTGGTGGGAGTTCTCCCACTTTTTCGCCCAGCTTAAAGACTTTTGCGAATTATTTGGCTTTCTTTCTCTCTTTTTGTCCGCTTGTCTTGCACTGCTTTTGTTTTGTCAATTCTCGCCCAGCATCCTCCGTTCGGCATCATAAATGTGGGATACACATAGGACGGGGCGAGTCGGGCTTATATATGTCTTTTTGGCCCTCACCACCAAGCGACAATATAACAATAACATTTATTTGGCATTTTGCTGCTGTTTTAGCTGCTCTTATATCGTAAATATTAGCTCAAATTACATCATAAAATCATTTGATTCGATTTGACGTTTATTTTTCCTTCTTTCCTCATTTCCTCCTTTTCTGGGCTAAGCCTCCTATTGTAACGGAATCCGGTCCTTGGGGAAAGGTTGTGCTGATAGGCTAAAGGGTTTGCAGGCAGATTTCGGCCTTCGAGTTGTAAGTTTCAGTTTTGTAAAGGGTTAAGCAAGTTGTAAGTTGTATGGTTAAAAGTATTTCATGTGGTAATCTAAGATTAGAAAGCAAATATTTCGATAAAAACGACAACAATCGCTAGGGACTGCCGATCATTTATAATAGTAACATCCAGTATACGCACATAAAATTAAGTTCGTACCACGAACGGAAAGCCAAAATGGCCACCGTCAAAATGAAACATGCGACATGCAAACACGTTATATGGCATGCAGACATACATAATATGCAAATGTGCGTTCTTCTCCGAGTTTCCCTCTGCGGAGACCACTCCCAGATATAAATTCCGCTCCCTCCTCCGCCTCCTCCTCCTCCTGCTCCTCCTCCTGCTCCGCCTGCTCTTTTGATCACGCTGACACGCAGCCCCATAAATGCGGTATGGGCGGTAATGGGGTAAGAAACGAGGCGGAGTGGAAATAATCATACTATCAGATCGCGTGCAACAAACGAATGCCGCCCGTACGTGCTCAGATACACACGCACACACATACGCATATATCCGACATATACATACATATGTACATATGTATGTATATGCGGCACGCAACTCGTAGCACGCCAATGGCAGCGATGGCAGCGATGGCTCCCCGAGAAGCCTCCAGCTTTGGAAGGTTCAAGTCTGACTCAGAGCCCGCTTTATTTATGGCTCAAACGGAGGGGAGCGGGACGGAGGTTATGTGGGGTGAGGTGAGAAGGAGAAGGAGAAGGAGAAGGAAAGGCAGTGTGGCAGGAAGAAATGGCTGCCATCGAGGCCAAAAACGCGGCCTGCTTATGGCCTGAATGAGACGCCATTAAAGCCATAAATACGCCAAGCCAGGCAGTAGAAACAAATGTTCAAATGAAGGGGTTTATTTTTTAGGCTCCTAAAAATTATTTTCAAATGCACGTTAATTATTTGCCACGACGACGCAAGCAATAAAATTTATGGCTATATGATTGGGGGACTATGAAAAGGAAGACAGGGGGAGGGGGGGTTCTTTATGATCTTCCCCCCAGCACTCGCAAATCAAAAATTGCATGCATCAAAACGAAAAACACAAAATTCGCATTAGAGGCAAGGAACGAAAGTTAACTATAGTTTTAGTCTTAGCAATAAATGGAAAACATCCAGGCTGTGGATGCGACTCCTACCGCTTGCGTCCAGCAATTCACTCAGATCCTCTAGGTTGGGCGAGCTGCTCAGGTCTGCGATTCGACGGGGTTTCACAAGAATTATATATGGGATTAGATTTCTGTTCATTATATCGGGTATGTTAAGTTATGCCCTTATGTTAAGTTCAAGTTGAGTGTTTGAGTGTTTGTGCCCCCCTTCGAGCCTCTTTACCAGATTAACCAAAGAAACCAAAGGAACCAAAGAAACCAAAGTCATCTGAAATCAGTCCCACAACCCATTGAAAACTACAAGCATAATAAATATTTGAAAGCCCACTGAAGCCCACATTATTGAAAGCAAATTTGCGCTTCATAAAACTATTACAGAAAATAATGTGCAATAAATTCTTACGGCTGCGCCGAGCACACTGTAGCACACTATAAATTTCCCAGCTACTCCCCACCGAGTCTCCCTTATCTCCTTATCCAGTGGGCTGGCCCATGGAGGCGGTTCGGGTCAGTGTGCAACAATATTTGATTAAACTCCGAGGTGAAACTGAGCAAATGTGGCGGGCGCAAACAGAATCGGAGCAGAATCTTGTACTAGTATGTGTATGTGCCTCATGTATGCCGTATGCCGTATGCCGTATGCCATGCCACTGAGAAATACAGTCCAAACAGAAGGGGCAATTGTAATCCCCGAGCTCATCAGGCGTATAATCATCCTAATCAAAGTCGGGCATAAAAATCACAAATATGGCAATCATATATATTCGCGCTCAGTGGTTCATTCATGGTTGTGGGTCACTCATACGATGGCGGGGCATTTCATTTAGTTTTTATAATTATTGCTACTTTATTGTATTGTTAAGCGATTAACGTCGTTGGCCACCGGCCATATACGTACGTACGTATATGGGGAATTGCAAATCTTTCTTTATTTCTGTTTTTGCTACCGTATCGTAAATGTTGTCACCTCATAAAAGGAATCGCCAAACAGCTCGAAATGAAATCAGAATTCGCTCAATCCTCAAACTTCAACCGATCAGCCAATCAGTCAATCCGTCAATCATTCAATCGCGGACCGACTTTGGCCTGAGACATAAGCAGGTGTCATCCGTCCAAGCCATCATCATTGCAGCGTTTCTCGTTGTCATAATTCAGCCGGACCCCGTTGATTGACAATCGGCTTTCCCTGTCACTTGGCCAAGTTCCCCCCAACAAAAGGCTTTCGCCCCGTTTTCCCGATATGAACTACATACGAGTGAGTATATGCATGTACATACGTCGAAGTATTCCTACTCGTCCATTAGGGAATTATGGTTTATGGCTGAACAGGAAACGTGGCTATAATTTACAATTTCTGGGCTCTGCTCGCTCTTTGCTGTTTGCTTTCATTGATAAAATTACTTGAGGCAGGACTGGCAGTGGGTAGTTGGAAAAAGGGTAACGCGGTCTCAGATTTAGAAGCAGCATACAGATGTAGAAAGGTCTCCGAATGGGTTGTAAGCTGCAAGTAGTTTCGTTGGCTTAAATTATATTATGTAATATAATCAATCAAAATAGAATGCGCCAATTTCCATTTATAAATAATGCTTCGCCTGACACTTTCCGTACCCCATTTTGAGCAGCTACCAGTTTAATTTATCACTCCATTCAGTAGGCTGTCCGTAACCCCAATTTAAGCTCTCGGAATCCCTAGCGCCTCCAATATAAACTCGATACGCCTCGAATGGTATATCAAAAACATGTGCATGTGGAGACCTACGCGTATGTGTGTCCAGGGCTTTGGGACAAGACTCAAATTTCTGGTTATTACCAATATCGGAGCCAATACAAATAGGGCAGGAAAGCCAAACACGATTCCGTTCTGTATTTGGACAACTAAGCCCAGGGCAAATGACACAATGGTAACAAGTCCGTGACAAATGGAGAGGGACGAGCAGCGAGTTCTATGCTAATCCCGCCATGTCAATCACCGAACCAAACGCACACTCCATACGCTTCCACATAGATCAGTCGCAGCCAAGAGTCGACTTCATTTTTGACCCATGCCGGAGCGGAGGAGGAGACTTTGGACGTGGACGTGGACGGGTACGGGTAAACGGGAAGGGTAAATGTCATCGGCAAACATCGATAGTGCTGATAAGGAAAACGAACCACACAGATGTAGTTCCACTGCAGCTAGTGGCCATTTTCAATGGCTTATCTCGGGACTGGGAGAGGGACTGGGAGAGGGACTGGAAGCGGGAGCGGGAACCAGACCAAAATCGGACCATAAAGGTATCCCATCCATGTCGGCGGAGCACCAGCACACCTTTCAGATGCGCCGGGAAATCAATATAAATCCAAGCCCGCCAGCTCCGTTGGGTTCCCTCTCCCTCTCCCTCTCCCTTTCTCGCTCTCGATTTCGATTTCGATTATTTATGTGGCTAGATATAAATTTTCTGTGCATATTGACACATTAAATCTCAATGTGTCAGGTGGCATTAGGTTTTATGTCCCAGCACGGGCAATGCTGAAAATCTACAGACAATCCCAGTAAGAGCTCCTTGGGCTCGTAGGTACATTTGTTCTCCGGAGAAATTATAACGACAATAAATTATGGACAGCAAATAAGCAAATATTGCTAAACACTTAGTGGTTTCCATGCGATGAGAAGTTGGCGAATTGGAGGATTTCAGGGATACAAGAATGAGAAGCCCTCAGTTCGGTTTAGTTTGGAGCATTGGATAACTGAAATAGTTGGATACTTCAAGTTGGGCGAACTGGCATTGCTTGAGGTTCCATTTGTGAACTATGGACACTGACATTTCTTGCCGTTTAATAATGATTGCATAGATTTGATCGTAAATGTCGCTATTTAGTTTTTATTGGAAGTAATACTAATTTTTATTGGTTTACGACCCTATATTGTTTTAATCAATATGCCCGTCGCAAACGCGGCGGAATCGCGCTTATCAACAGCGCTTTTGACGTTTTAGATAACACGCGAAGAACTCTTTTTGTGGCCACGTTTCCATATCACTTGGCACATTATTGAAGCAACAGAAAATAGAAAATATAACTCGTAGCCCCATTGGGAATGGTGGGTTGGGTGGGGGTTTTCACCCAGGACTTATTGACGGGGCGGGCGTTTATTTGATTCCCCACGCTAATCTAATCGCAAAACCTGCCAGAACCACCAGCCATTGAAACAAAAGTACACGGCATCTGCATCCACCGACAATCGTGGTTGCTGTTTTATTGCCACACCCCGAAAGCTGAAGTGGGCCTTCGCCTCGACGTGCCCTGCCACATGCCACATGCCGCACCAACAACAAAGATGGGGCTTTATAATTCTATCAAAAATCACGAAACGTTAGTCACCGCCAACGCATTACTGCCACGATGATTGTCTTATTGTTGGAATGGCTAAGATTTGTCAGATTGTTGATTATTACACGATTGATTGGCCAACCATCAATTAAAATAAAATCCAAACGAGATAATACTTGAAAAAAGGTGGCTATACCTAGGTTCCACTTTTATTTGAATATGTTTACTTTTAGTGAAACGAAATACGGCAAGAAAGGCGACATTCAAACAACGGAGGCTTAAGGGGTTTTGAATAATAAACAAGACAAACTTGAGTCGCTTGTCGGCTTGATCAGCTGGATTAGCGGCAATAAACGCTAATTGCATGCCAACAGATTTTATGGGCTTAATGGATATCGGCGATATTGTCGATATTGTCGATATTGTCGATATTGCCGATATCGCCGTCTTTACTTTTCCTTCTCTCGACATGCGCCCGGGTCGTAAATCGTGAGCAAACGTGTGAGTGTTTGTTCCTTCTTGTGTTTGTCGAAACGTGTGGGAACGCGACAAACAAAACGCAGAAAACCCAAATAGTGACACAAAATTTGCATGGACTGAGAAAAAGGCGTTGTATATGCATAATAACGAGGTATTATCCATGCACTTTGCTAGGCACCTCTGCCAATGATATCATTTGAAGCCAAAAGCCACAAACCTTGTAAGATCTTCAATTAGACACTCCACACAATGCTAATTGCTGTGAGATTGGTTCCTAACTTCCAGGCCTGCACACACCACTCTTCTACTTGCTAGACTTCTAGACTTTCCATCCAATGCTGGCATGGTTTTAGAATAGTCGATCAAACCATTTACAGATGTTTATAGTTAAATTGATTTACGATACAAAATTAGTCAATGGAATCGACACGGAGACGGAGACAGAGTCGAGCAAACAAACAGAAACACTCATGTGGACGGTGGACGGTGGACGGGTGCCCATAAATCAAGGCGTCGGTTCGGGGATCTCGCGACCCCAACTGAATACCATAAAAGTGGAGCTTGAACAGAATTTGATTTTTATGAGCTAATTGGCCATTGGCCATTGGATCCCCGCCAGGTAAACGGATTCCTATAAAAGCCCATATACCCCGAGAGATAGACGGGGAAAAGCGCGAACAGCACGAGCTGGACGGGAAGACAATGCGGTGCATTGTGCAGTGGAATCTCCGCGTTGGGAATGTGGCAAGGCGGATGCGGGAGAAACCCAAGCGCAGGGCAGGCGGAATCGAAGGTCAGCCGAAACTCGCTAGCTCGTAAATGGATCGGAATGACTAAGGAGTTGGTATAGGAAAATTGGGGTAATTGAGCTTCTTTGACTTACAATTTTAAAACAACTGGTAGTGACAATTGGCAGTGTAGCCTTCAGCAACCCAGTAAAAAAAGGAGTACGATCATGACCCCTCATAACCCCGAATCGCGACGTATCGATTCATGTACATATGCGTAATATTCTCGGGTCTTCGAGGACTCACCTGGTTGGGGCTGTGCTGGATAGGCGGGCTTCTTCATCCAGTCGAAGTACGGCGGCTTTGATGGCGATGTCCTGTTGTTGTTGTTCACCGAATTGTTATTGTTGTTGTTATGGGTGGACGGGCTATTGTTGTTGTTGCTGTTGTTGTTGGCGACGGCACTCAGATGGTGCGCCAAGTGATGATGCGGCGAGGAAGCAGAAGTTGGAGCCCCCGGGCTAGAGATCTCCGAGCCCGAAACGGTAATCGGCGGCGATGGCAGACCCTCGGCGATATGCTGCTGATGGTTGGGTGGTGCGGAACCGGGTCCGCCATCAGGGGCCCCACCAGCACCGCCGCCACCGCCACCGCCTGCTCCTCCGCCGCCGATGCTGCTGTTGGTCTCGTTGAGATGGGGCGCACCCGGTGCACCGCCGCTACTGCTGCTCCCAGAACTGGCGGAACTGCTGGAGGCATGGGCATGATGATGGTGGTGCTGCTGCATCAGCTGGTGGGCCGTTGTGGGCACATTCTGGACGAAGTTGTCCGCCGTGCTCGAGGCGGGCGAGTGCCACTCCCCGGCAGAGGCCGCCGCCGCCGAGTGGAACATGTGATGGGAGTTGTAGTACATCTGGTGGGCAGCGGCCGCGTGGTGGGCGGCATGCGAGGAGTCCACATCGCCCAGAAACTGGTGGTTCGGCGGCGTGTGGTGGTAGTTGGGCGTCCAGTTCCATGGCTGGCCCGCCGCCGAGGCATAGGCCAAATTTGCGGCACTGTGCTTTTGTGTGTAGGGCAGTGTGTTGTAGTAGTGCGAAACCATTTTGAGGTTATATAAGGGCGCTTTCTCCGAAGATAATCCCCGTGCTCGGTACTGTGTCCAATAATCGCGCGTTAATCTCTTAGTCTCTCCACTCGATGGCCAATATGTTTTAGTTGCACATTTTCTGCACTTTCAGTTTGGGTTATATTGGATATTTTGCTTTGTCAATCTTTACAGTTATCACTTGGCTGGTGATGTGTTTTTGGGGCACAACCACATACGATCGAGATATCGATAATATTTCGAGCCACTATTTTTTCAGCACTCACTCACGAGATGGGTTTTATTCTATTTTCCAGGGGTATAAATTCAGTAGATATTTCAAGTGTTATTCCGTGCGAGGCGACGTCAACTCAGTACGCAAGTCGAACACGTACTGAAACGTAGAGCAACACTCGACTGATAAAAAACCCAAAGCAGTGGAAAATCAGATAAACAGGCAGAGAGGCTCAAACAAAAACAACCACCGCAGTCGACACTCGCTGGTTGTCTCTTTCTGGCCCACGCGAACTGCCTTTGCATGGGATTCTTTAACCCTCATTTCCGTTGCTCGTTCGAAATTCAAGATGGCCCGTGTGCTTGACTACCGCTGTCTCTGTCTGCCTGGTGCGCCATCTCTTTCGCGCCGCTCCGCGATGGCTGGCAGGCAGGTGGCCACGCCCCTTTGAGCCAGGTATGCAGTTTGTCGTAATATCTTGGCCAAGAAAAACCCCTTTTCCTTTACAGCCCGCTTTCGATTTGTACGTACTTTAATTGCAATTGCCGTTGGCTAATTAAGTAATTGCAGGAATGCGTGAGTATTATGCAATTAGTGGCTGTAAAATGATGTTTCCACGGCCGCAATAGTCGCGCCATATCTCTATCTGGAGAACAATCAATGTTTTATCCTCCGAATTTTATTCTCCATACCTCCAACCCCATATACCGTGTTTGATCTGCACACATTTGACGTGGTTACAGCTCCATTGTCCAGACTTTTGGTGTTTGCCAAGCAATTTCCGTTTATATGGGCGCCTCGATATTGTCATAGCACTACGGTTATAGTTGTAAAGCTGATACCATAATTGACATGTAAGCAGAAGTATAAAATCGCCGGGAACGAGAAAATAGCGGAAGAGGGCGCGCGATGATAATGTGGAACTTATGTAAAACAAAATGCAATTGATTACCCAAAATAAGTATAATACTTGTATTATTATACATTGTCTATAATGGTTAGTTGATCTCATCATTCAATTTATATAAAAATGGTCTGAATACTAATTAAAATGGGTGGAATTGACATAACAATGCACATCTTCATATTTCACAACAACTTTTGCAAAATTATAACCCATGTCGTGAATAAAAATGGAAAACTAGCCCAAAGTGTTAAATAATTAATAATAACAATAAACTCATACACAAAACCTCCCCACTAACATAAAAACTACTAACTGAACGTAATTTGTTTAATAATAATAAATAAATAGATTCATTTAAGCTTTATGACAGACACGCGACTGATCATCAGATTTTTACGCGCCTAGTTATTATAATATTGGCAATATAACAAATTCAAAATATTCATATATACGTTGAGATAGGATGAAAATACTTAAATTGTGTTTTCTTTATTCATAACGAACAATTGTCATTGGAATAATGTATTTTTGGTTAAACAGATTTCTTATCCCTGTCTTACATATCCCGAGTCACCTAAAACTTCCTGCAACTCTACCTTTTTTCTTCCATTCTTATTAAATTTTCGCAAGAATTCCGATTACCCTGCTAGTCCCAATTGTAATCCCTAACAGAACGCTAAGCTCGCGCCGATTGAGTAATCCCGAGAGTTCCAGAAATCCTCTACAGGTTTATAAAAAATAAATTCATTGATTGCCGCGATGGTCGTCGGTAGAGGATTGTAAAACTGCAAATGTCGTGAAATAATTAGAAGTGAATGCAGCTGACACAATGAAGGATAACCGACATGGAAGTCCTGAAAAGGACTCGGCAAACGGGAACAGAAGCAGTTGGCAGGGCAGTTGGCCTCGCGCGAGAGGTACTTAAAACTCACTTATTAACGCTGAACTACCAAAAACTGGTCCGGGTTCGTGTGCAAACAAAAAACCCCTTAATGTCCGTAGGACAAAACATACCGTAAAACAATCGAGCCCCGCGCACAAAAGGTGATTTTATGATTACGCGAACGCGATCGCAATGACCAAAGACCAGACCAGAATCCAGGATGCGATCGTAAAGGTCGCGCGGGAACGGGGACACCAAACAAGGCCTATAAGGTGGTGCTGGTGGGCTGACCTGCCCGTCGATCGGAGCGGGCCCATAAAGTTCACACAACCATTAGGCAGCCACAGCCCAGATTTGTTTTTTCTGCTTTTTCGCAAACCATCAACAATTCGGCGGAATTTACTGCGTGGGCTGGGCGTGGAAGGGTAGGTCCTATGGGCTCTATAAGGTAGGGCTCCTCGTCTTATTCCAGGCACGGGCAAGTCATGTAACACGACGTTACCTGGAAGTCATTAGGGGCGCACAAAAAGGCTAATCCCTAAGTGATCTATGTAAACATATGGTAACTGCCCGCTTTGGTAAGGCAACTTCGAGATGAATCATGAATGCTGCATTTCTGTTCAGATCTGTTTGATCGTCACCTTTTAAACAAATCTTAAAAATTGTAAAAAATTATCCCCTAAGTAAAATCGTTCACCTAAGTACGCTTAAACTACTACTAAATACTATTATGGTGTTGTTTTCTCATGACATACCATCTGTTGATCAATTGGAAATATAGTACACAATATATTTGCTAGAGAAACAATCATCGAAAGCCCCGAATCCATTTCGAGTTACCTCCCTACCAATGAAAGCTTTATTCCAATCTGTAAAACACTCTAATGCATCTCTCTCTGCCAATCGTAAATTAGAATCTGTCCCCGCCAATGACATTAACAACCTGCCAAGAACTCAATGGCATTTATACATATGCCTTCAATTATGTTAATAAACCCATTAAGAAAGCAAAGCAAGCGCCATAGCCCATAAAGCAGACTCCAAAATAAAACTCAAGGGGCAATCAGGCCATTAGAGATATGTCCCCGTCCCAGTCCCAGTTCCAGAGACTTGGCCCGATATTATATTATACCCCCCAACTTGTATCTGTGGGCTGGAACCTACGTGTATAATGTGGTCGTCGACGCCAGACGGATGTGAGTATATCCATGTGTGCGGCAGTTGCTGTTTGTCGGTTCGTTTAACGTTTTCGAGAGTTTTACGGCCGTTTGGCAGGCCAAACCCCTCCTGAAACCCCTTCCTTCCACCCGTAACCCCCCGCCGATCCACCCAGCAAGTGCATTTTGCGTTGTATGAGCCGCCGCCTCCTTCGCCATCGCCATCGCCATCGCCATCGCAATCAAACACCTTTATGGGTGCCGCGACATTGGCGATAAAATATCTTTGTTAATAAAACAAATTAAAGTGGAGAACAACAAAAGGCGGCACGTCACCCACCTGAGGGTGGAAAGCCCAAATTATTTTCGGATTCGCAGCCAAGGCTCTTCGCGAAATTTTCCAGAATTTCTCCCAATTTAGATGAGGCAATTGGGGCTAACTCTCCTAGGTAAAGGTGTTTCCACTATGGCCACAGCCGAACAACAACATCCGAAAGTGTAATATAATATTGGTAGTTTTATTTTCAATATACTCGTACCGTCATTGTCGAAAAATAGACATTTATTAAAAATGTTATGTATAGCTTGGGTTAAGATAGGATTTTAAGGTAAACAAGTTTAAAAAAGTTTCGCTTAAAAACAAATTAAATACAAGAGAATTTTGCTTTGATATAAATCTCGCCCTAGTAAGTGCCTCAAAAACGAAGTGCACAACAAAATAATTCGAACATGCCACAGTAAAATAGGAATACAGTATGTAAGGACCACAAGATACAGATCAATCATTACGTTTCTTTAAGTATTTCTTTAGATTTAGAACCGACTTAAGTTAGCGGGTTTACATTTTTCAGTAGTAAAAGCGTATCAAAAATATATATTTTTTTCGTATAAGTAGAGTTGTCGTTGATATGCACGAATTTAGTGTCAACTAGGAACTCGTTAGTGTTTAATAAAAATATTGGACTTGCAAAATTGGTACTTTAATGTTGGAGAAGTCATATAAAGTAAAATGAAATGTACAACTAAAGTTAAAGTGGGTAAATCGGCCTGCCAATCATTTAAATTAAAAAGAAGTGGTCTTTAATGTATTATTTGCGTATTATAAATATTAACTGACGGTCAAATTCAACCAAACAAAAAGTTATTTATTAAACAATCAATAAAATAAATTATTAAAACGGGAAATTCAATTCTATTAACCAAGCACTCCCTTACAACAATGAATAATTTCAGAAAATCCATCTGTGACTCTAGTTCCTGTTAATTAGTACTTTGCGGCTTCTGATATAGTTCTTCCTGCTGGGCATCCATTTAGTCAAATCTCCTGGAAACGCCAATTGAGTTGTTATGAACCTAGGCTCTTATATCGCTACAGATGTCTATTTATATATGTACAGAGGGGAATTGCTCCATCATTGCTCCATCACTTCTACGCGGAGCCTAGAACCTCATTGAGGATCATTTCGCGGGTCATTAGCTGTCCGTTGGTGACACGCGTCCGCGATCGACTCCGGCTGAGCTGGGCCCTCCGTTCCGCTCCCGCTGGTCGTTGTCGCCGGGCCTGTCGATTTCGCTGGCCAAAGGCAGAGCCTGTTTGCAGCGCCTCCAGCAGACTGTCCATCACGCCCTCCTGCGTCTGCGGGGCATCCATGTCAACCACTGCCTTCTTGCGCAGCTGGCGCTCTTGTTGCTCTCGAGCAGACTGTTCTCGGGCCTCTTGCAGACGGCGCTTCTTCTCCAGCTCCTCGCGTACCCGGACATTGTCGTTGTGCGCCGCTTGGAAGGCATCTTTGAAGGTCTTGATGTCCGCAAAGAACTCCTCCATTGTGTATTTGCTGGGATCGAACGCATAGTACTCGCTGAGGTCCTTGTAGAGCTTCTCCATTTGTAACTGCATTTTGCCTGAAATTAAAACGGATCTTAGATTTGTTCTTGCTTTTGCCGTGTGCATGAAATATTCGTTCTGATCCGATCCATAAATCTTACCCAGCACATCCACTTGTTGTCTGCACTCCTCGGCAAACTTGCCCATCACCTCGCTAAACTTGTCATCATCACACTGCGGCACCTTGTTGTTCTGGAGATCAGTTTCCAGGTTCTTTACCGCCGAATTCATTTGCCGCATGGCCTTTTGGATGGCATCCATGTTAACCCGCGACGCTTTATTAACATGCGATAGATCGTCGTAGAAGTTTATTGCATCTGGGAACTTCTTCTCCACCAGGTCAGCCAGGTAGTGCAGCAATGTCTGCTTATTATCCGCATCCTTCGTATTGGACAATTTTGTGAGATAACTGATCTCAAAGCCAAAGGCGGCCTCGTTTTTGGAGCCCGAGTTCATGTAGTTTCCAAGCAGGAGAATGATCTCCAGGATCTTTGAGAACTTTTTGCTATTCCGGACCTCTTCGCATGCTGCAGTTCCCGCCACAATATCGGGCTTGATATCCTGCACCATGTCCGCATAGGTCAGCTTGAAGTTCAGATTGTGAAGTCGCGGCGAAAGACGTTTGATTTCCCCTAGAATTAAGTAAAAGTATTATTCTACGCCTTCTGAATTGCAAATGGCATTCCCCTTACCTATTGTGGCTGCAAACTGTTCAATTGGTGGTAGCGGTTCGCCCTTGGCCTTGATCTCCTGCAAACGCTTGAGTTGCTCTGGCGGCGGAAGGTACTGGATAAGTTGCTGCAGGATATTGGAGGACAGGATGGCGGTGTCGCAGCGCAGCAAGCAAATCTTGATCTGTTCGTAGGACAGATGCTTCAGCGATCCTCCTAACATAATAGCCAAATTCTGAGCAGTTTTCGAGTCGAGCACACGAAGATCGACATTTTTCTTTGTCAGCGTCGTCGGCTTGTCCACCGCATCCTTCTGTTCTTTCTTCACAGGCTTAGACGAAAATTTCACGGCCAGCTCGGCGAGGAAATCGTCCTGGGCCAGCTTATCCTCCTGGCACTTGACCCAGAACGCCTTATCGGACATTTTGGCCGGGACAATGGCCTTCCAGTTGGCCCGCTTCATGGGGTTCTTGACATCCCACTTCTTCTTCGGTTTCAAGCCATGCGGCAGAACGGGAACCATGGGCCCCATCATCATGGGCGGCGGTGGAGGCCCACCCGGGCGCATCATGCCAGGCATGGGTGGGGGCGGTGGGCCACCCATTCCGGGCGGTGGAGGAGGTGGTGGCGGTCCACCTGCCCTTCCCGGCATAGGAGGTGGGGGCGGAGGCGGAGGTCCACCACCTGCTCTGCCCGGCATAGGTGGCGGCGGGGGGGGAGGAGCGCCTCCTCCTCCTGGCGGAGGCGGTGGCATGGGTATGTTTACTTTGGGCAGCTTATTGGGCGACGGAGCCGCCACTCCATTAGCCTCCATCAGCTTGACTTTCTCCTCCAGATGAGCCGCCTTCGCTTCCGCCTCTTGCTTGGCACTCTCCAGCTGCTCGATCTTCTTCTCGTACTCCTCCGACCGCTTCGACTCCTTGGCCTTGGCCTTCTCCACAATATCGTCCAGCAGCAGCGAGGTGTCTATATTAAAGTTCCTGTTCTCAAAATTTGGATCACAGTAGCCCTTGTGGAAGACGATTTGCGAGATGCACTCCTCAATCAGTTGATAATAGGCAGGTCGGAAGTAGAAGTCGTCCCTGATATACAGCAAATGCTGCAGGATGGACAGGAAGTAGGGCTCGGAGAGGGTGTCAGTCACCATGTTCTTCAGCACATCGAAGCAATCGGTGGCATCGTCCATGTTGAAGGTGACATTATCGAAGCGCTGCACAAACTCCTCGAAGTCATCCTCGCGGATCTCGTTGAAGATCTTGAAGTGCTGCTGCAGGGCCTCATTATTGCTGGCCTCCACGATTTTGGTAAAATCATCGAGGCGATTATATAGACCCATGCGCATAATCTCACAACGCAAATGCAGGCGGAAGTTCAAGTCAGTGGGCGTATTGGTGAGAGTATTAATAAAAATCAGGCTGTGGCAGGCCAACTCCCGTTTGGGGTCCTGTTGATCCGATGCAAACAAAGCGTCCACTATGGGTCGGAAGCGTTCGCTCGCTTTATAGGATGTGGCTGCAATAGTGGTTATGGCTCGAAGGACCTTCTCGTAGCCATTTCGCTCATAGACAATGCAAAAGGAGGCCAGCAGCTTGAGGGCTTCGCACATGGTCTGCGGCTTCCGGGGATCCAGAGATTGCGCCAGCAGCAGCACCACACTATGCTGATCCGGACTGAGCACCACGTTCAGACCCCATGTGTTGTTCATGATCGCCTTCAGGCATCGAATCGCCTCAAACTCAATCTTCTCGTAGCTGGCATTGTTCTTCGACCGCACCAGCAGCTTCTCGATCGTCCCGATGCCCGCCACTCCAAACTCCTTGATCCACGAGATCGGGTTGCTGGTGAGCGCCACGCGCAGAGATTCCACACATTGGTACACCTTGTGCGTGCTGTGCTCCCCATTCTGCAGGTATTCCACATAGTCTATGGGCTTCTCGAAGCGGGAGTTGGCGCTGCGCTCCAGTGAGTTCTTACCTGGAAAGAAATTGGAGTTGCAGTCGGATGAGTGCACGTATTGAATTCCTGCTGGACAGCGGTATTTCACATAGTAAGCATAGGAATATGGTTCTATAGACATTATATCTGTATATAATCTGTTCAACTAGACCTTGTTTTATTTTAAAGTTTCACACTTTTGATGTGAAATAAAAGTTTGCACAATAGTAAATTCAAATAGATTTGTCATTCCAGCTCACGGCTGTGGCGTTTCGATGATAAGAAGCGTGCTCGTTCATTCGACAATAGCTCAAGGCTTCTAATTTTAAACAAAGAGGTTTACCTCCCACTGACAACACACCTGAATTTAGTCATATCAGCACTGACTCATTCTTCCCAATATACCATCATACTTTCCCACAGAGGCATATTGGCAATTCGATAAGAAAATCACTTGAGTAACGACAAATTACCGCTTAAGAGGCGCTTATCTGGAATGTAATCTTTAATAATCTTTAATTAAATAAATGCGTACACATGAAATCAACACATTCAAATACTTAATTGTGCATTTAAATTGATTGGCTGGCACTAGTGATTTTCTTACCTGAAGTTTGCGCATTTAATGTACACGTATATCTAGGTGGCTCCCACTTGTAACCAATATTTACACTTTGCAGACTCGGAATAATGTCTGCGCAGCTTATCAGGGAACTCTACCCTAAGACTGTGAGATAAGGGTACTTAAAAGGCAATTAATACGCCCCACCTGTAGAAGGGATACCTTCGGTGAAACAGCACCCACCCACCCCTTTTTATGATTACCTGTACCACTGAGATCACTCAAATTGGCCAAAACCTGCCCACCACCTATTCGTTTATCCGTGAAAGCCCAACTACGCTAACCGTTTTATTAATTAACTCAAAACGGCAAGCGAAGCGTGTTAATGAACAGCTTTTTGTACGAGTCTTTTTTGTTGCCGGCCAGTGCAGTGCATTGTTTGTGTTTTAAATTAAATTTCGCAACAAGTGGGTTCTGCCACAGTAAACACGACCCACAAGTACTGACTTCAGTTTCTTGTACCTCTCACTCGGAGCTATCTGCACCTATAAGATATGATTTTGCCACAGCTCAAGTTCACTGGCAGGCGTCAGAATTTATTTTCAGCTCGATTTTGTCATGTGTTTAACGTTTTCGCATACACGTATTTGCATTTTATGGCCGTTCCAAAGTGTAAGGAAAATCACCTATACAGCTCGAGAGAGACAGAGCACAACTCTCTGCCTACTACACTGAAAATTATGCCTCGGTCGGTACTGGAAACGCAAAAGTACAAAAAACCCAAAGCTCTAACAAATCAAATTTATATTCAATAATAATCCCATTTTGATTTATGAATATTAGGCTATTTTCGTTACCTTATACATATGTATGTACGAAGTTCAGTAAAATTATTCTCTGTGCACATCGGCATCTCCATCTCTCTCGCGCTTCCGCGATGCACTGCTTATTCGACAAAAAGACCCAAGCGCGAGAAAAGAATCGTTTTCTCACTGCCACTTGACGTAACTTAAATTGTATAATGTGCATGGCGGAGGAAATCCAATGTCTTCGCGTTTTTATTTTTTGCGCTCGACTTTGTCACGCACTCGCCGTAGTACTTGGTGTTACTTGATAAAATGGGGGAGGAGATAGTCCGAGGTTGTGGCGCAATTGAGCGTTACAAACGATAAGAGAGAGCTTCGATTCCACACTCTGCAAGACTGATAATGGACCATGGCCATGGGGAACTACGTAACTGGAGCGAAGCCCCAAGAATGACGCTGAAAGCAGAGCCAGCATTGAAATGTGCTTAAGATACAGCTGGCGATGTGCTACAGTGATAACTAGCCCGGGAGTACAGTAGAGCACTCCCCGTACTAATCTTGTTAAGTATGTGAATGAATACCATACTCGTATATAGTACATAAATACATAAATGCGTGCAAGGAGATGCATTGCATATGCACATAATTCCATAAATAAATAAATAAAATTAAAATAAATATTATATGTGCAAATACAATTAGCAAACAAAGTTATCACCCCTTGAGAAATTGAAGTTCTAACCACTTGGAGACGGATGAGCTCACTTATCAAAAAGATCGTTGGCCAGAAAGTATCTGAGGAACAACCCAGAAATATTGGCGCTATGTGATATGGAACTAGAAATAGAGCCGAACTTGGCCACACAACTAATTGGCAGCTGAGAAGGCGGTAAGCAAACAGAAAGCGAAATTCGCAGTGGCACGCACTCCGCGAAACGGGGAAAGCACACGGACACGAGTACCGTTACCTGCTTATCTTATCAGAAGCGGAATGCAGTATTCCACTGGCACAAGGCAAAAACAAAGCTGGAGGGCAGAGTCGTCCAGCTCGGTTGCACGAAAATCGATGGCCTGCTGTTTGTATACCCCTGCAGAGGGTGTTACAATTTGCCAACCCCATTGGTTGGCCCTCTAAAGTAGCCTTGAGCATTACGGATCGGCGAGCTATACAGCAACACACTGTTTTAGATTACGACTGAAGGAACTTGGGACATTCCCATCCGTTAGTTATAGACTTTTACCATTCTGCAACTATAAATCAAAGTCAAATGACACTGAATCACACAACGTAGGAAAGGTTTTCTGCTTGAGAACTGGCACTTGCACTGCTCTTCGACATGTTACTTACCTTTCAAGTGCCACATAATCATCTTCTGCCGCTCCTCCTTCGATTTGGCCAACAGGGGCTCCCTCTTGTCCTTGGGAATGTTCATGTCCTCAATGATCTCCAGGAACTTGGCATCCAGTTCCGCAACGGTTAGCTGCTGGATATACTGCTCAAAGTCCTCCACGCCCGGCACCACATAGTTGTCCGCGGACACGGGTCGTCCGCCATGGGTCAGTGTTCCACTGCTGACTGTTCCGCCTTTGGACTTCGAAGGTCTTCCGAACAGGCTGTCCAGGAGGCCGCCGCCCGTGGATTTTGTTTTCTCGTGACGAGACATTCTGCAACGAACACAGAAGAGTTTAGTTGGTTTCCTGTACTTCGTACATATGTACATATATGTTAGTTTAAAAATCTAACCCCAGCTTTTTGAGGCGCATTGCGGTGGATAGCTAGGCGAATACTAAACAAAGACCAAACATCGATTTTCGAGGCATGCGCAGTCTTCAATGTTTTTGGGGAGACAACTTCACAGCTGTTCTTTGTTTACAAGTGCTCGAGAAGCGAGCAGACCGCGATTCCTGATGGTTTTCCAACGAATGAATCCAATCGGTGGATGGACTGGATGGACGGGACGGACGGATGGATGGATGGATGGATGGATGGGAGGTGGTCGATCATTATCAGCCTGGGTTTATTTACAATTATCTGGGGTGCCGTAATGTCGATTCAGCCTCAACGGGGTGTGGAATTTTCAATTAACACGTACGTTCTAAGGAAACGATCCAATACAATACAGTGGATTTTCCATTAAGATGTTTTACAATCTTGACAAAAAGGCATACAGAGGTAGTTTACCTTTAACAATTATGCAATTATGCACGAATTGTTTATATGGGTAAAGTGATACTACGTGATTGTTAGTAGCAAGTTGAAAAATTGTAACAAAAAGAACTCCGTATTTAATGATTTCAATTCGTTTATGTGGAAAATATTACACACAAGCTTCTAAAGCTAACGATTTTCCAATTCAGACCAAATCCGACTATCCAAAACTTTCAAAGCGTGAAAACGGCTGATTATGATTATAAACAAAAACGGAAAACAGAATACAGCGCCAATTGGACAAATTCATTAATAATGCGCACTAAATATTATATACAAAACGATGCGATAATCGCGGCAGGCCAAAATAGGAAATAGCACGTTATTCGCAGAGCTAAACGGAGAACCAAACGAAACGCGAGAGAAATTGGTAAGAATACTCGTATGTGCCTATTGAGTGATTCACTTAGCCAGGCTGAACTGCTGGCCGTTAGCGTTTGAACATTTGAATTGCCTTGTACTGAAGGATGCGCTGGGAACACGCTTTGGCTTTTTGCGTTAGCTTGGCCAACGCATCTAATGAATCACTAATGGAATCGCAGCAGCTGGGGAGGTAGAAAAACAGAAAAATCCAATAAAAAGGCAAACGAGCAACAGGTTTTGCGGATGGTTCTGGCTCGCTACACTGAAAACAAACTACCTAACTGTACGATTTGTTTGGAAAATTAAGCTTGGTTATTAGCACTCATCATTTGTAATAATTTTGCGTTTCATAAGAGAGCTACCTATACGATAGATAAGCAGTCTGCATTTAAACTGTTGCGTTTCAATGTTTGCAGTGCAGGGATTTATTCAATAGATATGTGCACGGCTATTTTCTTCAGTGTGGCGAACGGGCGTGCCACTGTCGGCAAATCATTCACAATGCTCGGCTAGAGAAATCAAATTTAATATTTCTTGTGACTCCGCAAAAGGCCAATTGTGAATGGAGTGGTGTGTGTGTGGGAAGAGGAGAGTGGAGCGTGGAGCGTGGAGCGACAAGTTCAAGCAGGGCAACAATTTCTTTTCAGGTCGCCTGTACACATAAGCATGTAAGCATGTGCGGAGGAAATGCTTTCAACAAGATTTCTTTTGCCAAAGAATTTACAGCAATTGCCTCTTCTTCTATTTTGTTTACATGTACTGCATCTCTTTCCCTCCCCTTCCCTTCCCGACGCACCACTACGCAACACCCTCCGGACAACACTCCTTCCACAGAGCGATCTACATATGTCTTTCTCGCTTCCTCTCTGACAATAGTTGTGCCCTGCAACTGCGAAAATGTAAACAAGTATAAAACCGTCTAATAACCGCTGGAATTCCAAGAAGCGGAGCGAGAATTGGTAAGAATGCGCTCACCTTCGTTTTGATATCTGTGTCGCCTGCTCACTTTTGATTTTTTTCGGTGGTTTACGTCATAAGACCAGAAAAATAATGGCTTGCCACTCACACAGATAGAGCCACACTCAACTCGCGCACGCACACACACTCGCGATCAAACGGCTTTTGTTGTGGTTGTTGTTTTTGGGCTCTGGCTTTTTGTTTGTTTTATTGCGCGACGTTCGGCAGCAAAAACAAGCTGCGCGCACCGCTTCGAACACCTTTTCTTGCAGAGAGTATTTCTTACTTATTTAGCTTTTGCTTTTGCTTTTGCTTTCGACTTTCGGCCACTTGTTGCTCTTCAGCCGCGAATGACACAAGGAACACAGTCGGTTCTCGGGCTTTTGCGCAACGCAAACACTGGTCTGTCTCGTTATCGGCCACTTGGCATGCAGATCGCTGGCTCTTCACAGCCGTTTATTGCGAAAAAACCAAATTCTTAGCACAAGCAATTCGATTTGCTCAGCGCGTTAAGTTGATCGGAATCAGTGTGACCGCAGCGGTATCGCTCAATTATACCACAACGATTTCAAAGGTTGTTGAAATACACCAACACAAAACGTTTCTGGACTTAGCCTGTACTCGAACCAAATAATAAGCTGCACTTATTTTTAAAACTAAATTTTTGACTTTTTAATGGAATCAATTTTAAATCTTTAAAAGTCTGCAGGTATTGAAATTATGCAAATATGTAATTAAATATAACAAATTAATTGTTTTTTGTACACAAAAATAGTACTTAAATAAGTTGGCAGCCCATGTCCCCTCCTCCATCTGTTTTGCAGAATTTGTGGTTTTGTTCCTTCTTCTTCTGGATATGAACATCAATTGAAAGCATGCAGCGCGATAGAGACTCATCCGGCTCCCAAGCCCGCAAGGGCAACCGTCCACCGGGACTCAGGGGCAAGGACATCGGAATGTATTATCGCAATCTTGCCCGGCAGCGAAAGAAGGATCGCGGCGAGGATGCGGACCCAAAGGAGGCGAAAATCCGCTTTGGCTGCAACGTCAGTGCTCCCAGTGGTGTGCTGGAGCGTGTGAAGGAGTTTATGGAGGAATACAGCCGAGCACCGGCCAGGGAAGACAATTATGTCGATGCTCAGTTTAAGCAAAAGTTTCGGCACCTTTTGAGTGTAAACTTTGAAGAATTTGTGGCGGAGACCAAGGAACGGAACGCGGAACTGGACTTCGTAAACCCCAAGTTGGACGAGAGACTGCAGCTAGAACTGGAGCAACGCCAGTTGGAGGAGAGTGCCAGAAAACGGCTGGCAGCACGGAAAAATCTGCCCACCATGAAATACGCCGACGAAATTGTCCAGGCTGTGCGTGACAACCAAGTAATACTGATTGTCGGTAGCACTGGTTGTGGCAAGACCACTCAGGTGCCTCAAATCCTCCTCGACGACGCCATTTCCCGCGGATGTGCCTCGTCGTGCCGCATCGTTTGCACTCAGCCACGAAGGATTTCAGCCATCTCAATTGCGGAGTGGGTAAGTCACGAGCGCTGCGAGAGCCTGGGTAATTCAGTAGGCTACCAGATTCGTCTGGAGAGCAGAAAGGCTAGGGAGAGAGCCTCCATTACATACTGCACCACAGGAGTTCTACTGCAGCAGCTTCAATCGGATCCACTGATGCACAATCTAAGTGTCTTGATCCTGGATGAAATCCACGAACGCAGCGTGGAAACAGATCTTCTAATGGGTCTTCTAAAGGTTATCATGCCACACAGACCCGATCTAAAGGTGATCCTGATGAGTGCCACTGTACGAGAGCAGGATTTCTGTGACTACTTCAACAACTGTCCCATGTTTCGCATCGAGGGCGTGATGTTTCCCGTGCAGATGCTCTATTTAGAGGATGTTCTGTCCAAGACAAACTACGAGTTCCATAAGGTCCACGATCGTCGCCCAAAGCGGGAATTGCCTGAGCGCAGGATGAAGCATTTGGCTATGATAGAACCGTATCTGCGACGCATCAGGAACTCGTACGATAGTCGTGTGCTCGACAAGCTGCGTTTGCCGGAATCGGAGGGCTGCGAGGATATTGACTTTATTGCCGATTTGGTTTACTACATATGCGAAAACGAACCAGAGGGTGCCATTTTAGTATTCCTGCCTGGCTATGATAAGATCTCGCAGCTGTACAATATCTTGGATAAACCAAAGACACCGAAGGGTCAAAGGTGGCGGGATCATATGGCTGTATTTCCATTACATTCCCTAATGCAATCAGGAGAACAGCAGGCAGTTTTCAAGCGACCTCCGGCGGGCAAACGTAAGGTCATAATCTCTACCATTATCGCCGAAACGTCGGTGACTATTGACGATGTGGTATATGTGATAAACTCTGGCCGGACGAAGGCCACCAGCTATGACATCGAAACGAACATACAGTCGCTAGATGAGGTTTGGGTGACAAAGGCAAATACCCAACAGCGGAAGGGCAGAGCAGGTCGAGTGCGGCCAGGAATATGCTATAATCTCTTCTCCCGCGCTAGAGAGAATAGTATGGCAGATATTCCGACGCCGGAGATACTGCGCTCCAAGCTGGAATCCATAATATTAAGCCTTAAGCTGCTACACATCGATGACCCCTATCGGTTCTTGCAAACTCTTATTAATGCCCCCAATCCCGAGGCCATCAAGATTGGAGTGGAACTGCTGAAGCGGTAGGTTGAATAGTTTGGCCTTTGGTATTATAGTTAAAATTAAACATTTTTATGAACAGCATTGAGGCGTTGGACCAGACGGGCACCCTTACTCCACTGGGAATGCATCTGGCGAAGCTGCCCATTGATCCGCAGATGGGAAAAATGATCCTGATGTCGGCACTCTTTTGTTGCTTGGATCCCATCACTTCGGCGGCGGCCGCCTTGTCCTTCAAGTCACCCTTCTACTCGCCCTTGGGTAAAGAGAGTACAGTGGATGAAATCAAGCGGAGAATGGCCCGCAATATGCGGAGCGATCACCTGCTGGTGCACAACACCATTAATGCGTACCGCGAAAGCTGCTATTCGCACGCAGAACGTGATTTTTGCTTCAAGAATTTCCTCAGCTCCATGACACTGCGGCAGTTGGAGAGGATGAAGAATCAGTTCAGTGAACTGCTCTACAACTACAAGTAAGCTCCTTTTATGACTGACTAAAGTGAGCTAAACTACTTACCCTGTTTTAGATTTCTTACATCTTCAAACTGTAAGGATACGGCATCCAACAAGAATTCAGAGAAGATTCCCCTACTGAGGGCCATTATTGGAGCGGGACTCTATCCCAACATGGCGCACTTGCGGTAGAAACTACTACTAGAATACCCAATAACAATAGATGCGTTAACTGATTTATACATTTATGCAGAAAATCGCGGCAGATCAAGAACAGAGTACGCGCCATTCACACTATGGCAACGGACGATGGACGCCGTGTTAACTTCCATCCCTCCTCAGTGAACAGCGGAGAGAGTGGCTTCGACTCTGAATACTTTGTCTACTTCCAGCGGCAGAAGTCCACTGATCTTTTTCTGCTCGACTCCACAATGGTTTTTCCCATGGCACTGATCATCTTTGGAGATGGCGTGGAAGCGGGAGTGACCCAAAATACACCATATCTATGCGTGGCCAAGACCTATTAGTGTGTATAACAAATCTTTTTTCAATAAGATACATCAAGTTTTGTTCTTCCTCAGCTTTAAATGCAACCAGGAAACTGCCGACGTAGTCCTAGAATTAAGAAGCAATCTGGAGAAATTACTGCTCAAAAAGGCTTTGTATCCGGCGCCAATAGAGGAAAACGGATATGAAAAGCAATTGATCAAGTTAGTCTTACCCCACGTTTTGCTTACTACTTTACTTACAACAATAAGCACGTTTTTATTTCCAAACAGAGCTATTGAATTGCTTCTCTCACTGGACGAAAGACTCGGCGAGGACTATATATCATCCGATGAAATTGATGACATCTAATCTGCCTCATTAGCTTGGTGTTGTAGTTTATTGTTAGCAAAACATTATATAGTGTAATAATAAATTAAGAGTGCAAACTAGTGATGCAATAACAGAATTTGTTGGTAAATGCCACTTCTAATCGTCCTCCAGTAGAGCAAATACGTTCCGAGACCTGGGTGCGTCCTCCTCGATGGCGCATTCGTCCTCATCAGCATTTGTCTCGTCATTGGAGCTGTCCTCGTCTTCGTCCTCACTATCGGCAGCTTAAATTGGTGAGTTTATTAATAATCATAGTTTTTAGTCTTGCATTTTATTAGCTACTCACTATCCGAGCAGACGGATGATGTGTCGCCGTTGGTCTCGCTCTCCGGTTCATCTAATTCGACTTGCTGGTACTTCTTGACCTCCGCCACATCAGTATGCCGGAGCCAGTGCTCACGTCGCTCCTCAAATCCCGGCGGATAAAACTGCAATACCAAGAGTTGTTGGCCGGCAAGGCACATGCGAAGAATATGATTCGCGGCCCGGTAGCGATCAGGCCTGGCTGCCTTGGCGGTGAGGAATCCCCTTTTATATGCCCAGGCATCGGAGATGGCCACCGCAGACCACTCATCGTAGTCCTCGGGCAGGTGGAGACGCAACAGCTGTGGTAGATTCAAGTGTTCGCCGAGGAACTTCAGCGAGCGGTAAGGAACAGCCAGTTGGGATATGGGGAAACTGCCCAGCAGCACTTGGAGGCTTTTGGGAGTGCTCGAGGGAAAGACTAGACCGGGACAATCACAGAGGCGAACAAGTGGCGTGAGGAAGATGGTCTGAAAGTGCTTCGTATGTCCGGGCGTGCGACTAACGCTGACCACCTTGCGCCCCTTTAAGGCATTGATCAGCGACGATTTTCCGACATTGGGAAATCCAATGCACCCAATGGTCAGGACCCCACTGTGATACTTAACGTGTTCGTGGGGCGTGGTGTCGATACTGCTGCTAATCTTGAGTTCACCCTCCACGGCCGTTGATATATCATCCAGGATGTCAAGCTGATCACTACGCATGTCCTCGCGTATCTTCTGCTCCCAGGCCGTCAGATCTACCTCTCCCTGGACATAGCGTTGGCATTCCTTGTAGATATTATACACTCCTTCCATACTCCTGCGATGAGCCTGTGGACCACGTTGACTTCCCTTGCGAGATCGGGGGAGAAAAGATGCGAAGAGCACCACTGGTAGCTGCGGGTAACGGTCGCGGAAGTATTGCCTCCAAGCCACCACCACATGAGATTCCACTAGGTCCACCTTGTTGAACACCACTATAGCATGTTTCTTTAGCGTGTTGATAATAAAGTCGTACAGTGAGGGCGGAAACATCAGCGTGGCATAGCGCACGTCCACAATGATCAGTAGGATGTCCGAGAACTCTAGGACTCGCCATAGCTGACGCCAGGTTTCTAGATTCAGCTCGAACAGGGAGAGCTCCTTCGAGTCTCCAGCACGCTGCTTCTTCTGCAGCTCGTCTACGTATTCCTGACAATTAATGGGAAAAGAGTGTAAATATAACTATCATAACTCATTGCGGACTGACCTACCTTAAAGTACCGATTCTCGGTGCGATCAAGCTGTTCCTTGGACTTCGTCAGCGTCCAAGGTGGACGAACTGGGAAGTCGCAGCCGGCGAAGTATCGGTCGTCCACTTCCCGCTGGGCGGGACTGAGTACCTCGAACGGCTTGAAGCCCTCCTGTTTCATTTGCTCGAGTTCCTTTTTGCCCTCCTGGTAGAACTGCAGATTGTAGCGATTAACGTTCTTGTTTCGATTTCCGCCACGGGCAAAGGGCTGCTCCATGAGTTTCCTGGTCGTTTCTGGCACATCGCTGTCCTCGTACGACTCCTGCGTGCTCCTCAGATACTTTGGCGGACCTGCAGGCGTAACATTTGTTAGTCATCCGCTCCGGTTTTCCTTCCTTACGCCCCTTTTCACAGGTGGGCACACAACCAATGTTTTCTCACCTTTTGTGTTGCGCTTCTGCAGCATCTGGTCCTTCTTCTTCTTGCCGCTGAAGGCCACCTTCCGCCGTTGCTGTGGCATTGCTTTTGGGTCAAGTCCTTGTCTCACTCCCGGTCAATTTTGTTTTGTCTAGCAGAGGTGGCCAACTGTAAGTTGCAGTTAATTGGCAATGAATGTTGTTGCGGCTTTTCCCTTTTGCGAATTAAAAGTTTCGCACCAGTTGGCAGCTCCGAAAGGGTTGTCGAGCTCGAGAGTTGAAAGTCGCGAAAATCACGTAAGTCAATATAAATTTTAACTGCTATTTAATATTATATTATTTTATATTTTATATTATATTATAATATTTAATATTTAATGTGGCTCGACTCTTTGATTTAAAAAGATTGAATTTTTATATAATAAATGAATAAAACGGCAGCAGCTGGAGATTCAAGTCATTTAATTGTGCATTGCTGATATTTTCGACTTCGTTGTTTTTCGTGAGACTATAAAAAATCACCGCCAAGTTGGCAGCTCTGTTGCAATGTCGTTCAAAGTGCACTTACTTCGTATTACTTTTCGGCTAAAAACTCTCGAAAGATGCCGCTCAAAGGCATTAAGGTACTAGAATTCGTGGGCTTAGCTCCAGGACCATTTTGTGGCAAGATCCTAACCGATTTTGGGGCCACAGTCACCCGCATCGATAAGGTAAACAAACCGGGCGTTACATTCAATACATATCCGATCCCCAAATCTTATTTTGAAATGTGAATCTACGTTCCGTTTTCATTCAGGTGATAGAAAACCATTTGGATGTACTGCAGCAGGGAAAACGTACGCTAAGCCTGGATCTGAAGAACCCAGAAGGTCAGCAAGTGGTACGAAGGCTGGTCAAGAAGTGCGATGTGCTCATCGAACCCTTTCGACCTGGAGTAATGGAGAAACTGAATCTGGGTCCCACCGACTTGTGCACAGCCAATCCCCGCCTGATTTATGCCCGCCTCACGGGTTTTGGACAGCATGGAAGACTGGCGCCACGGGCGGGACACGATATCAACTACGCGGCATTATCGGGAGTACTCTCCATGCTGGGCAGGCGCCATGAAAAGGTCACTGCACCCATTAATCTTCTGGCCGATTTCGCTGGGGGCAGTGTAATGTGCGCTCTGGGAATTTGCCTTGCCCTCTTGGAGCGCCACAACTCGGGAAGAGGTCAAGTGGTGGATGCCTCGATGGTCGAGGGAGCTGCGTATGTGGCCAGTTGGCTGTTTATGTCCCAGAATCTGGGTATTTGGGGCAGAGATCGGGGCGGCAACCTCATCGATGGTGGGTCGTACTTCTATGATACCTACGAAACCAAGGACGGTCGCTACATGTCCGTTGGCGCCTTGGAACCGCAGTTCTTTGAGCTGCTAAAGCAGCACTTGGAACTGCCCGAAGATGTCAGCCAGTTTGGCGAAGAACATCAGGATCGGGGAAGGAAACTTCTGACTGAGGCATTCCTTTCCAAGACCCAAGCTGAATGGTCGCAAATATTTGAGGATGTGGATGCCTGTGTCTACCCCGTTCTGGACTACCGCGAGGTTCATAAGCACGATCACAATAAGGAGAGGAGATCGTTCGAGGTGACGGAGGACATAGCGGCGCCGCGTCCCGCTCCACTCCTGAGCAGGACTCCAGGAAAGCTGCCCAAGGCTCCACCTGATGATGCTCAGGTGGAGTGGATAGACGAATTAGATCTTAAGCCCCACGAATTAAAAGACTTGGTGGACTCGGGGGTACTTACCCTTCCAAAGAGGGCCAAGCTGTAGGACCTACCCGCTTGGATGCCATCCCAATAAAACACCTTCCTGGTTGCTCTTGCACTCAAAATTCTTTTATTCTCGCTCTTGCACACAGACACAGATTACATTTGCTAAAATTTCGCGTACAAACTATCAGTCATACAATTTGTTTCGGAACAGTTAGGCCGCACTTTGATATTCAGAGGGGTTGGGTTTTCATTGTCTGGTTGTAATTGATAATACAGCATACTAAACAACGTAACATAATGGATTCTCTCCTATCGCAATCGTGGGTCAAAGGTTCTCTCGCGCATCCCAACTTACTGGCTAATTAGGATGAACTAGCATACCGAGTAGCACATATACTTATATTTAGTTTACTTTCGGCTAAAGCACCGCGCGTCAGCGTCACCAATAGTCAGTGTATATTTAAGTTAATCGATTATAATGCTCATATGTACGTTGGTGTAATGCGTGGCTTGTAATGTGGGTAAGGTGTAAATTTCACTAGTTGGCGTTTCGTGTGTAGTATTGTAGTATTGTTGTATTGTTCTAGTGTACGTTGTGTAGAGTCCCGCGTAAAGTAGTCCTTAAGTATGTTAGTTGGTTGTCTTGTTGCTTGTTGTATGTATATATGTATAGTAAGTCTCAGTTCTCAGTATAAAATCAGTACCATATGTTACGTTCTTCATTTGCTTTAGCTCACACCTTCATTTGTGCATTCAATTGCAATCCTTTAAATGTTTACAAAAGATTATCGCTTCTTTGCTGCGCGGGGTGCTTTTTCTTTTTTCACAGATATCATATATATCCACACAAGTCTTTCACACGGCGTACACTCCATACAGATGATCGGATCACAGGCAAAGTTACAGTTGCAGTTGCGTTAATAGTTTATTTTTTTTTTAATCTTATATCAGACGACGACCATTCGCACATAGGGCACGGGTCGAAGGGCAAGCCCATTGAAAACCCTTAGCTTACATAGTGGAGAGTCCAAAAAGTGGGTCCACCATGCCTTTTTATTGGAGCTTGCCCTTCAACCGGTTACCAATTCCCTGGCTTACTCTAGTGACATGAACTCTTCTTAACAGCTAGGTGTAACAACAAACTCGTTAGTCCCTCAATTGTAATGATTTTATGTTTGCTTTTGGAATGGTTACATACAACTTTACTCAGTCACAGTTCCAAGCACTCTACTGTTTACAAAACGTTGAAATGTAGGTATGTATAAAAGGTAGAAATTTTGTGCTAAATGAGTTGAGTGACGTGTTTTAGTTTGTTGGTGATATCTGCTAGACATACTCCTCCCTCCATCAGTCACTCTCATAAACAACCATCGACATATTTAATCCCATCACATATTTCACATATCATCATCTTCATTCAATGCACAAGTGTCATCCTCATAATATTCAGCACCAAGCATCATCACCATACTCAATCAACACACCTGTGGAAAAAGGTTGAGAAATGTGATTATTAGCAACGATTTCGCTTTGATTGTGTAATGGTTTGTCTTCTATATCAGCTAACTTAAGTTGCTAGAGTGAATTCAAAAATTCTAGGCATCACTTACATATGGAATGCCACAGCCTTTAACGTTCACGTTCCAGTAGGCGTTGCTCAGCTTTCGCTGTTCCAAAGATTCGGAGTCACTCATTTATGTCATCCGCATCCGATCATTCATGGCTAATATTAGCGTACGTGTATATTTAATTTACGTTGGCATTTCATGTTCTCCTTAAGCGCTCTAAGTTGTCATTTCAAAATTCCTTTTTCTGATATGTTCAAATCTGATAAATCAAATGTTAATTTACTTCTTTCTTGGACGGCTGTGCGATGCATTATGGCGAAACTAGACAAATATTACCAATGAGATTATTTAGCTTTTGAAATGGCAACTTGTTGAGCCTTAGAATTCATTCGTAGAGTTCAAAACAAGATTTCAACCTAATTTACCAACTCTTTGTTACAATTTCGAAATTTGTGTACAGAATCCGTGTTATATGTGCGCTTATATCTACAGTAGTTCACTATAGCTCACTTCATTCTCGTTTTCACGTCTTCTCAGTGTAATCTAATGTTGTGAAAAGATTTTAAACGGTTACTTTCGACTTCATTTGTATCCTCCATTTACTTCTCATCGTTCACAGTCGCGTCTTTTTCGTAAGGTAGTTTCTGGTTATGTTTTTGTATGGTTTGTGTGGTTTGTATATGATAAAATAACTAAATGAAGTATGAATCGCTGTTTTTCCTATCAGGCTGTCATGTAGTGTCTTTATGCGTCCTATATCTCTATGGAACTTTTGGTTTGCGGGGTGCCAGAGAATTTGCAGCATCTTCGAGTCTATCCTCAGGCATCGAAAAGTATGCTGGAAAATAGTTTTGATCGAATTTTCACGGTTAAATATGTGCAACACCCTTTCAGAAGCCGTTAGCTAGGTTGCAAATTACTATAAATTTTCCAGCACCTCTGCGATTTATTTAGTTATGTTTTTGTATACCCTGGTCCGTTGCGTATTTAGTTTTAGTAGTTGCGTTTACCTAATATATATATTAATTATACAAGTGTTGTGTGTGCTGCAGGTAGTTGCTTGGTTGTTGTTTTTGCTGTTTTCTTTGTTTCTCGTTGTTGTTCTCCCCATTTTAAGGTAAATACAAAAGGTAAAATGAGGGGCAAACTAAGCGTCATTGGTTGGAATTAATGAGAGCACACTAAATCGTATACACAAAAAATAAAATAATTTGCAAAGTTCGTGCTTTTGTGGGCTTTGAGCGAGGCTGACTTAAACGTGGGTTCTGTCTTTAAAGTAATTTAGGAGATGGGTCTTTGAAACAGCCACGCCCCAGCCTTTGTACGTCCCTAAGTCATTTCGTATTTCGTTTTTCGTTTTAGTTGCTAGGTTGGTTTCGTTTTCAGTCGTCGTGAGTGTTTTAGTTTTACATTTAGGTTCGTTTCGTTTGCTTTTAAATTTAAATTCAAATCCGTTTAAAATCTTTTTTAATTGCTGTTCGGTTTTCCTTAGGTCTAAAATCATTCGTTTCACTAGAAAAGTTCTTACGCTTAGTCCATAATATCACACAACACGCCGATACACACGCGCGCCACAGAAAAGGGAAATCCTTATCCATTTTCAAACATTTCGTGGGGTTTCTCGCAATCAAAGTTCCACTTACAGAGGTTCCCTCAAGCATTCATCACAGCTCACAGCATAACTATTGGCATAGGGGGTAGGGGTCGGACCACAGGCACGCAACTTATATAGTCTAGGTAGTGCTAATACATACTCGATCTCATATACTCATATGTTTCACTCCATCACATTCGGTTCGGTTCGCACTCAAGACATTCATTCTTAGTTTATATATTTTTTTGTTGGAGTAGTGAGGGTAGTAGGATAGATACATGAGTTCTTAGATCCTAAGGTGTGGCTCTTAAATCCGCTACAAGTTAATGTTTCCAAAGGGGGCAGCAATGCATTCATTGTATTTTTTCTTAATAAAGCAATTATTTTCTACCGATTTTTACAAGTAATTTTAAATTTTACATAATTTGAATAACAGCTTCGTTTACTTTTTGGTAATGCTTAAAATCGGGTTACTAAGCCGCTGGTTGCCGTAGCCTACCCAAAACTAAACTGCCATTAAAGCCGGTTTGTAAAACTGTCAAAGTCCGTACAGCAGTAACTATCAATTGCGAAGTGCTTTTGTCAATGGGTAGTTCGTTTTTGGATTTGCATTACCGAGCGAGGACAATAAGTAAGGGATAAATAACTCACACGAATATCAACAGAACTTAATTAAAATATTTAGTCGAAACAGTGGTTCATAATGGAGCTTAAAGCTAATGGGAAGTTTTATAAACAATTGGTCTTAGCATTTAGAAGTTGCACAGCAACAATAGATCGGACAAACAAACTTAGCAGATAGAATCTTTTAATCAGAGAATTCGGACTGGACTGCAAAAATAGAGAAATGTGTGAAAATGAAAATTAAAAACAAACTCGGATCAGTTATAGTAGAATGGTCGATTTTGGTGCAAGCAACTACGAATAGGATAATTTAAAAGATACGAATTTTTTTTCTTCCAAAAATCATTTTCCCAGAATCGACACATCCTAGGTAACCACTCATTCGATGATGCGATACATAGTGGGAATGTCATGTACTCACCAGTTTGGCTGCATAACATACATTCTTGAGGGTCTGAGAAACATTAACATCTAGCTGGTGGCCTACTGCGTGATGACCTGGGTATTGATTTTGTTGATCTCCTTGACGGCCCAGGTGCACAGCATCTTGGTTCGCTGCGCCTTGGAGCGCTTACCCTCGGCCAGGAATTGTGTAATGATGCCATCGTCCAGCAACGGGTTCAGCCGCGGACCGAACGAAGTGCAAAGGTCGCCAATGAAGCCAGCGGCGATGGCCAAAATCGAGTCGGACACGTCGCCCTCCTGAGCGATGCGCTTGATGAACGAAATAATGTGCATCAGGTGGGGCTCCATGTGCATAACGTCAGGATGAGCAGTCTGGTCTACGCCCTTAAGGCCCTGGATGATGCCAGTGTAGGCTTCAAGGACGCTTTCACGCAGCTCGCTGATGTATTCGTTCACATCGAAGTCGTTGGCATCCGTCTGAAAATGAATATTGCAAGTGTTAACGGTTCCCTTCCTTACCATTTGTATTTTAAGAACTCTAACCTGCAGATTGGATGCAACGCGCAACATGTCTAGGACCATGTTCAAATATGTCAGGAAGTTGCTACCAATGCTCAACGCAATATCCCCGAAAGCAGACAGGATCTGCGGCTTGACGCTTCGATGTAGACTCGGTTCAGCTAGATTGTTTATCAAAACGGTCATAATTTCGTTGGCGTAGGGCACCATTACCTCCTTAAGAGCGCGGAAAATGTCGCCGGTGAGTCCAACAGATGCGCAGCAGACCTGATACTCCTGATGATTCTTCAGACCCATGACGAGGAAGTCCTTGAAAGCCGGCATGTACTTGGCGAACTGTGCTCCCAAAAGTTCAACCAGTGTCGAAACGGCCAGGAAGGCATCCTCCTGCACTCCACCCGACTTTCCAGCACTTGAATTAAACATGGTCAGCAGAGCGGTCATGATAGCATCGGAAATTTGTGGAGCATCCTGTTCATGGACCTTTCTCAAAACGCTTTGCAGAGTGGCGCACAGAAGCGATTGTAGGTCATTGAACTGATGACGATCACTGTGATTGTTTATCTGGGTTTCCATCTGCATCACCTGGTTCAAGCGCTCCAAAATCACCAGCGTGGTGCGCTGAACCACCAAGTAGCAATCCAAGGGCGAGTTCTTGATCATATCCATCAGTGCTTCATAAGCAGCACCTCGCAAGTTGGCTTGAGCTCCATCCGATCGATCAGTGGTCTCCAACAGCTGGGTAATGATGTACTCAAAGTACGGAGACAAGGCGTAAGTCTCCGGAGTCTCTCCATCGGTGGTGACCGCTGCTTCGCAAGCGGCATCGGAAAGGCCAATGAAGGCCCAGCACACGTTGGCCGCTACACGGGGCTCCGACTTTAAGCTCTTCACGAAGCACTCTAGAAGAGTTTGAAGATATGTCTTGTTGATAGCCGCCTCCGGAATTACCTGTTAGAGAAAAGAGGTAGAAAATAAGTAACAATTTGCATCCCCATAAAAATTTGCGTCCTACGCACATCGCAAATGCGTCCGAATGTCCAGGCGGTGGTATCGCGCACAATAACACTGGAGTCGTACATCAGTCGAATAAGCGTGGGCATGGCCTGCTCCACGAGCGGCTTTAAAGTATTGGGGTCCAATCCATTCAGCACGGAGCCGAAAGTCATCACCGCTGCGTCGCGGTATCGCCAATTAGGTGACTCGATGTTCTCCTTGATGAAGGGAAGCACATGTGGCACGATCTCATCCTCGCAACAGGTGGCCAGCACCATGAGGCAAACGGAGGAGGCCTTCGCCGGGCTCCAGGTGTCCTCGTCATCGCACTCGTCTTGCTTGGTTAGTTTCTCGACGAGCACCGGCGTCAGGAACTGCAGAGCACCGCGAGCATAGTGCTTCGATACTCGCTGCGGAGCACGGCCTTGATCAGTGGCCTCCTGGCTTTCGATGGCCAGATCTACCTCCTCATCGCAGACGTTCGACCAGAACTCTATGCCCTGCAGCGCTATAGCATCGCTCTCTGACTTCATGGCCGCCAAGGTAATAGGAAAAAGAGCCTGTGCCATGTAGGGCTCCATGAACTGGTAGTATAGGGTCATAACCTTCACCAGACACTGCAGAGCGGCGACGCAGATTTGCGAGTCCTGGCACTGAGTGGCCTCGCACACCACCTCCATGATGAAGTTGCGCTCCATGTCCTTCTCAAAGTTTGATTTGGTAAACTCCAGCGAGTTGTGAAGGGCCGTGGTGGCCGCCAAGCGAACATGATAGCTCGGCTCTACCTTTCTCATGCCGTGAATAATAGCGGTCAGGACGTCGTTGGACTGGTTCTCCAGGACGCCGAGCCGAATGTCCTGACAGATGTAGCCAATCGCCTCCAGCGCCGACTCGCGATGCATTTCGCTGGATCCTTCGCTGACCACCTTGTTCACCAGTGTCTGGATGAGCATGGGCCAGCGGTTAATCGGCAGTTCGATCACAGCCACATAGGCCACGCACTGGGCGGCGCAGGAGGGTCGCGTGTTCTCCGTACCCAAAGCAGCGAGGATCTGAAATAAGCTCGCAGTTATTAAGTGGCACCCAAACTACAAGTCTAGTCCATACTAGCAGTCTAGCTTCAACATCCGTATGTGAAACTCACGTTATTTTTAATCAACTCGCGGATTTCGCTGGGAAACTGATGCCAGCGCTCCTGATACTGTTGGCTGATCTTCTCGTCCTTGCTGGTCAGGTGGTTCTTCAGCTGGAGACCGGCTGCCATTCGCGCCACCGCGCTGTTGGTCGTGTTCACTAGGATCTCTGACAGCGCCTTGAGAAATTCAGGCAGATTGCTGGCCGCCGCCTGCTCCAGGAAGTTCATCGCCGACAGCAGCTCATTTTTGTCTGAAAGTGGGACATTAGGCTGGTTAAACAAGTGGTCACCACTCCGAGTAAGAATAGACTAATTAGAAATTCGCATTCATGTCAATGGAAGATTGCATTTGTGGCCGTGCCTAGGCCACCATTTTTGGGTCGCATCAATGCTTTGGGATACCTTAATCTTGCATTGGAAGATGATGGATTGAACAGGGATTGACTTGTGCAAATGTGTAGGCAATATATGAACTTTCATAAGGGGAAAGGGTACATAAGAACTGTTTAATAAGAACACAGTTAATAACAAATGCACTGGAAGGGTATTTGCCGAAAAAAACTTAGCACTGAATTGAGCTAATGGAGCATAACTCCAAGCAAGGCGGAAGTTCGCCGCCATTCCTTATCGGCAACCGGAAGAGTTGGCCGCCAAGCTGACGAGGGTGACTCCAAAGCGACGCCTCATCGATTCCTAGAGTTAGTGAGGTTATGTCGCAGGCGGTTTGTAAATCCTTAATTGTAGGAGCGCGGGTATTGCGAGTACACACAGACGCGCTGCCAGGGGAACATGCGAATATGTATGTACATACGTGGATGCACGTGTGTGCGTAGGCCCCTAGCAACCAAACATATGCCAGCGCCTATTGCAACCCTGCGCAACATATAACGCGCGTCCCTCCCGCCAATCGAAGAAAGATTCTTAGTTTTCAGATCAATACATATGTATATACGGTGTGGGAAACTCACCTGGCGACACCGTCTTCTCCAAAATGGCAATCAATTGCATGGCGATATCGGAAGTCATGTTTTCGCACTTTTTCGCTCTATTTGATTTCTACTTCACTTTCCGTTTCTTTCTGTACCTCGTGCGTATGTGTGAGTGTGTGGGTGACGGAATTTTTGCGTAATTACTAGACAATGCTAATCTGGGGGCTGCAAATGGTGGAGACAAAGGAAGTAAAGTTAGTTAGCTGCTCCGCTGAAATTGGCGACAGGTTGCAACACCTCGAACGTCAAAAAAATTGATTTTATCGCGCACACACATACAAGCGCGTCCAGTGGAATTCCACATTATACTCACATTGTGTTTGGTTTGCTCGGAAAAGGTAAAAAAAGCGTGGGAATCCTAACGGCGATTTACTAAGTTATATATATTTATTGTAAGCCTGTTTAAAGGTGGCAGAGCTTCCGTTTTTCTGCTTATACTTCTTGTGGTTCCGAATTGAAGTAGGGCTGAAACAAAAATCGATTTTTATTCACTGCTATTGAGGTTTCGATGAAATTTGCTACAGCTATTCGATTGCTGCAGTTTTTATATTGAACTATCGGTAACTCGTAATTCTATTACCACATTTATGAAGAATCCTTAAATGCGTCAGAAATGTGAACAAAAATTGACAAAATACCATTTTTGGTGCGCAGCGCCCAACTATCAATTCCATTAAAAATCCCTAAAAATCGAGCGTTAAATTTAAATGTTTTAGCTTATCGAAGAATTCTTCCAGCAAAGAAGTAACAAAAATATCGAACTAGATGAAATAATCGAATACTCTGACTTAAGAGTCGTGGGTAAAAAACTTACAATGATTATAATTTTAAGAAACAATTTTAAGAATTCCTGATATCTAAGAAGTATCATAGGTATCCGCTTTTCCGTTAACATATATACATATATTGGTTGCATTAGTTTGGAGAAGAAGTCAATACATAGTAAAATATAACTGTGTTGTAATCCTACAAAGCCCGCTTGCAAGTAATAATAATAATAATAATAATAATAAAACTTAAAGATTTTCGAAGCAATAGCTTCGCGAATGCTGGTAAGTTTTTGCCATCAGTTGGCAGCCCACTCAGCTGGACTAGGTGGCAATGCTGCTACAGTGCTGACGTTCGGCAAAAAAGAGGAAACGTAGTAAAAACACTCGAAAAACTCCGTCTATTCCGAAAAATATCCAAATAGTACGGTTTGTGCGTGGGCCGCCGATCCGGAGAGTGTGGCAGAGAATCGCTGACAAGGCCACGTTGTGATTACAACGCGTACAATTAAAGGAAGAAGGTCTGCTACTCGTGCCGTTCGTTGGCCACCCAAACTCGAGATGCTCCTTCTTTCCGGACTTCTGCCGCTTTTGGGCGTCGTCCTCTTGCACCTGTCCACCCCGGCACAGGCATTCTATCTGCCCGGACTGGCCCCGGTTAATTTCTGCAAGAAAACTGACGTCTCATCCACATGCAAGGTAGGTGCAGATGTGCAGATGTACATATGTATAAACATATATACGTAGATAGTGGGTGTGTTTGCCCCCCCGCCACAATTAGCAAAGCCAATGGAAATGTAGTGTACATTTGTGATATGTCTCCTAATGGCGCAAAGAAGCGGAAGCACTGATAAGTCCAGTTTCTAGTTGTATGCCGGGTCCATATCAGGCTTTCTATCTCAACTTCTGCTGACGTAGCCTACGCTGGCTTGCTTCGCTAGCCTGACCAAATGGGAGTTCTCATGTACATAGTTTAAGCTGACACGCGAATTCAGATTTCGGGGCACATGTTCTTATGACCAATCGAGATTGAGATACAGATATCAAATCATGCGTTCTGGTATAAAAAAGTGCGTAAAAGTGTTTCGTTTATACGAACTATTTTCTTTTTAATAATAATAAAAGAAAGTCCAGCCCTCGGGTAAATCTCATTTCATAATTCGGCATTAAAAAATTTTCAAAATCGGCAGTTTGCAGTTATTTTAAACAACATTGGTATTTAGTTCGATATCAACAAAACTTATGAATGATTATTGGATGAATTTATAAAGCGTGAGGTAAAGTTAATGTTTGCTTATAATAGGAATAAAAAAAAAAAGAACCAAATCAATATAACTTTTTAATTAACCCATAATTCAAGGATGTCGACCAAATCTAAATCGGTTTATACGCCCTTAAATTAACTGTTGCCCGCTGATAAGAATAAATTAAGGTGTTTACCATTCAATTGTTTTGCTTTTCGATTAGATAAATTTCTTAGAACCTAAACAAAATGTGATTAAAGTAGAAGAGAATTATTCGGGAGAGAATTCGGGTCAAATTATTCAATACATTTGCAAACATTAGAAATTTGTAACACTTAAATAATAAAATTCTCGGTAATATTATAATACATTAACATATACACTAAATTACACTAATCAAGGGCTGTCAAACTAATTAATTTATGCAATTCCTCATTATCTCCTTCAGTCGGAAATCTTGTTGTACGTGAACCGCTTAAACACTGAGGAATCCGTAATACCCTATGAGTACCACCACTTCGACTTTTGCTTGGGCGAGGAGCAGAACTCTCCGGTGGAGAATCTGGGACAAGTGGTGTTCGGTGAGCGTATACGTCCAGGACCCTATAAAATTCAGTTCTTGGAAAATCAGCAATGTGCGGCCGTAAGATTAAACAATAATAACGCTTTAGCAACATAAGCCCATAATATGATTTTTTTTATTTAGGCCTGTGTCAAGGTTTACAAAGGAGACGATCCGGGTAGCAACCGTCGCATGATGGTTCTTAAGAAAGGCATCAGCTTGAATTACCAACACCACTGGATTGTGGACAACATGCCGGTTACATGGTGCTACCCACTGGAGAATGGCAAGCAATACTGCGGAATCGGATTTCCCATGGGTTGTCTTGTTCGCAGTGATGGCGAAGGCTGTCCCATCAACTCCATATATAACCAGCCCATGCATTATTATCCTTTCAATCATGTGGATCTCGAGATTACATACCACAGCGGACAATCGGAGGACTGGGGAATTCAGTTCGGCAACAGTGGACGCATAATCTCTGTAAAAGTGACTCCCAAATCTATCAAGCACACGGATCCCAAACACCCCAACTGCTTGAGCACAGAACCACTGGCAATCAGTGAGAACTCTTTAAAGGCTGGAGAGCAGCTTGAGATCGTCTACACGTATAGCGTGAAGTTTGTGAAGAATGATTCAATCAAATGGTCGTCACGTTGGGACTACATTTTGGAATCCATGCCGCACACGAATATCCAATGGTTCTCCATTCTCAATTCCCTGGTTATTGTACTCTTTCTGAGTGGCATGGTGGCAATGATAATGCTGCGTACTTTGCACAAAGATATTGCTCGCTATAATCAGATGGATAGCGGTGAGGATGCCCAGGAGGAGTTTGGCTGGAAGCTGGTCCATGGTGATGTGTTCAGGCCGCCGCGAAAGGGCATGCTGTTGTCGGTTTTCCTGGGTTCTGGTGTGCAGGTGCTGGTTATGTCCATGATCACCTTAGCATTCGCCTGCCTGGGTTTCTTGTCCCCAGCCAATCGGGGAGCCCTGATGACCTGTTCCATGGTTTTGTTTGTTTCGTTGGGAACACCGGCTGGTTACGTGTCTGCGCGTATCTACAAGAGTTTCGGTGGACTGAAATGGAAGAGTAATGTAATTCTTACCTCGATCGTTTGCCCTGGGTAAGTTCCTTGAAATTAAAGCCTATTAAAAGATTCAAATTTATTAAATTTCTTTGCTTTTTTTAGTGTGGTCTTCTCATTGTTCTTCGTCATGAACCTGGTGCTGTGGTGGGAAAATAGCTCCGGAGCTGTGCCATTTAGCACGCTAATTGCTCTACTTGCCTTGTGGTTTGGAGTCTCCGTGCCACTAACCTTTGTTGGAGCTTACTTTGGATTCCGCAAGCGCGTCAGTATATTTTTTCCTAGCTTGTACCTTAATGCCTTACACTTGTATTTCTGCTTTCAGGCACTGGAGCACCCTGTGCGTACCAACCAGATTCCCCGCCAGATTCCGGACCAATCGATCTACACACAGCCAATTCCTGGTATCGTTATGGGCGGCGTTCTACCCTTTGGCTGCATTTTCATTCAGCTGTTCTTTATACTGAGCTCGCTTTGGTCCAGCCAGATTTACTACATGTTCGGCTTTCTGTTCCTGGTCTTTGTCATATTGGTCATCACATGCTCGGAGACCACCATTCTGCTGTGCTACTTCCACTTGTGTGCGGAGGACTATCACTGGTGGTGGCGCTCCTTCTTGACGTCGGGCTTCACGGCAGTATATCTGTTCATCTACTGCTGCCACTATTTTGTCACGAAGCTATCTATCAAGGACAGTGCCTCGACGTTCCTGTATTTCGGCTACACGGCCATTATGGTATTCCTGTTCTTCTTGCTGACCGGCTCCATCGGGTTCTTCGCTTGCTTTTGGTTCATCCGCAAGATCTACAGTGTGGTAAAGGTGGATTAAACAGCATAATTGAAGAAGGAGCTCGTGCGAATGTATTTTTGTATGTGTAGCCACAAATTTACACTTAAGCCTAATGTGTGTGTGATTTCTGCGCTGTGCGCCCGGCACAGGCAGTTTTCTGTTTACTATAATTACGATTGATATGTGTATAATAACATATGTTTGTATCAGGCGAAGAATAGTGGAGTAACGAAGCGCGCAATTATTTTTAAGCAGTAAACAGCAAACGAGTTGGAGTTAAAATGACTTGAAGCATCTTTTGTATAGCTCTTCGTTCTGTTAATCTTTAGGCGTGAAGTTTAGCATTGTCTATTTCCCAGCTCTAGCAACGATTCCAAAAAAAGAAGAAATTATTAACAAAACGAAAAGCCCTTTAAAAAGTACTGAGCTGCATAACGAAGTACTTCAAATCCCGTTCTCTACTTGTAATATCAAAGCCTATAAACTGTAATTAGTGGCTCGTCTTAGCCGTAATTCGAGCAGGATTGAATTCACGTGTAATATTTTAAATACCTTAGTTTAAACTATTTAAATATAACTTGCGACTAAAGAATAAACAAAACTACAAATTACGAACCGGACCCTCTGGACTAACTTTCTACTGTCAAGAGAACCAGCTCTTTCTTTCAACCCTAGACAAACTGACAATTGTCAGTTGTTCTTTCTATGGCTTCCGCGAGCTGGGACAACCAGGCAGTGCGAGTAAACATTTCCAGCTCAGAGCTTGTCTTGCGGCGCATCCATGTCAGATATTTCGGACAACGATGGGGACGAGTACGATGAACTTTCGGAGCTGCGTCAGCGCCACAAACCCGAATCCCAGCCCTCGGTGGATGTGCGTATCTATAAGAGACGGTCCTTGATCTTTACTAGACTTCCTGTTTGCTTTCCAGGAGGCCTTCGATCTGGACGACCTTCTGCCCACCATTGGCGAATTTGGCAAGTACCAGAAGCTCTTGGTTTTCGGAATTTGCCTGCCCGCCTGCATACCGTGCGGTTTTTGTGCCTTTAACCAGTTGTTTATGGCTGATACTCCGGATGACTATTGGTGTCGCATCCCGGAGCTACTCGACTTGCCCTTGGAGCAGCGAAAATCGCTATCCATACCCAAGGAACTGGTGAGTAATTGCAGCCATAGGAGTGCTGCGGCTAAGGCAATCAAGTCAGCCCATTGATTGTGCGTTGCTTAAGGTGAAGGGTCGATACGAGGGTTGTTCGATGAGTAATCGAAGGGGCTACCAATGAAATGGGGGGAGAGGGAAACTTAACAGATGTCTTATTGATTATACCCATAGTGCTTAAGCTCACCTATGCCTTCTATTTATATTTTTAAATAACTGATGAAATAATTCTTTCAAGCATAATGACGAACTGGTCTACAGCAAATGTTATACCTACGGAGTCAACTGGACGCAACTCCTTGAGTCCGGGGAAGAGGATGACCTGACAACCATGGAACCCAATACCAGTTGGCCACTGATCAAGTGCAGTCAGGGATGGGAGTACAATACAAGCGTCGTCTGGTCCTCCATTGTGATTGATGTGCGCAGTCCCAGAAAATCAAGCCTTCATTTGAAACTACAACGTCATTCATGTAGGAGACGCTCGAATCATTTCCCAAGCATCTGGACTCCCTTTAGCGAGGAGTAAGGGATGGGCTTTCTCAAAACCATAAAATCCTTCATTTTCAGTTCGACCTAGTGTGCGATCAGGATATTTACCCAACGATTGGATTGGCTGCCCTTAATACTGGCGGTCCCGTGGGAGTCTATCTTTTCGGATTACTCAATGATCGTGGAGGACGAAGGCTTTCCTATTTCGTCTGTTTGGCCACGTTGCTGGCTGGCAGCTTAATGACTTCGCTGAGCAAGGATTTCTGGACTGGGCCGGCAGTCGAGTCATCGTAGGACTGACCATTCCAGCTGTCTATCAGATACCTTTCATAATATGTGGGTATATGATTATTTGGTCCTGTTTTATGCGGTGAACTTATCCGTTTCACTTTGCAGCCTTGGAACTGGTGGGTGAGAACTATCGATCCTTCGTTACTGTGATGACGTGCACCTTTTACACTTCGGGCATCATGCTCCTGTCCGGGGTCACCTATCTGGAGCGGGATTGGGTGCGCCTATCCTATATAACCTCCCTGCCGTTTTACGCCTACTTCTTGTACATGTTCGTCATGCCAGAATCACCGCGATGGCTCTTAATGCGTGGTCGCTTGGAGGAAGCCCTCAAGATTCTGGAGCGCATGGCAAAGGTAAATGGCAGAGAGTTTCCCGAGGCTGTGCATCTCAAGCTGGAGGCCCAGATTCGACGGGATAAGCTCAAGAAGCAAAAGAAAAAGATGGCCAATGTGGGGCTGGCGGATCTCTGTCGCACCCCCAATATGCGCTTAAAGACCATACTGATCACGCTGAGTTGGTTTGCCAATGAGACGGTTTATCTGGGACTCAGTTACTACGGACCTGCGCTGGGCACCAATCAGTATGTCAGCTTCTTCCTGTCGGCAGTTGTGGAGTTGCCAAGTTATTTGTGCTGCTGGTACTTCATGGATACCTGGGGCAGAAGATGGCCATTGAGTTTATCAATGATATTGGGGTAGGTGTTTGACCCATCATCTGGTCATGGTGTACAATTCTAAATGATACAACACTTTTCAGTGGCGTGGCCTGTGTGATTACTGTAATGTTGCCCGATGATGCCGTGGATGAGACCCTTGTGCTGTATCTAGTATCCAAGGCCTTGCTATCCGCCTCCTTCCTCATCATATATCCCTTCGCGGGGGAACTTTATCCCACTCAGGTTCGAGGAATCGGCATTGGTGCTTCCAGTTACATCGGAGGATTGGGTCTCATTGGCATTCCTTTTATTACCTACTTGGGAAAGGACAATCTTAAACTGCCCTTGGTCATCATGGGCTTCCTTTCGATGCTAGGCGGCATGACAGGGTTGCGGTTGCCGGAGACACTGCATCACCGCTTGCCCCAGACTATCGAGGAGGGCGAGGAGTTCGGAAAGAACTGGCAGTTCAAAGATTGCTGTAGATGTGCTCAAAAGCCGTAAGTTCAATACGCATATAACGATCAAGACAGGTATAATACTAATCTGATACATCTTGTTTCATTTTTGCAGAGAGATTTTATCTCAGCCCGCCTCGTACGAAAACTTGGATGTCCTGGCAGGCTCCTCCACCAATGCTTCTGAGGTGGAACTGGAGCTGAGGGACAGTCGAAGGGTTCGGGAGGCGGCTCCACGGATTGACGAGCGTACACCCCTGGACACAACGGCCAGTGGAAGTGGCCGACCGGTTCACCGGCCCTCGATGAAGCGATTGGTGCGCCAAATGAGCGTCATGGACACCCAGAGGACGCATGACGGCACCATGCAGTTGACACATTGGATATAAGATTTTTCGCGGAAATCTAATATTTTGGGACAAAGTATGGTCAAATCAAAAAAAAATAAGCTACCTTAAAATAACTGCTTTCCAACTATCTGATAATCTAATGCGTAACGTTAGGACATATCTATAACTTATAGACTACACAATTGAAACAAACATACAAATTAATGAATCAACGAAATGGACCATTCTTGCAGCACAATGTTAGCAATTGCCATTGTATACAATATAACGAAATTAATGTTTTAACATTTTAACTACTTAGCATAAAACTGCATTACTTAATTACATTAAATGTATAGTACTTCCACTAAACGTCTCTGATTCCGTGCTATAGTAGTGTTTACAGCCCATTAGAAATGTGTACAAATCGAACCATCGTAACTCTACTGGTAATCAATTAAATCTACGACAATTTCCCCGTTTAAAAATCAGTTTTGTTTCCCTTTTCGTTAATTATAGGGCATTGCCATTATGCCCAAGTTGTTTACTTTTAAAACAAACAATGTGAATTACAAAAGCTTCGCATACAGAAGTGGAAACTTAATTCCTCAAACATATCCGGTAACAATAAATGAATAAATAAGTACGCATAGCGCATGGCACTTGTGCGAATTCTCACTTCAATTTATGCATTTATTCAGCCAATTATGCAATTAATTGTTGTCAAACAAAAAGAAAACTGGCTCATGCGGTGAATAATAGAGGAATGCGCGAAATTGCTCCCAGCTGTCGCCCGTAAACTGCTGGCGGTCACTGTCATCCGTAGGAAGTTCCTGGACCCATGGGAACTCGTAGTGCTGGAGATCAGAAGTATGATGACTCCAAGGAGATCTTGCAAGACAGCAAGTTGCTTCTTAACCTATCTACGGAAGTGTACCCATTTGGAAGCACAAATGTACATAGGTTTTGTAAAACTGCTCCTCTTTCAACAACACGCTTACAAAACTGATAACAAAAGCAAATTGATAGATAGAATTTAAAATGTTCATTTGTGGAGCTGTCTGCTTTTCCGTGTTGATGGTCCTCGGGCTTACTCCTGGTCCTGTAAAATCAGGTCAGGAAATTGAATGTAATTTTTAATTACTGTTACTTACCACCATCATGACTCTAGTATAATATTAACAATGGAAAATGAGCAGGTTTCAGGGAGCACTCAGTTTTAAAAGGTTAGGCCCGATGTATCTTTGCTTCCCATCGTAACATCTAGGCAGTGTCAAAAATGAATTAATCCAAATTTACGTACAATCAAATGAACCAGAAAAATGCCCAAGTCAAAAGCGCCATCGAGATTAGTGAAGTCTCCATCTCCAGTTCGGCCCAGTCGTCCTGGTCGCGTCCAGAAAAGTGAGCCTTCGCCATCGCCGCCATGCAGGACAAGTCTGCTAGATTTGCCGGAGGACATTATCCGACTGGTTCTCGATTTTCTGCCCAAGATGACCGATAAGGTGCTGCTGGCCTGTGTGGCGCCCAAGTTCCGAACGGCCTTCGAGGGCTGGGCGAGAGTCCAGCGAAATCCCTTGGATATGGACAGCCTGGAGACGGTGCCTCTGCCGCAATTGATCCGGTTCTTCAAGGTGGCGGGACCTTTTATCAAAGTCCTTCAAGTGGACTGTGCGTCCTTCCAAAAGGAGTCGCTTCTGGTGGAGTTCGTAAAGGAATACTGCCCCAATCTGGAGGAGATCAGCTACTCGAATGCCACCGATGAGTTTCACTACCGATCGATTATGTCCAAAATGACGCATTTGAAACGGGTTACTATTGATTGTTTGGATGCAGAGGATGTGCTTAACTTTGATCTGCAGCCCAACCAGGAGCTGGAGTTCTTTGAGCTGGTTAATGGTTGCTATACAGGTAGGTATGCACTCTATTTTGGGGTATCTATACCTTTTCTGACCTCACTTTCTTAACAGGCAAGAATCTCTGCGGGTTTCCCAATCTTAAAACATTGGTCCTTCGAGACTGTCTGTTATGGAACTCGATAGAGTTTGGAATACCCCTTAAGTCGTTGCACACTTTAGATCTCGACGACTGTTGCTTTGAGGTTATGAATGAGAGCTTGTACCAGAAAATCGCCGAGAGTTGCTCGAACTTGGTGGAACTCCTCTTCTCCGGCTGCGATACCAACTTCGAGGTAATTGCCAACCTGCCCAAGCTGGAGCGCTGTACTTTGAAAACCTGGATGACCTCCAACGAGCTGAATATTGGCTTCCTCAGTGTTTTGGCAGAGAAGCGAGGCGGCAAGCTGACCCATCTGCACCTATCGGGTCAGTTTCAGATCACCAATGAGCACGCCAGGTGCTTGGGACAGTTGAGTAGCCTCACGGATCTGCGGTTCAGCAACAACGATATCCTGGATGATGATCACTTCAAGTTCTTCAACGAGCTCATCCAGCTGGAGCGATTCGGGCTGACGTTGTGCGGCCGGGTGATGGACATAGGAATGATGCGGATGCTGCGAAAGTGTCTTCAGTTGAAGGTGGTTGACTTGAACGACTGCGAGCAGATCACCGAAGGGTTTGTGATCAACGCCATTGGATTCTGCTCCAGGGGACCAGGTCGTGATGTTGTGCTCAACGTGAAGGGGAGCAGGATCAGGCAAACTATATTGACGGTGGGAAGAGGGGGGCGGGAAATCGAACTGGTACTCGTATATTGAAACTTTCATGTTTTGCAGCATCCGGACTACGTAGATGCCTTGAATCGTGTAAGGGTCAACTTCAATTAAGACACTTTGCTTGCACTTGGGTTGCAAAAGAAATGGTTCCTATGAAATTCCAAATATTTAAATATTAAACCGTTCCGGAAAAGAGTGTGAGTATTTAGTGAATATACATATTTGTTATAAGGATAAGGAACCATAGCTGTGATTTCTGGATTAGGAAACAGCCTGTGGGGGAGCAGTTTCAATCGAAGTGGGCCATTCGATGGCCTCGGACCGCGGATGGCTAAGACAATGGGATCCTCACTGGACTGAGTCATGGTCCAGAGGCTGCCATAAGGAAGTGGACGATCGAAATTTATGATCATGCTCACACTGCTCCATTAGCACGCCGATAATTGCGGACAAGCGTGTGTGTCGCTGCACTTCGGGCCTTTGGCTGTAGTGCGGGTAACAAATGGAAGCTGGCCCGTCAAGCGGCTAACAAGCCAAACGAATAAAAGCCAAAATCAAACAATGCGATATTCGATACAGTTCTGAGTCCGCGATTCAATTCGATTCGAGCGATCGATCGCCGGCAATAAATTTCGCATTCAATTGCTGCTCTATTGGAACTGAACTTTGTTGCTTTGGCCGCTGATGTCTGTGTTAGCAGCAGGAAGCTAAGTAACCGCTCAGACCAGCACCAGCGGCCAGTTGGTTACACTGGGAAAAAAGCAAAGTTGAATATTACATACAGAATATGTGTACAGTTGGAGTCAATTAAATCTTAGGCAGAATATTTGGTAACTAATCATTCCCTTATCCTTATTGGCTTCTTTGTGGTCTCCTCTTTTTTATTATTTTCTGTAGAGTGCTGCTTTAGCATACACTATTAATCGCAGTGCAGATCGTAGAGCGAACTCACCTGTGGCCACTCCGCTGGTTAGTCATCGATACGTTTTGATTGCTTTGATTGTTTTGTGTGCTATTCGTTTCAGACTGACCTCGAGTGGCTCCTTAAATGGCTGTCGGCTGGAATCGCTGCGACTCTCCGATCGAGTGGCTAAAAGGGGTTCTGGGGGCCAGGGGCAGGGGTCAGGGGCCAGGGGCCAGGGGCTCCCCGCCAAGTGCCTTGACATGTTCAGGTGTCTGCCATGCTCGGCTATCTGACTAATTAGTGTACTTTAACTAGACCAGCGGAGCAGCAGAGCAGCAGAGCAGCTCGCTGACATTTGGCCACAAGTCGCGGTGGCATCTTCGGCTCATCGGGAGGAGAGTTGGCATGAGTGGGGCAAATTAAGCAGGGATATTTCTGTAGATGGATGCTTGTAGATACTACTACTCGTAGATACGAGTGCTCGAAGCGTGTCCAATCACGCCTGTGAATTATTTAAAAATCTCTGCTGGGCCGTCTTACTTCATAAGGAGACAAGCCTTAAAATTGTTACCCTGATGCCATAGAAATTCGTGTTGTCGTTGTCGTTGTCGTTGTCGTTGTCGTTGTCGCTCGGCGACTTTGTTGTTTCGCCTGTTGTTGTTCGGGGGCCTTGCGATTATGGGAAATGGCTTTTGCTATCGCCTAGCACACCTCTCGATGGATGAACTTTTGGTATCGCCCAACGCCTGGGAAGAACCCGAAAAGGGGCGGAATCTGGGGGTTTCATTGCGGCGGAGTGAGTGGAAGTAAAAGGCACTCGGCGGAGGGTTAAGCTCTGGGAAAGTGCAGCACACCAATGGCTTAATGAAAATATTGTATATAACTATTTTTCTTCAATTAAGCCAAATTACATCACTGAAATAATATCTTGAGAAGTTGTTCTAATTGCATGCCAACTTTTCAATCGATTTATACATTTATTTAATTTATTTAATCGATTTACGTATATATATTTCATCGCAAGGATCTTAGCAGCCTTGAATAACATTTGTTCTTACACAATTCGTTCGATTGGAAAGTGTGGCAAGTGGCAAGTGGCAAGTGGCAAGTGTAGGTAAAAAGTAAACTGCATAAATGCCACCAGCTATTACAATGCTAAACTGTTTTTTATAGTTTCGGTGTTTCTTTTTCTTGCGTTTTCAGTCTTAACAGGTTAACAAATCTCTTAATTTCTAATGCTTTTGTGAAACATTTACTCCGCTCGATTGGAAATAAACTTTTATGAGACACCCACAGTCATGCGGCGAACGACCCACTTTGTTGTGGACTCGCAAATTATTTTGCGGCACGCCACATGCTGCAACACCGCCAGCAACAAGAAACCAAGACTTGGCAACATTAATTTAATATTGAAATTACAATACTCCGTTTCTTTCTTGTGTTTGGGGCAGATCCGAATTCATTTGATTCTCCGGAGATGTTTTCATGCACGATTCGGGCGCTAGTTGCTGTCGATGATGCAAAAGTTAATTTAGTAATGCACACTCCTTGTTCTTTGATGAACTTTTTGGGCCAGGCGGCTGATTGGCACATTAGCAGCAAATGCAACAAATTGTTAGTACATCTTACTTAAGCCGTTTAATTAATTCCGCGCATTCTGACTGCCCGAAAAATTCGAGGAAAACACAAGCTCGTAAGTGAAATCAAATGGGCCTTGCTAGGCATTAATCAAGTGGAATTGCCAATGCTCTTTGCATTTATTTTCAAATGTGGCTTCGAATATATTTGTATACTCTAACATATCTTAAGTCTAAGTTGGGACAGTACTACTTGCTAAGAAGGTGGATCTAATATGTGTTTTTTTTAGTATAGTTCATGCACTCAAGTTAGGTAACACATCTTTAGGATAGGGTACTACCCGCATTCAGAATCTATGAAGTAGGGGACCAAGCTGCGGGGAAACAATCAGCCGGGCCACGAGTAAGCCCGACTCCGAGCATCTTTTGGCCAACATCTCTGGCCAATTGTCGGCGGAAGACGTGCCTAGGCTTGTCAAGGTGCCCCGACTTGGTGTGGCTCCCTGGATCTCCAGTCCCCGGATCTCCAACTCCAGCGTATTTGTGCTGAGTTGTAGAGTGTAGAAGCTACCTTCAATTTGACAAAAGCCGCTGGCAGACAACGCGATTGCATGTTGCCTTTCAGCTGCTGACCAAGTTCTCCGCTCCGTCCTGTTCTCCACTATCAATTGATACAAATCTGTGCATTTTGGATTATAGAGACATACAACATGGCCCACTGCGGCCAGCTATTGCCTCACTGAATGTCAATAAGTAATGCACTGCAGCCTCTCGACTACCCATACATACTCACATAAAAATATATAGATATAAATATATATATGTTGTATATATAGATATGAACAGAACATATCGGCTTGGGTTAGCTTGAGACAGGTCGAGGTCGCCTTTGAGCGCCGCAGGTGAGAAAATAGACAGCCGCCGCCGAGAGAGACCAAAGATGCCACTTCTGAGCCTCCGAACATGCAACTGGTTGCCACTGCCGCACAGCTACACTTCAAGAAAAAAAGGGCGCTGGTTGCTGACTCAATTCAATCATACACAATTGGGTCGTTCAAAAACAAACAAATGAAGCAAGCCTGTGTTCACTTTCAGTATTTTATTCAAAGTGAATCAATCGCTAGAATTTCGCTCAGTGTTCTTCTAGTTGCAGTGGGCAATTAGAGAAGTCAGCAGTTGCCATTGAGTATGCACTGCGATTATTCCTGAAGTGGTTTCCTCTTTAATATTTAAATGCTTATGCCTAAATAATAGAAACTTAAATGTATGATGCTATAAGCTCATTCTGTGTAAGCAATATTAGGAATTTATGTATACAAGAATGCATTGCCACATGTGGCAAGATTGTGTGGTAACAAGTGCTGTAATCGCGGTCTCACCTGTCAGAAGACCTGTATTTTTGGGACCCAGAATGCGAATTGAATCGATTTTTCTCAATGCCGCGGCATCTTCGTCCATCTTGGGAGCTTGCAACTGGAGCTGCCTGTGGTTCTGTCTAGAACATCGTGTGCTCTTTATCACTGACATATTGCAGCGGCCACTTAATTTATGGCGATTTTCACATGCAGTACTCGGAACATCTCGGCTCCGCTGGTGGACAGCAAAAACTGTGACGGTATCGAGTTGCCGCCGGCTGATGGGGCACTCGAGTTATTCAATCCATTCGCCGGGGCAACCTTTAGAACCCCATCCAACTGCATAAATCAATGGCCGACTGCGATTCACCAATGAGCCAAGGCGGATATCTGCTCCTCCATTCGGAGCGAGTTACTTCCCTAATGCCATCGCATGTGAACCGAATCAATGTCAGGTGATTCCAGTTGAGGGTCTTCAGATGTCCCATTAATCAGTTCTAGATGTCAGTTATATAATCTATATGCATTTTAACTATTTCACAATCGGTTTTTCCAGCGTTTCCTCTGTCCCAATCCAACCGACTCAATCCTCTGTAATTTATTCGTTATATTTTAAAATATTCCATTGTTATTTTCAGCCTTTTTCCACTTAACTTTCCAGGCAACGTTCTATGTCACGCTGCATTTTTATGGTCACTGCAAAAACTATTTTTACGGAGCCAAGCCCGTGGAAGGACTAAGGGAGCAGGGTGCGGGGAACGGGGAGCGGGGGCTGCAGCACGTGTCGTTATCCTCTGGCTATTTCCGGGCACTTTCGCTGCAGTGGAGCGGAAAGCCAGGCAGCACAACCGTGACGTCATGGGCGGGTGGTGCTGCACCGTCGGAAATGGACCACCCCGTCAAGGACACCCCGACAAGTGACGTCAGACGAGAGCGAGACGACTGGTGGCGCAACAAGGACGTCATCGCGCAAGCGAGATGGCCAGAAAGTAGGGGAAAACTGAGCCGCCGGCCGGTGTTTTTCCTCTGCCGCGGCCTACTCACCTGACTATTTTCACCTGCGCGTGATAAACAGCCCCCCCCCCCCCCCCCATCGCCGTCCCGCAAACACATCCACTCATTCATTCATGCCCGCCGTCTGCTGTCTCGCTCTGCTCTGCTGCGCATGTCCTCCGACGGCAAAGTGATGACGTCTTTGTTTCGCCCATCGATTTCTCAGCTCGCGCTTTCCCCTGTGACGTCACTAGATGCGTGCCATCAGCCAGCCGTCCGTCGTGTGCTCGCTCGACTATAAATAATGCTCGCCAATTAGCGCTGGAAATTGATAATCGACAAAGTCAATTGATGGACCACCGCCTGAACCTGAAACCGAAACTGAAGCCGCAACCGAAGGATAATGGGATACCGAGCTAATGGGATCCTTCTTGTGCGGCTGGAAGAGTGGGGAAATGGTGATTTAACTAGGTGGCTTCAAATCGAATTGGCTTTTAAAGCTGTTTAATATACAAAAATAGTTTGAAAGCAAGTTGAATTTTGTATAGCATTAAAATACTATGCATTTTCTACTCTATTTATTTAGAAACCTTTTTCATAACCCAGTTTTTCCAGCATACATAGTATAGTACATAGTATATAAACACCTATTGCTACACAGCTTTAGGAAGTTCAGAAATGAAAGTACCGTTTTCCGGAACTGATTTACCTCGTAATAAGGTTAAGTACAACTGTCAAGGAACTGTTTTCAAATAATTATACAAAACCTTACCGAATTCCCAAATCACGGTCATCATCCATAATTTATACTAAAAAGGTTAGGCAAGGTAATTACAGGCCAGAACACACAACTGAATTAGTACGAGTCAGCACTCGTGCCATCCTCCTTATCAACGACTGTACTATCGTATTGATTTTACACGCATTGCCCACTCGACCATGATTTCATATACCTGGGTGAGAAAAAGAACGTGACCGCGTAAGGGGCATATCTATAATTTGGGCTTGTCCGCCGAGGTCAAAGACACACACACCCCGCCGGCTCCTTGCCACCCCCTCTCCCCAGGAACCGAATGTTCTGTGTGTGACTGGCTTGCACCGACGTCATATACACACTTTATGTGGAGGAGGGCCAGCCCTGCGTCAGTTAATTCAATTTCATTGATAACACGGCTGGGCGGAGATACCGCCGGAACATATTTAATGGGACCCACGGCCTGGAAAAACACTGAAACACTGAAATGGGTTAACCTGCAAGTGCATATATAATTATTTATTTTCCCATTGCTAAAACTGAAGTCCGAAAAATGTGCAACAACACAAATAATATATATATGTATATATAAAACAAATTCCATTTAAATTTAAAAAAAGTCAATCATAGAAATAATTTAAAATTATAACTATTCTAATTAACAATTCATTTGTTGTATGATTACTTTATTTGTTATATCATATAACTTGCACACTCTGAATAAAACTCGAGGGTACAGTAAATATCGTTGATTTGATTTCACTTATCGTGAACTGTATCGTCTTTTTCTCACGGTGTGGAGACAGATAAGCACAGGACAAACACACCGCTAAAAGTGTTGCCTACTTAGGGGCGTGCGTGACGAAAATGCGAGGCAGTCGTCGGGTGGCGTTTTCAGAGGGGTTTGGGGTTGGGGGGTTGGGGGGTTGGGGGTTGGGGGGTTGGTGGATGGGTATGCAGCAGTGGCAACTTGTAGACGTGACGCGGTCAAGACGCAACGGAACCAGACCATAAAATCAATGCCGCACTTACGCTCATCCGCCGGATGGCTGGATGGCTGGATGGCTCCCCCTTTGGATTGCCGGATGGCGTGCCGATTGCTGCGTAGGGAATTCACTGCCATGACAGCGGGACAGCTGAGCTCACCGGGGGGCAACTGGGGGTGGTTGGGACCGAGTTAGAGGTTTCAAGGTCGTCGCTGTCAGGAGTAATGGGATAAGTTGTGCGGTTGGGCTAAGAAATGAAAAGCAGCTGGCGCAAGTTTAATATTAAAGGAAGAACAGAACAGGGATGTTGAAAGGAAAAGATTCGACGTTCTTGAAAGCTTTGTATTTGTGAGTTAAATATTGTTCACTCTTAACGGGACACATTAGTTTGCTAACTTAAATTCCAGCGAAATCCGCAAAGCTCATTTTGCTCATACGAGTATTTCAACATGATCAGCATTGATCAAATTTATCCAGGTGCCCGCCACAATAATTTGGCTGTGAGTCCGTAAATCATCTCCCTAACCATCGATATACCCCACTTAAGACCGCAAATTTGCATTGACTCATTGTATTGGCCGTTATGGAGCAAGCGACTTAGCCATGCCAACTGGGCGTATACTTGATGATGTTATGACATGTTCGCCTTTAAAGCCCCCACAAAAATGTTATTTAGGTACAAAATAGCACAAAATTGCCAGGGCAAAAGGAATACACCTATATATTTATGTGAAGTTACAAATATTAATAGTTAAACGAAGGCAGGCAAAATAATGACAATAATTCGCCACAAAATGCACCTGCAGGCTAAGCACTCAGCGGAGTTTTTGGTTTCGTTTTCCATTCGGGTTGAAGTTTGATTTTTGTTTTGTTTCGGTTTTTGGTGCTCAGTTAGCCAGGGGAAGTCACAATTTTTTGGGCAAGGCAAAAAGTGGGCATCGAAAGTGAAGTTTATAAAAAAGGGTTGGCGAATCCCAAAATGCAATTTATGCAAATGAGCCGAGAGGCGCCGTTGCAAATGCGGCAGCAATAGAAGAAGTAAAAAGCTAAGAAACAATGCAAAGTGCCGCATGCTAATTGAAATTTAGAGGGGGGCTACGGTGTATTTTTTTTGTATTTATTTTTTTTCCGCAGCAAAATCAAAGCCTAAATAGCAATCAAAAAGAGCAAAAATTCCTTAAATTAAACTCACGAACTGGCGGGCGCAACGATGCGAAAATGATACATGCATTAAGGCCCAGCCAAGTTGACTTGGCCAAAACGAAGCGAATTTGGCTCGGCACATTTAGAATATCATCGCAGTGCAACTACAGCACTACGACCACAACAATAAATAATAGACAAAAGGCAGAGAGACAAAAGCAAGGAGTGCCGATTCCGAAGTCGACTTCGACGGAGACTGCGACTTTGGCTTGGCATGTCATGCTTAATACAGCCAATAAAACCGCCAGCAACAACAACTGCAACAGCAACAGCAACAGCAAAAGCAACAATGGCAATCGAATCGCTTTGGAAGCAACCCAAAGCCAACAACCAAGCACAGCACAGCAACAACATCAGCGATAGCAGCAACAACTGGGAGACTCCAACGCTAAGCTGTTTGCATGCACTTTTTGGGGCCACCAGCGGGTCAGCCAGCAGCAGCACCACCACTAGCCCCACTAGCCCCACTAGCCCCACCAGCACCGCCACCTCCACTTCGGCCACCAACATCACCGCCAAAGGAACAGCGGCAGCTCCACCGACAACGGCAAGAAAGCTGGCCCAAACAGTGGCTTAGATCCCATTTGCTGTGGATGCGGAGATCAAAGAAATTCTCAACATGCAACAGCAGAAGGTTCATTAAAAGGTAATTGAAAAGAAAATAATGAAGGTAATAATAATAAGAAAAGTAAATATAGTAGGTAATAGTAATAGAGGTAAATATCGGAATATGCAATTATAGCACTTTCTTTGCGAAATGAGGCTTAGACAGCTGGTAAGCCCTTTGATAACCAAGGCGAGGCACCATCCTTTTACAACCAGTCCAGAGCCACTGTGCCGCATGCACATGGTGCCTGCCACAGAGCAGTTCCACTTGCGTCCCTCCCAGATCCAACTAATATATATGTACATGGGAAGCCACACCACGGAGCGGCACATTACGGCACACCGCACCCCGGAGCCACAGTGGGCCGCAGTGTGAGCCGGACCCAGAGCCGCGCGACCAGGCCAAAAGCATTATGGGAAAAAATGTGGCCGAAAACGAAAGGAAGAGCCACTGCGCCCAGAAAGCCAAGTCGCTCGACTCTGCCGACTCTGCCGACTCTGACGACTCTGCCGACGCAGCAGTCGGCCGAGCCAGCGATCTCACGTTTTGTCTGGCGCTTCCACATGGAGAGGCCCAAGTGCAGAGCCGAGATCTCCGGCTAATCTCCGTACGCTAACAACAGTTAGAAAACGTGGCTTGGAACCTGTCTAAAAATAGCCACGGCGAATGGACTCTCACTCTCTGTGCAGTCGGCGCTGGCAGCGCAGTCGGCGCAGTCGGCGCCGCGTCTTCGGGTTTACAGTTCTCTCTGCTCGTGTTTCGCCGATCTTGAGAGAGAAGATTTCGCCTGGGTTTGCATTGTTGTTTTGCCCGTTGTTGTTTACGAGCTGCAAACGCCGGTGTCAATGGTAAAGTGCATTAATATTCCCGCTTTTCCGACGGATCCGATCGCGGGGCGGGAAAATCGCTCGGATCGTGTTATTGCTATATTGGCTAAATGATTGGTGGTGCAGCTTATTTATATTTGGGGATGAGGAAGAGTGATCTGGTTTATGATGTGGCAGGATGCTATTTTGTTAAGTGGAAAAGCGAAATTGGCTTGGTATTTTGTGTGAAATCGATTTGTCTTGGCACTTGGAGTGGAAAAGCGAATAAAAGTGGCTAACCGAGATGAATACAAATTCGTGGCTGTAAGTTTTAAGTTTCTAGGCAACAAGTCCGATTTGCGTATTAATTCAAGTTTCAAATATTTACTGCAGGTATAAATATTAATCAAATTTAAAGGTAGTGGAGCATTGAAGCACTGAACTCTTGACAGTTTATACTTGTTATTCCTTTCGACATTTCTATCCTCCCATTGAACATGATAGCTTTGCTTTTCCGCCCACGCTCGCAATCGTGGGATTTAGACATATAAACATATTCCTCGAAATCTGGGCCATATTCCTTTGCTTTGGATACACCCACGCACACAAAAGCAGGAAAGTCCTTTCCTTCAAAACGACACCACAGAATTCCCACACAGATTTAGTACACAGAGAGAAATACTTAAAGACAACTAGATGCAAAACAAACAACTAATTTTGCTTCTAATGCATGTATTTCAGAAGAGCTCTTCATCTTTAAATACAAGTGTGTAGACATACAATTTGCCTATGGGAATGCTCCTAGAAATTATTCGTCCTTGTATATCCTGAAATTAATAAACAGTTTCCTGTGTACGGTAACTGAGAGAAACGGAAGCAGGCGAGAAGCGGATGCCCAGTGGGCGGTTGGAAAACCGGGAAAGTGGGGGACGAGGGGTAAGCCAGAGCAGGTGAAACGGCACCAAGAACACCAATCAATCTCAGATGCGAGCGAAAGAGATGGCCACCGTCGGTTTTATGACGCACATAATTTCCGCTTCCGAACTGTCCCACTGCACTGCATTCGGAAAATCGGTCGCTGAAAATGCGGCGAGGGGATTTTCCGACGCAGGCGCTCTACCAACGACGTCATCGATTTTCCTCGCACGAGCTGCGCTCAGTTGTTGGCCCCAAATGACGTAATAGCCGGGCCGCAAAGGTAGGTCGTGTCCCGCTCGCTTGCCGCCGCCCCCCTTCCCCTCCCTCCCCATCGCTCACTCTCGCTCTCACTCGCTCTCGCGAGCACAGCGCAGCGCCAGCTGAGGCAGCGCTGCCAGCGCGACGCGTCGAATATAGTCGCGTGTAACCGTAAAGATAAGTTCAGTCGCGTCACAGACGCCGCATTGTTAACAACTTTAGCCCAAACAGCCACCGCTCACGGAAAACCCCACACAAAATATAGAACATATATCGAGGCGAGCTCGGAGTTTCTGAGTTCTGAGTTCTGAGTTTCCGATCTTAAGTCAGCCAACTAAAACTTAAAACTTAAGCAAGTGTCTAGAAATCGCGTTCAGTATTAAAGAAATCACAAAACCTACGTAGGTGTGTGAGTGCTCAAGGGTTAAACAATTGCAACAAGTTGTTGTTCCTCATTGATTCGTGCACCCGTTCTGTGCGGAAACGGAAGCCGGTCGACAACGCGGCGTATGCGTAATAACTTCCAGCGGTTGACAACACGGCGTATACTCTACCTTCCCAAGCGAACAATGCATATAACTCGGTGGACAACGCTGCGTATGTGTAATCTTACCACGCTGCGAATGAGTAGTACATAAATTTAGAGGAATAGCATTCTCGCTTCACTTCTGAGAGACAAGACACAGATATTTTTGAACTGAAAGTTTTGCTAACATTTTAATAAGCACGCGAGCTGAAGAACCATCCCAATTGTTTTTGTGTTGCCCATTGCGCGCGTGTGTGTATCTGTGTGCAAAGTGTAAGCAACGTCCTTGTGCCTCCCGCTACTTCAACTACCACCGCCGAGTATACATGCAGTACAGCGTGCGTAAGTCGATACGTCGCTACGTCGCTACGTCGCTCACATCGTCACTTGGCCACTGCGCAAACGCCGGAAAAAGGGAAAAAGGGAAAAAGGAAAAGTCGAGGAAAGGAAAGGAAAGGAAAGGAAAGGAAAGGAAGGAAGGCAAGTTCAAGTGTAAGGACACACAACAAAAACAACAGCCGGGCAAGGACAGGAAAATGAAGCCCGATTATAGCTACTGCAATCAGAGCCACTGCGACAAAAGGTTCGGCCACTGCTGCTGCCGCCAAGGAAATTGAGGCATCATCCGGCCCAACTCGGAACCTGGAACAGCCGTGCTGGATCACCAGCGCCGCTCAGGGCGCCAAACAGGTGCCTATTTAGAAACCATATACTGTCTGATCTGTGTTGTCCCGTTCTGTGTGCGTTCTACATACATACGTGTATGTCTGTGTCCCATCATAACCATCGCCCTCACCATCATTGTTAATTTTGGGTTCTTTAACGGAGATCGTGGTCTATAATGCGCGATCGGCTGGCCTCGCTGATTGTGGTGAAGCAAGAGGACGGCAGCAAGACGAGCATTAGCCACCACCACCAGCCAACGGCCATTAAGTGCGAGGCCTCACTGTACCCCGAGAGAAGCTTGTTCCAGGAGATCAACAACAACTCCTGCTACAGGCAGAACCTTAATGCCCCGACCCAACAGCAGCCACACACACCACACCTGCCACACCTGCCACACGCTCAGCAGCACCAAACACACCAGCTACATCCCCTCTTGCCGCCGCCTCTGCCGACATTGCCTTTGATTTACCCCTGCCGCAACCTCTTTCCCGACGGTTGCGATATCAATCACCTGGCCTGCTGCAGTTCCTCCAACTCCAGCTCCAACTCCAACTCCAACTCCAACTCCAACTGCAACTCAGACTCGCACTCCACCTTCAGCTCACTAGGCAACAGCCACTTTTTTGCCAATGGAAACACATGTATGTATTCGTTTTCCCTTTCGGTATCTCGGTATCTCGGTGATGGTGTTTGTTTTTTCTTTTCTTGATATTTCCCAAACTCAAACGCCGCTGTGGTGTTTTCTTCTAATCCGCTAATCGCACACGCGTCGTATACGCAATGTGCAGCGCCCATTGCCAAATCGCCATCGCCATCGCCAAGAAGCTAACTGTTTGCTCAATCCGCTTGAGAGGGCAGGTCGGAAACAAAAAAACTCCGAAAAATGCGTTTTGAATAAAAAAAGGGGCGTGGCTGGTGGGTGTAGGTCTAGGTGCCGCATTAAAATGGTGAAAATATTTAGCGAATGTGACAAAATAGCCACAAAAGTAGTCACAGTGGATGTCAGGAAAATAGGATAGAGAGCTTAGAAAATTCTTGGGAATCAATGAAAAAAATAATTAAATAATCTAGGAGTAATTCAAGCGTCTGATGAAATAAAGAGCTAAGCTTCTTCTGTTAAGATTGCTATCATTAGCAGTTTTCGGAATTATTTTATTCAGAATAAGTTAGTTTGCATAAAACGAAACGAGGCACTCCAGCTGACCTGGCCAACCATCCCGAACTGTGAAAACACTTGACCTTAGTTGTGTGTGCAGACCCGTCTTAGCTTTCGGTGATCATGTGCCGCCGTTGCTGGTGTCGTACACATGTTTACCAGCGTCAGCAAAGCGCCGCAGTTTCAGCAGACGGCAGCGGACGCAGCCTGACGCAAAATGATTTACAAGCTGCTCAATAAACACCGCACACAGATGCAGTGCGTCCGATTGCCACACGGATACCCACACAGATACTCACACAGACGACGGGGAGGGAGGGATGGCCAGTGCATTTTATTAATAACCAGCGAGACCCGCATGAAACCATCACCGATTGAAGCTCAAGCACGGGGAAGGAAGATCGATCACTTTTCTGCCGAGTGGGTGGGTGGCTTAGGGGCGCCAGCGCCAGGTGGGGGGTATCCGATTATTGAGCTTACTAAACGGCTTGAAAGGCCTTGCCAATTCATTTGCTGCGGCAAAGTCGGTTAGCCAGCCACTTGTTAGCCGCTTCTTAAGCGTCCGTATTTTGCGGCTAACTCAGCGGCCATTAAGTGTTTCCCAGCACTTGGCTTTTAAACACTCTGTGGCTAGCACTTTTCGATCGCAATGGGCCATTACACGAATTTACTGTATGCGCATTCCAAATTAATTTAATAATCAACATTACTGCACAATAATTATGAGCTAGACAGTAAAGAGCACTATTGTCTCCTGACTATCCTAGTACCCAATAGTTTTTAAATAGATTTTCTGAAGCAGAAACCCAAGTTACTTATGGGGAAATGGTAGCCGAGGGTTACCAACCGATTGCAAAAGCGCTAAGGCAAGGGCGAAATGCTCTAGACTCAGTTGACCATTAGCTGGGGCAAAACAAACATCTCTATTTATAAGTTGGCTATATAGTACTATTATGGCGATGGGCGCCAAAAGTGCCCGACAGCGGATGACAAACCAGAGCTGAACAAATCGCCGAAGAACATATGACCAGGTGAGGTGCATGCATCCACAGCTAGTGCATCCACAGTATATAAGCCATGACGACAGCGGGCCATGAAATCGGCCAGTTTAACGGATTACACGGCACACAGTTTTCTCAGTACGGGTGTTTTCCCGAGACACGAGTGCCGAAAACGTCATCGTCGCGGCAAAATCGAAAATATATGACGAAACCGTGAAAAGATTGCACTTTCCTTGCGTCAGCTGCGCCCCTAAATGTGTATCTATATATTTATATTTATCGCATAATTGGTTCGGTTTTATTTCCATTATTTTCATTATATTTATGGCTGGCCACGTGCTGATGACGTCTTACATCGGGGATGAGCTTGGCTGAATGCCTGCAGTCAGCGTATTTATCACAAGTCTACCTACATTTCGATTTTATTTTGTATTTTTCAGATTGTATTTTGTATATTGTATTTGTATCTATGCGATACTCACGACAGGGCGTGTGAAAACATTGTTGCTCTTACTCTTTCCTTTGCGATTCGCCTTGATTGCTCATACGCCCCGTTCAACAGGGCAACATCTCTTGGGCGTAGCCAATTGCATTTCAACATGGCCCAAAGCGGCTGAGCAAAAGGTCCGCCCGAGCCACACATATAGAGTCGTTCGATGCACTTCCCCAGGGTTCAAGATGATCTCCGCGCCCCCCCCCACTGATTAGCCCCTGCGAAGCGAGCTTGATAAATGATGCAAAATCACAAAATACCTACTCATAGCTACATACATGCATATACATATGTATCTATGACACCCGAAAAAAATTAGATAAAATATATGGTAGGCCGCTTCATTGTGTAGTTATGCACGATCCGTCGTGCGTTGTGAGTTATCTCCGCGGCGGCTGTCGGGATGGCCATTGTTGATTGTTGCCTCTTTTGGCCATTGCTCATGGAGACACTCCACACCGCTTCCAAAACTAAGCTATCCCCCCCGCACACCGGTTTCCGTGGAGCAGCCCCATCTGCCAAGACCAGTAGTCGCCTGCCAAGTTTCGTTTTCGTTGGTAAGACACACAAGCAAACATACATACATACGTACTCACTTACAGACGGCGGCACAGGTGTATCGAAAGGCGTTAGTCGGATAGCCCACTAACATGGTTAGGATCTGAACACTTCTCCATGTCCACGCGCTCTTTGTTCTTACTGTTCGGTACTGGTGTAATGGCCAATTTGATGTGCATTTCGTTCCGCTAATTGCGGACCTACAAGTCGAACGATGCACAAGGTAGCAGACGCTATTGGCCGCCTTTTAATGAAACTGTCAATAGATGTGTGTGATTGGCTAGTTACATCGGCTAACAGGGCCAGCAGTAGGGCCTCTGCATTAGATCTTTAAGCCAAGCCCGCTCAAGAAACCGATCAACTATTCAACTGCAATAAACAGTCATCAGTTCAGCTTGCAGCTCTTTCAAACACTTCTGAGCCCCCAACCTGGCATAATCCCAATCCCAAAATGTAAATCCATCTGCAACCTATCTCAACTATCTTTGAGTCAGCTCGTCTCGCACTTTGGCTATTCATTTTCGCACTGTGCGAATGAGTAAAAACCACAAAAGTGAATTTGTTAATTTGTGTTTTTGAGGCGGTTTTTTTTGTTTTGCTTGGGGGATTTGGGACTTGGGATTTCGGCTATATGTATATCTGTTGGGATGGGGGATGGGCAAACTCTCGATATTAGCGGCTGGTGGGGACTGCTTAATTATTTGCGTTGATTTATGCGAATTTTATAACGAAACGCGGCGGTCGGGGAGGTGGCATTATGCTCTTCATCGCTGATCGATGGCCAAGACATCGGGCAGAAGCAAAGCAACAAGCCAAATGGCCAGAAACCATGATGGACCGAAAACCGAAAACCGAAAACCGGAGACCACAGACTATAGACCATAGACCATAGACCATAGACCATAGACCAGCATTAGTTCCAGTTCCCCTCGTCGGATTATCGGGGAACTCGAATCAGATGCATAATGGACAGCCCACCTCAATTACGTAATAATTATGGTTTGTCTGGCTTAATTGTGTTTATTATATTGATTGTGAGCGCGTTTCGTTATTAATTGCCGATCGATTCGTCCGATGTGCTCCTCGCGATTGGTTCACACGATGCCGGCGATTCGAAATCGAAAATAAATGCGGAAAGCGCGAATTCTTCTGCTTCTGCATTGCTTAAATAATTTCTAAATGCGTCTGCCTTGTCTTAAATTTAAACAATCGCCGCGTAATTAGCCAGCACCCATATACCCAGCTTCCCCGCTCTACCCATCGTAGAGCAGCACTTCTCGCCCAGTTCGATGTCCAAGTCGGAGGTATTTCTGGCTGATCGGGAACAGAGCGCGTCCCGGGTCGATGAAACTATTCCAAGTGCTTTTCGATTCCGCATAGTTGTCCCCAGTCGCGGTATTCGAGGGATCTAACGTATAGCCAGGGCGGAAGTCATTCCAGCTTGGTGTAGCCCAGAGTTTCCTCAGGGTGTTTAATGGTTTTTGTTTGATTTGCAATATCTTAATTCCTAAATGAAAAGATAATGATATTTTGCACTTGTTCACTACTAAATAACCTAAACTTAATTGAGCCACACTTTCGGACTTTTCTGCGAGCTGCAGGTGCATTCTAACACAATTTGAGCAAAAGGCTGTTTACTTTGAGATAGTTTGCTTTTCTGCCCGGCCGTGTTTCTGCGTTTTGGCCAACATTCCGCGGCTGGGTTTGTTTTGGTTTCGATTTCTGTGCAGCTGCCCCTCCCTTCGAGTGCCATGTCCACAGATCACGAGGCGTGGTGGATGTCCCACCGGTGGCATGCAAGAAGAACGTGCTGTCAGTCGGCGGATGAAGCCACTGCCAAGACGATGTCATCAGCAGCAGCACCACCAGCACCACCAGCACCTCCACCACCACCACCAGCAGTCAGTAGCACCACCTCATTATCATCTGCTGATCGGCGGCATGGGAATGCAATACTTCGGTGAGGCGTCGCCAGAGTTCATCCGACATCGAATATTGGACAGCGGACAGGTTTTCCTTTCGGACGGCTTCCCATCCCCGTCCGCGGGTCTTTCTTTTATTTTGGCCACTTTGTTGCCGCTTGCTTGTTGGTCAATTCCGAGTGGCCGGCTGCTGGCGGCTCTCGCACATGTAAACCTTAATTTGAAACTGATTGGATTGCCTGGCCGTTGGCCTCTTGTTGTGGCGTTTTTCTATTTTTCTTTGTGCATTTTTGGTTATTTCTTAATTTTGCCATGCACTTGATGAGCTTGATGTGAATTTTGAGGTTTTTGGCAGTTTGATTGCCTTGAATCTGTCAAACTTTACAAGACAAACTAACAATTAGGAACTTGTTTTTTGTTCAAATATTACATTTAAATGTGAATATACTCGTACATATTTTTGAAATTTGAAATTTTTATATTTCCATTTCCATTTCCATTTCAATTTCCACTTGCAGCACAACTTATTTCGAATGTCATACGTGTCAACATATTTTTGAGCATATATGCTTTGTTTTAGTGCCGCACTTTGGCAAATAATTTTACATTCAACATTATTGTGGACACCTGCCACCTACGACGTCTTCTCTTTATTCCCATTCAAACTACCTAAGCTGTAATTAAATCCAACAAAAAGCATTACACAACGCTTAGCAAATTTTAGCGAGAACAGGCCAAGCCATAAATTGCAATCAAATCAAGAAAATTCCGAAAAACACGTTAAGAATTGAAGCCAAAGGAAAAATCCAGCAACAACACGAAAGCCACAAACATCAAGCACTAGTGCGTCGTCAAAAATGCAAGAAAATTTATTGTCCATAATGTTTGCTTGGTTAATTTTATTATTTTAATTATTTGCTGCTGCTGGCTTTCCTGCGCGCTGCCTCCTTGCCACCCTGCCACCTTGCCACCTTGCCACCTTGCCACCTTGACGAATGTGTTCGCAGAGTTGTGAAAAAGCTGCTGCCGTAAAAACGTTAGGAAAAAAGAAGCTGCTTTTAACAAGTTTCCCCTTGTGCGAGCACCGTTGGTTTTGTAATCAAACAAAATTGTTTGCTAATAGGCTGACTCTCAGTTGCCGGGCTAGAAGATTCGTCTGCTTGGCCAGTTCTTGGCTAAAAGGAAAATCCGCCGACAGCCCACAGCCGACAGCAAGCGAAATTAAAAATGGAAAAAATTGAAAAAATGGCAAAAATAACTACTAACAACGAATCGGTGTACAAATTTTCGTTGTTCGCATAAGTATGGCTCAAATTGATGAGATTTTTGTATCTTTTTACTCTGCAACGTTGTTTTCGGCGCTTGATGCTTTGCGCTTGAATTTGTTTAATTCAAAATCGAACAAAAATAAATTATTAAAGCTCCAGTTAGGCTGAACACATTTTCAAATATATCTATCACTGTTGAGGACATATCTTATGATTTATAGTTGCATTACTTTGCATTTACTTACTTTGTATTTAAAAACTCGTAGTAGGAGTGCATTTTGAATTCGCCAATATCGTGGCCAATAGTTCCATGTTTTCCCTGCTACATTGTCAATTCGCTTGTTTATTCCATGTTTTGGCGCGCAACTTGTTTGCCAGCGTTTCGCTGTCTCGTTTCGTTCGTCGCCGCACTTGAAGATGCGGCAGACAGGGAAAAGCGAGATTGCAACTGCCGCCTCTGTTTGATTGGCAGACAGACGGCCCACGGAAAGTGCGATCGGCCTGAAGACGCACTGGAGGTGTTTGGGCCAACCAAAATGCCAAGCATAAAGAAGCTTGCCCTCGACTAGCCGGAATACTTGTGCTGGCTGGTCAGGCATTTTTGCAATTTCAGTTGGTTATTGGATTTGACCACCATTTTTCCATTTCACAAGATGAAACTTCGTTGTCTTCAGCTGATAACAAGTAACATGGCATTGCCCATCTACCATAGGGAAGTTGAGCCCACGCTTAAAGGTTATAAACTGAAACCGACACTCTGCCGAGCATTGTGGAAAAACAACGCCCTGTGGCTACAACTATTTTTAAACAGCCGCCTTTTTGCCCACTGCAGGGGCGAAGAAGAGGAAGAGGAAGTGGAGCTCACGTGCAAAAATAACACCGAGCAGGGAAAAATCGAAGACCCCAACGAGCCCCTTCCAGTCGCCAGTTTGATGGCGTAATCATCGCAGGCACATGAGAAAGGGGTGGTCGGTGGGGGGTGGGGGGGATAGACCACCGGACGCATTGTATATATAGGCCACAGATACACCCCCTGGAAACTTTTTGCGCTGGCGTTGTGACGTCATTGTGGAAAAGTGCTAGGTCGGGGTCGTCATTCCGCGGCTATCTCTGGCTGCGGCTCTCTCGTTCCAACCCAACCCACCCCGCGTTTCGCCCAGAGAGTGCCTCACGACTCTCACGTGGCACCCAAGGTCGTTCGTGGGGTGTTTCCCGCTCTTTCCCGCTCTTTGCTTTTGTTTTTGTTTGGCCCCCCCACGATGATTTCACACTTGTAGATACCGCCAGGATACACAAAGCACACACACACACACACACACACACACACACACACACCCCCCCCGCAGAGGTCCTTGGTGTAACACGCCTTCTTTTGCCATCAGAACTTTGGGTTTGATTCTTTTTATGGCTCGCTCGGTTCCAAAGGACCTTGGAAGTCGTGTGCTGAATTTAAACTGCAGAATGCGAATTTTCAGGCGGAGCGAAAGTAAAGGGAGCTGACTATTTAATGGGGGCTACACTTCATTTCAGGGGTGTCCCTGAAAAAAACACTATAATACTGTGACTCTTGAAAAAGATACATTTAAGAGGAATTTGAAGAAGAGGTCGAAATATTTCGAAAGCAAAGATATGTAGATATTCCGAGATTCGCGGAAAACCTATTAGCTGGTGCGCTCCAAGCCCATAACCGTAAATAACCATAAATAAACGATGAGCACTCAGCCTAGCCCAACAGCTCATAAATTAAGCCAGGAAAAACGAATAATCGCAGGTGGAAATGCGTCAAAGAACCGACTTCTGCCCCCTGGGCATGCAACATTAGCAATAATCGAACACAAAAGACATGCAATTACACAACTCAACTTCGAGCGAAACAGACTTGGGGGGCTCGTGCCCGCGGCCTATAATTAGGGCCCGAAAAGAAGGCTCAAAAGAGCTAACACAAATCAAATCAAAGCCAGGCCAGATATACAGAACTTTGGGTGTACGAGTGTGTGCGACACGCACTTGAAACTGATGACGTCCTTGGCTTTGGACTGCCACAATCCTTGACATGGGGTTCACAGGCGATCGATAAAGCCACGCAGGACTGTTCGTGGCCAGCGGCTGTTGCCAAGTTCCAAATAGAACTGGTGACGTCAAGGCGGAAGCGGGACGGATGCACTGGCCTACGCCGACTCGCCGTCCCACTCTGCGTATGCGTAATATTGTGTATACCACGTGTGGGAGCGAACAGTAAACAAAAGACTGTCCAGCGCGTTTTGTGCTCAATTATGCGGCTGATTTCGCTAGCCTGACAATTAGAGGAGGCAATCTACACAATCTATATCTAAATACAAAGATGCAAAAAACGAATAAAATAGCTGGTGCGCTGCAAGCTGGCTTCGGGCCACGATGCCATCGCCATCAGCCGCATCAAGATTGGCTTAATTGAAGCGGCGACAGCGAGCGTGTCTCATTACCAAGTCAAACACAAGCTGGGTAGCAGACGCCGATGGAGTTTGGCTAAAAAACACCATTGGAAACAGGAGGGCGAAAGAGAGGAGAGGCATCGATGTGACAAGATTGTCAAATAACTGGCAGCAGTGACATCAAACATTCGATGCAAAACGCAAAACGCGCACTCCGAAATACGGGTATTTGCGATTTAAGATACATCTTGAATTTCCATAATTTGGACTCAGCCGGTTTTTGCATTTTTGAGACCGCCTTCTTGCCATAAATTTGCTGCTCGCATTCAGAACATTGCAATTAAAATAACGGATCAGTTCTCTCTGGCCAAAATGTTTATTTTTATAATAATTTTGTATTCAAGCTAATCTGCATTTTCTCTCCCCCTTTTGGCAGTTTCATAAACTTGAATTCATAAATTCGCTCCGCGCATTTCCTGGCCAAAAGCCCAAAATCGTGATTCAAACTGTTTGGTGACCTTGAGAAATTATTAGGTGCTTCGCTCATAAAACTAGAATACGAAAGAAAATCACTTGTTCTGCTCCCTTTTGGGCGATTTAAATTTGGAAATTCGCTTGGCGATGTGCAGCTTGCAGCGGGAATACAACAAGTGCTTAAGTTCTTTATAATATTAGATTGTTATATAATATATGGCCGCAGAACTGTGTTAACTGTGTTCAAGTTTGCATTTTGTTTATTCATTTTCGGCTTGTCAGCCACAACGAATGGGGAGTTGTGATAAATGCAGATATAATGATTCGATTAGCAGGGAACCAGTCGTTATTCTAAAAGATTTCAAATCGATAAGCGGCTGATATAGATGCTCCTATGCTATTCGGATTACAGGGTACTTTTGAGCTCGGAGACATTTTATTGCGAACTTGTTCACCCGGCTTCTTGGTCATCGATTCATTGCCTTAGAAAGTACACCCTCACATCTCGTTTAAATGCAATAAAACTGGGTTTATCTTCAAGCGGATGCCTCGCCTTGCACACTGTGCCAAATCAGAGGTTATTACTAAGTTCGCACCTTACTCCGAACAGGATCTACATTCTGCAACTCCCCCATTAGGCGCTTAATTTATGCGCTACTTAGAGAATACATTAAGTCGTTGTTCCCGATGAATCTCAGGCAATCGGTACATCTGAATCTTCGGTTTTACGGCCCCAACTGTTTGGTGCATCATAAAAATGCTTAATTAATCTTCGTTATATCCGTCATAATATCGCTTTTAATGCGTTGCTTTTAGACACTCACTAGACCGTCCCAAAAATGTAATTTCAGGTTTATTGTTCAGTTCGAGTGCACTTCGACAGGAGCGGCTTCAAAGGCAGCTTAGTGCATCAATTATGGAACCACGTCTGCTAGACAAACTGTTTAATACTATTATATTAGGAACTTTCTAGCAGTATACTCAAAGCTATAGAATTAATGGAAAGTAAATACACAGTAAACCCCTCGCATCTAAGCTCCTGAGTGCCCGCAGTGTGTTCCAGTTACGTGATGGGGCGCCCACCATCATCGCCATCATCGCCATCATCATCGGATGGCCAACTTCACCGTGGTTGCGAAACCCAGCCGTAAGCCGAGCGGACTCTGGCCTTGAAAATGCTATATTCTCATTCGCATATACTCAATTAGAGCCGCTGCCAGTGGAGGCGCTTAGTTACAATTTGCAGATGCTTAGGAGCCGCCAACGAAACCCGATTTCGGAGTGCCAGACGGCGGGTATCCAATGCACACGGCTGCATCTGCAGGTGACTTGAAAGTTCTCAGACTTCGGCTGACCAAATGCCAGTTTCGGTGGATGCACTTTTCGAGTCTGAGGCCAAGAGCCTTCACTTTTGTGGTCAGCGAGCTGCCTTTTGCCAATATTAGATAGCCATTAGAGTTCCCCAAGGCATTGTTCTAAAGGAGACTACTCGTCTTCGCCAGCTGGGAACATTGTTGGCTCAATTAACACGTTTGTTTTGCAACCGCATTAATTAACTCTCTTCAGCGGCCATTTCATCTGGAAGCTCAGTACTGATCGTGGCTACAGGTTTTGCCTAAGTTATGACACTATTAACTTCTAAGCAGTGACAAATGGCAAATCAGCGCAGTCAAAATGTGCAGCAAATCACATTAATCGATTAACGATTTGGCAGTTATGTATTTCTATCTGATAAAACCGTTTTGAGGTATAAATTTCTTAATTCGCATTAACTGAAATATTTTGGAATGAATGCGGAGTTTTTGCCGAAGGCATTTTTAATCGTTTTATTAACTACTTCTGATTTATGGGACAGAGTACAAATATGCTAGTGAATTAACGATTTTAGCTTAACTAGTAAAGTGTAAAATGTGCACAGTATATTAATTTATTATTATATTAGATTATTAAGTAATCCGCCGCTCCCCATTTGAGCGAAAGACCAACACATCCACGTCCTTTGAGCCACTGTCAAGCGAAAGCCTTGAACCACAAACCTCGCGAACCTCGCGAACCTCAGAAACCCCAGAAAGAAAGCCCAGAAATTGGTAACAAGCAGCGCTAACTAACCAAACCAATGCAAAGCAAACAAGACAAAGGCTAAGACAAATAGCAGATCCGAAACTGGGCGCGTTTCGGATCTGGGTATTCAATTTGCTGGGACCTCCTTGGCTCTGGGCCCAGTTGACTTGCCCAGTTAAACGTTAACGGTCTAAACGTTAACGCTCCAGCTCGATCGCAATTGGATAATGAATGATGCTTTGAACTGTGGCAAATTCTTTTATCTCTCGCCTTTAACATTGAACTTTTCGCCATCTCCCGAGCAGCGGCGACCGATACAGATACAGATATAGATACAGATACAGATACGGATACAGTTGCAGATAGAGATAGAGATGCAGAGATGCAGATACAGAGTCCGAGATACACTTCGATTCCCACAGCTCCGGATGATTTATGGCCGAATGAGTGTGCATGTAAGGGTATATGATCATGGCGGATCTAGCGGATGAAACAAGAACCTTGTTGTGCATTTGACACGCCACGGAAAGAGGGAAAACATCGGTATAAATGTATAAAGAGCCCCTCAGCACAATAAAAATAAAATGCGATGAATTATGGGGCAAGTTTTTGTAATTGCCAATAAGCAAAGTCGGTGATCGGTGGATCGGTGGATCGGTGGATCGGTGGATCTGGAGCCACCAGATGGATCGCTAGATCGGCAGCCATCACTTGCCGGCAATTGTGCATCGATCAAGAGACACGGATTCCGACCTTGTGCATCAATCCGCGCAATCAGCGAAAGAAATGCGTGCAAAAAGCGCCACAGTTTTGTGCCTGTTACAACGTTCCGATCCGCGAAGGTCTAACGAATTTCGGCTTCCAATTAAAAGCCAAAATAAATGCCGATGATTTCGGAATCGCATTTGACTGCGTTTCTCGCGTGCTGCCTCCCAATTGATGTTGCCAACTCGCAACAATTAGCATAAATTAAAATTGGTTTACGGCCCCGTCCAAAGAGACGGGCAGAGGGTCCGAGAACCCATGATGCCACCGACAACGGCACTCCGCCGGCGATGAGAGTAAAAGTGAACCAACCGGTTCGGATCGAATCGGATCGGATCGGATCTACACGTATAGTTAGTATCTGAGTTTACGACCCGGGCGATTCGATGCGGTCTTAGAACCGAACGCAGCATTCCCCGATTCTCGCACAAGAGCGACCAGTAAAAGCAGAGCTGACAAAGTAGCTCAAAGGAACGAGTGGACTTCAAACAGGACACTAAATGCTCTACCAAAATTGAAAAACATCCTTTTCAAACTTGCAAGGATGTACTGCATTTTGCTACTCTGGGCTACTTGAACACTCCTATTAAGGGTATACACTCCCTATATGTATAGTGTCTCAAGACCATGCAAGCTATGTCTGTTTTGGTAACCCAAATACCCTCTGAAAGGGTAAAAGCGCTGCGCATGCGCCGCATCATCGCAGTTCTTACTGTTTTTCTGCCCCACAACTGTGACTTGTGCTTGTGTGGTGATTTATTCTCGAGTTGGCCGCTGCTCGTGCTCTTAACTTGGCCATATCTCAGCGCCTTAGCTTTTGCTTTTGATTTGGCTTTTGCTTTGGCTTTGGCTTTGGCTTGGGCTTTTGCTTTCATTCGGCGCTGGCCAATCCGGCTGCTGGATGCGCTGGAGACTGGAGATTTAGACATTAGACATTCTTGCACAAAAGCGTTGATGTGGCTAAATTGGGCCTCGACTGCAATGGCTTTGAATTGTAATTAAATTGTAATCAATTTTTCTGTGGCCGCTTTTTGTTTTGTTTTGACTAGGTCTTGTTTGGGCTTCCCATGGATCGCCGACTGGTTGTTTATCCGAATCCCATAAAAACACCATACATTTGGCGCTCCGTTCTTACAGCTTCATTTTGCGTGTCGCTGCTCAGTGAGCTGTCATCAGGCAGATTATCGTTATTTTCTTGGGCAGCATGGTGCTGTAGTTTCTTTTATAGCGGTGTCGGCTTACCTACTTAGATTGTGTAGCTAATCAAGGCGAACAATTAACAGATCTAAAAATGTTGCTTATAAATAAACACAAAAGGAATTTATTGCTGTTGATTTCGGCTTGTGTTAAGTGCAGTCTTAATTTGCAACAGGTGACGAATTGGGGCTTTCTGCGACTTCAAAAGTGATGCCTTCAAGACGAACTACATGTATGTTTTCTCAGTGAAAAGGTACCCAAGCATTTTACAAAGCTGTTGCTTGAAGAGCTGATTCGAGATCTGTTTCATATGGTGGCTCAAAAAGTAGCCATCTCCGTTTTGGCCAAAAACTAAGGCCAGCCACTTATTTGCATGCCTCAACAAATTAATTGTGTAATTAAGATTCCCCTCGCCAAATGCAGCCGATTTGGGGAAAATATACGAAACGCATTTGGAGATGGCTTCCTCGTCGTCCTGCTGCAAAATCGTGACTCTTCTGCCTCGGCGGGGAAATCAGTTTGCGATCTTTTCCAGCAATAATGCATATTAAAATGCCACGCTAATTGTTATTGCAGGCACACCCCCCCCCCCCCCCCTACCCTCTTCTCCCTCTCGCCCAGTTGGCCTGGCAATTAAGTAATAGACAAACAAACTTCGGTTTGCGTGTTGCCACTGCAACTGCAGCAGCAGCAGCAGCAGAGATACAGATGCAGCAGCATCTACTCCGTGAGCTGAGTGCATCCGCCGAATGGACAAATTTTTATGCCAACCTGAGAGCCCGAAGTTGTCTGTTGGCCAAGGCGCTTCTGTAGGTGCCTTTGACTATTAATTACCACCAAAAAAAAAGGAAAACAAACTTGGGGAAATCGAAGGCGGCACTGCAGTTAGCGCAACTGCTGTCTTGCGTGGGTGAGTGAGGAAAATGAATTACACTGGACAACTGCAATGAAAAGCCCTCTGTTGAGAGTATTTGCAAGACAACTAAAGATCCCCTAAACGTTCCTTAAAGTATTTGTTTACTTTCTGGCACTTGCATTTGACGACTAAAGTGTAGAGGTAAAGAAGTTCATGGCATCGAAGCCCCACTGCACCCGAACAAGTGGCTCCAATTGAATTTAGTGCCGATTGTGGGGATCAGAAGACGACTCTACGCGGACTGTGAGAACCCCCAGAAGAGATTAGGCCCAGAAAATAAGTCCAGATCTCTCCTTATGGGGAGCGCAGTCACGAAGCTGGCCCTCGGTTACTTCTCGGTTGGCGTCTAATCCCTGCGACGAGAATGAGCTTGGCCCCCACTAAAAGCCAAGACCCACACGACCATAATAAAACAATTATGACGAAAGGTGGAAAACAAAGCGCCAAGAGTAGGGCGACCTATCGATGGCAAAAATTTATCACACCTTAGTTAACCCCGACGACACCTTGCCGAGCCTGAAACAGCGACAAACGTGGCTGGAATGCGCCAAAAACTGAAACCAAAACCAAAACCAAAACCAAAACCAGAAACAGAAACAGAAACCGAAACGGAAAACTGAGGAAATATGGCAAACGTCTCGACTTTGACTTACACTGACTGCAATAAGTTAATAGTTCGAATTCGATTTCTTTCGGGGAGAAGCGCCCCAAAAAAACCCAACCAGCGAGCAACTTTGGTGCTGGAAAACAAAGCTTGTCTAATGCCAAAAACGAACGAAAAATCGCAGGAAAACGGAGTTTGGCTTTTGGGTGCGTTCCGTGAACTCCACGATGTTTTTTGTGTGTCAGCCGGTGTGGCACCGAAGCCGACAACCAGCAATGGCAACAGAAACACCAGAAACACCAGCAACACCAGCAACACCAGCAACACCAGCAACACCAGCAACACCAGCAACACTACCAACATCTAGTGCTAATGATGTAGCCCGATCTCCATGATGATGACGATGAGGCTCCGGGGCGATTCGTGTGCTTCATTATTGATTTAATAACAGTCTTGAAGACACGCTTTAACTGCAGCAAGTTGACTTCGGATCAGAGTCAAGTTGTTGCCGATGATGATGATGCCACGAATTCCACACCAACCCAAACTGTGGCCAAGCCAAAAGACATGGCCATGTACTGACAGTACGGGCCTATATCTGTGAATGAAAATGGGGATGTGCATATGCTATATGCCACTATATAGTGGCCGATCTTGCTGATGACGATGTTTGCTGGTCTGACGATCGTGTTTGAGTTTCCCAGTGCGCCAAGCGGCCGTTTTCCCTTGCTGGCGTGGGCGTTATCAAAATATGGGCTATGGGATGGAAAATGCAAGATGCAAGATGCAAAATGAAAGTGAAAGAGTCACGGGTTTACGAGCTATTAAAAGATAATAAGGAAGCCAGGATGCGACGATGAGAGGGTCCATGGGCGTCGAGTAATTCGACATGTGCGCGTTTCTAGATACATGAACCTTTTAATGTGAAGCAAGAGGTGAATAGGAAGTCCAGCATTTGGTTACAGCACGGAGGCTACGAGTTTATGGGCTTGCAGTTTGAAGAGTTTCAAGCTATTACCATATACATATACTATATATACTATATATAACTCCCTTTGTTTTGGCAGCAGTTGGCCTACCTTGGGCATAACGTCTTACCAATTCGTAATAGGCCCGATCACAATTTGCTCTTTCGAAAAGATTTTCCCAAGAATCTCTCCTTTCCTAGCCGGCTGCAAAGGCAAGTTCCCAAATAGATAAATCTATTGTATCTGGCAGATACAAAACTCAAATTTAGATATGCAAACGTTCGGTTCGAGCAATTTTCCCGTACTTACACCAAATCAAATCTTCATGAGCGCGAATCGCACAGCATCGGGGGCTGCAGCCATAGCCGCCAAACGACAAATATATGGGTTAGGCTCACTTTGCGCGGACTGGGGGCCCAAGAGGGGGTCTTGGGGGAGGAGCTGTGTGCATCTCGCAGATACGAAGCCAAGACAAAAGGCAATATTGGCGTTTTAATGCATGTTTTGCCTTTGGTGTTTGTGGCTGCTGCAACCTGCTGGGAAAAACACGGTGCTGCCCGCTTTGTTTACGACACTTTTGGCGGGTAGGGGGCTGGCGGGGGCTAATCGATTTGGGAACCGATCCCCTGCACGCTCCTAGCCCCCCAAGCCACCCACCCAAATGTTTGCTCAGCGAATGAAAGCGAAACCCAACTGCAAGAAAAAACCAAAACGTGCAACAATGGGCACAAAAAGGGTAGAGAAGCCAGCTGGAAGTTAGCACTAATACGACTCCGAAGCGCAGGAGTTTGAAATCCGCACATAGGTCTATAGATACACGGGCTATAGATACATCTACTGCCAGACGTCGCGTGTTTTGATAGCTTGCTGATATTTCGGGGAGTTCAGAAAAACGTTCGGTGCAATGAGAAAAGGCAGACTTCTTCTAATGAGGAATTTTACATTTGAAGAAACGGTTTTGCTTTTATTACATTTAAGTCCAGAATACACGGTCTTCAAGATAATACATTACCTTTGTTAAAATTTGTATCTTTTCTAGTACGCATTCTCTTCGATAGCAAGTTTTTGCCAACTATTTTTTTTGTTTCGGCCAAGCTTCCCAGCTCGAATTCAGCTGCACCTTCTTTGGTGGCTTCAATTTTGCGAGTCGGATGCGCCTGGCAACCGATCGAAAAATCTCTGCCAGAAACCTAGCGAAAATCCATTCCATGCCCGTAATTATGTAAGCGGCGTTCCAAAACTGGCAGCTTATTTATCTTTGTCTCAGCCATGTCAATCAGTCGGTGGCTGAGCCAAGTCGAAGAAGTCGAAGGCAACAGCACCGCCACCACCAGCTCCGCTCCACTGGCACTGATGCACTGCAGCATCATGGGCACCTTTGACCCGCCAGTGTGAGCCGAGTTTGGTGGGGCGCCGCTCAACATGCAAATTAGGCGGCTCAATCTGTATAATAAATGTGGGGAAAACCAAGACCTTAGTAGGGTAATTCGCGTTGGTATTGGAAGTGGGATTGGAGCTGGAAATGCGACTGGAAGTGGGACTGGGAGTGGAGAATCGATCGAGGGCGAGGGTATTCTAAATGGGCAATCACATGCCGAAATTTCGACTGGAGGAGTCATGATTGTACAATATTTGGTCAGCCTATGCAAATTTGTGGGCCTCCGAATAAAATAAGCATGTTTTAAAGAAAATACACTATCTAATATTATATGATCATATCCAAGTTATACCCTCTTGGAAACATAAACAAATTTATTGTAATATATTCAACCTACTGCTATAAGGTTTAGGTTATCATTTTGAATGCACTTTTATTAAGATAACCTAGTGTGTACTTCATATACATATAATATCATCGATCTTTTCTTATCCAAACTTTTATAAAGATATTTCTTCACATCCAGCCAATTTGGCTGGGACTATCCAATACCCAATACCCGTGCACACCAAGTCGAATGAATTAAGTCAGGCAATCTTAACTTATTCAAAGATACTCATATGTAGATGTATCAGTTAAGTATGAGTCACATGTTGGCCACTTCTATTTGGCCTGCGACTAAAAAGAACTCAGACTGGCATCGATGATGATGAGGCCGGTGATATAACAATTCAATTAAACCAGTTTGCACAACGCGAAGGCATCTGCAACTGATCCCGGCTAACACCTTAACGGCAGAATTCCTTTATTAGAATTTCATGCTAATGCCTCACACCACTTTCAACCAGCTCGGATTGCAGTTGACTTCTCCTCGCATTAACTTAACGAATCCGCTTTTTGCATAGTGGCACAGTGGTCACTGGGCTGCGCGGAAAAGGCTTTGAGCATCGTTCGCATTTGAAACCGAAAGCTACATAACTTTCTTTCAGTGCACGTTGGCGACAAGTGTCAAGCACAGGTATTGGCCAACACACAGATATAGGCATTTGGGTAGAAGCGGGCGCAGATACAAATGTACGTGTAGATACAGATACAACTGGTTGAGATGCGCTCAAAAATGACTTCAATCCGTTCGGATGGTCGTCTCTGGTTCGTTTTGATTTGGCTTAAAAGTCTGAGGGAGCGGAATGGGGGGGGAGCTGGGTATTGCGACTATGAAATGTCCAAGATGGCCTTCGGTGATTTTTGCAACGATTAAAAACCGATGACGATGTGGTCCCCGCTGGTTTACTTAGCATTCAAAGTGGCGCAAAGAGATTTATACGAATTGTTGCGACAATTTCAAGCGATTTTTTGTCCCGTCGCTTTTTTTTCTCGATCTTGACTCACTCAATTGAAATTCTTGTACAATGTTATTGTCTTTTAATGATTTCGTCGTCGCCGTTCATCTCGACAGTTGATAGCCAACACTTTCGACCTTTTGCCGCGGATAGTTCTATATCGCCGTTCGCATCGACATCTGCATCTCCGAACATGGCTGACACAGTTTTGGCTTACATTTAATTGTGCGGCGTTTTATTAGGTGCGAGTGCAACTTTATCCCCCAGTGGATAGGTGATAGCCGATAGCCAATAGCCAGTTGGCTTTATGCCAGCCGAGCTTTATGCTCGCCTCGAAGTATCCATTAAATCTGAATTAAACGAGCAGCGCTTAACTGCATATTAGTTACTATTAGAGGGGGGATTTGTTTAGAGATTCAAAATGGAAGGGGCGGCCAGGCACGAATATCATTAAGTTGTGTGTTCGCTGCTCAGGATTCCCCGCAAAATACTTACTTGATTTTAACCATTACCAAACTTGATAACTCCACTCCATATCCAAGAAGCTGGCAACCAGCCAGTTGAGTGCGACTTAAGATCAGGTTGTATCAGTTGATTCCACGAAACATTACAGTAACCATTTCCCTGAATGAGAATTGAATATTTTCTTTTCATTGGCATGTCAAAAGTCACGCTCAGATCTTTGCTTCACCCACATTTGTAGTACTCGCCTGTTTCTATGCTTTTTCTATGCTTTTTCTATGCTTTTTCTATGCTTTGTCTTTGTTGTTTTATCAATAAACACACCTTTCTGGCGCGGCTGCCCAGTTGGCCAGAAACAATGCCTCCGCCGGAGAGCCTGGCCCGTGTTCCCAGATGTGTTCAATATGAAATATCATTCCGAATATGGCCTTGGGTCATTTAGAAAGCAATTCATCGAAGACCCGGCTCTGGCCGAACTCTGCGATCTGCAAACAAAGCCAATAAAAATAGAAATAAAAGATGCTGAATAAAACTACCGTGGGCTACTGCCAAAAATGCTACCGGGAAGAGTGCGCGATAAACATTTAAGATTGCCCATTTGAGGCATTGTCTGCCGATGGCCCAGAGCAAATAACATTAGCGAATTTGTAACTTGGGCTGGGTAGTATATGCAGTATATGCATTTTCCAGCATCTTTCCGGCTGCATGTTCCCCGAAAAGCGGGATTTTCTAATTGTTTTAGGACCCGCAACGCTGCAGATTTTCTGTCCGGCTCGTTAACAAATTTATTACGATGCAGGAGGAGGAGCAGGGGGAGGAGCAGGGGGAGGAGGAGGAGGGGACAGAGGGGACGTGGCCATTGCATAAGCTTGCTAATTTTTTCGTTCGTTTTCCTTCTTTTTATATAATATAGCTAATACATATTATTTGGCAAGCTCTCAGCCCAGGCTCTGTACTTTGAACTGCGAACCCACAATGGAGGCAGATGCAGAGGCACAACCAAGTCAGAGGATGAGGATGAGGATGAGGTGGAGGAGGAGGTGGAGGCACTGGGGACCTGATCAATGGACCTGGACATGTAGGCATCTGCCGAAACTGACATGGGCGGGGAAGGGGAGGGGAGGGGGAGCTGCTTGCGCAGTGACCCAAAGAAATGGTAATGCGAGTAAAGCCGGCTCGTCGCGTCGCGTCTTCACTTTTTGGCCAGGTCAAAATGGCCCATGCCCGGCCACTCAGTCATTGAGTCAGTGGGTGCCACAGTCCGTCGCCGTGTGAAGATCTCTGTGAGAAGTATACAAATGGGTCTCGGGTTCGGCTCGGTCCCGGGCCAAAGGAGTTTACTCATTTTGGGGCAGGTTTTTCGCTTTTTCTTCTCGGCTGCACAGTTGGCAACTTGGCAACTTGGCAACCTGGCAACTTGGCAACTTGGCAACTTGGCGGCTTCGATGCTATCGCCTTTGAAATCCACGACAGCGACAAAGCCAGACTCATGGCCTAATAGACATGGAGGAGTCCCCAGTCTGCAGTCTGGGTCTTCAGTCCCCGAGCAACTAACTTCCTGCAGTACCTTTGATGATGATGCTTCGTCTGGGCCTAGACTTTCACTATTAATTGTCGATTTTCATCAATTGTTGTTCATTGTTGTGCTAGCCATCTCTGTTGCTTAATGGGGGATGGGGGATGGGGGATGGGGGATGGGTGATGGGGGATTGGTAATGGGTAATGGGTAATGGGGTTGGTATTTAAAGTTGTGCAAAGCCCCAAGACCCAGAAATAAAGACACTAAACTAAAGAAGAGAAGAAAACCCAATTTCTGTTTCATATCGAAATTGGATCTATTACTCAATGGAACGACCGAGTGGGAGACAATTTGATTGATTTATGCAATACCCGCCGACTTCTCGGACCTTTTCTCCATTGTCAGTTAATTGCTCGATGCAACGTAGAAGATGCGCTTATATTATATCATGGGCAATTTGGGGGCTCTTCAGCTCATTTGAATTTCGCTTAATATGCATGTGCAGTGTACTTGCAAGATCGCATTCTACGCAAAAAGTGAAATATCTGCAGATTTCTCACAGCCAGGGAATGCGCCAAGCCTATGCGCTTCTCGGTTTTTTGTTAACCAAATGCTGCAATTAACCACCAACCACCCAAAAGCCAAGTTATGCGTTTGGCTGGCATTCTTGCATTCGATCCGTTGACTGCTTCGAATGGAACTGGAAATTCTGGTAGAATCCGAAAATGGCTTCTAAGTTGCGGATGATGATGTTCCAGTGCTTAAATGATTTATTGCACGTACTGCCATCGCAGATTGTTCACTGTATATTAAAGTTTTTCAGAAAGCGAACGTTTATTAAGCCCATGTCTTGTTCCACCATCCTCAAACATATTTTGTGATTTTGTGCAATATTTCACTCGCCCATCATGCATATTTACATCTATATAAATGTATTGCCTTATCGACCACCTTTTCCATTATTTTTTTATGACTGCCCCTTTGAACTGTGTCCACGTTTTCTGTTTTGTTTCTCGACTCTTGGCTTTGTCCAAGTCAACTGACACGACAGCCGCAGCCGCAGCAGCAGCCGCAGCAACATTTATTAATTTGTCAAATTGAAGCCGAGACAACACACGTTAGGAAATATTATAAGAAACTAAAATCTGCTGGGCCGTGATTATTATTATTTTGGTGTTGCCGGTTATAACTAATTCTCGCAGATAAAAAGTGTCAGAGGGGTCAGGGGGGTCAGGGGGGTCGGGGGGTCAGCAGAGTTGGAGGAAAATCCGTGGAAAAAGATTAAATGAAAAACATGGGCAAAACGCCAGTGGATTGGCGAAATGTGAGCATGTGTGAGTAATAGGTTCGTCGAGGCTTGTCGGATTGTTTTGGCTGGCTTATAGATGGCTAATAGAATTCGCTGACAGTTTATGAGCTGCTTAAAACTTAATGGGAATTAATGTAATATTGAGTCATTATCATATGATTCCTAGCTAGTTCCGATACATCCCACCAAAGATGGGCAAATGAAAATGGCTGATCCAGCCCAAGATGATCACATTTGATTTATAGCTCTTGGCCAAGAACTCGGTCTCCGATTTCCAGCATAAATTATGCAAATGGTGAAAAATGAATTCGCAGGGGCGCCGCGAACTTTAGCTTGCATTTTGCATTTTGCAACGCGAAGCGGCCAAAATATTTATTATAATCAAAATCCGAACACCCGCAACGTGGCCAGGCCGCGAATCCGAGCCGTGCAACAGCGGACAACACAATTTATTACATTTTATGTGCCGCATTAAGCGGCGATGGAGATGTGATCCTCGCTCGGGTCTGTTTCCTAAGCCTTTGCTTACATCTTTCTTGCAAGTTGCAAGTTGCAAGCTGCAAGCTGCAAGCTGCAGGCTGCAGCGTGAGCGTGCCTCTTGGCCAACGCCGCCCGCCACACAATGAGGAGGTGTCTCTCGGCGACTTTGGGATGCACAAAAACATCCACACATTGTGTGGATACCCATGTGGACAGCCGAGCCTGGGACTGCGACCCGCAGACGAAAGACTGCGATACCGCGAGACTGAGCATTTCTAATTAAGACATTCGATACGCCGCTTGCGTGTGGAACGCGAGACAATTGGGCAACGAGCAGTGGCAACATTAGCACGGCAGCAATATGAATCTGCCACATCAGCGCAGATTTGGCATTTCACCAGCCATTTAGCATTAAGCGGCCCCCCGGGACTCCGTGTGGCATTCATGCCCACTTGACTCCGCGCATTCTAAATGGCTAAGACCTTTCCTTTGAATTGTCCTTGCAGGTGCAGCGGCACTAACAGCAGCAGCTCCTCCAGCCACTGAGCCGAGGAAAGTAAAACCACTCGGCGCGGGCAAATTGAAAGTCGGGAAAAGTGACAGCCACAGCGACAGTCGGGCAGCACCACCAGCTGCCAGCACCTCGGCCACATCCGCCACAACAGCAGCAGCAGCAGCAGCAGCAGCAGCAGAAGCCGCAACAGCAGCAGCAGAAGCGGGAGGAGCAGCATCAGCAGCAGCAGCAGCAGCAGCCAAAATCAGCCAAGTGAGGCATACTAACCAAGCGACAACAAGCATGTTACTGCTGCAACCCAATGTAAGTAGCAGATATCCTGATAAATTAGTCCCTGCAATCAATTAAGTACTGGTATCAGGCCAAAGTATTTGTTGTCGTGTAATTGAAAATGCAAACCCCCCACTGAGATGAGATACAATTTGTGAAAATTTCAACACACCGAGCACAGCAACCTATGCAAATTTGGCGAGCCCATAAATGAATGGCCGTGCTAATTGCCAGCTGCTAGGAGGCGACTCCTCACTCCTCTGGAGGAAAGTCATTTGGCGAGGTGAGGAGATCAGTTGCGGCGGCATAAACAGCAATTAGCCATCTATTGTTAGGTGCGTTATGTTGGGCCAACACCTTGGCATAAGCATAACCAATTAGGAAGTCATCATCGCGGAGTTGCCGCAACAGGGGTTGCTTTGCCGACCAAGGAGCCAATGGCAGCCAGCTAATGGCCGGGGGAAATGCGCATGTCGCACGCCGGAAAAGCTAGACTCCACCCTTAGGGCTAGGTTATCTAGTCGGGAGCCGCAAGCTCACTAACTCATTCGACCCGCGACTGTCTTTCGTTGCAGAGCTCCTTTAGTTCATTGTCGCCCTTCGATAACTTCTCCACGCAAACCGCCTCGACGACCTCCACGACGTCGGCATCGGCAGCTGGACACCACCAACACCATAACCACCTCCTCCATCAGCAGCATCACAACCAGCAACAGCAGCAGCAGGAACATCTACAGCAGCAACAGCAGCAACAGCAGCAGCAGCAACACCTTGTGAACTCCCAACAACACCTGCTAAAGTCGGAGACGCTGCTCTCCCATGAGGAGGATCAGTTGATCAGCAACCTGACCGACTCGTCTGTGGTGTCGCACAGCGAACTCTTCTCGGATCTCTTCTTCCCCTCGGACTCCAACAACTCCTTGCTCTCGCCCACCACCAGCGGCTACCCGGACAATCCCGCCGAGGACCTGACCAGCTCCATTGAGAATCTCACCAAGTTGACGTGCCTGCGGGACAAGCGATTGTCCTCGATCCCCGAGCAGCAGCTCAGCTCCGAACAGGAGCAGCAGCTCTGTCTGCTCAGCCTGCGTTCCAGCAGCGATCCGGCTATTGCACTGCACGCACAGCAGCAGCAGCAACAACAGCAGCAGCAACACCAGCAGCAGCAGCAGCAGCAACACCTTCAACTCCAGCTGATCTCGCCCATCGGTGGACCCTTGTCCTGTGGCAGCAGCTTGCCCAGCTTCCAGGAGACCTACTCCTTGAAGTACAACAGCAGCAGCGGGAGCAGCCCCCAGCAGGCGTCCTCCTCCTCCACCGCCGCCCCCACGCCCACTGACCAGGTGCTGACCCTCAAGATGGACGAGGACTGCTTCCCGCCTCTGTCCGGCGGCTGGAGTGCCAGTCCGCCCGCCCCTTCCCAGCTCCAGCAGCTGCACACCCTGCAGTCCCAGGCCCAAATGTCGCATCCCAGCGGCAACAACAACAGCAACAACGCGGGCAACAGCCACAACAACAGTGGGGGCTACAACTACCACGGCCACTTCAACGCCATCAATGCCATCAATGCCAGCGCCAACCTGTCGCCCAGCTCCTCGGCGAGTTCCCTGTACGAATATAATGGAGTATCCGCAGCAGACAACTTCTACGGACAGCAGCAGCAGCAGCAGCAGCAGCAGCAGCAGAGCTACCAGCAACATGTAAGTAAAAAGGAAGAAACACCTAAATAATCACTTTTGATTGAAATATCGTTTCCGTTTCTATAAAAGCTTAAGATACAGATAGTGGTACTAACTCCCATAAACGGTTCTCTTCCCTTAGAACTACACCTCGCACAATGGCGAGCGCTACTCGCTGCCCACGTTCCCCACGATTTCGGAGCTGGCTGCGGCCACAGCGGCTGTGGAAGCTGCGGCGGCGGCCACCATCTCCTCCCCTTCGGTGGGCGGTCCACCGCCCGTTCGCCGGGCGTCGCTGCCGGTTCAGCGGACCGTTTCGCCAGCCGGATCCTCGGCGCAGAGCCCAAAGCTGGCCAAGATCACGCTGGGCCAGCGGCACTCCCATGCCCATGCTCTGCAGCTCAGCTCAGCGCCCAACTCGGCGGCCAGTTCGCCGGCGAGCGCGGATCTCCAGGCGGGCAGACTGCTCCAGGCTCCGTCGCAGTTGTGTGCCGTTTGTGGCGACACCGCGGCCTGTCAGCATTATGGAGTGCGAACCTGCGAGGGATGCAAGGGATTCTTCAAGCGGACCGTGCAGAAAGGCTCCAAGTACGTCTGCCTGGCGGACAAGAACTGCCCGGTGGACAAGAGGCGCCGCAACCGCTGCCAGTTCTGTCGTTTCCAAAAGTGCCTGGTCGTAGGCATGGTCAAGGAAGTGGTGCGCACGGACTCGCTAAAGGGGCGGCGGGGCAGGCTGCCCTCGAAGCCGAAATCTCCCCAGGAGTCGCCGCCATCGCCGCCTATCTCGTTGATCACGGCTCTGGTGCGAAGCCATGTGGACACTACTCCGGATCCCTCGTGCCTGGACTACAGCCACTACGAGGAGCAGTCGATGAGCGAGGCAGATAAGGTGCAGCAGTTCTACCAACTGCTGACCAGCTCCGTGGACGTGATCAAGCAGTTCGCCGAGAAGATTCCCGGCTACTTTGACCTCCTGCCGGAGGATCAGGAGCTGCTCTTCCAGAGCGCTTCCCTGGAACTGTTCGTCCTGAGGCTGGCCTATCGCGCCAGGATCGATGACACCAAGCTGATCTTCTGCAACGGCACGGTGCTCCACCGCACCCAGTGTCTGCGGTCCTTTGGCGAGTGGCTCAACGACATCATGGAGTTCAGCCGCAGCCTGCACACCCTGGAGATCGACATCTCCGCCTTCGCCTGCCTCTGTGCGCTCACCCTAATCACAGGTGGGTTACGCCTCTTTATATAAGGATAAGGTTTTCTAAAATTCGAGCAAATGGCACTCTATAGTGCAAATTATTTGCAAAAATATGCTTTCTTTCTGAATTTAATCAATGCTCTAAACTAAACTTTCTGTTCTTAGTCTTATGAAGTTAAAGATAGAAATAATACTTCGAACTACAATAATAATTCGCCCATAATTGATTTGTTGAATCTACAGAACGCCATGGACTGCGGGAGCCGAAGAAGGTGGAGCAGCTGCAGATGAAGATCATTGGCAGTCTGCGCGACCACGTCACCTACAATGCCGAGGCCCAGAAGAAGCAGCACTACTTCAGCCGCCTGCTGGGCAAGTTGCCCGAGCTGAGATCCCTGAGCGTCCAGGGACTGCAGAGGATCTTCTACCTGAAACTGGAGGACCTGGTGCCCGCGCCAGCCCTCATCGAGAACATGTTCGTCACCACATTGCCCTTCTAGAGGCGATCAAGCGTACAAGCGTATCATCACAACTTGCTTCCTTAAACTAGCCCCTAAGTTATGCCTCCTAAGATATACAGAGAAAGGACCCAATAGGACCCAACTAGCTTTAGTAGAAGCCTGAAATAAATAAATCTCACCACAGCAAAAACAAAACCGAAACAAAACCGAAACGCAACGCGGACCCAGGCCATATCTTTAGTGTAGAGCTAGGTAGTTTGCCGGACAGCCCCGGCTCCTTCAATAATTACGGACATGAATATTTTAGAGAGGGTTTCCAGTGCACAGCCTATGGCTCCTGCGTGACTCGTCAGCACCGCGAGTTCCAACTTGTTGACGTTAATTGTTAAATTGTTTAATTTCAACTGTCAAAAGCGGAATCAACGGCCAGGCACGCTATGGAAACACTTTCTATCCCAGGACTTCGAAGCTTGCTCAACAACATTCGGCACTACGGACGGACAAACAACGGACAGAACTCTCTTGCTCTCTTGCCTTTTGCTAACTTCTAGTCAATTGATTTAGGCGAAACAAATAAATAAATAAAGCGTGCAGCAGTAGTGTTATATAATTTATATGATAGACCCCAGCAGTTCCCTTCAAGGAAATCCCCCAATGAGTTGCACAAATTGGGATAAAATACTATAAGCTACCACTACTACTTAACTTACCACTGTTTTCAAAGTTCTGAGATAAAGGAGAACTTTGAGGAAATCCACTATCATATCATATAGCAAAGCCGTGATTGCCCTAGGTAATCAAGACCCGCATAAAGTTGAGAGCCCAACCAAGTATTTCGGTTTAATCCTAGACTAAGGTCCTAATAGTTATAGGCTAAGACTACTCTGTTCGATTTATCAATGCACCAACCAGTGCACAATGAGAGTATAAGTACCTTTTTGTGATGATTGTGTCTGACACAGAGAGAGTTGCACACAAACACACAAGCTAGCCGATAAGTTACTAAGTACGATTTAATATATAATATGTATAATAATCTTTAGCGTAAGCCCAAGTATTCGGTAATCCAAGATCCTTGTATAACCGTAGTTCGTACGTTCCAAACGAGAATAGAACTTTATTCAATCCTAGACCACTCCATCTAAGTTCTCAAAGAATCGTATATGGATCGTTGGATCTGTCCTCTCTATATGTGTGTGTTATCTCGATAGAAAACCCCTCTATGTGATTTTGTGATAGATTGGCATTGAACTCTATATATATTTATATATATGTCTATAATATATATACACGCATAAATATATATTTTTATGTCTAACTTTTGTATGGTTTATTTTATACGTACCACTTTTCTTTCGTAACAAAAAGTAAGAAGTAAAAAGTAAAAATGAAAAATGAAAGAGACCGTTAGATAGCAAATATTTCAAAGGTATGTTACGAGGACTTTTCAAAGTACCAGTCTTTAGCAATTTTCCAATTAACGTTCGTATTAACGAAAGACATTTTCTATGTGTTAAATTGAAGACTTCTACAACTAAATGCAAACTAAGAGCAAAAACACAAAACCCCAAAGTGAATAACATATCTCTTCAAGCTTTCGAGTGCACGGAACACGTAGAACCGAAACCCAAGTGTTACTAAATCTATTTAATATTCGGAAAGCCTGGGGCGTCGGTGTGGTTGATAAGTTCGCATTACCTATACAATTTAGATAGATCATTATTAAATTATTGTCCATGTAGCACATCAAATGTTCGACAACTAGATTTTGTACCATCTTTAAGAAGAACCTAGGCCAAGCTAAACTAAGTATAAACTATGATCTGCATGCGGCTGAGCTGTAGCTATGAAAAATATACCTGCGCGGGCTTAAGTGAAATGGGACATTTTGGAATTACATTTAGATATGAATCGTTATAAACGGGACGTACTAAGTTTCCCAGCAGCAAGCACCAGTTGTTGCAAAATTACTCGAAGACATCAACCAAATACAAGATATTTCCAAAAATGTAGTAGTTACATGTCTGAAAAATTGTAAGCCACGTGTAAGAATTTCAAAGCGACCCATCTCACTTGAACCTACCAATCAACAAACATACATCCTAGGGAGTTGAGAGGTTTAGCAACCATAGAGCAATATTTCATAAGGGAACGCACCTTAAATTACCGAAAAATATTGATAAACCTGATCTTGTAACGGTTGGGAGCTATAATAAGCCAGGATGACACAGGAACAGTTAGGTGACCAAATCAGTTTGAAACGAGATGATAGATAGGTTCGGGTTCGAAACCCTCAAAGCGATGCCATTTTAGCCGTTACAACATTGAATATCAATCATGCACATGAATATGAATATGAATATGAATATGAATATGAATATTATAGAGATATATCTAGCTATAGGAACCTACTTTGTACCTACACAACATGGAAACATCAAACCTACATGCATATTTACACACATATATTTTGAATAGAGCGACGACTTTTACAAGTTATGTACAAAGCTATAGCTATAGCTGGATATGGCCATCCCAGAGCGAGCATATACATATATTTTGGGTTATTGTTCTTTTGTAATTTTATAAATGCATACATATTTACTACGTGAATGTCAAGTGTGGATTCATATTTTTGAGATATACATAGCTACAAAACGAAACAAAAACGTAAACGTGAAATTTTTCGATGAAACAATTTTAAACGAGAACTTTTTAATATTGCTATTAAAGGATATACACACATTAACATATATATTTTACTATGTAACGGATAGAATTAAGCTAGATGCGGCGCATAAAGCTTTATACAACAAATTGAAAAGCAACAGAAATTGGCACAAATTAAATTTATATAGCCTAATTAGACGTTTTTCGAAAGCTAATGCCATTCGCAATAAGATCGTCTATTGGTGCATCGGACGCTATTTCCCCAATACACCCAACCAACCACACAACAGATAACCTAAGCTATACCATATCCATCCCAACTATGCGCCTACTACTAGTAATGCAGAAGCAGAAGGAGAGGTGAAACCTATAGACGCTATGACAAATGTCATATCCGATATCTGATAGATTCGGTACTACCAATGCTATATAGCCAGTTGTGCAACTTACTCTTATTTGATCGTTTCATTTACCAGTTAAGTATCCAAATCATATGAATGTTATGAAGAAACCCATATAACTTGCAATTCAATTATCTCTGCAATACGATACCAAGCAAAGCGAATCATTTCATTTCGAGTAAATCTTAAATTATATACTTAAACGATGTAAGCCCAAAATAAACGTTTTTTCTATATCTGTCTTTTGAGCAAATTAGTTATACGCAAAACCAAACCGTATTTACATAAATGTATACAAAACAAATCGTATATTTTCATTGGTTTGAAATAAATACATAAAACAATTTCGCTTGTATTTCTGGTTATTTTGGGTGTTACGGATCTAAAAGCGGCATTGAAAGTTGTTGTCTGTTTGGACGATTCTGCTTTGTTAATATGTTTAATTTAAAGAGATTTTGGTATTCCTTTGGTATACCTCCTCAGTCCAATGATAATTTCTTATAACCTAGATTCCGATTGGCAGTCTTATATACAAGATTGTATCAAACGTAAACTGGCAGAAATGACGTTATGCTGTTCCGGCAAATAGGACAGCGGTCGGTTGATAGGAGCATCAGCTGCCGTGAGCACTCTTTGCAGAGGCAGAGATGCCGGCAAGGCATGACTACCACGTTCCTGCTTTGAGCCATGCACACGACACAGCGTTCTGGACTCGAAGATCCTGCGTTCTCTGAATCATTCCAAAAATTCTTCTTGAAGCGTTCTAACTGGTGATCGGTCCACAGGTAAACGCTTTGCGTCTTTGTTGAGATCTCGATGCGGGCACGTTGGAGCAGGTAGATGAGTAAGAGGTACACATAGCGCCGAAACATATAGAGAATGAGGAGCATGGCCAATCCTATGGAGAGCCGAAACGCACTGTTCAGCAAGCTTAAACCACGGGCCACAATGGAGTGCACCACAAAGTCGAGGAGGCAGTCCCACAGAAATATTATGGCCCTCGGCAGCAGCATTAACATCCACAAGATGAGATCGCCCATATCGATGAGCAAGTTGCAGATAAATCGGGATATGCATTGACCAAAATCACAGGCATTCTTCAGCCCGCCTTTGATGCCGGAGTAGAAGTAGTCCGTCCCATCTAGCGTAATCAGGCCCAGGTTGCGAAAGCCCTCGTGGATATCGCAGACCGTGCATCGCAATAGATTCCATCCTTTCCTGCTGCCCTCCACCAGACAGTAGCCGACGAGGTAGCTAACCCACAGGAAGTAGTGCACCCCGGTTACCACTGCATCAATCACGCTGCCCAGCGGACGCAGCAGGACCTGATCCACAAGTTCCGCTGCTTTTACTAGAGCGTACAGCATGGCGGGAGGCCCATACTATCAACAAATTGAAAATAAATTAAAACACGAAATCATACAAGAATGCCGGTCTCTTAGTGTGACCAGGCGGTGGTTGCTAATTACGGCGGCATGCCAACTTGTTGTGATAAGATAGCGTCGAGTAATGACCAATCTTAAATATTTTAATATATAATACACTTATTTACTTTCTTAGTTTTAGCACTACGTATATCTGTGGTTGCCCTCCATTAATATGTTTTTAATTGAGATAGTAAAAGATCTTTAATTATAAGGCGACTTATATATATGGGGACATAAATTTAATAAGTTAAAATAAAATATTGTATCTCTACGAATCGTTACATTACCAAACACAACTCTTCGAATAATTCATTTTCCTACGAAAAATTGCAAATAATAGATAAGGGTGTTCGTGTATTGATCCATCGCAATATGGCTTACTTCTTTTAAGCGCCATAAAAAGCTTAAATATATATATTTATAGATTTATGCATCATAGGTATTCAAGAATACAATTGTGTGGCGTTGCATAAGTAAGGCGAGCTTAAATCGGGTCCCTATCTGTTTCGGGAATCCCCCTAATGCGATTAATCCTATTACAAATTATTTCCGGTTCTGCAAGGAAGTGCATTTCTGTTCTTTGTCAGCAGTCGACTGTGTATAATAAAAACCACAAATTATCTATACGTAGATGCGGTTGCACCGAAGTACATAGGGCTTTTTCTGCAGTCGGTGCAATACCATACTTTTTGTTTTTGGGGATGAAACAGTAAAAAAGTTACTGTTGTAGCAGTTTTCCACCATTGAGAGGACATTTGACAAGTAATTGCCGAATTGTGCGAGAAAGCTCTGCTGCAAAATGAACTAAAATCGATTAAATCTTTCAATTTTCGCCAGAGTTCGCATCAAGCCAAAGCTTAGATAGGTCCAAGTCCAAGATGGAGGAATCCAATCACGGTTTGGCTGGCTGTGAAAACGTATCACAGTTCATGCTCGATGACCTACAATTAGCAGCAGAACTGGGGAAAACGCTTCTAGAACGCAATAAAGAGCTGGAAACCTTCATCAAGGAGTACAAAATCAAGGGGGATGAGCAGGAACTGGAGATCCTGCACCTTCGCAAGCACATAAATGCGATGACCGAGGTGAATGATTCACGACTTAAGGTCTACGAGCAGCTGGAAGTGGGCATTCAGGACCTGGAGCGTGCCAATCAGCGGCTTAATCTGGAGAAGAACCGGGACAAGAAGCAGATAAAGACGCTGACCACCAGCACGGAAGTCCTGGAAGCCCGCTGCGAGGAACTGAGTCAACTTCTGAGCGATGCCAGGCAATCCCTCAGCACCGAGCGGCGGAAGGTGGATCAATACCAGCAGGAACGCTATAGAATGCAGCATTCAGCCGAGGGTTCTGTGTCCAGTCATAGCATTCAATCGCTGTGCAAGGAGCAGAGTGTGGATGTCATGGCCATGGCGAACTCTACAGGATTGGAGGATCTCTCCTTCAGTAATGCCACCATGTGTGAGCGAACCGCCGTTAAGAGTGAGGACAACGAGGAATTGGTGAAGTTGCTCAGCGAAATGGAGGTGTTGAAACGTGACTTCTTGGCCGAACAGCAACGGTGCACCGAGCTGGAGGAACAGTTGGTGACCATAATCCAAGACAATCAAGGTCTGCAGAGTCGTCTGCTAGAGAACAGTGCCAATGAGGGAACAATGTCGATGCACGAGGAGTTTAGCCTCCTGGACGACGTGAGACAAGGCCAAATGTGTAGTCGCTGCCTGAGGGATATTAACGAAAGTAACACCAATATGGATGATCAATCCTCCATTGCTCCAACCGAAGAAATCTATGAAGATGACGATCGCAGCATACTAAGCGAAAGCACCTCGAAATGCGATAATAGTGCTGCGGATTATAAGGAACGTTTCCGAATTTCTGAGGACCTTAATCTCAACTCTGGCGACAAACCAAATCCCTATCGAGACCTAGTCGAGAAATATGAAGCTCTGGTGGAAGTGAAGAGAACCTCCAATGCGGTCAAGAACAATTTTACCAGCAATCCAGATGGAAAAACCATGACAGAATCCAGTCAAGGTAAAAAACCGGAATCAATTGTTAACAACTCAAAGGAATCTGACCTTATGTTGGACTCAACACGTAAGCGCACTCCAACCGAGTTTTCGGAATCAGAAACTACATCGTCGGGATTCTCGGATGAAACTAGCAACAAATATACACAAACTGACGAGCGACCTAGTTACTTCCTTTGCTCAATAAGTAATGGAAACGATTGTAAATTCAGTATTTATGACGACGTCAGTCCCATTGAATCTCATTTCCGCAATCGCCCGGAATACAGGGAGCTCTTCAAGGAGATATTTGGAGTGCTCAAGAAGGCAGCTGATAACAACGAAGAAGACAAGCTTCCGTCCCTACATGATGACGCACAGATAACAGAAAAATTACCCTTAGTGGCGGCCAAAGTACCCCCGGTAACACCCGAGAGGGAGGAATCTCCAGACGACTTCATTGACGACACACAAAGTGTCGTCTCCTCAGTTATATCCAACCAGTCCATTGCAATGTCAGAGTGCGTAACCAAACTGGAGCGCAAAACAGCCAAAAAACACATTTTTGAGGTCCGAAACCAACAAAACCAATCGTCCTTAACGCAATCTACTTTGTTAAATAGCTCCTCGAAGGAAACGACTGTCGGCGAATCGAATATTAAGCCAATAAGGGAGAATGGCCAGATACTTACTCCACTTAAGCGCGAACCACTCGAATATCTAACCGTAGGTGTCGGCATTAAGAAAAAGAACCGACGAAAGCACCGAAACCAAAGCTCATCTGGAGATCGTATCGAATTGTTTAATTCACGGGAATTTACTCCCAAAAACAGTCCTCTGGCCATGAACCACCGTGGTGGGCAGGGCAGCTCAAAGATGTGTACGGATACATTGAATGCGGAATTTGGACGCAGTAATCGCAGACGGACGACTCCATCATCAAGCAACTGGAACGGCTCACCAATGGTTATCTATAACAAAAATATGAATACTCCTCAGACTTCTCGAGGACGAGTTATAGAGCTAAATGGCGTTGAGTTTTATCATAACACGGTATCGCAAGATTTACATAAACTTAAAAAATTAGATTTATCCTACGCCGAAGTTTTGCGCCGGGCCGATGCCGGCGACCATGGGCCCACAAGATCACATTCCCAGCGACAGCAACACAATGGAGCCAACATTCGAAAGAGTCATCATCATCAGTATCGTCAAAAGTAAACCTGTTTAGAGAATGTAAATAAGCAATTATACAGTGCATTCTAGCCATAGGGCATTATACCATTTTTTAAATTGTGTGTGCCATGCAGTCTAGTCCGCTTTTTCATGTATAGACACTTAAATTACAATAACTCAATTACTATTATCGGAAATTAAATTGTATTTCAGCATGATAAAATAAATTATTTAATGACCTACAGAAATCTTACTCTTACAGCCAAGTTCCAACAAAGTTACGAAAGAAAAATCTATGTAGATGCTATGCAAAATTCCAATATAAAAGCAAACATTTATTGTTAACTTACAAGGTAAATGCGAATAAAATGTTCTAGCAATTTCATGATATGCCAGTCTAACTACTTTCAAGACTTCCGTTTGTAATACCCAGTTTGCTGAGCAAACTTATTATCTCGCTGTTAGTTCTCATGACAGCCATAACTTCCTGTTGCTGCTGCTGCATGACCCTTAACCGATTCCGCTCCTCAATCTTGGCCAGCTGGTTATTGTTGTTTATTGTCTTTGTGTCCACATCTAGTTTAAGCTCCGACTTAACGTGATACAACTCGTCCCGTATGCCGTTCAACTTCCTTTCGCAATCGCGCACGTCTTTCTCCAAAATTTGAGTTTTAAGGTACACGGTCTGAGCTAACTTATACCAATCTGCCAGGCACTCTGCGATTTGTGCTACTGTCGGATTTACATTATCCAAAAGCAGGGCTTTAATGCGTTTGCCATTGTGATCCACTTTAATCTTCTCCAACGCATGGAACTGTTCATCGTTGTAGGTCAATGTGCGTGTAGCACGATCTCGGAGCAAGTGCTGCCAGGAGTCCCTCAGTCTTTCTACCAGATACTTGGCCTGGGCACTGGCTCTGGTCTTGCAAGGACACTTCTTTCCGTGCATGGAGGAGGTCCATTGATCGCTGGGTAAGAAATCGATAATGTAGTTGGTATTATAACTTATGCAACGCTTATTCGCAGAAAACCCACTTAAGTTCGTCATCTATCACAAAATGTTTGTGCATCTGTGAAATCACATCCGCGGCTCCATCAAAGTCGTTTTTGACATTTTCCAAGGCATTCAGCAGGGTCTTTATCTCCTGATCTCCTTTAGTCTAAATGAAAATCAAAACGGTTTTACATATTCGTTCTGCACAGGGAGCACCAGCCACTTACCACTCTGGCCATGCTTTGCACAACATCTGCATAATCAATCACAGTGGAAAGCAAGTTGTCAAAGCTCTCAGTTTTTCTGAAATTTAAATTAATCAATATTTAAATTAAATCCCTCATTTCACTTACTTTAATAGTAGAGTTATCGTGGTTACTAGCATCTCTATAAAGTGTTCCACTCCCTTTTTAATAAGAATATCCATGGAAGTAAAGATGTCCACGCGTCTTTTGCATTCATGACCAACGCTACAAGCGGACTTGGCCAGACTGGCGTCATTCTCCACTGAAACATTGGGAGGAAACACTGGGAACTTGGGGAGATCTAATTGTTGGGGCAACTGAACATTGTTGTCGTCGTTGCTGTAAAGGAATATTGGCTGCTCTGTTGTGGTGGCAGGGAATGCTTTAGCTAGAACGTATAAATAGTATTTGAATCCATTTTATCTTTAAAATGAACCGACACACCTATAGTTCGTGGAGTAACCTTCTTCTCCAGATGCTCGTTGTTGAACAAAAGGATCTGCTTCTCCAGCGGTACCTCAGTTTGCAGGAAAATACGCTCTCGGAAGTTGTCTATTTGCTCGTCTGGCTCCAGGAACACTTCCACCGAACTAGTGCGATTGGTGAAGAACACATGGATGACACGCTTTCGGAGGATCAGCGTCACCTCATGGAAGAACCGATCGAATGACCATGTTTTCTCCCTATTCTCTTCGAGAAGGCCAGCTAGAAGAGGAGTCACCAGGGTTTTCAGACCCTGTGAGAGATGTGCGTGCGGTGGCAACGTGGTGGACCATTCAATTGGTCCGTTTTCGGATAGCTGAGTGCCGGAAATCACTCCAGAAGCCTTTTTGGTGGTGATTTGGTGCATGGTCTCCCTGTTTTTCCTTCCACCAAAAGGTCTAAAAGGCAGATTGCCGGTGGCCACATGGTAGAGAGTGACCCCAATTGACCACAAATCCACATTGGCGGTGAACGATCGCTGGATTGACTTCCTCAGAACAGCGCGCTCGTAGAGATCGGGATGTAGATACTCTTCTGTGCCGTATAGGGAGGCAAATGGTTGATTATCCTCAAGTTCTCTGGCAGCACCGAAATCCGTAAGCTTGTATATGGTTTGTCCGTCCTCCGAGATAAACTTCATTATGTTTCCGGGTTTGAGATCGCGATGCACTAGCTTGTTATCCCGCAAGTGCTTCATTCCAGCGCACAAGTGTTCCAGCACCAGCAGGAACTCATGTTCCGGCAGACCGTACGAATTCTCAGGATCGTCCAGGATATTGAAGAGACTTCCGCCGGTGCAGAGCTCCATTACGATCACCTTGCCACGTCCCTCTTGATCCTCCTCAATCGCTAGCAGCTTTACTATGTTTTCGTGGTTGACCTTCTTAAGGGCCTCAAATTCCCGCATCTGGACATCCGCCGGTCGCATGTGACTGTAGGGATTGAAGGTCTTCACCGCCACCGATTCGCCGGTGATCTTGTTGACCCCCTAAAAGCAGCCAAGGAAAATTCGAAAGGAAAGTGAGCCAGGTGGGAAATTATTAACACCGTAAACCACACTAACCTGGAACACGGAACCGGTGGCTCCCTTTCCCAGGACACTGGTGGTGCACCACACATAGCTCACGGACCCGCGCAGGAAGGACATTTCGTGGCTATTTTCTTCCTATTTCTTTATTATTTTGATATAATTAATGCGCCTTGATTGTGACAAACATAAACACTGGTAAGGAAGGTCTATCGATAACACGATAGTACTACACCACAAGCTGAGGTTTATTTTGGAACTAACCATTAAAAAAATTCATATTTATTTTATTTTGTTTGTTAGTTCTAGTTTCATGAACGCACACAAATTATTACATCTTCCTTTTAGAGAGTTCATTTATTGATATTATAACATATATTAAAAAAGGCTTCAAGTTCTTAACCAGTTAACCAGTGTAGTCGATAGAAAGTACTGTGACTGCTTCACCCGATATCTGCTACTTCGATAGCATGCCTATCGATTGCATGGCCACCTCCAGTTTTTTGTTATTTTACGTGCGCGTTGACATTTTTGCAGCGCTTTTTAATTTATTATTATTATTTAAACTAACTCACAATGGAGTTGGGTGCGTGCTAGACCTGAGATCGATGTCGATCGGAAAATTAACACGGACTCCATGACAAAGCTCTTGCCCGACTGTACACGTACTTTTTGGCGAACGCTGCCTTGTCTATTCGCAAGAATAGTAAATTAGCCAATTAGGCACTAGCCACGGTTTAGTTAAGTTAAAGCGACTAAAACGATGCACATGCGGCTGCACTTGGTGCGCTTTATGTTCATAAATCTGCTGCTGAGGTAAGCTGACACAGATACTTTCCATGCCTATATAGAGCGATTTCTAAAGGGGAGTTTTCCGTTTCAGCTGCTGTTTCTGGTTGTACGACAATGTGGCAGCTGCAGATTCGCAAATCCAAAGCAACGATGGCGGCTCAGCAAAGGATGCAGCTCGGAAAACGCACATAGATCCGCAGGAACCGGAAGCGCCTTCAAAGCCGGAACCTCCGCCCCCGCCACTCTACGACGGAGCTGGAGCTCTGTTGCCCACTCCACATGAACGCACGCCTATCGCTGCCTCATCCTCCTTCTCCTCCTCTCCGGTGCCTCAAGCTGGCAATCGGCCAATATCCGGGGACACGTCAGTGCCTGTGAAGAAGCTGCCCGCGCTATCTGGCCAGCAGCGGGCCAATAGCCATAGTGAATATGTTAGTGAAATCGATATAGCCGCTGATGTGGGTGGCGCGCCCCCATCCACCGCCCAAGTGCCAAATAATCAATTAAATTATAATAAGCGTAGTAGTGCCGGCAAAGTGCATAGTTTTAGTGAATCGCAGCAATTAGAGCAACCAAAGCAATTGGTGGAGGAGGGGCCGGCGAGGGGACAGCCGCAATCACCGGAGCTGCAAGAACAACAACCACCGCTGGCGGAAGAAAGGTGAGTGTTTTATTGATCCCACACTCGCGGCCAACGTAATAGTGGTTATGCAAGCCTCCAGTTAGTGAGTTGGATAATGAGTAATAGATTTTTGAAAAAGATAATTTCATTTTGAAGATCAATTAATAGATAGTTGGAAAATCTCTGAACATTTTATTCAAATTTTGTTTTACACATTCTTCTTCAAAGTTCACCGCTGCTGTTTGTATACATATTAATGGACTTGACTTTGGAGCGACTGGGTTTTGACGATAAGTTCTTGTGACGCGCTGACGTGCCTTTCAATTTGTGTTTCAACGAGAAGTATTTCCCATTGGCGCAATTTTAGTTATCACTACGAAAGTATTTTCCGATCGACGTGACTTATTTACTTGAACTTGAAATGAATGAGGGCTACAACAAAGACCAATCTTAATTTATTTTGAAGGCAAAGAAGGAAAATGATGAAAAATACAGAGGCATATAAAGATAGCAAAAAGATCTTCTGAACCTTATCAGCTGTACTAGAGCTCTAGCCTTTTATATAGGGGCTCATATTCCCAAATTCCACTACTCCAACACTATCAGCACTCCGGGCTTGTTTGTGTCACGTCTTGGGGTGGCGGGCAGGATTTGTGTTCGCTCACATGCTGCAGCCCACCAGCATCTGGATGGGATCAAAGATGCCTTTCACTCACTTGCTCGCTGGCAAGGTCACCGCAAAATACTTTGCTGGCGCTTTGCTTTTGTTACCTATAAATAGAACTGTCCAACAATATGATTATCGATGGGCTATGATACGTGGGACATTTGAGCTTTCCCCACATTTGCCCGGCATTTCCCGGACTCCTATTTGCTTGCACGCGACCGTGCCACGTCGTTAATCTCTGTGACTGCAATAAGTATAGACTGCAAATTGTTTCTCTCGTACGCCATGCATAGTATAACGTAGTAAGTGCATATGTCTGTACGTTTCATTGATACGTCTACAGCTCTACAGCTGAATGGTATTGATTCAGTGCGGTAATTGCTGCGAGCTACGTAACTAGGGTTTATTTTTAGATGTTTTCTGGCGCCGCCACGTATCAAGTTCTAGATATCGGTCTAGATTGGGTTAACGTTTGGATTTACTCGACGTTGGATTGTAGAATATAAACTTGATTGACCGATTTCTCATATTTGCTTTGTTAATTGCTTTGAGTCTTGGAAATATCGATTGGTCTTGTCTCGAGACGAAATGAAATGGGCTTTATAGTTGTATTAAAAAGTTTAGATGTAACTGCTAGAACGTGGTCTACAGAAATTCCTTTTGAAAATTTAAGTGCTTATATAGCCCTCGGCTCACTGCGTTTTAGCAGTTAAACCGACGTGCGCTAAAATATATTAAATAATAACTCATATTTCGTAACCGGGGGCCAAACTATGCATATGTGAATTATATACAAAACTGTCTCTGTCCAGACCCAACGCCATTTCCAAGCCCACCGACTCCAAATCCAAATCCAATTCCAATGCAGCTCCAGTGCTCCGGCGATCTCCCACGCGTTGTCTTGTCACAATGCCTTTTGCCTGTAATTTGCTTTACAGTTTTTCAATTTATTTTCCCCTCCGTGAGTGTACTTTCTAAATGCCTCCTCCGCCAGTCAGTCTGGCCTATCTACTGGTGGCCGGCCATTTCATTCATCCCAGAAAGTGGAAAAAACGCGAGGCTTCGGCTTACGACTCGCAGGCACTGTGAGTTGCAGAAGTGCCAAAGAAATAATTAGATAAGACGAAGGCCACCTTCTCCATTCGCAGACTGATCTAAACCCGCCACTTACTGTGCTCCAGCGCCTACAAATGTCACAGCCACCAATAATGATGTACAACAGTATAATAATACGAAAAGTTATTACTCTTCGAGCTACTCTTCGAGTTACAATCTATTTGGCTATAAGCTTGAAGGAGCTCGCCGTAGTTTTCTTCAAGTGTAAGCCACCAGTGTGTGGCCTCCAGTCGCAAACGCTCACTCGCAGATCCTTTAAAGGCCTCGTCGAACACATTTCCATATCGTTCGCCACTCGGATTTTAGTGCGCCGCTTTATCGAGGGTGGTAAAAGTGTTAAATGGGATCGAATCGGAGCCGGCTTCGATTTGATGTCATGTTTGTGTCTGGCTGGCCCCGTAAATGGCTTTATCAGTACGAATTTACTTTCATTTTTTGCATTTTCCGTTAACAATTTTCGCCAGCACCTCCTGACAGACATAAATAAATTTTCCAGCCGCGGCGGTAGCACGCAGCCGGCAGAATCAAAATCCATTTTGGCCTTCCAGACATCTCACACACTGGAGACTGCTGGAGACTGTATACACTTGTATATGGCTTGCTGCATTTGGCAGGTGATCGGGGCATTACTTTCACTTTCGACGCGAAGGACTCTCTACAGAGATTTTTCCATTGGGCTTTCAAATGCATCATCATCTTGTTGCGCGTAATCACACTTGGCAAAGGCCATTATCGTGTGTGTAAGTACGCCCAGTTACACAGCGGGAATCAAAGACATGTGTTGTTTCAATAGCGTGTTCTCGAATTTTTTCGGTAGCTGTGCATTAGTTATGCCATTTTACTACTTTGAGGAAAATTGATTTTGACAATATGTGCAATTTACGAATTTTACATTTCCGACAGTCTCTATTTTCTCCCTGTGTCCCCATCCCATGGCTTTGCCCAGATCGTTCGCAGATCGTTCACGGCGATCAGGCAATCGGCACTTATGCAAATATCTCGGACTCGCAGCTCCGGAGGATTATATTATATAGATAGATAAAATCGCCAGCGCCGATCTGCTGTCAATGATCGCTCAACGATCCGCACGAACAATCCTCTCCCACGACGAAATGAAATGAACGATCTTATCGCCTCGCCGCCTCAATGTCCAAATACTTAATTGATTGTGAGCGTGCGCCCATTGACTTTCGTCAATCAATTTGATCGCGATCGCTGTTCGTTGATCGCCAGGTGATCGCCAGATGACCGATGATTACCGATCTCGTCCAGCTGCATTGATTAGGCCGCTGTCGTACGCCTTCACCTGTCTTTCGTGGGCATTTCTCTCGCATTTTTCGCTCTTGTTTTTATATATTAACTTTGTTTCATTTATTTAGGCGCCTCTCTAATGAAAATCAAAAACGGAAAAACAAAAAACTCGCGATCGACGCAGAGAGAGGGCCTGTGAAAAGCCGGTTTCTGCCGGCCTTTTTCTCTCATCTCTTTTTGCTCTGCTTGCCGGGGTCTGTTGCATTTGTTATTTGTTACTGATTATCTGGCGGAAAAGCCGGGCGGAGGTGGAGGAGTTGGGACCCCAGACCGCAGACCCCAGACATAGACGTGGACGTGTAGACGTTTTGGCATCGTGCGGAGTGAAAAATGCTCGAGACGCGTAGGTGTCCAACTGGGAAATGGAGGCGGAAGGGGAGGGGCAAGGCAGCTGCCGCCGCTACTTTGAGTTATTATACGTTTTTTGTTGTTAAACAAATTAATTCGAAATTCTTCGGTGGAAACTGAGTAAACTGTTTGTTTGGTTGCACTTTTGATGGAGGTTTATTGAGTTGTGGGGTATTCGGTACAGAAATATTCGTATGCGTGGGAGTTACATAATTGAAATTCCCTAGTAAAATAATGCTTGATCTTATCTAATTTGAATTTTTACTAGGTGTTCCCCTTCAGTTTTGGGAAGCACAGGTCTTAATTCATGGTGCTATTATTTATTTACATACCTTGACAGTTTCCAAGATGCGAACATCTACATTGCCACAAACAAGCTGTGCCAAAAGCACAAAATCCAGCCCCATCTTAACTGCCGATCGAGGATCTTTGCAGCAGATCCTAAAACACAAGGTTCAATTGCTTCGCTGGGACCCAAACTCTGACCTGGAATCCACCCTCTGAGGCACCAGAGGAAAATCCTCTGCCATTTCAACTTTCTTCTCCAGCTCAGAGACCCTCCCCCATAATCTCCCACTCGACGGGCTGATGGCTCTGCCAATACTTCAAGCACTTAACAACTCGTGTGTGTGGTGTGTGTGTCTAGCGTCTTAAGGTACACGAAGAGAAACCGTAAACCATAATATTTAATAATAATATTTTGAATACCTACCGATATTTTAAAACATGGTTTATTGTGGGATAAAGGCGTAAATTGGTGTTGTTTTGCAATTGAACCCATCTACATGTATTGTGCCGCCTTCAGGTGGCACTCGTGTGCAATCTCAAACAGATGAAAAACCATATTTTAAGCCAACTAATTGCTCACTTTTACTTTGAGGAAGATCGCCAATTTAATGTTTTCCAGGCTATGTTTGGGCGGGACCCATACATTTTTATGAATAAGCTGTACGCTTGTAAATTACCGTGCACGGCAGTCCACGTAGTGACGAAGCTCTGCTGTACACACGGAGTGAAAATCTGCTGTGGTCATCCGAACATAACGAATGGTAGTGCAAAGACTAAAGGGATAATGGATGACTAGAACAGCAAGAGCAAAGAGTAACTATATGAATTAGGAGAAGGAGTGGTCAAAGTAAAGTGCAAATTAACCAAATTGGGGCTGATGGGGCGAATGCGTGCCGAAAGTCAAGTACAAAATCATTTTTCGTCACCCCTGCTTGAATCGAAATCTGTGTTTGAATCTGGGCGATCACCACTTATTTTTACCTAACTAAGAGGTGTTTTTGTGAGACTTTAATGAAATATTTCGTGTATTTCTTGCCGTGCAGAGACTCGGACATTGTTACTGCTGCAGTTAGTTTTGCATTTGGTGATGTTGCTGATGTTATTGGTGATGTTGCTGCCGCTGCTGCCATGGCTCATTGTGTAAGCGCCGAGGGTTCAAAAGCACTTTCGCGTTACAAGTGTTTATCTTTCAATGGCGGTGCAGCGGCAAGTGCAGCAGCAGAGGTGTAGCAACTGCCTGCAATTGCAGTTGCAAGTGCAACATGGGCAACATGGACAAGCGGTGCTGCTGCAGTTGGCATCGTTCAATTCAATTGACACTTTTGGCCCGCGTAACCTTTTTGCCGTGTTGCACAAAAGGAGTCGAAACAAATTGCTGAACACACACGCATCAAAGACAACCGACGGCTCTGAGTCGGCTGTGTCTTTCACCCAGGCAAATTTGATTTTATAGACCTTATTTGCTTGGCCAACAGTGCAATCTGTCTGTGCCCACGGTGCCAGTTTACGATTAACAATTTCACTTTTCGTTGCACTTGCAATTATGCTCGGCCAAATATTTGCTCATATTTATTGGCCCGATGTCTATGTCCATCCAGCCATCGATCGCTATCGCCGATCATAAACTATATAGCCCAGACTCACTGGCACACCGTAAACATTTTACATTCATACTGCATAGCGTTTCATTTGCATGAGGACATATGCCAGATCTGGGCCTGGCCCACGCCGCATGCTAATGGTCCTGGCTGGCCAACAGATTTAGACATAAACCTGTCACATGGCGGGGCCAAACCCCCGGCCGGCGGGCTTCCTGTGCAGGAGGCGCTGGCTCTGGAACTGGCACTGGCACTGGCACGATAGGGATCGGGATCGGGGAGCCATTGTGGGGGCTAAAGCCGTTTCCGACACCTTTTGCCACCCAAATGCAGCTGTGCCCCGGGCAAGGAACACACGGCACCATCCATTCGGCCCACCAAAATGCTTTGGGAAAACTGCTTGGCGCAAAAGTCTATTTTTCCTTGGTGGGTGGGTGGAAGTTGCCCGAAAATGGCCTATGAAAATTTGGGTATAAAATAAAATTGAAATTGCTTTCCTGATGGGTATTTTTATTGTACCGAATAATATTTATTTATTTTCCATCTCTTTATACTGCCAAACTAAATTCAGCCAACATACGTGTAAGCCGCTGGCAACTGGTGTCTTTCATTAAAACTACAATGGCTCAAATATAACGCCATTTAATAGCTTAGTTTATTCGGCACGGTCTTGCTTTTTCACAAATTGTTTTTCAATTTTATTAGCTGCCTATTTGCTTATTTGTAGATTCTATAAGATAAATGAAATAATCATTATTTTGCAAAAATCGAAGGCATTCAGATTGGGAATTGTGAATTGCAAGGAGATAGGCGCAACTTCTTCGAGAAGCGCTCTTTGAAAAATGATCTCCTCGCGCACCTGAGCGCATTTGAAGCACTGCCACTCTTAGGGGCTTTCCTTTCTGGCCATCAGTTGGGTGTCTTGCAGGCAGCACACACAGAGGCGTTAGTTTCTTCCTATGGAAGAAAGATGGAAGGGGCAACCTGGGCGACAAGTTTGCCGGCAAAATGCAGCCGCCGCTTCTCACCTGCAAGTGCAGGCCGGTCCGAGATGATTGCGAGATGTCGATGTGGATATGGCTGTGGATGTGGATGTGGATGTAGCTGCCTCGATGGCTGAGGTAACGCTCTCCGCCCGACTCACTCTCTCCGAGTATCTGTGAGTAGTGCCTCTTGGAGCCAGAGCTTGCGCTTGTTGGCCCGGCATGACGCTCTCCGAGATGTGGCGGCAAATATATCTGCACGCTTGGACCACAATTACCTAGAGCCGACTCCGTAATACGTTCAGTTCTCATTTCGATTTCCAGTGGTGCGATCGTGTGCACCGCTACCACGCCGGTGGTGCCACCTCATCCTCATCCTCCCGTCCTTGGGTGCTTGGGATCGCGAGTCGCAGTCGGATTCACTGTCTAGTATCCTCGTAATCCTTGTCAGCGATCGCGTTCGCGTTGTGTGTGTAGATGTGCCTGCAGTGCACTTTTCCCCAAGACCCTTGATTTAGTTCGGAATCGAAAAGTAATTGCCGACACTGAGAGAAAACAAATCAATATGCGGTTGCGACACACAATGTTGTACAATAGTTGCTTGTCCTAAACAAAACCCTTTACATTTAATTTGTACATCCTTTCTAATGATTTCCCATTCAATTATTTATTTCATTAAAATATACATTCCATTAAGATGAGCATGTAGTTTGCGCGTATTTATATATTTTCTCTGTGTGTGGCATAAGCAAGTCAATGAGAAATCACAGCTGAGATCCTTCTTCAATACCCCCATAAGTCCTGAAAACGAGTTCACGCCAAATAGATGTCGCACGTCGATCGAGTAAACATGAATAATAGCTCTTAATTTCAATTATTTCCGCCAACACCGTCTGTTTGCCAAATGGCAATATTGATTGGGGCTGTGGCTCAGTTAATGTTTGTTTGATCTGCCAACCGGATACCCATTAGGCCGAACTGGCTCCAAGTGTTTATAATTCAGTTAGTTCATCAAATCACTATTTGTAGCCACTCTGAGCTGTGCAAATTTTGGCGCAGAGCAAACAGGAGTCTTCGGATTTGGGAGGAACAAACACTAGATGCTCGATCTATAGTAATTGTAAATGGGCAAACACACCCACTATACAAATATTCAGTTCTTATTTTGAACGATATTTTATGTGCGTGAGGCATTTCAATGTTGACCCAGAATAAACGCGAAAGACATTCAAAATATTTCAACCTATAATTCTTGGCAGCAGATCAGACAAGATCTACATATGTGCCAAGTGAAGCTGCAACCAGAATTAAGAATTATTTTTCGTATCACAGTTTTTTTTATGGGTTACAATTTAGTACTGAAGCTAGAGTTAATCATTAACATAGTCGGTATGTGTAAGCACTTAGATATGCTTTTCAATAAGTCATAGTTAAATAAACAAACATGCGAACAACAAAATCTAATAGTTACACAACAAATGATATGATTTGTAATGTAGCAGAGCCGAAATTCCCGATTAAATGCCATCGAATGGTATTAATCTGTTTGCAGTGAGAGTTCGACAACCAGTGCTGGGAACATAAAAAATTTTCACTTGTTGCACTCCTTAAAAACTGAAGCACTTTTCACATCGTTGCTGGAACATGTTGCGCTTAATAATTTACTTTTAATTTATTCAAAATTCAGCAGAAAAGAAAAGCCAGAAATTCCTGCCCAACGTGTAGACAAGTTGGCTAAAAAGTATCAAGCCAAACGCAACTGCCGGAACGGCCGGGCTAACCCAAAATGCCTTACATGGCTTGACTTACTGCCCAGGCAGACAGTTTGAATACCCAACTCTGCGCTTTTGTTCAGACAAGTCGTAAATACATATATGTATGTATGTACGTATGTATGTACAGCCAGCTGGGCAGTTTTCCTTCTTGAGACTTGAGACTGGGGAGTTTTCCGAGGATGGTGGGCGTTGCGTTGTTGACAAGACTCGCGGCGCAGGCCAATAATTATTGCAGAATACTCGGTTATAGGAGGTGAATTTGCATATGTCGGGCCGACTCGTATGGGAGTTTCCCGCCCCCTTGAAGTCGGCGAATCGGACGCATTTAACACTTTTTGCAGCAGCCATTTGATGCACTTTTCCGAAAAGCCGAGAGAAAGAGGAACTAACAGTTGCCCATTTCGGTTAATTAGCTCGGGACCTTTAAACGAAAAACTGGAAAGAGCTAAGTAAACTGCCTGGCGATGGACACTCTTGGGTTTATTATGCAATAAAAATGCATACAAATGTGCGCTAATTGTTGCATGCTGCCCCTCGAATGGCCCTTTTTCTCACTTTTCTCGAGCCACTTTGTTCGTGACGCTTCGAGAGATTCGAGGTGGGCCAAGTCCACTCAAAAGGTTCGTTTTTTCATCCCGGCTGTCATCTCAAGTTTCCGGTTTGAGGCACTTAAGATGAACTGTCCTTGTAACAATTTGGGCTTTGATTTAGACCCTTCCTTACGTGGAGATACATAATACGTAAGACCCAATTGAGACTACAAAATCAATGCAGCTCAACACTTTTTATTTGCTCAGGTCAGTTACTTTCATTTCATTTCATTTCATTTCATTTCAATTGCATTTGGTTCGTTTTTCAGCCTTATTTGTATTTTGTATTTGTATTTGCTTTTGATTATGTCAAAAGCGCATTGCTTGAATTATTTTCCCGTGAATGCATTTCTCGTGTGCATTTGTATTTTTGGGCATAATACCTGTTGTTGCTCACATTGTGATAAGTGATTCCCTTGCCAAACAATGCTGTCTCACGTATTAGCTACGTATTGGATTCAAGTAGTTAAGTGGGACTTTAAATAACACAAGTGAAAAGCATATCGTTCAAGTTAACAGAAGGAAGTAAAGGGTTATTTTTGGTGCAAAACAAACAGATATCAAAATGAGAATGTCTGTCTTTATTACAAAGCGAAGTGTGGAATTCTGATTAAGATAAAAACAGACTAGGCAAGCACGTTTCATTGGGATACATCGTATTTGTTCTCGAACCGAAATGCACATTTAATACTTGTGACGAAAGTGGGAAATCCAAAAGAAAGACGGAAAAGTTCTCTGACTGCGACTTAATCTCGAGCATAAAGGAGCAGGAAATGATAATATTCTCAAAGGCAGCCAAGAGTGGCAGAAGTGACATAATATATTCCTACCATAAATATACATGCTATAGCGCATGAGAAACGCATTTAAAAAATGTTTTCAGGTCGCAATTATATTTCATTTTCAATGTGAAAAGCGGCCAGTGACAAAGAAACGCACATAAAATGAACGAAAAATATTTACTCTTATCACGTTCTCAACTTGACATAGTTTGATCCGATTATTTAAAAACTGTCAACGCCCCCAAATGTGTTCTATTTTCATGCACATTTCCTTGAAAGCCATACACGAATATAATGAGCCATATATGAGTACACTATAGCTTTTCAGCTTTCTGCTTAATTAGTTTTATGGCTACTGCACTCGCCCTGTCAGATTTTCTTTGACACAGGTATTCTAAAATCGTTTTTAGACAAGCATTCAACATAATTGCAAAACCGAATTGAATGTTTTGCAAAAGTGCAGCCGCAAAAGTGGCAAAGTAGAGAAAATAGGTTTCTATTTATAAACTGGTTCCTTCCAAATTTGATTTGATTCTGAGACTTGAAGCTTGAAGCTTTTTGAACTGCGAATTTCCCATTTTAATATTGCTCGGCAAGATCATGTCGAGTAATAAACAAGCGATTCTTATCGAGCCCGCCTCTAAATGTGGATCATTAAAATCGCTGTGCGACGTCTGGGTTTTTACCATACCTTTTGAAGTTCGCCTGGCGTTTTTCACAGCTGTTGCTGTTTCGCTGCCAGAGTAGAGTACAATAAAACGTTCTCATTCTGAGCCAGAGTACTTGTTTTCGTATTTACTTACTCTGCACCACTGCCAGTCGAGTTATATGGCTTGCTCCAGATATTTACTGCGCGGCAATCAGCTGGAAGAGATTCCAACGTGGCTTGCAGATGCAGTTGGATGGGTGTTAGAATGAAGCAGAGTCACAGCTGTGGTTGCTAGATCAAGCCATTCCCATCTAACCCATCTAATAAATTGTCACCCGCAATTAGAGACCCAAAAATGAATGTAAGAAAAGTGCTGCTAGAGTTCGTTATGAAGTTCATTTGTTGTGAGTTGAAAAAGCTGAAAACCAACCTGACGATGTTTCTAATATTCTTCTGGATTATATGGTTCTCCCAAATAATAGCCATATCAACGGTGTTCATGAGGTGCGATATTGACCTAATGGGCCCCAAGAAAAACCCAAACAGACGCACATTCAGATATTGATCTCCCAATTATCTCCCAATTCATACTTTCAGCTTTCCGGAGATCATTACGGAGCTGCCAACGGTCACAATAACAGAGCTGCCGCTGGATCGAGTTAAGAACCGCCTGGATTCGGTTATCCTGGACGCGTCCCAGGTCACAGCGGGAAACCATAGCGATGAGGAGCAACATCACCAGCAGCCACCTCATCAGGACCAGCCCATGCAAGTGCTGGAGGCTGACGATGAAGTTCCTCAAAAAGGCAAGTCGTCGTTATTCTCTTGCAGCTTTCAGAGCCAAATTTTGACAGCGAAATCTCAAATTGTCTAATTCTAGATGAGCAAATGCCGAAGATAAACGATCCCGGCGGAGGCACTGAAGTGGAAGGAATGGTCACACAAGAAGCTGCTGCAGTAAGCGAAACCCAAGAGAGTCGCGAGGAGCTGATCCAGCCTGGATCAGCTGCATTCAATGAGTCAGGGGGCACGGCCAACCTTACGAATGCCAGCGAGGAAGTGCCCATGCCAGTGTTTTCCGAGTGGGCGCAAAAGCAAATGGAGGCGGAGGCCAGCAGAGAGCAGGCCATGGAGTTGGAGCAGCAGGTGGTAAATAAGTCCGCGCAACGCAAGAACAACACTGGATCTTCCAGTGGGAAACCGCCAACGCTGAAGCTGCGCTCCAAGAACTACGCCTCGCCGGATTGCGGAGCCAAGATAATCGCTCACAATTCCGAGTCCAAGCACACGGAAGCTGTGCTCACCCAATCCACCGATGAGTACATGTTGAGTACTTGCGAAAGTCGGATTTGGTTCGTGGTGGAGCTGTGTGAGGCCATTCAGGCGCAGAAAGTGGACGTGGCCAATTATGAGCTTTTCAGTTCGTCCCCCAAAAACTTTACGGTTGCCGTTTCGAAACGATTCCCCACCCGAGACTGGAGCAATGTGGGGCGCTTTGCTGCAGAGGACAAGCGAACAATTCAGACCTTTGAGCTGCATCCTCACTTATTTGGAAAATTCGTTCGCGTTGAAATCACATCACACTACGCCAATGAGCACTTTTGCCCGCTGTCGTTGTTCCGAGTGTTTGGCACCTCCGAGTACGAGGCATTCGAAACGGAAATCCGACCAAGCGATGACCTGGACGATTTCTACGATGACTACGGAGCTCAAGAACAGAAGGCAGCCGTTGGCAGTGGTGGCAATATCTTTCAAAGCGCCTCGGATGCAGTGATGCAAATGGTCAAGAAGGCTGCAGAGGTTCTGGTCAAGCCCACAAAGGCTCTTAAATGGTCAGCGGAATCTGTGCTCTGTCAAACGCCAGCATTTGAAGCTTACAGCTGTAGCAGTTGTAATAGCACCCTGGTAGAGAGGATTAACAGTCTTTTGTCCTGCCAGCTCCAGCAGCTGCAGGCGCTCCTCAGTCTTAGTCGCTTGCGGTCAGATCTTCTCCACAGTCGCGTATGCCAGGAGCAGTTCGGCATAAGCCTTATGGGTTCGGATTTCGCTAGTAAAATGGGCAAGGAGCAGAGCTATTTCCTCAGTATGTTGCCAGCGGAACATGTTGGAGCCATGTGTAAACTGGTTCAGGCGGAGCTGAATGTAACAGACCAACACCATGCTAAGGCGCCAACTCTGAAGCAACACATCAGCTCACCAGAAGCAGTGCAGGATAACGCCACTGCTACGGGCGTTCGTCAGGATTGTGACAACAGCAAGGAAAGCCAGCCGAGAAAAACGCCCACCAAGGAACCACTAACACCCAGTCTGGAGGTTGTGGTGCCCGAGGTAAGCCAAGAAGTGCCTTCAATGGAAGACGAGTCGTCGACCTCTAGCGAAGCAGTATCCACAACGAACTCCACGCCTGCCGACGTGAATATATTCAACGTGCCGTCGGAATCTGAGGAAGTGGAGGTCAAAGTAGAGCTTCCTCCGGAGCCAACACTTCCAAAATCTTTGGAACCCAGCGATGTAGAATCATTCACTGACGCTCCCAGCACAAATGCACCCCTGACCTCTAGTGAAGCTTCGGCGAACGCTGATCTCGGAATGGAGGAGGGTAATCCGACTAACTGGGAAGGCATTGACAGTCTACTGACCACTACGGTGGCTTCGATAACCGCTGGAGGAGGTGCAGCTGCCGCTGCAGCCGCCGTGGTAAACGGAAACGCCAACATCGGAGGAGCTGGCGTTGTCGGAGCAGGAGGACCAGCGGGTGTATCCAGTGTTAATATGCAGCAGAAGCTGACGAATGGAGCCCAGTCGGAGAGTGTGTTCATTAGGCTCTCCAATCGCATAAAGGTGAGTGGCTCAAGCTCCCTGTTTTAAGTGGGGTTCCGCCCATTGAAGTGTGTCATCAGTTGAAGAGGCAAACAATACAGAAACTAGAACCTCCCACGCAGGATAGGGTGAGACATAGAAGAAGCGTCGACAGGGTGGGAAGTCAGAGGCAAAATTATACCCTGGCAAGGAGTTATTTAATTATGGTGCTAGACTCAGCATAAATTGTTTCCCTTTAAATACTTCAAAATATCAAAACAGCTTTTTCAATTTTAGTATTTTCCATATTCAAGCTTCAATTGAAAAATACAATGACTTCCTTGCATAGGGCTTGAACCAGAACTAACTGGGTAACCCGACTAAGGTAACCCATATTCGGCTTCCTGCTCCCTAGCTTCCTCTCTTCTGACTTGTTTATAGTCAACTTGCGTGCTGGCTGCTCATTACCAGCGGCAGCCACTTCCCGTTTTGGACTCCGTCCAAGGACTGTGCGGGGGTTCATCCTTGTAACAATTCTGCCAGCCAACTCGCTACCTTGCCGACCGACGTCATCAATATACATATGCGAATCCATTCGAAACCCTACCAAAGGTACACACAAAAATGCATATGAAATGCTTAAGAATGGTATTATCGGATGAATCTTCCCACCTTTTTTTAGTTTTCTTAAATTCATAATATTATATCTGGTAATGAAGCTGGCGTAAAAAGTGGTTATTTGATAGCTGAATTAAGTTGAAATATTTATTTAATGGATAGTTTAATATCTGCTGGCTAATGAAGCTGGGTTAAAAACTGATTCTTTGATACTAATGGTGTTTTGAAATGGCTTCTTAGCTTTGCTGATTTAATTTGAAATATTTGTTTAATTAAATAAGTAATGTCTGCTTCAAACTAAGTATTTCTCTCCGTGTTCCTTCCACAACATTCGCTAACCACTGACGTTCACTGGTCTTCTGTCTTCCGTAGGCGCTCGAACGAAACATGTCGCTTTCTGGACAATACCTGGAGGAGCTCTCGAGGCGCTACAAGAAGCAAGTGGAGGAGCTACAGCAGACGCTCACACAACAGACGCTCACGGTGCGCCAACTGGAGGATCAAAGCAGGCGGTACGTAGAGCAGGAGCAGCTATACCAGCAGCACAGCGCGGAGTTGGCCGGCGAGGTGAGGGCGTTGTCCTACCAGGTGCAGGCCTGCATCCTGGTCATCATCATTGTGGGCACCTGCATCTTCCTGATGCTCGTCCTGGGCACTGTCTACTATCGCAAGCTGCGACGCCAGCAACAACAGCTATTGAAGAAGGACCAGGCGGGCCATCCACCTGTGGCTGCAAAACCAAAATTGGATCGCCGTAAGTCCTATGAGCAGATGCCAAATCAAACCACACCCAAGCAACGGCGTCCAAGCGAAGAGGCCATGCTCATTCTGAAGGAGTGCGGGGACAGCAACATGCAGGAGCAGGATCCCTCACACCGCCAGCGCAAAATTTCCGTTTGCTATGGCAGTAACAATAACATACCCGCCAATATGGTGATTCCCAACGCAAACGGCGGTGCGAATGTCCGAAATTCTTTGCACAGGCGAAAGGGAGCCAAGCACTCGTGGCACAACAGTCTGGATACCACCGAGACGTCCTGCGCCGAGCCAACGGACAAGTTCTTCGATGTGGGTAAGTACTGGCTTGAAGAACCGTGCAACGAAATCAAATGTAAACGAGAAATGCCCTTTCCAGACACCCTGAAAAGCATAAAGCAAAGCTGCGGTAAGGCGGGGAAGAAGAAATCCCATCAGCAACTGAAACCATTGGGTCTTAAACGCCAGGAATCCGCGCCAGCAACCTATACGCCTGATATGCAAGCTGAAGAACCAGCCACGCAGAGCGACTTCGACGAGAGCCTAATGCTTGACGATGACGATCTAGCTAACTTTATACCCACCAGTGATTTGGCCTACAATGAGTTTATGCCGGAAGGACCCTCGGGCTACCAGATTGTGGACACAGTAGACGGGAAACCTGGCAAGGAGCAGGGAACCAAGAAATCGAGACGCCTGTCCTCGCCGGCCTTCTTTAAGTCGCCATTTAGCAAGAGCAAAAACAAGGGCTACAGCTTCAATGGCGTCAAAAACAGCCATTCGGTTCACGAGCCCACATCCTGGGAGTGGTACCGCCTCAAGCGAAGCGAAAAGCAACAGCAGGCGAAGCTGGCCAGCAAGAGTCTGCCAAGCGCTAGCCTAGACAGCTCATCGCTGTCGGAGGTCAACTTTCCACTTAGCTCTAGCACCGCCACACAGAATTCCGTTCGGATACTGGGCGCGGCCATTCTGTCCTCCGGGGAGGGACGCATCACCCCGAATGGGAATGGCAACGCAACGTCTGGTGTTCTGGCAAGCAGCAGTAGTGGAAGTGGCAGTGGAGGCAGCACCACCTCATCCACCACCAAGAAGAAGCAGCGCGCCCTTAACAACCTCTTTCGCAAGGCCTTCGATTTTTAACTAGAACCCAGTGTTTCGACTTAGTTAACTTTTTTCGATTTGCGCATATTGTACATTTTCTTATGGATTCTTAGAAAATCTGTTGGTTTTGTATTTTGATAAATTGTTTGTACAAACAAATGCATAGTTATTTTTTGCGAATTTTTGAGAGGTCTGTGAAGTGAAGAAAAGTGAGTTCCTTTTGTATTGCAGAGAAATGCAAATGACTGTTAAGTGAAAACAACAAATTTAAGTAAAGTACTTATATATTTTGTAGTATGCTTGCTTGCATAGGGTAGAACAGCCTAGGTTAATTATGTATGTATGTATATTCCAAGCCTCGTCATTCTTGCTACATTCACCCAATCCCACAATTATCTACTTTAAATGATGAACGAAACATTTGCAAGTTGTTGCCACATATTTAGTTTGTTATTCTTAGCAATTTCTACATAAAATTAGTTAATAGTTTAGTCTTTATTTATAACTAAATACAATTAACATTTATTTAAAAACGTAAATTGTCTTTGCTAATGGTTCTACGTAAAAGATTATATTTTCAATTCGCTGAGGAATTCTGCCACCTCAAGGGCGTCTTCACTAGCCAGCTTTCTCTCCCTGACGGCACTATTCAACCCTCGACCAGCGGTTCCCATGTTCTTCTTCCACTGCTCAACAGTTTTGTACTTTTCATCGTTGGCACAATATATAATCTCGTTGATGTCCTCCTCCAATTTGTAGCTGCACACAGCAGGGAAGACTTTGTGCAGATTGTCGAGGGCTTCAGTACGAAGGCTCTCATCTCGACACACGAGATTTAGCATAAAGAGACCTTTCGGACCAATAATCTCCTTTATGTGCTGCAGGATCTTCGTAGCTAGGAAGCTTTGAGGCGGACAACTCATTCCCAGACTGAGATCCTTGCTGTCTACATCGAACAACACGGCATCAAAGTGGATATCTAGACGGAAAAGCATTGCAAGACAATACAAGTTTTCGTTTAAAAATAATTAGTTTCGTTGGTTATTACCTTCATTGCGGCATCGCCCTACGAAATCCAAACCATCGTCGATGACCACATGAAAACGTTTGTCTTGCTTGAGCTCAAAGTACTGTTCAGCGACCTCCAACATTATTGGATCAATTTCCACGGCCGTAATTCTAGCTTGCCTGAAGAAACATATGCATTTTAGTAGGAGTATAGTTGGTAAACTGTATAAAACATACGGCAAAGCGGCGTGAAGAAAGCTGCACAGGCCGCCGCCTCCCAAGCCGATAACGAGAACATCCTTTTCCACATCCCTTTTGGGATTTTGCACTGTTGTGGCCAGTTGAACACCCACGGACATGTACAAATGATGCTGGCAGGCTAGGTAGCCGAAGTCGATCTTCTTACGGTCCTTTTTGCCTTTTATTTTGACTGCAACAAAATATGGACATTAACTAAACTACCAAATTATAGTAAGATATATTTACCTGTCTTAACTAAGGCTTCCGACTGCACAACAAACTGATTGCTGAGAAATATAAGGCGTCGCAGGGTTTTGCCACTGGCCTCCACTTCCTCAATGCGGAAATCTCCTGATATCTTAGAGAACCCACAAATTAGTGTCTCCCTTTTGCCCACATCGGACCCAAGAGATAGATACGGTATCTGCTCACTGAGTCCGGCTGGCGATAGGTTCTTAATGCTGTCGGCCAACTCTAGTTTGACTTCGTCCAAGGTACTGTAGACCTGATCCCGATGAAGGGTAACCACAGCCAGTCGCTGGTATTTGGCGGAGTCTTGGAGCTTTTTCCGCCCAACAGGCGTGGAAAAAAGCCACTCTACCTCTCTTCCCTGAGGAACAATAAACGCCGCGTATTTGCCCAGTCCGCGAGCAGGCGGCTTATCTAGTATGTGGATAGTATAGCGGGGGCTTTGCTCTGATGGCCGGTGTAGATCCATGATCACCTCATTGTGACCAGCTATGTTGGATCTGGCTAGGCCGTTGCAAACCAAAGCGGCCTTTTGGACAGAGGAAACAGCGTTATTCAGCTCGGAGACCGAGGTGAATCTTTGCATCTTGTCGTTGCCGAAACCGAATTCGAGTATCTACAAGTAAACTAAGTTGTAATGTGAATGCAAGTTATTGGCGTAGTCGTCTACTCACAGGCATTGGAAGACTCTTAAATTTAGTAGCGACAACTACGAAAACAGGCAGTGTCAAGGCATCATCGGCATTCTTCTCTTTGTTGGCCTGTTCCACACCCAAGCAGTGAACAATCCTCAGCATGCAATTGTGCTTGGGCAGGAACTCCAGTAGGAAGTTGAGGATGTGCTCTTGCAGCAGGGAGATACCCACATAGCGACCACCATTCCTGAAATATGAACGGAGAAAATGGATACCTTCGATTTTAGGCAGTGCACACTACCCACCTCATGGTTCTAAGTATTTCCTTAAAATAGTTTTCCACCACCAGTCTCGTATCAGGTTCATCGTCTGCAAATAGAGCATCTAGCGTTCCCTTGTCCAAAGACACCGAAAAGCTTTCATCCGGGAACGTCATTGCTGTCGCGTCCATTTGCAGGAACTTCATATCTGGACGGGTTTTGGCATTGAGTTCCAGCATTTTCTTTACAGCGATGGGGGATATATCTATGTTTGTTATATCCCTGAGGACAAAAAGTAAATACCAAGGTGAAGTTATTCATAGTGCCAAGATCTATTATTACGTGATAAGCTTATTGTTATATTGTGTAGTGACAACTTCTTACCGAAATCCGGTGTCGTACATATCCATACTCAATTTGGAGTTACCGCATCCCAGCATCAGAATCCTATCCGACGGCTTGATATATTTGTGGATCTGATCGCATAACTCCAGGTATTCGCCGTACCTTTGGAGTTAAAATATCTTTTAGTTGGCAAAAAACACATGTTGCTCGAGTGCTTCCCTTTCCCAAAAAGTACCGAGCATAGTAGGTCCCATTTACTTACCACTCGAAGGCCTTCTCACCGCGCTTCTTGAAGAACTCATTCCAGTAGTCGGTCTGTGCGAATTCCTCGCGAGTTTTGGGCAGTAAATTCATGGTTTCAACAACAATAAAAGGATGCAAAATATAAACAATAAAGCGGCAAAATGTGATTGTTCAGAGCATTGCCATTCGAATTGATGGGCAGTCAGCGGTGTGACCGGAGCGAACAAGTATCGGGAAATTTGCGAAAGCTATTATTAAATAGAAAATTTTGTTATACGTAACAGAGAATAAAATGTAAACATAAAGTTTTTAAATGTACTAGGAACTTAAATTTAATTTGGTAATAATATTTTACCTGTTCTTCAGCACCATCGATTCGATTAGTGTGACCTTACAAGGGTCAATCTGTGCGATGTGCCATTCACAGCGACTAGTCGACAGGCACTGATTGGACAATTTCTTTGCCAAAGCAAACTGCAAAGGGTTTTCTGCGCTTAAAAAGCAATTTACGCATCTTTTCCCTGGAATTTTCGCCATCCGCTGAGTGCCCAGTATCGGTCCCCATGTGAAAGAGTCCAGTGGATTAGAGAACGGCCGAGAAAACAGGCGAAAAGCGTGGTGAAAGCAGGTGGTGCTGTCAACGAAAAGGGGGAGGAGGTGGCTCCTCTGAAGAAATCGAATCCAATCGAGAGCCTAACCACTTGACAGCGAAATGGAACGGCTGTGAAGGACTTGGCAGATGCAAAGGAAACTGGCACGCGCATCCTCCGGACTGGGACAGGGATTGGATTTGAGAGCCGCGGCGCGGTGTAAATGCGTGCTGCCGTTGGCCTGATGCTGTCGCACGGTGCTGGTGGCATGGAGCCAGCGATGTCCCGCCCGGACTACGAGCAGAGCGCCCTGCACCACAGCTGTCTGCTGGTGCTGCTCCGCGGCGTGGGTCCATCGCGCGCACGCATCCTTCAGCGGGCGTTCGAGAAAGTGCGACGTGTCAATCACATCCGGGTCAATGGTTTGTGTTGCCCCTATCTTGCTTTTTTGCTATCTTTTTGGTTACTCATTGTTCTATCTGCCTTACAGACTCCTCTGGCCATCCTCGCTCCATTTGGATCCGCTTCGTTCACGATCATCCCGTGGAGCACAACGATTGGGGCGACTTTCAGACCCATCGCCGTCTGCTGGGACTCATCACTATTGGCAAATTCGATAGTCAAACAGAGCTCAATGAGCTGTGCCGTCAGCACGAGTCCCTGAAAGTTCGCTACGGGTCTACACTGTACGAGTCCCGTGCCATTTTCTTTGGACCCGATGAGCCGCCACTGGAAACCATTGGGGAGGTGCTGGGACCACCGACAGCTGGGGGACGGCGCCTTCAAGACGAATTCACAACGCCATCGAACTTCAAGGCTCAGGCCTTCTTCTATCGCGAACAGGATTCGTGTGCCGATCTCGAAGCTCGAATTGGCGACTTTGCCAGTGCGTTGTTTTGGGTGCTAGAATCACGACGGCTGGAGCGATCTCGCGAAAAGGCTGACAAGGTGAGCCTGTTGCTGGCACCCTTTGAAAAGCGGGACTTTGTGGGCCTAGACATGGAGTCGAGAAACAATAGGAAGAGGTGCGTAGGTCGTGTGATGAAGAACCTGGCAGATCTTTCGCTGCAAGCCGGTCTGGTTGACGACGCTTTGAGTTTGTACCACAATGCGAATGAAACCTTGAGGTCGGTGGGTGATTCCCTGTGGGTAGGGGCAACCGAGGAGGGTCTGTGTGCCGCTTCCGCAATGCTCTTGTATCCCCAAATGCGTGAAACCGAGACACTGCACAGAAACTCGTCGCTTCAGGAGGCGGGTAAGTGCCAGAAACATAATTAGATATATACATATTCATATTCCTCATTCTTCTTAGGCACCTCTCCTTTAAAAAACACACCTGAAAAGTGGCGTGCTAGCGACGCCACCAAGAAGATTAGCGCCAGCGACGCCACCGCTAATAATGTGGATTCCTGCCAGCCACAGCAGCGCGTAACCTCGAACTCTTCTTCCTGCTCATCCGTGTCTTCCCTGGTGACAACGGCGACCAATTCCTCCGCCTCGGACACGCCAACAACATCGTCTTCCTCCACTTCGACGATATCAGCAGCACCGATACCAGGACATCAAAGAAACGGCGATCTACCGGGCAACATCCTCAAGGCGGAGGAGATCACCAACTACTATCGGAAGGCCATCATCAACTACAGCAAGTATAGACACGCAGCCACTATAGAGACAGAGGCGGCACTGAAGGCCTCGCGGATTTGCATCGAGCAGAATCGTCCCCTGGATGTGGCCATGTTTCTGCAGAATATACTGTACATAAACCTGAGCATGAGCGAAGCCGAGCGGGTAAAGAGATTTGAGGTTATTACGGACCTGTACCAGCAGATCGGATACCAAAGGAAGGCAGCATTTTTCCAAAGACTCGCTGCACTCAAGCACGTCCAGCAGGGCAGCCAAGCGCCGGACTGGAATCAAAGTTACCGGCTCATGTTAGGCAGCTTTACGGGGTACCGGCTTTGTCTCGACCCGTTGGAAGTAATAGAAAATGCAGCCGGCTGGCCGGCGTTGCAAATCGATCTGGTCCAGACCCTCATAACGGCTGCCAGGCGTTTGGGACACTCTGCTTTGGCCACGCGGCACATGACCTTCTTGCTGCAGACTCAGTGGGATAACATGTCGCCAACGGAGCAAAGCGAGATGGCTGTGCAACTGCAGGTAAGTTAACAAAATAAGATGCGTAGTTAATTAAAATCGGTAAATTTCTTAAAGAATTTAAGCGCTCAGTGCGAGGGCTCTCCTGTTCCCTTGGTGCTGGAAAATGGCACTGTGATACCACCCGCCAATCTCACGGATCTGCCCTACTGCCTCGATCTTCAGGTTAAAGATTTGCCCGCTCATTTACGACCGCAAAGGATAAAGGTGGCCAAAGCGGATAGTGGGCCTTTCTTATTTACCCCCATACACTTTAATTCCGTTGACAGAAGAGACCAGAAAAAGGACAAAAATAAAATAGGTAAGATCCAGGTCACATCTCTGCGTAACAATACCTAACCAATTTCCATATTAGCTTTCCAGTGGGTGCAAAATGATCTTAGTGAAGTGACTGTGCGCCTGCGGAATCCCCTGCCCTTTGAGCTGGCCGTCACGGACATGCGATTGCTGACAAACGGCGTGGTGTTTGAGTCTTTGCCGCAGACTCTTGTCCTCCAGCCACATGTGCCCACGTATGTGGCGCTACATGGAACGCCAATTGAGACGGGGCAACTGGATCTGCAGGGCTACAGCACGCACACGCTCGGTGTGAAGTCAAACTGTCGGCTGAAGCACATGCGTGGACGCAGCTTTCCGCCAAACTACGTGGTTGATGTCATACCCGCCCTTCCAAGAATATCTGTGAAAACTTCGCTACCACAGACAGCGACGTTTAGCAACATGAACAGTGCGGATATCGTGGTGACCTCTGCCAGCTTGACGTTGTACAATGGAGAATCCTCCAGCTGCACGATAACTATTACTAATGAGAGCGCCACGCTGCCACTGGAGCACCTAGAGTTTAGTATCAACTCAAGTATTGAGCCGGAGCTGCAGCAAAAAATTTTCCAAATAGATGAGGAAGCCATCAAGGTAAGATTTAGGATCTTACAGTGAGTAAATGACTTCGATACCCTTTCCTTGCAGGCCAAGTTGCCAGTGCCTCCCCAGGGTACCATAGAAATTATAGTGGATGTTTATGCTGAAGCGGACTTCGTCTGTCCTCAACCACCGGCTTCATTGCATTCCGGCACTGCTCCTGGGGACTACGGTGCAGCACCACTATCGCACTACTCGAGCGTTTCCACCTCTGGGCATGCCAGCTTACCCTCGAGAGTTGGTTCTCCACATCATCGTCGAAATGAGCCACAGAATTCCAGTTTCCGATCGACCATTTCAGGCGGTCCACCATCGCTGGCTGCCTTAAGCCTGCAGCCTGGCGGCGGGGGAGGAGTAGGACCTTCCAGCCTTGGGTCTCAATATAACCAGCACATAGAGGCGCAAGTCCGGTTCAAGTACTCCGGCGGAGAGGCTTTGACGGCGGGCTACTGCCGCCAATGTGCGGTGTCCTTTAACCTAGAACTGTTGCCTAGCGCGCAGATTACAAGCTGGGATGTGCTTCCCGCAGAGGTGTAAGTGTAATCTTTTTGTTTTTCAAAGCAATTATTCTTAGTATTGTCTATAACATCTACAGAGCCTCCCAATTTTACCTGGTACTTGACATCTCCAACCTTACCGCTCAAGAGATGTCGCTCAACTATACGGACACCAAGAATATACTCATTGAGGCCAAAGAGAGCTGTCGGGTGCCCATTCCCGTGGATCGCTGCTCCCTGGAGAAAGTGGTGGCTGCTCGGGCAGCCGAGGTAGCTGAGAATCTGGAAAGGGGTATGATAATTCTCAGATAATTTGAACCCTCATTAACTAATTGTGTTTATCTTTCAACTAGAACTCTGCTTTCGGACGCAGTTGCTGTCGTTTAACGATGCTTTGAGCAAGCTCTGCTCAATTCACATAGCCGAAAGGGTGAAAATTAATTGGCTGCTAACGGGGACGGATATTCAGGGAATCGCCTCACTGCGAGGTATAGTTCTCTCCCAGTCTATGGTGGATTTGACAGCTGTGTCGCCTTTGGAGTGGGGTAAGTTGTTCGTAATCTTCTTTTCCGACTTCGTAATGAGCATTGCATTGCATCTCCAGCTATCAGCTTTCAAGACACGCTCGTGCAGCCGCACAATGAGATTGTGTGTACGGTGGGCCAGCGGTCGCTGCTGAGCATCCAGCTGGCCAATCAATCCCTGCAACCTCTTAGAAATTTGGTTCTGAGCATAAAGTTCTATCAGGATTACCTGAACGGAATGGAAAATTACAATTTAGAGACACGCGTGGCCATTTCAGGACCAAATAGGTGAGAATAAAAGAAAAATATTGAAACGAAATAGTTACATATTTAGACAATATCAACCATCTTAGAATTGCAATACCACTACTGGAGAAGCACGAGAAGAAACAGCACACTTGCTCTGTGATATTCTTTACCCCCGGACGTTTCAAAGCCAGCATCGAATGTACTAGCAATCCGCAGAAGCAGTTGGAGCAGCCGGCGTCACTACTAACCCGCTCCTGTCCGGCAGAAGCAGAGACTGCCGGCCAATCGGTCATGTTCTCCTCCAGCTATGATGAGCAGCAGCCGCATGTGTGGAAATTAATTCCGCCTATCGAGGTGACCGTCGTGGAGCAGTGAAATGTTACCTGTTGCTAGTTTAATTTCGTTATAATGTTTGTGTACGTATTGTGTATACACCCCCTACTAATCCCCTACTCTCGTTAAAATATTGATTCCCACGCCCTGTTACATCTGTAATCATGAAAAGCAATTGTTTGTAAAGAATTCTTATCTATATACAACATTTAACGCATAACACTGTATATAATTAAGCTGAAACACAAAGTAATACTGTACCCTAAGCTTGATAGAGAAAATGGCCATAACATAACATAACATCGTAGCACTCATAGTCCATGCCTATAAAACACTTAAATAGATAGCAAATGTTCCGCTCACTGGAAGCCACGCCAAGCATTATAAATTTTGATAACAAGCTCGCGTTTACAAAATATTTTTATACAAATACCGGGGCAATACATGTATCATTATGAACTACATATTAAGATTGTTGCTAAAGAAATTATGCCAATGAAATGTGTGAACTGTAACTGTAGTGTAAAAGCAATAAACTCTATTTGACGAAACATGGTATTGGGTCTCTCCTCCTCAGCCGAGTCTTCTTATCTCGTCCATGGTGAATCCGTTGCGGTTGAGCATTATGCAGAAGAGAACGTAGACATAGTAGCTTCCCGGGATAAAGGTCAGTGCCCCGATAATACCCAATGCCCACACCCGATCAGAGCGCTCCTGGCTCGTGTCCGTCATCCAGTTTAGGGTAGCGAAGGCGATGCAAACCTGAATGCAAAGACATCAGATCAGAAGTCCGAAAGAACAATGAAAGTAAGTGTGGGCACCGCATCAGCCATTACTACTCACAATGCCACCGATGAAAAGCAGTAGGATGATAATGATGGTTTTCCAGGGCACTGGACCTGGTTGCGCCGGTTCCGTCCACTGTTCATTAACGAATCCATCGGTCTCGGAGTGCTCCACGCCCTTGATGTATTCTCCAGAGTTTGCAGGTGACGCCCTCGTACCCCCCGCATTTAGGCGATGCCGCGACTCCGACTCGGTGGGCTCCATACTAGGCCTCTACCTGCTGGTCGATCTTGACCAGATGCCAATTTCAGACTAAACATTTTGCGGCGGGTCAATGTTATCAGAAAAAACAGCTGATGAGACTGCCAACCTGGGAAAAGTCAGCAAACACAGTAGAGGCTAAATAAGACCAAAAGCAATACGTTGAAAACACCAACTTTTTAAAGAGTTTGATATTTAATTTGGACAAATTTATTGCATGCCTAAACTAAATTTGAGTTTACTCGAATGAACTTGGATTTTTAAATTTTCATTGCACCGGTAATTTGGAAAAAAAGCACGCAATTATTTAGCTATCCTTTATGGTTGTTTTTGAACACCGATCTGCCACACGCTCGTTTTCTTCATCCAGATCGAATCCGTCGTGGTCCAACTGACTGGGAATAAATCCAGAGATCCAGGTCCACCCCATTCGCCTGCCCAAAAAGGTCTGAAAGTTCCGGCGCAGCTTGCGGTCAAACGGAAAGTGCTGAAGCTTAAAATTATAGCAAATGTAGCCACGGGACCACTGATCATAAGCCACATAAGCAGCTACGAATACGCCGATCCACAGCATGACGAATACCAGAGTAAACACCACCTCGTATCTATCCGGCAACTTGAAATACATTATCCTCATAATAAGCGAGTTCAAATAGACATTTTTAAATTCTGAAGTGTTCGGCGCGAGATCAGACAGCATAGAGAGCTGGTATCTGCCCCCATGTAGCACGTAAATAAATATAGATGATGACGTTAATGAAATCACGCAGCTTAGAAAAAAGTAGATGAGGAAGTAGAAAAAGTATCTATAGTTCTCGTGGCCAATGCAACATCCCGTGAAGAAGCAGTGATGATCTCGCTTCAGCACACAGACACCACACTTCCTGCAGTGGCGTGATTGGGGTGGAGCAAGAATAGCGCACTGGTCGCACTTGTGCCAGTCCTCACTGTGCTCTCCCCGCTCCAACTGCTTCTTCATTAGCTTGGGATCGATGCTGGGGTCCACCAGGATGCACATGACATAGTTTGACATCACATTCGAAAAGAGGAACACCGCCAGCAGCATCTGAAATACGTAACCAGATGACCCGTAATCCGACAACTCCGGCAGTATAATCTCCACCAGGACATAGAATATGGCGGGCAAGCCACATAAAATGAACACAATGAGAAATTGCTCCAACTTCTTTTTCGGCCAGATGTTCCTCAGCGAGCGCAACCTCATTGTAACAAAAGTATTTTGATAAAATTTTAAAAACACTATTACAGAGTGCCAACAACTGGTTTGGAAATATATTGACGGGATTTTGAATGGGCTATTGTAGCCTACACGATTTTTCAATGTTTTGTCGGCTTTGCTTTACCATTTGAAAGCCCACTTGCATTAGTGTTTCATAAACATCTTTTATTTGATTCTTTTTTAATTCGTCCACTTTTTTGGCATTATGCAACGGAGCTCATTAAAATGATAAAGATTATTTAAAGAATTCGTTAAAGAATATATTTTTATAGCCAGATGTACTATTAAGATAAAACAAACACAAAACAAAATCAAAAATATGACGATAAAGATTAAACGTAAAGATCAGTAATGTACATTAAATATGGTCTTCAATTTCTTCTGGTAAATTCTTCACGTAGATGTTCAATTAGGATCAGGTCTGGCTTAGTTGTCCTGGTGAAAGGCAAAGTAGCTCGCGATTATCAATTTCTTAACACTTTGCTTGACAATTAGCCTCAAAACATTGAGGTAGCTAAGTTTGTCCATAATGCCCTCAATTTAATGGAATTGGCCCACTCAAGCACTGGACATCCAGCCCAAAAACAACACAGACGCACCAAAGACACTAGAATAAAAAATAAACTAAAATAATTATTCTAGTGTCTTTGTTTGTACTTTGATGTTCAAAAATCGTTTAATAAATAAAATAATTTAAGCAGTATTTCTGAGACCATTAACTACTCCTTCGCAGTCTTTCAAAAGTCATCTATTTATTAAATATCAAACATTTGCCATTAATGCGTATTGTTAAGTTTATTTTGTACATATACATATAAAATCAAGTCTAGAAATCCTCCGTTTAGTTTATTCCAGTTGAGATATCCTGGGTTTCTGCAATGTTTAAAAATAAAATAGTTATTGTAGTATTTTGTAACATGAAAGCATGCAGCGACTAATATATTGAAATCAGATCTACTATCAAGATATATCAGTCATAGACATCAGTCGTCCCTATCTATCAATTTCATCACATAAAACGAAATTAATCTATACCAATCATCATACTTACATCTGTGAAACTCCTTTTTTTGTAGTTTTCAAGTCAGAGACATCCGAGTTTCTGCAATGTTTAACAATAAGAGTTATTGTAGTATCTTGTAACATAAAAGCACACAGCGAACAAAAAATATATTAAAATCAGATCTACTATCAAGATATATCAGTCACAGAAATCAGTCGTCCCTATCTATCAATTTCATCACATAAAACGAAATTAATCTATACCAATCATAATACTTACAACTGTGGAACTCCTTCTTTTCTGGTTTTCCAGTCAAAGATATCCGGGTTTTCTGCAATTTTTAAAAGTAAGTGTTATTGTAGTAATTTGTAACATGAAAGCACTCATGAACCAATATATTTAAAATCAGATCTACTATCAAGATATATCAGTCACAGACATCAGTCGTCCCTATCTATCAATTTCATCACATAAAACGAAATTAATCTATACCAATCATCATACTTACAACTGTGGAACTCCTTCTTTTCTGGTTTTCCAGTCAAAGATATCCGGGTTTCTGCAATGTTTAACAATAAGAGTTATTGTAGTATCTTGTAACATAAAAGCACGCAGCGAACAAAAAATATATTAAAATCAGATCTACTATCAAGATATATCAGTCACAGAAATCAGTCGTCCCTATCTATCAATTTCATCACATAAAACGAAATTAATCTATACCAATCATCATACTTACAACTGTGGAACTCCTTCTTTTCTGGTTTTCCAGTCAAAGATATCCGGGTTTTCTGCAATTTTTAAAAGTAAGTGTTATTGTAGTAATTTGTAACATGAAAGCACGCATGAACCAATATATTTAAAATCAGATCTACTATCAAGATATATCAGTCACAGACATCAGTCGTCCCTATCTATCAATTTCATCACATAAAACGAAATTAATCTATACTAATCTTCATACTCACAACAGTGCTTTGCCAATGGCATACCCGTTGGTCCCCGGAAGTCTCAAAGTGAGACTCTTTGGGCCACAGCTGCCACGCTGCCAAAGGGAATGGCTGGTTTTTCGTGATCCGTCCATATTTCAGTTTCTATATAACTTTCAGCTATTGAAAATATCATTTTCCTTTGCATTTTGCGGATAATTCTTGTGTTTTCTTTTGGCCATCGTCGTTATTTTAGTTTATATTTCTTGAACTGGGCAACACGTGGTGTGGCTCTAGAGTGACATGAAACAGTGACTGCTTCACCAACGTGACAAGAAGTGACGAGCAAAAAAATACTGGAATGGAAATGTTCTGGATTTTTTGGTGACTTTTGAGTGGCGCCCCGCTTTTAAGATTTATTTGAACCTGTCGACGATTTTCCAGTTTTTATTATATAAATAGATATTGCGATTCGGACGCTGCTACGGACACATAACTTGCTTAAAACATTTACAACTTCCGCATCCTAATTGGCCAACAAATTAAATTGCTTATTACTTATAATTTACATGGCAGTCAGTGACCTTTCATGTGACTAATCTGAATCAACAAAACTAATCTCACTCGATACAAGCCTGTCATAACTCAAAAATAGGGCATTATTATCAAGCCTATTTCCTTTTACTAAATACGATTATTGAGAGGCAAAACATCGTATAAATACCAATAAAATTGGTATCCTAAAAGTGGCCAATGCCTTGTTTTGTCAAATATTATCGAACAGGAATTTGCGAACAAGATTTTTTTTTATAGTTGTCTTAGATGCCCTTACAAAGTATAATCATTTTGGGTTCCGACAGTCTTGCATTAAGTGAGCTATCTGTATACTAATTGGGTCCCAGCCGACTCATGGGTCCTCTGTGGATGTGGTTGCCTCTTGCGCAAGCTGCTCCTGCTCTAGCTCCTGCTGCTGAGCCAATCGCAGACGCTTTTTGGCCTGGATGTCGGCCAAAGTTTGTTCGATGGAGCGCACATCCTTCTTGTTCTTGCTGGGCACGAATCCGTAGCTTTGGTTGGTCTCCGTCTTACGGGCCGCCTGCAATGCGGCCGACTCTCCGATGAGGTGGGCATACTTGGCCTTGTAGTTGGTCGTAGGCTTGACTTCGCCGGAGTCCTGATCCGCGGCTGCGGATGTGGACGAGGCGGAAGTTGCTGCTTCGGACGTGGAGGCTTCTTTGTCACTTTGCTCCTGCGCCAATCGGTCCCGCCGTCGCTCCGCGTACTCCTTGGCTATCTCCTCGTTCCAGCCGTCACCATTCCGACGGGCCGTGACCTCATCCTCGCCAGGAGCGTGCTCCTTTTTGTACACAACCGAATGTCGGTCCACATCCTCGCGGCCAAAGCTCATGGCAATAAAACCGCCATTTTCGGCTACTTCGTGGATCACCGAGCGATGAACCTTGTCCAGCGGCTGGAACTCGATGTATCGCCTGTCGTCCTTGGCGAATCGTCCCATCCGTTCGTCCACATACTTTCGGAATCGGAGGAGCTCCTCCTTCTGTTTGTTCTGCATCCGCTCCATCATTTCGCGCTGTTTCTTGATCAGCGTCTTCTGTTGCTCGTTGCTGGCAGGCGGCGCATCCATGGCGTTGAGTATTGAGTCCAGCAGATCCATTTTTCCGCCGTGTTTTCCTCGATTGATGCTGAGCAATTGGCGGATGTGCGCCTGCGATAGCATCGAAAGAAATGCGAGGAAATCTCAGTTATTCGGGCGGTTCGCTCTTTGTTGCCGTATTGTTGGGGACTTACCACTCTCTGGCGTTTATTATTAGCCCGTTGAGATGTTCGATTGCCGTTGATTTGCTTGTTTTGGGGGGGTTTAATGTAATTATAATTATATTGACAACCGGTGCTTGTGCACCAAATAAATTCTGCGAAAAATACTGAAACCAGGGATGGCCAACCAGGTCGCAATTGCCGTACTTCGGTATTTTCAAATGGCACAACAGCTGTTTACACTCGACGGCCGACTTGAAACCTAAATTCTTGAAAGATTTAAAATGAGATATTCAAAATGTTTTGCTTAAATCAAGTTATAAGAGCTAACACATAATGGTTATTTCAGATTTAATTGTTTATATCGTTTAGAAGCTTGTGAAATATATTGTACATACGATATTATTGTGAATATATTAATATTCAGAATAAGCAATGAATATTTTCTTAGTTTTTTTGACTTGCTTCCCCTATGTGAATAAAATAAACACGCCAACTACAACATTATAAAATTTTTTCTTGAAGCGCAGTGTACATAAGTTCAGAAAACGATTTGGCAGGTCCGTTGGAAGGCTTTTGCATTTGAAATACATTTTCCGCGTTAAATCGGCATAAATACCGTTTGAAATCTGGAACACGTGGTAAAATGGATGCGCAAAGGTCCACATTGGTCCATTGGTTCCGTAAAGGACTCCGGGTCCACGACAACCCCGCATTATCGCACATTTTTTCCGCCGCTAATGCTGCCCCAGGAAAATACTTTGTCCGCCCGATATTCATCCTGGATCCAGGAATCCTCGACTGGATGCAAGTGGGCGCCAATCGATGGAGATTCCTGCAGCAAACGCTGGAGGACTTGGATAACCAGCTTCAGAAACTTGGCTCACGTCTGTTTGTGGTGCGCGGGAAGCCCGCCGAAGTTTTCCCCCGTATTTTCAAGAGTTGGCGCGTAGAAATCCTGACTTTTGAGACAGATATCGAGCCGTACTCCCTGTCCCGAGATGCTTCTGTGCAGAAGTTGGCCAAGGCAGCGGGTGTCAAAGTGGAAACTCACTGCTCCCACACGGTTTACAACCCGGAATTGGTTATTGCGAAGAATCTCGGCAAGGCTCCAATTACCTATCAAAAGTTCCTGGGCATTGTGGAGCAACTGAAGTTACCCAAAGTTCTAGGGGCTCCTGAAAAGCTACAAAATATAACTACACCATCTAAAGATGAAGTGGAGCAAGAGGACTCGGCGGCCTATGATTGTCCAACGATGGAGCAATTAGTTAAGCGACCGGAGGAACTAGGACCTAATAAGTTTCCGGGAGGTAAACAAATAGTTAAAGTCCTGATCACAACTACATATAACAATATGGCATTCGTTTTGGTACAACAGGTGAAACAGAGGCCCTGCGCCGCATGGAGGATTCCCTAAAGGATGAGCTCTGGGTTGCCCGCTTTGAGAAGCCCAACACGGCACCCAATTCTCTGGAGCCTAGCACTACCGTACTGAGTCCTTACCTCAAATTTGGATGCCTTAGTGCGCGACTGTTTAATCAAAAGCTCAAGGAGATTATTAATCGCCAGCCGAAGCACTCGCAGCCGCCCGTTTCGCTCATTGGACAACTCATGTGGAGGGAATTCTACTATACAGTGGCGGCAGCGGAACCCAATTTCGATCGCATGATGGGCAATGTATACTGCATGCAGATTCCGTGGCAGGAGCATCCTAATCACTTGGAGGCCTGGACTCACGGACGCACTGGATATCCTTTTATCGACGCCATCATGCGTCAGCTGCGCCAGGAGGGTTGGATCCATCATCTGGCCCGGCATGCAGTGGCATGTTTCTTAACGCGCGGAGACCTCTGGATCAGCTGGGAAGAGGGACAGCGGGTGTTTGAGCAGCTGCTGCTGGATCAGGACTGGGCACTAAACGCTGTCAACTGGATGTGGCTATCTGCGTCCGCCTTCTTTTATCAGTACTTTCGCGTCTACAGTCCGGTGGCGTTTGGCAAGAAAACGGATCCCCAAGGGCACTATATCAGAAAGTATGTGCCGGAACTATCAAAATATCCATCTGGCTGTATTTATGAGCCCTGGAAGGCTTCGCTGGCGGATCAGCGGGCATACGGCTGCGTCCTGGGCACGGATTATCCTCACCGGATTGTTAAGCACGAAGTGGTGCACAAGGAGAACATTAAGCGAATGGGCGCCGCCTACAAGGTGAATCGGGAGGTGCGCACGGGCAAGGAGGAGGAGTCGTCTTTCGAGGAGAAACCGGAATCCTCCACTTCAGGCAAGCGGAAGGTGCGAAGGGCAGTCGGAAATGCCCCCAAGCGAAAACGTTAAAATTTAAATTTGTTCGCTACCTTATGTAAGAGGTAGGTAGATCTTAGGAACCTGTTAATATGAATTAAGGATTGTACAAATGTTTGATGTACTATTTTAGGTATAAGTATATTAACTTGTTGAATGTTACACTATTGAAATTTTCGTATATTGAGTACATGGTATTTGGTGTACATTGGAATGCTCAAGTTCAAGTCAATAGGTATAATAGAGCGACTTAAGAATTTGTTTAAACACTTGTATACTTGACTTGATATATTGATATATCAATAAAGCTATTGATCGGAATGGGAGTATGAGAATAGGGAATTTATTTATATTCTAGTAAAAAGAGAGTAAACATTTCAGCCTTGCCTTTAACTTCCATCACAATCGAGATTTGCCAGTTGTCGAGCTTAGCTGGGAATTTTAGTCATATCTACAATTTCGGCAACATAAGACCTTCCAATTTTTGTTCGTAAATAAGTACATTTTTTAAAATTTTACTTTACGGCTTCTGGTGTGATAGGTAGTTAGTTTCCGAACTTTATACACCAACAAAAACATGTTTCGCAATTTGTCGATGCTGAAGAACCAGTTGGCGATGCACCGATCCATTGTGGCCCGCCTGACTTCGCGCTCGAAAATGTCCACCGGTGTTACGTGCCTAACCATTAACCGTCCGCGAAACATAGACGGTGTTACCGTGATAGATATCAATATAAATGATATGGCCAAGAATGACGTGGAGTTCAATCGCAATTTCGTCAACTCGCTGACATTGATGGACCGTCCACATTTCCAAGAGGTGGGTGCGGATGCAGTTGAGTCGCCACCAGCAGAGAATTCTATTCTTGGAGACACCGTGGAGATCCTGCCACCTGGCGCACCCAGTTCCGTCATAGGCGTGGACGGCAACCCCATTGTCCCCATCGAGATAGATGGCTGGAATCAGGACGAGGAGGATCCCACCGTGCAGAAGAACGACAAGGACGTGGACATTGGCAACGATGACGAGTACAAGGCTGAGATGGCGCTGCGGGTGCCAGAGGTCAGGGAAGCACAAACCGAGTACAAGGGCATCAAGGTGAAGCTGCCGGAAGCGGCCAACCAGGATATGGGCACTTATCGCTTCCGCCGCGATTCAAAGGATCTGAAGGAGGTCGGCGACGACACGCGTCTTGTTCGCTTTGACAAATAGGGGAAACAGGTTAACATTCAACTAAACTAAGCATTCAAAAATTCCTTTCGATCATCTGGCCCACTTACGCTCGTAACTTCCAATTTTTTCCAGTTGTGTGAGGTTGACCATTGTAGGGGCAGTAGGTAGTAGGCAGCACTAGCATTGATGTAATAAAATTTAATCATGTATTCAGTTTATGGAAGAACTGAAATCTCGCATTTTGTTTGATCTAGATGGAAATGCGCGCATATGGACCCATATCACCATTCGATTGATTATGATGCGGACATGGCCACTAAGAACTGTCAGTTGGCGCCCGGTCACGCTTTAATGAATATCCAACTATAGACCACGACTACTAGTTTAACCCACCCATGCCCCATGCCCCATGCCCCATGCTCCATGCGCCCACATCCACTCTCCATATCACAAAAGATCGCTTTGTGGTCAGTGGCAACCGAATCCGGGGCAAACACTTCCCATAAATTGCATTAAAAGCGGGCCAGGAGCGAAAACTACTCGCAACAATGCAGCCGGACATAAACACGCTGCAAAATGTTTGTAGGCTCTAAACCAAAATTGAATTTGCGGTTTTGCTTGCGGGGCGTGGCTGTGGGCGTGGGTGTGGGCGTAGGCGTGGGCGCGGGCATTTAGTGGGCGGCGGGTGGTGAGGTGGTGTGTGCAGGTGGCAGCCTGCAAATAACTGTAAATGAAGCTAAAATGTGGTCAGCCGAATTGTGGATGTAATAAAAATGGCCACGGCTGTGCGAAATGAAAGTATGGTCAACAAGATTGATGATAATCAATATCAACAGTGCCGGAAACTCATTGCTGGAAACACTCGGAAAATCTATATATTGATATTATGCAATATATACTCGTATGTATAAACATTTCACGCAATTCTACACGTAGGCACTACAAATAGTAGCTTAGTAATAACTATACTCATCATGGTTTTCAGTGCTTTCACCTATTTCACTCAAATGCTCTTTAGTGGTCTCGCATTGCTTGGAGTTACGTATAAGGTTTGTCTGCTTAGTTAAGTTCGAAAAATTGTGGGCCATCTTAAGGGATTTCTTCTGGCGTTGGTAATACTGAAGACACCTTTTGCCCTTTTTCGGGTTTTTAACAATAATGTTGGAAATGAGGTCATCGATCGCCCCAATGCGTTTCTTAATCTTAGCTTCCAATAGCTGGCGACTTTCGTCGTAGATCTTAAATTCCGCAATGGCCTTCATTTTTTCTTCCATTCTACTCGACCAGCTAGTTTTCTCCAGTTTTCTTATCCACTGAGAGAATTCGGGATTGCGAACAGCTTGAAGTTTGTATTTGTTCACAAGTTCCCTTAGCTGATTCGTTGCGTGCTCATTAAGCTGCCCAATTGTAATGCCAAGTACTGAAAATATATTGCTTAAAAGAGTTACTATCTTGGGATATACTCGTATGTACGTACTGTAGCCAATATTTGCCAACAGGCATATTGCCATAAACTTCATATTGGTCATCCGAAATGCTGACTAAAGAGAATAGCTAATATCGGAAAGTCGACAAGGGCACAACAAATCGATGGATATGCTTTATTATATCAGGCATATCAAATAGGTTAACGTTTAATACCTAAGCCATGGAGAAACTCCTTCTGGTCCTAGTACTTGTTAAAAAGCATTATCGAATAAATTAGACCAAATAGGTGTCTATTAACAATTACTTTTGCATTTTCCATTGCATTGCTAAAATAGAATAGGGGCTGGAATTATTTAAATCATAAGCGAGATTTTATTTGATTTAGGTAAAAGTATTTATAATCAATAGTAGCCACCGTAGTAATCCCTTGCTTTCCGTCGTTCCCTCTTTTTATAAGGACATGTCCTACCATTTTCGAAAACAACCTCCTGTTTTCTTTCATTGGAAGATTTGTAGGCATTTCTAAGTTCATTTTCTTGACGTTGGTAGTATCCAACACATCTCTTGCCTCCCGCCCTTTGGGAAATCAGGGATCTGATCGTGGTCAAGCGTTCGGTAATTTCATCTTCAAGCCTTTGGCGAGTCTTATCGTAGCCCTTAAAATCAGATTCTGTTTCCATCCTTGCTTCAAAGCTCGTCTGGGCAGCAACATTGTTTATCTTTTCTATCCACCGGGAGAACTCGGCGTTTCCGGTGGCCAAGTATTTATACTTGCTCACAATATTTCGAAGCCTCCACGTCAACAGCCTGTCTGCTTCTTCATACTCCCTACTACTTAAGGCTGTGCAATATGTTATATTATCATGATTTTTTAGAGGCGGATATGCGGGAAGAACTCACCAAAGTGCAGATTCGCCAATACTAAGAGTGTTATTATCTTCATTCCGCTAACCAGCAAAGCCAACTGATACGGATATTTGGAATATTGCTGACTTATACAGCTTAAATATTTCATAAAAGGAGGTAGCAAACCGATTCGGCAAGCTTGATAGTTCTATACAATTGATTTTGTACACTCTTATAAATGCGGAGTAAAAAACCAAGCTATTAAATTCAATTCAAAAAGAAATCCAGAATATATTTATGTAGCTCATCCATCATGTTATGTACATGCTCGTTTAAAATCTCCGTTAAACCGATGGAGAACTGATAGACACAGAAATACGTGTAGACTTGAGTACTCGGGAAAACTCACTGCCATCGTTTGTGTCGGAAATGATGTGGTTGGTTACTTGCGGTCCATGTGCTGTAGTTGCTCTCCTGATGACGTTGGACATGGAAATGACGACTGGCTGCCGGAAAACTGACTCCTTGACCAAGTTTTAACCATAAATGTAACTACCGCAGTTAAACTTAGGCCCGCCGGAAGCAGGTCAGACAACCGACAGCAGACATCCGACTTCAAATACCAGTGGGGTTTTAAATTAAACAAGATAGAACGCTATAGTCGAGTTACTCGACTATCAGATACTCTCTACTTAGCTGCGAACGAGAAATTTCCGCTTTCCTTTGGTATATACATACAAATTGGCGTACCAAATAATAATTGAAAACAACATTTTCAAGTGTGCGGATGTGGCAGGCTTGGGCTGCTTTTGGGCGTTAGAGTGGGCGTGGCAGCATCAGCAAATAAGCTTGCGCTCTATCTAAACTTTCTTGCTTTTATAGTTCCTGAGATCCCGACGTTTCTACGGACGAATATATGTACATACCGGACGGACAGACGTACGGACAGACGTACGGACAGACGTACGGACAGACGTAGGGACAGACGTACGGACAGCCGGACGGACAGACGGACGTGGTCATATCGACTCGGCTAGTAATACGGATCAAGAATATTAATACTCTATAGGGTCGGCAGCGATTCCTTCTACCTGTTACATACTTTTAAACTAATCTAGTATACCCTTTTACTGTCCGCTTGTCCGTCTTTGCGGCAGTTTCTACGCAAACTTCTGTGTCAGCACTAAAGCTACAAAACTGCAGGAAACTTTCCCAAAAGTCTTCTTTATATTCCAGGTAGTTTATAAGTCGGAACAGGCGGATCCCAGCACTATATCATGTATATAGTATTCCTGTGGGAACGCATATGGCATAAGAACTTACGGATTAGTTTGAGTAGAAACGCACAAACGGACAGACTTGACGTAGAAAAAAAAGACGGTCGCATCTTCGAGGAAGCCAAAATTTAATTTTAAAACGTTGGTAAGCTAATATTTAAAGAACTTCTTTATATTCTGAGTTTTAATATTACCGTTTTGAAGCACTTTTATTACATTTACCTATTATTATTGGACTGCATTAAAAATAATCGATAAGTCACCCAGCCAAGTTGCATTCAGAGCAATCAGCTTCAAATGGACCGCTCAGCTGCCACGCCCGATCGGCCACTCCCTTTCCGCCATGCCCCCAAAACCGGAGGCCATCAACATCGTCATTATCATTACCGTTATCATCGTTGGTCGGCTGGCATTTCCGCTGGGCTCGAGAGTTGGCCAAGGGCCATTACAGAAGTTGACCAACTTTTAATACCCGCACTGGCCATGTTGCGCATGTGTAATCCCATTAAAATCCAATAAGTTAAATTATTTCCATTATTATTATGTGAACGCACTTTGTCGCCGCCCGTCCATCAGCTTATCCGCCCGTCCCCCTGATCCCACTCCTTTGTGTCCTGCGTGATAACTGTTCATGTGGGCGTTTATCTCTCCTGTGGCTTTTGTCCTTCGCTGCTGTTGTCCGCCCACCTCTACACTCAAAATAATATTCCCGAACTACCAGATTTTATTTATAATTTAAACCGTTGTTTCCGACACTACATACGGCACCTAGCGAATTTGGCTTTAATTGCTCATAACTGACGTAATCGACCGAAAAATATCAATTTCCCCCTTATTTCCATTGTAATCTTTACAAAGACTCGCCGTCCAAATTGAGTTGTAGGGTTGTGTAGAAAGATTTTATGAAAGTATTTTGATGAGAGTCTTCTTGGTTTTGGCCTCATTTTCAAAATCACTGGAATCAGTGAGCTCTGGTTAATTTATTATTCATAAAACTACTGAATATATTCGTAATATTATTTATTTTGAGCTAATTTGTTCCTTTTCGTCCATTACAATTGTACATGCGAGTTGTATTTGAGTGTATTGAGTTGAGGGTTTAAAATCCAGCGGCAGCACTTTTGACCAATATCTGCAACACTTCAAATTCTGCTGGCTGATTCTGTTTCATCTGCTGGTCGTTGTCCGAGTGTGGTCACGCCCCCATTTCCCGCCCCCTCGTTGTTCCGTGTTTGTTGTCCATTAAATTGCATTACGTTCGAGCAATCATAATGATTGCCATTGCCATTGCTATGCCATCGCCGTTGTTGTTTCCATTGTGTCGAGTAATTTGCGTATATTTTTTAATTACTTGGATGCTGGCTTCGAAGCTTTAGTGCGGCTGGGGTTTCGATGGGACTTAACCAAGATAATAGATTTCATCAATGGGGCATCCTCGGAAGATTCTGGATAACAAGAAACTCATTCTGATACTTTAAGCTCAAAATCGGGTGGATAATAAACAAGAGAGAACGATATAGTCCAGTTGCCTGACTATCAGATACCCTTTATTCTGCTAGTGTAAGTGCAAACATGAAATTTTTCAACTGTTTTCTGGCATATTGATAGAAAAACAAAATAGAATGCTTTAGTCGAGTTCCCCGACTATCAGATACCCTTTACTTGGCTAGTGGAAGTGCGAACGAGAAATTTCATAATTTTCTGAAAGATCGCTAAATATTGCGAATAAAATTAAATATAAGAAAAACAAATTTTGCAAAAGTGTTGGCGGTACGATTTTTGGCAAACCGATAGAAATGTACTAAAATAGACTAATAAAAAAATATCCAAACATTTTTCAAAAATGTGGCCGTGGCAGTTTTTGGCGGCTTGTGGGCGGTAGGCGTGGCAATCTGCGTGCTTAATCTCAACTTTATAGCTTTTATAGTTCCTGAGATCGACTGTTTCTGTGACGGACATGGCCAGTTCGACTCGTCTAGTGATCCTGATCAAGAATATGTATGTATACCTTATAGGTTCGGAAATAGTTTTCAACGAATTTAGTATACCCTTTTACTCTACAAGTAACGGGTATAAAAAGACATAGAAGCAAACATATTTATTTCCATTACAAAATATTAATTCTGGGTTATTTAAATGGTTCAATTCTTGTGCTGTTTCTTATACTAGTCAGAAAAGTTACTATAGTTTCTATTATTTAAAATCGCTTTTGGCTTTCCTATTATACTTCCTTCATGTGTTTTAATAACCTTATATTCACGTTGTTTTAGTACCAGAAACTATTTTGACCGAGAAAAATGGATTTTAACTGGTCCATATAAACCAGATATTAACCAGAGTTCCCTTCTGAAAATATATAATTGAATGGGTATTACAAGAAATGGAGAATCTGACCGGACCCAGCCCTTTAATAACTCGCCTACAATGGCATCGCTAATGGCCAGATCCACTGGACGGATGCAATCATCATCAATATCCAGCAATCAATACTCGATGAGCCAATCGAAGGCAAGCCAGACCATAAATGCCTGTGAGCCACTTGAAAGCCATCAAAGCTGTTATCTAATGGAATTCTTAAACTTTTGCTGGTTATTTTCCTTCACCCCCAGCTCCCCATTTCTGCAACCAAAGGATCCATAATTAAACATGCAACGCATAATGGAGCTCTAATGGCTAATGAATGGGTGGGGGACTGGGTTGTTTTGGGTGGCTTGGGATTGGCATTGGGATTGGGATTGGGACTGGGATTGCAAAGGGGAAGGAGATGGAATGCAAGATGCCAGACGGTGTAAAATTAGCATTTTTCTCCAGAGAAAGCAACCGCCGCGGCAATGGAATTCAAAATGAACTCATTAAACTTGACGGCGGCCAACGCGTCGTATACGTAATGGGCCAAGATCTCGCCAAAGATTAATGATTTTCCCAGTGACAGCGAGAGGTGAAGAGATGGAAACGTGAGATATACATACATCTCGGGGCTGGCGAGAATTTCCATGCAATTATTTCCATATCAACTTCAATGCGCCGTGAAAATTCTCGCTCATCGCGAGCAGCAATGAAAAACCGATTTGCTGTTGTGACAATAGTAATTTTTCACTCGCTTGCCTTCATTGTCCGAGTTTAACCGATGGCGCCACTGGCACTGCCATTGACACGGCCACAGCCACTTCCTCAGCGCCTCAGTAACTGGGATAATCAGAGGTTCTCCTCGCCGGGACTTGCCTCTGAATTTCATTTAAATGATTACGGTTTTCCATTTCCCATTTCCCTTTTCGCAGTTGGCGTTTTGTGTTTATTTCTGTGCCTTCGGCTGGCGACCATCATCACGTGAGGCATACATTTTGCATCAAGCCGCATCAAGTCGTCTTTTGGGTATATTTTCACTCCATTGGCAACTGGTTCGGGGCTCGGTGATGACCAATTGGCTTTATGACCCATTCCGACACACTTATTTATGTTGGTCCTCTTTTACGAGCCCCTTTCATTTGGTTAATCAATTTCTGTTTGCGTATTGCGCGGCGAACAGGCCTAAAACAACATTTTCGCAGCACTCAAACGGAGCATTCAGCTGATACTATACACGGAAAAATGTGTTTACAAAACACCCACTTCCTACACCCTGAACGTAATTTGCGACTCTAGTTCTGAGTTCAAGTCCAAACTCATAATTTTACATTCCAGATCTACGTTCTGAATTACTCTAGCTACTTCTTAGTCATATATTATGCTGCCTAAATTAGAAATTAGAAATTAGAATTAGAATTAGAAATTATTAGGAATTCTCAAAGGAAGCCCTAGTTAAGTGTATTGCTGGGAAACATAGGAAATAAATTAGCTGGTGGCAAATTAATATTATATATATATTAATATGAGACTATCATATCAGCATACAAGAATTTTATATACACACATATAATATACTACAAAGTTTGGTTTAAAATATAGCTCATATGAATATATTTTTGTTTTGCGTTTTGACTAAAAACTTGGCACATATCAATTATGCAAATTTATTTCTCGCTTTTTTGGCCTCAACGCAATGCCCCCAAGTGTTTCGAAACGTTTTTATAAATTCATTAGAAAATAAGTTTCATGTAGACCGCATGTCCTTTGGATCCTTCCCCTCCCGCATAATTGGATCTCCTCCTCAGCAACCAGAGCTAAAATGGTTACAAACTACGAAATGATAAGTTGAAAGTTTAGTTAGATTAGGCTAAAGAGGTGTGGGGAGAAAATAGGGAAATAGTTGTGCAAGAGCTAACATGTAAATAAATGTATGTTTAAATTTAAATGCAAAACGGAGCTAACGAAATGAATATTAAATATTAAATACAAGTATAGCTGAAAACTAAATTTCAATCAGCGAATGAAGGGCACTTATGAAATACAGCTAATATAATATATAAATAGGACTCGCGACCGCAACGCAGACGAGATACAAAAGTAAGTGCAACATTTTTCGAAATATCCGCTGTTTCCCCAACAGCTCGCAGCTCTTTTGTTGCAAGTTCAGAGCGACCGCAGCCAGACCCTAAGCATTGGCCCAAAAGTGAAGAGCCAAGAGCCAGGAGCCAGGAGCCAAGAGCCAAGGATCGAGGAACGCAGGACCAGAGGACCAAAGGACCTGAGGACCAGAGGACCGAGGACCGGTCTCTGTCCCGGTGATGGGGCACTGAGTAATATTTATTATCACAAAACATTTGTGCAAATGTCCTGCTCGCATAAGCAACGATGCTGTCGGCCAGTCCTTGGAGAACATTTATCTTATTATCTTTGCATATAGCGGCAGCAGCAGCAGCAGCAGCAGCAGCACAAAGTCGCATAAATAAGACTCAGCGCGGCAACAACAATGCGATGATGAGCAACATTAGGCAAGGACAACAGCGCAGGACGAAGGATTCAGCAGGGCTCAGGGAAAACCAAAAGTCAAGTCAAGCCAACAGACCGCAGAGACAACAATACAGGGGCGGAAAGTCGAAATTTTTGGCAAGCCCTTGCCTACATGCCAGTTGGAAATGGACAGGGGAGCAGCCGCAAAAGTTGCTCATACGCCCCGTGCCCCACCATTTTGTATTTGATTTGCTTTGCTTTACCCATGACACACACTCACACACGCACACACTCACACACACACCCATACAACACTCACAATGGCAACATGGCAACATGGCAACTTTCTGCCTGTGGAAATTTTTTAATTGATTAAAGCCGCATTTGCATTGCAGCTTACAAGAAGCTTAACAATTTGCGTGCTCCCCCATATTATTTTTGGGGCTTTGGCGTTCATTTGGTTTTATTTTGGCTTGCTGTTTACTTTGCAAAGTTGCAGCTGCATTTGTTGTTGCGATTTCCTTCCGCATTTGCCAACTTTTGGCCAATGCAACTACAATAATTAAAAATGTGCCCCAAGCTAATGGAACTCGTTGGAATGTACATCTCTTATGAAATATTTACACAATTCCCCAATTCCTAAGCCTATTTCTAGGCCTTGCAAATATAAAAATACCTATATTTAATGCAAAATGTTTTTCTGGCTATGGCATAAATGTGAAAAATATACTTTTGTTGGCCAGGTACTTATACTGTTTGGTTTGCCAAGTTGCTAATTGTCAAAGCAATTCTTTAGAAAGCTACTCATTTACTCCAGGTTTGGTTTATTTTCCCAAATGGATTTATGATTTAAATAGAGATAATATAAGGACGGAAGCAATACCTACGGGCAGCCCATCTGCAAAAGTGTTTATTGCCAGTTTTTGTGACATTTTTTGAGAGCACCAAGAACAAGAAAAGGTTCTTCCGAATTGCCCACGGGAATTGCAGCTAAGGGGAACCCGGCTCTCCTGGGTTCTTTGGCTGGGTCTAAGCCAATCTGCTGCAAATGGAAAAATAATAAAATCAAAAGGCCAAAGAGGAAAGCAAGCCGTGGCAAACCGAAACACCAAAAAGCCAGCAAGCGGGCCCACAGAAAACCTCGCAATAAGCCAAATGAAAACTTGGATTCATCGCAGTAAGCAGGTAGAGCATTTCCTTGTGGCTGGCCCTGATTTTGGACCATAAATAAAGGTTCCGATTATTAAGGCCGGCTGTAAACTTGTTTAGGTGTTGCCCACAAGAGTTTGCATTGATTTTTGAACGAGTGGTCATGCAAAACGAGTCCAAGTCTCTATGATAGAGGTACCTAAATACATCTAGCTATGCTTTAAATCTATTTTGCGCAGACTCAAACTCGCAAAACCTCTGGCCAGCAACAAAAAACAAAAACACCAACAAAACATCAACTATGGAAAAAGCAGTAAAAACATGTCGAACATGCAAAACATTTGGCAATTTTATCTGCGTTTCTGCTTACATTATTATCATGGTTGTTATTGCGCCATTTTACTAGACAAGTTTTCGGCATTTGCTGTTTTTCAATATTTGCTGTGGTCGCTGCAGTAATATCATATTACTAGGTACTAAGTACTACTATAAAATATAAATTTACCTAACTACTATTCGCAAAGGAGGCGATTATTATGTAGCAACATCAAATGTTTGAAAATATTTAATACTATCATCACTCCTGTTTGATTAGTAAGACTATTTGAAGTAAGCTAAGCATTTTTAGCCTCAACAGAAAGAGAATAAAGTGAACACTTTGAATTTCCGTCAGTTTTCTTGACTGCAGATTCCCATTTTCGCTAATGCTGCGTCGATTTTTCCGCGCCATTCGAGCGATTTCCATTATCAGTTTTGTGTGTTGTGTGTTGTGTGTTGTGTGCTTTGTGTGTTGTGTTGGGTGCGCTTCGCTACTAATTTTGCCGCATGTTCATGAACCAAAAAATTGCTGTTCCCATTGGCAATCCCGAGTGCCACGCCCCCTGCATCGCTGCAGTTCGCCCCCCCCCCCGCTGGCGTACGCGGCGTATGCGTGTTGGCCAACTTGTCGCTTTTGTTGTTGTGGGTTTTGTTGTCCGACAGTTGGCAGGAAAAATATTAACGATGCCACAGCGCTTTTAAAACACACATACCTACGTACATCTATCTACACACAGTGCTGCCTTTTTTTTTCGCGTTTGGTGGAAAATATTTACAGTGCTTTAACCGGTATTCTCGGTTGGTTATGTTCCTGTTTTTTCCGTTGTCGTTCGCACAGTTTTCAACTATTTTCGTAATTGCGGCGCATTGTCGCTGCCATTAGTTTCCCTCACTGTTTTCCCCTGCTTCCCCCTTTCCATTCGGTGTTTATGGATCTTTTTTCTATTTATTTATGTTTGAAGTTCGTACTAACTATGTTCGAGGATTTATGAATTTATTTTCGGTGCTGTATAATTGAATTATTTTTCGACTGCTTCCCATTGCAGTTTTTCCAGTACGTCTTTTTTACGTCTATTGTGCGTCTTTTTGGCTTTTAAAATTGGCAGTCATTTGGGGTCCCACTCAATAGCCCACGAAAACGATGATGAAATATAGCAAGTTCCCAATTTTGGCTTGTGGGATCCATCCTCAGGGAGTAATTGAAATTCCATCGTTCTAGCGATAGGGGAGAGCTGAACCATCAACGGACGTTGGGGAAATGCACGATAAGTTCTTCTGACGTGGCCAATCATTTGGCTCGAATCCCTCCCTGCTTCTCCTTGGCCACCGACGCTTTTCTACGTGTTTCGCGTTGCAATTTTCAGCTGAGCTCATGTGCAAACGAGCAATTTTCGTCAGCCTGAAAGAAGAAACTCCGATGCAGCCTGAGTTTGATTTTGAGCTGCAGATGCAGCTTGCATTCAATCAGCAAAGCTGATCGACAATTGAATGCAATGCGATTTGTGCCGACAGAACGATGCAGGGCCCTGAGTGTTCTGTCCTCACCAGCGCATTCATTTTCCAATTAGGGGACGGGTGGCGAGGACTAATTGGTTCCTCTTAATGGGTGATAGTGAACTACGAGTAGTCTGCCTTTTTCTCAGCTGCACAGGAAAAATGTGGTACTTGAGAATAATATTCGGGAAGCTTGTAACATTTTGGGATACTGTGTGTAATTACAATTAGCGTAGCGCATTTTTGGGTTGTCGAAAATATCTTTCAGCTCACTATCTTTGATAGTGATCACTAAACGCACGTGTAAGCCTGTACAGCTTACCTATTTGGGGATAACTGGCAAACCTGGCTCGAAAGAACTCAGCTATGCCGCTCTGCCTAGGGCTTTCTGCACTGTGGCCTCCGCTCTTCTCCGCCCACATAGTTCTGAAATGTTAAAGCTCCCACATTCCCATATTACGCATACGCCACGTGGGCTGCAGCAAATGCGCGTGTGTTGGTGCGGCGCTCTGTGGCGCTCTGGTTTCGTTGGGTGCCAGCGATTTTGTTATGGGCTGCGATGCGGTTCATTTGGTTAATGCACCTCATCTGGGTCAGCCTATTATTCACGGTTGCATTGTATAATGTATAATGACAATTCCTCCGAGTGGTGTGGTGCGCGTGTGTGCGAGAGTGTGTGCACAATGCTGTTGTGTGCGTGCCTTTGTTGCCTGGCAGGCTTTTTGTTTTTGAATACTAAACTTTCGATGGCGGCGGCTTCGTATCTCAAATGCCGAGAGATACGACAACCACCTGCAACTCATGCCATTTTGGACAGAAGACAAAAGGTGTTGGTGCGACAGCCGCACTAAAGAGCTTAAAATGTTTACGGTACTTAATTGCATAATATTAACTTAATTCTCGGAGTTTTTGTGTGTATGAAACTACATACTTTAAAAAGTGTATACTAGCTAGTTTCTGTTTGCTTCGTTTCCAAAAGGCAGTTACTAATATATGAGAAACTGGCTTCCCGGAATATTAAATGATGGCAAGGAAAATGGAAACGAAATTTAAAATAACTACTAAAGTAATAATTAATTGGTAAGGTAAGACCCTTTTCAGCTTCTGCTGGTGGCACCTTACATACGCGTACATACATGCATACATGCATTTTTCCAGCATCAGGCTGTATATAGTATATCGTTGTTTATGAGCGCGATGAGCGAGCCATTGTGTTAATGAAATTTCGCGGCCGCGTGGGCCAAAAAGGGCTTTCAATAAATAAAAGGGCGGGCAGTGGTCGAGTGCTCGGGCATAATTACGCGTTAAAAAATTACAATAATTTTTAATTAACATTGCGAACGGGCTGCACTTGCAACCAGGTAAATGAAAGAAAAATACGAGAGGGCTATTTATAATGGCGCATTATGCAAATGCACTTGCTTGCTGGGAAAGCAGGCAGAAGCAGAAACTTGGGAAATGCTGGAAAAATCAAAGAACGAATGTACGTGTATGTAGATAAATGCAATTAAGTAAATGTGTGGCTTAATAACGTCTTAGGAAACAAAGCAAATGTGGGAAATCGAGGGAATCGGGACTTGCCATTTGGGACTCGGCCGAGATTGCAGCTGCTCGAGGATTGCATTTCCACCACTCAAGGGAAAGTCCTTTTTCCTTTCCTCAATTGTCAAGGAGCACTTTCGAGTCAGCCACGCCCCGCACTAATTTTATCTATTTCTTGCACTTTGGCCAAAAAGCAATTGTCTTAGACAACGTTTCATCATCGAGGCAGACGTCGCCGCCCTCGAGTGGAAAAGGGCGTGGAAAACGGGGTGGTGGGTGCCAAGCGGAAAAGTGGAAAACTGCGGGTGGCGAGGTGGTGAGGTGGTGAGGTGGTGAGGTGGTGAGGTGGTGAGGATGGAGCATGGGCGAAGGGCACTTGAGCTTGAGCTTGTTGAAAATCAATTTCTTGCATCATTGTTTGCCAAGTGAAGTGCACTGGAAAATTTCTTCGTAGCCGGCAGAGCAGGGCTCCACATTCTGCTCAATCCTCGCTGCGATTTCTCCTGCTGGCTGTATTAAAAATCAACGTATATTGATGCATCCATCGAGTGCAAAGCCAAATGAAAGCAATTAAGCTGCTCAACTTTTCGACTCCGCTCACAGGGGGGAGGGGTTCGGTAAGATGGGCTGGAAGAGGTGCTGCGAGGGGGGAGGGGGGTGGCTTAGTGACCCCTGCTGAAGGACGCATTTTCTTTTCCCTGATTACTTTTGGCCAATTGCCGTCGTTGTTGCTGTGGCCCCAGAGCCAGCATCGAAGTTGGCTCTAACGAATCGTAATAAAGGAATTAGCCAGGCCAAAAGTCCTGGTCATGTGAGGCTCCGAAATCTCTGCTTTCCACTCGCTCCAACAATACCTGACATAGTCAGGGTCACTCGGCTATGGAAAACGGGGGCGAAAAGTTATATATAACATAATACTTAAACTTAACTACTTAACTTAAACTTGACTTAAGGTTTTCTAAGGCAATGACCAGTTTTACGCCTAAAGTTAATCCTCTTCAATACCAACCTACTGACAATCGTGAAAAGTGTAATTTCCCTAGCTATAATACCAGAGCTCGTTTGCCCAAGAGTATCTTATCTCTCATCATCGAGCTTATCCTTTTTCCAAGGCTGCTTTGTTATTGCTGGCACCGCCATTCATTTCGTTGCACTAATTTGAGGAACACAAGCGCCAATTCCTTTTCGGGAAACAAGCGAACGGACAAATTTGCTCTAGACATCCTGTTCGCCGTGCCCGCCTCATCTTCTTCCTTTTAGTCCTGGGCGAAAAAGTTGTAATTCTATTTTCAAAATTCGTTTAGTCCTCTGTTTGTGCAAGAATACGTTATTTTCTTTGTGTGCCGAACCCCTGCAAAGGTCCCCCGTCCTATCCCTCGAAACACGAAATGAAGTTGCAAACTTTTCACTCTTTACTCATTTCTGTTTCTCCATTTTCGTTCCCTACCCTCGGATGGGTGTATCACATTTCACATGGACTTCGAACATTTTCGAGCACTTCGTTCGAACATTTTGCTCATCACATTTATAGGGATAAAAATCCAAAAATTCCATTTTTAATTTACTAATAAATGGTTAGAAGAAAACCCTTATAATGCTAAATCTATTTATTCTTGTCTAAAGCTTAAATATTTATTTCTTAATATATTTAAGGGTATTTCAGCCAATCACAATTTAACACACTTCGGTTTCCTGTTGTTTCTCCGATTTCTTTCTGATTTTAGTGGGAAACCTTCGTCTAGTTTGGCCAGTGGATTCTCGCCAGGTGGTTCCACTGGGTGTTCCTTGGGGAGTTCCGTGGGTGGTTCCATGGGTGGCTCCATGGGTGGTGCGACAAGCGTGGGTGGGTCGTCTCAACCGCCGCTGTCATGTCATCATCATGTTGATGAAGCAACCGGATGATGAATGGACGTGCGCCACAGTGGAGCTTCAATTGATGCAATCAGCGTAAAGTGACAGTTTTTTTGCAGCCACCCATTTTTTTGGCTCGTTTTTCGCCGTCCTAAAGGCTTGGTGTTCTTGGTGTTCTGGTTGTTCTGGTTGTTCTGGTTGTTGTTTCTGGTGGATTGTGTTGCGTGTCGCACGTTGTTCGGCTTGTTAGTTGTCTGCGTTGTTGTGGTTGTCACTGGTTATTTGACTGGCGGCTTGATGAGTTCGCTGCAATTCGATCTGAGTATTTTTTGTCCCTAATCATCTGCAGATGAGGGATTCAGCCAGCTCCTGAGATTAAACTCAGTTAGCAATAGAATTTCGAGCAAATTAAAGGCTATTTTTACCATTAGTTTGATGGCGAGCGGAATGTTATGCAAAAATTGTTCCGTATCATATAGGTTTTTATTGCAATATGCTTAATACCAAACCATTTATCCAGCCATATTATACAATATTTATTTCCTTCAAGGCTGATCTTAGCTATCGATGAAGCTATCTTTCATGAAGAACAACCATTGCTCGCGACTGGACATATTAGAGTGGACCAAAAACGCCAATCAAATCAACTGCTTGGCCAGCCAGACGAACTTTACCTCACGAGTATAATCAGCTCCATTATCGGAAAGCAGGATAAACCAGGTTTCTTCTTCATACGTGTATTGCCAACGCAATCGCAAAGTATGAAAAGCTTAAAAAAGTAGTTATATTGCTTGACCAATGGTCTTTTTCTGCTGCCTCCGCTATCTGCAGGACAACAAATTCAACTTTTCTGTGCGATATGAAGAAATAGAAATTGCCTTTTGCCCAAATACACGCTGGTGGAAATCGCAATGGCAGCCAGGAGCAGAAGAAACGGGGACAAGCAGCACAAAAAATGGAAATTAAGTTGCCACAAAAAAAGCAGATATTCAAGAGGCATGCGGCAGTCGGCAGTCGGCCTGAATAAATGCCCGAAATCAGCATAATGTAATGGAAACAATTTTTATGACAACAGACCAAACGAATCCAACGTGGCCTGGGATCGAATGGAGATGGTATGGCACGGGATGGACTCGAAATGGCCACGGCCATGGCCATGGGAGGATGTTGTCTTCCTGGGGCACTGAATCAAGTCGCTGCTTCGGGTCCGGACCAATGTCAGCGTAAAACAGACAAATTAGCATTTTTCCATTTTCCGGACCCGCCCATTTCGAGCTGCCCGCCGACTAAATATTTGTTCGCCGACCGCAGCTCAGGGAATGTATATATACATATACTTATAAAAAGAGTGACTGGTAAAATAGTTGAGTTGAGTTATTTTTGCAGCTGACCTAATTTTATAATGGAAAACTTGCGATAAGTCGGACTTCACAAAAAGCGCGCAAAATGGGGGAGGCGAGGGATCTGATACACTTACAGATGGAACATGTTGTATAATATAAACTCGCTTCAAGCTCGAAAAATTGTACTGGTGATTTCTGGTGATAAAATGCCATAAAATGCCATAAAATGTCAGGGGGATAAATAGTTTAAGCACTTTGAAAATTGGTCACGGCAGCGTTGCATTTTTGGAAAATGTGGTTCTAGAAACTCGATATGTTTTAACACATAATGGAATTCACCTCCACGATTATGATAATGGGGAACCAGTTCTTGTAGTCCAGACTCCCCTTATAAGGGGGATTGGAAAAACTACTGAAAGGGCGACGACAAAAAGTGGATGGAGGTGGAAGGGGATTTAAGCCGAAGATGATGATGGGATGGTGATGGTGATGGTGATGGAGGAGATGTCGCTGCCGGCAAATAAATAGCCGCTTGGCCTTTTCATTTCAATTCATTGCATAGAGCGAGCGAGATGGATGTAGCGGTGCGACAGGGAGGGCAATAGGCGGGCAAATAAATCTCTTTGTGCGGACCTGAATTTAATTTCCACATGCTCATGAATAATTTTCAAATTTTCAAATTCAGTAAAACGTGAAGCGTACTTCCGACCACCCCCCTCCCCCCGCAGGCCACCGCCCGCAAGGAGGACGTCGGCGACAGGGAGCGGCACTCATCTCAGACTCAGTCCTTTTAGTCCTTTTGGGCATAAAAAGTTATGTCAGCAGAAGATATATGGCCATATTAGGAGGGCCCGCAAATCCGCCCCCACCATCCACCTGCTGAGATTTTAGCCTTCAAAGTCCTTTGCATGAGTTATTTGCCCAGGATTTGCAGCGGGAAAAAGGGGAAAACGGGGAAAACTGGGAAAGCGGGGAAAACAGGGAAACAGGGATCCGCCCAAAATCAACTCGAATTCCTTAAATGCGAAAAATCCCTTTATTATTTCTACGCTTTTTTGCGGTTTAAAAAACTGCTGCCATAAATAACATCCACTTATTATATCTTTAATGGCTCTCGGGAACGACCGCGCTCGGTTCATTTAAAATTATTTAAAATACTCACCATTAAATGGGAAATATTTCATGTGGCACTTCAATTAATGCGAATGTTGCGAGTGACAAAACAGCGATAATTGTATGGCTGGGAGCTTCCGCCGTGTGAATCAGTTTGAATGGCCGTCCAGACAGGTGTGATCCATAACTATAAATTAGGCTCGATTTAATGCGGAATCGGGTCGATTAAATGCGTTAATTGGAAGCAAATAGTTGGCAGTTACAAAACCGTTACAGTATATTGCAGATAATGACCCACTTAAAACAACGATAAATGACTACAATATCATATCTATTACTACTTCCCTAGTTTGCAGTGGTATGGTTATTTAGTGACTCGGTGACTTTTATCCTTTGGTTAATCCTATTGCATCTCAAAACAACTGGAATCTCATTCTCATTCGCATATATGTGAATTTAAAATATCAGGACGCCTATAGTTTCTAAAGGACTTCCCTATTTATTCAGCAGACTGTCAGAAATGGTATTTCAATAATGTTGTGCACTTTTCGCGTCAGAAAATTCATGAATATCATAAGTGCTGCGAACAAACTTGGTTAATGAGAGTGCGTTTTCTTTAAGTTGAGTAATTCGGTTAGCCATAATGGGACTTATAATGATGGTAAATTATCGAAAAGTGGGTATATCATTTTACTCACCATTTTTAAGGATCTAGTACCAAAGTGGGACCCGCAACAAAGCACTCAAATATTTACCTCTTTAACATTAAACTGTTGGCCAAAACACACTTTAGTTTGGATTCCGAGGATTGTGTTCCACTTTGCTTTGACAAGTGGGCATAAAATAATACTCGGCAAAATGAGGCAAAATATTTATGAACCGCTGACGTCGACGGTCGGTAAAATAAGAAAGGGGAAAATAAGCAGGCGGCCAAGGGAGAAATGGGGTGCGTTAAGCCCACTTCAATGCATTTATTTTGAGAATTTCATTTATCAGCGAACTCCTCAGACGTCAGAGCATCTGGAAAAGCCCCTTTGCCCACTGGTTCTGGGAAATCAAGGACCACCGAGAAGCTTATCGTGGCAAATCCTATTGTCGTCATATTGACATAACCGCACAGCCATCCGCACCCCGAGTGTAATCCTCCACTGGAACCACTTCCCCGTTTATTCTGTCGCGCACCACCAACCATCCGTCTTCCTAGAAATTTGGTAGTGATACAACTCGCCACCTTCCTTCGTCCTTCGTCCTTCGTCCTTTGAGCCATCCTTGCTTTCGCTAGGACTCTTTGAGTGTCGAAGTGGCTGTGGCAATCCCACTTGCAGATGTGGCACCTTCGCTACATTTGTCTAGTATCCGAAGAATGCTTTTTATGATTTCGAGCATGGACCCTTCTCATTCTTTAATAAATTAATACAGTTCTGCAAGTATATTTCATTTTCGAAAAAACATTGGCCACCGCTTTGCCTTAGTAGACTCCTTTCTGGTAATTTCTGCAGCCTCCCCTTTAATCCTTGCCGGTGGAGATACTACCCCCTCCACCTCGTTCTGCAGCTCCTTGACATCCTCGTCCTGTTGCTGTTGTGTGTATCCTGCGCTTCAGTGGCTTAAGTTCGTACTTGGCGCGACTTATCTTCTACAGCGACTTGTTTGCCAAATGACAAAATGGATGGTGCGGTCAGCTCGTTCGTCGAGGTCCTTCCATTATCCTTGGCGCTGCGTTGGATTCCTCATCATTTCGTCAGCATTCACTTGGTCGCCTGCTCGCAAAGGATTTCCCTTGGAGAATGGCTCGCAATGCAATGACAAATGAATTGGTAGAGAACGCAGCTAGCACTTGGTCCTGGCCTTAACAAAGATGAGTGGATTCGGGATGGATTTGCTGTGTGTGCTTGTCGGGGAGATAATATAATAAATGTAGTTTACAACTATTTAAGAATTGACAATGTCAAAATCAGGGGTGTAAGCATTAATATTACTACAAGTATATAGACTTTGTAATTAGTAGTAGGGGAACACCCATATTGGCTTCACCTATGTGTGCATAATCATATCAATTTGTGGTTGTATTCCCTGGCAAATACTCTATTATTTAAGTTCATTTTTTGAGTATTGCACACTTTTGCTATCGCATAAATTTGCGGCCTGCCGCACACACTTTTTATTCGTGGCCAAAATGCAAAGTGTGCGCCATCATGTTGCCAACGATTCCGGATTCCGATCTCCGCTCTCCGCTCTCCACTCTCCACTCTCCACTCCCCAAATCCCCGGGGGGAGTTGCAGGTCCGAGTTCCGAGTTCCGAGCCCGGCGAGAGGAATGAGGCTGGAATTCCGGGTGCCGGTCATGTCGTAATTAGCGGAGCACGGCGTTGCCGGCGATAATTAATGACGGTGGTCACGTTGGTTTTATGTCGATTTCATTTCAGGACACGGCCGCAGGCACCTCCAATCCACCCACTGCCCACAATCCTTCCCATCCTTCCCATCCTCGCATCCAGCCACTTCCTCCGTTCCATGCGGCGATTTGTCAAACGGTCGCAGTGAAAAGGGAAAAACTGCTTCGACCTGGGGAACTGCATGTAAATGCACATTGAATTGAATTTCTATTACCCAAAAAAGCGAGAGAGCTTGGCTTTTTATTTTATTTGCCACTTCTGCTCCATTTCGCTGGGCCTTCATTAAGCGCTGACCATTTTGAAATTCAATGCAATTTGAACTTTCAATTCAATTCGATTCAAATTCAATTCAGTTGAGTTGAGCTCAGCTCGATTCGATTCGATTCGATTCGTTCCGATTCGATTCGATTCAGGCTGCGCATAATCGAATAATTTATGGACGTGTTCGGCCAAAGTTTCCTTTCCACAGTTTCTTTGGTATTCATTTTTGAATTCTCCTGCTAGTCACTCAAAGAGTTCTTAATTTTCAGCAATAGTAATTATTGCAGACTACATACATTCAGTTATTCCCTACGTATTGTACAAAACACTGTGGCTTTCATTCAGCTTTCATCTTACAAATATGTCAAATTGTTGATAAGCTACTACTACTAAGTACTTCGTTCCAGAACCGCGCATATTTGCACATCACTTGATTTGCCGCATTTTCCGAGTTGATTAGAGTGCAAATAGCAGCGCAGCTTGTTAACTAATTGAGTGGCCTTTCTCGAGCCATGACGTCACATGGCTAAAAAATTAATTAAATCCACTTTGTTTGATAACGCGCGCTTATGGCAACTTCCAATTTCAATCAGTGATGAAGTGAATAATGCAAATTGTTTGATTTCCCTGGGCTCCTGTGTTTGCCACAGCTAGAGTTTTATCAAATATTTGCATACAATGCATAAGAGCATACATTGACCATCAGTGAGTTTCTGTGCGGATATAGTTGGTGGGTAAATACTTAATGCTCTTAGCCCCAATGCACTCGACATGAAAATGAGTTATTTGGACCCCCAAATGCATTTATCAAATCAAATTGTCTGAGGAAGCTGCAAATGCGTTTTGCCCAAATCCGCTCTTCTCCGGAAAATCCTTGAATCCACTAGATGACTTACGCTGACTTTCTAAACTGATTGCTGTATTGTTTCAGCCTGAAATGGTATTTATATTTACCAAGCATCAGTTGGAGACTTAAAGACACTTTTTGCCAACTCGTTCAATAAGCTATTTATTCGTTCATAATAACGAGATCAAAGGTATGGCATGTAGTCATAAGCAAGCATAGCTCAACTATTATCCTTCGTCGCTCTCCTGCTGGACGGGATTATTGGCATAGTTTTTCGTCGGAATGCCTGCATAGCAGTCCTGGCAAATAGCAATCAACGATCTAAAAACGCAGTGAAGAAAAAGTGCTTTACTCACATATTTGGATTAATAAGAGTACTTATCCTAGCTGCTGTCCACATTTTAAGGATACACACAAGGGTCACACAGTTCACAGTTCACAGTTCACTCGTATTTTGTTGGCATCAACCACTGGCTACAGCTGGTTGAAGGGGACCAAATGCTAGGAAAAACAGATCTGACCCGATGTCAACCAGCTACACACAGCGTTGCAGGAGGAATTGTGGAACATGGCCAGATTGGGCCGCGTTTCATTAGGGCGCTGTTTGCGTTTCATTAACACGTTCTGCGATATCAATGCCCCGGCAGTGGCATAAATCAATTCGCACTAATTACGCGCCTTTGTTGCAAACGTTTTATTATTATTCTTCTCGGACGAGCAAATTTAATTGAATAAAAAATGCACGCGCACGGGCAATAAATCACAATGCATCGCTCAGTCGACACTGACAACCATTTTTTCGTGCCCGGAAAAGCGAGCTATAGAAGTTGCTGGTTGAATACACCACGAACTTCCCAAAGTTCACTTTGCACACGGCTTAAATCATTACTTACAACTCGTATATCACAGAAATGCCAGTTGCGACTAATGCTAAATGTGAGTTGCTTAAGTATAGAACTTACAAGCTAGCAGGTTGGAATAGGCATACCTTTCACCCTGATGAGGAGATACTCTCAACTTTAATTCGCCAGCTTTAATGATTGTCACGACCAGGATCACATATCCTGGCCAACCCCCGCCCGCCCCTCCTGCCACTCGTTCATCCGATTGTTGTTTTGCATGCGGCACATTAGCTTCATTTGTTCTATTGTTTTGATTATGATTTACAATGCCCAGTGCGCAGCTTTTGTTGCTCTGCTGAATGAGCGTTTTGTGTGTGTGCCTGTATGTGTGCGCCTGCATGTGTGTGTTGGTGAGTGTGCGGAGTGTGGGTGTGTGCGTGAGTTTGTGTTGAACAAAGAGTAATACATTTGCATAGGGAAAAAGAAAATGAGGGAGTGCGGCATTTGGACCACACAATAAATTTCATTTTATCCCTGTAGAACATTACCCACTATTTAAATGGTCCTTTGTGCGGCGTTTTTTCTCGTTTTAGCCAAACACTCACGAAAGTGTTATAAACCCTCATTACATCCCGTGGGGAAAAACATGAATTGTGTGTATTTCATAAATTAAACTGAGGGACAAATGCAATTGTACCAGATTCACAGGCAACTATTAAATTGTCGAATACAAATTTAAAGTAATCAGAGGAATCGACCGAATCATATATTTAAATACTTATGCAACATTTTGTAATCACAGTAATTTCAAATGAATCAATTGCTGAGACTAAGACAAACTCAAAAAAAAAGGTACTTCAAATTTAGGCACGTATTCATTCGCATTGCACAAGATCAGGATTGTATTTGCATTCGGAAGCCACGACCTTATTCACTTCTCCATGTTAACGTTGGAGCTGCCGGAGGCAGTGGGGTTCTGGTCCGGAAAGAAGTGGGCCTCCAGTTTTTGGACACCTTCGGGAGTGCTCAGGTCAAAGGCGAACTTCAGATACTTGTCGAAGTAGTTCTTGGTGCGATTGGTGCTATGGCGGGCAGTACGAGCGGAAATATTGGGCGACTTATCCGCACGCCTTTCCTTCTGATACTTGGATTCCATGGGTTCCTTGGGCTCCTTGGGCTCCTTGGGTTCCTTGGGCTCCTTGAGTTCCCTGAGTTCCTTCTGGTCTTTGGGCTCCTTAAAATGCCTAAAACCCTTGGGTTCCTTGGGACCTGGCACTTCCTTGGGATCACTGATGACGAGTTCCTTGGTTTCTTTACCATCCCGTACCTCCTTGGGAGTCTGTTTTGGATGACTGGCCCTTGGGATTGACAGTCGAACAATGTTCAATGGCTTGCTGCCCACACCAACCCCACTCTGGTACTTTGGAGCCACTTGAGCATTTCCTCCTCCAGCAGCTCTGATCGGAGTCTTGGGAGCCTGGGCCAGATCAATGTGGTTAGTTTTCCTGCACATATCGTGATTGGTATCCTTGGATGTTGGTTCTGCTGCCTGCGCCTTGGAATGTGCTCCATTCCTGGTGCTCTGCTTGGGATCCATTTTCGGAACTTTCTCCTTGGACAGCCCACAATCGTTTCCCTGCTGCTGATACGTGGTGGTCACCAACGGATACTTCAAGCGGGTTGGCTTCGCTTTGCGGTGCGGAGCTGAGTTGAAAGCCATTTAGTTGTGAGACCTCGACGAACTGCAACGAATATTGAGTGAGTTTATTAAGCTTATTGTAGAATAAATGTAGAAATATGGCAGGGCCAATTCACCACTTGATGGCAAATTCAAGGATTGAATGAAAAATTCGATTTTGTATACAACCTACATAAATATTTAACATAATATACATACAAAAATAAATAAATAAATATACAATGAATTTGAACCTAGCACTCTTCTTCCTAAATGAGTTATTTTACCTTTAAAGCATTGTATTTGCTTTTACTTGCTTTTCGGATTCTTCTGACAACGATCAATAAATTATTCATGACTGCAACACCAGAGCTTAAAATATACAAGACTACAATTAGGTAGAATGCTGGGGAAAATAGCCCGACAAGTGTTTCTAAAAATGGTTTGGAATCCACTGTGAATACTTATTTTTCCCTTTTTCATTTTCATGCACGACAAAAAGTCATGGCTTCAAATGCGAGTAATTTAGCAAAGAGAAATGCGGAGATAAAAAGACTTTATTTTTGCTGGATTACTTTTTCAGGACAGCTGCTAAAATGGAGAGAACAACAAAAACAATTAATTCCGGATAAACACATTTTATAATTAAAAAATTCCTTTGCCTTTTTTCTGGCTTTCTCGGTATATTTGGTTTTTGTGTGAACTTGCAAAAACAAAGGCAGCGCGAAAAGTGAAGGAGTCAGGGAAAATGAGTGCAAAGAGAAAAATAAGTCGGAAAAGGAGCTTACAGGAGTGACAGCTGAAAAGGAGCGAAGCGCAGACCATCAAACCAGGATTTAGGCAAAAGTCCAGGCGCACACGGCGTATACGCAATATTCCTTTGATTTTGACACTGAAATTTAATCATCTTTTGCGAGGAAAGCGAAAAGACCACTAAGCTGATTAGGGTCTCCTTTAACTAATTTCTCTCTTATTTTTCCGCAATTTTTTTCATCTTTTTCTTCTTGGCCTGTTTTGTATCTTCTGGACCAAGTAATTTATTGTTTGTTGTACGTAATTAACCCGCTTCGTGGTCGCGTTCTTGGCTTTCGCACTTCGCTCTGCACCCGTTGGCCTAATGACGTAGTGCAGGCCTGGAGGCAGTTCTGCCTCCGGTTATCCCTTAAAAGAAATTTCATTTCATTTCGGTGATTAAAGCCTTATCTGCGTGTAAAGTCGTCCACGTAATTAGTTTCATTTCAGCCTCCGTTTTTGCTGGCCCCAGATTGCGACCTGTGCCAGTTTTTCCCCTTTTTCCGCTTACATTTCACAAAATGTGCGCAGCTCAGCCGAAAGCCTGGCAGGGGCGGGAGCAAGGTGGGAGTGGCAGTTGACGGGTGCAAATGTCAGCTTAGTCCTCGCAGGATATGCGAAATGACAGGCAAATTAAAGCCGAGTGGACGGGCAGACAATTTATCAGAGATACATAGAACACGATAAAGGTATAAAAATTGCCACTTGTGTGTACAATGCAAAAAATGTACGGGTTTGTCTCCCTGACAGTTACTCGAAATTGCTCACTTGTTTGGCGGATTTTCGAAAAGATACTTCTGTGAAGCTCGGTTGAATAATGGCAGCCCAAAGGGTATGCATTTACTAAATCCTAATGTAATAAATCTCCTCTTACTCCAAACTATATCATAGGTCTTAAATTTGATACCTTTATTAACAAGCAACTTTCAGCTAAGACAGATCCATTAAATTGTTTGTCAAGTATTACGAGTCTTTTCATTGCACAGCCTTTTCATTGCACAGCCTTTAAAGTTTTCTAAAAACGTTCCAGCCATTTGAAGCGAGCCCAAGGAGTCGTCCTTTGTTTTCCACGGACCTGTACCCCCATTTTCCTACTAATGCCTTAATTTAAGAACCAAGACAAAGCTTAAGGAGGGAATTGTCCTGAAGGAGTCCTTGTTCCTGGGCCGCCTGTTGCCGATTGTCGAGCAAACAACTATTTACTTGACATTTGCAAAGGAATGTGTTCTGTAGGGGACCCCTCTTGACTGGCGTTCTCTTCGTTTATTCAGGTCCTTTGTTGTCCTGTTTGCCTCTTTTCCGTGATCTTTTCTGCTACAGCAAGGACTTCAGAACTGGAAAAATGATTTAACTGCTGCGTGTGGCGCACGTAAAGATATTGTATCTGTGAAGCCCTTACCCCTTTGATAAAAGAAGTGAAGCATAGTATTGAACATACATTACAGTATAACTGCTTGGAATTAAGTTTTTAAACCAGCTATAGAACGCCTTCTTTAAACACCTATTCCATCTGTGCAGCTTCCACTTCCAGTCCTCTGAGGTATCGATGTCAACAGAACGTTGCAGCCACTTTTCACCTGCCTCGACCTGTTTTTTGCACTGAATATTTGCCCCCTCGACTGACAGTCAATTGGAGTTAGCCGAAAAAGTCGAAATCGAGGAACACATATATAAATTGCAACATAAATTATACGCACATGGCTGGGGGAAATCGAGCTGGGATAGCTTGTCCCATGTGCTTAACCGGAAATCGTGTGCAAAATGAAAATTCGGGAGGAGGAAAAGCCAGCCCCTGCCTCTGAGTTTCCCCGTCCTTTCTGCTTTCTGCTTTCTCCTTTCTCGATTCTCCTGTCGCCGGCACCATTCGTTGCTGTTAACATTTCCGCTTTATTTGTCTGCCCGCCCTTTGACCCGCGCGTTATCTATCCAGATATATATACGAGTATATATGTATGTCCGCTTCGGAGCCCGACATTCCACCTACATTTGTTTGGATTTTTGTTGCTGCAGCTGCAGTTTTATTTTTGCAGTCCTCAGCTGCCGTTTTATCTCTTTTGTGTCGCCGCTGACGTTGTCTAATGTTTTAAATATAAACTCGAATATAATGCAGAAAATAAAAACATAAATCAACGCAAAAATCGCTTTTGGATTTCTTTTCAATCTGTACAAGTACAGATAGAGCCGGAGCAACTTTTCCCTTTTGTTGCTTTGGCTTGTTTGGAGCCCATAAATTATTCACACACAAGTTTATCTCGAAATGCGATAGTCAGGGTGCTCTTGGTTTTCCTCCTCGGTGTTTCAGAAATTTCAGAAATAACCAGGATGCATTGGAAGCGAGTGGAAGGATAAACACCTTGCCCTATAGAGCTAATCTTTGTTTTGCACAACTAGAAGAATATCGTCGCTTCTATAGAAGAAACATTCCATATATTAGAGAACCGTTGGACCACATTAGCGAAGGAAGTTAGTACACGGAAAAGTGTCCGAAAGGCAGTTTTCCAGGTGGACGGTTCATCGATTTGGGCTGTCACTAGTTTCCTTCGACTACTCATTGCATTAGCATCACTCGTCTTGCCAGCCGCCGACTTGTTCGCATTTCCCAACTGTCCAAGGAAAAGTGACAGTCGAATTTCCCGGCGAGGCTCGCACCCAGATGGGCGATCAATCAAAGGTGGCATGCAAAGCGGGCCAGCTGGGATTGCCCCTCCCGCCGGCTCCTTGCGAACTGAAACGTGAGATGTGGATGCATCCCTCTCCAGCTTCCACCTGGCCACTTAGCCACACGAAGCAGTTAATTAAATGATGAAAGCATTGACGTGTCGCAGGGACGGAGTGCCAGTCCGAGTTGTCCGGGGAGAACGAGTACGAGAAGTGCTGTCTGCCTGTCTGGCTGTCGGGGGCCATGTCCTTGGCCAGGACTCGCCGCCTGACAGACGCACGTCGGCGCGTCCATATTGCAAGAGGGAGTTTGGAATTCTGCGTGGCATAGCCACGGTGCATAGATAGTAAAGTGTTTTTGGCACTTTCTATAGTTTAGAAAGGATACCCTTTTCGTACCCTTAAACAAGTTGAAATAATAATAATAATAATTTGAAAGGACATATAGTATAGAAAACTATTATGTTGATAAGTTATTAATACAAAATGCACCTCACTATCATAAAAGATAGCCCTGAAAACTGTTTTCCCCGTTTCTTTAAAGCACAGTAGAGGCAAATCTCGATGCACCACCACCCGCACCACTGTGGTTGCACTGGGTGGCTTTATAGTGGCTGAGTGGGCGGGGCTTTGTGCTCATCGGGGTCACGTAGACGCTTCAGTTGCATGTAACACGCCGCTTGATTGGTTGCCTGATTCGTTGATTGCCTAGCTCTCCGCTCACGTGACAACGCGTAGCCCTCGGGCATTGTCCAAGGATCCAGGCTCCGAGCCACCAGCTCACCAGCTCCACAGCCACACAGCCACACAGCCACACAAAACTCACCTGTCATCCCGTCATTCAGTCAGTAGGTCTGGGTGTGTGTGTGTGTGTGTGGGCTCATTCTAATTTTCATTTCATTTCCACTCGACAGCCGCAAACGCAAACTAACCGAACCGATGTTGGCCAAGTCAGTTGGCCAGTTTGCTGATTTGATTGATGGCCGGTCTCTGCTGCTAATGAACTTACATAAGTGAAACCGTTAACAAGTTCCTGGTGGGCCCACTGTGGCTCATGTTGCGACTGTAAACAGATTTTGGACTAGTTTCTGGTTGCTCCGCCGGCTAAAAAACCCAGGGCGGCGAAGAGGAAACGCTGTTAATTAGCAAAGTTGATAAATCTACGCAGACTTAACATATCAAGTGCGTGGCAAAGCTTGCATTTCCTCTCCCTGGTGTTGCCCGTTGTAGATGAAGTTTTCCGGTTACTTTTTTTCGGACTTGCGTGAAGGTACCTTTGCGTTACCTTCCTAAAGTTGTTGGCCATGTCCTGGGGATTTTCGGCCGCCAGTGGTTGGCAGTTAACATGTGGTTTCCTGCAAGCATAGAAATACGAGCAACATAACATAATTAGTACATGGCTTATATGCAGACTTGACCAGGGGGAATATTTGAACAAGTGTGCTGGCAGTTGGTATCAAGTTATGAGCTCAAATTGGGACTAACTAATTGGCTGTTACTAATATTTACGTTTCGTTGCACATGACTAAATCATGGCAGGCGAAATATGTTTACAGTCCGACAACACAGTCAAGCAACACATTTAATAACATAAATATTTAATAAACTCTTTGGACGCAGATTGTTGATACTGTCCACAAATAACTCTTCTGGCTTCATTTGAATCAATTGTTTGTTTTCCATTTATTTGTTTTATTACATTCTCCGAAATAGTTAGTCCCAAATGCATCCACTTTAATTTATAAGATTTCCCATCCAGCTGCCCACATCCCACCCATTTATTTAGTATCTGTTTTGGGTTATTATTCATTTGGGCAACCTCTGCTGACTCTCCAATGAATTCAATTCAATTAACCAACTTTCATACTCAAGTTTCCCAGCCTGTCAGCCTTTCAGCCTTTCAGCCTTTCAGCATTTCAGCCTTTCAGCATGACAAGCACACTCCGGCTAACTTCTTTCCTTTAACTTTGCTGGCCAAGGACATACATACATACCCGTACACACACGTATGTGGGTGGGTGGCTGGGCCGAGTCAACACTTGACAGCCAAACGATAATTTTCTTAACTAAATTGTCCAGGCAGGGAAAACAAGAGTTGGGCAAACAAATAAACTCGTCGAAGACATCAGGCCATTAGGTGCACTTAAAGTAGTTGGGCAAACAATCGGAGGTGACTGGAACGGGTGGGGGAGCGGAGTGGAAAACCCACTAAGTTTCCTAAGTCAATCGCTTCAACTTTTGCATGTTGCACTGAGCACTTGGCCCTCCTTTTTTTTCGTGTTTGTTCTTCAATGAAAGGTTAGCTCTGGAAGAACTCCAGAACTCAACTGCATTGACTGACAAGTGGTCTTTTCCTCCATATTTTCCTCTTTTCGCGCTTGCAGACCCGGGATTGTAGCTCCAAGGCGAGACAACATAAATCATGAACAGACGCAGCGAAAAACTGGTGGAAACTGCAAAATTGTGAGCTGGCCACAAAACTGCGGCAGTAAAGCCGCAGTGGAAGAAGAAGGAGCAGCTGGGAAAACCGCAAAGCGTTTTTGGTCTTTTGCTGTTTCGGTGGTGGCGCTGGCGGAAAACTTGCTTGCCACTGCCACTGGCAGCAATCGCTTCAAATGGCTTTAAAAGGCCATCAACTCTAGAATTTTCCTCATGAACTCTAGAATTTCCTCGCCGCGCGGCAAACTTTGTTTGTGGCAGCTGCAGTTTGTCTGTGCAAATTGGCGATGGCAACTAAATTGAAAAGTGCCGGGCTAAACGCCCGAAAGTAGGCAATGGTTTCGGCTGCTCGGCAGGATCCATTTCGCTTCAGTTTGAGCCAAACCGCAGAAAGGATGTTTTGCTTAAAGTTCCCGGCTCCTCTGGCTCCTTTTCTTCTTTCGACTGTCTGCGCTGAACATTTCCTCCACTCCTCCCGGATCTGCTTTTCAGTTTTTTTGGGATACTGGCATGCCAGGATGTTCGGCCATTGAAATGGTTTCTGCTCGTCCTTCTGGACACTATTAATTTGAGTCGCTTTTCTCTCTCTTGAGCAATTTATATTATTTTTTATGTCTCAATTTCGTTTCGGCATCCACTTGATTTGCGGCTTGTTTTCGTTATTTTTCGTGGCCAAGAACAATTGATAAGCTCTGCCAATTTAATTTGTTCCCGTTCTTCCTGATGTTATTTTCTGCATTATGTGGAATTACCTTATTTAGATAATAATTAAGTTTAATTAGCTTTAAACTTAATCGACTTCGAATTTAAAGCGCTTTTCCGCAACTATAATGGTAGCATACTTTTCTCGTTCTGGATTTGTCAAAAGCAAAAGCTAATTGAAATTCCTTTCCCGGGAAAACCGAACAATAAGTGCCGCGCAACTCTGTATGAAAACACACACACTGAAAATGGGTATCGATGCATCCGGCAGCTGTGGCAACTTCCGGTTGACTTCAGACTTCGATTCGGGACATTGAATGAGCGCGACAGATTAGCCGCTCACCAACCACAGAAAGCCAGTGGAAAAGCCGGGAAATGCGAGGAAAGCAGCCAAATCGGAGGCGGGCATGGCAGCGATGGCGGGAAAAATGAGACCGACCACAGCGACGGAGGTCGTAATGATGCGGAAGTGGACAAAAGGCAGCCGCAGCCTAACAAAAGCCAAAAGCCGTGGCTGCCAATTCCACAGCCCATTTGGATGCCCATGACTATGGCAAAAGGCATTCTAAAACTGCGGTCAATTGAAATGGCAATCAAGTTAGCGAGCTCGTCCTTGGTCCTTGTCAAAAGGCCACATGCCCAGTCCCGAGGAGCAACTGGGATGGGACGACTGTCCTGCCCTGCGCTGAAATTCACACCACAGATGGAAGCCAAAGTTCCCAGCCAATTACAAAGGACATGCTCCTCGAACTGAAATTTATCGGTGATACAAACAAGATTGATGCTTTCATTTATTTTGTAGGCACTCAACTAAGGCAAATCAAAGTCGTTTTCTGAGATATAAGCTTGTAAGTACTTATCTGGTTAAAAAACTTTCAAGTCTCTTAGGAGATTTTCATTAGACACATGTATACCTAATAAAACGGCCACCGGAAGTAGCTCCTAGGTTTGATTGTCTGGTTACTGTTTTCGTTCGGCTGGCGAATGGAAAATCAGATTACAATGACTACAGAAAGTTGCATTTCCAAGAGCCCTGCCTTCTTTCACTCTGGCACTCTGGTGCCCCTGCCTTTCACATTTGCACAGCTAAGTGGGAAATTCTTCACCCAGTTTCCCGAGCACTTTAAGCCCGATTATGGCGTGGCTCATTTCTTTAACGCCTTTTGTTTGGGCCGCGCTCTTTTTGTTTGCCGCGCACGTATCACTGCACAAAGGAAGAGGAAAAGGAAAAGGAAAAGCGGGAGGTCATTACGTGTTCAGCCAAGTGTGTGTGTGTGTGTGTGTGTGTGCGAGAGTTTTCCGCACTCCATGTGCGAGTGCGCCTGCAATAATGATTGGGGAAAGTTTCGCTTTGCAGTTGGAAATGGAAAATATACTGCAACCGAACACGCCCCGAGTCGTAAATATTTGGCAGGCCAAGAGGTCATTTGCATAACAAAACTGCATGCGGTGCAGCCATTAAATAATTAGAAATGTTCCTTCTCCCAATGCATATCAAAGGGAAAACTCTCCGAGGGGAGGCCAAAACTTTGTGCAGCGCCTCGGCCATTAAAGCGCAATCAACTTTCGACATCATTGGCGCCAAGCGAAAGCCGCAAAAAGTGGAAATATCTCCAACTTTCTGGGGGAAACGGAATTTCAAATGCTCTTCGGGCTCTTAAGTGGTAATTATTTATAGGCCATATTCAGTTGAGGCCCCATCATTCAGATGGGAACCTTAACTATAGATGTTAGTACCTCTGAAGTTTCGAGTTGGATGGGTTTGGAGTCCCATTGAAATAGTTAGTTATGAAAATACCCTCAAAAGGGTACTGTAATTTGTTGCGTATTCCTTCAGCCGCCAAATTCAACGTGCCCCATCCAATGGAAGGGTATTCCAAACTCAAACTTTGGCGTAGCATTTGGGGCGTAGTGCGCCCTGGGTGGCATTCACATTTTGAGGTTAGTTGCTGTCATAAATTTTTAGTGCCCTGACTTGGCTTTTGTTTCGGAACTGCCTCCCCCTTTTGGCAAGAAAATTCTTTTGTTCCTTCGCCTGCTCTAATTGGCAGCATTTGATAAATGCAATTGACTTGCATTTTCCCCCTTTGTGCGGTTTGTTTTTTTGTGCTTAGCTGGTGATTTTAATTGCTCGTTAAGTAGTTTTAATGGGTGCGTGTGGCTTCATGGACTCCAGCTCCATTGTTGAGTCACTGCGAGTGCATCGGTGTATTGGAGCCAGGGCTTTTAAGCCAGGCCATAACATTGTAGCCAAGAGCTAAGCCAATCTGTGGCAGCCGCGAGATTTGCTGCACTGGCTGGAAATGCGAAAAGCGGTAGCTAGAAGGTGCGATGGAGATGGAGATGGATGTTGGAAAATTGTCAACGACAAGCAGCGGCAACCACTACTCAAATTGACTTTGGCGCTTTTGGCTGTGACACGTTGACATACAATAAAGGTATTTGCCTTGGCCACGCCCTAAGCTCAGCCCGCCCCCGTATATAGCTTACAGCGATTGTCACATGGAATTTTCATCACCGCAACGACGACCTGTCACTCAATCCTCGGAAAAGTGGGGAGCCTGGGGGAGCCCCATGTCATCGCTTATATTGAACTTAAGCAAGGTTTCGTCCTTTATCAATACCCCTTATTGAAGGAGTCGTTGGATGATTAAGTTGCACTTAAGATACAATTTGCGAGGTAAAAGTCGCTCCGCAGGAAAGTCTGTTTCCATAATACGCTGAGAATTGAGTGTATTCAGATCTATTTTAATTGATATTCCGCTATGTAATTACATTAGCTAAAAGGCTAATATATTTCAATGGGTATGTGGTATTCGAAAGAACCTCTTCCCTTGCTCTTTGGTGTTTCCTTTGCCCAAGCTCTTCCCATTTCTTTGGCTTGTGCTGGTTTCACACTGATTACACAAACGTGAGTAAGCTGCTTTCAGCATCGCGTTCCACATGCAAACACCAGTTCATGCATTTATTCATGTACTCACTCATTCATTCATTCACTGCTCCGACGATGTAGTCATTCATTTTCATCATTTGTATGTTGTTAAGTCAGCAAACGGAGAGAAGGAAGGCGTGGGGAAAACTTGACGCACTTTTTCCTGATTTGCACTTACCCACCCCCTCTCAATCCCAGTCGCCTGATTTTCTTATCTAGACGAGTGTGTGTGGGATTTCCTTGAAGTTTCCTTTCTGTTTGGTCATGGCATCAGATTGAAAGTGGCAACTTTATTTGGCCAGCCTTTAGGCCAGGCTGCCGGAGCCGAAGTTTGTTAATAATTTTAAGTGATTTGCCAGAATGAAGCTAACAGTTTTTTAATTGCTCTTCCTAGTTGAAGATATTCAAGCAACACTTATCACAGCAATGAAAAGCTTCAGTTTATTTTAAGCAAAGTTTGCGAAGATTTCGGTCTTGTGCGTCAGCACTTTTGAATGAGCCCAGTTAGTTAAAGTGCTTTCAACCTCAAAAGTTGTTTAAAAACTCATAAGGAACAGCTTCTATTAATCCCGTCTGCGGAACAATATTTGCCTAAGTAGAAACGCAATTCCGTGTGATTACTTCGAAATAGTGTATTAATAGGTTTCAAGTTGCTGCCTTCTGTTTAGGCCAAGTCAAAAGCTCACAGACCACGCAGAGGTAATTGCTTTCATATACATCTGCTTCAAGTCCCCATTTTCGAATCATAGCCATGCCGAACTTCTGAACTTCTAATGCTATTCAGAGCCAAATCATCCTGCAATCCCAGCTGAAAAATGGAAAATAGGCCTGGGAAAGTACGCTTTAATTGACGAACAAACAAACTAGCACACACAGATCACATTTCAATATGCTAATACCTCAAAAAAGGAGTAGACAGGGACTCTGTGGTGCCTTGTGGCATTTCGAGAATGCAAATTAACGCTCGAGATGGGATTCAAATGAATAAGGCTCCTGGCCAGAATAGAATATTGATGTTTCCATAACCAGACCAGTTATCTGCCGACGTTGTGTGGTTATCAATATGGCCAATGTTCCAATCCACAGCACATCCGCACATCCACACGCCAGCTGAGATACAAAGAGCCACACTCGCATATTGTATCTGCATTTATGAAAATGCAAAGTGCGGGGGTCGGGGAAACGCCAGCTGAAACTATCAAAATGCATGCCAAGAGGCAAACAACAAAACCAGGCAACACGAGCTGCCGCAACATGGCAAACATGAAACCGAAACCGAAAACTGTAACTAAAACTGCGGCCAAAATCACCTCCCATGCCACCCACTCGAATGCTTACTCCAGGCAGCCAAAACATGAAGCAAAAAAGCGGGAATGGGCCAAATTTGCATGCATATTTACAAACTTTCGTTCGGAAAAGTCAGAATAATGGCAGTGCAGCTGGAAAAGGGCCGACAAAAGAATTCCCCTAACTTTCTCCCAAAAAATTATTAAAGCAGTCCTATCAACCACTCTTACCAACCATTCTTCGTACTTTCTGAAATTTTTAAAAAAATATTTTCGCACTTTGGGCGTTTTTGGCGGCTTTGGGCTCATATCTATAAATGTAAACATATTGCAGTTGCACATTTGCTGCATAAATATGTACCTATATTTAACTGGCTGCAATATCAATACCAGTTTTTCAGAGTGTTAGAGCACCCCCCGTAAACTTCGCCCTCCCCCGCGATCCTGCCGCTCTGTGAAGCCGCATTTGATGTTCGTTTTGGCAACTATTTGCAAATGCAAATTGCAAACATGCAACAGGGACATGTTGCGTAAATGTCAAAGTTACAACAAAGCCCCAACCAGCCAACAAGCAAATACACATGCAAATGTCCCACTGCCAATCTCTCCGTGGATTTTCCCTCTAAGTGTGCATATCTATATGTATGAAAAGGAAAAATTGTGGGGGAGCATATCCGTCCGTGTGTGGCTCCTTCATTGATAAGCAGTTTTTACCGCTGAATAACAAAGGGAAAGAAATTCCAAATGGCTGGGTGGTTGTCACTTGATTGACAGGGGAGTTGCATTGCCAATGCATGGCAGATTAGGGGGCGTGGCATGAATCAGATGACGAAAATTGTTGACCACGAATAATTCGATAAACAAGCTTAAGACCTTAGTCAATCTGATAAAATATACATTTTGTAATATATTTCCAAGGATTTTAAATTAATATCAAAATCACTTTAAAGGAAACTAAACAAGACCTAGTTCAAAAATACTGCCGATACATGAGTCGAAGCCCCATTCCTCTCACATTTGAGCCTATGAGTTCATGTGAGATGAGGTTTGTATGTGAGATTGGCACCAAATGTACTTGTATCTGGAAAAACCCGAAAACAGGACATTTATTTCCACAATGTTGGGGCCATCGCTGGCACAGAGTTTCCATTTGTTTACGACCGTTCGGCCCGCAGATGTTTCCACCATCGCCAGTTTTCTTTATGTTTTCCCGTTCGCGAGCGGGCTTTTCTCTTTATCAGCGGTTTGTTGTGCCAACTGGTCCACTCCGACATCCTTCCTCTTTGCATGTTTGAGTGTGGATTTAATTTTATGCCCGCTCAATATTTCATATTTACTCCACGCACATAAACGCCAAACATGTTTGCATAAGTGAAATTTGCGAATAAAAATTGAAGTATTTATGTGTGTTTGCCCTCGCTTACTTCTGAGCTGTGCACCTTAGCATTGTCCTTACGATGTCCTTGCCGGCCACACTGTCATTTGCTTCAAGTGCCAAACGCTGCTGAGTGGCCAACGATGTCGCCATTTCTGCTTGTCGCCCCTGGTTTCCTGTCCTTTCCTCCTTTTCTACCCCCCCCCCCCCCCCCACACTTTCCTTTCCCGCCCTGTTCATTTTCCCGACTTTTCTTGGCAGAGATGCACATTTGGGTAATTTCTAGTTGTATTCGCCGCTTTTCCTACGCCTTTAACAAGCTGCAGCTTATATTTGCCTAAAATATTGAATAATTGTAATAGATTTAGCTTTTAGATTTAAAATTAATTTTTTACTTTAAACCACCTACATCCCTTTGGCTAAGCTATTTTTTAAGGAATACTGTATTCCAATTATAAGGAAACCTTTATTTGTATAAAATATCACAGTTGACTTCGTCGCTAAGAACTGCTAGTAATTTCGTTCTGGCCTTTAGTACGAGTATATTTGAAAATAATTTACTTCATTTAGCTGTGGATACACGACGATATCCTTGGTGACCAGGACTGTTCCCGGAGTCCACCTCTGGTTTTTCCCCATCCATTTTCAGGGGTTTATTTGCGTTGGCGGCAAAGTGTCTCGTCGCCTGGGTCGCATTCTTTTTCTTTTTGGAGCCATCTGAGAATTTTGTGTTTGTTTTGCATTTTCCGCTTTTTCCTGCGGTTGTCCTTTTCCCTTTCCCCTTTCCCTTTCCCTTCCCGCAGATATATGTATATTCAGATATTTTCCAGCGCTGCTCTTCCATTTTCCGCATATCTTATGAAATTGTTTATTTTTCTCGCTGTGTTGCGTGGGTGGGTGAGGGGTGGCGAGTGGTGAGTGGTGAGTGGTGAGTGAGTGGGCCCGTAAAATGTGTTTATGCTGCCCAACTGCCATTTACCCTCTCGATAGCATCGTACTTCCCACTTTCCACTTTCCACAGAACCCAACGTTTATGTGGAGTGCATAATGGTTGTTTACTTGTTAGCCTCCCCGCTCGGCTCCACTTTTTGTGAAGTTCCCCATCGGGTTTTCTTACGATTTTCATTCACTTTGAAGTCTGCCGCTGTCATTCGAGTTTTCTTGCCTCACTCTGCACGAGCACTTTGATTGAAGCCGAGTTGGCAAAATAATCTGATTCTTGGTTATGATTCGGGTTCCAGACGACCGAAAAGAGGCGAAGGCAAGAATGAGTGGTTTTAAATTCGCAAAGCAGCATAATATAACATTTAAATGAGCTCCTTTGTACATAATCAAACTCTGTTTATGTTTCGAATACAGAATCCGCTTTTTCGGCATTTACTCTATTTCCAATTTGGATGTGTTGCCTAGTTCTGATGATGCTGTCAGGTGATTTTTCCTCCTTTTTTGCTTATTATCGTATGTTTTTCATTAAATTGACGTACTCGGCTTACTTCACTACGCTTATCGTTTTAGTCTCTATGTGCCAGCATATCTTTGAGGTCTTTTTTAGCACTTTGAGCACTGGCACTTGCTGAAAACGACGCCGGCAAAGTGTCCTTAAAATAGTCATCAAATAACAAGCACACTGCCACAATGGCAGGACTCCTTCTCGTCCTTCTCGTCCTTCTCGTCCTTCTCGTCCTTCTGGTCCTTTGAATTTTGTATGCATGTGCATGCGCCTGGCTCTTCATAAAAGGTGTTGTATTCAATGCCTGCTTTGAATTACAGACGGCCTCCGTGAAAAGAGGGATTTGCAAGGGCTTTAAGTCTTTAATTTGCCTGGAGCTGTGTTCCAGGAAGAGGATGCCAGGATGTCAGGATGCCAGGATGCCAGGATGCCGGGATGCCGGGCAGCAGCAGGCGGTCCGTGGACGGTCCAACACTAATTGGTCGTGTCGCAGTCACGTCGAGAACTCAGTATCCCAGTATCCCATCATCTGAATCTGTATCTGTATGTGTCGGATGGACCTGGGCAATCAAACCCACAGATGGCCGAACATGTGTATATCGTATATTTTATTTGTCATCTGGAACAAAAGTCGAATGCTTTGTATGCAAATAGCAAAAACCAAGTTACAGGAAATCTGAGCATATGCCAGTGCTGTTTTTGTAGCCGATGTATCTGGCCGATGTATCTGGCCAATGTATCTTTTACTTGAGCCAGTTCGTCCGTCATGTCGGCTTATTTAGTATTTGCTGTTTTATGTTCTTGGTTTTTGGTTTTGTGAAAAATGTGGCTTTGTTTGGGCATTGAAATAAATAAATGCATGTGTGCTGGCTTGTTTATTATGCAATATGCATGACCACTCTTTCCTGCTGTGGATGTGTGCAACTCAAAGGATCACCACGAAAAGTGACTGGCCAGCGGCTCCTTCCTTACAAACTGGTAAAATATTGCCATTTGCATAGAGCATATCAGTGCGTTTTCTAATACAATTAAGGCAAACTGGCCCCTGTGCTCCTCTGTGCCATGTAATCGGATGATCTCTTATTTGACTTGTTTCGTTACTATCGTTCCTCCATTTCCAGGGTTAGTTGCGAAGTTTTGGCAAATTTCTCATGCATATATGCAGATGTGAATGTCCTTTTTACGGTCACACAAGCACGAAGACGGCAAAGGACTTCCTTGAACAAATAGCCATGCAAATGTAGAGAAAAGCCAAGCCGCCCATGCGGATTAGAATAAAGGATTCCATGTGGCATATGCAGGCTCTCGAACTATTGTTCATATTTTACAGTGCACACAGGTCCAGGCTGCAGTCAAAAGTAAATATTTCTTCAGCGGAGTGTGTGCCTTAAAGAAATGAACTGCTGCCAGCTGACAAATTAATTTAAGAACTGCTCTAAGCGTAAACAAATTTCCCGGGCCAACAATGTTTCCTGCCAGCCATTTGCAGCCAAATTAAATTCCTCGCGCGGACATCGTTCCCGTTGGCTACACTCTTGCACTCAGCCAACAAAGATGTGCGGCAAATAAAACCGCCGAAGGATCGGCGAAAGGATAGCTGCAGCAGCAGCCCGAGGCAAACATCCAAAGGATAACATGGCCACGCGAACAACATGCACAAAACCAACAGCACGTTGGCCCCATAAAAAGGGCTTTAACTTCATTTTTGGCGGAGCTCAGAGGAAGTGCCAACTGATTGAAAGTCCTTTCTTCCAGCCAGGACATGCAGAGGTGTGCCACTGAGTGAGTACCTATACAGCTGCAATGTCTCCTTTGGCCGTAAATATTTGGGGAAGCAGTATTAGTACAAATGGAGTGCCAAACCACTAAAAAGCAGCTCTAGGAATATTGTTTTTAATGAGTCCTGTCAAACTGATTTGCCCACATATCACCTCTCGCATTGTCAAATTAATTTGCTGCACGGCTGATTCGCAAGTTTGTTTATTCTAGCAATGCCAACTGCAGATACAAACAACAAGCTACAGATGACAGGCTGGCCAAAAAGGAAATGTTTCCCAAAAGCAGGATCTAATTGCATTTCCATTTGCACTGGCAAAACATAAATTTAACCCGGAGACAAGTGCTGCCGAGTGGAAGGGCTTTCTCAATGTCCTTTGTGGATTTATCAGCACAAAAAGCGATGTTCTGCATTTGATATTCGTGGTGCTTTACTGCCAACTTACCCAAAACGCAGCATTTGAAGTACACCGATTCATTTGACCGCAGTGTTTAAACGGCTCTGCAAAGAGATGAAGAAGAATAACCATAATGAAAATCAGTTTCCACATTCAAATGCAACATAAACGCTGGCTTAACTGCAGCTGATTTATTTGTTTGATTTACAATTTAGCATTTACGAGTATTTGCTGCCTGTTTTTTGTGAGCTCAGTCGCATAATAACCGCATAAACAAGCAAATAAATGTGCGACTCGGCGCATTTGTAGTTCAATTACGGCGGAAACGAATCCGAAAGTTAACAGCAAACATCCCCAAGTCCCCCGCCTCATTTCGAACAATACGGATTCAAAAGCGAAATCCATTTGGCCGGGTACTCTGAACCTCTGCCGCTTTGTATAAATATTAATGAAGTAGGCCATAGAAGTGCGAGTCGACTCGAGTTCAGTTTGTTGTTGAGTGGGCGCATTTGTAGCAAGAAATCCTGGCCCAGTTACAAGTTTCCCATCCATTGTTACCCCATCGCAGCCCCGGATTTCCCCAAACCCCGCCATAGCTCCCCAGGTCCTGGTTATTTGCATAGGATTCGCATAATGGCCCTGGGAGAAGCTCACTGGTTGAGTCACGCATCGGCGCTTCAATTGCCGATGGCGGCCACTCTGTGGCTAATTAGCAAATGTTTTGCTTATTAAATGGTCCATGAAATGGTCGACCACCACTGTACGCCAGCTATGTTGTGCATTTCATTTGAGCCAACTGCCCAGATACACGGCAAGAAACTCAATGCAAGTGTTTACTTTTCCTTAATTATTTCACTTGCCAGCTCGCAAGATGAGTTCATTTAACTGACACAGATACCAGTGATTGGTATATTTTACTTGCATGGCGATGGGCCAAATCATTTTCTCACTGTGCAGAGGCTCAAGTCGAAAACATGATTGAGGAACAGATGGAGTGGTGCAGCTTCCTGCGCCGCATTATGCTCCCAAACTGAGACAAAAGGCTTGATTAGAGACACAAGAGTCTAGAGTCTAGAGTCTAGAGTGTTGAGCCACGCCCACTTCCCAACGCCCCTCCGTTGGAGTCCATTAAAATCCACTCAAGTGCACTTAAACGCTTCCGAGTGCTCCGGCTGACAGTTTTGCGCTGGCACTAATGACAGTTAAGATTTGAATCCTGTATGCGAATCACTTTGCGTTGTCGGTAGCAAAGAGTTTTCCCACTCAGAAACGAAAGCCAGAGGTGCATGGTGTATCTCATCTATACTGGCGACAGCATTTAAAAAATAACACTGGATTCCAAGTAGAGTGTAGTGTTGTAGTGTTGAAAAGGGGTATGAAATCAGTCGCCACCATCGAGGATGAGTAATTGACTCCACCCACAAAACTCGCCCGGGGAGAAGCAACTTGTCTGTAATCAAGGAAACTGCAAGTTTTCGCCTTAACTGTTATCGCTTGTGATTCATTTTTGTAGCGCTTTTGAATGGTCCATAAAATGTCGACGGGTGCAAGAGTGCAGAGTGCAGAGTGCAGAGTGCAACCAGTTGCATGTCCTTTCCCTTCCGCCTTTTAGCCCGATTTCGCCACTCCCACCCACTCCCATTTCCCGCGCGACTGCAACATTGTTCGCTGGAATTTGCGGCCATAAAGGACACCAAAGTTCAGGCTCCGAGGTGTGGCGACCTGGTCCGATCCACTAAGTCGCTTCGCTTTAATTAAATTGGCAAAGTTTTGCGCTGCGGAAAGTTTGCAATTTATTTTCGGGCCCGGCCAGAAGACAACGGCCTTTGGGGTGGTCCGTCTTGCAAGTGTGCTTTAAATGTAAATGACATTTGGTTGGCCTCCTTTTTCGCTTAGTACCTTTTAGTGTGTTTTCTATTTCGTTTTTTTTTTGTTGCCAGGACATTCGTTTTTATGGCAGCCGTGCGGATGTGCGGATGTGTGGCTGTGTGGCTGTGTGGCTGTGTGTGTGCCGATTTCATTGTATTGCGGCTCGTTGTAAGTCTCGGCTAACGAGGCCATCAACAGGATGCTGCACGGGCTGAAAAAGGATCAAAAGCGGCACAAAAGCCGCTTGCAGTTGGTAGGTGATTAGAGTGGGCTGCGGCTGCGAGTGGGAGCCAGTCAGCGACACGTTGCGAAAATTGCCTTAACTGTAATTGCCAGGACCTGCCTGCCTGCCTGCCTGGTTGCCTGCCTGCCTGCCAGTCAGTCTGGCCTCCTTTGAGCAGCCGCCCCCCCTCAAATTAGGCTTAAATGCTTGAGCCAGCAGCCTATCCAATCGTTCACTGTCTTTCGGGCTTCGGATCTCTGCATCCGATTGGCTTTTCAAGTCGAAAATCTGCTCAAACGAGAGCTGAGCTCAAGCGGGGATTAACTGATTTCGAACTGGTCTCAAAAGAACTTGCATATAAATTTGGTGCGGAGTAGATTAGATCCGAGAGTTGGGCCTTTTGCTTATTCCAAAGTTGGTTCAGTACGGAAAGTTTCAGTGTGGAAAGAGCAGCACTTTGAGAAATAGTTTAAATAATATTAAAATACTAAAACAAAGAAGGCCTATCGGTAACATTGATACATTTTTTCAGCCGGAATGCGGCTGGCAAATTTGCAGAAATTTAATTTAAGCTGCTAGCAAAATATTCCAATTTAATTGTGAAAACTTTTTTTTGTAAATTTTATTAAGCTTTGCGCTCGGTGCGCTCCGTTTGCCAAACAAGAGCGATAAATTTCCAGCTTATGCCAGTGCGCCATAAAAACAATTTAATGGCGTACTCCCTCACTTTTTTGCCTCAGCAGCGAGGGAACAAAAAATAATGCAATTAAACAAATAAATTTCCCAATAAACCTATTTGAGGCGGGGCGAAAAGCAAAGGGGGTAGCGGGTATAAAAATGGCGTAGTTTACCTCAATTAACACACCAGCTGGGCGGGCACAATAGGTGCAGGATCCGAAGGATGCCAAGGATGCGAAGGATGCGGAGGAGGACCTGGTGTGGGTTTAATTGCAGGCAATGGCCAATGGCCAATGGCCAATGGTCAGTCAGTCAGACAAAACCCGTAGCCCAGCATCCGGAGCCGACCACGCCCCATTCTGGATTTTATCGCCAGTCGTAACGACACTCCAAGTGTTCGCCCTGCGAAGCCATTAAAAACTGGAGGGGCCAGCCGACTTGGACTGCCCACTGCCGACTGCCCCCCAGTCGTCTCCACATTTTTTGCTCCCTTTTTGGCATGTAATGACCGAAAACAAATCGACGAGGAGCAGCGTCGGTGGCAGGAAATGTCTGCTTCTGGAGCCATTTAATGCCCATGTAAATGTGGGCTAACAAACCTACCTGGTCGCCATTAAAGTTCACTTTATGCTGCCCATTTTGCAGTATAAGGCAGTGAAAAGGATAGGTATCCTTGGCGCGGCTGCAACTGTTCCTAATTGTGTGCTATGTGTGTGCATAAAAATGCTAATTTTATGTCTTGCACACACAGCCGAAACAAGTTTTCATCTTGTAGATATTTTCATTACGGTCGGGCGAGCGGCAACAGCTGTCCTTCCAGGACATGAAATGCCCGTTTACGAACGTGCCCAGAATGGCCGAGATGCTTCCACTATACTCGTACAAGTATAGGGTTCCGGGCTCAAAAGCCAAGCTGGGGCGCATCCTAAATAATCGGAACGTCTACTCCGGCTGGCTGGCTGGCTGGCTGGCCACTAAGTGCGGTAATAATTTGCGAAAGATAAAACCCAGATAATTAGCCCGACTTTCAAATGGTTGTTACGATATGCGGGCGAGGTAACCGACTCTTAAAAGGTTCCTGCAATTAATCTGTAGCCGCCTTGTAATAAATTTTCAGTTATATATTAAAGGTATATCTACCATTTGTGCAGAAAATTGTGTGGCACATGACCTTAAATTATTTAAAATAAATTTATTTCGCATATTTTTCAGATTTGTGTCTACGATTTAAGAGTGAACGTCTAGGCCTAGAAGTGAAATTTCGCCCGCTTTCTTCTTTGCTTGTTTTGGCTTCTACTGCTGCATTTGTTTTTCTAGTTTCCAGCCGCTTTTGAGCGGAGTTTTCCAGCTTTCCTACTCCCCTGCTCTGGCCTTTGTTTTTGTCGCCCGACGGTCCTTGTTTTTCCAGCTTCCGTTTCCGCCGAGTGTGTTTTGAGTGTGTGTATCTGTGTGTTTTGCTGCCGAGTTTCGTCTTCCTGTTGGCGCCTTTTGGGAAAACTCGCCCAGTTGCCTACAGTGCCTCTGGCTTCATATACACTCAAAAACAATTCTTGCTGATCCATAAGGTAAACGGAAAACCGGCGATTGACAAGGCTGCACCAGTTTGCCACTTAAAAATAATAATATTTTGTTTTCAATAACATATATATTTCACTAACTTTGAAGGCGTGCAAAAACCACTTAAAGGCAATTGTGTTGTAATTTCTTTGAATGCATCGTCGGCCGGCACCCCAAACTGCCCTCATATTTCGCCATTTTCGTTTACTTTATGAAATTGTAAAATATTACACAAATAAAAAGAAAATTGCGCGGCCTGGGGGAAAATGAGGCTACTTAGGATATCGGGGGACCCGGGGACTCCCAATGAAGCTCGGTATCTGCCAAGTTCAGTTTCATTTCTCCCCGACCGCGTATTAAAGTCAAAAGCTTTGACGGCGCTCCTGCCCAAGAAGTTTTCCCTTTCCCTTTCCCTTTCCCTATTCCTATTCCCTATTCCCTATTCCCTATTTTATTGCATTTTTTGGGGCTTGTTCCGAGCGCCAGGAAGTCGGCAAAGGACTTGATGATGCCGCGCTGACGTGGCGCATTCGTGGCTCGATTGCTGGGGCGGGGGATCCTGGGGGCTCATCGCATTTGTGCAGCTGTTTGGCTGGCAAGTTGTATTTTTTTGGCTTTTGGGGCTTTTTGTAGTCTGCTGACGACATTTTGTCATGTTGTTTTTGCAGCTGGCCTGCCCCCCCTGTCCTGCAGTCTAATATCAACACTTTTGTGCTACGTAATTACTTTGAAATTAGTTTGCGTCGCAAACTTTGCACATTATGCGCATCCTTATGCCCACAGATCTCCCCAGCCCCAAAAATAAATGTATGTACGTGTACTTGTGTGTTTGTATGCACTAGTAGCCCCCGAAGCATTAAAGTTGCCATTAGCGCGCTTTCCTCCGCTTTTGCCACTATTTTGCCCGTTTATTTGTTTGCTTATTTGCTGTTTTGATGCTGTTAGTGCATCTTGTTTGTTATTTCATTAAATGCAAGGTTTGGGAATTTTCGGCTTTTTTCGCTGAAATGAAAATAAATAGCATATACAAATTGCTTATTAAATAAGCAGCCAGTGTGGAGTGCATTTCGCTAACTAATCATAGATGCAATTATCCGCATAATTAGGTATGGCTTAGAGTGCTAAGCAACTGGAAAATGTCAAATGTTAAAATGTTAAATATGGACGGAAATCTGAAGGTAGGTCCAATCAAGCCAGTTGGTAAGCGAGCTATCAAACATTGGGCATTTTGTTTTTTGACAATATGAGGAGGACCACACCCACATGAAAGACAATCAAGGAATGCTTTGCGTCTGTATTGCGCTCGAGTTTACTGCTGCACAAGGACTTTAAGGACATAAACATCCGCATTCCCCCGATTTCGATCATTACGTGGCACACAATGCGTTTTGCTGTTTAGCTTTTCATTCCATGAAATAAGAAACTGCACCGCAAAAACAACAAAGTCGGCACAGCAGCTGCATTCAGAGAAAACAAATAAATAAACAACTGGCGAAATGAGCACGCCGAATGAAAGGACGCGGATGCGGCTGCGGATACGGCTGCGGATGCGGCTGCGGATGCGGCTGCGGATGTGGCTGCGGATGTAATGGAGCGGCAATGGAAGCGAACTCACTGTGCAGTGCGGCTAATGGCAAAAATAATATTTAACCAGCAAGTGGGCCATGGGGAGCCATGGATTTACAGCCCGATGTATGTGCGAGGTGGGCGTGGTCGTGAATATTACTATCTCTTCCGCCCTTTCAATTACAAGCGCAAACATTATGTGCAGCGACCACGTTGCGTATGCGCAACATTAAATGCAGTCGTTGCAGAAACGCTGAAATGATGTAGCCATCGCATCTGCAAGCCGCGCAATTAAAATCATGCAATTTTAATACGCAACGCCAACACGGGCATAAGTAAATAAGCGACAAGAGCAGCACGACTGCCACCGAGTGCTAAGCAAACATTTTAAAATATTTAAATGCCAAGGAGCAGTGGTCGCTGGACCCCAAAGAACACAACAGCTTCGGGTAGCCAGCACAGAGGTACTCTGCAACAAAGGTATCTCACTTATGTCTAATGGTTCACCTTAGATTAGCATACAATACATGTATCTGCACGCAATCACATCCTTAAATAACTCAAACTTTAGGCTGGGTGAGAACCATCTTGCAATGATGAACACTTATTTATGCAAGAGATGGTTTCGCTGAACGGCAGAATAGTGCTAAGCAAATAAGATGTAGCTGCGTACCCCAAAAAGCTGCTTAGCATCTTTAGTTGCCTTCTGGCTGGCTTGGTTTCATGTCGCCATTACACTTCTTACCTGTTCTTGGACCCATATATATTCAGGAATATAATATACCCTGCGACCTTTTCGAGTACCCTGCACATAAAGGTAAAAACTGTTGACGTGTCGTGGATGTCGAGGCTCTCTCTTTCGTGGTGTTGGTGTCGGTGTTGGTGTTGGTGTTGGTGTTGGTGTTGGCCGGGTTAAGTGCCCGCCCTGTATTTTTACGCTTGATTGTGTTTTATGGCCAGACGCCGCCCAGGAGGAGCAGGAGCAGCAGCAGGAGCGGCAGCAGGAGCGGGAGCGGGAGGGGTGTACATTACTCGTCGCTGTCCCCGGCAGCCACAGGACCATAAATACTGTGGCTTGTTCTCGCATGTCCGTGTCGGCACGCCCATAAGTCCCACTCCCCGCCCTCTTCGCCATCACCATCGTCGTCATCCGTGCCCTTTGCCCTCTGTGCCCTCCGTGCCCCGTGTGCTCGGCCAAAAGGAGCCAGCTGCAGCGGCAGCCTGCTGCTCCTGCATTTTTTACGATGCAACCCAGGTTGCACAAATAATGCACAAGCCAATGAAGCATGCCACCGGCACGTTTGCAAATGCGTCCCGCAGTCGGACAACTCGCCCCTTTTCACCAGCGATTTTCAACTTTGTGCGATTTTCATTTCTTTATTATTATTTCCTCCTCCTTGTTTGCCGCGCACTAATGAAAAACTTTGCATCCGGCAAGTGCAAACAATAATTACGGCCAAAAGGGGCCGAGCATCGGGGCGGGATCGAAGAAGACGAGCCATAACTTGGCTCTGCCAGATACGCCTCCTTTGGGGCAGGGCGCAAAAATAATTGAAAAATTCTTGGCAACCAGTTGGCTGCAAGGCAGCTCCATTTCCTTGGCCAAGTGCTCAAAGACAATATTTGGCAATCGAAATGATGGCAAACAAAGTGAGGAATGCACTGAGCTGCGCGTGATCCATGATCTCGTACCATGGCAAATCATCATTTTGTTCAATCTGACTCCATCAATCATTTTTAATTGGGAGTTCTCAGAGTTGGGCATTCTGAGTACGAGTATTTTTTCGGACCATTCCTCAGCTTCTGCAGGAATTAATTATGCACCCCGTTAAAGTTTAATTAATTTGGCTGACCCTTGGATAGAAACCGAAAATCATTTATTATTTTAATTAAGTCAACAACTCAACGGCGGCCGTTGCTGCTGCTTGCCAGGTGGAAAATCGCAGAAATAAATGAGCCAACTGTCAAACGCCGGCCTCCAAGGCGGAAAGGCGGTAGTTTTCCGGCTTTTCTGGCTTTTCCGGCTTTTCCGGGTTTTCCCACAGCAGCAACATGTTGCCGACAGTTGTTCAATTCGCATCAGAAAAGTTGCCCCAACTGTTGTGGCCTTTGTGCCATCATTTTTGCATTAATTAACAACGAGCTTCATTTATTGATTGAAGTGCGCAATCAGTGGGACTCACTGCCTCGGGACAAATGCTGTCAGCGGCCATTTGCGAACCTTCATTTGATTAATTAATTTTATTGTGTGAAAATCATAAGCAACTGAAAAAGACTTCTCTTACATCGCAGGACATCACTTATGTTCCACTTCAGTGTTTATTCTGCCCTTCTGCCTACAGAGAAAAGTTTGAGTTGAGTCCTTGCTGTATGCATAACGAATTTCCTTATAACAAGGTTACCCCAGTGTCTACCTTTCGTGCATATAAATACGAGATGAAATGCTCCAAAACACTGGCAACATATACTTTTGGAATTTGGAATGCCTTTTTTTGCCTTCTCTGCCTGCACTTAACACGCCGCGTGTTTATTATGTATGGAACGTAGTCAACGAGAGGCACTCACGCACATTTGGAAAAGGACGAGGAAGTCCTTGCTGAATAGGTAATATTCGGCGCCTCCTGCGCGGCGGCCCATTTAAGTTAGATTAGCCGAGAATAATATTAATCAATCACGCCCCGGGATTTGGGCAGGCACGCGTCCTTATCCTTCGGCAGCCATTTTGTTGCTCCATTTGCCTAAGACCGTCGGCAGTTGGCCCCCATCCTGGGCATGGCGTGTATACGTGCACATACATCCCGCCGACTGATGTTGATGAGCTCCATCATGTTGTCCTGGCTCTCGGCTGACAGCTGCTGCCCCTTGGAATACGTGTCCTGGCTTAGTCCTTCGCTCTGCCTGTTGTCAACTTTTGGGGCGCAAGAAAAATGGCCAAAGTTGAACCGAACAAAATGCTGGTTATCTGGGAAGGGCGATGTGGATGTACTTGTGTACGATTGGGCGGCAGGCCCCAGGACCTGTGTGTCCTGTCAGTCTGCGCTCCTCTCGCTCTGTTATAACATCATTTATTTAGCTGCACAGACGACAGACAGCAGCTACTCTCGTTTTTATTTGAATTTATGCTGATAATGTGCAGAAGCAACAAAATGAACGAGGAAGGAAGAACAATGGGTTTTTTCGGCGCTGGAGCCGGAGCAGCTGCAACTAGGTGTGCTACGGTCCAGGTCCTGGATCCCCAGGGATATGATTAATCTGCCCAACGCCACGCACTTTATCATGGGCTACATGCAAAAAGCATATTAAATATTTACAACCCACTGCCATTCCCTATGTGATGCAATTCCGGGTGATGAAAAACGGAACATGGAACATGGAACATGGAATATGAAATACTTTATGGCAAAGTCAATTCATTTATTGATACACGTTTAAGGCGCTTTTCCAGGAGGGAGCATCATACGTATATCCCCCAAAGATTACTGACACTGTAACAATTTGGCAGCTTGTTGCATATGGAAGATGTTTTCCCCATCTATCATCATAAATTTCCGTTGACGCACCCCATTGGCAGATGTTTCTGTCCATGCTCGTGCTCCCTTCATGTTTGCTTTTCGTGCCGAATTTCCCTCCGATTTACTACCATTTTTTACCTCCTGCCAAAGGTGGGAAATGTTTCCGCTTGAAACAGTGGGCGGTGGGCGTGGGGCGTGGGGCGTGGGGCGTGGCACGCGATCCAGCTTAATGTCTACTAAAAATCGAATTGTGATCGATCACATCAACTATGTCCGCCGAAAGTGCAAGGTCGACTTCGGGAAATTCACGCTTTTCCCCACCCTCTGGGAGGTGATGAGATTTGCGTTGCGCATTTATGTATGATTTTATATTTATGAGTTGGCTGTTAAAAGTCGCTGGTGGCGACTGGTGTTTTTGTGTTTTTGTGCTTTTTATGTCATTTTAAGGGGACCCGAACAGGCGGAGGAAGTTCGCATGAATTCCCGGGCTGGGCAAACATTAATCAAACTTTTATGCCAGCTTAAAGAGCATAAAAACGGAAAACGGAGAACGGAGAACGGAAAACGGAAAACGGCTGGCCTACTCATTATCAATGCACATAAACGGCGCTGTGTGCATACTCAAAGCGGGAACTACTCGCCTTAAATAATACATTTTCCCCAGCCTCGGGTGAAAGGACTCGGCGGCAACATCTTGGCCAAGTAAAAAGTTGAAGAGCACTTGATGACTTGCCGCCAGCGGGGGCGTACACCACTGCGGATACGCGACGTGTCCACGGCAACCGCTGCCGTCCCAATAAGCCACTTAAAAAGTTTATAATTAGCAACAGCGCGGAAGCGCAAAAAACCAAAAAACGTGGAGTAAATTAAAATTGTAGCTGATAAGTAACAAGCGACACGCAATTGGCAAAAACGAAAGCATCTAAAAATACGTTGAGGATGCTGAGGTTACTTTCTGTACTTTCTGTACATCAATTTAAAATTCTAAAGCCCGCGTTACTTCTATTTTGGGACTTGTTTAAATTTAAATTGCTTAGCAATTAGCCGATTCGAACTTTAAGGGAATGTGTGCACTAGTAGGTGGAAAAATGAATTGGGAAATGACTGCAAGGCTTGAGCTTTCAAAAGATTACACTTAACACAAACTCTTGTACCTGGAGAGTGACGACAATCTAACGACAAAGAATCGCTTTTCCCTTATGGCTTCATTAATAATTATGCGGCTCATCAAAATGCGCTCCATGTAGTCTTGGCTTTTCCTCCGCAAGCCGAAAGCAGCCGGAATATTATTTTTAATCAATTAAGTTTTGTCAGGCGCACCCAAAACTAAAACATAAATGATGAGCCCGGCACGTGACATGTCTGCTAAATGCTTGGGCTTTTCCCAGCTCCCAGTTCCCTGTTCCCTGTTCCCTGTTCCCTGTTCGCTTTCCTTACCCATTTTCCTTACCCACTTTTCCCTCCTTGCCCGCTCAGCACCAACACTAACTGAGAGGCACTCACTCTAGCATAAGCATACAATGGCCTCGTTATCTCTGCCCATTTGGTCGCCTCATATTTACTTACGTCCATGCAGTTAATAATTATGTCAGAGCCTGTAGCTCGGGCTTTGGCTGGGTTGTTTGTGTGGCCTCACGCCTCCTTGTTATGAAATGCCCCTATTATATGCTCTGCTGCTTCTAATAATGCGCCCGTTGCTGTCAAGTGCTGGCCCAGGACAAAGGCGGGGGGCATAGGAACGGGAGTGGAAAGGGGAGTGGAAGTGGAAGTGGTAGTGGTAGTGGTAGTGGGCATGTCCCTGCTCCTTTTCGATCCCTTAAGATGTGCAAACAAAAGCGCAGCGGCATTTAACTTCTGTGTGCCGCATGTGTGTGTGTGTGTGTGTGTGACAGCTGTTGTACTGTTGTCTGGCAAGCGGATGTGCGAGCATTGTGTTGGCACATCCGGTTACATTATGAAACTAACACACACACACACACAATCGCACACACACAAGAAGGCTCGAGAGGAGCACACACCAGCACACTGGGCACATAAACTTAAATGGTTCGCCTTTTTTGATGCTGCAGCTGCTGCTGATGACGAAATCCGAACAGTGGCACTAAAAAGGACCTCGTCCTGGTACGTGTTTTGCCAAGCTAGAGCGAGCTGGACTTTAAGAGAATGCAGCTTGAAATTGTACCTACATGGGAATGTCTCTCTCAGTTAAGAATGTACCCTGATTATTATTGTATTATGCTGTATTATGCTGTACTGTGCTCTCCACTGTACTCCCCCAGTTAACTAAACTCACTCTGCGCCAAGTCCCTGCTCAACTTAAAGCAACTGCTCCAAAGTGTAGCTACAGGAGCTCACACACTGCGGCCATATTTCAGGGCTATTACCAGGACGTGGACAACAGGATGCTTTTATCCAATGCCAGTTAAAGATAATTTTGTGTGCAGAGAGTCACAGAACCCTCGTTTGATGTTTATATAGCCGTGGCAGGGACAACGAGGAAGCCTCCTTACTTCCCAGTTGTCCTCTGGGGTTCCTTGGGCTCTGGTCTAAGCAGATAATTACATAAAAATGAATAATAATCCCCAAAGAGGGCTCCAACGTCTCAAGAGCACCGACCAGGGCTTATTGACTAAATGTGTTAATGATTTTGCAAATTGAATTGGGGGCTAGGTGGCGGCAGGAAGCCAGGAAGCCAGGAAGCAGTCACCTGCAACAGGATGTCAATTTAAATAGCCGGAAGCCAGTGCCGGACTCCAAGGGACGTGTGATTTGTGTACGTGGAGCGGAAGTGGCCGCCCGATAAAGTCCAGGAAGTATCCCAAAAGGAGTTGCCGACGAGGCAGAGCGAAGTGGATATCCTTGACTATCCTTGGCAGCTTCGAAGGGCTTTGCAGGCCTTGACTGAGTATTATTGTCGAATCATTTCTAAGGTATCAATATTATACTCAATTAAAATGCCTGCGTAAAACTCCCAAGAACTGTTTTTCAAGTGCAGGCTGACCAGACGTCAAGTGCAGCGGAGAAAGATAAAAGAAAAGCCGGAGGAAAACGGGAAATCGCTCGATGGAGGGACAACGGAAAAGTTATTAGTTTGGCGGGACGCTAAGACAAATAGCGCTTATAAATAAGCCAGTGGGAAATGCGGCAGAGACCAGCGGATGAACCTCTGCAGTCTTAGCCCCGAAGCAAATAGAAATGTAATAATGCGATGGAACAATGGGGCGAACTATCTGGTAGACTTCCTCCTCCGTCCCCCGATTTCCACCAATCCATCTCAAATAGCTGAAGCGTGATTATGAGCAGCCTAAGCGTATTAGGGCTCGGGTGATTGGACCTTATTTTCTTCTCCAATCTCTCCGAGCGATAAAGCAAATGAAAATAGCGCTTTCTGTTTGCTTTCGCAAGGGGTGTGGCCAGTACAGCAGTACATACGGGAATATATTCTATATATTCTATATGTACGTGATGTATGGCCGGGACATATGGCCAAGCTGTCCTCGGCTGACAGATGCTGCCATAGATGGAGCACTCTGCAGACAATCTGCAGTCTCAGCACATTTGCGCCACGAATTGAGTTATCGCAACGACGGCTGGGCTGAGGAAAATGGCTCATGATGGCCCAGAAATTGTGGAATTTGTTGAATGACGTAAGTGAGGAGTTATGGGAAACTTTAGTAATTTATGGCAGATCATCTTGTACACTGGCTCACTTAAATGGCACTTTCTGCAAGCATGTCTACGTATTTTCAGCACCATTTTTATAGATATATTTTCTCGACCACGTGGCTGCTAGGAATAATAGGCGTGGTTCCACCACATCTGAAATACCTGCTGTCATTATCTTTATCGATATGTATTTTATACAACCGTAGCTCAATCTAGCAAATTGAAAACTTAAGAGTCGGCTGGAGCAACAGATGCGTTCCCGGCATCAAATCCCGCTCAGCTGCAGCTTAGTTGCTGTCATGCCCAGGTAAACACTGGCCCAGCTTGGCCCCACATCCGCAGCCACTGGGCAACCAACCTGGCCTGGCAGCAGGAGCAGCCATCCCTTAGCCCCATGTCCCCAGTCATCCGCATCTCAGCCCTTCGCCCGATTTCCGATTTCCGATTCCTGTTCTTTGCTGTCCGCCGCAGATGCGACTCTCCTTGCCGTTGCGATGCCATGCGATGCCTTTCCTTGCCTCATTTTCAATTGATGTATCTGCCGACGTTGTATTTTTAATGCGAGGAAATGATGCGGGGCGGAGTGGGTGTGGCAGTGGGAGTAGTCGGGTAACTGGCTCCGTTGGGTCTTTAAGCCATGTGCAATCATCGATGTGTCCCGCTGCCTCTGATACTGCATCTGCCTTCCTTTTTGCCTGTTCCCAGGAAGGACCTCCTGGCTGCTCCTCGATCTCCGATGGCAAAATGTGAGCATTTCCGCAAAGTTGGTGAGCTCAGCTATAGCTGTTGCTGCACTGTGGTTACAGGCTATTGTTTTAAGGCGGATTTCGATTTTATAAATAACTAAGCCGATCGTTAAGTTATTTTCTTGGGAAGCCAAACGAATTTGAATACTCCAATCAAGCAAGCAAAAAGATACATTTATCTGGCCAGCAATCTAATGACTGCTCAGCTCCTATTCTCGCTACTTAAGCTCCCAGATACTTTTGATGTTTCTCATATATAACCCAAATCTAATAGCTCCTAAGACAGAAAACACCAGTGTGCGTGGTATTTCCGTATCTAATGCGGAATCGCGAATGCAACAGACAAGACCCGGCCGGCGGAGGAGGAGTGCGACGTGGAAGGACTCACACGACTTTGTCATTATAAATTGAAAGACATTTCTAGTCGCGTTCTGCCCGCGCAAAGGACCTTCCACAGGACGCCGGGAGGGGGAAGGGAGAGGTGGCAGGACTTGGTGGATGCCCCGGGGTTGGTCGTACAGCCAGTCCCAGTCCTGGTGGCCTCGTCTCTCTTTCTGAGGTCGGCCGATGCGTTGCGATGCCTTTACCTAACTGCATCCGGCTGACAGTTCAGCTGGATTCAGCTTCAGGCTCGCTTTCCTCCATTTTCCACCCAGTTGGGGGAGGCCCCAACCGATGCTGCTATCCCTAGTCCTGCTTCCTGTTCCCAGCTCGGCAACATGTGTCGCTTGAAGGAAATTGAATTTTTATTAAAGGAAAACATTTTTATTGCAGATTATTTTCGTTTTGTACGCCAGCTGATTGAAATTTCAACTTCCGTCTGGGACGAGGAACTTCAATTGAATTAGGAAACTTTTGCAAAAGTAATACTAAGGTATGCGGGTAATTAAATTTTACAAAAATAGCCGTGGAAATAATAAGTGCATCTGGCTTTTGGTGTAGTTTTTTTAAGGACTACTCTTATTTAGTGTGCAACTTTGCAGCAACTTGCCAAACTTGTATTCATAGCAAGATACATACTTACACCAGTTACTCTGAGGGTAAAAGGGTATTCATAGCGTTAATATATTCATGTAACTGGTAGAAGGGAAAAGCATAAATATTCCTGATCACAATCACTGGCAGAGTCAATCTGGCCAGGATTGTCCGTCAGTGTGAACGTCGGATAGAAAAGAGAAAGTGAAACCGCAATTTCTAGTAACTTCTACTCCAAGATTCTCTGGATCCCACATGGTTCAAGATTCCGTAAAGATAATTCTAATGGACCTTGGTATAGTTTTGGATACCATTAAAGGGATATCCGCTGGGTGGAGCTCGAGTGCGAATTTGTTTAGCCAAGTAACGGATATCTGGAAGTCGAGACACTCGAATACTGCGTTATCCCTTGCTCGACTTCAGATTGCTGCAGAGACGAGAAAAAAGCATGGGAAGACTAGAATTTTTTCGATTTTCCACTTGCTCGGTTCGGTTTTTCCTTTTTGCCTCTGCAAACTCAAGCTCGACTTGTGTGCAATTTGGATTCAGAGCCACAAATTCACTTTGGCAGACAGTCTGGGTCCGTTCCCTGCCCTTAACGTTCTATTCTCCGCAAGAGGAACCACAACCCATACCCATACCCATACCCATACCCAGACCCACTCCCGTTCCTCGGATTTTGTGGCTTTAAAATTATAGTCGGTTAGATGCGCAGGGATGCGCTGAATGGCGATGGCGCATAATATTGCAATGCCATCTTTTCAGTGCCGCCACAAAAGTCTGTAGGTTAAATGTCGTCGTCGTTGTCGTTGTCGTTGTCGTTGTCGTTGTCATCGGCTATTGCCACAATGGAAGTATTGAGTCATAAAACTTATAAAAGCATTTGCAATAAGCAAGCAGCCAAAAGAAATTCGGCTGGGCGAGTACTCACCAGTTTATCGATTTTCGGGGCTAGGTTTTGGCCGCTCTCTATCTCTTTCCTTATCAATGCCTTCATCTCTTTCTGATCTGGCCGGCTTAGCTGGGTCTTGGCCTGCAATGATGAAAATTTGGTTCAATTTGGTTGTTTTCAGTTGAGCGTACGTGTATGTACTGATATGGAAATTGGGAAATTCAATTTGCTCAAACTTTCGTTAAATTTGATAAGATTTTTTTTCGGATTTGGCGAGTCTTGTTTTACAAACTATTCCCTGCCCCTTGTAACAATCTTATATACATTAAAAGCGAACTTTTGAGAGCCTGCGAAAGTAACTAATACTCACTCCTATAAAATGTCCTTATGTAATGAATTATGCTCAAAATGCAAACTCCTCTCATCAGTCACAATTTTATTTGTAGGCTTACACTTCTTTAACAAAACTCTACTCCTCAGCCAACTCAGGACCGTAATTAAATTGCCCAGAAAATTAGCATATAAGCTGGCAACCCATTTATTCAAATTACACTCATTAGGGCGGCTTACAGTCATATAAAAAAGGTATATTTTAAGTGTGCTTAAGTTGACCAAGAAATTTGCAATTCAAAATTTTTAGGTAGACTGAGGGAGAAAACTATAAAAGGAGCGAGCCGGGGAAACTTTGCACTTTTGTTTGCCGTCACGTGCACTCAATAAACTTTGAACAAATTTGCATTTGCAGCGGCAACAACAAAGAGCTGCTCTGGACGGTGACATGCCCACAACGCCCTAACACCTACACACCCTGCGAATCCTCGCGTATCCTGGCATGTCCTGGCGTATCCTGCACGTCCCGCACAGCCCTGCACTCCACACACGATTTTACAATGCGTTTTTTTTTTGCTGGAGATCAACAAAAAGCGTCGCATTGAATTTCAAAAGAAGGAAGGCGGAAACAAACTTGAGCACACAACGTCCATTTCCTGTTTCTGTTTGTCCTTGCTGCCGTGTCCTTGTTGTTGTCCTTGCCCATTCGCACATCGATTCGGCTTGATTCAGCTCGATTTGCACCGGCTTTTGGCACAGATTGTGTTGAGTTTTGTTTGGCATCGTTGGACTCCTGTTACCACAGCCCCTGCAACCGAAATGCAACTTTTTTGCCACCTCTCACCGTCGAGGGTGATGAGAAACCGTAACAAAAAAAAACCCCTAGGTCCTTCGGAAGCGTACCTCGCATTTTCTTTGCAATTTTTGCAATCAACTCGAACAGGTAATGAAATGCAAATCGATCCATACACGCATTAAGTCGGATGCATTGGCACTTTCCCAAGAAATGAACGAACAGCATTTTCTAAGAAAAATAGGAACTATTTGCGCTCGGAAATAACAATTCTACACTGAAGTTACCGAGCGCATTTTGAGGTTCCAAATTGTAAAGAAACCCCAAGTGGATTTATTTCAAGTACATTAAATATAAATTTAAATAATATCCCTGTATAGTTGCTACACTTCCGTATTGGAGACTTAAAGTGTGATTTCATCGAGGCAGTGGACCTGATTGAGTTTCTCCCCGTGTATGATCTGTATATATAGTTGAGTGGCATACAAATTGCCGCCCATCTTATTAACATGAGGGCAACGAAGGGTAAGCAACGAAATGTGCAGGTAACTCAGCCAAGCGAACCACAGAGCTCTGTCCGCTCCCGAAGGCATCAACGGCCAACAGGAGCTGGCCGAGATGGCGGTGGGAACGGCGGAGGAGCATCATCAACAATGGGGCGGAGTCCGACGGGGGAAATGGGGGCGGCTGTGGTGCACAATTTTGCAGCTGCAAACGAAAGCGGGAAAATTACTTTTCTTCTTTTCAGCAATTTTGTTGCTTCTTGCAATTTATGCAGAAGTCAAATGTTGATTTGTGGCCCAGGACGGGGGAGCTGTGGAGCCAGGACTCGGAGTCCAGGCTCCGGAACACCTGGACAGGGCAGAGACCACATAATGCAGAGCCACTACCATATTGATTTAGTGAGGTCCACAGCCACTTCCCATTTGCTTGCCTCGGTTGAACTTTGCTACCCTTTTGCCTTCCGCCTTCTGCCTTCTGCCATTTGCTATTTTCCATTTCCATGCTGCTCAATCTGCCAGAGTGTGGGTTATTTTAAAAAATTTCCCTCCAACGGCTGGAGAGCTGAAAGGCACTTGGCTATTTGCATAACAATTGGCTGGCAGCCGGGCAAACGAGCAAACAACTTTAGTTTGATTTGCCGAGTGCCATTGATCTGAACCATCATTATTATGCTCATCTCGAGCTCTAAGTGATTCTGGTTTGTCTGCCGCAATTAGTTCGTCTCCCATGTACGGAATTATGGCCTTAACGCAATGGCAACGTTATCAAATTGGCTGGCCCCTCGCTTTGAGCCCGATAAATTGTCAGCAAGCCGAGTGCCCATTTCCCAGCATTTTCTCTACCTTTTCCCCGGCCTGGCGCTAGCCCGTCTCAAGTTGATTGAAAAGTTACTTTTCCTGCCTTCTGAAGGGGTTTACATTTAATGGCCAGCCTTCCACTTTTCATTTGACATGTTTTCCTGCTCTCCAAATGGGTTTTCCTGCTGGTCCGTCCTGCAGTTCAATATGTAATGGAATTTTGCGATGCTAAGTACACCATGATGTCGTTTGCATCCCATACATTATGCCATGTTTTCCTGCACACTGAACTTCTTCTACTCAGCTCCAGTTTATTTTAACTTATGACATACCTGGCCTATACATTAACTCAATTAATTTTCTGCAGCTGGCGCATTTTTATTTCACGAGCACAATGCAAAGTTTATTTTTATTTGCCCGTTGAAACTTGAAATGCACAACCAATTCATTTCGGAGAGCTGCTTAAAGTGGCCCTATATCATTTGGTCGATAGCCAAAACAAAGTTCATTACTCGTACGTCAGGCTGTCAATTAAAGGCATTTGATGGGGGTTGCATAAACGAATTCCTATTTCCGGAATCTGAGAAAGATTTCAACTAATTGAAACAGTTTTGAGCCGCCCCCGGCAGATGTCATTCGAACGTAGATAAAAGGGGAACAGATATATGTACACTCTCGAAAGCAATTGCCAAAAGCGCTTCAAGACCATATTTTCCCAGACGGGCAGGAGGCACTTGGGTCGAGAGGTTATCGGATAGCCGGAGTTCAGAGTTTGCTGAGGTCGGCTCCAGCCCAGCCGGCCAAGGGGCCAAAGGAGAGCTCCGTGCTGCCGAAATCTCTGTGTGCATTGGCAATCAGTGTTAAATAAACGAGCAGGCCAAGTGCCACAGACAGGACGCAGGACACAGGACACGGGACACGGAAAACCAACGGATAGCTGACGACATGCAAATTGCATCGGGAGTTCAGGAGTCTGGCAGAGATGATAAAACTTGCAGGAGGCCTCGGAGCAGCTGATTGATTCCTGTCAGAATGGTTCCCTGAAATAAACAGTTCCTCTAATGCGATTTGGGCAGGCTGATTAATATGCACGCAATAATTCGCCTCACCACTCTAATCAGCTTGAACAAAAGGACATAAAGCCTGCGTGTTATCAACGCTGCACACTCTGTTCTGGTCATTTCTTCATCAGGAAATTCATTATACAATTATGCTTATGTTTCACCGCACGCATTTATCTAAAATTAAATTTACGTAGGAGCTCACAGAAAACTCCTTTCAGACTCAAAACAAAAGGCGCTGCTCAGGTACTTAACTCAAGATAATTCTCATATCTCTTATTAGCTTTGAGAGAGTGGAATCATATGATATAAATACTTAAACTTCAAACTGGTTCAGCTTATTGAATGGTATTTTTTCAGTGTATAAGCCTGGGTATAAGCGTCTTTGTTTGACCAAAAATTTCATAGGATTAAATAAGCGGCAAATGTTGAACTAATCAGCTTTTCGGCGAGAGCTCAGCCTGAGCATTTACTTGAAATTAATTGCCTCCCGAAAACTCTGAAAAGTTTGCGGCAAGTTTTGCGACTCTAATCAAACTTGCCGCACTAGACAAATGCAGCTGGAAACATGCTGCGTCTGCATGAACTTATGAACTGCAGGAAAAAGCGAGTAAAACTCAATCAATGACGGGTGGAAGTAAGGGAAATTTCTCATGCCCTGTCGACACCTGGAACATAGAAAATTATGTGTCGAAAAGCATACAAGGGTACATATACATATATGCACGAAAAAAATGTGTGGAAAAAAGTGGCAGCGACATTGACAGGATGATGCCATGCGTCTAAGGCCAAAGGCGGAAAAGCAGTGGAGATGGGGCATGAGTTGATTTATTACAGGAAGCACGGAGGAAGTCGGAGCAAGTCGGAGGAGCGGCGGGTAAGCCAGGTCCTGGCAAATGCAATTGACAGGCATTAGGGGCAGATAAAGCGCTAGACAGGACGAAAGACGAAAGAGAGTTCATCAAGTTGAGTGGCTGCATTGCAGTTTTAATGAAATTTTTGCCACAGCGGCAGCGACGTAAATCAGCCAAAAAGGTGAACTCAAAATTTACATAATAAGCGTGGGCCAGAGAGATTGCATGTCGTGGAAAATTCATATTTATATATATGAAATATATATGTATATATATAAAAGTGGGGTGGAAACTCTATTAATATTGCGCGCTGAGGCTGCTAAAGTTTTCTTCGATAGGATGAAAATGCACTTCCAGTGGCTGCTTTTCAGCGCTGCCTTTCCATCTAGCATTTCCATTTTATTTCAGCTGCTGCATACTGGCAGCACTTGCGATTTTCCCCTGTTTCCCACTGACATTTTGAAAAGTGCAAAGCCTGACACTAAGCTGCATTGGATAACATCATCGCAGCGCATTATTCTCGGCTTGAAATAACAAGGAAAAATATGGTGGCTAAAAATAAATATGCACTTTTTCAAGTGCTAGAATAAAATAATAACATGTATCTAGGAAACCATAACGTGAAGTACCTACGTGACTGACGCATTTACGCATTTTATACGCATTTTACGCCCACTTCAAATGAAATGAAAATGAAATTTAATAATCGAAAGGTCCTTGATTGAATTGCATAGCTAATAACAAGAGGCGGCGAAAAGTGAGCAACTTTCGACGCCACTCCAACAGCCGTCCTTCACTCTATCTAATTACAAAAGTTGAACGCGATTCCGGCTGACAAATGGCCGAGCTGGCTTTTCAATATGTTGCGAGCGCATAAACCAGAGGGGCGGCACATCCATTGTCCTGCCGGTGACAGCGTGTGGTCCACATACACATGCCACATGGGGAACAGCGATGATGGTGCTCGGAGGCGGCAACCCGTTTTTGTGGCACGTGGAGTCTGCTGCTCGATGGTTGGCCTAAAGTTTTAAATTAATGGCGCAAAGTTTGTAATTAAATTACGGAATAGTCGCTCGCACACGCACACACACACACACACACACACACACTGCTCTACACCGTGCGATACTAGCATATACTCGTAAGTATTAAGTATGCCTGCGCATAAAAATAAGCTGCATTGAATTGGTTTTCGGCTTGCTTTTTACTCTCCGCTGTCTATGTTTTTTCGAACATGCCATGTGCACCCATGCACCCATGTCTGCACTGCCTGGATGTGTGTGCATGTGTGTGCATGTGTGTGCATGTGTGTGTTGCAAGGATATTATGCCGTGGCAGTCGCAGCTGCAGCAACAATATATTAAGCCGTTAAGTGAGCCAGCGCCGAGCGCTCTGTTCTGGCACAGATTGCGGCACAAATTGTCCGGGCACTACACTGCGTATACGTAACACGGCTCTGCAGCTTGTCGCCGCAGCAGAGATAGCGATGCACTGAAACCAATACTGCCCAACTAGCTGCTTTGAAATTAAAGCTGAGACAAGCATATTTTTAAAAATTGGGACGACTGAGGCAAGTGGTTTGATTTATCGTTTCTTTAAATTGTTAAAAATGCTGTTTTAATTTCAAATAAATGTTAAACACGACTACTGCTTTAGATTACCTCTTACATTACATCTTAAATATTTCGTCACCAATTGGGCGTTTTCTTGAGTGCAGAGAGACGTTGACAACGATGACACAATTACAATGCATTAAAGTTATGATGAAGCCAGCCATGGTGATGATGATCATCGCGTCCTGGGAAATGGGAATCGGAATGGGAATGGGAATGGGAATGTTAATGGGAATGGGAATGGGGCTGAGAATGGCCATGGATCTGCAACAATTATGAATCTCTCGCGCTGTGTCGCGTGTGTTGAATGCCTGACTGACAGCTGAAGGATGGCAAGGACACAGGACACGGGACAGGGGACACGGGACACGGGACATGCAGGCAGTCGAGCAGGAAAATCCCGCTGACAGTCGGAGCGAGTGCGATGGAGACATCACATTGTCCCCGCTGGCATTTCACATACTCACATATACAAAATAAGAATCATTCCGGCTGAATGCTGATTCGCGTGCAAAATATATTTATGATTTAAAGTCCAAATTAATACGATTTTCAATTCCTGGATTCCTGGCCGTTTCAGTAGTGCATTAATAATGAATTTGAATCGTATAATCATCGCTTTGTCTTATCTAGAATATCACTCTGCAAGGAAGGCTTAGTTTTTAAGGTGTAGAAACCAAGGAATTACAAAATTAAATTACGCCTCCGAAGGCAAAAATTAAGGCAACACCAGTACGCTCTGGCTTGCAGGAAATAATAAATGGCACAAGCCAGTTTGATTAATGGCAACTACTTTCGCCATGATATTACATTTTGCCTAACCAAAAAAGAAGATGGCAAAATAAGAGGGGAGCCCACAAACTGTGGCGCATCATTCGAAAAGCCATTTGTAAATAACATAACCGAGGGCATTAAAAGCTAATCCCATTTGAGCCAAAGGCACCAACGGCAGCTGAACACGCTTACATAGGAATAAATACGGATGCGGATGCGGATGCGGAGGCGAAGGTCGATGGAATACGGTGAAATCCGTGGCACAAATCCACGTCACTGGTTGCTGCTCATCCCGCTTCCTTGACATTTTCCAGCGCTGCATATTTATGTGATTTATGCCAAATTTCTGGACCTTCGACCCCCGACTTGGCTCCGGTTTTGTGGGCTTACGTGTTTGGGCCACGGGCGACATTTGGTTAAGGTATCGCAAAAAAGGAAAACAAAGGCGGCGGCGCAAAAGAGAAATGCGGAAAATTAGGTCTGAATTTCTGCACCCCAACTGACAGACCCGCCACCTTCGGTACCTTCGGAACCCTCGGAACCTTCGGAACCTTCTGTTGCTGCCCCATGTAGTAAATACCTGGAGCTGGTTGCTTATGTACCTGGATACATATTTATATAGGCTTTGTGGGGCGCCTACTCGATTATTGGCCCTGATGCCCTGTTATACATTATACATTCAAAGCGCCAGACACATTTTTGTACCCTCCTCATTTTCCTTCTTGGGTGTGTTCAATACAACGTCTTGTCCTGAAGGGGACCCACATTGTGTGGGCTCTGCTGTGTTGCCTTTTAAATGTTTATGCCAATATTTACATTTCCGAGGCTCGGCCCAATGATAAAATATTCGATTTTAACACGAACACAAATGGCTAGAAACACGTCTCAGCTGGAAAAGCGGGCAATCGTGATAAGCACGCACTTGATCGATGGCGCTAATGGTGGCTTATTTATTTTCCTTCTTGGCTCAGAGTCGCAAAAAGGGACCAAGAAAGGACCAAGAGTTAGCTAAGCATTTTAATTGAAATTGTTTGGGACGCCTGCTTCAAGTTCAGATGCTTCATGAATGTTATGTCACAGATTTCAAAGGAGTCTATATGTTTTTAGGCAATTAATTGACTTATTGCACTTTGGCACATACACTGTTTGCAAGAGGTGTGGCTCATTTGAATCATCTCTCATCTCATCTCTCCCATCTCTCACGCATACTTTGCAACCCATTCGTATCAATTAGGCCACTAATTAGCCTTAATTAACTTGCCAGCTGTCAATTAGGCCAGGCCCAAAACAATTGCCACATCCCCAAGCAATGCATTTCTGCTAAGATGCCGCAAGAGTGGACTTTTTGCATTGCGGAAAATCGGCTTAGATGCGCTCAGCAACCTTAAGATGTTTTCCCATCCGCGCCGCCGTTTTCCCATTAATTAATTTACTGGCTTTGCGAAATCTCCTCCGGCTGCATAAATATTTGACTTGCCGGCAGCAGCAGCAGCAGCACCATCAGCAGCAGCATCAGATTTATTTCCCCCGAATTGAAATGAATGGCTGTCAGTCAGTCAGTCAGCCAGTCAGCCAGTCAGCCAGCTGGTGGGTTTTCCTGTCTGCATACTAAGTACAATTAGAGTTGGTTTCATCAGCATCCTTGCCGCTCGGCACTGGCATGGCATACAAAAAAAGAAGCTGTCTTTGCATTAAGGAATAAGAACAACAAAGTCGCGGTCCGCCGGGAAAATCCGGCACTAAGCTTTTCCGCTTTCCCCGCCATCTTAGACCAAGTTTTGAGTAATGAAACCGCTTCGCGAAAGTTTCCGGACTGTAAATCCGTTGGATTAATTATTACAACTCGCAATTGTTTACAACGAATCTGCGGCGCTTTGACTTTTTGCTTCTAGCTGATTATGCTTTGATGCCCTTTTCCAGCTTTCCCCTGGTTTGCCTTCTGCCCGGCTGATTTTCCAAGCATGCTCTTATCTAAACGACATGTGTATACACGCATTTTGGAGCCCCATTTAGCTGGAGTCCCAAAGACGCAACGAGGCTCAGAAATCGACTGCCAAAGATTGCGTCCCGAAAGCAATTGGCTCGCAGAAGGGTCGTCAGCGAAAACCCAAATAAAATGCAGTGTCAGTGTGACGGGCCAAGAGCTTCGCAAATTGCGAGCTTGGGAAGTTTTTTAATTAAAATCTAATGTGGCAACAGTGTGGCGATGGGAGATACGAGGACACCCTCAAATGCGCACCCGCACACCAACTAAATTACGCCTAATTGCGAGTGTTTAATTATGCACTAGTTTAATTTTATGGTCTTGTGGCTGGGGCACCCGGAAATATATGAAGACATTCGGGTTGAAGGCGACTGTGTGGGCTTCAGCAGGGTTGTCCCTGTGCTCTCCACAGGATGTGGGGTCTGTCGACGAGTCCTGCTCCCCTAATCTGCGTGTGTTTGCTGATAATTCCAGCTTTAGCTTTCGCAAGCGTAGCCAAAGTAGCAAATAATTGCTCGCTTGTCTAGTTGGTTGCGTTGATGGACTTGTGGGCACACAGAAAGAAATTTATATGTGTCAGCGCATGGACACTTTAATTAAATATGAGGATCTCTATATAAGTCTCTGAGCAATATATAAGGAGGCATTCCTGTGCACAAGGATCTGGCTGCTCCGAGTGTGCCAACTTGTACTTCTAATACTACACAAATTGTTTTCGGGGCATAAAAGAAATTTACTTTGTGCTTCGGGGGAGCTGGAGAAACGGGAGCCTGCTCATATGTAAGTACTTGGAAATTCCTACGCCTCAGCACAAAAGGAAAATTGCTAAAAGTTTATTTTCTCTCCTTCCTTTCCTTTCTTTCTGTTTTGTTGTCGGTATGCCCAAAGGGGTGTGGCAATTTGCGGTTGCAAACTTATAATGTGTGCAAATTGGTCTATGAAAAAATCATGTGTGAAAATTTCAGGAGGGAGCGAGGACGGGACGGGCAGGAAAAGAAAACTTGCAAATGCTATTGCCTACTTTTACGGGCTGCTGAAAGTAGCCCAACGAGGTTCGGCTTGCTTGAGTGTCCATATCCCCCCCTCCCCACAGGCATCGTAACGACCTTTTGCGGTTCTCCGTCTGCCGGCATTCAGACTTCAATTAGCCCCGGAAAATAGATAGCCCAAACAAAGGGACGGCAGTGAACGCAAAGAAAGCAGAGCTGGCCAAAGAAAACCTTTTCCCATCGACACCTTCTGCAAATTGAACGCTCATTATTCAGACAAAAGGGAGACAACGTCGATTGAAGGACGGGCCTGGAAACAATTTAAAATTAATTGGTTTCAATGTCTGTCCTGAATGTGGTTGTTGATCATGGTAGATGAAAAGCTGGCCTACAAATTGGCCAGCTCATCTTTGCCTCTCCTTCCGTGTGGTTTTTCAGAAAATGAAATCATTTGAAAGTGTTTGCTCCCCATCGCCCCATGCAAACAATAAAGCAGAAAAGGGTTTCAGCTTTCTTCTGCAATAAACTCCCCTTTTTTACCAGTTTGCCTAACCATCAAAAGGTTGAGATGACTGTAAAAATGCGGGGTGGGAGTGGAAAGGCGGCCTAATTAAATGAAAATTCATGGCGTATGCTCCGATGAAACTTTTCCATGTTGTTTTCCATCTGCCTTGTTGTTCTTGTCTCTCTCGCTGCTCTGAAAAGTATCCCGAAATTACGGCCGACAATACTTTGAATATTTTTGCAACAAGGCGACACGGTGGGTGTGTCTGTGTCTGCGTCTGTGTCTGTGTCTGTGTCTGTGTCTGTGTGGGGTGTGTAACACACACAGCGCACAACCTTGTTTTGTTAATAAGATACAATGTTGTTCAAGCGTGTCTGATAGTCTTACGAAAAATACTCTTTGCTATGCGGTTTGGCTTACATAACATTGTGCAGTTCAAATTGACCCTATTCTGTTATTAAATATCTCACATTTAGCTGCTATTTGTGTAATATATATTTCACTTTCCAGAAACACCTATGCAATTTAGAAAGTAGATCGATCTATTTGGTATTGGGAAATATAAAAATTGCGAATTCATTTCAATAGGAAGATTACTCGATGTGTAGTTACATCTCTTCATTCCACAATCCTTTACCAATCTAATAAGTTTTAGAAGCGCACGCGGACTTCGGTAGGGCATAGGAAGTTCGTTGTCTCGTCAGGTTTTTTGCCTGTTGTTTTTATGCTTCTTGAAAGGCGTTTTGTTGCCTGGCAGCCAACGCAGACTGAGCTGCGTGTGTGGTTTGGCAATTATTTGAGTAGTACTACAAGACACACACACCCAGTCGCGCCGAGCAGAAAAATACACAAGCACGCAGATGTACATAATTACTTTGTATACATTTGCATGGCAACTGGCGAGGCAGAAGGAGGGAAGGGGGAAGGGGGAAGGAGGGGTGTCCTCGCAGGGAACAATCAGTGCACAACATTGTAATGCGAATACGTATACGCAGTGTGTGCCGCTGCGAGGGAGGCTCAGTTTAGAGCTACCCATGCCCTGCTCCTCGCCGCTTTCCGTGTAATATGCTGCCATGTTATGTCGTAAATGTCGCTTTTTATTATTTTACATACATTCTTGTGTTCGCCAGGATTTCTCGCCCAGCTTCCTGCCCGCCTTTGTTTTATTTACATTTCAACACGCGTTTGCAGGATGTCGTTCCTCTCTGTCACAGACAGACTTGGCGGATGTCAGTCGGGGCCAGAAGCGGAGCACATCTAATTTTCTGTGTAATGACAGCCAGTCTGGGGCAGACGAGAGTGGAATGTCTGGCAGGCGGGCCAGAAATATTTAATGCCGTTGATTTTTCTAATTAAATGTCTGCCAACGAGTTGGCAACTGATTAAAGGTGCTTGTATACTCGCCACGGCTGCCTGCACACATTTGCCCCACCAGGCGTATGCGTAATGCATTGTAATTTTTCCTGAAACTCTCAGGCAGTTCCTTGGCTTTTATTGCCCACTCTAAGCTGATTTATTTGCGCTCTAATGAAATTTGTTTCGTGTGCAACGGGGCCAGAAGGAAAAGAACGGAAAAGCTCACGCTTCAGTTCATTTTTTGAGAATTTTCCCAGCCAATGCCATCAGGGTGCGGAGCTTTAAAATGTTTCTACGCACTTAAAAAAGTTGTCGAGAGAAACAAATGCTAGGCATGTGCATTGACGTATCATTACCACCATTTATCCGCGTATCTTAAAGTTAAATATGATATTTTAGTATTCAAATTAACATTTAAAAGGGCATTGAAATTGCATGGTCTTGGCAAAAATATGGAACGAAAGCATTTCTTGCATAGATCTTGGAATCAGTTAAAGTAAACAGAGGATTGTCAGTGAGAAAAGTTAGCACTAGAACTTGCTTATTTACGTGTATGATTTTCCACGCTTGACCAATATCAATTAACCAAATCGAAAACTAACTGGCCAGCTGCAGCCGCAGGAGCTAAATAAAATTTGCATGTCATTAAACAAAGCTCTGGCAGAAAATCAAAAACAAAAAAGCAACCGAAACTTCATTGAAATGGCAACCGAAGTGCAAACGTAATTAATTAAAATCCAATTGCCAGCCTGCCCATAACCGCAGCCATAAAATCCATCAGGATCAACCAATTCACAACTAATAAAAGGCTATTTGCCGATTTACGATTTCCATTTGTTGATTAGCTAAAAATAACGTGAGCGAACACTTACCGCAATATTGTGTTTGGTTTTGGGCCCAGTTCGGTGGGTATGATGGCTGCTTTTGCGGAAGTTATGGCTCTGTCTGTGGCGTTTTAGTTAAATTGATGGTGAGTGTGTGTGGGGAACGTGCCGCAAATTAAACACGCGACTCACTGAGACGAGACTTTTTAATTGACACACATCCACGGCACTCGAGTGGGAGAGGAAGGTGATGGGTTAAGGATCGGTTCAGTCACCTTACAGTCTGCCAGCTTTACTCGGCCGAACACTACGCGACATGACGTTAGGCCGTGGGACGGAGACTGAACGCGACGCGTCTACTTCTGTTGCCGTGGTGTGAGTGTTGCAGGTTGCAGATGCAGCAGCCGCAGCAGCAGCAGCAGCGGCCGCAGCAGTAGTTGGAGGAGGAGCCGTCCAAACGTCCAAACGGAGCTCAGTAGACCAGGCCACCTACAACACGCAACGACGACTGAACGAGCGATGGCCCAAGGACCAACAGCACAGCCCCAAAAGCACTGGAGTCCTTCGCAGCAGCAGCAGAAGCAGAAGCAGCAGCAGCAGCAGCAGCAGCAACGCAGCAGCAGCGGAGCCGCAGCAGCGGCGGCAGCAGCACAGCAGCAGCATTAGGCGAAATCTCGGCTAAACGGGCGCGAGAGAGAGAGCGAGCGGCACGGGCAGCGGCAGAGAGAGAGCGCCGACACGAGGCGGGCATTTTCCGCTTTTCCGCTTTCCACGAAGCGTGCAATTTGCGTCGCGCATCGGCATTTTCCGACGTTGCACGCTGCAAATTGGCTCGTGCGTTGCAACATTCCGCTGTGGAATGTGGGCGCTGCTCCTTCGCGAGAGCAAAGCGGAACGCGATGGAATCGGAACAGCCAGTGCTGTAATGCGATGTAAAGGAATTTCGGTGGGCTAATGGGAAAGGAAGACCGAGTGTCCGGAATGTCCTTACAGCTCCATGTAAGTACTTTAAATCAAAATGGCGAATCCACGAAACTAGCGTAGGTATGCTTGTCCGCAAAAGCTTGTTTTGATATTTATTGAGGTTGCGAGGGTTTTACACAGAACCAAAATTAAGTTTCGGAGCTTAAGGACCTTTCCTTCAGCGGAACAGTGGGCGCAGCTCTGTAAGGACTTAACAGGAGCTGGGCAGCAGCATCACCGAAGCGGAAGTGAAACAGTTTCTGCGCTCTCCGTTGCCTTTCCGAGGCTCTCCCGATACTGCGCCTGCGTCGCCAGGACGAAGCCGAGTGGCAGCCGAATTGCGATGCTGTCCTTCGGATTTGCGCTCGTGGGCACTTGGAGTCCACGAGTTCCTGGCCACGAACAAAGCGCAACTTGCTCCACATATTGTAGCCCTACTTACACACATACACTATTTGCGGCCCGCACTCACCCACACACACGCCAGCACACACACACACACACACACACACACACACACACACACGCACACACACGCAGTACGGACGGGCACAGGATTACAGCGCTGCTTTTGCCCATTAGCCGATGCTGCGCTGCCGCAGTCGCAGTCGCTGCGCAGGATGGGCTTTGTTGTTGCCTAGAACGGCGCTGCTGCGCCGCAGCTGCGATGCCGCTGGCTGTTATCACCAAACATTGGCGCAGCTGATAACAGCAAAAGTGGCAAGCGAGCCGCATTAAAACCAACAACGACCCAATTCCTTTGCCGCCACCGTCATTCCTGCTGATAATGACGGGGATAATGATGATCCCGGCGCTAGTCATTGGCCCCACTTGCCAATTCCCAGGGGTCAAGCCGGGTGGCAGGTATTTTGATTGGTTCTCCACCACGGCAAACTAGTTTGGTGCACGGTAAGAAGCTCAGGAGTCCTGAGCACGGAGGATATTATAATTATAAGTAAGACTTAGTATGTTGTGCGTATTGTAGAACTTAAGGAAGGTGATGTATTGAAAAACTTTGTCGACTACATCTACACGAAATTATTTTGCTCAGTGGACTAAACTGTATGCCTGCGAATAAAAGCTTTTTAAACAACTCTCCAAACACGAAAACGATTTAAATGAACATCGGCCAGGCAACAAAAAAAGAAATCATTCCACTTTGGGGCCCTGGCATTTTAATTCTCATGTTTAACTTTGAACATTTTCCACCTTGGGTGCCCCACACCCCGAACTTAATTAAATGTTGTTGGAAAAACGCTTTTCATTTGGGCTGCATAAATTACAAAGCAAAAGTGCCACTCGCAACTTCAAGGAGGAGGCCAAATCGTTCCCGACCTACCCCCTCCCCCCTTCCCCCTTCCCCAAAAAAAAGCCCGAGGCGTTGACTAGTGGCTAAATTATGGGGTGTGGCTGTGGCCCAGCTTATGCAAAATAAAATAAGTGTTCTGGCTGTTCGGAGACTCCTTCGAGCCATTAAAAAGTATTTCAAATTACTGCAGATGCTTGGCTGGGAAAACGCTGTGTTCGAATCCTTGGAAATGTTTTATTTAATAAAGAGTCCAGTAGTTTTGTTCTCAAGTGTAAGCAAATGTGCACTAATAATCATTGGGGCATTCGGAGCCTCGAAGACTTCACATGAGGCCCCACAAATTGATGTTTGCCCTAAAAGGCGCAGAAGCGAGGACACTTCTCTCGCCACAGGACGCCGGGCAAACTGCAGTGGGAATGTCCTGCAGCGCGGCCACAGCCCCAAAAGAGAACACTCCACTCCGACTTGTCATTTGTTTCTTATTGTAATTTATGTGCAGGCAGCGATTTATGATTACATTGTGATTTATAACGAATAAAGGCTTCAGCTGCTGCCGCTCAAAATATCCAGCGGGTTGAGCTGGAGGACTGCGGGAGGCTCGAAGGACTCTGCCAACTCTCACCTAATGTCACACGGCTGGTAAAAGTTTTGTGCAAGTTGTCAAAGTTTTTCAGCAGTTTTTCAGCTGCTTGTTTCAGCTGCTTTTCACCGGCAAAGTTTTCCCTCGATATTGTTGCAAGTACGACGCAAAAAAATGGCATACAATCTGTCAATGTTAAGCAGGAATGGAAAAGAGGCAGCCGAGCCAGTCGAGAAAATCAATTGAAAATTGGCCATCGAGTTTCTGGGTGGTGCGCCTGTCTCAGGTGTTTATGGAAACTTTTATATTACAAGGCCCCGAAAGGATTTTCTTCAATCCAAGAAAACTGACCCCAAAATGCGCATTTATTTTCATTTCATACCAAGTGCTCGTAGAGTTAAAGGGTGTGCTATTTTCGTTGTAAGGATGGAGAAGGCGGTTCGACCTTCTAAAATACATATGCTCTTAGTCTGGATACTATAAGATACTAAGATACTATAAGCTGCCGTCAAATTTCCCACATGTTTTGATTTCTCTGCCATCTTCTACTGCCCAGCAGCTGCAGTTGAATTTATTTTTTGTGAAAGTTGAGACAGCGGCCTTAGTTTATAAAAAATAAATCGAAACTTTGACCCTAAATATTTGATAAAATTAAGGGGCCTCAGTAAAATGTTTTGCTCGCTTCACAATCGACAATTACATTCCATTAGGCGAAAGCCGGCCGGAAGCTTCTGCGAATTTACGCTCATACATTTTTCATGTACTTGGCATCATTTTCGAGTGACCCCGAGTGACAGGAACGCGTGTTGCCCCGTGTTGCGGCTCTTCCGCCTGAAATGTCAAACAAACACCGCTCAAATTAGCCGCACCACCCGGCGGGTGGTTGGTGGGTGGGTGGTTGGGTGGTTCGTTGGCTGAGTGAGTGTTTGTAGTCCGCAATGCGCGTGAATTGCTTAACTTTATTTTGACAGCTCTTGGCCTCGGACACCAGGACTTGTCAGACGAACACAGGACGAAGGAAGCTGACGAGACTTCACTTCTTCCAATGTCGTTGAAGACCTTTAAAAAGTTTTGAAATGAAGCATACTCTCCATTGTTGCTTTTCTTGTTGATGGTTTCATTTTGAAGAGCTTAATGCATAGCGATTTTGGGCTCTTTAATAATAACATCAATTAATTGTTCGCAAACTCAGCTGAATTTCCTAAATATTTCGTTCACCTATTTGCACTTTTATTTTATGCATTTGCTCCAGCGGTGTGTAATCTTTTATTTGAGTGGAATAAATGCTGCACATACACAGTAAATATTGTCAAAAATTGTAAGCGGCTTACGCCAATTAAATATTCTGCGGGAATATTATAGAACCTGTCATTTGTTTTAAGCCAGATCGGATAATCTTCTCCCTGCTGCTTGCTTTCGGCTAGCAACAGTGAAATGTTGTATATTTCAGTGATATAAAGGCCAGCTCATCCTCAACGTAAGTCGTGACCCAACATTTCATTTGCCACCTACCTGCACACAAAAATCATAATTAATTTAGCTTGAAAACTGCCACCCAACATCAACTTGAGCCCAATTTGGACACTCTGCCCTCCGTGAGCTGGCAGGAAAGTGCTTGGTAATTACTTTTGGCATGGCAGCGATGAAATCGCTAGAAAATCACACAATTCAGGCAAAGGAAATTAACTCATTTCCACATAAATTAGTTCCGATTTCCGGCGCTCTCTTGCGCAATATTATGCGTCGATTATGATTAACGATCATTGGCGTTGCGGGGCCAGGACTTTCATAAATAACTTACAGGACTCGTTTGCCTGGGAATGAGTGAGCACAAATCGGCCACGCCTCCTTCCTCAGGACACAAAATGTAGGTCTTTTCTTTCTTATTTCCTTTGATTGCTGCCCGGCCGTTTTTCGCCCATCCACAAATTTATTTATGTGCTCTCTCTGCTGGCGGCCAACTTTTAAGGACACGACAGGACGACGCTTCTGGGCGGACCCATTGCGCTGGCAATTACGCGAGCCGCGCTCCTGGAAATGGAAATATTGCCAAAGTCATTGACTTTGGTCCAGGCCGTTTATGAATTATATAATACCAGCTAGAGCTGGCTGATGCACTGCAAAAATATTTGCTGACTATTCAACCACATTAGTCACTGAAACTAATCATCAGCAACCAGCTTTTTTTTAGACATGAACTGGAATGTCATTTGTGTATCAATATTTTGAATTTGAATTCAGCCTTAAACTTGAAATAAATCTAAGTCAGCTTGAGATTTTTTCAAGTGTTTCCCAGAGCAACCATCTGCAAGAGGCGAACCGAGGAAAACCTCAGGCACGCCAGAATATCAATGAATATGAGTTATTCGCACGCATCCGAAAGTTTTTCACTTTACAGAACTCATGAAAAATACATTAAAGAACCTGAGGCGCAGAAAAATATGCAGAAGTCTTCTAAAATCTGCCGAGTTGTAAAAAGCGGCTGTCATTAAACATGAATTTGTGCCAAAAGCGCAACTAATGAATACGGCAATCTCCCCAAACAGAAAAACCCTCCAAATTAATGTTAGGGATAACTCTCGGCCCCGAGAATCTGTGCCAATCAATCAGCTGATAAAAAGAATTTGTTGACCAAAGGGATTTTTCCAGAGGAAAGATTTGTTTTGCGGTGGACAGCCTAAGCAACGGCCTTTATTCGAATTATACATTTGACATATTAGTTCTGGCCGATAAGAAATTGATTTCTGCCTTTCAACGGCCGCAATCTCGGCAGCTTCTTTGCCCACAGCTTTTTATAGAAAATTGCTTTATTGAGTGGGGGAAATTGAAGGTTGGGAATGAAGTTCACTGGGGTGGAATTCACTCCAGCCATCAATTTTGAATAATCACGATTGGCATTTGTCCTTAAAGTGTTATTTTAATGTGGAATGGTTTGGTTTGTATTAAAGTGAATGAATTGCCGCAATATCCAGGTGTCCAAAAAGTATCTAAGACACCACATTTTAGTGTTTAATAATAAAACGTATTGGAAACCTCCCCCAATGAAATTTCTGTCGCAATCATGAAAGCAATTGTGAATATATTTTGTACTCCTGGTCTTAAATATTAGGCAGACTGCATTCAGACTACTAAAAGTTCATTGGAAAAAACCAATCATTCTATCTCATACTTCATTTAGCTATATGGCGGGTATTTCGGTGGAAAATCCAACTTCATCTAGTATAAACTATTGTAAGGAAAGCCTTTCGGTTCTAATCGCTTTTCTTTGCCTATGCCTATGCTCAATTGTCAAATTATTACGAAAAAGTTGGGAAATTAATTTTTCTGGGTGAAACCGATAATATTATAGGCTTCCTACTTAATTAGTTTTGAGTTTTAATTTAACTATTTTACTGAAAGTATCTGAAGTGGGACATCGACTGCATATAAGCCTCTACATCAAGTTGTTCCCTAAGAAATGCAGAGAAAACAAACACTCAATTGGGAATCATGGAAGACGTCAATCTTCGTGAGTCCTTTGAGCTGCTTCAACAGTTCGCTAACAACAATGTTTATATTGCCCGCCCGATACTTGAAGGATATGATATAGACACGCGACTGATACTTACTAATGAAAAAATCGCAATAGCAGGCGGGAGCTGTCCGATTTGTTGGGCGCGGGGTAAGCAAACATTTTGGACGGTCCTTGTCAACAGCAGGATGTCTGGTTATTTAGCGCACCCGGGGCAGCTTCTCCTGTTTGGAGGGGATGCTGGCGGCTCTGCCAGATCCCCGAAGTGGACCATTGGATACAGTTGACGTATTTTGTTTATGTGCGTACGCCATTGATGACAGGCAGCCCGTCCTGACAGGGAATCTATACGATGTCATATCCCCAGAAGCACGTGATGTCATTAGCTTCAAAGCCGAAACAGTTCCAATGGTGGGTGGTGTGGGTCGTGTAGGAGAAGGACGAGGGAGAGGGAGAGGTCAGCGCGGCAGTCCAACGCATTTGTCATAAACTAACGAAAAATGCCACGAAATTCGGAATGGAAGCCGACACGAGCACCACCATCACCGCCGATACCGCAACCACAACGCGCCGAGCACACACGCCAATCAACGTCAACATTCCAGCTGGCCAACTGCAGCGTTACACTGGGCGAAAAAGTGCCAGTGCTTAACCTTAAAAAAATCACTAACATTATACAGCCTGTTCTGTGGCTGATGAAAGTGCGAGCCAGTTCGGGGGTACTTGCCGTCGCCAACTCGTCGTATTTGGGTGTGATAATAGATTTTAGATAGGAAATAACTACTCGTTCAATGTAATATTTCTCAACTTTCCATAACTTATTTAAATTCCGTGCTACTGATTTTTTTGAAGCATTGTGGTTTGCATATTGATGACGATAATTTTTGAAGATACAAGCGTACTTCGCTAGCACATTTTAAAACCAGTTACCAATAATTGCTAATTTTGAATACTCCAAAAATGTTCTGTGTAGCTTCTGCATCTGTAACAAGACTCAATACCAGTGGCATTACCACGAGCTTCGGTGCGGAGATGAGGTTGCATTTGCCATCGGGCCACAATCCCGGCTGAGTGATCTATGCCACCCGCCGGCCGTTTATTGAAATTCCTTAATGAGCATCACTCCAAATGACCCGTGGTGACCTCGCTCCGCTATACATGCCAGTCAAGTGAAATGCAATTTCCGCAGGCTGGTGTGATACGAGCAGCTCGGGGTAATTTGCAGGCAATTCAATTAAAGCCGACATGCCATGTTAGCCTAGGAAAAAATAAACGGTGGCCAGAAAGGAAAATGTATGCTTATACCCGTTACTCGTGTAGTCAAATGGTATACTAGATTCGTTGAAAAGTATGTAACAGGTGGAATAAAGTGTTTTCGGCCCTATAAAGTATTTACAATATGATGTCTGTCTGTCCTTCCGTATGAACGTCGGGATCTCAGGAACTATAGGAGCTAGGAAGTTGAGATTAAGCATGCAAATTACAGAGACATAGACGCAGCGCCAGTTGTTTCCACTCTTACAACGATCGTATTTATACATTTTGTCAAAATAAATTTCACCTTGATATGCAGTGACATCACCCTGCTGAAAGTACTTAAAGAACGTATCAGTTCTCATATTTCGAGCATTAATTTCAATTAAGTTGTCGGCGTTGGGGAGTGTGGTAGATGGGGTAATACCCCTTGGGCTCGCGTTACGTGGGGGGGTGGGGGTGGTGTGGGGGGAGGATGTCTCTGGGTGGGGCGTTTTGTTGCCTGTCTTGCAAATCGTTGTTGCCAATTACCGCTAATGTCGCACAGTTGCGGCATTGCCATAAAATTAATGATAAGAGCGCAATAAAATAAGTTTTACTGCAGGCGGGAAGAAGGCGACAACACAAAAGCCAAGGAAGCGCAACAGCTGCGGGGCGGAGGCGGAGGCGGGGGCGGCGCGGTGGCGTTCTCGATCCAGCCACTATAGTGTATATATGCCCCATATAAACCACACCGCTCCACCCCGGGAGGGGGGTTTTGTCAGCAAAAGGTTATGCCACAATAAAATTAAATCCAACAAGCGTGAAGTAGGTGAAGTGGTTGCTCGCTTCGCTGCGTGCAGCTCTCGCTGGCTTTGCAAATTGAAATCCTTGGACTGTTTTACGGCAAAAGGAGTTTCGAGTTACGACCGGTGGCTACTAATTGCCAGTAGCGACTTAAAGTCGAATCCCTGGCTAAGCGGCTTACTAACGACCCGCGTCCAGTGGCCATTGGGTCATCAGCTGTCACTGCCTGGTATCCTGCATCCAGCATCCTGGCTCCTGGTTATCCTTATCGCCGGGGCAGCAGACAAAGCCCGGCCTCCACACATTAGCATATTTAACTTTTATCCGTGAAATGAGCTTTGAAATGTCGGAATATAAAAAGCCTTATATCAATCTCTGCCCCATGCCGGATGTCCCTTTTTTCGTCCTTGCTCGTCGTCGTCTAAGTCTTCGTCCTCGTCTTCGTCTTCGTCTTCGTCTCAGTAGGCGATGTCTGCGTCTTGGGGCAAAAACTTTGAGAGCACCTTTGCAACTTTCTCCCACTTTCCCCACCGCCTTTTCTCCCGCTTCCCGTATTTTTTTCATGAATAAATTGCGCAGAATTTATGTGGAAAGTTTCGCCTCTAAAAGGAAAGTGGCTAGCGGAGTTTTAGATGAATCTGTTTGGCTTAGTCTGATGAGTTATCTGCGTAAATGCAGCAGGAATAGGTATCAGCATCCTAGGCAGTTGCAGAATTTATGGTTGCAATGTTAATTGAGCGCTGGGCCGTACTTTTGAGATTCCTTTGCTTTCGGCATCCCCAAGTTCCACCAGCGACGTCAAAGTTGAGTGCCAGGGAGAATTCCAGTTGCACGGAGGCCATCTCATCTGCGAACTCCAAAGTTCCGGGAAAAAGTGCCCAAACTAGGTGGCAGAGTCAGTTGCTCCCGGGAGACCGGAAAATTTGGCAATTCCGATTTTCGGAGAGGGAAAATCAAAGTTGCATATGCACAAGTTCTTTGAAGTTGCTTGATCAAATTAGGTGAAGTACCTGGAGCACCATTCAAGTGGGCTGCTGTCACAGTTAGAGGGTATGGCTTTTTAATATATTATACATAGTATTTTCCTTCAACAAAATAAAGTTGTTCTTTTGATTACCCGAAATATTTGCCATTCTTTTTACTCCCCTATGAATGCCTTTTTGGCTATCAAAGTATTTTATTTTAAATCCCACTTAGTTACGCATCGTTCGCTTGCAGCATAAAGTAAAATTTCATATCCCTGCGCTAATTAATGTATATGAGTCTTAGGCTTCGCTGTATGTATCTCCTCCCCTCGGATGGGTAATTGCCATGAAGCATTTGCTTATCATTACTCAAAATTGCATGTAAAATTAAGTTGTTCTTCGCCCAGTATCGCTTAATTTTGTTGCTCAAGCCACCGCACTTGCCGTGGCTATTATCGCGATGGCAGCGTGTTGCCAAGCGTGTAAGGATTAAGATTTACGCAGTGTTGTGCCAAAGGAAGGAAGGAATGCGATTGTGGGGGCACTGGAGCAGGGGAACTGGAAGTGAACCAACTGTGACACATGGGTGCCTCATTTCCGACGATTCCACCGAATGCAAAGCACCCCGAACACGCACTCGCAAATTTGGCAAAGGAGGTGGAATCACCGTCTTTTGTGCTGGAGCAGGCGAAATAGCTAAGTGGGGGGTAGAACAAGTGGAGCCCAGAACAAGACACTCGTGGCCACACTCTAAAAAATAAAGTCGCACGGAAATTGCAACTACATATGTGCGCGCATGTTGATTTTGATTAAATAGAAAGGAAATACCGTACACGATTTTCTTAAATTATGTTTATAAGAGGTGTTATGTTCACAAATAGTTTGCTTGAAAGTATAAAAATAAATATTAGCTTCATTATTTCGAGTGGCTGGCTCACGACTTTGTATGTGACGCTTACGACGAACTGCCTAGACAACGGCGACGAGTCGGTTGTGGCCGCCACGTAATATTGCTGAAAACCGCATGGCGGCGACGCAGGCCACGTTGCGTATACGTAATATTTCAGCATTTGGCTCACGCTTCGCTGCCGCTCGTTCGTCTTCTTCTTCTTCTACTGCTGCTGCTGCTGCTGCTGCTGCGCCGCTCCTTTTTCGCATGAGGACGCGTGTGTGTGTGTGTGTGTGAGTGTGTGTGTATTTGTGCGGTCTACCATTATCTGTCTGGGAAGCCATTAATTTTTCAAGATTGATCCGGTATGCAAATTACTTACACAGAATGTGCACGAAAGCCCCAGCAGCGCCATCTACCGACCGACATGCTTCCTTTACTACTTTCTCCTTACTTTCTATTCTGGCTCTGTTCTTCGAAGGGAAAGGGGGCATATAGTAGCTCCAGCTACTATATTTTATTTAGGAATTTAACTCCATGGGCGTGACCAGCCCACTGTTTAAAATAACAAAATGTGCTTTGTACTTGGAGCTTTATGTTTGGTTCCTCCATGGGCCGCGCTGAATGTGTGCTAGATAATTACACGCTGGCATTGATTTAATGCCCATAAATTGTTTCATTTGCTGCAGTTTTAATTACCCCCATCCTGCTCATTTTCCTCGCCACTCCAGCGACGCTCCAAAGTGCACTTAACACATTCATTCCGAGCTGTAAGCAAGTCCTCTTGGAGGAAAGTTACATTACTAGTCGCTGATTTCTTTTTTCATACAAGAAAAGCTATAGTTTGGTTCTTGTATCACCATAAGTAATGTATTTATATTCTGCATTTGGATTGCCAAATTCCGCTTTCGGCCTACGAATTAAATTTTAATGCGACTGGAAACTAAGCTCTGCATTGCTTATCTCAGATTAGATGCACTGGAGATGCTTCCATTACTAATTGTGTGCGCCTGATGGCGAAACCCACGAAAATGGCAGAGATCATTTTACGGCTGGCATGAGGTTAAACAATGCCCACTGCGGAGATGCTGATGACGATGAAGATGAGGATGGGGATGACGATGACGGTGATGAGGGTACGAGCACTGTTTACAAGGTAACACAAGTACCTGAAACTCGCACACACTCGTGCCACACACACGCACACAGCACAGGCAAACAAAACGCGTATTTCCCACAGAGCGAGTCTGATAAGAATCAAGACTCCTCTGGCAGGAGAAACAAAGCCAAACACTGCAAACAGCGGCCTAACAACATGGGCAAACAAACAGGAGGCTCGGGGCTTTAAGGCCCATCACCCGCGAACCACAACACCAACCCTCCACCCGCAACCCAAGGATCTCAGTCCACTCACGCCCCTCCGCCCGCAAAAAGCCATCTGCCATTTACAGGAGCGGACGAAACCGTGAGCTCTGAGCCGCAACGCGTTATCTTCGCCCAAGCTTTGCATAAATCAACGTAGCAAAAAACAGAAAATGAACGAAAAGCGCCAGAAATATATTTTCCAAAAACCGAACTCAAGCGTTAAATTGAACGTGTTTTCATACCCAGGAATCGCACAAGTGGAAGGGCATACTGGCCCGAAATACGTTCTTTCCAAAACTGCAAGGCTCGAATAACATATTTGAGCTGTATATTCATCTAATTTTTTATTTTCATATATATATATTTATTAAGTGAAGAATTTGTATATCATTATATTGTATCTTAACATCACAGGGTGGGGAAATATTCTTAAGAATTCATCTAATACTTCGTAAAAGTAGTCTGCCCCAATAAGTAGGCAATGTTTTTTTTAAATGCCATGCGGGGTATTTAAGCGTGGTGCTTTTCCCGAGAAATTATTCAGGAATGCCAAGCAAAATGATCTTAAACATTGCGTGGGAAAAATCAAAACTCGCAAAGCAAACAAAAAACACGTCGACGGCCATTTAATTGGCTTATGTACACGTACATGCCAACCCCCTCGGGTTTTGTTCTATACGCACACACACACACCTGCACGTGTGCGTTGCATAAATTACGTGAAATTTACAAATAAATTACGCGCATGCAAAAGGCGGACACAGCTCATGATGTTTTTGAATCCCTCCCTTGGACTTCCGTTGTGTTTTTTTCTCTCACATGCGAGCGTTATGGCTAATTGTTGTAATTGGCAGCTAGTTGGGCAGCTAGAAGGCTGACTAACTAAACTACGCTTATGAAAAGCCAGTGATGGAGATAATTAAAAAATTGTCGAGCTGCCAGCTCATTACTAGCGGTTTTGTATTCGAGGCTTGGAAAATTGCAAAATTATGTAAAATTAGGTAAAATAACAATTTAAGCTCGCTTCGAAACTAGTAATTACAGTTGAATATATATAAATAAGGGATTTTTACAAACGAGTTGGCTAACAACGACGCACTTCAGCATTTTCATTACACGCCAGATCTGAGCCATCTTCCGCCAGCCTTCTTCTAGATGGGCTTCTCCGTCCCATGCGACTTTAAAGTGGGTTTGGCGCGTTCGCCATTTCTGCATTTCGGATGCATCTGGATCTGTATGATGGGAAATGGATGCATACTTCAATAGCCGGTGGTTACGGTGGGTTCTTGGGGGCTGGCTTTGGAGTGGGTGCGTTATGAGTGCCGCCATCGAGGACACGGTGCCACCGATGTTGAGTTTTAATTTATGCGCATTCGCATGCCATGTCCTCGATAAGTGTGCCTGAGTGTGTGTGGTGTGTGCCTGAGTGTGTGTGAGTGTGCGAGTGTGCGTGTGGGTGTGGGTGTGTGAGCGACTGTCTCGCGAGTTTTTCATCGACATTTAATTGAAAATAACTCAAGCGTGTCAGCAACGCACGCGGTTAATGAGCGAGAAACTCGAATGTCTGCCGCGACTTTCTCTCTCTACCGCGGTATGCCGCCCATACGCCGATCTCTTTCGCCCCCTCACTACCCGTCTCTGTCGTCGTGCATACGACATTTTCTTATTTTTTGCGCACATTCATTTTTTTTGCTTGCCAGCAGCACGTGAATGACATCAATGACAGTGAAAAGGCGTTTTTCTGCACTTAATGAGGGGCTGCTAGTGGAACGAGAAAGAGAGCGCGAGACGCTGCAGAAAGAGACAGCCAGTCACACACACACACATGCACACACACACACATGCACACACACACACACACGGCGAGAAGCTAAGCAAGTTCTTAGCTTTTTATCTTTTAGGTATGCGTGCGACAACTTTATTTATGTGTCTGCGGGGCCGAGCCAGAAAAAGTGCAGATGGGCGAGGAGATGAAACTCAAAAGACATTTCCCGCAGAGTTTTTCAGGGGGTGTGTGCCATTAAATCGGCTGGAATATGTAGGTGAAGTCGGGATGAGATGAGATGCAGATAAGGATGTTCCCTTAAAGAGCTGTCCAAACTATGGGCATAAATCACCAGTTCAGCTGTTGTTGGTAATCCGTATACTCGTACATAAGAGGCCACAAAGTTGTGCAGGGAAATCAAGCTACTTATGTCATATGGTTTTTGCGAATTTAAACAAGGGAAATAGCCGGGGAAATGTTGGACAATGGAACATTCCATAGCTAAACTATTTGGCTACATATGAGTGGAAAATACAGCTGCTCTGCAAAAAATTAAATGTTTCTCCTATTGCATAGGGCCATTTGCAACGTTAAACCTAGCTTTGTAAATTAAGTACACGCATGTATGTATTGCTTAAATTGTAATGCATTCAAGATAATAATTAATATATTTGATGCGTCGCCCACAATTTGCATATTTTGCAACGTTTTCCAATGTAATGCGCCCGCTCAGCCCGCCTGAATTCGAATGAAATAATTAGAATAATAATTGTTATTTCGACCGGGCCACAGAATTCCATCAACAATTCATGCGAACTTCACTGGCCGAAACCAATTTGGCCGGCTGTAAGGGGAAATTGTGTGGGGGCCGCCATGGACCAAATTAAACTTTAGTTATTTATATTAAAAATTGTGCTTTATTGATGTGGTTTATATATGTATGTACATGTGGCCGGCGTCCTTTTGCGCCTTTTGCCCCTTTTTCCCCTTTTGCCCCTTTTGGCCCTTTTGTGAGCGGCAGTGGTTTAGTTATTTTTTCACCCACCAGCTGTTACATACTGGGCATCCCCATTCGGGCTTCAGTTAAATTTCTTTCGTATCACACTTCGCTTAACTTGACCTTTTTTTTCGGGGGGCTAGTTATGTGAGCTGAGAGCTGGCCATGTGTTTGGCAATTTCCTGGCTACGAACGAGTTGACCGCAAAAGAGCTGAGCCAAAGCCAAATACAAAGCACGAATGGGAGCAAATAAAAAGCAAACCCAGGCAATCAACAAATACATTTCAGCAGCACCTTACGAAAGTATTTCAACCTTATGCTGACCAAATTTTATCGCATTTGACACACACCAACATACATACTCCCATACGTACACCCATACATACACCCACATATATTGGAACATGGCATTGATTTTGGCTTTTATTAGCTGCTCACAACGAGGCGAACGAAGGCCGGAGGAGGCGGAGGCGGAGGCGGAGGCGTGGCACTTGACTTCATCACCCCTTTCCAGAGGGCGTTGTTCCGGGGACGCGCTTCAACTGCAATTGCCGTAATCCATTGCCGGAGTGCCGGAGTGCCGGAATGCCGGCTTGGCGGGGATCACGTCCAGCGGCGCTTGCCGGGAGTATATCTTTTTAAAACATTGTTAAAGTTTTACCCCCTCCGCTTTTAGATAGTCCCCACTACAGCTTCGTCTGCTGCTGATTGGCAACCCTTCAGCCGGAGCTTTTTCGTTGGTTTGCTGCTCTCGAAGGCGGGCATATCTGTTCCAGCCCAGTTTTGCCAGGATATGCTCGCTGCGACTTCCAGTCTAAGCTGCGCCGAATAATTACTACAACGACCTAACAAAGTGTTTATCATTAATGGGGAAGTGCAGAGCAATACAAAAGTGATAAAAGAAAAAATGATTTTACTTGAATTGAAGCCCATTCTATCAGCATTCCTCAAAGACGCCGCTCTAAGCCTTGTGAAGTAAATTTATTCCCAAGGAAATGGGTATTGCAAGACTGCCTTTGCCAATTTTCGGGCCAAGAGGTATTCGGGAGCCGTTCACTTCGAGGGTCTGGCTTTTTATTGAATTCGAGTTCAATTTGTTTTTATTGATTTGCCATTTTGCACTACCCCAGAGATGTGACGGAAATTGTCAATGTTTTACAATAGTTGCGCAGCGCCAGCCCCCGAGTTGCGTTGCCCCTTGTTAACCCGCCAACGCGACCCCGGCTACATCATCATGGCTTTTTGAGTTTTATGTGCACTTGATAAAATTTCAATAGTTGATAGTGGGGGGGGTGTACCCCACCCATCACCCATCACCCTTCCCCCTTGCCGATTGTGCACATCTTGTTGTTTTACGCTCGCGTTGCCTTTCGGGATTGCCCTTAGTTTTATGTGATATTAAAATTGATAGCAAATCGCTGCTGCAACGCATTTCAAGTACTCACTTTTGCACCCAGCTCCCATCGCAGCTCCGTCCTCCTTTTTTATGGCTTTGAGCTGTGTAAGCCAAGCGATGGCGCTTGGGCAAATTGTTTTTCCATGCGAATTTCAATAAAGCCAATTCCATATTGCGCATACGCACTGTCTGCCGTCGAATATCACTATGGCATGCTTTATGCTCGACTAGCATGGCTTAGATTTTTTGTCTTCTGCCCATGGCCCAGAGCACAAAAGAAACTGAGATGACAGCCTAACAATCAGTCTAAAGCATTCGGGATTTTCTTTAAGCAGTAAGTGTAGTACTTGCACCATGCAAATCTGACTTATCAAACAGCTTAGTTAACAGCTATTCGATACGATATTTGCCATCTTAGTTTCCACCCAGCGAGGGCAGCTCGCCATTTTAATTGTTTCTTTGGGGACAAAACAATGATGGAGTAACAATGGCCCACCAAAAGCTCACATATGGACAGTTGCGGAGCGCTTGACTAATGCAATAAAACGCAGACAATGTGTGAAGTTGAGCGTTCGAATTTCCGAATGCATTTTCCATTATCCAATGCACGGCTGCACATACAGCGACCAAAACAAAGAAAACGCACAAAAGCCAAGCCCCCAGAAGCTGCCTATCCCCCCGCCCCTTCGTGGGCGTGGCTGCGTGTATAATTTGCGATTTATGTGAGCTATGCTGACAGCAGTCGCGGAGTCGCGGAATTGTGGGTAACCGGGAAGAGCGGGAAAAGCGGGAAAAGCGGGAAAAGCGGGAAAAGCGGGAAAAGCGGGAAAAGCGGGGAAAGCGGGGAAATGGCAAACAACAGGGGCTAACACGTGCTCTGCGCCATCTAATGCGACTGAAAAACACCTACACGCAGGCACAAACACAAGCACAGACCTCGCCAAACACACACACCGACGAGCACCCGCACACTCGCACGCAGGGGGAAGTTGCACAATGTGTCAAATGTCATATATGTGTCGCTAATAAATTCCCTCAAATGTTTCAATACTCGCACGCCTGCCAGCATAATAAAAAGATCCCCTCGCACTTCCCATCGCATTTCATCGCGACACTGACAAACTGCGAATCTATGGCGACATAAGCAGACAGCCGGCTGAATTCCCAAAGGATGGGGCGAAGGACCTCCTCTGAGCACGGAAAAAAATTGCAGTTCCTGAAACTCCAATTGGAGCTACCACACTACGGTAGATGAAGTATTTTGTTTTAGTTATAGGTTTGTCATGAGGGAGCTCTTATCAAAAGTTTGAACAGACTTTTGAGATCCTAAATGATTCAAGATAATCATTTTGTTCCAATAATACAATGTGCAAAGGATCACTTGCACAACGATTTGTCAAGTGTATCTGGGAAGTGAAATATTAAATCAGTTTGGCTGAGACTTCTCGTCCCCGTTGCCTTGTGCGTTCCAAATGAATCTTAAATTACCAGCACATCCCGCTGTCAATTGTAGTGCTGTTGATCGGAAACAAACCCATCGGGGCACGCACAAGCAATTGAAGCAGACCCCTTTATTCATGGGACTCTGTGTTTTACTGTCTTGGCCCAGCTAAAACTGACTTTGGGTCCAATTCCATGGCTAGCCCACGAAGTGGTTGTCAAACCCTCGACTAGCATTCTGGAAAAGTAGGGAAGAGCATTTGGAAGGCAATTTTTCTTTCAGGGTATTCAAACTGCAAATCAAATGCCACTGCAAACCTGCACATGCTTTACCATCAATGTGTCCACTAAGGCGACCATTTGTAATCTCTTCCCTGTGCCAAATCTCAAAAGTCGCATTAAATGGCAAACAAATGTATAAAAATGCTCACCAGCAAAGGAGTTCAAAACTATTAGGAGCGCATATGAATATTTATAGTATCTTGTTTATAAATAAATTGCCAAGTAATGGCAGCTGCACAGGACCAGCCAAATGAACTGCCATCGAAAGACATCGAAAGACATCGGCCTTACGTAAAAATATGGCTGTCTGTGGATGTCCCAATGCAGATGGGTCCAAGGCTTTTGTCATTGAACTCGAAAGTCGCCGGCGGAGGAAGGATGTTATTCGGGAATGGAAGGGCGGGGCAGGGTGGGGAGCTTGAAATCTATTTAATTGCAAAATCACAGCCAAAATGGGCAGCGGCGGATGTGTTCGGCCGTTTGGCTGAGTGTGGGATTGTTTTTCTCCGCCGATTCCGATTCGCTTCTTGGCTGAGGATCCGGACCGAAAAGCCGGATCCGTGCCAGAAACCTGAGCCGGATGAGCGGCCAGCGGCGCTGCCAGCATCATCGTCAATGCAATCATCATCTGGCCCACTCCCGTTCCAAGGCCTCCCATCTTGGCACCGTTTTGGCTGCGGAACTGGGGAAATCACCCGTACCGTGCCCATGCTCGCATGCCCAGCCCGTATCCGTATACCGGCATTCCGGCTACGTTTGCCCGTAACAACAAAAGTGCATAAATTTAATGCGGATTTTGGCAAGCGATGCGACAACGCTGGCTCCATGTGCCAACTTCTGGGCCCCGAGGACAGCCCGTGTCCCGACGTCGTCGGACACATCTCTAGGCCTCGGCTATCGTCCCATTCCGGCTCCTGGTCCTGGTCCTGCTCCTGCTCGCTCCTCCTGGTGGGATGGCCCACCAAATTAGAAGCTCCCCACACGACTCCGTGAAATTCTATGCATTTCCGTGTTGGCATTTGTCGCTGGTTCATTGTGTGAACTCGGCGGGTGAGTGCAGCACTGCAGATTGCACAGTGGTGCGGGACTAGTTGAAAATGGGTATTTGGAAAAACAGCATGAACTTGAATTTGATGTAAAGCAATATCAATTACTATTTAGGTAGAGTTAATCGAATCAAAATAACCTACAACTTTTTCAAATTCCAATAAATTGAAAACTTACTGTGCCATTAGAAAGTACATACATATATTTCGGTATCTTTCTATTCCCCATATGAAGGTATTGTGAGTGATTGTTATTTTTGTTTCCATTCACTTTCCACTTAGAGCGGAATAAAACCACTGTGCATTTCGGTTAACGAAGTGGAGCGACTTTCCACTTGACATCGCTCAAACCCTGGCGCTTGCCCCCCATTCTCCATTTCTCTGGGCACGCCTCCCTTTCTCTGTTTCTCCGTTTCTCCATTTCTCTGAACTATCTCCGGGCGGAGGCCCACGCTATATGCATTATAATTTGAGTGGCATGTTGAGAGTGGCTTTTGTTTTGCTTTTAATTAGATTTACATTGGCCACTTTTCAGTTGCGCATCCAGTCTCGGCCGCCGCCAAATTTTCCCCCGGCCGGCAGGAGTTTTCCCCGGCCTTTCACCAAGTCTGGCCTAACTAGCAATGCGCTTTGTTTATTTTGGCGCCTCCTGCAGTTGCCGTTTGGGCCCGAAAGCCCCCGAAAAAGCCCAATACCCCGCCCCACTCGTCATCTTGGCCTTTTTCGGCCTTTTTCGGTCTTTGTGTTTTGCAGAGTTATTTTCAACAGCTTCACGTTTTGCACTTCCGCTTTGTGTGTCACTAATTGCTTTTGTGTTGCAGTATTTACAATTGTTTTGATTCATTTCTTACCCACCCAACCCCACCCCGCCGCTCCCCCCAAAGCCCCATGCTGCTTAATTAAATGCACTTTGAATGTCCTGTCTGCACTTGCCTGTAGGCATTTTGCGTCGTGTTCTCTCTAATCACATTCTCTAATGAAATTTAATGAAATCTCCCACTGCACTATTGCCGCAGAGAAAGCAGACAGGCGGAGGATCCCAGCTTGGATAAATTTAGGGAGGGGAATGGTCATGGTCCAGAGCTCCCCTTTTTAAGTATGAAATCCAACTCATATTAGATCCTACAAAAAGGGCAAAAGCTGACAAAACAATAATCACCTTTATCGCATTATCTAAAGGAGTCTGTGGAGAACACTGCAAGAAATTTTGATAGCACACTGCGAAAGGCAGTCTTGGCTATTAAACATGAATTCTGTCCACGCTTTTTTACACAATTCCTAATAAAATACTACTTATTTTTAGGTAATTAAAAGAAACAAAAACTCGCTACTTCTTTGTCACTATCGATTTTTAGTTTTTCCTCGAACTCACCACTTGCAATTTAATTAGTTGCGGACCAAACTTAAATGAGGAATATAACTCAACGCTTTTTTGAATGGTGCGGCATAATAAGTGAAGCCAGAATATCCAGTCGCTGATGAGGCTGCTAATTCAAAACCGGAAAAGCTTTTAGCCAATTTACATAAATTACCCTCGGCTCAGACCAAATCGTCTGGCGAGCCATTTTTCTCTTGGCCAGCTCCAAGTCGCCACCCAGCGACATCTTTAAAGAAATTAATTAATGAAATGTTGATTAACTTTTGCCAGCCAGCCGAGTTGAGTTCCGCCCATCCTCCAATCCTCCCATGCTCCCATGCTCCCATGCTCCAGCGGGAGGAAACTCTGTCTGAGATTTATGTCAAGGCATTTATCATGGCTCGAAAGGAGTAAACAAGTCCAGGGCGTTGCTGGCTTTTCGAGGAGCAGCCGCATGGGCGTGAGCATAATCCACAAAATTATGCGCACTAAAGCTATTTGCAATTCGTGAAATGTATTTTTAAAATGTTTACGGGCGGAGCTCGGCTTGGTCTCGTTTTGTCAGCCCGGACTTCCGAACGGGTTGGTGGGAATGGATGGTCTCCTGATGGCTCGTCCTTGTCTGGGGCTAATTAGCGTGACTGCGCCAAAAAAGCAGTGACATTTGCAGGGGTCAGCTGATAGTGGATGAAAGTGGATGTTTGGATCATAGAACATCTAATGCTCTTCCACAGACTTTGGTTGGCTGGTTATTGTTCAAGTTTTCCCATCTTTTTGCTTAAGTGGTCTGGTGCATAACGAATCGAGTTAAGTTATCGGGTCCCAAATAGCGGAAAACGACTTGATCCTCTGCCCAGCTTAAAACACTTTTCGCTGCAGGAAACACCATCCAGATTGGGGCTCCATTGGCCTTGTGATTTAGGCGATTGGCTTAAAACCAACTAACTCTTGTTCCAAATTGCTATTGTCATCCAGTCTACCAGGGTAACAGATTATTTCGACTCTCTTCTAGAGAACATTTACGCAACTATCGCAGAATATCATTGACTTTTGCTTTGCTCTGCTGGATGTTCTCTTCCATGTCCATGTCCTTAATAATAGAGAGCCAATTTAAGAATACTTCAGGTGATTAAAAGTATACCTCGATGATTTTAATTCACTGCTAGAGAAGCGAAAATCAATTGCACTTGTTAGATTACCATCCCCCAATATATCAAGTCTTAAATTCTAATTTTCTGCTGCAATAATGTGCAATAACTCAGAGTGTGAACAGGGCTTTAATCCCGGAATTCAAAGTGACCAGCTTGCACAAAGGGTATTTAATAGCACATTTGGCATCGCGCAGCGCATCTCGCTGCTGAAATGCGATTAATCATTGTCCATTGGATTGTTTTGAGGGTCGCCGAAGGAACTCGTCATGTTGGCCTGGTTGTTGTTACTGTTTCGCCTGATTGATTTATGTTCCTAAGCCCATTGTGCGGGGCAGAGGCGGGGGGCTGGTGGGTGTGTGCCGTCCGAGAGGCTTAATTAGTTTGACCCAGGTGTTTGCGAGGCAAATGGCCGAAAGGAAAAGGTCTCAAGCTACAAGGGCTATTAGTCAAAGTCGTGTGATAAGTCACAGCGAAAGGCTTACGGCTTCCAGTGGGATGGGAATGGGATTGGGATTGGGATTGGGATTGGGAAAGGGATTGGGTATGGGAATGGGAATGGGGCGGATTTGTCGCGGGTCTGGCTCTGATTATAGAACTGCGTAAAGAATGGTTGGCCAATAAACCATTTGTGACGTGCGATTCATACCTTTTGTGCGCCCCCATAAATAACGTGACACAATCTATGGCAAAAACATTATTTGGCAATAAAATGGAAATCGATTCGAGCCAAAGTTGACAAATGGCAGGCAGGGAACAAATGGAGCGCCGTAAGAAAAATAATATCGACGATCAAGGATTTCCATGCTTCTGCCGCTGCTTCTGCTTCTGCTCCTGATGCCTTTGCCCCAACTCCAAGTCCTGGCTGCTGTGACAATTTACATGGCCCAATTGCAGTTTCCCCGCTTTTCCCGCTCTCCCCGCTTGTTCACCCCTTTCCCCTCGTCGATGGCTTTTTCATTCTACCAATTGCCCTGCCACGTCGTTCAAATTGAAATTTTTCCATAAAAACCCCACAGACACACTCACTCGCAGGACACACGTACACGTATGTGCGGATGGGACATCCTTTTGTGCTCCGCTCCCTTTGTACTTGTCATTTATGAAAATTTGTTTATTTTCGTAATGCTCCATTTGCAAATGTAGCCAAAGTAAATATTGCAGTCGCGATGGAGCGGGATGGCGTTTCAGTTTCCCTGGCTGAGTTATTTTTTATGGTTCTGACTGCGGAGCATAATTCATGCGCCTTTTGTTAACATTTACATGACCCCCATTGCCCCCTAGATATTTATTGGTTCAAATATGCTGTCGCATTATGAATGCGTTGGAAAAACACACACTTCTGTTGATTTAATTAAACAGAGGTGCGTTTTTTACGTGCTCTGGCATTATAAAATATGTGGGATTGTACATTCCATTTAAATTATGGCCGCCATTATTATTACTTCTTTTTGTGATCGGCCTTATTTGCCTTCAAATTTAATTAGACGCGGATGGGCATGTCGAAGAATTTAATCACTTTCCATTCCCCATGTACATACCTATCAATTATAGATCTATTTTTTTTTCCACTTCCGTTGAAATATGGTTATACAACTTGACATTGTCATCTGAACGCATCTATTTTTTCCCTTCCTTCGCTGAAGTACAAAAATCCAACAACAGCTCTTAATCTCATTACTAAAAGTATGCCTTTTTTCATTTTCTGGTTTGTGTATTTTGATTAAATATTTATTATTGGTTATAAATTCTCGTATAGCTTTAATGCCATACATTATAGCATAAGCTTTCAGCAAGGACATGGTCCTGGGCGGCATGGCGAGCAACAACACCAACAACACCAACAACACCAACCACACCAACATTTGAATTAATTGGCAATTAATTATAGTTTGTGCTAAATGGTCCGGCATGGCATTGCTTGTGCCAATAAAGCCTGCACGGCTGTGCACAATTAAGACAACTTATATTTGATCAACCAAATTAAACTTTTTTGCCCAGACATTGTTGGTCCTTGAAAAATGTAATTGAATTACCAAATTCATATATTTTTGGTCAAGTGAAAGTATTTGTATTCAACAATATAATACTAAGTGACGGGATCATGGTGTTATTATTGGCTATCAGGTAGATTTATTCAGGTTTTTCCCTCGGCCGTTAAAATGACAAATATTCCAGCCCCAAAATGCTTAAATTGTTGACCCAAATAGAAAATGTCACAACAGAAAAAGCCAATAAGGGAAGCTTCCGCCAGGCATAGATTTTTAATAAATTTGCATAACCAAAGTTAGATAACTACCCGGCATTTCCACTCACTTTCCGCCACGAAAACAAAAAGAATGCCAGCAAGGCAACTGTAAGCATATTTCCCATATTACGTCACAGTGGCTTGTCAAAGAGGACAACATCAAATGATGGCAAAGGAGGCAAGCTGCCTGCCATAAACAACAAGCACCAAAAGGACAAATAAACAAACAGCAGTTAAGGGCTGGGAAAATGGGGTGGGAAAGGGCGGGGAAACCCGCCAGCGAGCCATAAAAATAGCTGTGGCCAAAAGTATTCAAACTTATGCTGGGACAGAGCCACCGAAAGCTGGATCGCGGATGGCGCTTATATTTTATTGCTATTATCCTGTTTACCCCATGTTTACGCACACACACAAGCGCACGAACAGGAGCGCACACAGACGGCAGAGCCATGTTCGGATGTGCGATGGTGTGCGAATTAGTTGTGGCTGTCAAATGAGGGGTGCCTCGCATTGTTATTTTCCTATACCCTTTCCGAACGGGTATGGCTCAAGCATAACAGTGCCGTGCTATAGGAGTATATAGCTTTCTTAGAAACACTTACCAAGACGTACTTACAAAATATTACATTTTAATTGTCATAATATCTATAAATTTGGACCTAATATAAGTTATTATTATACTTGTTTAAAGAGTATCCGATTCCCCACTACATTCCGAAGCCTTCTCCCCTCTTGCTTTTCCTTCTTTTCGCTTTCGTTCAATTGAAATGGACAAGTGGGGCCTTGTGGGTGGATTGAAGATTGGAGGGGTGGAGCCCTGTAGTTTAGTGACGTGTTTATATTCACGCACATATGGAAACCCGAGTCAGAAGTCGCCGTGTGGTTTTTACGAGATGTCCTTTATTCGCCAGTTGACAGGGGGGGGAAAGTGCTAGCCTTGTACCTTTTCTCAGTGCTCGATTTGGTCAAAAGTCACTTACTGGCTAAACAGCCAGCGAATCGGGCGAAAGTCCCCATTGTTCAGTCCCCCCTTTGTTATACTTCCACTTGGGGTTAAAAGCATTGAATATCTGAGGAGACAACACTGTCATATTTTCAAATTGAGTGTACAAGTGCTCTCCTAAACTTTCACGTATGTGTGTGGAGTGGAGTGCAGTGGAGTGGAGGGGTAGGGGGCCGACGCATTTGTTAGCTTTAATAAACATTTATATGACTTTGGCTAAAGTGCTGCATACTTCTGGGGCAGCTGGGCTGGGGGCAAGCAAATAAATTACGTCGCCAGCATCTAGGAACAACAAATCAAGTAATGCATGCATAAATTCAACAATTTCCACAAGTAGCCAAGAAAGTAGCTGAAAACTCCCCCGCCCCCAGCACTTTCCACCCGCCTTTCTGCTTTTCCAATGACTCGCTCTGTAATTTATGACTTGACGCTGGAGCAACCACAAAACCAGAAGCTAGAGCCCCACCAGCACCACCAGCACCACCAACACCCCCTCTATAACCAATGACAATTTTCGGAACAATTTTCGCGAGAGATAGAAAAGTGGGGGCGATGGAACGGCAGGACGCCTCAAGAAGTGCCCAAGAATGCCGGTGGTTGTGTGGGAAAATTGTAAAATTGTTGAAATATAAAACTTTCCGCTGCATAGCGAGCTAACGATGTGGAAACCTGAAGAAAGTTATGTTATCAGTTTCAGGAGCAACAAATAAATTTACATTTAGCACAAAGGACGCGCACAAATGAGGCCATCCTGCCACCAAAAATTATGACCAACTGGGCCAGGGTCTGAACTCAGATCCACGAGTTACTGGCGAGCTTTGATTTGGCTCTTTAAAATGAAACGAGCATTCAAAGGGTTTTAGTTTATTTAACACACGATTTGATTGAGTGGCTCCACCTTTCGTTTGCAAAACCACTAGGATAACGAATGCTGTGCAGGATAACGAACAGTGCAGCTTATGAGTACTGCGACAGTGGCAATAAAGTGATAGGTGGTGTTTTGGTTATAGAATCAATTTCCCCTCCAGCCATGCAATTTCCGAAAGCAATAATTATGCCAAGTGTCAATGCAAAAAAGCAAAGGAAGACCGCAAGAACGGAAAGCACCGAAAGCGGGAAAGAAAAACTATCTTTCCTGGTCTTGGCCCCCAGATGGGGGAGTTTTCCAGCCACCCAGCCACCCAGCCACCTAGCCACAATTAATAACGTTGTGTGTGTGTTTGGCACAAATCTCGAGCAGAGCCCTATAAATCCTTGAGCATTTAATTCGAACAATAGGGAAAATAATTACGAGTGCCGAGCACGTGAGTCGAGGGCACTTGAGCGGTTTCTGGGCGGCCAACAATTGCCGGAGTGGAGATGGAGTATTTGGAGTAGATGGAGTAGATGGAGTGAGTGTGAGTACGGAGCCCGGATAAGCCGTGAAAAAATTACACCACCAGAAGAAGGCTCTGAATCTCTGACGGACGGACTGACTGTCAGCCGGAAGCAGCAACAAAGTCTGCCCTGTGCGCCAGTGGGTGTGCAAGTGGGTTTACTTGTCAGGCAGTTAATCTAACCCATCACGAGCCATCCAGCCATCTAGCCATCCAGCGCGCTATCCAGCTATCCAGCTATCCAGATATTCCAGTCAGCGGATGGCGCCGTACACCAGGTGCAATTAAGAATTTTGCACGGAAGCCAAGTCAAGTCAACATGCTAGGAGGAAAAGGGTGGAAACGGGTATTTTAGCTAGGCTTCCGTACACTCGGAACTAAATTCATGCAAATGTGGTTGGTTGGATATAGGATTCTCACAGTGTTTGTGCGTAGGCTTAGGTCTCCCAAATCTTACCTGGACATAACTAAACTCAAATTAGTACAACTATTAATTGTTGAAAGATTTGAAAAATGATTTTCTAGCAATTTGTCGAGCAATAGTAAAACCTCTTGCTCTTGACTTACCACCAATAATTCATTAAGTAAGCCCGAGTTTATTTGAAGTGCAAACTCTCAGGTATTCATCGCTATCTTCCCACCTCGCGATTGCTTCGCTCCACTCCTTGTGCTCGTTTACTATTCATTGTAGCGTGCCATTAAGATTTGTTGTTTGAATACATTTACCATTTGTTAGTGCAGCGCCCAGGACGCCCAGTGCCTCTGTGTGCGTGTCCGCGGCTGAGTGTGAGTGTGTCTGTGTCTGTGTATTTAGTAATCCTGTGTATCCTTGTATCTGTGTGCCGTGGGCGTGTGCGTGTGTTCGTTTCTGCACTCACAGCAATTATTTACTCGCGCTTAAAGCTAAAAGGCTTTAATTGCACGATTATTTGTCTTCTTCATTAAGCGAAACACGCAAATCTCAAAGGCAAAGGAAAAGGAGAAGGCTTTGAATTAAGCGGCTGATGGGTGAAGTGAGGCTTAAATTGCGGGGCTCGGCGGGGAGTGGAGGGGGGAGAGAGGCGAAGGCAGCACAGGCAGACAATGTGGGTGTGGGTGTGGGTAAGTTTGTGTGACTGTGACTGTGAGTGTGGGTGTGAGACAGTGGGCGCCATAAGTTTAGCAAAAGAAATGTCTTCGATGATGGCAGTGAGGTGAAATTAGTTTGATGAGGGAAACCCTTTGGAGGGGGAAATGTTGCAAGGGGTGCCTCAAATATCTGTAATTAAAATGCTTGTTCCTGGGAAGGGAAATGAAAATGAAACACCTTTAGCAACAGTTTTAGATTAAAATAAAGTACCTAAATAATAAAGAAACCATGAAATACCACAAGGTCCGACCGCTGCTTTTAAAACCATCTCAAAGCCATCTCGGCTCGGGTGAATATATAGTAAGTATCTTGTATCTTGCAACTGACGCTGACTTTGGACGCCCACTGCTGGCTGCACATGCAACCCACCCAGCGCTTTGCACTGCGGACATGCCACAAAAGCAAAAGCACATATTCAGCGAAAGTTTCTAAATTATTACAAAACAAGCAGTCAAACTTACGGCAACATCAACGCCAACGCCAGCCATCAGAGCAATTTGTGCCAGGAGTATCTCGTTGGCTCGTGGCGAATGCGCTAAATATATATTGGCAACAACAGGAACGGCCACGGACGACGACGACGATGACGATGACGCGACGAGGACAATTAAAAGCACACCTTTTGCAGTCGCCCACCTGCTCCTCCATAATTGACGACCTCCGACCTCGGCCCCACTTTTTGAGCCACGACTTCGCGAGCTCGACAAAGGGAAAACAGAGCGAAAATCCTTGGGTGTTGCAACGTTTTAGTTTCGCTTTCTGTGGGCGTGGAATAGATCACACTACGACAATGTTTTACGATCTTTAGCAGATAATGTAGGACTACAAATGAATCTACTAAATAAGAAACATGTCCTTATTTGTGGTATATTCTTAATAAAATATCTACTTCTGGCGCAGATTTCTCAATTAGGCTTTTGTAAACTGTTACCAAAACTTTGGTACTTGTATTTGCATTTGCATGCAACACCTCGTTTTAAAATCAAAATATTTTCTGTCTCTGCACGAGCTGGCAAAAAGGAATTTAGCCGTAGCGCCGAGTGTTTTATTATGTAGTTTCAGTTGTTGGAATGTGTTAAGGATGCCGCACGTGTTACCGCCTCCCCGCCAATTCTACTTTTTGTATTACTTCGTGCGCGAAATTAAGCCAAAGCTAAAGTTTTTCGGCGGCGAATGGGGCGGTGGGTAGATGGGTGGTGCTGGGTAGTACTGGGTGGTGGGTGGTGGGTGATGGGTGGCTAAATCGGAAGCCAAGCGCCAAGGCAGCGGAAAAGGAAGTCGCCCCTTCCCGCCCCTCCGCCGGCAATCAAAGCGCTGAGTCAGTTAGTCAGACATATTGGATACGGAGCTACGGAGGAGGGGTCAGATAAGCCAACAGTTTCGGAACGGTCGCTGCCAATTGCATGATAGTCGCTCCTCCGGCATTTGGCTCCGGCCGGGGCTCTAGCTCCAGCTGGATCCGAGACAATGTAAGCGGACGGAATCGTTGAGGACACCTCCGACCCGATCCCCGATCCCCGACCTCCGACCCGACTCCACCCGAACTTGCAACGGAACGAGCTTGGTGCGTGACTAGCGGTATTTAAAGCCGCCGGAAGCAGTTCCAATTTAAGTTGCAGCTAGGGGCTCGGCTCGTGAATCGGGCTGAAATATCGGATGGGTCTGGAATGGTATGGTATGGCCTGGTCTGGTCTGGGCCGTGGTGCAATAACGCCAGTGGGCTGCGTTCATTAGGCTGACTCAGCCTTCGGGGGCAAGCTTAAAGACTCCAAAGGCTGTTCATACTTCAAATGCTAAAGGAATCACTCTCAAGCTTCAGATGTAAGGGCGGGGATAGTAAGGGATAGAATACAATAAATCTCTTTAAGTGAAAAGCCTTACTAGCTTCGATAACCTTACCACCAGCTTACAGTAATAGGATTTAGACACCAAATAAAATAACCAAATACATATAGCTTAGTATTTATGCTCATTTTATACCTAATATATTAATAAGCATAATCTGGTGTTAGGGAGTGTAAAGTTCTCAGGATGCTGAAATCGCCAATGATTCCGCATGCATGCACTTTAAGAGCGCATGGTTGCGACTCCGTCTGTTGGCCTGTGCAAGCCAAACAAGGCCTTATCCTGGCCCAGAGAGTCTAAGCCAGAAATGCCTTCGCGGCTGTACTACCCTCTCCCCGCCTTTTTCGGCAGAAACTAATTTAAGTGCGAGGCCAACGGCGGGAAGGCAGCCACATCATTAGGTCGAGGACGATGGCGCAGTCGAAGCCATTTTATTTGTTTAAAATTTCATTGAAGATGCGCTCGGCAGCGCCGCGTCGCCTTGTGGCGAAATTAAAACTGCTGGTTAAGGCCGACTTGGAGATACGGATGGAGATGCAAAGATGCAACCGCTTGTGCGAAAAACTTTATCCTGCTGGCTTTTTGTGGGCACCATCATTATACGCCCAACTTTGATTGAGGCCGCCGCTTCATTCGGGCCGCCTGCGTTGTCAGTCTGGCCGACTCACTGGGGGCATATTATGCCAATCCCGACTCCCATTCCGCTTCGAGCTCTCCCCAGAACCCCGTGGATCCTATGGATCCTATGGCATCTGCATCCGCATCCGCATCTAGCCCCCTCGATAGACGACTATTTACACAGGCTGTCGCGCAGCAAAGTTTCCCGCATGCGGGAGTTCCGAGTTTTGGGGAGAACGGAAAGTACACTGGGAGAATTTGGTTCCTTGAGGTAATGATTGTCCTAAGACTTTCATTTAATGTAGACTACCCACACCAAGAACTCCCTTTGTATGCAGTAGACTGTTCAAAAACTATATTTGTGGCTTAAAAATCTGAATTTCTAACTCATTCGGCGAATTATGTGTCTGAAAAGCATATAAAAGAATATGCCGCTTGTAAGTGCAACAGTTACATCATATATTTTTTATAGTGCCCTACGACACACATCAAATTGGAGACTCGGCAACTTTTAACGCACCCGCATGCATTTCAGCTTGCGTCAAATTGTTGCAAATAAAACGCAGCCCCGCTGGCTTCCAGTTCCCGCTTCCCAGAGCCCCCGATCCCAAATTTATCCCAATTCCTCTGACACCCAACCGGTGAATCAGCTCGTAATTTCTTTAATAGTTGTTCACCAGTAGCGGGGACTCGAAGGCGGGAAAGTGGGGCAGAAGGTGGGCAGAAGGTGGGCAGAAGGTGGGTGAGTGGGTGGCACGTGTGGGCTAAGTGGTTGTTAGCATGCATTCTGTATGGCGGGCGTGGTTCAGGTTAAAATACTTGTGTTAATTTATATGGCCACCCGTGTGCCCCCAATCCCGCCGTCTATATATGAGGTTCTATATCTATGGGAGCGTTGCAGCAGATTGCGTTTGCTTGTTAAGCGCAGATTTGTCAATTAGGCTGACGTTAACGGGCTAAAACGACGCGAGAACGGAACTTTTGATGGGGCCACTGAAAACGGTGAAAAAAGAAACCTGTCTGATCCCGAATTTGGTTACCCATCAAGTTAAATTATCATAGGCATTAAAGGGAAATGGTTTTGGAAAATTGGATGTGAAAATGTAAAAATATGCCAACAAAAGAGGACGTTCATCATAGTTTATTAGTTCAAATCCATTTTTTTTAAAACCTCTTACAGAGGTTAAAAACATTCTGTACGGTTTTTATACCTTCAACGGAAATCTGTAAAGTATTAAGTACCCTTTAAAAAACTCCCAATCCTAGAGCGGATGCAGCAGTATCACTGATTGCGCCGACAATACAATATATTTACAGGGTAGAGGGGAGCGAGGACTCGGGGATTTTTCGGACGGCAGGATACGAATCCGATTTGTTATTTGGCGGGCATCTAATCAACCAAATTTAGTGTCATTTCAGCGCAGCGTGTGCGTGCGACATGTAAAGAAGCATTTTTGCAAGTATCAATGACAGACAGGACGCTGCGGGTGTCATCAATTTGCGTTTGTTTCGCCCCCCTGTCGTCCCCGACCCTTCTTGCCACTGATTTGCGCTGATTTTGCAGCCGCTGCCACGACACAAAGGTACACTGGGAAAAAAGATTCGCAAAGATTCTACTGCTTATGGTTTATCGTCGTTCTATTAGTTTAAGATTATATTATTATACTCGGAGTGCATTTAAGTGCAGTGCAGGACAATACTTCCGATATATAAACCCGAGTAGATAGATATATTTTCGTAAATATATAATTAAATGGTTTTAAAATACATCTACATATATTTTTTTTAGTGCCCGCGACAAGGGTGCAGGGAAAAAAACATAAAATCCATCAACGGGTTGAAATTGCAACATTCAACAAAAAGCTTTCCGGCAAAAAAAAATGGGATAACGGAGCCAAAGGACGACATGCTGATGCTTCAATGCTGATGTGGGGTGGGAAAAAGGGGGTGGGATGCTGATGACGATGCCACCCGTCAGGCTGCGTGACTCGAATCCCAGGCCAAGGCGTGTCCAAAGTAGATGCCGCTTAAAAATTTAAATTGTATTTGCGGGCGCTGGGTGGCGATGATTCGGCAGGTGGTGCACACTAAATCATAGCAAAAAATTTGAGAATTCCGGTGCTTAATACCCTCTAGCAAAGCCATAAGGATCAACGCAGGCGGGAGTCTTTTGAATTTAACTTGTAAATAACTTGCTATATTTTGAAGATTCTAGCGTGTTGCACCATTTATGGCGCCCAACCTGGGGCGCAGAGCCCATTTCACTTTTCATATGTGTGGCTACCGCTATTAAATTGTTGTTTATCACTAGAGGAGGTATTTTTAATTTTTTTGTGAAATTCCTTAAAGATAAATGCATTTTTAAGTTTTACCTATCGTGTATATTTGCTAAATGGGTGCTATGTACCCACTGCCAACGATATCCAGAGACTAATCCACTCCGCGGTTATCAGTGGCAGCCCAACCACTCCAAATACTGAAAAAAACACCCTCCACCCCCTAACCTTAACGAGCCACAAGCGACACTTGGTAGCGCCTTTGGTTCTCATGTAAAAAATTGCACATAAAAATTGCAAAAGCCTTTGCGTTTTCCTTGGCCGCCGGATGGTGGTTTGGGTGGTTGGGTGTACTGTCTGAAATTCAATCGTAGATTCCGGTTTCGGGGCTGGAAAACGAAAGGTGGAAGCCACACGGGCATGGGCACGGGCACGGGCACGGGCACACCTGCTGATGAGTAAATCTTAAGTGCAATAAAGAAGGAGACGCAACAAAATCCAAAGTACGTGCAGCTGAACCTGGTCGGAGAGCCCGGAGAGCATGGAGAGTCCTGGCTAACCTGGCAGCTCGGAGGATATTCCCGGATCCCGAACCCAACTGAACTGGGCGTACACTTACTTAGTGGGATTTTGGTCGTGTTCAAAGTTTCCATTCTTTCAGGTAGCACACATAGTACGTACATATGTATATACGCTACCGGGTATACAAGGGCTTTTTTTGTTTTGCTCCACTTTAACGTTAAATCGTAAATTTTGCAAAAATGAAAACTTTGAAGCGCCTACGTGACGCACTGAAGTAGATTTTATTCCCCCTGCTCAGGTATGAAAGTAGTTCGCCGGATTGCGGGGCGCAAAAGTTACGCAAAACTCAGTGGCAAGTGTTAAGTGCGTTTGGGCTTAGCCAGCCAGGAGAGACGTCTCAGTTCTAGTTTCCGAGCCCTTCCCCTCCAGAGTTTTCCGTGGCCTTTGCCAGCCACAACCCTCGCCCAGTTTTCCACCCGCAGAACAGCTAGTTAGTAGGAAAGGCTTTGCCGCAGCTGAAGTTTCTGAGTTGGCAAGAAAATTGCAAAGCTATTGGATGGAAGAAGTTGCCATAACAATGACCTGAAGGAGTTTCGCAACTGTTTAAAAAGGTTTTGGAACCCGCGACTCAACCGAACCGAGGGCAAAGGTCAAGCCGCTTTCGCGAACTTTTGCCTGAAAACGCCAATGAACATTTTAGGTATTAAGGTTAAAATATTTGGAGGCATTTCTACTTCTTAACTTCTCCTATTCATTAAATTACGATTACTGTAAATACTAAAATTACAAGGTATGTTACGGCTTATAAGATAATTGAACTTTAATTATGTTTTCCATTTATAGTTATTATTCTAGTAGTTTTGACTGCCATTTGCTGAGTAACAATTTCATCCGAATATATTTACCTGAGCTTTGATATACGGCTTTCTCGTCTGCTCTCCCAAATAATGGCAATAATTTGCATAAATAAGACATAATTCACGGCACTTTATTCATTCCCACCTCATTCCCAGCAAATGCACATCTAAGATTTCGCATGCGACATACGTGTATGTATGGAACCCCCCCTACCAGAAAAGTCGTAAAATAAGGCACATTCTTGCTTACCTTCTCTCCATTCGTATCTCGCTTTTATGCAGATTGTTAAATTTTCAAATTAAATTCCGGATATTAACGTATCAAGTTCTGACCCCGGACATAATGCTGCGAGTCTAACAAAGGATTTTTGCATATTTACTTAAATAAAACCATTTTAACGATTTACGGCGCAAAATTTCATGCATTTCGTGTCCCGGTCTTTATGAGTGTGTGCTAGCTTAAGCCAACATGCGCCTGTGTGTGTGTGTGTCTGTGTCTGTGCGAGTGCAAGTGTATGCGTGGGCGTGTGTGTGTGTGTGTGTGTGTGTGTGTGTGTTAGAGAGCATGAAAGGCCCTTGACCAAGTAACCATAAAGCATGAAGCATGCTGCAAATAAGCAAGGCTAGACAGTCTTATGGCCAGTGATGTGGTGGGTGGTGGGAGGTGGGTGCTGGGCGGTGGGCGGTGTTCGGTGGGTGGTGCTGGGGCGAGAACCTCTTAGGGGTGCCGGGCCTGCCTGGTCAGGATATGCCGTGAGCTTTACAGGGACTCCAGCCTCGTTCTCGTCCACTTCTCGGCCTTCCAAGTTTCGAGTTTCATGTTTCGTTACGTTTGCGTTTTCAGTGGGCGGCGAGTCGGCGGAGAGCGACGGAGATAGAGCGAATGGGCGGCGGAAAAGGGGGAGTGGCAGGTCGGTGGGGATGTCGCTCGTAGCAGGAAACATGAAATTTTAATAATGTTTATAATGCCAAAAGGATTTGTTAGCCGACGTCGACGCTGCACACTGAGCTGCATGTGCGCACATGAGAGGGCGGTTTCCAGAACTTATAGACATTTAATAAAAAATAATAGGAAACAGAGAAGAATGTAGGGTAGGCAATGTGTACGAGCGACCCTCGCTAACACACAAGTGCGCCAGGATACTGAGTGTGTGTGTGTGTAGGTGTGTGGGTGTGCAGCGTGTGTTTACTTGAACGTACATTGCCATTAAGCGTGGTCGTCGCTGCCCCACCATTTCCACATGCATATCCTTATCCACATCCACATCCACATCCACGTCCACATCCAAGTCGATGGCCCAAAGAGGCAGCAATGACATATTGCGCTGCACAAATCCGCAAACAAACTTTATATGAGTGCCGAAGGATAAGAACAAACAAGCTGCGCTTGCAGCTTGCAGTCACTGACATACATACATACTCGTAGGTACGAGTATCTGGCCTTACACGTATATATCTGAATATAACTGGGGCGGTGGTCAAATTCCCATTCTGATGGCAATGATGACGACCAGTCAGTCGAGTTGTCAAAAGTCGAGCTCAGTTGAGTCCGATTCAGTTTTCGATGGCTCGACCTGTTCGGTTGTGATGGGCTAAGCAAACATCGGAGCCACTTGTCAAGCTGCCCGCTTCAGAATTCTAGTTTTCGACACTGCGAGAAATAAAGAGCCTGATTGCCACACTAAAGACAGTTTATAACCGAGAACCTGCATTAGTATCAAAAGCGAAAGGCCGGCCCAATTCGATGTACAAGTATTAGTTTCACACACATTTCCCGAGTGTCTCCATGTGAGGGAAAGTCCTCCAGTGGGTAAACAAGCCAAGATGTTGACATCCTGCCCACCAGCTGCTCGCTGTTTAACCAGCACTTCCACTCCCATTGTGGATATTGAAAGCGAGGCGGAGATTTTGGAGATTTTGGAGATTTTGCGCGCGGGTCAGTGAACCGCATGATTTTAGTGCTGACCTGGTCGGAATATTTGACCGTCTTATTAACTCTTGAGCGGCGAAATGGTATTAAGGCCCGCAAAGAGATGCAAATGGCTCGGCCACCTTTTTGCTGTCTCATGTTTATTGAGATTTCGTTTTACGACTTTCTATATAAAATTTAATTAGGCAATTGCCTGGCAAGCACAAGGGTGGATGATATCCTGCTCGCAAAGGATATCGCACACACAGAGCTAGAAGGCAAACTTCAGCATCGTATATGGTGTTATAGGGTGTTGGGGTAACTGAAATATCTTTATTTTATGCGGCAGACAAGAAGACTGCTACCGGAATATTTGAAGGATATTGAATTAGGCAATCATAAACACAAAGAATTTCTTCTTCAAAATAGTACACTTCCAAAATAAACATTTATTTATGCAGCTAGCATTAATTGAAAGTATTTAAAACGGCTAAAATATGTGCCATTCGGCTCAAAACCTAGGTTGATTCGCAATCCTGTGAAGCACTTTCTCCTTGCCCTGTGTAACTGAAATAATTTACTAAGATAGAAGAGATCCGGGTATTCGACTAGCACCGAAATGCTGTTTCCGTGCAGCATCATTTTGCCTGCTTATCTTTTTATCGACTGAGTCGAAGGCTTTAAAGTGCTGCCTTGGCATTGGCAAAGTCGCCGTTTTCATCCGAAATCCCCATTAATATTTTGCCAGCTTTTCAGGGCTCGGCTCCTTCCGTGGCCCATCCGATTGGCGAGCCTGGCCAAAACAAAGCAATTTCCTATCTATCAGATTGAACTATAAATTTTATAAAGCTGACTGCATATTCACGGCAATCGAAACGTAACGAATTTAAATGGCCAAGCAACGAGGAGCAGGGCGACAGAAAGTCAAGAGGCCAAAAGGACGACAAAAGGAGGCGGGTGTGGGGCAATCGAAATGAAGCCCGAAGCGATTTCGAAAACTCAATGGCTTGAATTTTATGAGTTTTGGCGCTCGTCGCCAGCTTCCAGTTCTCAAATCCCCGGACTCCCCCAGCCCGATTCCGCTTCCTACCCAATTTTCGGTTGTTAGTTTTTCCACAGGAGGTGGTGCTGGCTGCCTTCCCTTCTTTGGCTCCGTATACTGCGAGAAAATGAGTGTTATGTCAAAGGGATTGCAAAGTTGTAGAAGCAATGCTACGCATATGTTTGACAAATATCCTATTTTATTTCGAGGATACACTTGGCCAACCGAATTCGCTCTTTTACTGCATTTTGATGCGGCGCAGAGGGTTTTTCTCTCAGTGGAGGCTGCGATTCCCCCCCTTCCTTGCTGTGCTTGCTCTTGTGGCCATGCCGCGACATTATCGACTCTTGGGGACCTAGTGCCGCGAGCTCTTCATTTGTGTGTGATATTTCTGGGAACCGGGTTGCCGAAGGGTGGCACGTGTCGGGGCAATAACCATAACCCGGCTCGGCTGGCTAGCTGGCTAGCTGGCTAGCTGGCTAGCTTTTCGTTTCTTACTTTTTGCGCTGCCCCTAAACAACGCAACTAATTATCGCCCAAGAGGAGCAAAAAAAAACTCATTTTCTCGGCAGCATTTCGGTTCGCTTTGCCATTAACAAAAGTTATACATTTATTGCTGCTGTTCTGCATGTTGTTTTCATTTCCGGCAAGTTATGTTTGGGCCCTTTTTAAAAATATCCCCCTTCCCTTCATCCCGCTTAATAAAATCGAAGCGACGTTTCCCCTTTCCACAAAGGGGATGCCCCGCGCTTTGATTAGCGAAATTAGCGACAGTCGCGAATCGTCGAGTGTTGGGTGGGGGAGGGGGGAGGAGTTTGTGGGGCTTTCTGGGGTCGGAGATGGGATTTCGGGGGTGGATTTGTCCCCAAAACTTGAGCGTTGAGTTAATTAGCAAAATTGTAGCAGCAGATAGCAACCGGAGAGAAGTTTTTAAAGCAATCTACAAGCGTAAATTGTAACTTTTGACTTTTGCCTGAGTTTGGGAATGTATGGGTTGGGGTATGTGAAAACTCGCAGAGATGGACGCGTGATTTAAATGAGCTAAAATTAATTTTACTATTACTATGAATTTTACTTTCAATTCATATTTGCTAAAACACATTTTAATATATCTAGGCAAACTTAACTTTAATTCGTTTAGAAACAACCAATATAAATTTATTGTATAACATTTTATTTTTGCATCTAATACATTTGGTTTAAGCTGCATTCCTCGCTTTTGGCCAGGAAACTGCCATCGCTAATTGCTCCACACAGGGGGGCGGTGGGCGTGGCGGCGAATGGAAGCAAGACCCTTGTAATTTGTATATGATAAGTCATTGAGCTGCCGCCTTAGCGAGGGGCGGTTGAGGGGTTGGCCCAGATCGCTGGCTATTAATTTGAGCTTAGTTCTGCGGCGCTCGACAACAAAGTCAGATGAAAGCTGGCAAATTAAAGTTAAACTTGCGACGCCCGCCACGCCCACTCAATTATGCAGCGCACACAAATACCCGTTTATCTGCGAGTGTGCGAGTGTGCGAGTGTAGGAGTGTATGAGTGTGAGTACGTGTGCCTTAGTGTTTGCTTTGTTGTTAAATATTTCGTTTCCGCCGGCACAAGTCGAGCTCCGTTCGCTCGCTTGGTATGCAAAACGAGGCGCTGCCAGTGTCAGGACTTCAGGACCTCGTCCTGCGTTGGCAATAGTTGCCGCAGCCCAAGAAGAACTGCACAGCAGCAGGAGCAGGAGCAGGAGCTATCCAGCTATCCGCATTGCACAGAAGTGGCGGGCATAAGTTGTTCCTGGGCTGCTGCTTCTTGCTCTGGTTCCTCTTTCCTGGCACGCACACTTGCCAAAGTCGAAAATTCAATTTCCTGTTTTTCGTGTTTGTATGTGAGCAAACCCATTTTTTCGAGAATCCCTTTCCGTCGATACACTTCGAAAAAAGTACGAAACATAAATAAAAGCGCTCTGCCAACTGTAATCATACATGCATACACATTCGTTGAAAGGTATGTAACAGCTAAAAGAAAACTAGCTGAGTAAGGGGTATCTGTTAGTCGAGAAACTCCTGTTATTTTTTTTTTGAAAGGTAAAAATGAAATTTGCTCTTAGAGTAAATATTCTAGCTCCTAAATATAATTATATTTTTCATAATCTATACAAACGCCTAAGATGAGTAAATTGTATCTTCTGAGAACTGAAAGCAGCGGCCAACAGGTGCAGCACGTAGCCTGCCTAATAATAATAATAATAAGTGAGGCACTCGACTTTTTTGTGAGTGCACTGATGCCCCGTCAGTCTGCTTGTTGTGTGCTGGTTTCCCGGCGTTTTGCATTTTGCATTGTATTAGACGTGCATTTTGCATGCCCAGCGTGAAGTGTGTGCCGTGCGAGAAGTCGGCGGTGGGAGCCTCGGTGCACAGGGACTCAGAGGAGCCCAAAGCCAGCCAAAGGAAGCAGGATCCGCTGCTCTGCTCTGCTCTGTTTTCAGCTCCTTTCCTCCGCGGGGGCACACACGCGAACCACTTCCGGCCTCCGGGCCATATGCGTGCTGATGCCACCATCTCCCTGTCCGTTTGGAGCCCCATTCCATTTCTGACCCCGCAAGTGTTGGCAACGAGAAGTCGTTTGCCAAAACAATTGTTAGCCCTTGACGCTCGAGCCAAAAGCGACCAGCAGGCGTTGCAGCACTTTTCGGTGCAATTTTTGTATTAGAAATTCATTTCCACAGCAAACAAGGCGTGCGGAGGTCTGGGGGCGTGGCAGCAGATGGTTGAGTGTCCTGGCAAGCGGATGCTTTGCTATCAGTAAGTCTAGCGCAGGCAAGAGTTGTCCTCGGAGTGCAGAGAGTTGTCGTGGACTGAAATTTACTCATGTCATCCATAACAGGAAGGGAGGAAGGCATGGCAGTCTGGAACACCCAGCAAAATATTTATTTTATTTTCAACAGCATTACTACACAACCATCAGGTATAGCATTGTCCTTAAAAATAAACTTTACATGTAAATAATAAGAAAGTCTTAAGTGTTAAGTTTTACAAAAGCCCAATTACAATATATTCAACTGACACCGTTTTTTAGTTACCTAATCTGCTTTCGAATATGAAATAAGTAAGAAATGGTAGTACACGAATTTTGTGTTATTTAAGAAATAAGTGTCTTATTTATATGTATTTTCGATCAGTGCAAACATTTCCTAAATTCAAAAGTAATCATACGTTTTGCCACATATACATCCATCCCACAACTTCCGCATATTTATTTGCAATTAAAATCAATTTATTTATAAAACTCGTGACGTTTACTTGGCCATGCCAGTCAGGTAGTAGGAAGGGGTATTTCCCTAGAACACATGAAAAAAGCGCACTCGTGCTTAAAGTTGCCGGTAGTTTAGTTCCCTTATTTTTTGCAATATTGGAGACGCCGCAGGACAGGTAACTAAGGCAGTAAATGACAGTAAATGATTGAACTGGCCCGCCCCGGCCAGTGACAAAGTAAGTCCGCTTACGTGACCCAGGACCCCGGGAACACAGGGTTCCCACATGATTTCCAATTCCGTGCAGGTAAAAATTCTGGCGATGAAGATTGCAGCAAAAAGCCAGAGCACGAAGCCAAAGCCATGAAAAAGTGGGAAAGCAATTCAGATTACTGCAAGAGGGGCACCGAAGTTGCAATGAATTGAGCTGTGGCAGCGGCAAGCTCACTAAAAACATAAAAGCGGGATAACAAATCCCCCAACATGAATTGGACTAGGTACATATGTATATCGAATTTGAGTTAAATTTAAATATCTATTTTAATTCACCCACCAAACATTGAACTAATCTTGTTGAAAAAATACTAATATTAGCCTTTCTCCTGGTCATGGTCACACTGAAACACTTACACCGCTTCGGCAACACTGTTCCGCATATAAAAGCTATTGTGCTATACTATTTCTTCAAGTGTGTGAATTATGAAATATAACTGCTGTAAGTTCGGAAGCGGACCTCAAGAACAATGCAAGGAGGAGCTGGGCACGTGCCAGGTCCAGGATTTGGCCCCACACCAGCAAACGAACCATCCATCATAATCATCATCATCTTCGGGCTTTGGGCGTGATCATCCTCATCGAAGGGAAAGCCATTAGCTGAAAGCCAGATAGCCCAGAAATCTGGACACTTTCTGCAGCCTTCTGCTGCAATTGCATTTGGGAGCTAAGATTCACGAAATACATCACCATTGTTCGCGACTGCCAACCCATAACATAGCTCCAATACGTGACGGCAATTTGGTTGTCATTATTTTGTGTGCCAAGGGATCGGCGACTTCAGCGTTCCCCAGTAATCAATGAAATTGTCACATAATTGTAAGGCAGCCATAACTGAAAAGAAGCGAAATGGGTGGAAAGCGTTTACTAACAATGCCAAGGAAATTGGGTTGTGCGAAGTGCTCTGAATGCTTTCAATTGTTAGAGGCAGGCGCCGGAAACGGGTTGAGCACATTATGAACAATATAGGCATTAGCTAAGTAGTTTCATTTCAGTTAGAGCTTTGGAAAGGGGTTAATTATAAGTAGACTATTTGGAAATGATTGAATACGAAACGATTTCATTATTACCTAATTTATAGTTTTAAGCTTATATATGTGTATATTTTAAGCTTATAAATCCTTCTAAGCCCGGAAATCTCTACCATTCAATGCATTTGGTGTAAGTTGGATTCTTAGCTGATATCCTTACGGCATGGTCACATGGCCACAGGTTTGTCTTTATATCAAACCGCAAATTGAGCGCCCTGAGCCCACAAAAATGACAAACCAATAATACTGGTATATATTTGGGGCAACAACACTTTCACAACCAATTTCTGGACCAAACAAGATGGAGTTTTATGGCCACGCCATTTAGAAAGGAAGTGGAATATATATATGTACATACAAAGCAAGGAAGGAAGGAAGTAAGGTAGAAGGCGATTCCTACGCATATTAATATGTCAGAATTTTTGCATGCGCTGCACAAACAAAACGTATAAATTCATGAGAGCCGAAGGCGATTTAGTTAATCCGCTAAATTGCCTAAATTCGATGAGCGAGCGGAGAAAAGAGCGGGGAAAATTGGAAAATCAAGCCGAGTGCAAATACTTTGGCCTGCGGTTGGAAGTGGCAAGCCCCAACATCGCAACATACGAGTATATTTCAGCCAAACACACACTTCGGCACACATAAATAAAATAAAATAAAATACAGGGACGCCAAGTCGAAGGCATAAAAATTTCATCGATTTCCGGTTAAAGGCAAATATTGTAACCATAAATATGAGCTGGCTGTGGAGGGTTAAATATGTGTGCAACGTGCGTGAGGGTTAACCGTGGAAAAGGGGGCATGGTGCGTGGGGGCGGCGCCGGGGCCGGGGGCGTGGCACTTTCACGCCAATGTGGCGATAATGCGATTGCTTTCGGCTTTGGCTTTGGTGCGCGCGATTACATTTCGATTTGATTTTGATTTGCTCTGGCATCGCCAACGACATCGACGTTTTTATTTTATTTTCATTTGCGCTCTGCCGGCAGAGACAAAATTTAAATTGTTTTTCCCATTGGCATCGGCAGAAAACAAATTCTAAATAAAGTGGGACGTGACAAACGATATTTCCCCTAATCCGATCCGATTGCAACGAATTGGGGCTGAGCTGCAAAGGGGCTCTCGAACTTTTTGAGACACAACGCGAATCTTGTTGCAAAATAGTCATTTTGTAAAGGCTACTTCTTGTTAAATACTTTAATAACTTAAATTCTTTGTAGAGAATTATAACTTAATTCTTTGCAGAGAGCATTCCTCCACCAATCTAGCCGATACATTTACTTAAAGCCCACATTTTTGGCACGCATATTTGTTTACCACTGTGCTGTGCAACAATAGCTGCGCGTTTTCATGCCACCTTTAGACTTTTAGGCAAATTGCAGAAGCAGAATCCAAATCAGAGCCCGAATCGGATGAGTATGAGGATGAGGATGAGGATGAGGATGAGGATCCCACCCGGAGCGGCTGCGGCTGTGGCTGTGGCTATGGCTGCCAGGCAACCGGAGCAATCCAAACCAATACGGCTAAGTGCCCGGGAGGCAATCACTTCCCCGCAGACGCAGGCGGATTTATATTTATGCCCGGCACTGTTGGTAAACAACGATTTTCCATTCGGACATCAACAAAGCCGCTGCGGGGGATGTTGTGAATCGAAATTTGGCCAACAAAAAATTCAATTAATATAAATAAATGCATTTTCCATACGGCATCAAAGCAATAATTTTCCCCGAATGTTTTGCATTTCTCAATTGCCTGCCTGATTTTCAATGTCGTTCATTGAAGCGCAAGGTGTCTAACCCGAAGCCTTATGTTATGTTATGCCTTTAAATTACAAATAAACAATTCGATTCGAAAATGTTCATTCTAACGACAAGCTATTCCCCAATGAATAGCATCGAAAAGGACACAAAACCATTGAACAAAGGGATACTCGCTTAGCACTCATTCAAAAAGTGCAAGTGTTGTAAATGCAGGGTCAGATGATAATTTACCAGTTGTTATTTCCTTCCGCCACACCTGGCTAATTAGTTCCGCTGCTTTGTACATCGAATCCCCTCCAGCTTATTCCGCAAACAAACGAACGTTAAATCTCGTCAAAACCATTGAACCCCAGGCTCTTTTAATTAAGTATACGCCGTGTTGTTTGCCGACTCAGCGGCAAGCTCTTAAATCAAAGCCAATCGCTTCGTGAGCCACGCTGCTAAATATGCAAATAGAGGCAGACTATTTAATCACTTATTTGTTTATGTTTTAAATAACTAACATTTAATGAGCCCCGCACCATTCTGGGAGCACCCATTAAACTTACAGAAGCCGCAAAAACCGACGAGGGCTTAAAACTGATTAAAATGAATGACGTTAAGCGGCGGGCATATTTTAATTATTTAATGCTAATTAATATGTTTTGTAAAACCACAAAAGCAGCGGCAATAACAACAGCCACTACTATCCAGCGGCAGCAGCTTGCTATTAACATTTCATAATGAGTTTTGCATTTAATTTTGTCAAACCGTGCTAAGCTCTGATGACAGGCGAAAGGCGTATGAGTTGAATCGTGAATGTGAGTGTGAGTGCGAGTGTGAGTGTGAGTGCGAGTGTGAGTGGAGTGTGAGTGTGAGTGGAGCGTGCCACCCAGATACATGTGGCGAACTATTGAGACAGACTGTAATTAATTTGTTTGTTGACTTGGCAACCAAACGGAGCCGAAGAAGGAGCAGGGATGTGGGTGTGTCGCACTCGAGTGTGCGTGTGTGAGTAATTTGCGGCTGCTCGTCAACTTCCTTTGCATATCTCACAGCTGTCAGAGACCGAAAAGTGTTGTCTTAGTTTTTGATACTTTTGTGCTGCGAAAGCTGAGATACAATACTTCTTCGGAGCTCCCAAGAAAGGGAAACACACTCTCAAAACGAACATAACCAGCAAAATTACTATCCTGGTATACTCTTTGAACTATCTCATGGAAATCGATAATATTTTATCGATGTGGGATTAAAAAACCAAACAAATATTTTGAGTAATATCTTCATACTCTTATAAATCAATTTCTTTGGGCGGAAACAGTAGTCGCAATCCCCGAACCTACTGGAACCAGTCACCAGACCTCCTTTCCTTCAGAGTTCATCCGCAAAAGTTTCCGGAACGTATTCCTGCCCTGAAGACTGCCTTTCCATCTCCATTTCCATGTCTCCCTGCTGATTCATGCCGCACATTAATATTTTAATGTCTTCATTGCCCGGGCCTAGGCATAGGCAAAAAATAAACAAAAAGCAAATGGCTCTGTCGCCGGTTGAGAGTCCCCAGCAATCCATTAAACGTTATCAGCCAGTGACACAGTCCTGGCCCATTTCAAAGGCTTTCCCCTCCGTCAAATGGGAAACACCCCCCGGGCGGCTGTTTACGCACATTTGTCTTGTGTTTGCGGAGGAAAAACGGGAAAACTTTTTGAAGGCTAGCCAGAACTGGAACTACAGCGGGAAGCAGCCAGATAGACAGATAGACAGATAGGGAATGGCTGGGCGAGGTTTTCCTGCCGCCTTTGGCGAAATTCAATTACAGCAAATCGCATGCAAATGAGTTTGGGGCCTGCAAAAGTTAAACAGCAAAAAGTGGGCGCCGAGTGGCTCCTCCTGCGCCCCTTGAAACGTTTTCAATTTCCAAATTGCATTTCCTTTCGGGCGTCCAGGACCTCGGTTCCCACCCACATGGTTGGCATCCTCTCGGATTTGCCGGCTTTTTGTTGCATTCACACTGCTTAACTGCATTAAGCATCGCACCTACACGTGTTATCCTCCGGATCCTCAGGATCCTCCGGCTCCTCCTGCTCCTCCTGCTCCTCCTGCTCCTCCTGCTCCTCCTGCTCCTGCTGCTGTCAAAGTCATTATTCATTTTTCACTTTGCTATTTCGCAACGTGTGCTGAATTCTCTTTGCGTTTCTAATTTCGTTGTTGGCTCGCTTTTCCCACTGACAAAAACACGAAAATATTTTTGCTAGCGTAGTTTTTTAATTAGTTGGTTGCCTTGCTTGTTCGCAGATGCCCCAATGTTTGCAACATATGAAATATACACGTATTCTCAATATAGATGGCATTTGCAGGCGCATTTGTGTGCAAAATCTCGTTGCGGATTATTTGCTAATTAGTTTTCGATGCATAAGTTGTGCCCAGAGTATTTTCCGATGCTTTGGCTTGACATAGTTTTTGCAGCAGAAACTGTCAAATAATTGCTTTCACGTGGCTATTATTAAATAACTTTTTTCCATTATGAGCTCAGTTTCCCTTCGATTCCAAACCATTTGACTGCCATTTTTAAAAATGTAAAGATTTCTGACCATTGATGCACGATAATCCCAGAATTCATTCAACCATCTTTTGTGCATGTTGCGTCCCCCTCATAATTGCCGAAATATCGAGCAGCGCACATTTCTACCCAATTAAATGCAGCTTAAATTTTCCCCTCCAAAAACGGAAAACGGAAAAGCAGAAAAACCCCAGGACCCCACACTGGCGCTCGGCGATGAGGCCCTCGAATCGCCAACCAACTGCACAATTTTTCAATCAACTAAAAATGTTTAGAATGGCTTATATTCATTCGCAACCGATCGAACTGCGATGTGCGCACAATTCGCTACCCTTGAAAAGAAAATGTGTGCCACTGATTGTGTGCCGCAGTTGCAAAAATGCCATAAAATAAAAAACGTCAAAAAAACAAGGCGAGGGGCGTGGGAATCTGCGAAATGCAGACAAAAGTGGACTAGGAATGAGGGCTAAAGAAGGGAATGAAAACGAGAAGAAATGAAAAGAGCCTACACGGCAAGAAAACTCAATTGGGAGAGGGGAAAAACGAAAGTGTTAACATATTCAGCAACTAACTTCTTACGTTAACACTAATTTCCGGCTTAAAAGATGCTCTTTAGAAACTATTGTATGCAGAAACTTAAAGCAGAGTAATATAGTTTTATGTAATTTCGTATTTCGAATCCCAAAGTTGCCTCTCTATTCCGCGATGTGCCATGAAACCCCTATTGCCAATTTATGACTCCCTTTTTCTCTGTGCAGGAGCGAAGGAGAACGACACTGTCTGGGGGCGTATGAAATTGCCATTTCCAATTAACGCCATTGCAAAAATAGTTAAATGTCCACAGGACGATGCAGCAACAATAACATCCAGTCCTGCTCGAAAACAGCAGCAATGGCTGAAGAGGGGTTCCAGGAGGGCAGGATGGCACCATGGCAGGATGGCAGGAGGATCCGACCATGCTGACAGTGGCCACCAGTGGGTGCAGCGTTGGAAGTCGTGGTACTGGACCCATTTGGGTTTTGCTCCTGTTTCCATTGCCACTCCCATTTGATGCACCTGTGCCCCTTCCACTCGCAAACACAGATGCCAATTTTTGGCATTGGCTGGCTGGGGCATTTTCCGCAGCCATTGTATGCGCAGTTAGCGGTATGTGCAACTAACTCTATTAACGAACCGGAAACGGAAATACACGCGTCCACACAGAAGGAGTGCCTGTAGTGGTAATGGGGCCAGGATGACACATTGCGTGGCCTGGGGACACATGTTGTAAATTCCATGTCGATGGAGTTGGCTTAACCAGTTTTTCAAATATTTTCATTGGTAGCGCAACATGGAAAACCTCCATCGAACATTAGAATAAAACGTTTCAACTTTAACTACTGCCCGATTTTCTTTTTGTTGGGGCTCAAATAGTAAATATTTGAGAAATGGTAAACCTTTAAAATGAATACATTTCTTTTTTGAAAAATAGTAAAGAGTAAATGTTTGAGAAATGTTAAAGATTTAAAATGAATCCATTTGTTTTTTGAACAATATGCTCAGATAAGGAACCACTGTTTAAAATGCAGAAGATAAGCAAGGATTGTAGCTTATTTTGTAGGCCCCCGAATCGCACAATGTGGACCGAGTTTTTTGCGGCTGTGTGTTGGCAGCGGTTGGCCCACCATAAATGTCCTTTGCACGCCCAACCCCCCGCCAGAAATAAAGAAACCGCTTCAATATTTGCCCGTTTCTATTGTGTGCCCTCGGCTTGCAACTGCGTTGGAAAGGAGACTCGATTTTTATCGATTTAATCAAGCGGCTACTGCTGCTGCCTGTGAAACTGGGAGGCGCCCCTCCCTCCCCGCACTTTTTGTTGTGCAGCTACCCGCGAAATACCTACTAAAAAAAGTGGGTGGACAGAGACGCCACCGATTTCCATACGTAATTGCACTGTAATTGACAATTTATTGTGTCAATCGCAATCGAGGCACAATGCCGCATCGCATGCTGCTTTCTGCTAGCGGTGTGTGCCACGTTTAATTAACAAGGCGACAACGATGCCAACGGTTAATGGGTGGTGCAGTGGGTGGTGCAGAGGGTGGTTCGATGGGTGGTGCGAGACAGCCACGCTTGTAGCCGGCAAGGGAAATTTAATCTGTTTTTTAAAACAAGCTGGATAAGTTGAGGCAATCAAGCGGAAAATCAGCAGTAACGCGCCAAATGCAAACGCCACTTGATCAGTGGAAATTCGTTGGGAAATTCGTTGGGAAATTCGTTCGTACCCCACGTCGGGAAATGATATTAAATCGTGTTAGAGATCAACTGAAACACTCATTTTCCCTAAAGGGACCTTCAATAATGATTCGATTATTAATATAATATTATAAATAATTAAGCAGATACATTACAAAATGTATCTAATGTCAATGCAGAAGAACCACTAGATGGTTCACTTCTTTAAGTAGCTAACTGGTTCTATAATCTCAGCGGTAAGAATTCCGGCACTTTTCTTTCTAATATTTCCAGATCTCTGTGTCTGTTTATCCCTTCGTACCTCGAAATCTAACATCCTGGCTAATTTATAGCTGGCATATCGGAGCTAATCAAAGTCCATCAGGCTGGGGGCCCACTAAACACTGTGCTAATAGAGGCTTCCGGAAAGGATTTATGTTCGGTCAGCCGGGGAGGGGCGCATCGAGTAATGGAGGCTCTGAGGGGGCGTGGCATCTCAGCATCTCGTGCTGATCAGCATCCATCTTCGAGGCGTCGCCGGTCACGGGTCTCTAATTGGCCATGGACGAGAGCCCTTCTCCGGGCCCACTCCCTTCTTGATTAACGTGCCCACCAATTACGCGGCCCATATATATCGTACAGCTCCACTGAAAACATCACTTGGTTATTTCAATTTATTAAGAAGTTGTGTCTATAATTGTGCCAAAGATATATTTGAACAAAGTTGGTGTCACATTTTAAGTGCACCCTTTGAATTAATTACCGAAACGAATTGAGCATAAGAGAAATGATTTCTCGCAGTGTAGGAAAGCAGGGGACCCCATATCGACGTGGCCAGTGATAAAGTGTGCGTAACAAAAGCTAATAATTGCCAAGGCGACGTGGCCGGCCACGGTGAAAAGTCGCCCGTGCTTTGCCGCTCGTTGAGTGGCCAAAAACTTTGGCATCATAATTTATAGCTGCGTTAAACAAGCGAGGATAACAAATTAATTTTGTCTGGGGCGACGGCCAGCGACGGCCAAGCGGCGGCCAAGAGGAAAAAACCGCATCTCAGGACGATGCCAGGACTTATGAGCACGGCGCTCGCTCTCGAATTTCTTAGTTGGGCCAATTAATTTCTAAAGTCAGGACGTGCTGGGGTCCTCCATCCCTTGTCCACCGTGGGTGTGTGTGCTTGGCTGTCTCGTAAATCTTAACGAACCAAAAGCAAAATTCCTACGCATCTCTCAGCGGGAACTCGCTCGCGAATGCCGCTCATAAATATAAGTTCCAATGGCCATCGAGACCACCAAATTGGAGGTGCAGCTATTGAAGGTGACTTGTACTACAGGGTATGGACTCGGGTATTCCAGACTTGTCCAAGCTGCTGCTTAAAAAATCTTTTCATTCTAAATGGGCTTTTTCGAGGATATACTAAAGTAGTTGAAAAGTGTGTAACATAAACTGTAACGAAAGTCTTTTCGAGCCTTGATCGCGATTTAGCTATGTCTGTCTGTCCGTTCGTGTGTCCGTCCGTATATCTGTCTCTCCATTTGATCCCGGAAACTAATAAAGAGATTGAGCATGCGGATTCTAGCCTACTCATAACATTTCATTGTTATTGTCTGGCGACCACATTTGGTTCTCCTTACCAAAAGAGTTTGGATAGGACATTCATAAAGAAGCATTGTGCAATTATGCAGTGACGCTAGGTGGCGCACGTGTGAAATCTCCGTATTCGGTTATCAGATATCCATTACGTAAGGCGACCAATCTTCTTAGTTTTCCTACAGAGCGAACAAATTACCAAACTAACAATATTACAAAAAGACTCTCAATTAGAGAGAATCAAAGCTTCTACCCCTTCAGCATGGACCATCTTGTTATTCCACCATTTGCGACCATAATGGCCATTGTTTGCGTCTGGTGGACAGGGGATGAGAGCTGCGGGCTGAGGGAACTCCTTGGCCCACCCACCCACTGAAATACGTCAAAATATTTGGCATTCGATGCGATGCTCGCCACGCTCAACGTGCGCTGAAATGCCACTTCTAATATTTATGTCCGAGTGGAGCGTTCGAAATCGGGAATCGCAGGCCCTTTCCCTTGGATCATAACTATGCGCTGCCATCTCTAATCGCAACTTGTGTTCCGGTTTCGTTTCGTTCTGTTTTGTTTTATTGTCGCACAGTCGCACAGTCGAGCAAAACACATAAATCTCGCCCATGACTTGGACTTGGGTGCTGGCCTGTCGTCTGCCTTCCCGAGTCCTGCCACGCCCCCATCTTGTGAGCGACCCGAAGGTGTTGATAACGTTGTTGCCCGTATATTCCGGATCCGTCCTACTCTCCGGCTGTACATCTTAATCGTAATGCGAAAGTTGTCAAGTTGATATGTAAACGAAAACGTGCTGCAAATATTTGCTGATGCCAAATTCTTTTCCATTTCCATTCCGCTCGAGTGTCATGTCAACGCATTTTTTTCTAATTTATGAGCTTTTGCTCCCAGATAGAAGCAGGATGTGGTCATAAAATATACGGCTTTCAGGCGTGATTCTAATCAGCTTGTCTTAAATTTAGATTTAATATTGGCACCGTGCCACGGTTAAATGATCTATTTAAATTGCTTTTGGGCAATCCTACATCATTTTTTTGAATATCTCTACTAACTTCAATAATTCAACTCGCAGCAGTGCGCAGCTTAGTTTTTAATTACAGGAAAATCAAAAGCGCATAACGCTGCAAATCTCAACTTTTCACAGGTAAGAGGGTCGGGTGTCGGAATGGGGAATCCGATTCAGCCGCAAAATCAGGCTAGAAGGCTTGTCAGTAAGCCACACACACACTCACTCACTCACTCACTCGCCCACTTCGAGCCAGTATTAATCCACATCCGAGTTATAATTCATGCTGATTGTATGAACATTTCAGCTTTTACGTGAACCGTAAAACTTTATTTCCTGACTTTTCATCACACCGGACCATTCCACCTGGCTAAGGTATAAGCACAGATACATATGTACTGCGGATATGTCCACCCTCCTCCACGAATTCAGCTGTAAAGTTGAGAACATTTTCAATTTTTACCTCTCCTTCCAACGGCACACGATATTTTTGTGTGTGAATAGTTATATTTTCGGTGTAATTCCAGTTATAGTTTTGGTTCTGCCAAGCTAAACCGGCTATATGACTTTGGTTACAAAGGGCTTATTCTCACACACTCACGAATGGCCGGAATGAGCGACTCTGTGTAGTTGCTTCCGTTTCCGTTGGCAACTTTGTCCTTTCATTGCGATTCTGTAGACCGTGTGCATCGCCACCACTCCACTTAAATATCATTATTATTAACCCGCCTGAGTTTGCACTGAAAAATGTTTGAGTTATAAATTTGAAGTCATTGGAAACATGGTTTCTTCAACATGGTTTCTTCAACACAAATAAACAATATAAAATACATACTAATCTATCTTAATGTTCTTACTATTTTATAAATTTATAATTAAACGTGCGTTAACATATATTTAATCATATAAAAAATAATATTTCAACCGAAATACATATATCCTAATGCACATCTTGGAACTGCATTTTCCACGTTTATATGGATGATATAAACATTTAGTAAATAAAGTGTGGGTTAACAAAATCATTTGTTTTCAGTGCACAGAACGGAGACTGAGTGAGTGGCGGTTTGGGTCACCACTTCAGAGCAGGTGACCTGCGCTGAGAAGCGCCAGAAGCTGGTTAGGTAAATTATACTTAACCACACCCACGCCCACCTGGCCGCCTGCTCCATAGCCCCTGCCACCTGAGAGAGCGAAAGTTATGCCTCGTTAGGGTCTCCACTTGCCACCTCCACTCACGTAGTTGTTTAATGCCACGTTTCACTTGAATAATTGAGAGCGATTAGGCCAGAAACTTTTGCATTGATTAAGGTTTAAGTTGGCCAAACATTTTCCCAACTCGGGGAGTCCCCGTAAACTAGCCTCCACCACTTTCATTGTTTTCCATCGGCTACACTCGGTGTATCGGTGAGTTTGAGCCTGTTACCCGAGGTCCTTTGCCACCTTTGTCATTTGCTATCAGCAAATGTTTAAATATGCATTACGTGTGTTATTCTCATGTTCAGCAGCACTTGGGGATTACCAAGAGCTGTAGATGAGACTGCTCGATAGACATTGGAAAGGACACTGACTAACATCTCCTCCAAGGGCTCCCAGTCCCCATTCCCAATGCTCATCCCCTCCGGACTTCTGTCTGCCTCGGTAAAAAATTCAACACTTTTCGGAATTTCCAACTGACTGCAGCCTGTGCCATTCAAGTCAACTTTAGTTGAGCCAAGAACTTTTTATAAGATCTTCAAGCAATCTGAGGACAATCTCCTAGAAATTGTTGAAAATATCTCAATTATTCACTTAGCGGTCCGTTTTCATTTACAGCATTTAATTAAAATCCAAATTTCCAAAGCAAATTTGTTTGGTAAGCGTTAAAGCTCAGCATTTAAAGAGAGTTTAATTTACCTTCATTACTCCAGCGGAAGAACGCTCTTTCCACTTAAGGCTCGCATTTCTTAAAAGTAATCATTGATTGCAATTCTGACTCATCATGCGCAAATAATTGCTGGAAACACAAAAATCTGATTCATGCCAATACCCTTAAAGGATGCCCAACACAAAAACGAGTTCCAAGCCCAGGAAATGTTTGCCGGCTCAGGTACTAATTACACCCAACCCTATTCACTAATGAAGCCCAAAATGTAGTCCGGAGAAGGAAGTGGCCAAAATGCTGGGTTGCATAAATTTCTGGGCCCGAAACGAGGAATGTATGAAAGGCAAGACAAGAATGTGGCCAGGCGATAGGAAAATGCAAATCGCACTGCTGGCAGGAGGCAACAACAAGCAGTGTGGCCATTATTATGCCAGGCAATCCAAAAAAAAACAAAAATCCGACAGGCCGAGAGATCTGCGCCTGAGAAAGGCAGAAGGAGTCAGCCCATGGAGGTTACATTATCTCGCTGGGGATGAGATGGCAAAATGGCAAAATGGCAAATGTCAAACGTTTTGCCAGCGTTCTGGGGATATTTGCATGCACAGCCACGCCCTTTCCCGGTTACGCCCTAAACGCTCTGCCTCTCCCCTTTGTGTGCGATTTTCACAAATGCAAACACTTTGATTTTGGTTTCAGAACTTGCTCGTCCTTTTTTGTGATTTTTCTCCCTTTTTTCGGTTTCAGAGGAAGAGGATCAAGCACTGCACACAAACGCACTCGCTTTTGAATCGGACGAACCCAGTGTGTTTGTGTGAGTATTATTTATGTTCTGCGCTAGAAATCTATTTGCACCGCACCACAAATCTCAGCTCAGCGAGCGCAGAGCGCAAAAAAAGGATGGATGGGTGGGTGAGGGTGGTGGTGAGGGGCGTTGGATGTTCAGGAAAATGCAGTAGTGGAAAGGCCAAGGGAAATGCACAGGGAAAGGCGCAAAGGCAAATCCATTCAGGGGCAGTCATCGGACAACGCATCGCATTCGCATTAAATCGAAGTCGTTCCCATGACCGAACCACCCACTCAAAGCCACCGAGGCCCACCCACAAACAACGAACCAAAAGCCGCAGAACCACACCCAGCACACCCGGCACACCCGGCACACACTTTCACTCACCCCCACACACACATATACACACACACACACACACACACACACCGAAGGCTTAGACATTTGCAAGCCGAATTCTGGGAAACTCCAAACTTGGCACTCCTGATGAATTCGTGGAATAGTAACGATTTCCAACTAGGTAATAGATACGATTCCATTCTCGAATTCCGTGCCAGGTGAATTCAGGAAAATATTCAGATCAAATCATAACTGGGAATTCAATGGCTCTTAGCGAAACCTACGGCTTTAATATGATCCATTAAAGAACGTGTAATAAGTCTTCTGCCCAACTTGCAATAATAATACAACTTTTTCGACATATGTATAAAACAACAAAAGAAGCTAAGGAAATAAGGAATAAATAAGCGCAGACTCTAAATAATATTATCAGCATTGGAAATCAGTTTTGAGTCTCTTAAAATAAGCCCATTATGTCCTGGATATTTTCTTTGCTGGTAAGGGTGCTCTTCATCGACATTTGAAGGACCACCCGGTACTTTCCTTCGCTGTGGTTGTTGTTTCGCTGCTCGATTCTGTTTGTTTGTAGTTGCTTGAAGTTGGGTGGCGGGGGTGGGGGCTGAAAATCAGGTTGAGTGGGTGGCGGGTGGGGCAGTAACTCACACAGGGACACACACAAACCGGGGCCGAGGCACTTGCATATCTGTGTAAATTTATGATTGCCCCATTTCCGTTTTTTACAGTCAGCTCCAGTCCACGCCATGCTATTGACTGTCTGCCTGTCTGTCTGTCTGTCTGTCTGTCTGTGTTTGGTGTGTGGGTGTGTGTGTGTGTGTGTGTGTTTGCGGGTGTAAGCGTCTGTGTGGATGCTTCTGCTCCTGCTCCTGCTCCTGCTCCTGTTCCTGGTCGGTTATCCTGTGACCGGCATTATTGTGTGACCCCCTAGGGCTGAGCTGCACTTTTCTTGCCGCCGCGCCTTTCTTTTTCCGCTCTGCGATTTCCCCATCTCTTTTTTCAAATCCAATGCCGCCTGCAGCTGACTTTTGAGTGCACTTGAAAAATCGGAAGTGAAGCCATTGTGTTCGCCGGGAAATACCTTATTAAGCTATGTAAATTGTGAGCTCCTAAGCCGCCAAGTAGAATGGTTCGCAAGCTCTGAAGTATTGCATTAGAGTTCAGACTGTCGCTTTGGGCAGAGATGATATTGGGATTGAATGAAATCAAAATTATTTGATTGCCAATTCATTTCGCTCGAGAACGAATCGTTTTAGCAAGTAGTGACACACCTTGAAAGTTTGGTTCGAAATTACCCAGAAGCACATTCATTTCTCCCAGTGCCCCATGTGTCCTGGACGAATGCTGGCCACGGATTGCCACGGGTATTGACTCGTCGTGGTTCGCCGCACCGGCATCCCCCTCACAAGACCCTCCGCACACCCATGTCCATCGCAATGGTTATGGCTTTGAAGCTCGCCCAGCTGTGGAGCCGTATGGGGTTTTAATTTTGACAGCTGCAGATAAATTGTTAAATGCAGGCCCGTTCTGCTCCCTGAGTGCTTTATGTGGGCTTATGCTTGTAGGTGTATCTGCTTGTGTAGTATATACATGCATACGCATTGCCTTTGTATGCCACTGTGTGTGTATGTGTGTGTGTGTTTGGGTGTGTGTGTGTGTGTGGTTGCATATAAATTTATCTGCACGTTTTTGCTCAGCCATCGAAGCCGTGCACATTTTTCAGCATTTTTCTTTTGGCTTCCAGCCACCTCAATCGCCTTTCCGCCTTTCCTCCGCACTTTTGTTGTTTGGCATTGACAGGCGACCATCAAATGCATTCCGCTCGTCCTGCCACGCCCACACCAGAGGCCCGCCCCAGGGAGCCCTGATTGCAGGCGTCGGAACAAAACAAAAAGGACAATCGGACCGGACGAGGAGCACTCGCAAATGCATTGTACACGTATCTATCAGTTTGTTCGCGCTCGGGCGGACCATGAAATATGTTCGGGCCGTATTTATGTCATAAATAAAAATGGCGTTAAATATTGGCTGGGCCCGTTGACTGGGGGGCCGTCAATTCGTTTTCCATGGATCAACATTTAACGCAATTTAAAAAAGTTCATCTCTCCATTTATTCAACCCAGCGCCAGGTCCTTTATTTATATTTGCAAATTTATTCATTTGATTGCCGTTCGGCGTAGTTGTGGTACAGAACGATTTGCAGAGTTCCGGAACTGGTTAATTCTTGTCGGGAATTCATTGTCTTGTTTTTATTGATAATTCTTTTTGGACATGTAGGCTTACAAAACAACACACTCATTGTAATATAATGTTAAATAAACATATGAGTAAAAACAATGCCACTTAAAGTGTTAAAAAATGATACAATACAACTAGTACAACTTCCTGTAACCACCTCCGTATTCCTTCCTGCCTGGATTAAACAAATTGAATTGAAAAAACGTGTATATTTGTAAAAATTGTATTATTGAGGCAGGGTTAATCAAATTAACCCTTGCCTTCTTCACCTGCTTAACTTGATTGCATTTTCTTTGCTCCCAGTTAGTTAATCAAGTTGATATCGAATCCGCTTTCGCCAGGACATTTGTGTCTTCCATTCCTCGCTCCATTCATTATCTCCCGCTCCATTTAACTCAATTTGGGGCCACCGCAGTGCACTTTTCGGGCTTTCCTCTGTCCCTTTTCGAGTCCTGCTTCCGGCTCTCCCACACATACACTCTTACATCGCATCACACCGCACACACACACAAGCACACCGCACTCAGAGGATGTGGAAATGCAGAAGTAGAGTAGAGTGCAATGGGCTGGCGAAAGCCGCGATGACGTTTTCATTTAAATTATGCACATCACTTGAACTTCCTCTCAGCCTCGCCCACCCATCCCCACACGCCTTTCCACACACACACACACACACACACACTGACACAAACACACTGACACTCCCATGCAGGCAGAAGAAAAGCCAAGGTCCTTTCCCAGGACTCCTTGCACCGCAACTCGCTACTGCTTAACTTTTTGTCAACGCACATTTCACAGTTATGGCAAGGGCAACTTTTGCCTTCGCTTCCTGAGGCATTGTCTGCATTGCAGATTCGGATTGCGATTCGGATTCGGATTCAGACTGAGATTCAGATTGAGATTCCGGTGGCCGCCGACTAATTAAAACGGAAATCCACAATGGACCCCAGCCCGCCACTTCCGCTTGAGTGGAGCACAGAAGTACAAAAACAATTTTTATGTGTCTTCTGCAACAAAAAAGTTCCAACTTTTATATTATAATTTCTTCCGCCATCCCCTGCGATCCTGCGAAGTCCGCTCAAGAATCCCCCCAAAGGACAAGCCAAAGCGCTTGTAAGCGGCCGCTAAGCCTGGCGAGGAAAAAAGGCAAGACGAGGAAGTGAGTCCGGCAGAACCAAAATTAATGCATAAACTTTTCAGCCTCCAATGGTGTAAAATTAATAAAAATTACGGGACAAGTTGCGTTGAGCTCTCGAAGCTTAGCGACTGTTTCGCGTTGCTCTGAATTATTGTCAACGCGGCCGAAATCTGTTTGGGCCAGGCTAGCAGCTAACTTATTCTTTCGGGGATTGCGTATACGAGTATTACAAAATGTAGCAAATTTTGTTAAATTAAAGTCACTCAATTACCCTTCTCTACCCCATTAGTCATTAAAACTTCTCCAGGCAACTTTCAAGCAACGACTACCCGTTCATAAGCCATTAAATGTATCCATCCACGTCCATGGCCCACAAAAATGTTACTCCTGGCAGCTTCCGCTTGTGTTTTGCATATACATATCTCTCGACCATTAAAACGCCAAAGTGTTCCAGTGGCTCCATTGCTTTTGTTCTGCGTTCTAGCCAAATCAGCCGCGGGCTGCAAGATGGCAGGGAATGCAAAGCTTCACAGGGTGTGCGACTCCTAATTAGACTCGCGTTTTTAGGTTATTGTTCTAACGCGTGCGAGTCCACATTATAACCGGCATTCGCCCGACGCCCGACGCCCGACGCCCGACGCCCGACGCCCCAGGATCCTCGTCCGCATCCACACACATGGCCATATCGGGCGATGCGTGTGTCGGATATATGACTAATGCATACCCATTATGCCCGTACATCCCTCGCACTGTACGTGCGGGTAATGAGCTGGGCCCGCGGCTACAGGATGGAATAGATGGAATAGATGGGATAGATGGAATGGAAAAGCGAGCAGCTATTTTCCTTCACCGGAAAAGTGCTTTGACCGCGCTACCGGTTGCCAAATGAACCAGCTGCTGGCAAATCCGCTGCCTCAATGTTTATATTTCGCTTGGGGTTTTACCATGTGTTTTAGACACATCCGATCATATGATGATATGATTAAACACACAATTTAGTTTCTTGCATTGTGGGTCACGGCTTGATTGAAATGCAATTAAACGGGGAGTGAAAACGTATCTTTGGGACACTAAACGTAATTGCTGTAGGGAAAATTGGGTAAAATTGGGGATCAGCTATCAACACAATTAACTGCACAACTGAAAGAAGTGCACAAAATCAATTATGCTGCTTTAGTGGCCATTAAATTAACATTTCCTCCGCTCGCAAATCAATCAAATTGAATTGGCCAGCCGGCCAGCAAATAAACTTAAATTAAAATAGAGCGTCAAGCGAAAATTCAAATTAGTTTGCTCGCAAATATGCACCAGTTGATCGTCTTTCACAGCTGCCAAGTCATGTGTAAAACTGTCGCTTTGTGCTGCACTCGATAAAAGGAGGAATTTGCCACAAAATGTTTAGACCATTGACGTTGCAGGCAGTGAAATAAATTGCCAATTTACAAAGCGGAGACGAGTAAAGAATTTTTGGGTAAATGCGACACAGAACCTCCTTCGGTCCAGGTGTTTCCTGCGACACTGGGAAGTACATCCCGATAGACAGGACAGACACAAGGAGCCAACCGAGAATTTGGGCTGCGTAACAAATGTGCATTTAATGCAGTTTGCCCTGTCTCCGTGCGCAGTGTAACAAAGTTGATAGCAGCTGTGCACTAGCAACGACAAATTACACATACGCCACGTTGCCGGCAATCACTTATGCAGAGAAGTCTGCAGGCGAGCACACTCGAAGAAACTGCGTGTTCAATTGGGTTTTAGCGTCGGCTTTAAAATACATACTGTGCGTTTTGAGTTTTACTCATAAGTGATTGCCATGGTAATTTTAAAAATTACATTATAGCTCTTGACTGACATTACTCATCTCAAAAACAACCAACTTCCAGCTACCTTTGCAAGCTTAATGGGTTTTTCCATGTGTCTTAGCGGGACCAAGTTAAAGTCCTGCGTCAGCTGACGCTTTGAGTCAACCCGAAATGCAAAAAAAAACAAAGTGAAAGCCTGGCCAAAATAAATATGCTGCATCTTTGACGCAGTAGACGAGCAACAGGCGGGGCTCCCCAATTGCCAACTGGCAACTGCCGCTGGCACTCCGCCGCCCATATTGGAAAAGCTAACTTATTGCATAATACTTTAAGAGTTCCGACCAGCGTCTGCCTTCTGCCTTCAGCCTTCAGCCTTCAGCCGTCTGCCGTTGGCATAATGAATGAGCCGTCGGAGGAGCCAGCCACTCAGAAGCTGCTCTCATGGCTTCCCCGCTTGATTCATGGCTCGCATCCGCATCCGCATCCGTATCCGCACTCGCATCCGCTTTCGCATTCGCATCATCTGGTTGCATTTGGCAGCTCGATCCGTTTATGAACGCATCCGAGGATGGCATGTAATGCAGAAAATGATAACTGAATATGCAGATGATTTTTCACTTGATATCATCGCTAACGTCGTTTGTTTGCCAATTGATGGCTGCGGATGGCTGTGGAAAATGGATAGTGGAAAATAAATGTTGGGCAACTGAAAATGCCCTGCACAATTTCGTTTCAGCAGGAAAAGCCTTACACATAGGTTTTCATTTCCACAAATCCCAAATTCCTAAGTTACCAAGCGCTTGAACACACTTGCTTGTCCCAATTATAATTTAAATAGCTTCTTACATTATAAGTGTATGTATGTCAGTCGCAATAGAGTGACACTGCCACTGATAAAGTTTCGCTGCCAACTAGTCTTGATAAATCCCTTCACCGCATTTGACATAGGCACGTTCTGGCCTTCTGGCGCTCTGGCCACGTCGACACCTTTGACACTTGGCCTGCTGATCCAACTGCTCCTGCTCCTGCTGCCTCAGCAGAAAAACGGCGAGAGCTGCAGGCCGAAATTGCAAATAAAATTGAAAATTCAGCGCGCTGTCTGCCAAAATCAACACCGAGTCGAAGCCTGCTCCTCCGGCCAGTTATGCAGTTGTCAGTTGGCCCTGGATTTTGGTCTACTCCAGCGCCTAAGCTTATGCAATGCACGCAATGTCAAATGTCATGTGCTCCTCGGTGTCCTGCGGTTGCCTATTTAATGTCTGGCAGCTGCTGTCGTTGAAAATATTGTCAAGGTGTCAGTAGTAAAGTTAATTTCTGGCCTTCTAGTCCTCCGGACCCCGGACCCCGGACTCCGGACTCCGGACCATTCTCGCATTCCATCCACTCCTGCAACATCCGTCCCGTCCCGCACCCTCCTCCCCTGCGGTTGTGGCGCCCACTGTGTCTGTGTGCAACCGCTCAGCTGTAAAAGAGCCGGAAAGCCACTCTGGCCAGGATCAGCCTGGATTGCGGGTGGTTTACGGGCGGGTTGGGCAGTGCGAGTGTCGTGTGTCACCGCAAAATGAGTCTCATTGGAAATGAATGTGTGCAGCTCTCGTTGCTGCCACATGGGGCATAAAAGCATTTCGGTTTCGCTCCTTTTTTGAGGGATGGCCGAAAAACCAAGCGTAGCCATATGCCATTGCAAGTGCCTAATTGGCTGTACAAGAAATCGGCATTTCTTTTGTTTCTTAGTCCTTTCTGTTGATCCTCTAAATAAGTTCAGTATTAGTATTTGGTTTCGATTCGATTTTCTTTTACTACCTTTTATTTATTTCATTAGTTGTGGACCCAATACTTATTTCTTTATTGACCGCTCTTCCAATCCAGCATTTATACATGCGCTCCTTAATTCGATTGACACTTTTCCACGCCCTCTTCCTCTTCGTTGCGACGAATGCAATTTTCCGCCGCAGTCGCAGGGCAATCAAACCTCATTATAAAGTCAACTCCCAGAGCTGCCACTCAATATTTATGCAAATTTCGCGAGCACCGAAATTTCCATAATTAAATATGGCCAACAGTAAAATGAAAAAACAAAAAGTGAACTTTCGGGATAAGAAGTAAAAATTGCAAAGAAAACTGCAGTGGCTGTGAAAAATATGTGCGGCCAAGAAAATGCCGAGGAAACAACAAAATATAATCAAAGTGAGGGTCGGCGATAAAAGAGACGAACTGCTGATTGCCACTATGAATTTTAAATGATGATGGGGCTAAATTCATAATCAAGAGTATTTGATTAGTAACAGCATATACGAGTACATTTCAGTTACAACAGTTTTTCAACTTATAAATCGATTTTGCTGGCACGAATAACTCTTTAACTCCGTGTTTCACCACAGTTTTGTGAGCATAATGAAAGAGCGCTGAAAACAAACTTAACTAAGGCGATTGAATATTGTATGTGGTCGTGAATACGTGTATTTCGGGTTATGCTTTTGATACCCTGTGACCGCTTTTGATAGCTTGCTGATTGAGCAAAGCGGAACTTGGCGGAACTTGCCGGAACTTGGCATAACTTGGCCTGCTTCCCCTGGAGTGCCTGCACTCTTGGCCGGATGCCTCTGTTGTGGTTGCCAGCCCATGACACCAGTGCGGAGTTGCCCCCTTAACCTCCTTGCCTGCCCTTCCTGCCAAGCAATCGACCGGGCCGAGAGCAGCGCAGAAGGCCAAATGCATTAAGTGGGCGTGGCTGCGGCTCAGGCGCCGGCGTTGGCGTTGGCGTTGGCATAACTTTCAAAAACTAATTAAGCCAACTTAAGTGCGGACCAGCTTGGCAGTTGCCCCGGGCTGCGAGTGGGAGTGGCGGGATCGCTGCCTGGCCTGCCAGGCATTTCAATCAAGCGTCGCCACAAGGGGCGCCTCCCGGCCACCTCCTGGCCGCCGAATTCCGGGGCAATTGGAAAACGCAGTCAGATTGCTCAAGTAACAGAGAGAAAAAGTGGGAGTACAGTTGGCAGGCAGTACGAATAATTCAACTCGCAGGTGCCAGCGAAAGAAATGTTCACCTAAATCAAAACCATGTATCTAGCTTATGTTTTTTTTTCAATATTTTGGCAAGTAAAGTTACAGGACAGTTTCCACAGAAAGGAATGCCTGAAATGGAATTTTCAAAAATATAAATACGTCATCTATAGCTTTCTGCTTTTACCAATTCCGAGATGGGCCCAATCCCAATTAAAAACCCGACCATTGTCATCAGCCGAACATTTCGAGGATTCCGCCGGCTTGTGTTTCGGCAATGGTGTTGATTTAGGTTCACTTTAGCGTAAAATGAATGTCCCACTTCAAATAAAAGTCGCACGCTGTAAATCACACAGCAGCTGGAAAAGGAGCGCAGGGGCAGCAGGTTCCCCCGGGAGGAATCTGGTCGGGAGCCAGGAGATAGGAGCAGGAGCAGGAGCAGGAGCAGGAGCCAGGAGATAGGAGCAGGAGCAGGAGCAGGAGCCGCAAGTGCGGCGGAGCGTTCTCTATTTGTGTTTGTGACACTTTGCCGGCAACAAGGAGCGACAACAGCACTTGAATGCGCCGCATGAAACTGGCTTGCACTTGAGTGGCAAGTTTAGCAGGGAGGCAGCCGAAAATGTCCATCGGCGACGAGGTCGTTGAGGATGACGAGGACGACGAGGACGATGAGGACGACGAGGACGAGAACGAGGACCATGATGATGACAACAAGGACAATGTCGTCCCTCCCACCGCCACTGCCCGCTGCCACCGGAAGTGGCCTGCCGCAAGTGTCAGCGGTCGGTGGGCGGGCAACACTCTTCATAATTCGCTGTCAGTACCGGTCCTGGATCCCGCCAGGATCCGCCAACCCCCCGTCCTTCGGCACTAAATGACACTTTATAATTGTGCGCCTCAGTGCGAAAGTTTAACAATAAATTGAAAACTTTCCACTGCTGCTGCTGCTGAAGTCAAGCCAGGAGGCGAAAGGCGTTTCTTATTATCCTTTTTCGGCCTGCTGGTGCGCAGTGTGCTTGCGAGTTTTAAATGTGCATTTTACAAATGTTACTTGTGGTCTTAGCGCCACCCCTGTGTCCTGCAACTTGGCTGCAAGTTTGGTCTTAGCCCCTAGTTTTTGCCGGCTGCTGATGCTCGGATTATTAAAGCCAGCACAACTTGAACTTCCCAACTGCCCAACTGGCCCAAAGCTAACGAGTTGGCACACAAACTTAAGAAAAATAAAGGGGATTGCGAAGCGGAAACCAAGCTCTTTGCACATTTGGCTTTAATGACAAAGCAATTTTTGGTGGCAAGGGCGTGGTATTACATTTGAAAAACAAGTTTAACCAAATGCATTTCAAATATTTTATTTTCTGCATTTACATTTCCTACTTCAAACAATTATATTACGTTCCTAAGTTTGCAAGACTATCTTCAATCTATTCACTATCTATTTCACTTTTGCCCTTTCAAAGCATCCCGCCTGCGAAGGTTCATTAGTTTAGTTTGGGAAGAAAATGTTGATGCCAATAACACGCGTAATTCGCACAATTACAGATTTTCGAAATTCGTGCCCCAATGGGAACTTGATGTCCGCGACACCGAAGGAAAAGATGGTGGCAATAGAATATAAAGTGCCATCTGAGCCGGGCAATGGCGAAAAGTTGCAGCTTTAAACTTGCATCCAAGCCGAGCCAAACAGCTGCCGACAAAGAGCGGCGCGGATTATGGCCAAAACTAGTCCATGGACCCGATACCCCTTTCTGTCCCTTTCTGTCCCTTTCTGGCCATCGCTGCCGCTTGCTTCCGGTTGCACATTTACAAGAAAACAATGGCTCAAAAGTTACTTGTTTCAGTTTTTTTCTGGATTTCCCCTCCCCTTTTTCCGTGGAAAATGCGTGCAATGTGCGCTCGTCCCGAAAAAGGATAAAGTTGTGAAATACAAAAAATTATGGAAGAAAGAGCCACAAAACTAAAAACTTTTTCATGACACTGGCCATGTTGCAAGTTGGCCGCCTTTGGGGGTTCTGTTTGAATAATTTTGGGCGAGGATGCATCCTTTTGGGCTGGGCTTATCTCAGGAATTTAGGTAAGTGCTTTTATTTATATTATTTATAAATTTATAAAATATTATTTATATTTATATTTGAATTCTACTACATAGGGGCACTTTCATGAAATCTTATACTTGCTAACTAGTTTTGTATGCATTTTGTGGCACTTTTGCAACCCGAGTGCAAGCAAGGTGTAACATTAATGGCACTTGCTATTATTTTTATTTTTATTTTTATTTCCTAGCTGGCGGTCATAAAAGTGCCATAAAAATGCCCGCACACTGGTGCGGTTTTAGCCAAGAAGATTTGCTAGAACTCGCTTGAATTCTGAACTGAAATGCCCACACACTGGCAAACAAATCGGAATTTACGGCTGACCAAGTGACCACATAATTACACTTTGCACTTGCCCCAGTTGCACGATTTGCTTTGCCGTGCCTTGCGGTCTGCCCGCCCGATGCCAATTATAAGCCATGGAATTTAACAAATTAAGCCCCATTACACACGCACCCACACACACCCACACACTTTCCCACACATGCAGCTAACCGCAATCCACTGCAGTCCGCCTGTTGACACATGACCCCGCCCACCTGGCGAGCAGCACCGCCCACCACCACCCCCAAAAACCCATTTTCCTTGTGGCTGGCCTAACTGCTCATAATTCAAAGCGCACTCCAGGAACCCCAGTCCCAAGCTGAGTTCCTAGTTGGAGGAAGGCGCTGAATCCAGGAATCGAAACATCACTCAAAAGCCACTTAGGCCGCTCAAAATATTGTTATATACCAGATTGTTATAAATAGCTGGTTGTAGAGAACTTTATTGAAGTAGACATTAGAAAAACCAGGCAACGCATTGATTGTCGCAACAATAGTAATCTTTTAGAAACTCTTCTGAGTGGCAAAGGCGACTTTAAGTACATTCACTTTAGAAATCCCTCAACTAAATCAAAGTTAAACATTTTATTAGCTTACCCGGCGGAGTCACAAAGCAACTTTCAATTAAATAGCTGGCTGGTTGGCTGGCTGGCTGGCTGGCTGGCTGGTTGGCAGCTAACCTCTTCTCATTCTCGGGCCGGCGAGGAACCCCTTGCGGATTTAGAGACGTCAAACAAAGGAGCGCCAGAATAACCCGTAGACCCGCCCGACCAGGCCATGAATTCATTTTAAAAATTGCAGCTAGAAAACAAAAGGACCTGCCATTGTGCAATTAAAATTGTATGCCACTGGGGAGTCGGGGAGAAGCAGAGTCAGCCCAGCGCCCAAGTAGATGGCAAGAAAACGGAGCTTTTCCAGGACGAATCGTGGGTGGGTGGTGGGCGACACTAGGCAGCTGCCTGCCGATAAGAGAAATTAAAACAAACAGACGCCGCTCGCCTTGCGACTGTACAGTCTGCACAATTTCCAAAGTGACACACAGGGCAAAGCAAATACCAGGACACCAGGACACCAGGACAACAGGACACCCTCACTGAACCGGCCCCCAAGCAAACACATCCGAACCGAACAGAACCGATCCGATCCGATCCGATCCGATGGTTCAATCCTGGCCAGCTGGCCGTGTTTACGGGCGTATCATGACAGTTTCCTCCCTGCTCCTTGTTCCTTCTTACCCGACTTCCTTCCTTGCAGTACCTGGTGATTGTGGAACCCAGGGATATAGAAGACGTCTGTGTCGCAAATCATTCAAATGCCCATGGAAGTAGAAGTAGGTGGGGGATAAACTATGACCCAGCTTAGGATTATTCCCACTTACTATCAACATAATTGGAATTATTCATCTAAGGTTATGGTTGCTGGAAAAGTACGCCTTAAATTGTGCACGATTGTAGGCTGCTAGGGTATCTAGAGGTCGAGCTTCATTTCCCTCGTCCTGTTTACTTTGCTGCCCTGTGCCTCATGTGCTTAAAGTTGTCACAAGTTGTCGGGTCCAGTTCTTGGGGAATCCCCCCGCAGGGCAGCTGCACTTGTTGTGCGGCAGGACTCCCCAATGATATCGCATAAGTTTTTCAATTTTGTGCGTTATTAGAAGCGATTAGAGCGGAATGCTGGTGCGGGGAGTGGTGGATGGGGACCAGGGAGCTGGACTACCATAAACACTTCACACCAATTGGCAGCTGGCTGAATTTGCTGTGGGAGTAAACTTTTCATCGCCAGTAACAAGTATTCGGATGCCGAATACTAAGGAAGAGTGGCGGATTTTACTTAAGCAAAAAATAGATATTATACTTTACAATTTACAGGCTGCGACCGTAAAGAACTTTGTGTAAAGTATTTGGAAAAGAAGACGAAACCACGCTTGTTGCGCAATGATAATTTAACTTCCCTGTTCAACATGTACAATACTCCTCTTCCATCGCAAAGCCCTTAGCTTTCATCTACTTGTGTTAATTAATGGTGGGCCCCCTATCTCGGCGCTCAGCTTCTAATTCCCAGCATAATATGTGGAGCAGGCTGGTCGGCCTAATGACCAGCCCCTAACGCTTTGTCTAATCCCACGACAAATCTCCTCCATCTACTTGTGCGTCCCACGCTGCGTATGCGTGTCATAAACATTCCCTTTCGGCCGAGAAGCCAATTCAGTCCGAAACAAAAGACCGCAGAAATTAAACGACAGTCGCAGTGGATGGCAATACATTTGCCAGGAGAGCCCAAATAAAAGACTACGCTATAAACACATTTATCTGACCCTGAGACATAAAATCCTGCGCCCTCGATAGCATTTTATAACTCGGCAAAGTGCCAAAGTCCACAAAGTCAGGGGTCTGGTGGTCGAAACAGCCTCCTCCTGATGAATTAAAACCGCAGCTAGTAAAAGTTAACAACATTTCAACTTGGCCACTGATAAGGCGGCCGAAAAGAGCACAAACACAAATCCAAAACAACAGGCGAAACAGAAAGGAAAGCGAAAACAAACCCTAATGAAGCATAAAAAATGTTTATGGCCATGGAAAACTAAAAGTGAACAACAACAACTTTATGGAAAAACAGCCACGGACGCTAAGTACATTTCCTCGACTATCTGATACCCGTTACTCAGCTAGTGGAGGCGCGAGGTAAAATCTTAACAAATTGCCTGCAAAATGATGGACAGGCAGCCGAACAGACGGACGAAACCGGTCAGATCGATTTGGATAGTGATCCTTACAAAATTGAATAATAATATTAATAATTTAATAATAATAATCATTTTAAGGCACATAAGTAAAATAAGTGTGGCAAAAAAACCAAAATAAGGGAAAGTAGAAAGCACAAATAAGCAAATGTGAAAATGTAATTAATAGTCCTGGAGGAAATCCATATCAAGGGACTCAACAGTGGAAATGGGGCATTACTAGGTGGTCAATCGGTTACTTGATTGATAGACTTGTGAGTACCGTGTCATCAAAAATATGACAAGAATAATAAACACAGAACAGTATTAAAAAAAAACGAAAATAATTATAAAAGGGGATTATACAAAAGGTTGTATTTAAGCAGTACTTCGCTGATTTTATTGTTAATGTGTGCATTTTATTGCATAAGTTACTTCAGGCTATACTAACTTTTTATACCTAATTTAGCCACAAAAACAAAAAGTAAAAAAGCCAGAACCAAACGAAGTGAAATAAGGACGAAACGCATACGCAAAAAAGTGTTAATGAACAAAATAATGAGTTCGAGCGCCGAGTTTTGGGCCACAAAACATTTTATGACACTAACAGCAAAACACCAGGGGAACTCGGCCAAGGCGACGGGAAAGACGGGAAAGCCGGGAAACCAGGGAAACCAGGGAAACCCCACTGACAAAAACCACCCGGTAGCACAGAGGAAAAGTCGCAGTCGCCGCATGAAGCAATAAATAATCACCAAAGTTTCGCTGAATCGAATTATCACCCCCTGAGGTGTAGTTCCGTAATGAATTTGTTTTGGGGTTTTGCTCCTTCCTTCCCAGGCATTTAGTTTCATTATGCTTGCCTGTGGGTCCCTCCATTCTGCGACTGCGTGGCCCCAGTCGCCAGCTATCCAGTTATCCAGTTCTCCACCTATCCAGTTCTCCCCAAGCTGAAGCTGCAACCTCGGAATTCGTTTGTTTTCAGCTCGGTCTGTTTGTTGTTTGCCTGGCTGCCCCGCTTTTTGCTGGGTTTTGTTTCAAAAAGCTGCCGCAGCAAATACATTTGATTTGATGTGCAAACGCAGGGCGGTCAACAACACGCTGTCAGTCGTCCCTTGGTTGGCACTGAGGTTTTCCCACCGATTTTCCCGACGATTTTCCCGACGCTGTTTGCTGTCGCCGTTTGATTGCAGCCATGGCCCAAATTACAATTGGCAGCACAAAAAGCCGAAGCGCCTGCCATTTTAATTGTAATTGCAAGTTGTCGCCCCTGGCCAAGCGAAAGTATATTTTGATAGGCAAATTATTTAAAAACACATGGGTATGGCTCGAAGTTATTCGGTCTGATGGGAAAAATATAAAAATCAAACATTTTTCTTAACTAGCAATATAAATGATATATATGGGTTTGGTTCATTTGACTCAAGTGGAGATAGGTTCCCTGATATCTGATACCTGATATGAATTAAGTTTCAGTTTCGTTTAACTAAATATTCTACAGTAAGTAGATAGCCCTAAGAAGTATTTATGTTTAATTAAGTTGAACTACTTTCACATATTAAATACAACTCCACTGGACTTAATCGTTCAGACCTAAATATCTGGGGTCAGAAAACTACAAAAAGCTGAAGTCATCAGTTAATAGAGAAGTTGTTGGGTTTTCTTCTTAAGTCAGCATAACTTGCTATATTCTTCGGGCTAGGTCGGGAATACCGGTTTTCACTTGATCAGTCGATTTAAGACATTGTGAATTAGGTCATCTAAAAACATGTCGGAGCACTTGACATTACAAAATAATAATAAAATATAATATAATAAATAATATAATAAAATAACTATACAAAATAATCAGCTCTTACCAAATAGTTAGCTAGCTTATTTCATTTATTTCATTAATTTTAATTTATATTCATGGAATTTTAATTATTTTTAAATATTGCTAAGTATACAGAAATTGCACGGGTCAGACTAGACTTTCATTTTAACTTCCCCCTCAATCCTGGTTTCCGTCGATGGTGAAAAATCGCAGTGTGCCAATTTGACTGGTGAAACAGGCAACATAAGGGATGGTCAGGACGAAACACATTTGGGTGCGCGTGCCACCCTTTATGGGAAAGTCCTGGCCAGCTCGTCGACTGTAGGCAGCTGCAATGACGATTGAAAGTTAATGGTTTCTACCTGGAAGAGCAGTTCGGGGTTCTTACCACGTATTTGGGATAGAGTTATGGAACGCTGTGGTGAATCGCTCTGCGAGTTCTTGAAAACTTCTCGCAAGTCGTCCAGAATGGTTGGATGTTTCCGCTGCACCTTGTGGAAATAATCATCCATTGTAGCCATTGTTCTATTTATACAAATATTTGTTCCTATTCGGTGGTGATATGACGTGTGTGAACTCTGCAATAGGTCAGTGCAGTCTAAACTTGGGAAATCCGGAAAGCAGACATCAGCCCCTCAATGAACAAAAAAGTAACATAGTACAGGTCTCGCTCTATGGGGTGAAAGTAGCCTTTTTTATATCAAATTCTCAACTTGCAAACTTATTACAATATATGTGGAATTTATTATTGTGGAATTATTATTTATTTATTTATGGAATTTATTATTAACTTTTCTATAAAATAATAGGTAAAAATAAAAAAAATTAATAAATTTAATAAAAACTATAATATAATTGTATAATAAAATCAATATATAATTAATTAATATATAATTAATAATTATTAATACCCTACTAAATAATTTTTAAGTGGAAACTCTTATCTAGAGATTACTGTAAAACCGGTTCCCGACAAGCATTCTTATCAATGCGCTTTCCCCTCTGCAATTCTCTCTCTCTCTTTCTCCCTCTTTTGCCTCTCTCCCAAAAACATGCAATAATTTCAATTTTGGGTGGTGCCTCTTTCTCACTTCCTGATCGTTTTGCTGTTTGAAAACCCAAGCGAGTGGAGAGAAAAGTCTCTCCAACTTATCCGAGTTCCAAACCAACATCAATCCCACTCATATTCAAGCGGAGGAAGGTGGGAAAAGTGCTGGCCACTGACCGAAAATTTAACGAAATTATTTTCCATATACGTGTATTTTTAATGGACGTGCGGAACAACTCTTCCCAAGCTCGAAGCAACTATAAAAACTTTGCTTCTCTTTTTGCGACAGTCCTGGGGCAGCATAAAAATAAAGCTGTACAAAAACGCAGAGAAAAGCTAGGAAAATGGCTTCACACGAAAAAGTTGTGCTGATTTTCACACTTGTGGCAAACGAAGTAAGAAAATAATTACAAACTTTGGCGAGAGGCATCAGCAACGAGAGTAAACAGTATTAAATTCAAATTATTTACACCACTTCATTTTCCATGGCAGCACAAAAGTCGCATTTGGATGGCAACTGGAAAACAAGGTGAAATTGTGAAGGCAAAGGGAAGAATAAAGAAAAACTTGAAAGTCATTTTAATTTAAGTTGTTCAACATTTCAACACTTTCCCAAACAAATTCAGCATAGCCTAGGGCTCAATAAGCTCGCTGCAACTAAAATTTCTTGCTGCCCTGTGAACAGAGCGGAAATATATATATAATTAAGCATAAATATATAAATACGATATATAACCACATATTATTTGGAAACCGAGTATAAATGTATAGGCTACAAGGGAAAATCCCTATACTAGATATTTATGCCCTTACTCATCGAGTAAAGGGGTATACTAGATTCGCTAAAAGTATGTAACAGGTAGAAGGAAGCGTTTCCAACCCTATAAAGTTATACATATATTCTTGATCAGGATCACTAGCAGAGCCGATCTGACCATGTCCGTATGACTGTCTTTCCGTCCGTCTGATCTCAGATCATATCTCGAGATCTCAGGAACTATATAAGATAGAAAGACATCGACAGTTTGGTAACACATGTTGCCACGCCCACTCTAACGCCCACAAGCCGCCAGTACATCCACGCTTTTTAAAACCACTCTTTTCGAAGTAACCACTAGCTAAGTAACGGGTACCTGATAGTCGGGGAACTCATCTACAGCGTTCTCCGTTATTTTGTTTAGAAAGCCCAGCCAATTCAATTATTACTTGAGAAGCTTAAAGAGCGGGGCTTGCGTGTATATTACGATTGCTAGCTTATGTGCTGTCATAACTTGAAGCTCATTAAAACGCATTCATTACCGAAAGGGGTAACAAACTTTTAACCTGAACTGCACACATGCACACACCATACACACCATACACACCATACACACCATACACACATGCTTGCACCCAGTTGCCCTCTTGTATTTCATGTGTCTGCATTGTGCATTTTGTGTGAATAAAAAATGTGTGCAACGAAAATGAAATTTGCAACGGAAGTTATTTCACGGCTTGGAGAGCCCGCCTGCCAGCGCCACGCTTTTCCACGCTTTGCCACGATTTTCCACGATTTTCCGACGCTTTCCACCCGCCCAGCATGTCAAAACTAAGTAACGAAGTAACGAGCTGCAGCCAGGAGTTGGAGTTGAAGGAATTAAGCAGCATAGCAGACTGTCAGTATGGGAACGCCCACTCACATCCTGCGTAATTGGTTTCAAGTTGCAACCAAACAGGGCAACAAATTTAATTAACATAAAATATGAAAGGGCTGCACAACAAGCCAGCAAATAATTCAAAGTACCGAGCATGGAGCAGGGCAAAACATGCAGCATGGCCATTTTCCTCGTGTTTCGCCCAAAGACGAAAACAATCAGAAAAATAATCAAAGTAGGTGAGGCAAAATGTTCATCACGTGTGGACTCATTTATTAATTCCATGCCATTTGTGCTCTTGATTTACGCCCTCCACATAAACATCGCAATAAATTGAGCCGTTGAAGGATATTGAATTCTGCAGGACCTTCGGCCAGAGGCACACGTGTGCGCACAAACAGGACGCACATAGCACAAATTTCCGATTTTGCATTAATAAATGGAGTTTCTCCTATTTTCGGGTCAAGCATTTCGATTTATTTCCAATTTGAACTGAGAGGTGAAGTTTCCTCGGCTCTACAGGCATGCATGAATAAATGAAGCAGAAATTGCTTGTTGCGGATTATTGGAGTTTATTTGAAGGCGGCTATGCTCATAGGTATGTGGTACGTAGGGAAATTTGCGAAATTTAAGGACTTTCAGGAACCTAGCTTCGGAACTAGGAGCACCAGCTTGGGTGCATTAAGATCACCAAAAGGATATGCAAATATTACACATTATCTTGAGCATATTTTACGCAGGACATGAATATACCCCAGCTTTTTGAAACGATATCCATGTATGCGCTGGACTTATCTGATATTTGTTTTTCCGAGCTTGTTCACAGCTTTTTAATTTCAGCACAATCACAGGTACAATCACAGTGGCCGATGTCAGAAATCTCGCAAGTCGGCAGGAAAGTCTGCGGAACCGAGTTTATCAATTAGCCCAGCCAACGGCTGTCAAGTGCAGTCGGCAAGTGCGTGTAGGCCGGCGGTATCTGTGCACCTGTGTATTTGCATTTGTGCATCTGCGATGGCCAAGATGCTTAATTGAGTGCGGACAGACACACACACACGCACAAAGGCAAACACATCTCAACACCTGGAAGTCCTCAAAGGATGCACCGAATCAGCTCGGTTGCTCGGTTGCTCCACTGCTCGGTTGGAAGCTGTGTCCGCTTTGTGAGCAATCAATTTCAACCAAATGTCGTCTTCATGCATAATTGCTTGCCATTGTGCCTGTGTGTGTGTGTGCAGGATGCGAGCGAAGAGTGTGCATGTGGGCCACACTGCGTATACGTACACGTATACTTATCGAGCGTGCTTAATACGGCAATTAAAAGATGATTCCAATTAGGAGGAAACACTGCGCTGCGTAATCATGCCACAATATCGCCTTGTTGGACGCAAATCGCATTAGCTCTAAGGTCCTTTTAATTGGCATAATGAACGAGAGTTGTCACGATTGGAAGCTTCCAGCACGAGCCGCATGCAAATATGTATATCAAATTATGTCCGATTTAGAGGAATTGAAAAAAGCCACTTCATTGATTAATTCGATACTAACGTCATCAAATTAATCGCAAAATGCTGGCATTATTAAATAAACGAATTGCGCTTAAATAGAACTGGAATACAAATGGAATGCCTAAAGTGTTTTCAGTAAATTATCATAATAAAGCATGAGGTCAATTAAGCCGACTTTCCGCATTCCTTGCCTAATTGGGCATGTATTTATATATATTTCAGAATGCCTACAACAAGGCTTACACACCTGCACACCTTTATATGTGGATTCTTGGCAGGCACAGCCCATTGTGATCCTGATCAAGAATATATACTACACCCCATATGCTGGTACATACTTTTCATCGAATCTAGTATACCCTAGTATACCCTTCTGCGCTGCGAGCAAAAGGTATAAAAATGCTAGCTCTAAATAATTTATTAGCATGCCATAATCTATAATTAAATCGTGTAAACTGCCGCAAGCGTTTATGCGGTCGCATTAATATTAATTGCTAATATTTAGGGGCTTTGAATTGCCTAATTAAATTGGCACTTGAGCAACAAAAGGAAATTACTCTCGCAATGCGAACTTGTAGGGTTCGCGTGGGTTTTCCCTGTGGCTTTTTCGCCATTGTAAAAAATAATTAACCCGCCACAAACAATTAATCAGTGAGTAGTGTAGCAAGCACGCACACATTCGTTCCATTTGCATAAATTAAACAAACTAAAAATGCCATCAACATAATTAGAAATGTGATACCGGTCGCAGTGGATAATTTTGAATTGATTTATGCAAATTACAAGACCACAAAACCAAATGCAAATTTCTCCGATATTAAAAAGAGTCAGCCGGCCAACAAGTATTAAGTAAATAAATGCATGAAAACAAATGCACTCGAGTGCTACTTGTTTGGATGTAGCGATGTCCCAACTAAATATTTATGCCAGCTGGCCATGTTCCACGTCCATGTTCCACGTCCATGTTCATCTGCATGTCCACTGCCATGTCCACTGCCATGTCCACTTCCATGTCCGTGTCTGGTCGTGGTAGAGGTGCAGCCAAGTGCAAAACCAAATCAACCAAAATGTGCGTAATAAATATTAATTTAATTTTTTGCCGCCCTCCGCCCTTTGCCCTTTGCCCTTTGCCCTTTGCGGCATTGGCATGCTAAATTTCATCAAATGCATCTGTTAATTTATGCATGTGAACTCGGACATAAATGATTTCGGGTAATAGAAATTTTGATACATGCACAAATAAGAGAGGAAGCACTCGCCACACTTTGTAGAACCCATAATGGAATAGATCCGGAATGCCTTCCTTAAATGTGCCTATAGAAATGATTGCTTTTGGTCTGAAGCCTTTTAAGCTACCTATTTTTTGGAGTAAGTACTAGAATACATTACTCAGGTGCTATTTCATTTACATATTTAAATACAATCGCAGCTTTGGAGTTGGACAGATCCTTTTATACAATAGTTCCTGCCTGGCTTTGCCTTCCAATTAGATTTATTATTTTCACAACACCTCCTCACTTACAAAAAGTAAAATGAAAATTTATTCAGCATACGACTCCGTCGTTCTTCACTTAGTTGCCACAGCCTGAAGGAGCACTTTTTCCAGCACAAATATTAATTTCTGGAACGTTGCATGAGTTTTAATGAGAACACTCAAAATTAATAAAACAATGCGTACATTAAATGCAAATTGCACAGGCCAGTGTCAACAGTGTCAACACGTTAGTCCTGCGTCCTGTGTCCTGCGTCCTGTGTCCTGCGTCCTTCGTCCTGCGTCCGGGTACGTGGGTCCTCGGTCCAGACAGGACGTTCCAGCTCCCCAAGGAGGAGCGGGGTGAGTGGGCAGTAATTATGAGGACATTATGGGCATTATGCCCGCAATCGTTATTGCGTGGTCATGCTGGGACCGCCACGAGGACGAAACTGGCGAGGATGCCGATGCGGCTCCTTGCGGCGTCTCCAGCATTTGCGTTATGCATGAGCCAAGTGTGCACTCAATGGACCCCCGCCCGCCCAACTAAACTGCAACAACATTATTTAATTGAAACTAATTTGCCGTTTTGCGTCTGCCATTCAGAAACCCTCAGTTCTAGGTTGCCCCAAAATGTGGGTCACATATTGGCGTACTTTTGAGGCAGTTTTTCAAAATCTTTAAGCAACGCCTTGAAAGGCGCCGCACTCACAAGTTGTGTGCCAGGAGCCGGGAATGGAGCAGCGGCAGCGGTCAGAGCGCCATATTTCTCACCTTCCCCAAATTGGAGCCAGCGAAGGGCAACAAAAAATTAAGCCGCACAACCCTTCCCCAGCATTGGCACAGTCACAAGTTGCAACAGAGAGAAACTTATGGAGCAGCGTTTGCAGCGGTGCACACTATGCCATTCTCACCTTCCCCAAATTGGAGCCTGCAGTCGCAAGGACAACAAAACGTTAGCGCAGGGAGCAAGTATACGGCAGCACAGCCATGCAGAGTACACCACATGCTCTCTTTCAAGACTCTCCCCCGCCGCGCAGGGAGCAAGTATAAACAGAGCAGCCAGAGCAGAGCTCCACTTCCACCAGATGGGATGATACGGGAGGCTGGGGCAGCGGGGAAGCCCAGTTAGTGATGTTCAAATGTAAGTAAGCTACACAGAAGCTACTAAGATGCAAAAGTATCCCAATCCTACAGTACATACTCGGTGTAGCAAAGATAATGTTCCAAATAGTCTGCGGAATATCCATCCTTATTATAATACTTAAGTAATTGTTTAAGTAATCAAGAGAGGCGTTGCTAATAACATTATAGAACTAGAGCCAGATCTTGGATAATATGGTTTCGTATCTATAGATGTAATTCAAAAGAAATACTTGAATTAAGATTCCTAGCCTACTTTAAAAAATACAGAGAAAATATGCAAAGATGAATCACTTTGTAACTCCCGCGATTCACTGGATTCGATCAGAATCGAATTTGGATGGAAAAGTTCTTGTCTAGGATGTCTCGAGAGAAAATGTATGCGGAAAATTCATTCGTGTAAGTTTTTACTCGACTTTGGTTAAATTAAAAATAAATATTATTTATTATTATTATTAAATATTGATTTCTCATGATGCGATCGCACTGGTTTTGAGCCCAGCTCGGGAGTATATTTTCCATTTTCCGGGAAAGCCCGATCCATAAGCCCGATCAGCACTGACGCCGACCACGCCCACACTCGTCGGATGACACCGCTGCAAAGGGGCGGGCCGGGGCGGCATGGGGCGGGGCACCGAGTGAGCAAAACGCACGTGACGCTCATCAATTTAGCGCACTTTGCCTTTGCTCTTAATGCGCTTCGCAGAGCTAAAGGGAAAGCGGGCCGGAAAATGGAAAATGGAAAATGGAGAATGGGGAATGGGAAATGGGAAATGGAGAATGGGGAAAAGGGAAAAGGGCTGCACCGTTCTGCACATGCTGTGCACGTCGTCTTTCCATCCCGCAGTTCCTGGCGTTTCGGGGAGGGGGGAGGGGGGGATGGGGGAGCAGTAGTGTCACGATTTTGCATATTAATTGCATTAAGTTATAGCCACCGAGGTGCCGCCCACCGCCCCTGGATGGCGCCACATGCTCGGCGATAATTTCAAGTTGGTAAATCCACTTTGGCGCACATGGATCCACATGTCCGTGTTCCGAGGGCTTACTGTGCTACAGGCCAGCCGGGTGCTTAACTGCAATTCGAACTGGCTCTGCGTGGTCTGAAACCCGAGTGTTATTTAATGGCGTACTCCGCTCCCGTACTCCGCGCAACTAAACTAAACGCCCAAAGTCCGAATGGATTTATTTTTAAACATTTTTAAACGGCGGACAGACAGAAGGCGAAATGCGATCCGTATTACACAAAATCCCATTTGTGTATTTATACACCACATGTGTGTGCTCTTCAAATACACGAAAATATTTTTGAAAATATCTCGAATGTTTGTTGTCGATGGAATTGCTTACGTACTTGCTATTTTTAGCATGGCTCACTTGCATTTTTCATCAGCAAAGTATTTAAATGGATGTTCATATTTGATATTTATGCTGCTGCCTGTTTTCTTTTTTATCTGGCATGTGTGTATTTAATCATATTTCATATCACTTATGATATTTGTGGTACAATATTTGTGGATAGAAAGCTCTCTTGGTATTTAGGAAGAAACTCAGTGTAAGGATCGAGAAGTTAAGAAATAATGGTTTGCAGGGTTTGTTTTTAATATTTCCCCGTCTGCTTTAACTTATGATGAGCCATTTCCGTGGGAGATATAGGGGTTAACATTAATTGTTCCGATGTCTCGCCAGATTTCGCTCCATACTTCTTTACATTCCATATGCTTGAGTATAACTATTGAATGCAAGGAAGCATGGAACTCTCAAAGGCTGAAGATGGGAAGGTCCTTGCTTGGGATTTTCCACAACGCGGCTAAGTTTTGGTGGCACTCACTAGGACAGTTTTTGTGGGATTGTCTAACTTACCGATCATGATGATGCTGATGATGCTGATGATGATGATGATGATGGCCCGGAGTAAGCAAAACCATATAATCTGCTGAATAATGACAACGACTGACGGTAATTGCAAGGAAAAAGGAGCAAGCTGCAAAACATTTGCCACAGTCTTTTGTGGTTGCATTTGGGCAATTCCTTTTTGCTCTTACTTTGTGCGCGCCAAATCCTTATGCTTATTTTTGTGGCATGCAAATTTTCCTGTTTTCCGTTTAAGAGCCTTCGTTTTATTTCCCCACTCTTGCTCGTCCTTTCATTTTCTTTTTGTTTTGTTGTTGTTGTGCGGTGTCCGCTGCCGTGCGTTTTTATAGTCCAACTGCAATAAAGCAATTTTTAAGCGCACTGAAGTGTGTTTATATGTGACTGGGAAACCCCTGGCCCCTTACCCCTCACCCCTTGCCACTTGCCCCTTGCCACGCGTTTTCGAATACAACTCGGCGGTATCTGTTTTGGATTTTTTGTTTTTTACGTTTTTTTGCTCGTTTTGCATCTTTCACGCGCCTGCACAAAAAATTCATAAACTTTTTGCTGCTTTGTTTCTGGTTTTCGGCTGGCTTTTGTTTTGTTGCGTTTCGTTTCGTTTCATTTGGGTGTGGATGTGGATGTGGGTTGCCCGTAATAAAAGTGCGCCTTTTTGTTTGACTTTTTATGCGCATACTTCGCGCCACATGGCCAGCCTGGGACCCCAGCTCATCCCCCAGAGATCGAGCAGAGATCCGGACTCAGCGACTCTGCAGCACCACTCTTTTCACTCGCCCGAAAAGTACGGAGTTGCTCGGTTGCTCGTGGAGAAGCCCAGCTCGATCCGATCGAGGAGTTGACTGCGCGAACTGAAGACGGCGACTGTGTTCTGGCTGCAGTGTAAACAGGCGTTTATATAGGTGCCTAAAATTAAATCGGAGACCCACACATGAGGCAGGGTCAGGTCAAGCCCAGCAGCATATGTTGCTCCGGGTGTTTCTCATACTTCCAGCAGCTACCTACTTGAAGCAGCCGGAGCGGCAATACCCACGCTGCGTTGGGCCCGCGAAGGGCTGGGTGAGAGGATGTTGGATGTGGGATGTGGGATGCGAGGCGTCGGGCGGGCACATGGTCACATGGTCACATGGTCGCTCGCTCGCCTGGCACATGGATGCAATCTGCAGTTCGCGCCCAGCAGATTGCAGGCGTTTCCCAGGACGCCCTAAGTGTACCGCTCGCTCGGTGGAAGCCGACGAAAGGCGGCCATATGTGCGAGTGTGTTTTTACAACAAATAGCGGGGCATGAGTTTGTCAAATGTTTGCCTCGGAGCCACATGGAGGACTCCTGCTGGAGGGAAATATGCAAAGAGTACTTTGCGACCTTCATCCTGGCACTTTCCATTGAAACTTGCGCCTGAGGCTGAAAAGGATTCACTTCTCGCTTGGAACATCCACAATCCGTATTAAGTTATGAATATCCGAAAATGTTTACTTATTTTTAGCTGCTGATGTATCAATCAGGCTAATTTTAGAATCTGCTAAATGCAAATACATATATATTCGCCAATTTGTTCAATGAATTTTTGCTTTCAACCAATTATAATTAATTTCACGACTAAAAGTACAACTCTTTTCTGGTAAATCGCATGCAACATAAAATAAGTAAAAAGAAACATTAATGAGAAATGAATTTGTTGAAACATTCTTGGCAATTAACATTTAAAATTCGCTGCAGCGAAACATAATCGAATCGTAATGAAAATCGTCAACGTGTCAGGTGAAATGGCAATCGTGAATTTTAATTAGCAATTTGCTGAGCGGCCTTTGTGTTCAATTCTCAGTTTAATGCACTGTCCACCATTTTGATGCACCTGCCACGTTTTGGAAACTTGAAAAATCAATGAAATATTATTAAATATGTAAGAAACAGTATCGGTTTATTCAACACTCAAATACCTATGTAGATAAATTCTCAAAGAATTCGGAAATACTCTCGATCTTTCTAGCGAAGCATCACTGTTGCTGGGTAAATTTAACGAAACATTATATAATTTGGGAAGAGGTATGCGATAGTCACCACAAAAACGCGTTACATGCTACGAAAATGTTTAAAATTTACTGTGGCCCTAGGAAATCAGAATACAAAATCGAAAGCTCTCTTCTGCAAGTACTTATATAAGTACGAAGTACATAAGAGGGGGCATTATGTATGTACAGACTTCCGAAACACGAAAATAGCGATGAGCAAGTGAGTATTATTCATTCGCGCCATACAAACTACACTAGCACACTCACGTTTGGCCAGGGAGCGATTTCAAAATCTTCGGCTCGCTTTCCGTCGGGATCGGATATATGTATTTATAGCATTTTTCCGATGCTCTCCATAAATAGCAATAATGGCCAACCCGCCTTCTCGGAGAAACTGAAAGTTTTCGATTGGTCTGGAGTAGGTTTTTCGCTCGATATTTTGACAGGATCACGACGGACACACAAACTGGGGGACTTTTTGGTATGTTTTCCCACTCGTTTTCAAGGAGACTTTGTCCAGGATTTTGCCGGAGCACCACACGGGATATTCCTGGCTTTCTGGGTTATTAAGCCAGTGTATATGTACACTGACTTGGCCGGACTAGTGCCGATCTGAACGGGTCGACTACAGAATCGGTAATGCACTAAAGGATGCAAAAAATATTCTCAAATTAATTCTTGGCGCTGCTCGGCCCGCTGACGCCTCGTTTGCGTTCTTTTCATCTGTATTTTTATTTTAATTTGTATTTGTCTTTGTATTTGTATTTGTATTTGTATTTTTTGTATTTGTATTTTTATTCGTGCTTCTGTTTCTCAATTTTGCTGTTCGAGCTGTTGCTCGAGTATATTGCGCTGGCTGTACCGGCGCGGATCGAGATCGAGATCGGATCGGATCGGATTGAGGAACTTTCCTTATGTACATATTTATAGCCTTGTCTCGTCTTCTTGTCTTGCCTCCGTATATATGGCCATATAGCCGGGTACATGGCTGGCCGAAAATACTCTCGGTGCGTTGTCTCTGCTCCGATGATCCATTCCAAGTGGATCACTTGGACCGCAGGCGCAGGCGCACGAAGCTGGCGGAGATCGGGCCACACGGCTATACTTAGACCTCTATGTGCTGTACGTACGAGTATATGCGGAAGGCCGCCCGATCGTCGAACTGCTGGCTAGATGGCCATCCCATCTCCCATCTCCCATCTCCCGTCTCCCGTCTCCCATCTCCCATCTCCTCCGGCGTAAAAATAACACTATCTGCTCGGCTTTTTGGCAAGCGAACCTATGTACTTGGCGGAGGAACCTGGCAATTGGCGACTGGCGACTGGCAACTGGCAACTTGGAACAGGGAGCCCGGCAAATGCCATCGGGCATCGGGCATCGGGCATCGGGCATCGGCCATCGGCATCAGCTTGCCATTGCCTCGGGAACTTTTATGTTTTTCGCACTCTCTCAACTCGTTGACATATTTTTGGAAATGTCAAAACGAGTTGAAATTGCTTAATTACTTTCTATACACACTCACTTGGCAATGGGCCAGTCGAGATCGTTCCATCTCCCGCCAAGTGCGAGACTCGGGCACACAGCTCTGGTCTTTGCTGATGCTAATGGGTTTGGGTCGGAAAATACATTGGCCGGCCGATCGTCGAAGATCGATTTCACCATGGATAAAATCAATCGAAAGTGGGGCGTTTTCTTTAGAGCTGTGTAATGGGCAAGAATGTGGGCAGATACTACGGAGACTGTATCTCTAATGATTTTGGCTTCAGTTTTTCTGGATCTCTTGAGAAGCTTTAGCTTTTTTAGGGCACATGATGATTGGGGGCTATTGAAACAGAAAGCTGGAACCTGACGTGAATGTACATATAGTGAATTTTAAATACTGTTGAACTAAGATCTAATTTCTTAAAATAATTTAGAAATATAGTCATAGCTCGATACTAGTCCTAATAATAACATTTCACAGATATAAAAACAAAATCTGTATGCCAATAGAAAAACAAAACGCCCGAGTAGTTGAACTTCTTGTGTTTCCCCAAATAGAAACCCTAAATATTAAGTAAATTCGTATGGCTTTTGTTCTCCTCGGCGCCAGGGCACATGGAAATATATTTGAGCTTTCTTAAACAGACCTTTTAAGGGCTTAGGAACTTTGCAATTTCAAAACTGCAAGCTGCAAACTGCACGGAACAAAACACCCGAACACAGTTCGCCTTTTAATGTGCAAATGTAGGGCTTAACTGACACACAGATGCACACGCATAATAGATGCATCCCATGGATATAGGATTCTTCCGTTGGGGGGCTGCGTGGGGGAAGGGGAAGGGGATGCGGAAGGGGGGGGTGGGGGGGGGCAAAGGACATGGCCTCTTCAGCTGGAACACACAAATGCAATTTAATTTTTTCGTTCTCTCCTTTTGATTGTGATGCTGATTCTGATTCTGATTCTGATTCTGATTCTGGTAGATAATGTACGTACTTTTTACTCATCTTTGGTGTTACGTCTGCCTCGCACATACATGAAATGTATTTTTGGCCTGGTCGGCATAATACAAGTATATAACATCTCCCAGGATGGAATCTTGTTTGGGCTGATGAATTTCTGTAGCTGCTGTGCCATAAAACATAGCCACCAACTGTTGTCTACAAATAAATCTCGTTAAGAAGTGCGGGACATGCAGAGGACATGCCACTTATGCAGATGCAGATACAAATACATATTTAGATACATTTTGTCCCCTAAGAACGGACCATAAAAACGCACACGAGCCAGAGTTTTATGAACGCAAACATCACTTGATGCTGGGCGATTGAAATCAATGCCATTAATTTGCTTGGTCGTAAAATAAACAGCAAGAAATGGCCATACTCGTAAATAGACAGCGAATTAAATATTGTTGAATCAAATCAAAAGCCACAGCTCCTTCGGACTTTTGACTAAGCAAATTTTTTAAATCTGTATTTAGTCCTTGATTTTGTAAGCAATAAATTCAAACGTTAAAAAGAAAGCAATCATGATTTAAGTAAAGTGAATTTCGAGATTATATGCTTATTCATATTCATTTCATCGAGAAAATGTCAACCCATTTATATTCATTCGATTCGAAATATTTCCTTGGCTCCCCGAGAAACTTTCGCATTTCCCTCGATATTCGAAACTTATTTCCTTTTACGAGGGCAATTAAATTCACGAATTGATTTAATTTTATGGTTAATAAAAATGCGCGAAACAAAAACCGAAAGCCAAAATGACAGCTGGAGAATCTTGGATTTTTATTTTTTTTTTGGATTCACACTTTTTGAGGCCAACATAAAATTTGATTTTATTTGCTACGGTTTCTTCCGTATGCAAATGCCTTTTTGTCACATTGGAAAATTGAAATCCTTTTATGGGCGAAACGTGACAAGCGATTTCAAGGAATTTACGAGTTTAAGACTCGTAAGCTTCAAGATTTAAAAGTTTAAGTGAAGTAGAATAATTCCAGGTTTAGAGGTAAGGAACTAGAATAGCTTTATTTTAAATCCTTGAAAGCTTATAGCATTTTTTGGCGATATTTTTTACTAGTTTTAACAGACAAAAATCATGACTAACCCAAATAGTTTCGTATCTGCTCCATTTCTATCATGCTGCCGCCGCTAGGTGGAGCTGAAGTGCACGAAGTCGCTTTGCTCCTTTGGCTCAGTAACGGGTATCTGGTAGTCGAGGAAGCCGCCTGTGTTTATGTTATTCTATTTGCATATTCTAGCTTTCAATTTAAATTGGTTACTGGGTGCAAAGTGAACATTAATTAAAGCAATTCTCCTCAAGGAAGAAGGCCCCTGCTCCATCTCCTGCCGATCCTTGTAACGACTTACATGTGTAGGACACTCCTCATCCAGGGCATTTGTTGACGGAATGGACAAGGCCCAGTAGACCCGGCTCCATCCCAGTAGGCTACCTACCCATGGGATTGGAGAGGTGGGGAGATGAGCCACATGTGATGCCGATGCCGATGCCGATGCCCTCCCCGACTGGCATCCCGCAATTACGTGGAAGTCGGGCCCGTCGAGCAGACACATGTACAACATGCCCACACTTGTACTGGCACTCCGAACATATAGGCACATATATCTCGTATTATTGCATGGGCCGATGTCTGGTTTCCTGGGTATGAATGAACTCAAGTGGCGGCATTTTCGATGTATTTACGAGCCATTTCAGCAGGAAAGAAATCGAAGGAAAGAGGACGCAAGGCAAGCTTGCAGATACAAGTCGGTATCTGCTGACCCTTGACCCATCTGACTATACTTCGGGAAATGTGCGATATGAAATACCAATTAGCGAATCGGACCGAATCAAATTGCACTATTTGTGTTTCGCATCAAAGTCCATTCAAACACTAGATTACTTACGCACCGACAGACTGATTACAAATATTAGACACACACAGGCAAAGAGGCAGCATTAAATTATATGCATAATTCATTCCATTAGTTATTACTTTTAGCAATATCACTCCACTAAGCACTCCCCAATCAATATCGATACCCAGCCAATAGCCAACCAACTTTCAGTTTAAACAATTACGTTCGAATGGAAACACTGGCGTTAAACTCCGGAATAACATTTCCCAAGGAACTTGCCAGATTTGCGAAACTTGCTGAGGCATGATTTACAAGAAAAAGCCCAAGGAGCAGGAGAAGACCTGCCACAGGGAGTCTGAAATACGAGGCCAGTGCTAACTAACGCAGAACCAGCTGACACACCGGAAAACCCCTGAAATCCCTTTCCCAGGACTTGAAATATGTGGAGGGGGTTCCTTCCCTCTGTGTGAAAGGTGAAAGGTGAAAGGAGAGAGGAGAGAGGAGAGAGGAGAAAGGACCCACTGACAGACGAAGTTTGCGCAATGTAGCGTAAATTGTGTGTTAATTCAATTATGTGGCACGTAACCACCACGCCACGTCGAACCACCACAGAGCAAACAGAAAAGAGCCAGAGATGCGTAATTAAAATACCAAATGTTTATTCAGGTAAATAATTCCAAAGTGCAAGACGAAAGCGTCGGCAACTGCAATGGCAGAATTGATACCGTTTGCCCCGACTGTTTGCTGTTTTCCGCTTTGCCAGCCGAATGCTACTGACTTTTGGCCAGGAGCCGCGGCCAAAAACAATCTAATGTCAGTTGGACCAGCCACGCCCCGCACCGCCCCCGCGAAAAATCCCCAACAGCGAGCGACCCATTCAAGCGTTGAAATTTCCAGCGCGCAAAAGTTTTTAACAAAACTTTTCATTAAAGTTTGGCCAAGACCCAGAGACCAAACCCCAAGCTCCGGGCCAAAAAGAGCGACAGCGGCAAAAGATGCGAAAACTTTTTCGCTGGCAGGCGTAGTAAACGTCATTTCGCCTGGAGGCGCTTAGCATTTGGGGGCGTGGCAAGGGATGCACAAAAAATTATTTTCCGCTTCGTGTGCACTGGGCATAATATTTTTTTACTCATTTCAAACATATTTGCTGTGCTGTACTCGTAATTTTGGATAGATTAGGAATTAAAAACTAAAGTGCGGAATTCCACTTCTGAAATCCTTTATATAATCGTAAGTACAAAGATGCAACACAATGTGAAACGTCATTTATGTGTGATTGCTATTGCTGCCCTGCTATTTCTCCCAGTGCACAGTGTGTGTGTTTAAGGAATGGCTTTTGCCTGCAAGTGTATTAGTTTCCGCTCACATGTGCGTGTTGTGTGAGTGCTTGTGCACGTGTCTGTGCCTGTGTCTGTGTCTGTGTCTGTGTGCGAGGGTGCAAGGTTTTTCTCAAGTTTTTAGTCGCCATCCGCAAAATGTTTTTCTCGCATTTCAATTCACCACAAAAACGTTTTGAGAAATTATTGCAAAAGTTTTTCATAAAATGAAAGCGCATAAATTTCGTACAACAACAAGGCAAAGGGCGGCGCGGCTGTCACTGGGGGGAGGGGGCGTGGCTCAGTCTGAGCCAAATATCAAGAGCCAACAGCAGCGTTGCAAGCGTGTGATAGGGATAGGACACACACACACACACTGGCAGCTAGTGCACCTTTGTGCGACACACGTTAAGTTGTAAAAACAAAAACACGACCGAGAAATATAGAAAAAGGGAAAACAGGATCCCAAGTGCAACAATGGGAAGACAACAAACAGCGGCAAGTGCGAAAAGTTGTGGGGTGCTTTGATGGGGAGAGGGTAATCCCCCCGAAAATGCGAGGGTTTATCTGTCCGCCCAGAGGCCCAGAATACCAAGCTATATGCTTAGAATATAGCAGACTGATAACCATTTTAGAAATCTAATAAGGAACACTAGTAAAGATAGTTAATAAATAAATAAAAACTAATGACTAAACTAAAAAACTAATAACTAAAAATAGGCCCTCTTAAGTATCCCAAGAATAAACGGTAAGTTCACTTCTTAGCATGAGAAAGGTAGGACCCATAGTGATAAGTTAAAAGATTAAAAGGTAATACTTATAAAGTATTGAATCCAAACTATTTCCAGGGCATTCGCAATTCGAGCAGCGACAATTTGAAAGCCTTTGTGTGTGCGCGCTGCGATGTCTGCGTATATTTTTGTCGACTTTTCAACTTGGCGATTGCGAATGCAATGGTGGTGGTGCCGGTGACGCGGCACCACCGTTTTGTGGTGCGGTGGCTCGGTGGTGCGGTGTGCATTTGAAATATGGTCGCTTGTGCCACAAATAAATAACGCTTTCAAATCGCTCGCAAGTGGATTCAGCAGCAAGACTATGTGTGTGTGTGCTTGCGAGGAATTGTTGTTGGGCTGCTGCTAGTTAGGCACTCACCCACACATAAGCACGATTTAATACGATAACTAGTGAGCAACAAAGCGCCGATGACTAAACAAGAGACACAGATGCAAAGTAACTCGCACGGACATTCAGACATTCAGATATTCAGATATTCAGATATTCAGATACATGACCAGGCAGGCACACACGGACTTTCCAAATTCAGACACAATATCGCTTTGAAAAATAGAAACACTTTGAGCACAGAATATCTTTTAGAAATTATATTCAGAACCAATAAAGGAATCTATGAACAATGTGGGAAAAGAAATGTTTTAAAATATGTATAGCCAGCACGCATAGATACAAATAAGGTTTTTCGCAAGATATATTTTCGAAATACACTACAAAAAGTATCTTTTTAGTAGCACCTTTTTGAGTCAGAAATGCGCCATATAATTGAAGCGCCGAAATTGAAGACCAACTTTAAGGGCCGTTAAATGGTTTAATCTGATACAAAGTTATGCCCTTCAGACAGCTGGCAACTTTTGGCGAACAACTTCGAAATGAAATCAGACATCCTTAAGTTGCCCCAAACGCTCACAAGCGCCCATTGAGTTGAGGGACACAAAATAACAATTAAACATCAAGCTGACAAACTTTGCAACAGCAAACAAACAAGCTACATGCAAGCTGGAGCAAATACGGGAATTATACCTACGTAAGTACGTACGTACGTATGTACGTATATGTGGAATAGCAGTTATATGGCCGCAGAAGACGCGCAAACTTCGCGCCAGGATAAGCCCAAGTTGCAAGTGGAAGGGCTCGGGACGGGCGGGAAAACTTTGTCAGCGCGAACGTGACATGAAAATCGCTGAGCTGATGAAAAATGCTAAATCGTGACGGGAATCCCCAAGCCGCAGAGCCACACTTGCAACTTTGGCAACTCTTGGAGGAGGACGCGGATGCGACACATGGACCGAGCCTACGGCAATAATTGACCTCCCCGACATAAAGTTGGAGGGAAATAGTCTTAAAATATCCTCGGGTGGCTCCTGCAGAATAAAACAATGATCACACTCCAACACAACTTTGCAACTTATGATTATATAGCACAGAATTTAATATATAATGTAGCACATATTATCATAATAAAGCGGTTCTTTCAACTAAATCACATTTGAAAACATAAATATAGTTGGCTTACTGCTGGTTTCTACTAAAACTGATAGAACTCCACATGGTTTTGAAACAGCTTCGTCCAAAAGTTGGCTCTTCAGGCAAGACATTGTTCTGGGAGACCCGTGAAACCCGAGATCACCCGTCATCCGGGAGTGGGAAATCCGGAGTGAGGAGTCCGCCGCGAGAGACAACTCCCGGCGACTGTGCCTATATTTGGGCCACAACTCCGCGCCGGCTAATGGCTTCATTTGGTCCGATGCTGGGCGAGTGCAGCACCAACACCAACACCAACACCAACAACAACTGCAACAGCAACTGCAACTGCCCCCGGACACTTGATGCCCATGCAGCGCGGAGCGGTCGGGGAGCTCGTTGCACTTGACTCCGCCGCTGCAGCGATGTGGTCGTTTAAAAATAACCCAAGACTATCCCGCCTTCCCCGTCGATTGCGCTCACGACATCGCTGCGTTGGCAGCTAAAAATAGTGAGCAAATGTATCTGGCTGTGTGCATCTTCGAGTGCTGCGTGCATCCACGATTATACACGTATGTATGTGTGCCCCGCCACGGCTCCCCTGGATCTCCTGGACTGGGATGTCCCATCTCCATCCCCATCCCCATCCAAATCCCATCCCTCAGAGTTGGTCTTCCGCCTAGACAAAAGGCGAATGCACTTGCAGGCAGGCTGATCCGATGGCCAACGCATCGGGAAGAGATTTCGGTTGATTTATAATGAGCCCAGCACACTCGGCGCGGCTACCTAATTGCTCACTAAGTGGCAAATGTGCTCGATGATGAGCAGGCTGTCAGCCGGCGAACGCAGCGTGTGGGGAAATCACTGGGAATTGGAAATTATTGGGGGTGACCATGTGGGTGGTCCAGAGAAACCGCTCTGGAAAATATGGACACACGGGAAAATGTCGCTTTACCTGCGTTTAGAATTACGAATAATTTGCCAGCAATGAATTCCGAATATTTAAAAGAGAATGGCATGACACATTCACTGAAACTAGTTATCAATCAAAACCTAGCTACAGTATAAGCAAATTAATAATGCAAGCTTACACTTTTGTACTAGAGTAGATAGATGAATTAATACTTTGCAGTGTTCCTCCAATCATTTAATTTTTAACTGAAGATCGCACCTAATGACAAATCTTAGACTGTAACTGTACCCAGAAAATAAATGTAAATGACAATTTGACTCCCTTAAAAATTATAACATACACTGGCCATTAAGTCATAAACTATAATTTCACATTTATTTCAGTTTTATAGTCCACAATTTTGTTGTGATTGTTCCCAGTGCACTGGAAGCCCCATAAATCAGAGCATTTATTAAAAATGCATTTGTAACTTGAACAGTTGCTGAAAGTTGTTCGCAGCAGCAAAGAGAACTCAAAAAGACTTGAGAGTTTCTTTTGCCATTTCCTCCAGCTTTTCCAGGCCACTTTATTAATTTTGAAATAAAATGGCACGGCCATTAACAATGCGCCAAGCAGAGTCCACTCGCAACGGCGACTAAAAAACTGCAAAGCCACAATAAACAATACACAATTCACGGCAGGACGAGAACAAGGACGAGAACAAGGACGGGAACAAGGACGAGAAGAGCCGGCAAAGCTGCAGCCAAATAAAACATGATTACTTACACAACATTCACTACGTGTAGAACACATATGTGCTAGGTACGTAATTCGTGTAGTAGTCGTACTTCCCCGATGCACTGCGGAAAGGATCAAAGGAGCGCGAAGGAGGCAAGGACTTTCTTCGCACGCTCCGCAGTCATTTGGAGCATATGTTTCGAACATTTTTCATAATCAAAAAGCTTTTAGCGGCGGACAGTGGCAATGATGGCTGCTTGGATGCTGCATTCCCGCCGCCACGCCCCCTCTGCCCCACCCGCCCAGCGGGCAAGTGGAGCTTATTGTCCGTTTCATTTTCGAGTGCAGCAGCGTGTAAAATCGCAATAATGCACAAGAGTCGCAGCGTAGCGCAGTTGTCCACAGACCGTTTCCCTTTTCCGGGAATAAAAACCGAGGCCAGCAACAACTGCTGTTGTGCAGCCCCATCCTCACGAACTGCCTATACCCTGCTTTCGACATAGCTCAAATATTGCGGGAATTCCTATACCTCCGACTTCAAATGAAGCATGTGAAATCGTTGTCTTGTTTCAAGCAATTGATTAGTAACAAACTGGGAATAATAAAGGCCTTGCCAAAATCTGACGTTTGCTAGCTTACAAGTTTCTAGCCAGCAGAACTGGAGAAACTGAAGCAAAATAGGGCATTTCCACTTGACAAATGCAAGCCAAGCGGCAAGCAGAAGAGACAACAACACCAGGAGCACTTGTCATGGCAATTGATGGCGAAGAAATCCACAACACCCAGATACAAATTCAATTTAACTTGCAGCTAAAGTACACACATCGATCGCAGCAACGAGCAGAGCGAAAACAGAAAACAGAAAACAATAGGAAATCGAATGCGATTCTCGTAGGCTTAAATTCCCACAACAAATGGCATTAAATTGCACAAGCATCACAAATGAAATCATTGGATTATAACAATAATGGCAATATTTCGTGCATTTCGCAAATGTCCAACAATATTTATTTGCTGTCACCGGTTGAGCGGCAAGCGGATGACTTTTGCAGGAGCGGCCCTTTGTTTGTTCTGGCCCACATTTTGTGATTTTGTGATTTTGTTATTGTGCTATTTTGTTCCGAATGCTTTTAATTGCCTTTCGTTTATTTTTACGCAATGCCGGTCATCATATGCAAATAAATCGCGCATACGCCCCGTTGCTGCCACATAAAGCACACCCGTGACCAGCTCGGTAATTGATGCTTAAGCTTTCTCGCCAGCCCGAGTGGAGGCGGCTTGGGATTGCTAATGTTTGCTGGAAGACTTATCTAAAATGCCTCAAAGGCTTGGTTTCAAATACATATACATATACATATACATATAGATAGAGTCAAACGACGTTGTTGAAATGATACAACACATGATTTATGGTTACCACACTGACAGCGCTGCCAGCAGTCAGTCAAAATAAGGATAGATCGGCCAAAAAACGCCTAAACTAAAATGAAAACCGAACGGATCTAAATACAAGGTAGTTTTGGAAATATGTATTACCTTAAAAGACGCTTATAATAATAATAACTTATTGATATTCAAGATTTAGTGCTTCATTTGCAGGCAATTATGTGATTCGGTAAAGATACACACTTGGAGGAAATCGTGGCTAGTTGTGAGAATGGGCAATGTCCTGCTGCATCCTTTAAGATTTCTTAGCTGACCCGCTTTAGAAGGCTTACACTATTTCATATCAAAATAATCTTATTTATTTCACTGCCTCCAAGCGTAAGCAATTTAGTATATGCATTGTGTGCTTCTAAGCCCTTTTTAACTAGCCTAATCTTATTAGTTGGTTAATTGACTGTAGTAAAAACAGCTTTGCAATTTACAATTTCACTAGTTAAAAAATCAAAGCAAATAAGCAAAACTTTACCAAGAATTGAAAGGGATGTGAAGCAACTAAGTAATATATACAATTAATCTGCTGTACGGAAACCTCCTGCCTACCTGTACATTCCAGGACATTCAGCCACCTAATCGAAGCCCACACTTTGTCCCTTGGGACTTGCTACCTCGCATTTATAAATAAGGACCTGCCGCAGCTTAAAGTTGCCGGCTCAGAGGTCATAATTTCTGGTTAAGCCGAGCGTAATCGGCACTTTTACCTAAATGGACCATAAGGCGTTAAAATGCTGTTATCGCCCACACGGAAACCCAGGTCCTTATTGCCCAACTCCGTTTTCGTGGCCCGGACTTACCTTTGGCAATGCAATAAAAAGCCAGAATACATTTCGATTATGCGGCAAGAAAGCACCTTTCTCCTGCCTCTCAACTTTTCTTCGAAGGCTTCGTTTCGTTTTGATTCCTTTGCTTTCCTTTCCTTTTCTTTTCTTTTCTTTTCTTTTCTTTTCCCTTTCGATTCATTTTATTTCTGTAAATTTTCCTGCGGCCCTCGACGACAATTCGAGGGAGGTGGTCCACAACCCTTGGCAATAAAAGACCGAATTTCGTAAGAAAATAGCATAAAATATAATTTGCTTGAAAGCCAAAATATGCTTACGTACTGGAGGGAACTTGGCTATCATTTTTATGGCCAAAGTATTGGAATTGTTTTGCCTAAATTGATGTCATTTCACCCCTGAGCATATGCCGAAGTATCCCACAGCGTTTCCCTTCATTCTTACTTTCCAAAAAAGCCTACACAAATATAAGAGAAAAACCCGCTGATAGCAATTATGTGTGTGCGTCTGGTTGGATCTGCGCTCTGTTGGTGAGTATCCTGTATGGCCTGTATGTCCTTAAAAATCGCTTCAAAGTGCCAGTTCTTGCAGCTGTTGCAAATTGGGTCTCAAGTGCCTGTGCATTTTCGCCTGCTCCACGCTCGGTGTTTTAATCATAGTCGCTTGGTCTTGTACTTTTGTTTAGTCCACAACAAGACGGAGGACAGTACCACAAAGTCGCATCCCGATTCCAAAATGGACACATCCTTGCAGGATAGCATTACTACTGGAGCCCCTTCGCTTGCCAGAGCATATCTCCAACAACTGATGCAGCTAATTTGATATGTGTAAAGATTCCTAATAAACTGTGAATTAGTACTGCTGTACTATAACGATTTAGTTAACAAAGGATTTAGTTTGTATCTGCGAAGTAATATTGCGGCATTTGTTTCACTCGCAAGCGGCTATAAAAATCAATTGAGTGCCTTTCGATATAATTGCTCGGTGTACACACTAAGCCGAAGCCACTTTCATCCAAATGGAGTACTCCTGGTCAGAGCACTTGGCACTTGGACAGCTTGGCTTTCACTTACTTGGCCCGCAAACAAAGGAAATCTGTGTGGAAAAACCGCCAACCCATCAAAAGCTGCTGTTGTGTGAAAAAGCGGTGCCAGTAGTTAATGGTACTTTGTATGCAAAGTGCAAGACAGAACTAAAGCAAACAAAAGGGCAAAGTCAGTGGAGCCCTGGAGCCCTGGAGCCCTGGAGCCATGGAGCCATGGAGCCATCGGAAAAGTTGGGAGAGTCGTCCACACCATGGCCACGAAAGCGCTTTTGGCTGCCATTTGATTATATAAAATTTCCGCATTTCTCCGCCGCATTTTCCGTTGTAAGCGTTTAGTGGCAAACAACCGACAGCTGCCGAAATGTCGGCGAGCGTTTAGCTGCCCCAGCTGCTGCCAGGATCCCCCGATGTCTGTGATGTGATTAAGATGGTTAGTCATTCTGTTTAAGAGCTTGGCCCTAAGCTCTGCGCCACTAAAGCGGGGAAGGCAAGGGAGCGAAGGACTCCCATGGGCCATCAAGGATATCGAGTAGTTGCTCGAAAAAAAAAACGAATGTCGGTTTATTTCCTGAATGCACTTACACCCACTGTGGATTACGTTTAATATCTGCGATAAAAACATGTTGTATTCGACCATGTTTGTGGTGCAGGCAGCGGTTTATTGCTTTTTAATTTGCATTATGTGTTTAAGGTTCATGTATTCTGTGGTTTTTAGTTGAATAGTAACAATTAGATGTTTTTTCACCGTTCTCTGGAAATGGCTGACAGGGAAAATGTGTTCTATAAGCAACAGTATCGTGTCATCGGTTCCTTTTCGTTTCTCATTTGCCTGACCAAAAAATGCTTCAATGAACTTCATTCCAATGGATTTTCGGTGTCCTTTATTTTTTCATTACGTGAAGAGCCCAATAGGAATTTTCCCTTTTCCCAGCTTTCCCAGCTTTCCCAGCTTTCCCTGCTTTCCCTGCTCTTTCGTCGTCACTGCCTCTTACAGCATTCTAGCGTTTGGTATTTGCTACCTAGAAGTCGAGGAGAAGTGCGGGCTTGGCCATTACTTCGATTTGTTTCTTATTTAAATTTGGCATACACTTCGATTGGAAAGAGAGGGCGACAACACACCGAAAGAGAGGGCGCGAGTGAGGGAGTGCGACGCTAAGTGCCTTTGTCGGTTGCAAAGGCGAATTAATGCCGGGGAAAATGGCATGGGAAAATCGCTGCGGTTTCCTACTCTAATGCGTTTAATTTATATCCTCTCGCAACTACAACAAATAAAAGCAATGAAGCCGGCGCGAGCTTGGGGGATAAAATAAAAATATATATTTATTTTACAGCTGCTGCACTTAGATGTGCGATGGCAATAAAAAGCAGCCCCAGCAAGTGGCATTCAACACCTTTTTTCGTTTTCTATTTCCTCCACCAGAAAAGCTTAATAAACAAACGCCCAAAATGGTCTCGAGTTGGGTGGGAAGTTGGGTGGCTGGGTGGTTGGGTTGGGTGCGTTATAAACATTTAAGTCCACAATTTGCACAGCGTGTAAGGACGCACTGCCACACCCACCCACTCCTGCCCTTCGATGTCCTCCTCCGCTCCTCCGCTCCTCCGCTCCCTCGCTTCTCCGCTCCTCCACTTGAAGTGGAACTTTCCGGCAGCGGCCAAATGCTGCTGGCCAAATGCAATTTTCACGTGCAACCGCAACGATATTTATGCCACACGAGCAACAAAAGCTCAGCCGGAACCGATTTCAACACTAACAAAAAAGGCACACCAATTTAGATTTCCCCGATAATTTGTTCATATCTCCGGCTTATTAATAATTAAATAGGATTAAACACAGCATTATTAATTTGAATGTGGCTCCAGAAGTAAGGTAGCGATAAGTTAATGAGTTTCATATAGCAGCACGCTTAAAATGCCAAACAAAATAATAAAACAATTAAATGAAATTGGAAAATGTATTGATTGCCTGATAAGTGTGAAAATCAAATTGCGGTGCACACTCACATTTTATACATTCACAAATGGGTTACCAATTTGTTCAAGTGCCTGGTGGGGGTGTTCCAGCTGTTGTCAGGCTCCTCGCTCCACAGCAACTGACACTGGTTGACACCACCTACCCAGCACCACCCAGCACCACCCAGCACCACCCACCAACCACCCACTAGCCCCACCCAAAGTCACAGCTGCACCTTTCGCCACCATCGCATGTGTGTGTGTGTGTGTGTTGTGTTTGTTCGCTGGGGCCAAGGGTTCCATGCGTGCCCCTCCTCCCCGCTCCTTGCCACTGTGCCACTGTGTGGCAACATAAACATCCCACCAACTGTGGCGAGACGAGGGGCGGGGCCACGCGGCAGGGCCATGGTCCATGGCAAGGTGAAAATATTTTTGGGAATTCCAAATTCGAACCTCCGCCACACGGAAACTTTATTTCAGTCCAGGAATAGTGCATTTGGAATGAAACACCACCGTTAACCAAAAATACATAGCTAATGTTTTAGTTAAGTCGCTCAATTCCTAAAAAAAATAAATTGAAAAAAAGAGTTGTCTATCGAGTAGTCAAAGTCCTTAGGTATTACGTTAGTAAACATATAAATTGTTATTGAAATATTTGGACGCCTGAAAGCAGAGCTTTGATGCTTTGAATGGCACTTCATATTTCGTAGATCCACTGTGAAAAGTAAGCTGCGTTGTCCAAAATATTTCCCCACTTGTACTGCACTTTTGGAGAGGCATTTTCGCATTTGCTGCTGCTCAAAATCCAAGCTTATTTATGGCAGTTCCATTCAAATGAGAAGTGTTCCCAACTTGGCCCCAAATGCTGCCCGGCATCCGCTTGGTAACGACAGCAGCGACAACCCCGACGACAACCCTGCAATCCCAAGTAGTCATAAACACGATCCCAGCACCTGCCACTGCCACCACTCGCCACTTTTCCCCTGGCTCTGGTTCTGGTTCTGGTTCTGGTTTCCGTTTCCGCTTCCGCTGCAATGTGTCGCCCGCCATTATGCAAATGTCGGCTTTCAAGTGGACAGACTGCTCATTGCAATCTGCATTTAAATGACCCGGCGAGGTGCGAGAACGCTCCGAGATTTCTCGGCATCATTTGCAAAAATATTAAAGAAAACTCGCAGCCCGAGATGGAATATTTCAGGGCACCGAGGAATTATGCACCACCACGCTTTCGTGGCGTTTATCGCGGCAAATGAGTTGCGAAACCAGGTAATTGAAAGTCTTCGCAGGAAGTATGAAGAATTAGGATGAATTTACAGTCCCTACATTGATCCCAACCTTCGAATACAAGAATGTTTTTCAAATATTTCATTAAAAACAAATATTCCTACACAGTAACTGAGGGAACTACTATTTGCTCAAGTCGAGTATTAAGTCGAGTATTAAGCAAATAGCTACTGTTACTGTTGATCTAATATGTATTATTAACAAATCCAATTGGTTTCATTAGCTTACATTCTAGTTTGCTACTGCTTACTCTATTGTTTTGTATTTTAGTGCTGGCAGGTTCAAATATTTTGCTTGGGCAAAATGCAGCAATTTTCACTTGCGATAAGACCATCCCAAAATAATGGATACAATCTGTGTGTGCGGAAATCTGAGCCGCAGACTAATTTTCCCTCCAGCACGGCCAGGTGCAGGATGCAGAGGAGGTCCCCTGTCATTTTCATAATGTTGACAAGGTAACCAGCACCGCACACACACCTCACACACCACACACAGACACTCCGTAGGGGAGACAGCTAATAAAGTTACTCGCACACGGCGATGCGGACTGAAAGATTGTGTGTGTAATGCGTTCGGCTATTCCCCCGCTTCCCCCCAAGAGAGTTGTTAACGTTTTTTCATAGCCGTGTTTACTCTTTTTCATCTTGGCGCCGAGCCCCTAATGACACGCCCACAGTCCCAAGCCCCCGGTGCCACGCCCCCTGGCTGGCAACGATAAGCGACAATAAACATAAAAAATGAAAGCTCAGCCCCCCGGTGGAGCAGGCTTTTCCAACTCCATTTCCCCCCCTCTGATTTTCCCAGATTTCCCTCAATTCTAACGCACGCCTGGCGAAATTTTCACCACCGCATGGGAATGTTCATGGATTTTGTCGGATTTTCAACCCATAAACAACGTTTTCATTTCATTTTCGTTTTAAAGAAGCATTTTCGTTCAAATTAGTTTACAACAGGGACTTATTAATTGAATCATAATTAAATGCTCCCCGGGCGAAACACCAACGCATCTTCGGCTTTCAGGCTTGCAAAATTACAGGTCGATTGAGCTGTGTAAACATATCGTTAGCTTGAAACAAGAGAGAGAGCTATGCGCGATTTGCTCGACTACCAGATACCCGCTACTGAGCAGCGGGAAAAGGAAACTTTTGCATGCTCCATCGTAACTTTTCAGATGCTAAGGTTCACGAGGTCACAGCGTTCATACGGACAGATGGACGGACGGACGGACGGATCTTGATTCCTTCTACATGTTACATACTTTTCACCCAATCCAGTATACCCTTTTACTCCACGCGTAACGGGTATCAGTCCCAGCTACAATATATGTGGTATATGTAAAAGAAATAACAATTAAATGTAAAATTGAAAAGGATAGCTTGTTTCTCATATAGCGTATAATTATATCGTTTTTTAAAGTTGAGAAATACAAAAAAAACACAAATTTAATTGAAATTTTATTTTAGAACTAGGATGTAGGTTTTCCACCCGCAAAGCCGTGCGATGGGAAGGTAAAATGGATGATCTTGTTGCCAACTTAAAGCCACAAAATGGGCCTCAGTTCCACAGGGTATGCAAATGAGCTGAAGAAGCGAATTTCCATTGCAGTTCTTTGAAGTGGCCCGACATGTGGGTCTGTCTAATTGCTTTTATAGCTCATCGGAAAACTCAGACACAAGCCCGCTTAGAAGTGACTGCCTGCCATGGAGAAATGCCAGATTATTAACAAATTCGCATGCCACCCCACATCGGCTGTCAATTTGTCGCATCAGCAAATAAAGAGGCTGGCAGAAAAATAGGAGCCGTATGCTGGGTACTGGGTAAGGAAAGCCAGAGACGACTGTCAATACAATTTGCAGGGCAATTCGAAGCGGAAAGTCAGCCAGGGAAATGCAGACGACTCGGGTCGGGTGGCTTGTCAGCTCAAAATGCGATCAGCCCGACAGCTAAGCTCCACTTGCCAGGCAATTTCGCCAAGGCGCTGACAAGGATATGGATGTGGATATGGATGTGGATGTGGATGTGGATGTGGATGTGGCAATTGCTGAAATTATTTCCCAGGCGCACTTTGATGTTTTTGGCCAGAAACGCTTGTTAGCTGCCAAATCAATCTGCGCCAATATCGATGCTGGGCAAAAACGCATCGTTGGCCTATTAAAAACCAATTTAATTTACTGGGCGCAACGGGGTTGGGAATACACTCGGAAAAGCAGTAAAAGCCAATCGTTTTCCCACTGTTTTCAATAGATAATCGTCACATACATATAATGTAATGAATAGATATCATAGAATTATTGTCAGCAGTAGAGAGTAGCAATTTAGTTAAGTTTAGTTTATACCATCAAAAAAGGATAATTTTAATGAACTTATGCAATGCTTGTCTGCGAATGCAATTTGAAAATACAAATAAATCTATTTCCTCCTAAAAAGCTCAGAAGGCACGAGACTATTTTGCGCACCGTGCATGGAGCACATTTTCAGCAACCACGAAATCTGATCAGAGATAAATTCCAATTATTAAAATCGAATTTGCACAGCAAGTCAGCACATGCAACATGCAATGGGCGTGGCGAGGGGCGGTGGTGCGATGCATTTGGGAAGGCATTGAAACATTTTATCAAATTCTAATTATGCAAAGCGAGGGGGAAAAAGCAATTAAACCGAGTGTCCCCAAACGCTCGCATCCAGCTAACTATTAAATGGGCAAATTATCAGATCGCCAAGCGAGCAGAATGTGGGGGCGTGGCACATTCGGGCATTGTGTTCGAGGAAAGAAGCACTGGATTTGGTCGTGTTGCGAGCTTCTTGATACGTTTCCAATTAAGCTGCTGTCCAGTGTTAGTAAACGCTGTTCGCACCACAAATTTGCCATGAAATTGCACTTTTTCTGCTTCAATAAATTGTCAAATCTGCGAGTGCGAGTCCACAACAACTAATCTTTCGGGACGGGGATTACATGCATAAATGTAATACCCGGTTAACGCGTCATGAAATTGCACTTCAAACAATCGAATTGACCCGACCCGATAGTGCGAGGAAAATAAGAGCTTTTTCAGGATCGAAAACAAAAACAGGATGTGTCCACAATGGCGATAGCATAAAGTATGAATGGTAAATAAATACGTTTTATTGCAAGGCGAATGTGGCTGTGCTTCGGATTTGCCATTTCTGCGTCATAGGCACATCCATTTGACAACAATTGGCGGAAAAAACGGGGAAAACAGAGAGGACATCAATGAAAACGCTGGAAAACCCTGTTAGCACGAAAGCAAACAATTACGTGGGTATATTTATCATATAATATGACTATCTTTCTGCCGGAATTCGGAAATAAAACATAAATAAGTTAATATTTTGAATGGCTATATATGGTTAGATCTATTGGTAGATCTATTCCGCGGTCACATTTGTTTGATCTTTCATATATTAAAGCGCCAATCGAACCCTTTTTCGTCGTTTTTCTGTTTACGTTGCGTATGTAGGTACGACACTTTTGCAAATTAACATTCGCTATTTTTTCATAAATAAAAAGGGCAATAGCCAAGTTCATAAAAACAAGTATAAATAACACATAAATACAATGGCGAGCAGACAGCGAGAAAAAAACCGACGTCCCATTAACTTAAATGCCTGTTTTCCTCGACGCTTTTTTCCACTCCCCCTGGTTATTTTGAAGTTTTGGCTCTTTGTCATGAAATATGCACGAAATTTACACGACGAGCATTAATTTTGCAATTTTACTGGCGTTTCTTTGCTAGAGGCGAAAATGAAATATATTAACACAACTATTGTGGAAGCTAAGCGGTGAGTAAATATAAATAAATGTTCTGCGCACCAAAAAACTCCTGTGACCCCTTTAAAGAAGTCGCAGAACGCCGAATATTTCCATAATTTATCAATTTGATTTACGCTGATCCGCCACAAATCAGGCCTGATTTGGCCCCATTTTATTGCCCTCTTTGCTGAGCCCGTAAATCAAATGGTAAAGCTGCACTGCAGCCAGTTCCTGTTTAGAGCAAAAGGCTCAAGGGCGGCACAGCGGTGGACCATTATTCAATTATTGCTGAACGCCAATTAGTCGGACAACTAGAGCCACAATGATTATTATTCCTTCTTTTGACATTAACACGCGCAAAATGGGGGGAGAATGGTATCAATTAGCCGGGCCAGCGCACAGGATGCAAATAATCTGGCCATGAGGCCGCCGATGATTATTGTGATGGATATTTCATGTGACACCAGTGAACCGGCGGAGTGACCCCGTTGCATCGGCTGACATTTCTGCTGCTGCTTTGCTTCCGTTTCCGCTGGGCCGTTCTGACAGCTGCGCACGGACCACCCACGACTTCGCCCACTCGAAATTCAATTTTCCGCCGTTTTTATGATAATTTATAGGCCTTATTAATTTATGCACACAACCCGCGGGACCGAATGAATTGATTTGTGTGCGCGCATAAATGTGCAATTCCGTGTTAGAAACATTTACACTATACATTACACTAATTTGTCACAGTATTTTGCAAGAAATGCCATTTGCATTGCGTGTGGGCCGATCGGAGAAACTGAACTGCGGCACCGAGAATCGTATGGCAATGCTGGCGAGGTAGCCTCGAACCATATGCCAATTATGTTGCCCCAATCTTATGCCTTCGGATACACTTGAGTAGCTCCCCCCCTGCGAAAAGCCTATCTTAAGGAAGGTTTGACTGTGTGGGGTTGATCAGCCGGAACGCCTCGAAATTGTTATGATAGATGCCGACGCTAAACATCAATATATTGTCGAACATAACTTCAAAATGTTTTTAACTGTGTTATATTAGGTATTACTATAAGCGCTTAAACTTTGTTAGTGCCTACAAAGTGCGTATTTTTACATCACTACCACACATGAACTTTACATTTGCCTATGCATTTTACATTGTCGAAATTTTGCTCTCAATACCGTTCAAGTCTTGTTGGCGCCATCTGGCGTTAGTTGACAAAACCAGTTAATTACTTGGCAACAGAAATAGGGAATTTATTTTGAGAAGTGTGTTTGCCTGCGCCTTTAAGTAAATGTTAAAACAAAAAAGGTAACAGCATTAATTATTAGGTTACTTTTACATTTTGAAATGATCTGTTGTCGATTTGTGTCATTCCAATAAAGAAACTAATAAGGATATTATAGTGGCATAACATTTAAGTCGCCATGGCAAACTATTAAGGCAAACTATTTAGAGATTAGAAAAGGAGTTTATATTCACCTAACTTTCAAAAGAACGACTCGATGGCTTGGCAGATAGGTATGTTCCTAAATGAACGTTTCAAATCCAACAGGTTAGTTGCGCCATGCTACTAACAACGTCAGTGAATTTTGAAAAGTAATTTTAGACTTTGTTTATTGAAACTAATTATTTCAATACATTTGTATTCTATTCTCAAGAAGATAAAATCAAATTCTAAGCATAACTTATAATGATTACAATCTCTTATGATATACTTTCTTCTATCAATCAGCATTATCAGTATGTCCGTTATTTCCCGTTGCTCAAATCAAAATAGAGGGAAATGAAAGCTGCTGGCTGAAAAGTATCGATAGCTGTGTGCAGTGTTGGTAAGTACCTGACTGAAGAACCTTACCGGGCATCGATTTGTTCTTTTAAATTTAGGCAATTTAGAAATGATTTTAAATGTAAAACGTCTTTGAAGCATAAAAACGTGTTTATTTCTTAACAAAATAATATGCGTGTTTAAGATCCATGACTTTATTCTTCAAAAAAACTTTTTAAATGAGTTGTAAATGTAAAATGAGTACTTCTATGATACTATGCGTCCGATTTTGATATGCAGTTTTGATCTTTGATTTGAGTACTTTGGAACCCCTGAAGAAAAAGCACTCTCACGATCTGGTAACACTGCACCAAGTGTAATATAAAGCCCGGCTTGCAGATAGCGAACTGAAAATTGTGCTTACTACAGGTCATATGATTTTGGCCGCTATGGGAGGAGCCGCAGTGAGAGCTGCACTGTCAGCAGTTTTGGGAATCCTGCTGATCGCGGGATGTGATTCCAGCCAGAGGTACACATACGAGATCAAGGAGTTCCAAGTGCCGCTGGACCACTTCAGTTTCCTGATCAACGCCACCTTCAACATCCGGTACTTGTACAACGACTCTTTCGTGGACAAGCGCAATGACCGCACCCCGATCTTCTTTTACACGGGCAACGAGGGGGACATCGAACTCTTCGCCCAGAATTCCGGATTCGTGTGGGAACAGGCGGAAAGACAGCGGGCTCTGGTGATCTTTGCGGAGCATCGATACTACGGAAAGTCACTGCCCTTCGGGAGCTCCACCTTCAACACGAGCATGCCGGAGCACTTGGCCTATTTCACAGTGGAGCAGGCCCTCGAGGATTACGCCATGCTGATCACGTTCCTGAGGAACGATCGCCAGATGCCCGTGGTGGCCTTCGGGGGCTCCTACGGCGGAATGCTGGCCGCCTGGTTCCGGATGAAGTATCCGCACTTGGTCACCGGAGCCCTAGCTGCCTCGGCGCCCATTCTGCAGTTCTCCGGGATAACCGATTGCGACATCTTCTACAGGATTGTAACGTCGGTATTCGAGAATGCCTACAACAAAAACTGCAGCGCCAACATCGCCAAGTCGTGGAAACTCTTTGAGACTCTGGGAGCGAGCGAGGCCGGCAAGAAGCAGATATCGGACGCATTCCACCTGTGCAGTGAACTGAAGACCGACGAGGACCTGAAGAAGTTCCTGAACTACGTAGAAGAGGTGTACAGCAATCTCGCCATGGTGAACTACCCGTACAACAGCAGTTTCCTAGCCCCATTACCCGCCTATCCCGTGAGGCAGGTGTGCTACTACCTGAAGGAATTGCAAACCACCGACGCTAGTTTGCTGCACGCCATGTCCAGTGCCTTGGCTGTTTACACCAACTACACGCAGTCCGCCAAGTGCCTGGATATATCCGTCAACTCCAACGCCGATGAATCCGGTTGGGATATCCAGAGCTGCAACCAGATGGTGATGCCCATCTGCTCCAACAGCTCCGAAACCATGTTCCGCACATCCAGCTGGAACTTCAAGGATTACGCGGAAAGATGCTACAAGAACTACCGTCTCACCCCCAAGCCATATGACATCATTCTGCGCTACGGCGGCAGAAACCTGGAGGCTGCGACCAATATAATCTTCAGCAACGGTCTTTTGGACCCCTGGAGCGGTGGCGGAGTTATTCAGTCTCCCAACGACAAGGTCTTTGTCATCATCCTGCCCGAGGGAGCTCACCACCTGGACTTGCGCCACAGCGATCCGGCTGATCCACCTTCTGTGCGCGATGCCCGCGATAAAGAAGCAGCCATCATAGCACGATGGATCCAAGATTTCTGAAGGGAGACTACTTCACTTTTATCCATACTCAACCGCTCAACTATGGAATTCATATTATATAACAGCCGCTTAAGGCCACAGCAACGAACAAATTATGAAAAATTATCAGTTTAAAATTAAAAAAAAAAGCATCAATAAATTCTTTGAATGGAAAGATGCTGTTTTCAAGATTTGATTAATAGCCCATGTTCAGGAGGATTTAATAGTTTCTTGAAATGTGTTTTCATTAATTATGTTGCAGGAGGTTGACGTTTTGGACCTGGCAAAGCCAGCTTTTAGGTTTTCATTATTTACTTGGATTGCCAATATAATTCATAAAAACAAATGGGAATTTATACAATTGGAACTCATCTGACTAATCGATGGAAACGCTGGATATTTCCATGGAGCTGTTGTCATCCGAAGGCGGTAGCTCGGGTGGATTCGCCGTGCCACTTGATGTGCCAGGCGCTTCCTCAGTGGACGTTGTGACAACAGACGCGGATGGCCTTGTGGTGCTGCTTGCAGCCGCGGTTAAGCTAGTCCTGCTCGCCTGGGAACGACGCATCCCCTCAAGCAAGTTGCGACCCGGGCGTAAGCTGATCAGGGAGCTGTTCGAGATACTTCCCGCAGCTGCTGCTGCTGTCGTGGAGGTAGTCGTGGTTGCTGTGGTTGTGCTGGGAACTCGGACTCGCACATCCTGGAGCTCCCAGTCCATCTCGTCCTCGGAACTGGTCTCTGCATTTGCCACCACCGTGGATGTTTTGCTCTTCTTCTGTCCCTCAGCATTGCGCTTCCAGTCAATTGTTTTCAGCAACGCCTTTGCCTCTGTTTTGCGCTAAAAGGTTCGAGTGTTTTGGTTAGTTTCATTACAGGTTTCTCATAAAAATGCACCCACATCATCAGAGTCTAGACATTTGTAAGCGTAGTAGGCGGCTCTTTCGTATTCGCCCTTCTTCTCGTAATAGTTTGCCAGCGTGATGAAGCCTTGATAGAGGCTCTGTTTGTCGGTGGCCGCCCGCTCATCCTCGCAGTACATTATGTAGCAATGGACCGCCGTCTCGTGGTCGCCGAGCTTCTCGTGCAGATTGGCCAGTTTGTACATCGCTATGCCCTCTATATCACCCACATCGATGGCCTTCCAGTAACACTTCACAGCATTTTCGCACTTGTCCAGCTTCTCATACGTCTCGCCTAAGGCAACGAGCATGCGAGAGTCGTAGGGACGCAGTTGGTGGGCGATTTTAAAGTAGTATAGGCTGTAGTAGTGCATTTTGATGATCTCGTAGGCCTGGCCCAGTCCGTACCAGGCGCGGTAGTCCCGCTTGTTGACCTCCACTGCCTTTCGGTAGCTCTGTATGGCTGCATTTGTGTTCTTCAGCTCCATGAACTCGTGCCCCATCAAGGTCCAGGCGGCCAGATACTTAGGATTCAGTTTGAGAGCGCGTTGAAAGTAGGAAATGGCCACCTGGTGATCACAGCGGATGCTGTAGTAGTTGCCTGATGGAAGAGCGTGTATTGTAGTAAGCTATAACATTACTTACAGAGCAAAGAAGAGCCTAACCTATTACACAACACGTCTCTGGACGATACTTGTTGATGCTTACAGCCTTGTGGGCCAACTGGGCCATTTCGGTTTTCATCTCCTTGACGAACAGGAGATTGGAATAGGTGTCCACATTGTCCAGGCGGTAGGGATCGCTCTCGAGAAGTGCTTGGTACAGCTCAATAGCCTTGTCCACATCCCGCTTATTGTGATAGACAAGAGCCATCTGGGCAATCAAGTAGATGCTCTTGCTGAAGCCCGATTCCTGCAGTTCCTCGTAGATCTTTAGGCCGTCGTCGTTGAGGTACAACTCCAGGTAAGTGTGCGCCATGAAGAAGTGCCGCATCCAATGACCACCCAGCTGCAGGCTCAGCAGTTTCTTTTTTTCCATGATGAGGGGTGAGAGCTCCAGATAGGCGCTCCACAGCATGGGCACCAGTCTGATGGCCTGAACTAGCATTTGCTCGGCGGCCTGGTTGAGATTCAGCGCTTTTAGAACTACTCCATACAAATATATGCCGTAGCCGTCGAGCCGACTCTTGCCGTACTCCATGCGTAATGTGGTCAGCAGATCGGCGAGATCGCGCATCTGGTTCGGCTCGTGCAGATTCGCCTGGTCGGTGGTCGAGTCCAGTCGCCGCTTTTCCCTGGCCATGTAAGTGGAATAAAAGTGCAGGAAGCGCGGCACACTGGACTCGCAGTTCCTAACCGCATGTGCCGCCCTATCGTACTCCCTCACATCGTAGTAGCTCTTTGCCAGGAAGTAGTCGCTGTACTCCGACGGCGCAATCCCCTCCAGCTGGCACTCGCTGAATGTGCGATCCTCATCTGGCGCCTCATTGTCTATGTGCACATCGGCCAATCCGTGGTGCATCTCCGCCAGCCACTTGGTGCTGTGCAGGAGGCCTCGCTTGGAGCACTCGATGATCCCGCGGCGCAGCTCCCGCTTCACGTCCGGCAGCAGCACGCTGAAGAACTCCTGCATCGCCATTGTTCCGGCTTTGTTTGGAAACGCTATGAAAACAATTTTATTTGCCGGCGCGCTTCGCCTAGTGGTGTGCTTACAAAGTATCGGTCTTTGATTGGTGTCTATCGATAAGTGCTTAGGGTGTTCCCTAGGTGACCGACCAGTCACTGGTTAGCTGGTAGGTAGGCAACTGAGTACTACTTTGGTTCCAAATAGAACTTACTTTTTACAGAGAAAAACTATTTCATAAAAAAGTACTCTATTCTCATGTTTTTATATTGTGGTACTTTATTGGGCTTATTTAATAATATGAATCACATTATGAAAATCGTGACCAGTTCACAAAGCATCGGTGCCTGTGGTGATGCCTGGTCACACTTGGAAGGATGGCGTGTGAAGAGGGAAGAATAAACGCTGACCATAACAAACTGCGCAACAACAACACAGATTAAGCACAAAATAACAACAACAAATTTTCAAAGCCAATACTTTTGTTTAAACAATAACAATAACGGCCACTTGTGACGTCGCTTTCCGAAGGGGCAGTGCGACCCCCGAAGTTCCGCATATATGTACATGTATACACACACACACATACAGAAAGAGTTTAAAGGTCAAATCCTCAGCTGACTGAAACTGCGCAGACCACAAGGGCTCCACATAAATGCATTACAATTACCATAAAAGAAGGTTTGTCTGGCTGATTCACTTGTTTATGCGCAGGAGGCCTTTATCTGGCGTCAATTGAGTGGCGCGATCCGATAACCTCCAGGCTATATACTTCGCCGAATAGTCAGTCGTCAGTCGTCAGTCGTCACTCCTGCTTTGTTTACAACGCAACGCACAATGGGGCTCAAATCGGGACTACTTCTGGTGCTCCTGCTGACCACTTTTTTGGACCTGGGCGAGTGCTTTTGGCCATTTAGCAAATGGCACGGGTCAAATGATCCTCCTCCTCCGCCCCCTGAACCCAAGATTTCGCCAGTGATTTTCGGTAAGTACAATGAGCACTTTTATCTTTCAAGGGCATCCAGCTAATCTGAAGCTACACCCTATTGTATTCCAGTACCTGGCGACGGAGGATCCCAAATGGAGGCTCGCCTGAATAAGTCTAACTCCCCTTACTTAATTTGCCGAAAGACCAACGATTGGTACAATCTGTGGCTGAACCTGGAGCAGTTGGTCATCCCCATGGTCTACTGTTGGATAGACAATGTCAAGCTGTACTACGACAAGGCCACGAGGACCACCCACAATACTCCTGGTGTGGAGACGAGGATACCCGGCTGGGGCGATCCCGCGGTGGTCGAGTGGATCGATCCCACTAAGAACAGCGCCGGAGCCTACTTCAAAGATATAGCCAATGAGCTGGTGGCCCTGGGATATATTCGCAAACAAAATATTCACGGAGCACCCTATGACTTCCGAAAAGCGCCAAGTGAGCTTAGCTGCTCGGAATGGTTTACCAACCATTCTCATATCTTACTCCCATTCCAGATGAGAACCAACAATTCTTCATCGATCTCAAGCAGCTTGTGGAGGACTCCTATGAGGCCAACAATCAGTCGGCTGTGACCTTTATCTCGCACAGCATGGGCAGTCTCATGACCCTGGTTTTCCTGCAGGAGCAAACCGCCCAGTGGAAGGCTAAATATGTGAAGCGAATGATCAGCCTGGCGGGAGCTTGGGCGGGAAGCTTTAAGGCTGTGAAGGTGTTTGCCATGGGCGATGATCTCGATTCGTTCGCCCTGAGTGCCAAGATTCTCAAGGCGGAGCAGATAACACACCCATCCACTGCTTGGTTGTTGCCATCGCCATTGTTTTGGAAGCCATCCGAGGTCCTGGCCATGACCCCGAGCAGAAACTATACGATGGCACAGCTCCAAGAGTTCTTCAACGACCTCGACTACATGACGGGCTGGGAAATGCGCAAGGACACGATTCGGTACAACCGAAACTTCAACCCACCGAATGTGGAACTGCACTGTCTCTATGGCGATGGCATCGACACGGTGGAGAGGTAAGCTGAGCCACTTCTGCGGAAAAGAATTCCACTAATTTACCCCTACCCTCAACAGACTGCAGTACAAGAAATCGGACATTAATGGGGAAACGCCCAAGTTGATAATGGGTCTCGGCGACGGCACTGTTAACCAGCGTTCCCTGAGAGCCTGCCAGTATTGGTCGGGCTATTCCAGCGCCCCCATTAACACACTGGCCCTTCAGAACGTGGACCACATGCACATCCTGTCCAATCCGGACGTCCTCAAATATATTCGCACTGTCATGAAGCAGCCGTAATGTCAATTGTAGCCTTAAAATACTTTAAGAGCTTTGTGATGATCAGACCCGTTGGGATGTCTGTAATTGCTAAAGCTAATGCCAATTTATTGTTAAATAAATGTAGCTCTCGTTAAGTAGCACATTACTAAAGAACAAGAGGTTCGTTTTGCATTTTCTTTAATGTCTCTTTATTATTTTCTTATTGATTTATGCTTATTAGATGAGATATCGAATCACGTGTGTCAATGTCAATGTCAATGTCAATGCTTTTATTACTCAATAGTGTTTCATTTTCCATTCCTCTGGGTTTTATTCGTTTTTAATGTTTTCCCTTTTCCGTTTTCCATTTAATAAATTGTTTATATGTATTTTACAAAGCGTTTACTTAGATGTATTCCATTTTAATGTTACCGAATAATTTGTTAATTATTGCACTAATATTTAATTTCATTCACTCCTCCCGCCTCCATTTTGCTAATTTATTGTAGTTGACATTGTTCATTACTCTTGGTATAATTTTCCATTTAAAGTATGCTCTCGCTTATGTACTCCGATATCTGGGTAGATATAGAAAAAGAGTTTCGGTTGCAATTAGGATAAAACTAAGGACTCGAATGATCTCAGTGTATCGCTTTTGCTTTTCGATAAAATCAAGAAATATATGTATATTTACAAATTTTAGTTGTTTGCTCATACAAAAATCGCTGTCGCAGGCTAAGTTTGTGGACATTTCCGCTTGAGATTCTTGCTGGCTGCGGGTCGTGGATTCGGTTTTTCGCCTTTTTGGGCTTACAAAGCATAGTTAATTCGTAATTCGTTTATGTGAGCGATTTGTGCGGGTGTGGTTTATTTACTCGTTTGCTAAATATATACATAAATGTTTATATATTTAGTATATATTTGATTTTATGTTGCTGCCACGTGGGTGTGTGTCTGTGTCTGTGTGTGCCTGTGTGGTGTTAGAGAGTGTGTGCGTGTGTGTGTGTGTGTGTGGGTGTGGGCGTGTCGAGAACTGGACTTAAAAACGATTTTTTCTGCTTTAGTCAGTATTTGATTTTTGTTCTCCCCACCTGTCAGCTTTTTCGGGCCGTTCTTCCCCTTGCTCAAGAAAATTTGTGCTGTCGTTCCATAGTTGCAGTTAGGGCTTTACACATATAATTTACGGATACTATATATATAACTATAATATGACCTTTATTTCATGACCCAAATCAAAGTGATTCTGAAAATCGCCACGTCCGCGCGTTTTTTTTTTGTCGAACAGCTTTTACGTTTAGTATAAAAAATCATTTTATCGAAAGTATAAAAATCGTATTTAGCCATAGTGTCTCTTCTAGATCTGTCTCTATTTTTGGTTTCATTACATTTCTCGTCATCTTGGTTTAAATCTTGGTTTTGTTTCGTTTTGTTTTGTTTCGTTTCGTTTCGTTTTTGGTTTCTTAGCAAAAGCGGGTGTATCTTCTTCAAGCAGGTATTCGAATGTTACTTGGCAGGATTATTATTTTCCATAGTATATATATGTATATATTTTTGTTAAATAGTTTATAAAAGCTTAGTGTGTCAAGTGTGTGTGTGTCGATTGTGTGTGTGTGTGTGTGTGTGTGTGTGGGGGGGTGTGTGTGGTATTTGTCTACTTGTCTTAAGTGGATTTCGGGTGTTCCAGGTGTGTTTGTTTTTTAATTAGTTGCCTCTGGATTGGTTTACAGCTAAAATGCTCTGTTATTGTATTATCTGATGCAATATATAGAACTCACATTAGGCGACATTGACGACTTAGCGGACTAGTTAATTAATTACTGGCTGCTCAATAGGTATCTACAATGGAATCCGTACGTTAGCAATGGGAATGATATCAAAAATGAGTATTGTAAATACATATCTTGTAGTACGTTCACTTGGTTTCCTTTCCGGTAATTAAATTAATTAAAGCTTTTTCGTGTGTGATTACTCGTGTCGGTAATATATCCATATATCCGCATATCTCCCCTTCATGGCTAACGCATAATTGTCTGAATCGAAATCAATCAACAATCAACAAACCAAGAGATTGTAAATGAAGTCCTATTTACAATTGAATATCTTCTACTTACTCGCTTAGTTACACTTAGTATTCATTTCAATCTGATCGGATCGTTTTGAGTTCGTATATCATCTGGGTTTCGGTTCGATTAACTAGGCTCCTACTACAATGCGTTCCCTATTCAGATTTATCAATGTCTCGTTAATACAATTATACATTTGAATTGCCATGAATATTCAGTATTGCTAATAACAGTTCCCTCTGGATCGTATCAGATCGGATCTACATAGATGTGTAGACCTGATCGATCTACATGATCCCAATGCCGGAAGGAGCCCTGATTGGTGCTTCGGCTGGCCGAGACTACGATTATTGCATAACAACTGGCCAAATGCTAATCCTCCCTAGAATTCAGCTAGTTCCCCTCCGTTTTTGCCCGCTGGCATTTGCGCTACTCATTTTAATAAGATTTAATATCTACGACTAGGTTAAGGTAATAATTCTTTCCACTGTGGCTCTAATTTATCCAAATCATCATCACATATCAAAAAGTTTACAAAAATTTCACTTTAGCTACGGTTTTTCTTGACTTTTCCTCCCCTTACCCTTACGCTTCCCTTTCCCTTTCCCTTACCCTCTTCCATTTCCATTTTCATATCCATTTTTTGTTTTTGCTCTAGCAATTACTTAAATGTTTATTACATTTCGTGCGCTTCGAATAAAACAAACAATACAACAATAGGTAGTTAGTTACTCTAACGTTATATGCCCCATAAACTCCCCATTACTTTCTCGTTTAATAACAACTTATTTGTTATGTCGTTCGTAATGATTAACATAATCAACGTGTTGATATATATATTTGTTTTAAGTAAATTAGTTCGCTTCGCTCGTGATTTACAGGGATTTGCGTTTTGCTCAGCGCACTATCGACTAACATTGGTTACCATTCTTGGGCTACTTTCGTATTGTTTTTTGTTTAGTGTAAGAGTGGGCAGGTTAAAGGCATTTGTTTGGTTTTCATTTCATTTGTCGTGGTGTTTCCCCCGGATTGCAGGTTTAGCCGGTTTCTCAGTTTCTCAGTTTTGCAGATTTGCAGATTTGCGGATTTGCAGTTGGAAGAACTCAGCCGAAGATCCTGAAACCAGAATGAGTCTCAGTTCCTTTGATCGATTGAGATGCAGCGGGAAATTGGTGAAAGAAACTCAGTACTAGAGGTGTTCCAATGCGCATATATGTATATTTATTTTCCGAAAAACCGAAGCGTGATCTCGAGGCTTATTAAAGGTAGTGATATATTTGATGTATTTACTTGCATATGCTATCAACAGAATTGACGAATCCGAACTGATTTAATAACTAATATTGCTCTTGGTTGGCTTAGAATTGTGAATTGTGTTCTATTTGGTTTGCTTGCATAGCCAGTATCTCTTGTGCTCTAACAACAATTCCTTAAAAGCTTCTCCTCCAAAACAATAATCGGGATAAATGATAGGTCAACAGAATATAGTGTCTAATTGATGTAACAATTGCTTTGTGTCCGTTTCATTTTCGCTTTTCAATCCGTCTGGGGATCACTAAGTCCAGGCGCTCGCCGATATCTTCCAGGTTGACTGCTATATGTGTATAAACGGGCCAATGGACTTGCTAAGCCTAGAATCGGAATCTAGAATCTTGAATCTTGAATCTAGAATCTTGAATCTAGAATCTTGAGTCTAGAATCTAGAATCTAGGCTTAAAACAGAAGTGCCAGCGTGCGGACGAAGGCGTCCAAATGATCTGGCCACTTTCAACATGATTCCCCATAATGTTATTTATTTATCAACTTACTATACAAGCTCTCGCGTCCCCACGTTTCTCAATCATTTTTAACAATATCTTCTTTATCTTCCTCTGCTGAAACGCTTTCGAATACAACTTTAGGCCTAAGTTGAGTTCAGCTCAGGTAGACGCCCAGCGGAAAACTTGGCTAGCTCAATGGGGAAATGCTGGAAGGGAAAGCCGGTGAATGGGAGTTCGAGTTCAATGGGAATCGGTAGCTAATGGCTAGCCAGGTTTTCAGCTGAGCATGTAACAACTCTTAGGTTATTATACAAACTTCGAAATCACTTACTTTGGTGTATTGCAAAAATGTGCGATGTCTGTGTGGCTGGTGTGTGTATAAAAATTGTTTAATAACATTTCTTGTTTACGTTTTAGAATATATAAATTGTACATAATCAACTTCCACCGAATGATTAGGGATTCGTGATTCATGATTCGTGATTCGTGTATCGACTGTCGATCGAAATGGAATCTGTTGTTGATATCGCAAATGAGAACAGCGACCAAAATAACAGGGATGCAAACCATCCATATTATATCATATTTCGTAAGGCTAGTGGTTCGGAAAATCTGGTATTTTTATTATTAATTAAAAACCAGAATTTAGTAGAAAACAAGTTTTGGCGAAAGTATTTTGAACTTGAAATCATTCTAGAAAGCTGCATTATGGACACGAATTCCGATCCCCAAAAGCTTCTGATAACTTCCTTAATTTCAAGTGGAAATCATTCACATAACCCGCTGAACCGAACCATGATTGTGAATTCCGAACCCATCCCAATTCCCTTTGGCTTGCATCCCTGATCTAAGTTAGCCAGGCACATGTTGGGTCTCCAAGTGGACTGCCACGCCCAGTGTCAGACGTTCTTGGGCGGCTGTGCGGCGGACGAGGAGGCGGAGGAGCTCTTCTGATGCTGCCTCCTCTCCCGCCAGCGATCGATGGGCGTGTAGCAGCACCGGAAGAAGGGAGGAGCCCTCGTCGCCGTGGAGGAGGAGCTGCTCCCGCTGCAGTTGCTCATCTTGGCCAGCGATTCGACGGTGAGCTCCGTCTGCACCCCACTGGTGGTCAGCCGGGTCTCCGCCTGGTACTCGAATTGGTACCGCGGCGGCGGATGACCAGGATGACTGGCAGCAACCAGGGAAGGCGGCACCCCCGCCTTGCAGATGACACTGGGCGGCTCCATCTCGTGCAGCTCGAAGCTGTTCGAGCTGCTGTTGGTCGAGGGCCGGAACTCGTGGGAGCTGCTCTCGACCATGGCAGTGCGGTATGTGGCGGCAAAGTAGTTTGTCTCCAGGTAGTGGCAGGACTCGAACAGGTAGTCGTCGAATTGGTTCTGCGGCAGGACCAGCGAACTGTCGCCGGAGGAGGCGAACCGCGGACCCAGTCGATGTGACTGCGTGGATGGGGAGGCCGGCGGTGCTGGCGAGGGCGGCGGCATCATGGTGGCCAACGAACTGGACGCCATCGGCGGCCGCTGACCTCTTTGCTTCATATCAACAATTTCTATTTCTTCTATATCACTAAAACTATTTAACTGTTTCAACAAATAATGCACATCATTTCGTTTCGTTTGATTATCCTCGTCGTGGTGGGGATGATCATCGTGGTCGACGACGTCTGTGTCGTCGTGGGGATGCCCCAAATCCAGTTGCTCCTTCGTCGCCGTTGCTGGAGTTCTGGGTGCTTGAAGTGTTAATGGAGTGCTGGCAACGGCGTCCGTTCCACGATCCAATCTGGGGTTCCCCTGGAGGCTGCTGATCTGCTTGGTCGCATCATGTTGCTGGTGGTGCTGTTGCAGCTGCAACTGCTGCTGCTGTTGCTGCTGTTGCTGCTGCTGCTGCTGCTGTTGGTTTACCAACTCCGGATAGGCCAGATTGAAACGCTGCTGCAGTGTGGCACTGCTCAGCTGGGGCAATCCGGAGTAGTCTACGGCCACTGGTGGTCGCTCCAATGTGGAGTCTATGATGCGATTGAATTTAGCTAATGCACTGCTCGCTGCTGATGAACTGGATGTTGTGGTGGTGACCTTAGCATTAAGTTGTTCATTGTTAAGAGGCACTGTTGTGACGGTTTCTAGGTCTAGGTCCTCGTCGACATCCTCGTCCACATCATCGATATCGACGCCATCGCGCAACGTTTCCTGCACATTCAGATTGAGATTGAGGTGCAGCTGCTGGCGGAGCAGAAGGCGACCGGTCTTAGTCTCCATGCCGGGGATATTGGGTGGCGCCAGGGCATCCTGGTGACCACCACCCAAGCCTCCCCGACCGGCGGCAATCACCGCCGCCGCCCGCTGCTGCGCCAGGTTCGCCTTAGCCAAGTTCTTCTGCAGTATCAGCCGCCTCGACGAAATGATGGCATTATTGTCGCTCCCCCGCGATTACCGGCTGTCGCGGGTGGAGCGAGGCCGCCCCTAACTGGACGTGCTGGCGATCGGCGAGACGGGTGACAGCGGACTGCGGGCCTGCTCGCGCGGACATCCGGTCAGCGTGATTACCAGCTTCCGGGATCCGGCCTGGTCGCGGTGCTCGCACAGCCAAACGCCCTGCCACGTTCCCAGCGACAGCTTGCCGTCGGTGATCGGGATTGTCAGGGAGCTGCCCAGGAAGCAGGCCTTCACGTGCGCGGGCTGAAAGGATATTGGATTGGTTATTGGAGTGCTCCAAGCAAAACAACAGAGATCGAGTGCCTCGACTATCAGAGACGCCTTACTTCCAAGCGGCAGAAGAGCAGCTGTTGCCGAAATGGCACATAGCTCAATCCAAGCCAATCTAGCGATGGTTTAAATATTTGCTTGAAACCTTTTATCAGTGGTTATCATAAACAATCCGAATTCACCTGGACAGACTACCTAGCCTCAACTCTCTAGCCGCTACAGCTTCCAGGACTTCAACGTTTATACGGACTGACATACGGACAGGCATCCGGACAAAACGAATTGACAAGGCTAGCTCGACGAGTCTAGTTCTAGATCCTGACCTGAGCTCCTGAGGTCTCGGAAAGATTACAGCTGTGTCTGGCTTAGAAATACTCACCATATCGTCGGGTCCCTCGCACGAATGCCTGTAGGGCAAACCTTCGGGAACTATTTTATTCAACATCATCTCCATGTCGTCTCTGCAAGACAATAGTTCAGATAGGGTGCATCATCTCCATGCTTACGTACTCACCTGACGTCTGGATCCCAGCTTTCGTTTAGCGCTAAACTCGCCGAGGTGTGAAGAACTGAAAGCCAAACAAGCGCAGATACAAAGGCAATTAGTTTTCTGTGGGATTAATAATAATCTTCATAATGATTAGCCCCAGTTATTAGACCATCACGACGAGGCGTTGGCTCCATGGTCGCTCCATGCATTTTCAATTGAGTTGTAACGCCAATTAGTCAAAATGTATAGCCAGGGACCCACACCGTCGTGTTTTGGTATGCCACTATGATAAGGCATCATAAATTCACCTGAAGTTATGTGACTAGACATGATATGATGCGGCCAATTAAGCCGGGGGGACTTTCCATCAGCTGGAGTGGAAAAGTCAATGAATTTGGGAAAATCAAAAACAGGCCTCCTCCTCCTTAATAGCCACTTTGAATTTAGTGTTTGATACGGGATATGTATATATTTTTTTAATAATTTATTAGTTCTTGCTCTGTAAATCGTGAATAAAATGGTGTACTTATCCCAAAAAGTGTATTCATTGCATTCATTCAACGAGCATTGGCGAGCTATTAAAGATTACACAATCACAGTTTTTCCACTCCGAAAACAGATTTGTTTGGCCATTTCAAACGGAATTCGTTGAAGAATATTTACGATATGACCCGGTATAAAACACGAGCATGTTTGGAGTTGTAAAATTGAACAATAATTGCCTGCATTTTCGGCGACTCACATTTGGCCAGCTGCCAATGCCAGTGCAATGGAAGCCGACTCAAATTGAATATTTAACTCAAAATGAATTTAGTTTCAATAATCGATAGGTGTATGTAAATACAAACAGCCCGGCGACACGAGAAACACTCGAATTTGCACACTAATTGCGTATTCATGAATAAAAGAGAAAGCTGCTGGCAGCTGGAGAAGCCGAGCGAAAATTAGTTTATTATCAAATCCCAGAGATGTAATTTTCCGGCCCCGAGCAGAGACTTACAATGTGAATGAATACACACTCGTATGTGTAGATATAGACGCACATGTCCAAGTTGCGATTTTCGAGGGAAACGCACCGCCCAACCCACTTTCTTTCTAAATAATTTCCGAGGCGATTATGTCATGTTGAACATGTGTAAATGGCATCAGGAATTTAAACATTACCCACGAACAAATCCGGGCGGCGGGGACTTTCGGACAATGCAAATGAAAATGAAACCAAACTGACATTTGACGCGGGGAGGGCCCAGCAAATTTGCAAATTGATTGCGGGATGGGATTTGATTGGGAATGTGGATGAAAATGGGACGAGGACGATGGCGATGGCGAGGAGCGATCTAGGCAGCCCCACTTGGTTGGCCTGAAAACATCCATCGATTGGGAGGCGGCATGAAGAAAAAGTTCACTTATCTATAAACTTGTTTATTCCGAACAGGATATATAAATAAGGAAAGTAGCACATACACATATGAATATGAATGTGAAAGAAAGGTTAACCATATCACATATCTATTAAATGTTTATATATGTATGTATATTGTTCATGGGTTTCTCCAAGTGTCCTTAACTATCGCCGCTTTAAATATGCTAATGGTCCGGTCCAAGCATAATTGTGAATGTCTGCAATGCAATGCAGCTTTGAGTGGCATTTGGAGTTCTACCTGTCTCTGTCATCGCCCCGCAAGCCCTCTCTTTCTTTGCCCGCATTCCGTGGACATTTGGTCCGCGTCCCCAGCTCCTTCCTCCCCGCTCGCTCGACCTCAACTGGCGCATCCGCCTGGAACACTCGACTGACACTTTTCCCACTGCGCCAAACACAGCACATGCACCACACACCACACACCACACACCACACTCCATATACGAGTATTCAATGGAACGCGGGCAGGAGGCGTTAAAAAGGCTCCTCCGGAGCGTTAAGCCCGTGGCCAACCGGAGGACGCCTCTAATATGATTTAGCCATGGGCTTTGTGGTCGCCAACAGGACGAATAGGAGGAGGTGGCTTCCAGGGTTTGCCTACGACTCCCATTGCTAACGAGCCCAGAGCGCTAATAAACGGTACTGCGCTGCAAGAAATAAACCACTTAAAGTTTGATATGGACAACTATCACAGTTAAACTACTCGTAATAAAAAGGTGAGACAATGGTATCAGTACTTCGATTTGAATGCTATCCTACTGTATGAAAATATCAGTACGTAATCATAATCCTGTTGCCACTACTACTACAATTTCTCTCAGTGCAGTACGCATATTTAAGTAGCAGGTGGCATCGTTTTGGCCGCCAGTTTAGATGTTTAGTTGTGCTTGGCCTGTGTGTGTGGAGTGTGTGTTAGTGGTGTGGGTGGCATTGGCTGTCTTCGGGTGGGTGGAACAGTGCCAGTGTACGGGGCACATGTAGCAGGCGTTTAGGCACTACAAAAGTTGTTAATGTTTTTAAAGAGGCCTTTTTATTATACAAAGTCAAACATTCTGACGGCGCACACAAGCTGGGGCACACCCCCACCCTGCACACACACCACCGCAACGAACACACACCAGCGAGGAGTACCCCACTGTTTAACAATGGACTCAACACAACACAACACAACTCGACTCCACTCAGCTCAGCTGGCTGTTTCATTCATATATTCATGCAAACCCACACCCACACCCACACTCACACCCAACCTACCTGTCTCTGTCATCGCCCCGCAAGCCCTCTCTTTCTTTGCCCGCATTCCGTGGACATTTGCTCCGCGTCCCCAGCGCCTTCCTCCCCGCTCGCTCGACCTCAACTGGCGCATCCGCCTGGAACACTCGACTGACACTTTTCCCACTGCGCCAAACACAGCACATGCACCACACACCACACACCACACACCACACTCCATATACGAGTATTCAATGGAACGCGGGCAGGAGGCGTTAAAAAGGCTCCTCCGGAGCGTTAAGCCCGTGGCCAACCGGAGGACGCCTCTAATATGATTTAGCCATGGGCTTTGTGGTCGCCAACAGGACGAATAGGAGGAGGTGGCTTCCAGGGTTTGCCTACGACTCCCATTGCTAACGAGCCCAGAGCGCTAATAAACGGTACTGCGCTGCAAGAAATAAACCACTTAAAGTTTGATATGGACAACTATCACAGTTAAACTACTCGTAATAAAAAGGTGAGGCAATGGTATCAGTACTTCGATTTGAATGATATCCTACTGTATGAAAATATCAGAACATAATCATAATCCTGTTGCCACTACAATTTCTCTCAGTGCAGTACGCATATTTAAGTAGCAGGTGGCATCGTTTTGGCCGCCAGTTTAGATGTTTAGTTGTGCTTGGCCTGTGTGTGTGGAGTGTGTGTTAGTGGTGTGGGTGGCATTGGCTGTCTTCGGGTGGGTGGAACAGTGCCAGTGTACGGGGCACATGTAGCAGGCGTTTAGGCACTACAAAAGTTGTTAATGTTTTTAAAGAGGCCTTTTTATTATACAAAGTCAAACATTCTGACGGCGCACACAAGCTGGGGCACACCCCCACCCTGCACACACACCACCGCAACGAACACACACCAGCGTTTAACAATGGACTCAACACAACACAACACAACTCGACTCCACTCAGCTCAGCTGGCTGTTTCATTCATATATTCATGCAAACCCACACCCACACCCACACTCACACCCAAACACCCAAACACCCGCACAGCAGCGGACGACGTCCTGGCCACCAAAGATAATCAAAGAGGCCCCAGAAGACTACTGGCTGCGAGAAGCGCTTCATTGGTACTTCCAGATGGTACGTATTCTGCGATTGGAAGCTTTAGTTGGGCGGATTCAACAGATACTGGGGATCAAAATGTGACGGTATAGTAGGCAAGTTATTCATACGTTCTACACATGAATTGGATCGATCTTTAAAACAAAAGAGCTACTTTATAAATCAGAGAAAAACTACAACATTTTAAAATTTTGCAGGATTCAATCGAATCAAATTGAACATTCTTGAAGCGATATCCTTGATAATATGCCCAAAAACACCAGACTCGGTAAAATGATGAGCTACGATTAAGTATGAATAGATAATAAGCAAGAAAATGATTGACCAAACCCATTTTTAAACTTCGTTCAATCAAAAAATGTCTTTCGAGAAGTTGGCTACAATGTCACGTTTCAGAATTCCGGTAGAGGTCGCTTATGTCTAGGTCCGAGTTTTAAGATTTCAACGTTTTTATTGCAGTTCTTAAGTGCTTAAAAATGCAATTAAAAAACCATTCAAACATTTTTGAAATAGAATGCACCTGAAAGTGGTAAATTAAAATGCATCGAGTTGTCCCAGTAATTAAGTGAGAAAACTGAATTTCAAATGGGTCAATAAGTGAGATCATCGGATCAAATAATTAATTACTTTTAAAAGTTTTATTATATTTCGTAACAAACAAGAAATGGAAATAATATATTCATTTGATCCGATACATCTTTATATAATATATACCCTTGACTAAAAAATTATGTATAAGCTTGATCTCTATATCTTTCAAGCTGAGCTAGTTGACAATCTGCCGACAAAATTGGTCGTTGGTCCCATAGTGCACAGTACGCCTTCAAATGTCACGTGAGTGTTTGGTGTGTGAATGTGTGTGATAGTATTACATAATGAAATGCTGAAGGAAATGCCTAAATTCATCAGAATTCTTTTTACAGAGCCGTTGAGTTTTGTGCTTATCGCCAGGACTCCAGGCCAAAAATCAACGATCACAGAGAGAAATCGGGGGCTTGGTTCGCTGTACAAAGCTGCTTTCAATGCCAGGTGCTGGAGAGCCGGAAAGAAACCGAGTGAAACTAGTTCAAGCACATTGCGATACGATTGGGAAATGGGAAAAGCGGGCCGCAGGACCAGCAGGAAAAACCTTTGGCGTGCTCGTTTTGCATAAATAATATTGATTTATTGGGTAGCGCAGCATTTTGCGGTTCATAAGCGGGCATTTTAATGCCAAAGGAGCCGAAATGGTAGAATAAAGGAATCAGAATAAAGAATAAAGAATAAAGAATAAGCGGAAGCCCAAAGTATGACACACACATGGCACGATTTGTTGTCCTTTTCCACTTTTCCACTTTTCCTATTTTCGCCGTTTTCCACGTTTTGTTTTTCCTCGTTCGCAGTTTCCCTGTCGTCACGAAAGCGAAAAGAGAAATGACCGAGCACGCCCACACAAAAACATATCCCCAGTGCTGAAGGCTCCAAAAACTCCCGCCTCCAACTCCAACTCCAAGGGAAACCCCCTAAAGGACCCCACCCCAAATGGTTTCGCTTTCGCTGGCTGTTGATTTATTTGGTGTTGCTCCCTCGCAAAAGGACACTCTGGCGGAGTCCTTTCCCTCGTGTCGTGTTCCTGCAGCTCTTTCGGTTGGCTGAAAAATATGCTCGGGTTATAAATTGAAGTTGAGCCATTTATATGATCCTGCGATTATGCAGCAAATTGCTATAGAGTGTCCTTCTCCCCCACCGAATGCGACCAGTCCTGCGGCTCCACCAAGTCGGCCATGGGAATCATCGTAAAGATCTTTAACTTTACGCTTAATTGGCGTGCTCCATAAAGCAGAACTATTTAACTTGCTATAACGAATTTCGATTTCTTTGAAGCACTAAACTGAAGAGACAGAAGATCGCCACGGACTCGAAACTGTTTGAAGACCTTGTGCTGTAAACATTCCCCTAAATAGGTGCCAAAAATGTATCTATGCCCCATTGTTTTGAATCAACTTGGACTTCCTGCGAATCCAGCTCTTAACAGTGGACTTAAGTTAGGCGAAACGCCAAAAAATCATCAGCTGCCCCCAGGCAATTAGCTTTGTTCAGGCCAGAAGTATAAATACTCCGAGGTCTCCTTTACATCGGGGTTACGGAAGCCCCATTGGGGCACTCTGCGGTCAGTAGGGGTCGGTTCTATGGGCGGACGACCTTCCTGCCGCACATATGAATATTAATAAAATGGGTAATGGGAAATGGGAATGGGAAATGGGAAATGGGAAATGGGGGAAGGAACCAAGTTATAGAGGGGAAATATTCGCCTGGCTCAGGTGGGAAAGTCGGAGCCCGGGTGGATATATCATTTTTAGCGTTTCCCTGCATTCCATTACTCTTTGTTGTGTTTAACAAGTTACCTTTACATTTGGCTTACACTTTTGTGTATTTGTGATTTGTGTGTCATCTTGTCTGTTGTTTGTGCCCTTTCCCCATAGAAACAAAAGTGGGTGGGGCGGCGGGAAATGGGGGCTATTGAGGTCAATAGTAAAAGACAACAACATATGGCAAGGTTGCTTTGAAATTATTTTTCCTCTTTTCATCGAAATTAACTTTTTTGCTGCCGAAGAGAAGGGGAGCTGCCTCCCATTTGCTTGCATTTACCTACTTTTGCATAAAATCGGGGCGCAGTGGTGGGGGGGGCGGGGAGGGGTTCGCAGGCTTTCCTCAGTAAAGTGTGTCTAATTAGGAAGTCCTTTTAAGAAAATCAATAAACATGTCTTGACCTCAATTAGATTCCGCTTACAGTTCACAAAACAATACACGTACAGTGAGCACCCCAGACAACAAACACGCACACAGCCTGCACGGCGAGGGGGGTTGCCTGTGGCAAGGGGCAAGGGGCAGGGACACACGTGCTTCTGATTTGGCAAAAGAAATGAAAAAGGAGAGAGCACGAGCGAGCGAGAGCGAATGTTCGTAATAATAAAGACCTGCCCGCAATGTGCTGGCTAAGACGATTTGTGCCAGCCACACAGAATAAAAATGTGGCAGCTAAAATATATACGCAATCCCTTCATCTCAACCAACTTTTCTTAAAATAAGCGTAACTATATTGCACTATCAACTATTTATTTCATAACCAAGTTCGCACAAAGAAACTTTTGGGCTGAGTACACATGACTCGTGGCTTTAATAAGTTATAAAGTACAAATTAAGAATACATCTATACACACAATGTGTGCATAAAAATGCCTTAAGACTTAAGAAACAGCATGAAAGAAACACACTCACACTCACTTTTTGCAAATATTTACCTATTTTGCCCACAGCACTAAAATCTGTCGTTCGCCCAAAAGCCTAAAAGTGTAGAAGAGTACAAATCCCAAATCCCAGGTTTTGCTATTGCTAAAAAGTGTTTCAAATCGGACTATTACCTTAAATAAAAAGTTTTGATCACACAACCGCCGATAGGTGGAGCTCACAGCGTTTTTACGGACAGACAGACGGACAGAAAGAAGGCTTGTGATCCTGATCAAGAACATATATCCTAGTATATTCTACGAGCATTCAGCATAGCATTTTATGCAAAATATTATAAGGAATCGCAACTTAATTTTTTCCCGTGCACAGGCATGGAACTGGAGGCTGACATGGAGGTAGAAAATCGTTAAGAGGAGGGGCTAAAAAAAGTTCGCCTCGAGCACTCACACGCCATAGCCACAGACCATGACATGCAGACATGAGCGACGACTGCGACTAAGACGACGATTGCTTTTCACTTTAGTCAGGCCAACTCCCGGCTAAAACCCCACCCCCTTTATGATACGATTTTATTTATTTGCCCAGGCCAAAACAAGACGGCTAGAGGGAGAGGTAGAGGGAGAGCGAGACAGAGACAGAAAGCCACAGGATGGAGGAACGGAGCGCGTCCTGGCATTGTAATGCGAACTGTCAACAAGAAGCTGCCTCCAAGGCAGCCAACTACGGAGGTTGTTTCTCTGTTTGCACTGCCTGCTCATCGTCTTAGTGCTATGCTGCGTACACTGTGCGAATAACCATTGAAATGCATTGAAATTGACCAAAAAGTTAAAAGGTTCATTGACAATGTGGACAGTATTTCGTATATTACAAGATAATTCAAAAGAAAAATACTTGAAATGAGAACTGGACTCGACTACCAGATACCCGCTACTCAGCTAATGGGAGCGTGAAGGCGCTGCAGACAGCACACTAGGGGTTCCCATAACTTCTCATAACTAAACCCGATACTTGAAGTTCCAAAAATAGCTAATAGGTATAGAAAAGCAAAACGGCTGAGTTGATCTGACCAAGTTGTGGGCGTGGCCAAAATATTTTGGCATTCGGTAGGATACTTGCGTGACAAATACGGATACGAATATACATAAATGTGTGTCTAATAGGGTGGAAACGTTATCTTCTAGCTGTTACATCCATTTCAGCACTTCTGAGATACCCCTCTATTCTACTAGTAGGCATTTCGCGAAGCTGAAATAATTTTTGCCAGTGTACGGGCGGGGATTCCATGCGAGAATTAGTGTGCGAAGAGCAGCCACGGCAGCGCAGGAAAAGCAATACTTTGCAGAACTGCAATCCGGAGATTATTGCGAGTGCATTCCGAGGAGTGGAATATAAAACTCGAACAGGACAGGGACTCAAATCGCTTGGCGTCTGATGTGTGATGACATCCTGGCGAGCGAGACATTGCACTTAGGGTCCGAGGCTTAGAAATGCAGTTGACTTACGGACATTGCATCGCACTTTTAACCATTGCTTGCGGTAAGGGGTCTCAAGTGATTCATTCATTCATAACTCATTTGTTCTACTAGTATATTTATTTAGCCCAACTGCTTTACTCTCGATGTACCGCAGAATTAAAATTGATCCAAGCACATTAATTTGGCAAGTCCTTCTGCCTGGGGGTCATCGCCAGAGCCACATCCACACATTCTGGTCACCCAGAAGTCGGACTATTTTCGAATGTCAATCGCAATTTTCGGGCTCCAGCGAGAGACACAAAGTGACCGGGCCAAGTCAGTCAGTTTATCTGGGTAGTTTAACCCAGTTACTGACTAGTACAAATTAGCAGGAGCAGCCGCCCTTTCAAATGCTGCCATCCTGCAAGTTTCGGCAGCTCCTCTGCTGCATTCAACGACAATTTGTGCTGATTTGGTATGCAAGTTCTACATTTCGCTGTTTGTCAAACTGAACTTTCGGCCAAATGCAAACGCCTTGGCCATAGCCAGATTCCCCCGGAGAAATACAATCCGCACAAAGAAAATGTAATGTGAGCAAACTTTTCCAGTGCCAGAGTCTGAAAACCTGACCTGAATGGGTGGCTTTTTCTGGGAGCTTAAAGTACTATACTCGAATATATACGTGTCTGTATCCCTCCAACTCTGCTTCCTAGTTGGGAATCGCTTTTCGAATCGACATGGAATCGACAGGGAACGGAATAAGATGGATGCGATGGAAATGACGGGGTGGCTGAAGAAATTGGACAGCGATTTTCCAGCTGCCCCCACGATTAACTGACATTCGAGCCTTGGATTTCGGATAATCACTTAGGAGGGCCGCCAGAAAGGTGCCGAGGATGTACTAAATGGCCAAATGGTAACCGATATGATTTTGGCAGGAAATTTTGGGGCAGTGCCCCAATATAATTGGCTCGAACATTTTGAAAGCAATGAGGTAATGGAAATTTTGAAATTTACCCCGCATTAACTTCAAATTGGATTCATTTTGAAAGACTAATAAGAGTGAAGTAATTGGGAAATGTAGTCGTAACTCACTTTGCATGTGACACAATCCCACTGAGAAGTGCGCCAGCTCCGGCATCTGTCGGAGTATCTCCTCGGTGACCAGGTGGACGCCGCGGTGCTGCGGCCTCAGGTTGATCTTGCGCTGAAACCAGGCGGAGCCGATCTGGAGCCCCACGATCGCATTGCCATCCGCTCCGGCACCGGCGACAGCGCCACCTCCACCTCGTCCGCCGCCGCCGCGATGGTTGGCAGAGGCCATGGTGCTGTTGGAGCTGCTGCTCCGGATGTTGCTGTTCCGGCTGACGCTCTGCTTGACCCCGCCTCCACCGCTGCCGCCGCCGCCGCCTCCTCCTCCGCCGGCGCTGCCAGCTCCACCGCTGCCACTGGTCGCTTTCGTTGTGCCGGCGTGTGGATTACTGCTGCTACTGCGACGTCGCTGGCCGCTTCGTCCGCCGCTCCTCTGGTGGCCTGGGCCCGCACCCGCTCCTGATCCTTGTCCCGATCCCGATCCCGATCCTGCAGCGGCAGCAGCAGCGGCGGCAGCGGCGGCTGTGGACGTCGATGGTTTTGTGGACGACGTTGTGGCTTCTCCGCTACCCGGACGTAGTCACAGACGCACACTGGGCACACTTAAAGCACTGAGCTCACTGGCAGGATTCAAGGACTCGAGAACGAACGCTCGACTCCCACAAGTTGTTGACTTTTGCACTGGTTTTCACTCCGGATTGGATTTCACTTTTGGCCTTTCGACCTTTTTTCCGGCCTAATTAATTCTGTTATTGCCACTTGTATACGTTATCAGCAACTGCAAGACAAGAGCGATATGGAGAACTTTTGGTTAGTTATTGTATTAGGCTATCTGATACCTAGAATAATACGTTTACTAAAGCACACAGCAGTCCACAAAAATATACTCGTATAAATACTATCTAAGTAATGAAGCGGTTTTAGGTACAGAACAAGGATGAGTAATAAATGTTGAGGTCCTTCATCGACATGTGCTGGCTGGGTAAGTTCTAGTAATCATAAGTAGTTAGCATACAAGCGTTAATGAGCAGCCAAATGGAAGTGGTCTCTACCGACCAGTCAGCCCCAAGTGCGATCTTTCCCTAAACTACCTTTTATGGTTCCACAGACCCTGACCAGCTCACATAAATCAAATATTAGTGTTTGGGCGGCTGCTGCAGTTTGCTTGGGTGGAATCATCCCAGCTAGTATGTAGTTGCCACTGGGGCAGCGGGGGCACTGGGGGCACTGAAAGCCCAGAGTACGAGTACCGGAGCGCCCACAATCAACAAGTTTTGAATTGGCAAGCGCAAACAGCAAACAAGATTGTTATGGTTATCAATGTGGCACAGGTAGTAGAGGTGACCTTAAACATCTACTGGAGTGGTTTGATTGGGCTGGTTTATGTGAGCAGAAAGAGAGTTACTTTATAATATCACCAGTGAGTGATTAATATACATTTCGATTTGATAACTTAAGATGTGTTCTAATCTGAGTTAATACTCGCAATTTAAGCGCAAAATATTCTGGCGAGGAACGTGTACGGGATAGCAAGAATTTATTATCAGATTATGATTTGTCTTCTAATATTTCCAAATATCATCGTCCGAAACAGTCAAGCAATTTTCCATATTTTATATTTCCTATGACACCTTAATGATATAGTGCTTCGATCCGGAAAATTTTAGGGATAGCTTTAAAAGTGAGACTCTAGATTGCGTAGAAACTGACGGACGGAAGGACAGATGGACATGGCTATATCGACTGTGGATGGGGATCAGGATTAATTCACAAAATAAAGGTACTGCCTGCTTTTAAATTCCTCCATTTGGATTTGGAGCGTACAGTTTAAGCAAACTGTTGTTTCAAGGAACCTCCGCAGGAGGAGTCGGAGGAGCACGGCAGCGCCAGTCGAAAAGTGGAGTAAAATTTGAAGCGGCATAATGAGCACGTGTCGCCCAAGTGGGCCAAAAGGGGGCGGGGCAAGGGACAAGGGGCAAGTGGCGGTTGGGTGGTTGGGCGGCTTTTGTGGGGTGACAAGGACATGGGACTGTTTCGCCGGGAAAGCGTTCGTGCGAAATGGAAACAGCAGCTAGGAAAAGACACGAGACGGCGCAGGATAGACAACCGTTGCCTTACAGCCACATGGCATCAAGGAAAACGCTGTTTAAGAATCCCTCTTCCTCCACACACACATATATGTATATATACTCATGCAGCTCCCAAGTTGAGTGCACTCACATAACGAAGCAATCGAAATGCATTTGAATCGGGGAAAACGGGAAAGGCGTGGAAAATGGGAGCTCGAGATGGAAGCCACAGCTGCTGCAAAGGAAAACCACGACGAGTGTGAGTGATTTCGGGTGTCGGCATTTGGGTAAGCAGTAAAACTCTAAAAACGAGGAAATGCAAAAAGAAACGGCTCTCAGGCCCACAGACCCACATACCCCAAGCCCCCAAAAAAGAAGGAGTAACCCTCACCACAAAGAACGATTTGCACGACACTAAAGGCGCTGGAAGCCCGAAGAAAAGCCGCCAAATAGAGATGAGCCCCGGGCATATCAGTCCATTCATTCGTGCCAATTTCCCAAAGTTCACTTTTTAAAAGAGTTGGTTTTTGGTAGTACAATAGCTGTGGGCTAGGTACATATGGTTATTTTAATATTTTAAGACATCTAGACATTTAGTCGAACAAATAACGGAAACACCTATTACCATATAAAATAAAAAATCTTGGCCCTGAACTAAAACTAAGCAAGGGATAACTTTCTTAGATATTCCCGGAATATACACATGTAGTTGGAAAACGATTAGTTCGTGCTCATCTCTGGCAGACCAAACAGAACTGGGAAACGGAAGGCGTGTCATCTGGTTCACAGCAGCAACTAAAACAACCACAACAACTACAACAACTGCAGGAGGAGCCCAGGAAGAACAACAACTACAGGGGGATGAGCGTGGAGGACGCGGCCAGGTAGAGGTCCTTTATTCCTTTTACGGGGCCACTGTTCAAATTTGCATATGCTTTAAATATTTAATGTAATTCAAAAAGAGGAGACAGCAGCGCCAACAAGAATCTGGCAATTGGACAAAGCCCGGCCGGGCATAATCCAATTGGACTGGCAAGCAAGAGGAAGAAAGAAAAAGCACATGAAGTGCTCGCGTTTTTGGCAAAAAATCAATTCAATTCTCCACGTGATGGCCAAGTGCAGTTTTTTAGGCATTTACATAGCGGGAAAAGCGTGGAAAGCTGGAGCGGCTTCCCATTTGATCAACACCTCCACGCATTTCTGGCTTGCTTTTTTGCGCCGCTAATTATTGACATAACAAATGTGGTGGAGCTTCTGCCACGCTCTCCTCACAAACACACGCGCAAACACAATGAATATTCCGATGACAGCACACGCGAAACTCCCTAAAACAAAAGGAACAGCCGCGAATTTGGGGGAGCTCGGCTTCTCGCCGCCTTGCTGGAAATTGCCCGGAAAATTGGGAATCGAAGCACGTAAGCCGAAACTTAAATGCACTTAATTACATTTAATTTGCCGAGCCTGCTGCGCTGCCTTTGTTTTATTTTACGACTGATTTCAACCGCATCCACTGACTTGTGGGGAGAGTAAACTTTATAGAGCTCCCGACTCTCGACGTCGAGCACACTGCGCTGTCACTTTGGTTCGACGTGTTCGTTCGAGTTGGCACTGAACATCTGATTGGATCCCGAGGTGAGGTGTGCGAGGCAACGGCACTATGCTGCTCCGCTGGGTCGCCCGTAAGCGCCGCTTGCGGCAGAGGAGCGCAGATATAGGGCCCTAAGCACGAAATTCACCTTCGCGCGCTTTTTACAATCGTTTTCGGTATTTAATTTAAACATCGTAAGACGGGTGGTATTTTTAATTAACTAAAGTTTAGTTACTAAACTAAACCACAATCTAACTTTAACAAGGAATTTTTGTGTTGTAGCTTTCGAAAATGATTTCTTTTCCACCAATTGTTTAAAGCTCAAAGGAAATTTTTATTATAGAAACTAGAACTGAAGATCATTGTTTTTCTGTATTGCTAGCCTTATTTAGTTTTTATGCCTTCACACTATTTTTGCAGTGCTTCTCTCGTGGAAGATGTGACGTCACGTCACCTCGCTCCTCGTAGTTCGACGGCAACCTATACACACACGTTCCCAAACCGTAGGCACCAACACAAACGAAAAGTACATTCACGTTTTTCATTCAAACTTTATTCGAACACCCTCTTTGGGTTCGACGCCAGTCGGCAAAAAGTCGAAACTAGAGAGAAAATTGCCCTAGTCGGCCGCCTAATTTAAACTCGTTACTGCCACAGAAATTTATTACTAATTAAAGTGGATACTATCCAAAACTAGACGTGAAATTACGTGCTATTATGTTTAGATATATGCTCAAGCGAAAAACCAAATGTTTGACTTGCGGAATTAAAGATTAATTTTTTTATTTTAGGGTTCAGTTGCAATAGTATTCCAACTGTTTAACTGATTTAAACGATGATATCAAAATGAATACCTAAAAACCACATCATACACACCAAAGTTCATTTGGCCAGAGGAAAGGGCTCAACAAGTCACCAAACTTGTATCAGAAAACAAAGGTGACAACCCTAAATACTTTAATATTTTAAATAGAAAGAGTTGAAACCAAATACTTATATATTTTTAAGTAATCCATAGTTGAAAGGAAAGGTGAAATTATTGAAATACTGACTTCAGAATTAACGCAATGTATAAGCTTTTAGTTGATCTATTCAGGAGTTCACAGATTTGTACGTTTTTATTCTTATGTTTATTATCTTAATTATAAAAAATAAATAAAATATTACAATTTAAAATGGTATGTTGTTAAAATAGAATAAATGTTGTTATGTTGTTCGTTCATTGTCAAAAGTCGGGAAGCATAGGTTTTTAGGCTAAGAAATAAGTCCAAGTTTTTATCATACGTCTAAATTCTGCTATTACTTTATTCAAAGGCTCAAATATTATTCATTATGAATTGGTCTATAACATATTTCTAAAGGACAGTACTTATTAAAGAAATCAACCCAAACATAAAATTTACGAACGAAAAGAGAGTTCTGATGCAAAGCAAAAGTCTGATAAAATGAAACCTATCGAAACTATCGCTGACTTTGCGATAACTTTAAAATGCATACTGAATCGAAGAAAAGCGGTAATACAAAAACTGATACATATGTAAATACTCTATATTCAAGCCCCCTAAGGAGGAAAACCAATTGCATGGCTAGCTGCAGCCCGTTCAGGCGCTGCCAATCGAATATCGATTATTTGGCGGCGATAGGCGTGCAGCGTTTGGCGGTCAAAACAAAAGCGCTCGAGTGTGCGTTCTATGGGCTTTGATTGGCTTATGCTTGGCGTGTGTGGCTCGAACAAACGAAAAGCGGTGCTTACTTTGCTGATTTGGTGATTAATATTGATTTGTGGATAATATGCGTCTAATTGCAGTGGCGCTTGCAGGTGCTGGAGATCTTTGATCTTTGATCTTGTCTGAATCTGTATCTGAATCTGTATCTGAATCTGAATCTGAATCTGAGTATGAGTCAGATATGTGGGGGATTCACAGCGTGGGTGGGCGCGAAGTATGCTGGTAGAGGTGCTGATGCTGCTGCTGCTGCCCGGGAATATAGCTATGGCCAACACCGGATTCGCCGGAGTTGGAGCCGGAAGCGGAGACGGAATCGGTAATGGAATCGGTCTTGGAACTGGAGCCGGAGTCGAGATCTCTGGGCATTTTGGGGCCTAAGTTTTTGCCTTACTCTTGCGGGCAAACAACGAAGTGGCAACAAAAACAAGAACTACGAATCGGCTCTGAATATAACGTCTGTCGTTACACTCGTTACTCGTTTTCCTTTTTCCGTTTTCCCGTTTTCCTTTTCTTTTCTCTTTTTTATGTGGCCAATTCACAGAATGTACATTTTTTACACCTTTCACACACACCCACGCACTTTACGCTCACGCTCGCACATTTTGGCCCGATTTTTCGCACACAGCAAGTTGAGCAATTTGTTTTACTTTCTGCTTGATTCCCGACTATTGGAGGTGCATATATGTACATATATGTAGATGTAGGTTTTTACTCGGCCCTCTTCGATTTTCGCTCAACAGATTTCTGATTGGGAATCCGAATTTTTCAGCTGCACGACGTTACCAAATGGGCGACTCCTCCCATTCGGAGCCACATGGGCACAGTTTTGCTGCATGGGGCATGCTTTTTTCACAGCGACTACACAGTGACTCCTTGCGAAGGGGCGTGTCGGGGTTTTCCGGGGGGCTGCGGGCCCAATTCTTATGGCCTTTCGCCTTGTCTCTGCCTCGTTTTTCAATAAAACTTCATGGCCCTATTACATATGTACTCCGCACACTCACACACACTCGGAACTGGCACTCACTAGCACACACACACACTGGCCCGAGCCCGATTCAATTCGATTTCGCCTCGATTCGATCCGAAGGATAATGCCACTGCGGGGATATATGCTCCATCCGATTCGCAATATAATCGCCCCACGGCTTCGATTTTCCCCCAGTGTTCCTCTGCTTGGGTTGCCTGCGCTCTGCTTTTTTCAGCAACTACTTTCTAGATTTTCTCTGCATGCCTTTTCTGCGACGAGCGCCACCGATGTGCCACCGAACGAGAGCCTGAACTGAAACTGATACGGGATAGCACATAGCACACATTTTGTTGAATGAGTAGGTGAATGAGTGCTGCCCCAACTCGCTGGGGCGACTCTGGGTGCTCCTGCGCATGCGCCTCATTCACGGCGAGTGCCACTTCTGGGTCCATTGTGAACGGATTGGGCACTGCCAGCGCGGATTTCGTCCTTCCAGGTGGCGCCACCGTTCGATAGGCACGACGCGGTTCTTTAAAAGTAAGTTTATAGTTTCAAAAGGTATCTGTTAGGTCAAATTGACACCACTAGGGATATACTCCTAGTAAAAAGTTTGAAATACCTTCATTTAGTAATGACAAGTGATAGGTGGTAAAGCAACTGGTATTTGGACATTCGTTTGGTATTCGTCATCCACTTTGCTAATACCATCATTTATATCCGATCAGCAAGTATGATCAAGAGTATGAACATTTTTGCCGGTTAATTTGATGGAAAATGAGTAATGTAGTATTAAATAATCTAAGACTTAATAAAACTATTAAAGTTCCCAAACAGCGTTTGACTGCAAGTAAGCTTGCAGAATTTCCTCAATGGCTCCATAACCATTGTTATCTGGAAATGTATAGTAATAGATAAAAGGACCACCGCCCCTCAGTCTAATTGAGTAATTGCAGTCGCACATAACTCCGGACGCCAATTCCCTCATTTCGCAGTCATTAGGCCATATTCCCGCCCAGACTTTAGCACTTACCATCTCAGTGAGCGGGGGGAAGTAACCAAACCAATTGGGTGTGACCAGCAGGTGACCATGCCCGCCTAACTAACCACTTGCATGTTGTCCTATGTTGGGGGAGGACTGTCCTGGCCCCGATTCCCCGCAGTTTGCGCCCCCGATCCTTTCGGTATGTAAAGTGAGTGGGTCTTTATCCTGGGGCATGCGGCACCGCACCCAGTTTCTTGGACTCGAGTCGAGTTTGTTGTCATTTTCGCATTCATATCCACAATGAATCAGGGACGGATTTGTTCACAGGAGGTTGAGTCCTTTCACAGTATTTTGTACAGATGTAAAGAATCTATTATATTATGCTACTTTAAAACTAAATTTACTTGGAAATTGGGAGATTAATAGTTATTTTAAATATATTTACTTTAGAACATGATATTGTATCATCAGGATCAATGAATAATTCGTATTTAATGTACGTGCACACAAAGGTTTTCCACATTCCTCCACCGAAAGCAATCCTTCCCTGTGTCTAGTAAAATATCTATCATTGCCTTTTCTAGTTTCAGGCTTCATTTGTCCACGGGAGGGGATGGCTCCTTTGTTTGTTATTTTACAAGTTAGCCATTTTGCCGCCACATGGCTACACCCCGCGAATTATTTTTTCAGAGGGAGTGTGTGGGCCGGCCGCGCCTCCCTTACCAACTTACTTGGCGGGCCAGGCCAGTTCGGACCAGTTCCTGGGCCAGCAGTCGGAGCTGGATTGGCTAGGCAGCCGGACGTATTTCGGGAGCAACTCGGTTCCAGCGGTTCCAGCACCTGGCAGAGCCCACAAATCAAGCGGAAAATGGATGACGATTCGGATATCTTCGATGAAATGTGGCTGGAAAGTGTGGTCATTGCGGGCTTCCGAGTATGGCACATTATCGCCGCTGTGCTCGGCGTCCTCCTCTTAATAAGTGAGTACATCACAAGTGATTCCATCTGGACCCAATTTAATCGAACCCATGCCGCAGTGATTATGGTATGCTGCTGCATTCGCTTCCGGATTCCGCGCACCAAGCAGGAAATCGAGGCGGACTACCAGCGCAAGCAGATCACAAAGAAGTTCCGCGAGAAGCTGCAGCAGATCAAGAACTCCGAAATGGACGACATGGACCTGCAAAAGGGTGAGAAAGTGGCTCCGCCATCTCATTACCACCGTTCATACATATACACACCGCGCAGAAGACCCGTGTACCAACTGCCCCACTTTCGCTGTCACCCCAATGCGAGCCAAGCCCTTTTCCTGTCTGGAGCTCCTCCTCCCATCCCGACCACCCACCTCCCTCCCACACGAGCTCACGCATTTGTATATATACAAAATGATAAACGACTCCTCCAGCTGACTCCTCTTGTCGCACGCTAGTTACTGCACACTGAGAAAAGTCCTTTCTGAAGCCTGGAATAAAGATCTTGACTGTATGGGGATTTCTTATAGAGAGGTGCTATTCAGCAGAATATTTAAAAGTTAGATATTTTTAAATTTGTGTACTAAAATATCGAATTACCTTTTAAAATAATAATAATTCGGTAGTATACCTATTAAATAAAAGTTCCGATGAGAAGGTAAACCTCGGTAGGTTGGATACCGAGCACATCTTTTTTCCCAATGCACGTTTTATACAATCAATTACGAATGGTATGGTTTAAACTTGAAACATTATTAGAAACATATTTTTTACTAATACTAATACTAAAAAAAGTTGAGGAATCAAAACGGCCATCTGAAGTTATCCCACCAGATTTTCGGCAGATATTAATTTCAAAATTTTAAGAGTTCTTCAAAATAGCAATAACAGTTCAAACGAATTCTCAGTTAAAAAATAGCATCCTATACTAGTTTTCCCCATATATAGCAATTATTTTTAAGTATCTTCTTCTTCAGTATCGTCTTAAGTTTGGGACTTGTTGCATATGTATGAAAACTGTTTTTAGCTCTGGAGAGATTTTTCCCAGTGTTAAGCGTGCTACTCACTTATTCTATCCATCTCGCCTCTATCATAGCACTTGCTTATATCAAATTGGAACAGTACGATGATCCGTAGGGGCTCTGTAAATTCACCCGCACCCTGTACAAACTATCGGAAGTACTTAAGCAGAAAACTCTCTATCGCAAAGAACACTGCCACTGTAAGTAGCACATCCCGAAAGTACCAGTCGAAGCGCTCCTTAGCCCCAACTCAGCTCACCCAACCATTGCTTTCAGTTTGTGCCCGCATCCAGAGCGACTATCTGAGTTTCCAGGCCAGCATGGAGAGCATGAACGCGAAGCAGAACGTTAAGTTTAAGATCTAAGTTCGTGTTACAGTTATGTGCAGCGGAGATGGTATACTTAAGCGAAGTATTAGTAACCTTATGTCTTAACTAATGCAATTAAAAACTAATAAGCTAGAAAATAAAGTGTATCCGTGCGCCTACAGCTAGAGATTATAAGAGTGTCCTTTATATTTTACATTGCAGTTTGATTTTCTCGATTTTATTAATTCCGATTGCTGTATCAAAGGTTTGTTAATATTTGCAGTACGTTTTTAAATGCGTTTTCTACACATATAGGCTAATTGCGGGGATGAATCCTCCATTGCGACTATATAACAAGTTGGTGGCATCCCTTAGTCGTATTGCTCGCCTTGACATGGTTGTTTTAATTCTCATTTTGCACTTAAGTATACGTTTATTTCTTTAAAATGCGGCCTGACTGTAACAAATTGGCGGAGACACGGATTTGACGATGACTCGACACAAAACACACAATTCATTTACTAACGCGTAATTATTAACTCTTTGTTCATTATTTTGCTGAGCTTACAGTTAGCCTTACAGTTCTGTTTGGAATACTTGGTTTTGTTTTGTAATCTGGTTTAGTTTATGTTGGATTTTCCATTGCTTGGACAAAATTATGTTCGGATATCGCATTTTAATACACAATTTATTTTTTGTATTTATATAAAAACAACTAATATACTGCACACATCATTCGATGCGCTTGAAAGTTCTCCCCCTGCAAAAGAGTACGACTTAGTACACAGAAATCATTAGGCAAAGTCTAATGCTCACGTTATAGTTTTCTTCTCCGTGTTTTTCGGCTCGGGCCTTGCACGATTTAGCACCTTGAGGAAATCCGAGGTTTTTGCCCGCATGCGCGAATGAATGTAAGCCTTTGAACACTGCTCAAAAATGGGTATTTAAAATATATGACAGAGGTTGAGCTGCATACAAAGCTTACCTTAATGTGGTAGTGCAAGTAATCTCGGAACATGTGAATTAAGTTAATGGTATTATCCCTTGTTTCTTTGTTGGTATGTCGAGGGAAGAGCACTGCAAAAAATAAGTTATTACTCGTTATTAGATTACTCGTTTCTATTAGATATTTGTAGTTTTAGCATTGGTTCAACTTTAAGAAGTATTGTACACAAACAAAAGTCATCTGCTATAATATGATTGGTTATTCAGGATGCATTGGAGCATTAGAGACACAGATTAAAGGTAAGTACTAAAACATGCCACTTTAACTCCGTAAGAAATATATGTACATGCCTTACTGTGCACCAAAGAAATCATCCAAGGAAATATAAGACTGCTTCGGATGATTGGATCGGATACATTGATTTTGGAGCATTGTAGACACGAAATCGATAATTCTGTTAACATGTAAACTTTGTCTCCATTTAAAAGGCCATTCTGGGATATTGTTTTACTGCACACCAACAAAAGTCATCTGCTATAACATAATGGATACGCAGGATGCCGTTCGCATATCTAGTTGATAGTCAAATGATAATTTAAAACATGCCACTTTGACTCCACAGAACACATTATACATTATTGTGCCCGAAAGTATTTATCATTGGATATATAAAAAACGTCCAAGATGAATTTAACGATACTATTTATATAGGAGCATTGTAGACACGAAAACGACGAATGCACTTCAACATGTAAACTTTGGCTCCAAACCACATGGTTTACTTTTCGAGCTGCACCTACCGAATGTGACATAGCCGATATTGTCGCCCACCCTGGCGTCCGTGTTGGCCAGTTCCAATGGCGGTTCTCGGTGCGAAAAGAGCACTTGCGGTGCAGTGTGCGAGGCACGCCTACCTTCCCTCAATTCCTGCATAAATACTTTGCCGATAATGACATCGTCTTCGTCCCGGAATATGGTACTAAAGACGACGGTGACACGATCAGGCTTGGCTTCCACATATCTGCGCATCGGATATAGATTAGATTGTCAGCACTTGGGCGAGCCCTAAACATATTTTTCTGACTTACAAAGTCTCATCGTTGCGGTAGTTAATAACGGCACGCTTTTGACCCTCCTCGCCCTGCTCCTGATAGTCGAAATACTTTTCAAAAACGGAGGCGAAACAGTTGCGCTTCAGTAAACCGATTCTCTTTGCGATTTGTTCGCAGTCCTCGGGAATCTCCTCCAGGTTGATAAGTACGGAAACATTGTAGCCTGCAGTTAGACAAGTGTAATTAACTTCTTTAATTGCCGAACTCAGCACGAACACACCTTCTTCTGTGTCTGTAAGCAGACTGCCGTATTCACGCTTCAGCAACTCGTCAGCTCCATGTTCTTGCAGCTGTTTGTAGAACTTCAGCGATATACTGATCTGTATCGCAGCACAAAAAAGTTTTAAATCGTTAATGTCGGTTTTATTCTGAGCGAATTGTATTAGGTACACTCACCCGAACTTTCGTTTTATCGCCATTCACATTGGAAATGTGATAAAGCACCCCGTCAAAGTCTGCTATTCGTATGTCTATCGATTCCGGCTTCAGTCTGGAAAGAGAATTCAGAAGTAAATAAATGAGATCGTTTTTTTATTAGTCATGCCTCTCACTCCCCACCGTATCTTATCACAAAAACTCGTTTATACCTTATTATCTTTCCAAAAGAAAACAGCAACAATGAATTAAAATGTTTGCGTTTCCGAATGTCACAACCTCGATATTTCATTTCAATTGGGTGTGCTTCTTACAAATAATTTGATTGGAATCACTCACAATGGAGAAAAGGTTTTGAATTATGCCACCTAAAATATGCACCAATAATTTCTGAATAATGTAAACGAACTCATGTCATCTGTTGGGATATGAAGGATCGAAAGGATCTGTAAAGTTAGTATTGTAGCATTAGAGACAAAAATCGGATAAATGTTTCGAGGAATGCCACTTTGCCCCCAAATTGGTCTTGTGCACAAACTGAAGTCACCTGATATGATATTGAAATATCCAAAGAATGCCACCTCATACGCCACTGACATATATATAACTATGTGCACGAATTAAATGCATCCAAAGCCAAAATGTAGAATGCAAAGGATAATTTAAACGAAACATTTTTCTTGGAGCATTGTAGACACGAAAAAGATGTTGCCCTTAGCATGTAAACTTTGTCTCCGGATACGGGAATTCTATTAAGGATCTATCAGGATCTATTGTACACGAACAAAAGTCATCTGTTATAATATGCTTAATTATTCAGGATGCCGTTCGTCTTAGCATTTGATATGGGAGCATTTGAGACACAAATAAGAAGTGCTTAAGTGTGCCACTTTGACTCCAATCCAATTACATATGAACAATGTTAACGAATGTATTTATCAGTGGAAATATAATTATATCCAAGATGATTTTGGCGTTCGTTTAATATTGGAGCATTGTAGACACGGAAAAGAGAACTACTTTAGCATGTAAACTTTTTCTCCATATAACCATTGAATCATTTTCAAGCTGTACACGAACATAAGTCATCTTTCTTAATATTATTAATTAAACAGGATGCCGTTCGCCTATTAAGTTGATATTGGAGCGTTAGAGACACAGATCAATGGTGTGTTTTAAAATATGCCACTTTAACTCCACCCAAGTATTTGACAATAAAACAAATCGAAAAAGACGATTTAAACGAGCAGTTTATTTTGGAGCATTGTAGACACGAAAAAGAAGCCACATAATCTTTTACATGTAAACTTTGTCTCCCGATGAATTAGTGACTAAATCATTTAATACTATTGTAGTCGAACGCAAGTCATCTGCTATAATATGAGATTATCCAGGATGCCGTTCGACTTTCTAGTTTATGTTGGAGCTTTTGAGACACAGATCAAATACTACTTTTGAAGAATGCCACTTTGACTCCAATGACGATATATGCTATAATGTACACGAAGGTATTTATCTTAAGAGACAAAAAGAATTCTCCAAAATGATTTAAACGTTACAATTTATATCGGAGCTCTGTAGACACGGGAAAGGAAGAATCTTTAGCATGTAAACTTTGTCTCCCCAGAATACATATATAAGGGGTAAATAATGAGACTATTAGTTCTTATGTACACAAACAAAAGTCATCTGCTATAATATAATAGATTATTCAGGATGCCGTTCGTCTTAACATTTGATATTGGAGCATTTGAGACACAAGTTACAGGAAGATCGCAAGATGTGCCACTTTGACTCCAGAATTACAAAAAAGTACCAGACTTGTAGGCCAATTGTACACAAACATAAGTCATCTGCTATAATATAATAGATTATTCAGGATGCCGTTCGTCTTAACATTTGATATTGGAGCATTTGAGACACAAGTTACAGGAAGATCGCAAGATGTGCCACTTTGACTCCAGAATTACAAAAAAGTACCAGATTGTAGGCCAATTGTACACAAACATAAGTCATCTGCTATAATATAATAGATTATTCAGGATGCCGTTCGTCTTAAAATTTGATATTGGAGCATTAGAGACACAAGTTACAGGATGATCGCAAGATGTGCCACTTTGACTCCAGAATTACAAAAAAGTACCAGACTTGTAGGCCAATTGTACACAAACATAAGTCATCTGCTATAATATAATAGATTATTCAGGATGCCGTTCGTCTTAACATTTGATATTGGAGCATTTGAGACACAAGTTACAGGAAGATCGCAAGATGTGCCACTTTGACTCCAGAATTACAAAAAAGTACCAGACTTGTAGGCAATTGTACACAAACATAAGTCATCTGCTATAATATAATAGATTATTCAGGATGCCGTTCGTCTTAACATTTGATATTGGAGCATTTGAGACACAAGTTACAGGAAGATCGCAAGATGTGCCACTTTAACTCCAGAATTACAAAAAAGTACAAGACTTGTAGGCCAATTGTACACAAACATAAGTCATCTGCTATAATATAATAGATTATTCAGGATGCCGTTCGTCTTAAATTTGATATTGGAGCATTTGAGACACAAGTTACAGGAAGATCGCAAGATATGCCACTTTGACTCCAGAATTACAAAAAAGTACCAGACTTGTAGGGCAATTGTACACAAACATAAGTCATCTGCTATAATATAATAGATTATTCAGGATGCCGTTCGTCTTAACATTTGATATTGGAGCATTTGAGACACAAGTTACAGGAAGATCGCAAGATGTGCCACTTTGACTCCAGAATTACAAAAAAGTACCAGATTTGTAGGGCAATTGTACACAAACATAAGTCATCTGCTATAATATAATAGATTATTCAGGATGCCGTTCGTCTTAACATTTGATATTGGAGCATTCGAGACACAAGTTACAGAAAGATCGCAAGATATGCCACTTTGACTCCAGAATTACAAAAAAGTACCAGACTTGTAGGCCAATTGTACACAAACATAAGTCATCTGCTATAATATAATAGATTATTCAGGATGCCGTTCGTCTTTTTGGTTTATTTTGGAACATTTGAGACACAAAAGGAAATATTTTCCAAGTATGCCACTTTTGCTCCACGAGCTAGAACTTTTAACGCCCTCATTTCAGAATTGATTGCGTTAGTTGGTACATGCATTGAACTAATGGCATAATTCTATTCACATTCTCTTAATATAAGTAGTTATTATACCCGGTACCCCTCGAGTAACAGGTATAAGGACGTGTTTCCGACCATATAAAGTATGTATATTCTTGATCAGGATCACTAGCCGAGTCGATCTGGCCAAGTCCGTCTGTCCGTATGAACGCCTCGAACTCAGGAACTATAAAAGCTTAAAAGATAAGACTAAGCATTTAGATAAAAACGCCCAAAACTATCATCCCTAAACTTAAAATGTTTGAATTTTATTATATTATTCCCAATTTTCACCGATATTTCAGAAAATAGTGAAATTTTTCGTTCGCACTTTCACTAGCTGAGTAACGGGAATCTGACGTTCGGGGAACTCGACTCTATGAAGTTTGATTTATGAAGTGTTGTAATAAAAGTTTAACGCCTTGCCTAAGGATTCTTTTAAGGCTTTTGGCTTAAATATATTAAACTTTCGATATACGCATATTCGATAGGAATATTTTTTATAATCACAAGTCAGTAGATGAGTCAGTTTTACAGATATTTAGCACCAATGATGCAAAAAACGAGCTGTAATTAATTAACTAATGCTCTGTCTGCGAAAAGGGGGCTGCACTGTACTTGGATACGTGTGTCGGAGGGAGAGAGCTGCAGCGATGAGTGTTCCAAGGCTGGAACTACACCCAAATGTATTCCCGAGGAGAGAGAGCGAGAGGGGGCGACGAAGCTGATAACAAAGCCGACTGGTGATAACAGAACGGTGGGGAATGCAGCATAGAAATCAAAATGGTGGAATGGAAATTGGGGAAACGGGACTGGAAGGCCATGACTTACCCAGCCAGGGCATTACGGTATTTGACCAGCAGCGTCTCCTCGATAATCCGATTATTGATTTCCAGCAGGATCATGGCGGTTAGAGTTTACTGTTATTTTCTGTGTGCAGCTGCGATGACAAATTTATGACGTTGACTGCCGCTAATGGTGCTGCTTCTTCTTCTTCTGCCGCTCCCTGCGCTCTTTTTGCGCCAACTGATTCTTTGGCTGCCTCCGCTGTGTGCAAGTAAGACTCACCAATACTGGTGCATGACGGGCGTATTAATGAATCAACAACAAAAAATGGGCGCTGATGTCGGCTTTTTTGGTCCGTCACACACACACACACAGACGAAATCTCGCCACACACTCGGGCGAATTCCAATGCTCACACACACAGCCGCAAGCGCAATTGCAAGAAAATCCGTCTTATCCTCTTTTTGCGCCCTTTAACTTTCAATCGCCTAGTACTTGCAGCGCTGCAGATGCAGTGGAATTTCGGTCTCAGACCGTAATACTTATTAAATTATAACAAAACGTGGGTGGAAAACGAGGAGCACGCTGCCGTACTTTTTTGCTCACAGCGTTGCCAGGTCTCACAATAGAGATGAGGCAAACTAATCGATGGAACTATTGAAGTATGCGACTATCGACTATTGATGTTATCAGGTCACACATATATTCACATCAAATGCTTTCGACAAACGTAAATTGCGAGAAAGCAACACAAATCTTTAAAAATTGTATAACAATGATACATAATATGCTCAAAATATATTTTAGATGGAGGATGTACCATTACCATAAATTATAACTGTTGCAGATATATTAATGTATTTAAAATATTTGTATATAGAATGCCCTATACACACAAAGATAAATAAATATCATATCAGTTCTATGAAACAAGGTAGGGCATATTTTAAACAGAATAACCTGGCAACCCTTTTTATGCGATGGAACATCGCCTATCGACTATCAATATTTCTCGCCAGGCTGCCGGATCGTCTAGAATAACTAATAACAAATAATAGCGAAAATCAATGGACGACGGTGAGCTGATAAAATTAATAGAGAACCACCCGATCCTCTACGACAAGGACTGCGCAAGGAGCGTGAAGAATGCGACGCAAAAGGATGCGGCCTGGAAGGCCATCTCCCAAAAGCTAGGAGCCTCGGAACGGGCGTGTATTACTCGCTGGAAGAGTATTCGCGATCGTTTTGGCAAGGAGTTTCGCCGTTTCCAGGAGCGTCCGGATGAGCCCACCTACTGGGACATGTTTCCGCGACTGCTCTTTCTCAAGGATCACTACAAACAGGGACTGGCAAGGAACGAGAGTCTCGACGGAATGCGTTTTGAGCCAAGAGAGCGGAAAAAGCGCACAAAGGTGGACATTGAGCAGGAGAAGAGGAGGAAGGACGAGGAGGAGGAGGACAGTCAGGATGACACGCTGAACGAGCAGCTAATTGAGCTGGTCAAGTCTCATCCCGTGTTGTATGATCGTCACCAGATTAGAGTCTCAAAGAACCTTGCTGCGAAAAACGAAGCCTGGCGAGAGATCTCTGAAAACCTAAATGTGTCGGGTGAGCTCCGGGTTCCCTTCTCGATCTTCAGACCTTAATGACTATAATTTTTAGAGGAACTTTGCTACAACCGCTGGAAGAAGCTACGTGATCGTTTCGCCCGGGAATACCGCAGTCATCAGATCAACCACTCCACACCCATCACGTGGAGGTACTTTAACGAGCTTCTCTTTCTGGGCCGCCACTTTCGCAAAGGAGTGCCCTTGGTTTTGGACAACATCAAGCGTCGTGGAAGACCTCCCAAAGCAGGAAATCCTTTGGGAAAGACCAGCAAGCAGCCGGAGGGTATGGTGATCTCCAGTGGGGAGCAAATCTGGGGCGCAGACTACCCCTACAGTACGGACAACGACGAGCTGGAGGATGACCTTGAGTTAGCCTACGATGAAGAGATTGAGATCCTATCAGAGGCGGAGCAGGCAACGCCCTACGACTTTATCCTTAGCGAAGCAACGCCGCCGCAGGTTTTGGAGCCACCACAACAGCTCCAGGTTACCACCACCACGCCGGCCACCAGTGAGGAAATAATTCACACAATCGACAGGGCGAATCATGTTGTTGAGGAGCAGTCCTCTTTAACTGAGCACTCTAGACCGCCTGCCGCAACCTCCGACAAACTATTGACCACCGTGATTACCAACATGGAGACCGTGCTCCAGCAATCCCGGGAGCTCCAGGCCCAGATTCACCACGAGCAGGAGCAGGAGCGAGAACAGCGATGTACACCGCCTGCCAATAGCCTGCTTGCCAAGGCTCAGATGCTGCTGGACGGCCTGAGTCCGTTGGAGCGGGCAAGTGCCGAGCGGAAGATCGTGCAGTTCCTGTGCCAGTGTCAAATCAAAGCTTTGGATGGTGAGGAAATCGAGGATGTGGCACCTTGTCAGGTCATTAACTGAAACAAGCTCCAGGGCAGCTATCTAGAAAGTTGTACATATATAAAAACGTAGGTTAGCAGCAAAAGTATTACAAGTAAGGGTCATAATTAATAATAAGCATACAAATATCTGTAAATAAACTTTTTTTTAATGTTGTGGCTCAGGAGGCGTAATCTATTAATTTAGTTTAAATAATTTTAGAGCCCAACAAAATGTTTGAACATTCGAATAGATAATTGCTTGCGACCAGTGCTTAAAAGCAGTGAAATATCTAACCGGAACTATCGTTTTCACGCGCTACCCGCCGCCAGAGGGCGCCGTATTATTCAAATAGGTCGGTTACGCGCAGTCAAAATTAGAAACGAACGTTTCTTACCGACCATACCAACAAATAAGAAGCGCCCACGCCGGCACCATTTATTGCAATTAATAACGAACAAATTCGCGCGTACGCAGCAGATGGATAAACAAATCGCTCGGCGTGCACTTGGCACTTGGCTGTTGGGAAGTGCGAGTGCCAACAGAGATCTCGACTCGCTTAGTTGCCGCCTCCGGTTCGCAGGGTGCAGTTGGTCGGACCCAGAGATACAAATCCCATCCGCACAGGAATCCCCAGTTGTGCGTCAAAGAGCGCCGCCCGAACTCTGAAAATTATTAAGATAATAAACGCGAGCGCCTGCTAAACGCTAAGTGCCTGCGAATGGTTCTTCTCGCGCATAAACTTGTTTCTTGTGTAAATAAACGAAGTGCCCGGCGAGCGTTTGAAGTTCTGGCCGGGACCCGGATTCCCCGCGTGGAATGTGCGGCCCAAGCGGATAGATGAAGAGTGTGCGCCCGTTGCTGTGACACCTGCAGGCATCCTCCTCGTTCGCCCGAGCCCCATATCACCGCTCCATGACTTGGCGGCCATTAGCTCAATCAGCGGCATTGCAGACGGCGCCCCGGTGGTCCCTTTGGCTGCCTCAGCACTATATGCATTCTTTGTTGACACACAGGTAGGTGCACCCAGACGAATAGTTCCAGTTGGGATCAGTTATACGCGGTGCTCGAGGCGCTCAGGGGTGTACTAGACTCGTTGAAAGGTATAAACAGGATGAAGGAAGGGTTTATAGCCCTATGGAGCACATGTATATTTGATCAGCATGACTAGACACTAGAGTCGATCTGGTCTTGTCCTTCTGTCCGTTCGTCTGTCCGTTCGTCTGTCCGTTCGTCTGTCCGTTCGTCTGTCCGTTCGTCTGTCCGTTCGTCTGTCCGTTCGTCTGTCCGTTCGTTTGTCCGTCAGTCTGTCCGTTCGTCTGTCCGTTCAACTGTCCGTCCGTCTGTCATTAAAAGTCATTAAGGCACTTGAACAGAAATTATTACACACATTAAATTCAAATACATACAAAATGTAAGGATCTCATAAGAATTCAGAGTACGATATTGACAAATAGATGAAGTGCGTGGGCAAATATCTCACCCAGCGAACTATAAGCTGACAGTAATGCACGTGGGTCCGTACTTCACGAGCGTGATATTTTCAAAGCCCAAATGCAAATGTCGCTGCAGCATTTAAAGTTCAAATCAGCAGCAGACCTTTGACCCGACCTCGAATCACCTCGGGCATCGTGGGCCACCCACCAGTGTACAGAACTGCCACTTTGTCACATCACCGGAGGTCGAATCATCAATCACCATGGCCGTGGGTGGATGTGCCACGCCCTCCAAGTCCCGCCCGTCTACTGTCTATTTTGCAGTTGCGATTGTCTGCGAAGAGAATTTGTATAATTGCCAATTGCCGCGGATTTGCTCGATTGCAGAGACCAAATAATATTCAGCATACGCCGTGTGTGCCAAATTAATTGTAATACATTTCGCCGCATTGCCGTGCCGCACACACACACACACACACACACACACACACACACACTCGCACACTCGGGGCTGCGATATACGTACATATAGCATGTATTTATATATATAGACTAGCGAGAATCGCATAACAATAAATCCAAACTGAACATTTGCGCCGCTTTGCACTTTGGAGCACCGAGTTTCTGAGTTGTCTGTAAATTTGTGAGTTTTGCCATGGCTCTGTGCATATACACTTACATATATGTGAGTGGCTGAAATCGCAATAAGTGCCTGTGTATTTGTTAGCCCGCTCCGCGTTGGCTATAAAGAATTCGAATTCCGCGGATGTATTCGTGCATTTTTATTGAAGAAATAATGCTGAAAGATGGTTTTTAATTCTCATGATCGGATTATCTGCAGCCATAGCAGTCTCTTAAAATGCACTAACATTTTTAAAAATAATTAAAATGAAGCATTCCCTCATTCATCGTCAACTAACTAACTCTCCATTCATTATAGCTAATGTGCAATGCCTTTGAACATACTTCTCGCACAACCCTCGCTGTTGTCACTTGAACGTAACACATTACGTATACGTGATGTGCAAGCACTTTTCCGAACCTCCCCATTTCCGTGTATGCGTATCCCTTGTCCTTCGGTAGGCTGCAGTGCAGGTTCAGTTTTTCCACGGCTGTTGCGACATGGTTTGCATGGCCGAAAAAGCAAGAGCACACGGCTTGGCGTAAAGTTCAAACAGTGTTGCAAACAATTTTCCATAAAACTGAATGCAGAAGCCCAACGAAGGCAGGGCGGCGAAAACGAAAAAGAAACAACGGTGGCCAAAACTCAATCATGTGGCCAGTGGCCAGTGGAGTGGGCCACTTAGTGGCCCCGCCCCCTTTTGCTCAACCTTTGCTTGGAGCTTTGAACCTTGGCGCCATTTCGCTGACCGACGCAGCGAGGCGCATAAATTTTCCATCGTCTTTCGACTGAGAGGAAAAGTGAGCTGGTGGAAGGCCGCGAGGCTGCAGTTCAAAAGACTCGCTTGGCAAATGTGCAGCTGAAACTTTCGTCTTCGCCTCGTTTGAATGCGCATTCCCTGGACTTTGCCATCTCGGCAGCAATGACCTACAAAAGCATTTAAAATTTACGACTTGCAGGCGCTGCTGGCCGAGATGAATGAAGACAAACTGCAGAAATGGCCAAGGAGGTGGTGCCATTCAATTGTTAAAGGAAAAGGACAAGAAAGCGATGCGGGTTTATGTACGCCAATAAAAAAGATAACTATTTGTGGACTTATTTAGCATAACACATTTTTCCTAGCCGAAATCAAATTCTTTATGATCATTATTTACGATACGCCAGCCATTTCAAATTATTAAACTTATAACCGGAGAACTTATAAGCACAGAAACAGTGAAGGGATGTCTTTGGAAAAGTTAAAATTTAGAAAGACCTCACTTCGTAAGCTAATTACCCAGCATACTCCCCAATGGCATTGGCAGCTAAGTTGCTCCTGGCAACGGACAGTTGACAGCTCGTTGGAAGCTTGAAGTTGGGAGTTGGGCGTTGGGAGTTTTCCGAGCGTGGAAATTCGCGCCGCATGCGTCAAGCTGTTTAATTGCACTTGTGTGCAATTACATTTAAGTAACTGAAAGGTGGAGTGCACTTTGCTGACAATTAAGCGCACACGCGTGCACAAATTAAGGCTGCCTGGGGAACGGGGCGTATGCGTAATCAAAGGAAAAGACCATTGTACGTCAGACAGCATAAGGCTTTGTAGAGAAGCCACATCAAGCTGCGTATAAACAGCGAGTATAAATAGCACTAGAAATACTAGAAGTACATCTCGGGCAGGAGGTCCCGAATTATTTATACACGTACTCACATTCCTTCGCACTGACTGCACGAGTTTGGCGATTTGCAATTACTTCGCTATTTTGGCAATGGCTTTTATTCCGCGCCGTCGCTGCGTCTGTGTCTGGCTACGCGGCTCATTCCCCCGGCCGCTTTTCCGCTCCCCACTTTCCCCACACTTTCCCCCACACTTTCCCCCACACTTTCCTGCCCAACACTTCTCCGTCCAATGGTCCATTGTCTGAGCACGCTTGGCATCGCTCCAAGAGCGCGAAATCGAATGCTGCTGCTCATTACTCATACGCAACGTGGCACATCGCAGAGGGGAACTGTGCAAAAGTTTCATTTCCATCGAAGCACAACAGTGTACTAATAGTATACTAAGCACAGTGCCCTATTAAATGAAAGCATACTTATATCAAGCATTTGATATCACTGCTACTACTTCAAGTTTGTAGGTTTTAGGTATTTATAAATATAAATTAAATAAATTTGCAAGTGTAACTCAGAAAAGAAGAATAGTACATTACGCCAGTAATTTATGCATAATTATCCGGGCCTTTCTTTCCTCCTTTCTAATCTGCACAAATGGCCGAGTTGCGAGCAAAAGTTCCTGAATTCATAATCGTCGAAGCTGTACGTAAATAAGCAAATTGCTCGCAAGGGCGGCGACTGCAAAAGTTAATTATGCGCAAAGTGAAACCAAATGTTTTGGCTCAAACACCATTGCGAGCGAATGTCGAAAGCAAATTGAATGTAAACTGGGCGAAATGAAATATGATGAACTCTGTCCTAATGGCCAACTGTCCGCTGGCCCAAGAGATCTCGAAAAGATGTTTGTGTATACTATACTGTATGGGGAAAATGGAGGATACATAAATCCGCGGCTAGATGCTGTCTGTGTCTGGCCGATATAAAAAATCTATCACAAAAGCATTTCGAGTGCGCTGACAAAGGCGCTAATGGCGAATGGATAACAAGGGGCACACACGAACTTGTAAACATAAAAATAAATTAATCAATTTCATGCAGACAACAAGAGCCAAGAATGTGTTTGCATTTTTATGGCGAAACTTTTCCGAATTGAGGCAATGAACTTGGATGGATGGGTAATTTAATGTTTTTGGTTCTGGCAATCAATTTCCAATGAAGATCATCGACACCAGAAACATTTAAGAGTAATCTCGGAATTAGACAACCTACTTATGTGATTAAAGATCAAACTTACTGCAGAAATTTAAAAACTCAAAACTCAAATTCAAATATGGAAAAGCTCGGAACATTGCCAAATGTTTACTTTGGACTTTATTTATTTCTCGCATATTTGGCAACATTTCTTTGTCTTTGTATCCTGCACATAGACCAAACAGCCGCGTCCTTCGAGAGTCGATCAAGGGGTATTCATTTTGGCACTCAGCATATGCGTCGTGGTCAAGGCAAGCATTATTATTATTGAATATTTCACAATGCACATTTCCATGTGGGGTGCACACCAAGAAAAATGTGGAGGGGAAAATGTGTGCGAGAACTCGAGCTGCAGAAGTTTATGGCTTGAAACGTTTCAATGGGGCGCTCAGCGCCAACGAAATGTTTCAGAGTGGGAGCCGCACTCGAACACTTCACTTTTCTGGGGGCGACTGTGGGCGTGGCTGGGCGGTGGGCGGTGGGCGGTGGGCGTTGGGTGGTGGGCACTTGAGAAACGGCGCGCCGCGAATTTGTTGCCAACTTTCTGGGCATCGAAATGTGGCATCGCTGGCTGCGCTGGGCTCGAGTGCCCCTGGCTCACTAATTTTCCGCCGCCGCTTGTCGCGCTCCGCATTTTACATATTTGCCGATTCGCCGCCCATTTCGCGGATTTATATTATTTATTTCATGCGGCTAGGTGCGGAAATGGGCAGATTGTGAATAGAGGCAGATTTTCACGATGATTGGGACCCGAATTCGAAGCAATCAAGTACCTCTGATTTTCTAGCTTGCCTACTAAATGTTATAATCAATATTATACCAAATCTTTCATTCAACTAAGTTAACTACTAAATGAATAATTGCTTGCAATATGAATGAAAGCTCTGCTCTGCCGTCGCTCATTCAAGTATCTATGTATCTACCTATCGCCTGTTCGCGGCAAGATACTCGCTATCTTTGGCTATTTTTCAATGGCTGTGCACCTCCGCTGTCGCCCGTTGCTGTTTATTTATTACTCGCAGGCATAATTGTGGCCTATTCCGCTTCAATCTGTCAATACTGCGGACGGACAACGCGGCGTATGCGCAACGCGGACTTTGACTGCGCCTAACATATGTGCCATTAATTTGAAAGTAATTAAAATGCCTGCGAGCTACTGCGAGCAATGCAATGCGAACAAGAGCGAGTATCTTATGCTCAGTGCAGCTAAATTCGCGTTTGGCTTACCAGACGTCTGCCAAAAGCAGAAAATATACGTGTACGTCTTGCGTCATCCGCTGCACATTGTGTGGCACAGATTGTGCCAAGTTTTCAAATATAAATAAAAGTTATATGCGAAAGCGAAATGTTTGCCTAGCCGAACGGCAGAAGGCGGCAGCAATTAATGCAAAATAAAATGTAATTATACTGCCCGTTTAAAAAAATCGACTTAATTAAATTCACAATGGGGTTCGTGGCTAATTGAAAGCGGAATCCGATGGCGTTAATCAGCTACTTAATGCCCGATGTGCTCTCGGCCATTTGGCAGTAATTGTTAGCCAGAAAAATGCCATAATTGGCAAGAGGCACAATGCGACACAGAAAAGGCAAGCAAGAGGGCTAACCCGAAAGATTTCCTGAAGTGTAAACCTGGATTTCCACCAGAAGGAGCTTCAAAGCTGCTTGACAATTGCTAATTAGTCTTCCTTGTACTGCGAATAGTGGCATGGGCCACAAAGGCTGTCCAGCTAATTAGCGATCATAATAACAATATTCTTTATATTCCGTTTGTGCAGAAACAATCTTTCTGGGCATAAATATTTCGCATTCTTGCATCTTTCAAGTATTACGCATATTGCAGCATTTGCGTTGAATTCCTGAAACGCGAATGCATCTTCAACACTTCACTACTAATACCTTCCAAGCCAGATACTTTTACTTTTAAGTAACCCATCTTAGGAGCCATAAAACTCACAAGACCAGAGAAGTGCGCCACTTCTTGGCCAGAGAATGGGTCCCGGATCAGTCTTTCGGCTGACTGAACTTTCCCGCTGAGTGTTAATTACCCGAGCACCTACCATCCACCAGCACGGGGATGGCAGGGATGGGGGTCGACAAGGGAGGCGGAAGTGCATCGGCGAGGACGACAACGAAAACATTTCATGGCACATTATTTTTATTAATAATTATTTCGAATGCAGACCAGACGGGACCGCTTGTACATCAGTTTTCAATTTTACATGAGCGGGCAGCTCCCTTCTGCCGCGAGGCTCGGGATGTGGGATGCGGTGAATCTGTGGGCATGGGCATGGGGAATGAGGCTTCTACGGACCGGGTTCGTCCATGTTCCGGACGCTGACAGCGGCCGACGACGTTGACGCAAATCGAAAATGCCAACTGTGTGCGCCGGTATCATTATTTCATTTCGCCCCTTGTGTTTTAACTCGGCTGGCAGGTCCCATAACTTGGGTACGGGATGGTTTTTGGGCTCCGACTGAGGGTTCCTGTGCCATGTCTTAATAAGCCTTCAGGTGCAGCTGCAAATGAGCCGTGAGTTATTTGCACAGCACACAGATAAGTGTAATTGCGGGTTTCTTTGCTGCTTTGCTTTTAAAAATAAACGCAGGTTTTTGGCATCAAATAAATTGCGAAAAATGGCTTACGTAAGCGACAACGACAACGACAACGGCAAAAATGTTTTCTAATGTCAAGTCCTCGTTCCCCTGTTCCATGTCCCCCTGAAATTTGAGCTTCGATGACGCTAATCCGACCCTTATCAATAATGATCCAATCGAGCTGCAGGTCCTTGTGGAACTCCTGCGCCGCAAAAAGCCGCTAATGAGAACAATAAATCATGGCGTTGGTATGCAGAACTTCGGCGAAAGGAACTGCAGATCCTACCAGGAATTAGAGCTTATCCTGGCTTTGGGAAAGGACTACCGGCCCGCTTTCCCGCCCGCTTTCCCGCCCGCTTTCCCGCCCGCTTTCCCGCCCGCTCTCTCCTCCATTTCGTGTCCTTTTTTCCTGCTCCCAACAATCCTAACCCGCTTCTGTGTGTGCTTTGATTTGGACGACCTTATCGACGAGCAGCTCGTTCTTTGTCTTGTTTGGGTTGACATTTTCCGTTTATTTCTGTTTTATTTTTCCTGCTGGCAGAAACAGAAAAAATCCAATGCCTGAGTACGGAGCGATGGGTTTTCCTTCTTTATGCGAAGGAAGGAAACACAAAGGAAAACTTTGAGCTCTTTGCAAACTCAATTCGTAGGGGATTAAAAGAGATAAGCGCAGGCCTTAAGAATAAGAAAAACAATATTGAAACAATTAAAAAAGAGTTGTTAACTTTCATTGTAACAACTTCTTAAAATGTAACAATCATTTTTAAGGCTTGCTTGTATATAAGCATATAAATGCAGTTCTTAAACTCTGTTACCCGCTAGAAAAAGCGATTGAAATACAATTTTTCACAGTGCAGATAACAGTTTTCCCGCAGTGTTCGAAGTTTTTTCCTTTTTCCGGGTCTGTTGTTTGAAAATTTCTTTTTGTTCCTTCGTTTGTGTTTGCAGTAAAAAGTAACAAATATGTGGCATTCATTTTTTGCTCGCTTCGTGCTTGCTTGTTTTGTTTTCAGGCGCGTTGGGTAAAAAGAAAATAAATAAAAATAAGACGCACACAGACACAAAGATTTCCCAGCCCAAAACACACTCATTGATACGAATGCGATGTGTATTAATATAAATAATGCGAAAAGTAAGACCCGCAACAACAATGAGAGCGAAAATTGCGAACGACCAAAAAACTTGGGTGCCTCCCTCCGCCCTGCCTTGTGCCACCCACAAGGTTTTCCGCCCGCCCACATCCCCGCGTTTTCCGCACCCCCAGATTTTCACTTAGCACGCCTGGTTGTCTGGTCTGCCGGCGTCGACGTCGCGTCGCTGCCTCGCGTTTTATTGTTTTCCGTTTTCCACGCTCATCGTTCGACGCTTTCCCGACGCTCTTCCGACGCCCACAAGCGTGTTCACCTTCTTTTTTATGAATGAACGCGAATTTCCCAGCCAGCGGCAAGAAAAAAACGAGCCAGCCGTTTGGACGCGTGAAGTGTGCAAATGGAAAATCATTTAAAGGCAACAACAGCCAAGTAACGCGCTGAAATTTGGCCAAGAACGAGAGACATCTACACGTCAGAGGAAGCCCACGCAATCTCGCCACTCCCACTCCCACCCCTTGCACTTTTCCATTTCCCTAATTTGAGCCGGCCTTCCTCACTGCCATTAACAGATAAGCTAGAATTGGTAACAAGATGCGCCTCAATTCGGCGGATTTCGCGGCAACAAGGTTAAGGAAAAGCAGTATCTCAAAAGTTGAGCAGTGCTTCAGTTGCTCGAGATACGTGTATGTTTGAAATAAATATATAATTAACCAGGGCAAAGCAGCTCGGAGCGGTGAACCGCTTCTAACCGGAGTGGTTCGAAGCCCGAACCATAATTATTGTAACTACTTATTACTGTTGACAAACCCTGTATATTTTGGGTACTGTGTGCTTGTTATAACATTTATAGCTTAGTGAACTAAATACGTTGCTTAATATGTTGTTCAAGCGTAGACTACTAATTTATTGTTCACTTAATAATCCTGTTCACTTGGCCAATTTTAAGCAAATAATTTTAAAGTTGTCATCGAGTCCATAACAATAATTGCATTAAATGCATTAAAAAAACAGAATTATACCATAAAATCAAAAAAACAAAATACAAATGTACATAATAAACACATAAATAATTTAGCCCATTACCCAATATGATTAAGATTCAGATACAATGCAATTGTCAACCAAGTTAGGTTAGTTTTGTAGACTACTCTATCTATTATAATAAATAAATAAATAAAAAAATTGCATTAAGTACATTATGCTATGGAAGACTTTGCATGCGGAACGCTAAAGAAAATATAATTTTACCATCTGATGTCCATTTAAATGTATTATACAAGAAACAAATTTATTTAGTTTTTCGCCTCCCAATATACTACGAATAATTTCATCGTTCCATATAACGCGATTATTATGTTCATTTCTGTATGATTATCCCAAAGTTAAATGTTATCTTTTATTATAAGGACTGAGAATAAATATGGATTTGTTATTTATTTGTTATTTATAACAACAAAAAACCCTGATTCAGCACCGGTTCGATGAACCGGTTCGAACCCCGAACCGAACCCTGGTCAAAATGATACGGGTTCACAGCCCAGATTTGGCATCAGTGCCTTAAAAACATAAAAGGTTACATTTTTTCTAAATTATAAGCTAAGTGTATTATAAGTGTATTCGTTTATTTTCATCCCAAAATACATTTATTTAATTTTGCGAAAAATACGCAAAGTCCTGGTCGCAACCGCGAATATGGCCTAAATAGTTTTATAAGCCTTTGCAATGGCGTGCAACCGCTGTAACCTCGTAACCCCCTGCTGTTTTGCTGTTTGTTTCGTTTATTGTGCGTTACATCTTTGCCTTAATTTTTAGTGATAAGCCAGCGGAACCGCCCCCTTCCCCTTGAAGGCCACCCCATGCCAGCCACCTCCCAACACCCACACTCGCAACACGTTCGATGGGATTCGTCATGCCATCCAGCCGCAACATGTTCGATGCAACCGGGCTACTTGCCTCTTCGGACATAGACTTTGGCTTCAGTTTGTCGTCGTCGCTCATACGCAACGTTGGCCGGGCGGAAAACACGGTTTTTCATCAAATTTCACTGAGTTCGTTGCTACTTTTGCCGCGAGTGCTGCCAGAAAGTATTTGTGTGTGGTTTTTAATATTGTTGGAAAAGTCATCAAAGGAAAATAGCTTAAATGCCAAGCATTTCGTGAATGAAAAGGTACACCGAAAATGATTAAATATGTGTTAAGTGACGAGTATTAAATACATTAATCAAGAGAACCTATATATCTGAAGCACTTGAAGTTTTCGTCGACTTAACTGTCTCGCCAAGAGCGTTTTGACTGGTAAATGACTTTTGAACTCTTTTTGTAAACATTTTTCAACGCAAATGTAAATCTCAGTGCGCTTTGCTGTTCACTAGTTTTTGAAATTTTTTGGGAACGGAAAGTTGATTTGTTTTGATGCGTGTACACAACCAAAAAGGGCAGAAATCTCTCTGGCTGGCAACCAATAAAATACATTTTGATTTTTGAATATTTCCAAAGATAAGTTGGATCTTATCTCAATCGCACAAATTCCGCTCTGCTATCAATCGCAAGCCAAACATAGTACGACTTATCTAACGCCCGCTGACTTTTGACTAAGCTGAACAGAAGGTCGCTGTGGTAAAAGTAAATATTATTTCTCTGCAAAGTTTTCAGCTGCCGGAAGTGGCAACTAGACCGCTTTTGTTTTGCCGACTGTTAGCCGAGTCCTCGGAAAGGTCAATTCTAGGGCTAATACTTGCCAGAAGTTGCATCCGAAAGTTCGTTTTGTCAGAGCCTGTCAGGCCAGGCCAAATGAATTTCGGGCGGGATCTCTGGGGCTATTGAAAGGCAGCAGAGCGGAAGGGATGGTTTTGCAATACCTTAATACCCTAGGCATAAGGTCGTTAAGATAGTTTCGATAGTTTTATCGCAGTCCTAGATATTATTAAATTCATATAATTCCTTGTCCATTTAAAAGAGTATATTCGTAGTAAGTAAACGTCTAAAATCCGTCACTTGCAGGTCTTTAAGAGTTGCTGCAAAATAGCTCGAGGAGGGTTCAGAGTTTAATTGAGCTTAGATCAATCCCAATTGCAATTCCCTTGCGCCCCGCCAATCCGCAATTCTATTTGTCAATCGCTTTCAATTACATTTCATTTACGCCCAGTGATTTGCAGGCATTTTCCATTTGGTCAAGTTTTCCCCTGGAACAACTCGGCTTTTCCATTTTCTACTGGGTTTGCCTACTGGGTTACTTGCTTTATTTACTCCTTGAACTTGAGTTCGGCCACGCTTTGCGTCTGCTGTTGCCCACTTTATGGCCTAATTAAAGTGAAAGTCGCATTAAATTTTCCTTCTGCCATAAAAACGTAGCTAGGATGCGACAGCGTTTGATATTTATTCGCTTTAAAGTTCGGGAGCGCCATAAAAAATGTCTGTTGATGATGAGGCGCACACTCGAAGTAGATTTATGGCCCCGATTTATTGATGAGCTGAATAGGACGTCTGGCAAATGAGCCGTGATTGAGAGCTGAATCGACTGATGGGGCCGGGGACGTGGACGTGAACAGGGGGACCCCCTGCCAGATTCCCAAACAATTGCCTTGATCCACGTGCACGTGTTCATACCTCGTCCTTGTATCTTGGCCCTTCTTGCATCCTGCCACTCGTCTGCAAACGGCACTAATGTCACGCTGATGAGTATTAATTGAGTAGCGCTTATACACACGCACACACCCGGCTTGTGGCACAGTAGCCAGTATCCATAGCCTCGGGCCATAAATCTAACACACACCCGATGCCCCTGCATCATTCCCATCCATGGACTCAGGCGGACTCATGGCAGAGGCGCCGCAGTCGCCAAAAACACTCTCATTTATTCACAGATGGCACACGGTCACATGTCGAAAGTTGCGCCTTTCGCCAACGTGCACTGAGCGAAAAGTGGAGCACAGCCGCAAATGAGAAGGACATAAAACGAGTTTTGCCTTGAATACACTTCGTTTAAAACCACGTATTTTCATTCCCCAAAATTCAGGGGCATACTTATAATGAGTTATCTCTTTGACTCTTGTGGACTTTATAATTTATCTACCTTAAAAATCTTGCGCCTTTTTAATTAGGCATTATCGACCCGACTTGTTCGATTGCTCATAATCAGTTAGTGAGCCACTCAGGTGAGCAATTCCAAAAGGGTTTATCATGCCAATGCGGTCATTTTCATACCATTTCTGATTAAAGAGAGTGTATATTTGTTTTTTACATGGCTCGTAGGCAATGTTTTATTGTTTTTGCAGAACCGAAATCTTTATCGTATTCGTGTAAATGGTTATCATCTGCGTTTGATATTCAATGATTTTGGCCCTTGTGATTTTGGTGCGTCATGTATCCGAAAACATGATTTATATTACTTTATATTACTTACTTATGATGGAAATATTAGAATAATTGCTAGACTTTTAAATATTTATGTACAAATATATTTATATGGATATATTCAATATTAATATGCACTAGATACCTATATATCATGAACTAATTCATAAGGTCTTACAAGAGTAAATGCTAATGATCATACTCCATACAACAGCCATTCCAAAGCAATTCATTATGGGAACTCAATCGGAAATCCTTGAAACTCCTGGATTTTCCCAGTGTATTTTCTTGGCTCGGTGCCTGGGGCAGATGGTTTCGTGACTTGGGCTGACCATGTTCCGCTTCTGAGCGGAGTGAGAGCGTCTGTGCATGTGAGCTGGCCATTGTCCTGGTGGTCCTGCCTCACGAAGTCCTTTGTGTGGCTGCCCCCATCCTCCCCAGTGCCGCACCGCACCACACATGTGGGGCTTTACGTTTCCCCCTGGCTTTTCCCACCACCCCCCTCCCACCCATTTGAAGGCAAACAATTAGTGCTCTGTTATCGTTGCGTGTGTGAGTTACTGTGTTTAAACAGTTGGCGTCAAAATTATAATTAAAACGTGCATCAAAGTCGTGAGCGGCAGCACAGCATGTCACAATTTGTTATTGTTGCAGCCGCCGGGCTTTTAGGAAATTTTGTGATTTATCGGCAAAGTTGGAAAAGCCTCCGCTCACCCCATCCCCCCTGCGCATTCCCCACTTGACAGCGCGTCCTTGCAGCTTAATTGAATTTTTATTGCCAAGTTTGCATAATGTGAGCCTCTCTGCGTGAGGGCTGCGACGTCCGGAGGATCTCGTGGATACGTAATCCTGCGGCATTACGCACACGCCGCGTCAGCACGAAATTTTCCCCAATGCAGTGACCCATTAAGCTGTGATAAGCAACTGCCACAACAGCAACTGCTGCTGCAACTGCAGCTGCAACTGCAGCTGCAACTGCAACTGCAGTGGCGACCGCAAAACAAAAAATATGAGGCAACGGTGGCAGTACGTGTAATAATCAACTAACGAACTAACCAACTATTTCGCTGCAGTTGGCCGTGATTTGGCGATAAGCTCGCCGTTCTGCGGCTACCCTTTCCTTTCCTTTCCTTCCCTTTCCGCCGCAGTGGGCATATTGGGCAGGCAATGGGCTTGCCACATGCCCAGCAATTTCGCGCATTGGATTAGATACGTTTAGCTTCACTTTTAGATATCTCTTCAATTCAGAATTTACCCAACAATAATGCTTGTGAGCTAATATTGTGCGATTTTGAGTGGCGTAGATTGTTCGTGAATACATTAAGCTTGTGTTTACGTATAAAAAAAGGTGAAGAGCTCGAGATAAGGACAAATATTCTTCCAATCTGGGAAAACAGAATCTCTGATGGCACACCACTCGAACTTGTGCATATTTTTCAATTTTCGATGAGGAGCCACTTCAGTTTGCATACTCAAGAGAGTGTCATCAGCATATCTTGCGAAAATCGCAGAGTAAATAAATTTGATGAAAGCGATTTCGACTTTGATCCAGTCCGAAATCGGCTTTTGTAGTGACTGGGGGTATGCAGCAGTCTGTCAGTCTGTCAGTCCATCAGTCCATCAGTCCCCAGTCCTTCAGTACTTGAGTTTGTCCCTCAGTTAGTCAACCCATCAGTCAGTTAAGTTCTGCCCTCAGGGCACTTGGCAAAAAACAGAGAAAAACAAATTCAAAAAAAAGTTGCATGCGTCAAGCTGATTTTTCATTCATTGCAGCCAGGGGCATTGTGTTTTCCAGCTGCCTTCCCCTCGACTTTTGACATGGACACGCGATTCAGGGCTCGCATGGCCTCCCGACTTTCATGTGTCAAAGTTCATTAGAAAACATCCAGCGCTTATATGCATTTTCATATACTTGTGTTTCATTCTATTTTGCACAACAAAAAACAGGGCGGCAGAATATAAATTGAATTGAAATTGCGCAATGAAAGGGCTCAGCAGCGAAGCTCAGTGGGCAAAGATTTCTGAATTGTGATTTGATTTATGAAAAAGGCACTTACTTTTGTTTTTCAGCAGCACACACACGTACATGCATACTCGTACATATCATAAACCTACATGTTTTTCCAATTGAGAGATTTATGGCAACGAGGTCAGTGTGGGCAGTTTGTCTGATGGAATACGTAATAGGTAGCTGCATAGATGGATGACTGTTTAAACTACCACGGATGTCAGAGATGATTGTCTACCATGATTGATTTCGCCTTTCACTGTTTAATCAAAAGGCCAAATTCAACAAATTAAAGCTCGTGCTTTTGTCTTTAAAAAAGTTGCTTTAAATCGAAGAAGGGGAACTATTTAAACGGCTTTTGATTCCGTCTTTTTATGTTTCAAAGCCACTTTGTATATCCACTTTACAAAATTCTTGTATTTCAGTCTATGAAATAGTGAATTTACTGCCTGCAAGTGTGAAGCTGAAGGAATTTATTGTTATGAATTATTGTGAATTATGAACTTATTGTTAATATCACGATTAAGCCTACCGATTACCTTCAAATTATCGCTTATCGCTGAAGTGATTTTCTATTAATAGAGCATTCTGCGAATATTTATTTGCACCAGCAAATGAATTACAGCGTCAGCATGGCAGTCGGAATCAGCCGAACTGAAGACTCTGCCACAGCATATGAGTTGGCCAACTGAACTGCCACTCACAGTTAAGATAAGCCCGAGCAGTCAATCATTTGTCAATAAGGCGGAGCGGCGGTGGGCTTGCTTAGCAAACATATTTTCAGTTAAAGTAACAGCTTATGCCACTCCAGTGGTCAATTGGGTATCTGAATGCGACCCCTCCTGGGCCGATTCCCCGGACTCCACTCCACGGCCGGGAACTGCTCGTGGAGGCTGTGCGTGCGTGCCTTTCCAGCTGAGTGATGAAAGCATTTGGGCTGGCTCCTGGCTCCTGGCTCCTGGCTCTGGTTGCGATACTGGCTGCCTTGCTAACCCACTGGCACATGTTCCCATTCCCCGCCAGACACAGCCTGCTGCTCCTGCTGCTCTTGGTGCTCGGAACACAGCTTTATTCGGCAAAGGACCACTTATGTGGCACGCAGAGGAAGTCCCCGCTCCGGCATTGGCATCCTTTGGCCTCCCCAAGTGCGACAGTATAGTATTAAGCGGGGTCAAGAATCGGGCTACCGAATGCCAGATACCTAGCAATGGTTAAGTAATATGAATCATTGCTCATTGATTCGACTTTCTTCACATATCTTTTCTTATTATGCAGCTTGTAAGTTTCTAGTTCACTTAATAATAATTTCGTTTACAATTAAATTGCACAAATTTATTGTAAGCCTAAAATCTTCAACTATTAGCCAATTGTGGCTTTTGGTCAACCGAAACTTTCTCGTTTATTGAGACCCAAAGAGCTTCTCTGCTAATGTTAGCAAATCGTCATTATGTGGACTGCCGTTCACCATGAGTGGAGTATTTACCTTTGACCCATTAAGGGCAAGACACCATTTCCAGCAGGGAACAAGCATACTCTCCGTATGCCTCGGAACAGCCCACATACGTATACGTGTATGTGCGGAACTTTAGCCAGAATCCCAGCCCCAGTCGAGCACACACATTTTTGCCTGGCTGCCGGCATATGATGCACCTGAGGCAGATACCTGGCGGACGAACTGCCACTCCCACTTACACCTCCCCTCCCCTTGCCACGCCCCCTCTGGGAACTATTTATAGAGCGGGCAGAGTGTCCTGGGCCATGTTAGCATGTGCCACGTCCATGTCCCCGTCCTCGCGGCAGTTGTTTGTTTAGCTGATTTATAGCCAGGCCTCGCCACAGGAATTTTGATGAAATGTTCATTTACCTACAATTTTCTTGGCATTAATAGCTTGTTTCAACAACCATCGGGATACCGAAAGTTTATTAATTTCGCTGAAATTATAACTATTTAATTATGTATGATTACAAGCACATATGTATATATGGTTCTCAAACCTAAACTTAAAGTATTTAAATGTGCTGGTCATATCAAAATGTGAAATATTCACTCTTAGAAAATAAAATATTATTCATAAATACCCATCTAGCATTCGTAATATTTATATTTCTTAGTCAGAGTTCTTGCCAATTAAAAATCAAATTTTCCTAATGATGCCTTGACTTAGACTTATCATTAAGTCCAGCTGAAATTCCGCAAAGCCCAGATCTTCTGCTCGAAAACAGCCATCCCAGTAGCTCGTCCTGTGGCAGGAAGGGAACTTCAGACATGTGACTGAGTTGCCAGTTGAAGCGAGAGTTGTCTCCATGACAATGTGTGTACGTTTGCCACATCCATACATACATACGTGTATGTGCACACTGTACATGCAGATATGGCCAGAGCTACAAGCATACACGTATGGAGTACACGGTCTATTTGTGCTCGGTGTGTGTTGGCCAACTTACACGTGTATGTGAGCCATGTTGGTGTGCATGTTTATGGCGCAAACTATTTGTCTGTTTATTTATTGATGCGTCTATTTATTTTTGTTTGTGAATGAAACAAGACGTTGGCGGAATTCAATTTTCAGTTTTGGGCTTTGCTAAATATGATTTGCTGTCTCTCGTTATTAAATAGTATTCCCTAATTGCTCTAGTGGTTCCTCTCCATCTGGATATCCTTTTTGGGGGAGGAAAGGCCAAATTGGGTTAACTCGAATTTCAGTTTAGTTTTCTTTTCCACTTTTCCAGGGATTTGCTATGTTAATGTTAGCTGCTTGGTACTTGATAACAATGTTGCTCCTTCTCCGGGTATAGTTATCAAGGCGTTGGTTGATTCTTCTTTTCAATGTGGCGCCTGCCAAAAATGTCTGTCGTCGACTGTGATGATTAAGAGCCAGGCCTTGGTACTGGGAAATATTCCATCATGGCCCAGCCTACGAAAACAAAGGAGAAGGACATTATATCGAGTTGACCCCCTTAGACGACTCCCCATGGGGGTCAATTTCCCTAGAAGATAATCTAGTTCTCACCAGATCCCAGGCTGGCTGCTTCCTCCTCCGGGAAAGTCGAACTCTCCGAATTTGCTTTTGCCCATTTGGCGACTTTCCTTTCGGCTGCTTCTACAAAATGTTTTACATATTTGCGCTTTTTGCATGTGCACACAAGAAAATTGTGTTGTCATACGAGGCAGGGAAGGGGATTTGGGGGAGTAAGCATACGTTCTTGGCATAATATGTAAATTTTCCAGCTGTACGTGGCTTACATTCTTATCACAATTTCCGAATAACTTGCCAAATGCCAAATGTTAAAATAAAACATCAAAAATGTCGGGAAGGCAATCCCAGATGCTAAGATGGAAAGAGGGGATAATAGCTAACTCCCTAAAAGGATTTATGTTTTAAGGTAGCATAAATTAGCTTATCGAGAGACTTTTTGTGACAGGTCCTGGGGAAAGTAAAATGAATTTCACCATAAACCGCCAGTAAAGCCAATCAATAAACCACTTGAATAGAATTTGCCGAACTCACTCTACAGGGTTGCCAGTCATTACTGTCCAGCGTAATCACATTATTTGTGCAGTGTAGTGCAGCATTTTGGGGGAATTCCCCTTGAACTTTTCGTGAATGTCACGAGCTGGCGTTGCGGTTCGCTCACCTCGACAGCCAGTTTCCCCCATTTCCCATTTCCCATTTCCCATCTCCCATCTCCCGTTTCCCAGTTTCCCAAGCCCCTCATGGTGCCATTACCACCCACTGAACACTGACAACCTTTCCCCCGCGTCAAATATTATTTTAGCCAAACCCCAGAAAGCGGCAAAGCGAGTGAGTGACAGGCAATAAAAAATGGGAGGCGACACTCGGCCAGGCCACTTCCGGCCGAGCCGGAAATGTTTCTGGACACCGAGAGGGGATTTTGGGGCGGCGACTGGGTTGTTGAATGGGTGGTGAATGGGTGGTGGGTGGTGGGTGGTGGTCGGGTGGACCGAAGGCCGTGCGCCGTGCGCTATGCAAATAATTTAATTAATATTTTATTCGGACACCCGGTCGGGCGGAAGAAAATTGGATTTTTATTTACATTTTTGCACTTACTTGAACCCGCCCGGGGATTCTGAATGGGCAAAGGCATTGAATGGGGTGCATGGAAGAAGTGCACAATAAAACCAGATGCGAACGTAAATTAAATGCCAACCTCTTCACATATCCGAGTACATACATACATATGTACATGCATGCATTCAGACGGATGCGTTGGCATTGGCCTGCAGTCAAAACTGAGAAAATATCGAAAAAAGCTCAGGCGCAATCAACTTACGCTTGTAAACAGTAAACAGTAAACAGTAAACAAATCGGGGCATACACGTATATATCAGCAGAGATAGCTCAGACAGTTAGTTGCTCGTAAATCGGTGGGGATTATGTGCGCTAATAAAAGTTTAAGACGCTCGAGAAAAATATGTATATGTATATGTGCAGAGCAGGCGTTTGAAATCGTTCGAAGATTACGCATACGCCCTGTGCGCCGAAGGTAATTACTGCGTACAGGGCGGAATAATGACGATGATTAATGGTTGAACTAACCGACTGAAAGGCGGTTCTCCTTTATGACTTTCGCCAATGTCTGTGTTGGCCAGCAAGGAAGTTGCACAATACCAACAATATTAATGGTTAGTTCTTTGAAATTCTCAGTACGGTATTAATAAATAATAAACTCTTGCAGGCATACGCTATCACCTGCTCTCAAAATATTTATCTTTCCGTAATTGGTATTTTGAATTCCCGGCGTGTCAGTCATAATTAAATTTGACTCTGCTATCTGTTAACTCTTTCCTCACAGCCGGGCTCTTTGTCGTGCGTTTGTCGTGCGTTTGTCGTGTTCGTCTGTATGCCTAGAAGTCATGTGTCTGTTGACACTTCTTGCCAAGGTCAGAGTCGAAATAATAATCATAAAAAATACCCGCACAAGAACATAAAAGGAGACGCTGAGCAAATTCCGGTGACAGTAGATTGCAATAAATAATAAATTATAGGAGTTAATGCGAGCAATGAGCGCGACGAGCGGCGGGTATACATCACATGGATGTGGCTATATACCATGGCAGTGTGTGCAATAAGGTTTCGCGTGATCCGCCACATTGTTGAAAATGCGGAGGGAAAAGCTGAGGAAAAGCGCACAGGTTCGCAGGTTGCTGCCACAAGCGTTGCCAGCACGCACGTCAGTCATGCCGCTACTTCCGAGTTGTTCCGAGTTTTCCCACCCAATGCTCGCTTTTCCCTCCTGCAAGTGGTAAGTGAAAAACCTCTTCTTCTCTCGTTGTTCAGCAACTTTTTGCCAGTTCTAAAGTGATTGAATTGAATTGGATTGGATAAAATTGCCCGGGCAAAAACTTCAAACTTACAATGATTGAAGAAACCGCCGTTGTCGACATTGTACTTGTTTTTGATTTTTCCCCATTTCCAGAAATGTTAAGCTAATCGCTGAGCGAGCCTTGTGCTAAGTTTTCCACACAGATTGAAATGGGACCTTCCAGGGCATTATGTAACATTGTCGGACTTCAAAGTTCGCTTGGAGTTTTAGCGGAAAACTTTGGCCGTAGGCGAGGATGCGGGCTTACGTGTGTAATGGATGCTGTTCAATATTCATGTTCCCCTCTTTCGGCAAATGCAAATCCCCATACTCCTTAAGCCCGGAAAAGTTTTATTGGGCCAGTAATCAGGGCTCTGGCGGTAGGGTTCTCAGTAGTTTAGGGCAACTTCTTCCAAGTTGGCAATGCTTGATAAGAAATTAATGCAGAACACTGAGTGAAATGGCAAGGAATGGGGAATTTCATCAGTTTCAGCAGTTTCATCAACAGTTTCAGATTTCGTTTTTAAAATGGATGCATAAATAATTAAACAATGCTTCACTCATTATTGGTTTGCACTACACCGTATTATATTTTATTGCGTCATTCCATATTATTACTTAATCATTTATTCATCGCCTAACAAAAAAGGGGTAAATAGTCGGAATTACCTGACATTAAAAATATATTGAAAAGCAAACATTCTGCAAATTAGATTTACATACACAAAGAGGCATAAGCTGCTGCAAGCGCATTTTGATTAAAATTTCAACATTTTCGCCGGGTATTTGTCCACCTGCAAGCGGCATATCAACTTGTCAAGCTGTCAATATTATTAACGCATTTTGCGGTGGCAGCGGAATAAATGACATTCTGAAACAGCTCAAAGCAAAGCCAGACACGGCGCACAGTGCGTATTAGTAATTATTAGCCATACAATCGGATGCATAAGTAAAAACACAAACACCGAGTAATCTGTCATACTTATACGTGTATGTGTGTGTTTAATTCATTCCTGCGAACGACCTACACAAATAAATTGTGTTTATTTACGCATAGCTGGATCTTAACCCCATCGCCCCATCACCCCTTCACCCCTTCACCCCTTCAATTCGCATAGACAACACAAAGATTCTTTGAATTTTTATTGATCAGCCTGCGATTAAGGGTTCCAGAAATTCCGGGTCAGGTGTCATTGGTCAGGCGCGAACCACCCACCCATCGGCAAATGGCCAGGTGTGGGAAAATAGAAGCTGAACGCCCTCTCTTATCAGCGATAAACACCATATGCCAGTGGGAAGTGGGAAATGGGAAATGGGAAATGGAAAATGGGAAATGGTGTATGCGCTGGCCACTTTTGCTGGAAAAACTCCCAGCTGGTCATTTCTGCACTTTCACGTCAGCATAATTAACAATATTTTACGGGCTGTACAATTGTGAATTGATACATACGTATGTATGTACAAGCTACAAATACACAGAGTGAAAATCAGAACAGCCATACGTAAATTTACTGGGTATTCTCCGAAGCTTTGGGAATTGTTCTATTCAGACTGGTAACCGAATATTATCCTAATATTCAAACAACCTTGATTTGAATGAAACAAATTGCTGATGGATTTTATACAAATACCGCCAGCTCGTTTCTTCTCAAATACTTTGGACTATATCTGCAAATTATCCAATAATAACACAGTGAAACAAAGTCGAAACCTTGCTTTTGTTCCGAAAAATATTGCTCATTAACTATTATATATACATACATATGTATGCATGTAAAAGTGCTTATATACTGACAGACTTCTTGCCAAAGATTTTGCTTTGGATTTTTGCGCTAGGAGTAATTTGCTTTATTTTTATGGTCGGATAATTTGCATTTTTAATGCCATTAAAAACTCATAATTGGAAAATAATGGGCCTGAAAGAGGCCGGGCCGAAGCAGAGTGGAAAATCGAAAGACGTGGGGGAAAAACTTTTTGAAAACTTGCACTAATTTCGTTACTCTCTCTTTCCTTTTATCTTTGCCCATTGCAGGGCGCGAAATGGAAAACTGAGAAGTGGAAGTGGAAGCGATTGTGAATCAAACAGGGCCTGAAGTAAGATGTCAGCAGCGTTAGTACACAAGACGACGGAAACTCAACTCGATCAGCCCCCGGAAGTGGGCGTGGCACAGTTGGCAACCATATCGTTGCTGCTGCAATACGACATAGACAACACACTGAATGCGCTCAAGGAGCACAAGAAGATGACGCTGGACGCTCGATTGGGCGGCGAGCTGCCCGCCGCAGTCAACAATAACCAGGACAAGGACATCAACCGGAATCTGTCGGAGCAGACCGAACTGGAGGAGGAGGACCTGGGTCTGAAGAGCAGAGAGAGCGCCTTTATGCCCCCCACTCCGCCGGCCACGCCCAACCTGCAGAGCACTGCCCAGAAGCGCTGGAGGATCCTGGCCAAGGTGCTGCGCAAGGACTCCGAGGAGACGGTGTCCTCCTCCAGCGATGAGTTCGCCGAGGAGCAAACTGCATCCGTGCGCCGCTTCAAGAGCTTCGATCTGCTCCGTCAGGACAGCTTCGAGGACCACGTGAGTCTGAAGTGCTTGGGCAAGACGGAGAACTGGTACAAGTACCGCATGCAGCTGGAGAACGAGTCGGAGTACTCGGTGAACATCCACCACATGGAGCGCCAGCTGACCGCCAGTGATCTGATGGGCTTCAATAACACGGGCAACATATGCGTTTGGCCCTCGGAGGAGGCTTTGACCGCGCTGGTTCTCTCGGAGGTGGCCTCATATCGAGGCAAGTGGATCCTGGAGCTCGGCGGCGGATTCACCTCGCTGGCTGGCCTCATGCTGGCCAAATATGCCACTCCGTATGCCGTTCACCTGACCGATGGCAATGAGATATCGGTGGAGAACGTGAGGAAAACCGTTTGCCTCAATGAGCTGAGCTGCTATACCAAGTGCTCGGTTCTAAAGTGGCAGGAGAAGTGTGCCCGATCCCAGGCGGAGCAGGGCAAGTTCGACTTCATCCTCTGCGCCGACTGCTTGTTCTTCGACGAGGCCCGATCCGCCCTGGTGGACACCATCTGGTACTATCTGGCGCCCGAGGGATCGGCCCTGATCATGGCTCCTCGTCGCGGGCGCACTCTGAGCGTTTTCCAGGACGAGTGTGTGGCCAGGGGCTTCCGCGTGGAGTTGGCCACGCGGTATAACGAGACCATCTGGCAGCGGCATCTCCAGCTGAAGGCCGACTCCGCCCTCTACGACGAGGACCTCCACTACCCTTTGCTCCTGCGGCTGTGCAAGAGCCACAGCTAGGAGAAAACCGAAGGGGTTAGGACTTAATGGGCAGCCACTTGGCTGCAGTAGGTGCAATTAAACTTAGTCAATGTTTTAGTTGATAGAAAGCAAATTCCAGTTTACACCTTAAACAAAGAAGAGGCCCACAGCGCGGAAGGAATTTTTCCCGCTGCTCTCCAAGGACAACAAGAAATTCCTCCCACACTGAATTAAAATGTAGCAAGTCAAACTCGTTAGACTGGTGCTGGAAACCCACGGAAAATGTATGGAAAAATATGGAAAATTATTAATGTATAGTGTTGAGTGAACACAATTACTTTCACGTACAACTCGGTGGACATTAAAATGTTATGCTATTCTGTTGGTTTTCCATTTGGCCAGGTAGGCCAATTTAATTTGTGTTTGCGAAAGTAAAGTAAATTAATCAACGTAAAACTGAATAATTCCTAATTACCGAAATTTGTTTTGTTAAGAGCTCCGTTTGTAATTCGCTCTTTTGAAAGTCCTCTTGGGACTTCTGCAACCATATCTAAAATACTCAAAGTGAATTTTAATGAATATATTGAATATATTTAAAGCACCAGTCTAGTGATCACCTTTAGCTCGTAGTTCACTGTTAAGTTGTGTAACTGTAACAAAAAATTCCTTTGATATGTTAATTTGATTTCCGCTTATTCCACAAGTTTTGTAACGTTTTTTTTACAAATACTCTCGTTATGTATATGTAGTTACCTCTATGTACGTTACACAGCCCACCACCCACCACCCACACACCCACACGCACACAAGTATTATTTAAATTTAAATAGCATACTTTTTGGCTGCTTTCGTAGAAGGGCAGAGAGGGCAGAGAGCACCCCAACTGGAAAAAGGAACGCGAAACATGGGTTTCCCGGAAACCGCACACAAAGCAGCAGCGCTCGACCAATTAATTAATAGTTAACTAAACTTAGTGTACTGTAATTACCTAGAGCATGTGCTAATGGTTATATGATGATGATGAGATAAATACAGTATCGAAATGCCACATATGCGCCCTGTTTTACTGCCTCGAAAGGGCCTGGCAATGGCACAGAGCAGTGATGTCAATGGTAATCGTCATGTGCAAACATATTTTCCGAGCTATAAGCTAGCTGTTCATTAAAACGCCGATGTGGGTTGGGATCGCGGCGGCCAGGAAACCGGCGGCAATCAGGCGCTTTTTTATTGCGATTGCAACAGTGGCTAGGCAATTACTTGGACTGTGTAGGGGTCCTCAAATTAGGAGACCGCGTCAGCAAAGGGGCACAATGGCGTAATGTTACCGACGGATGATACCCTGCAGGAAAGGGGTGAATTAGACACCCTGAGCGGAAAGCAGAATCATCTTAGATTAGTTGCTTCTAGCAGCTAATGTAGTTACATTAATAACTACATTTACAGGGCAACCTGAAGTTGATCAGGCCCAAGGAAACAAGGAACCCGAATTGGGTTGCGCGACAGCTGACAAAAAATCAAATGTAAAAATAAAAATAAATCTGATAAGCGGAAATTACAAAGTAAACTCAACAGCATGGCGAGCGCACACAAAGTTGCGTTTTAGCTCTGGACGTTGGTGTGAGTGCGAGTCCTTTTGTGCGTGTGTGGCAGTGTGTGTTCGTCATTAACGAGGTCATTGGTAAGTAAGCTTGTTTGATGTGCCCCAGACATGTAATCCGGGCAGCGGGGCAGCTCGGCAGCAGGACATGGGCGGGGAGGCCAAACAAAGGAAGTCGGACAGAAATCGGAAATCGGGCGACACCAGTGCTGCCAAAAAAGACAGTCCACAACATTGCGAAGAAATCAGAAGGGTGGCCAGCTTAAATGTTAAATATATTTGAGATTGGCTTGCAGAAGAGCCTTTACAGGCGTATAGAAGTACCCTATACGGCGCATTCCCTCAAGAAAACCAGAACAGTCAGTACTAACTTACTTTTAGGTATACATACGTGTATATACCAAACAGCTTTTCATAGCTCCTTGCTAGGAATTAACTGATAAGCGGCACGAGAAACGGTTTCCGGATAGAATGTCCCTTTCAGGAAGTGCAAATATACCCGAATAAGGTCAAAAGGGCAGCCCGTGTTCCTCAAGCCTCGAATGGCGTTGCGCATACGCCGCGTGTGTCACGCGCTGGCATGTAAAATTAAGCGGCCTGGGAGCTCCTCGTCCTGCCGGCTGAAGACTCCTAATGACATGAGCCCCATGCCCATGCCAAGCGAGTGCCAGAATGGATCTGAGAACGGGACTTGGACTCGGCGGCGGTATGCAAATCAGTTTACTGTGGCGACGGCAATGACAATGATGGCCGCCACTCAATTATGCGCCGCGCAGGAACGACTTTCGCTGCCTACTTTCAGGCGCACGATAAAAAACCAAAAACGAAAAGCCAAAAGCGAAAAGCGAAGAAACGTGTGAGGAAAAGGCTTTCGATTTTCGGATACCCATTTTCCCCAGGGGGTTGCAGATGAACTTATTTTACGGGAAACACATTTCAATTTGGGCCCCAAAATCCCTTTTCTGGTGCCCCTGTGAAATCCTTGCCCATGGGAAACACGTCAAGGGACTTAACGTGGCCAACAGGTGTTCCAATTGTTTGGGCTTCGTGTCGGTGGTATATTTAGATCGGAGAGTCTCATTAAATTTTTAATTAACGGAATTAGTGGAATGTGTGTCGCCAAGTGCGCACGAATGTCGAGAGATTCCGACTCCTGAGATGGACTCGAGGCATTCCGGGGGTTTTGGGGCGTTCCGTTTCATTATTAATATCCGGTAAGTATGCTCCTGTAATACCTCTTCGTGTTCCCTAGGGAAGCATGACGTTACAGGTGCCCAGGACCTTGTTATATGGGACCAAGCTGCTCTCGAAACCCTGGCCTTGATATCCTAAAAATAGACGTACTGGTTTTATGTCACATCGCATATATTCACCTCTCTAATTATAATTAATGATAATTATCATGCTAATGGGTGGACAGGGATCAAAGGTCCTACATATATTACAGGAAATTACCATGCGTGTCACTGGGTTAAAACCTTTTACGGAGCGGAAGCTATGGAAATTATGCCATATAAAGTGGTTGACCTTATCATGGGCTAAAGCTTAAGCGATAAGCAGCAAATTACCTCTAATAAAGATGTTTTTTCGGAGTTCAAGGAATTTTACGTAAAAGTTACCATAACAGTAAAACTTGAATGACATTTCAGCCACTTTATTGAGTAATAAATAAACTACTACTTTTAGGGCATATATAGATTTATATACAGAATCAATCTAAACCCTACTAAATACCGACCTAGATAGTCCAAAATAGATGGCTTTATAAGTTGGTGCTCCGTTCAATTGTCCAAAAGACATCAATTATGCAATGAGTGCCAACAATTAATTATATATTTTCATTATGCCACTCGTTGCGTACCACGGTTTTCATTTATTTCGTCGCATCTTTTGTGGCAGAGAAACTTTTTGTTCAAGCTTATAATTGACTGCGCTCGGCACAAAGTATCTGGCAAATTATTTATGAAACTGCTGCCTGGCCCGCTATAGAAACCTAATAACAATAATATTGCTGATTAAGCATTAATCAAAGTCGGCAGCTGGGCAAAGCAGCAACAAAGATGCCAAACTAAAGCCACGAGACAATGGGCCACTTTGGAAGTCGGAGAAAAGGGAAAGTGATGATCTCGGTTCAATGAAATTTATGGAACCCGGCCGCCGTAATTATGGAAAAAGCTTGGGCCAATATATTATGGATTTTAGATTTAGCCTTTTGGTAACAAAAGAAAGCACAGCAGCAAAACTGGCTGTTTGTCAACTGATAAGCGGCCGCTGATAAGGGAAAAGCCATTTCCACATTTTCCATCTCTCAGAGGAGAGAGCGCTAGCGAGCGAAAAGCTTTAGCGAAAGCTTTTCGTTTCGGCCTTGGCATTGGTTCGCCTTTCAGCTACGACTTCGGCTTCGTTTACGGCCAACAGCTGATCCGAGTTGGCCAGATGTTGGGCTGTCTTGGCCCGCTGATTCAGTTGTGCCGCACAGGTTCAAGCGAGCGGTTCGTGTGTCGTAACATTCGGAAAACACAACAACGGACTGCGGCTGCTGCTATCGGACTATTTATGATTTTTTGTGCTGTGACAAAAGCGATTTATTTGCGGACAAAAGTGTTTTTTTTCGAAATCAGCTGGTATTGTTCTGAGAGAGCCACCAAACAGTAAATAAAATAAAATAGAACAAAATACACGTTTACTACGGATAAATAAAGTATCTAAGCTCAAACATTTGGGTCCCCTGGCGGCAACACTTGCATTTTCCCTCACGACCAATCACCCAATAACTCCCGGCTGACACACATTTGATGAGAACAAACAGCAAACTTAGAAAAATCAACCGAAAATAATGTCAACGAAATCAATGGCGGCCCACGGCAGCTGCAACATGTTGCTGCTGTGTCTTCTGCTCCTGCTGCCGTCAGTCTCCCCCGTCCGCTTGCCCCGAAGCAGCAGCAACAATGCAACAGCAGCAGCCACAGCAGCAACCGCATCAACCGCAGCAGCCACAACTGCAGCAATCCGCAATGCCAATGCCAAGGCTGGTAGCAAATATGGTGAGTCCTATGAGCCGAAGAATACATTCAGACAGTCGCAGGGCCAGTGGAAGTTGCAGCTTCGAAAAGTGGTTGCAGGCATGTCAGGTACACAGGAAGAAAAGAGTGGCCCGCTACTCTTTCATTCTTGTAAAATACTAGTTTCTCATTTTAAAGGGTAAATGGCAATAAGGTATAATTTATAAATAAGTTGGATATATACGCAGCAGGAATTAGGAATTCCTTTGTTTTGTTTTACGAAATATCTCACTAATATTGATTGCAAACATGCGTCTGAGGTGAAAAGTTATATAAAAGCATAAGCATTTTTCCAAGTACTTCTTTTGAGTTGCAACTGGAACGCAATATTATTTAGCGTGCTGATTTTCTGTTTGCCTATGCTTGTCGAATGTTGGCTAATTGCACCTGGTCACGATCAAGCGCTTTTTTCCCTGAACCTAGTTAGGTTCCTTGTGGTATTTTCCCTACGCCTGCCCTTGGTGGCGAACGAAAGACTCAGACAACGAACTTGCCCGGCGGCCAGCCTTTTCTTCACCGTGTGCCAATCATGTGGGCACGCGGGAAATGTGTCGACATTTCCTTTCGGCCGCTAAATGAGGGCGGCTAGCACGCCCAGAACCGCAGAGCGGAAATTGCAAAGAGATTTTCAATGGAGAGCAAAAGTGTCATTAGGCGGTGTTGTCCCAGTATTGCCAGTAATTGTTGGCCACAAAACACACGTTTCGGCCGTTCTCTCTATAATCGAATTAGCTAAAGCGCTGCAATTACCCCACCATACGGTGACAGATCAAGATTGATCTGGCCAGATGATGATAGAAGGCAATTGCCCGACGATCTTTTATTACAGAACTTCCCGCTGGCTGTGGCCAATGGAAAATTAATGAATCTCTGGTCTGTTCTCTTCGACACTTCCACTTCCTGGCTTGCATAACACTGCAGTGACAACTTACGAAAATATGGCCTAGCCGAAAATTTGTGCACCGTCATAGATAGAATTCCCAAGATCGGAGAGTGCCATTAATCATTGCGATGCTGCAATTGAGTGTCTGTAGTGTCATTTCATCGTGGCATTTTTATTAATTTTTCGCTGGGTTTTGGCTCAGCAATGGCATCTAGCCATAGCCCCGATTTCAGAATTTGTGCCATCGCAGACTTTTCACTTTTCCATGTTCTCTGTGCGAAATTCGCCTAAAAATGCTGCCGCTACCATGCACAGCCACACACAAAATCGGTGTCAATGATTTCAACATGGGAAAAGCATGGAAAAGACAGCCACCCCAAGCTGCAGCAACTGCAGCAAGTGCAGCAACTGCAACATTGGCAACACAGCAACATTGGCAACACAGCAACATGGCCAAACACAAACAAGCTAGCTTCGGCAACTGGCATTTCTAATTGCAGATTATGCAAGGTTCTGGCTCAGAAGAAGTCACCGAGCTGGCGGGCTTGGGAAATCGCCTGGAAATCGGGGCTAAGTGGGCACGGAGAATTGAAAATTTACCAGGACTCGACGTTGTGATTAATGGATAATCAATCAGGGATTTATTGCTACACATCTCGAGGTAGCGTTTTTAAAAAGCAAAATGAATCTCTCAGTTTTCTAGATACTTGCGAACTAAATGCGTAAAATGCATTATTTTCTCAATTCTTAGATTGTATTGCTTACTTTTAATGCTGGGGTATCATTTGCGTTCGCATTAGAATGTGCAGCTCCAATACAATTCGGAATTTAATACTACATTCCAGCTTGTTTGGACAAAGCTCTTGGAGGCAATCCTCGCTCCCATTTGAAGCCCAAGTACCATGTTGCCCCATTCCTTTAGCCGCCCAGCATCATCATCATCATGGTCAGGTCTAGTTTTTATTCCGTCTTAACTGCCTGCCCCCCTTGGCTAATTCACGTCACACTTCGGGCCAGATCCTCCATCACTCGCAGCTGAAGTGGAAGTGCAGAGCTGGCTGGGAAGTGCAGAACTCCAGCTGGCAGCACACTTCAGATCTTCTTCTGCAGATCTGCCAGTGGGAACAAGCACTTAGTGGGTCCACAAAAAACCAACCGAATGAAACAGAACTAATCCAAAAGCGTGTCTGGAACTCAGGCGGCGGAAAACGAGTTCCTTGCCCCAAACCTATGCTCTTGCAGCAAAGTAACCATGGTTGCTGATTTGCATGCAAGACCAACAACTACCAACAGCCATTGCCACTGCCACTGCCACTGCCACTGCCACTGCCACTGCCACTGCCACTGCCACTGCTCTGCCACTGCCACTGCCACGAATCTTGGCTATAACCCCGTTTTCCCGTTGCTGCCCATGCTCATGCTTTTGTAACCTTCGATAGAGATACGCGGCGTTGCCGGTGAACCAAATTACAAATCGGTGAATCTGACCTGGGAAGTTGAATTCGTGCCGTCGGCCCATGACACAGATTCGAGCCCCAACTCCCATTCAAGCTCCAACTCCGGAGCGGACCAGGTGAACGCGACAAATATGAGCGGTGATGTGGAACCGCCCCGGGATCTGGCATTCCAGATATTCTACTGCGAGATGCAAAACTACGGCCCGCAGCGGTGTCGCGTCAAATTGGTGAATGGTACCACCGCCGAGGTGTCCCAGGAGGAGAATGAGAAGGCGACGGATCAGCAGGAGGAGCACGAACCCTCAGGGTAAGTGGTTCTGCCATTTAGGGAGTGCAAAACCTGAAAATTTAATTGGATTTACCTTTACGAGCAGTAGAAAATGAAAATGTATTCCCTTTTTAACTATCATTTGGGTATATATTAAAAACTAAATCAAATACTTTCGCATAAACTTAAACTAAATGAAATACAAGTAATATTCCTGATTCATATGCACAAGTGAAAATAGTTGTTTAATACTCTAATATTTGAAAGCTTAATACCATTCGCTCAATATTTACGTAGTTCCCAGGTGCACCACTTTGCTGCTGCTGTGGACAACTTGCGCATGGCCACCAAATACAGTTTCCACGTTCGCCCGGCGGCTCAAAAGCGCCCCCAGGCGGGCGGAACTCGCAGCTCCAATGCCCGTGCCGACTTCCATGATGAGAACGAGATCGAGAGTGGATCCGGACATCTGGCGGGACAGAGCATCGTCATACCCACCAAGGGCTGTAAGTGGTTTCCGAGTATTATTTAAGTCACGACCACCTTACGCAAATAGTAAGCCATTAACGAACTGAAAACATCGCTAGGATGGAAATTGTGTTCGTGTAAAGATGTAGTACTTATTTAAAATGCATGTACTTTCCCAAATTTACCAGTCACCGCACATGCCACCCAGTGTTTGCCACACGCCTCAGAGATCGAGGTTGAAACGGGTCCGTACTTCGGAGGACGCATCGTCGTGGATGGGGGAAACTGTGGGATCAAGGGCGATGCCAGTGATGCGGCGGACAAGTACACCATGAGGATCGATCACAAAGAGTGCGGGAGCTTGGTGAAGCCGGAGACCAGCACGGTGGAGACCTTCATCACGGTGCAGGAAAACCTTGGCATATTTACCCACAGCACAAGACGGTAAAACACATATAGACCAATTATTTATCGTCTGTAAATATAAGAGGCTTACAATTTGTAACACCCCCTTTCCAAATCCTAGCTTTGTAGTGGTCTGCAGCTACCATTCGGGCATACAGACGGTCCGCGCAAGCTTCACTGTACCCGGAAAGAACGGGGTGGCCGCCGCCTACGAGCCCAACGACGCCTTTCAGCCAGATGAGGATCAGCGCCTGGGCAGGGTACTCCGACAGATGCGCTTCGTCAACAAGACGGAGCTGGTGCTTCGCGAACCTGACTCCCAGTCCGATTCGGAGTCCGTGGAACAGGCTGCGGTGGTGGAGCAATCCCCGCCGCCCACCACCGAGCAGGCTGCTCAGCCCAGGGGTCAGGGCAGAGCTCTGAACCTCAACGAGGTCAACAGCGTACAGGCGGATGAGCCGGCGGAGGAGCATCACTTGGAGCCTGTGGTGGGCACCAAGTACGCCAAACTGGTTGTCGACCAGACCCACAGCTCCTGGATGCCGTTGGAGGTGGGCTCGCCACCAGGTGGCAGCGACGAGAATGAAGGTAAGTGGCCGTTCCAGCGACAATCGTGATTCCTAAATGCCCATAAATTAAAGAAAAAAACCAAAAAATATTCTAGATTTGATCCATAGGAATAACTTTCACTGTATTTCTTGTTCGATTAAGTCCTCAAATTGATGAACAGCACACATATTATTAAAACATAGATAAGGAAAATATTTCATTCGGTTTTTTCCACATCCTTTTTTCTTCCTGTGCAGCCATTCTGCGTTATATTGGCTCCCATCTGAGCAGCGTGCTGGTAACCGTCTCGCTATCTGTGATAATCATCAGCATTTGCATCGTTCTGCTGCAGCGCCAGCGGATCCGCTCGCCGCCCCGCAGCCCCTCCCCCTGCCTGGCCGCCCACCTGCCGCACAAGACGCTGCCGCGCGCTCTGCAGCAGCAGCAGTACCAGTGCACCTTGTAGGTGCCCCTGCCCCCTGCCCCCTGCCCACTGCCCACTGCCCCACCTCCCCGACTGCCCCGCCGCGTCCACCGACTTGCAGCTACTTAGCTATGCCCACTTGTCTTGCTGAATGTCAAAGTTTTGAGAGGATGAAAACTACATTTAGCTGAAGATGACTGCGCATAGCCACGCCCCCATCCCCGACCCGGGAAAAACGGTTTCCAACTCAAGCCCCATCGGCACCAGTGGGTTAAGCATCCTCCGATTTACATACATAGTTGTAAGTTCGACTTCGACTCTGGCCAAGCTTTAACTGCGATTGCGGGAAGGACGAGCGGGCATGGCACTTCTCATAGAGCGAGATTAGTCTGTAGACTCCTAGATGTAAGATTATGTAAATTATTTATGCGCAGAGAGAATATACATACTATAGCTACCTAATAAAGTATTTTATTATATTTGTACCGGACTAAACGGGGTTATAGAAGCCAACTTCAAAAGGGAAACCTGACCTAAAATTTCAACTAGATCTTAAAAAAGCAGAATCCAACCAGACACTGCGTTATAAAAAAAAGATGGTTAAGAGAAGATAGCAGTTAAGCGAAATAAATACAAATATGTAGCCCAGAATGATTTCCGTTAACGAATCTTTCCCAAGCGTTAGATTCAGAGTCTGCGGAAATGAAAGTCAGTCAATAGGTCGACTCCCGATTTAGAAGCACTCCTCCACGAAGTTCCCACTTCTGCCCAAATCTAGGTTCCCCCACTGCCATCATCATCAGACAACAATTTCGGAGAACGTTCTTACCGATTTCATCAAGGGTTACGAGTTACGAGTGTGTTGTGTTGTGTTGTGTGTCTGGGCTTCTGGTCGTAAAACAAAATTACGAAATTATGTTAAGATGTTGGCTCGTCAGTCGGCGATTTGCATGAAAGGGGCACACAAAGTTGTCAACTCCGCACGTTCTTCGTTCTCCACGTACCCGAAGTTCTCCACTTGGTTGGTCTTCAGCGGCTTCTCCGGCTTCTCCGGCTTCTCCGGCTTCTCCGGCTTCTGCGGCTCAAACGGAAGCCGGCAAATATAAAACATGTAACGAGGCGACCGACAAAAGACATTAACTGCAGTCGTGAGCGCGTCTCGTTATTGTTGCCAGTTGTTGCCCAACACGGAGGGGGGACTCCACTTCAGTGCAATACCAAGTTGAAGCCGGGTCCAGAAAGCAAAACCCCAAATCGGTGGGAGTAGGGAGTGGGGGGTGGGGGATGGGGGATGGGGACTTGCCAACTATGAGACTGCGGCGAAAGGCGTTCTTCAAACTTTCTGATTGAAGTGCCTGGACTTGGGGATCGCTGGATTTTGCATAGAAATGCCATTAGGTTCGGCTTTTCATCATCATCGCCATCAAATACAAAAGGTTTGTCTGGCCTTTTGTTTGCATTTTTAGAACACAAAAACCAAGTGAGCGTTAAGATCGCGCGCGCAAAAGCCGAAGAAACAAAATGGAAAACTACAAAATACTAGATAAACAAACTTTCTCATCTGCAAGCTAGAATGCACTGGGGAAAAAAGAACTTTAAAAAATTTTAAAAACATATGGAAATTAAATCTATTTATTTTTCATTTCTAATCTTATTGAGTAAATGGAGCTTCTTTTGTATTTCTAGTTCTTTATTAAGACACTTATTTAAGTTATTTCTTTTTGGTAGCAGGTGGTGGAGCGGGGTATAGTATAGTAGATCTTAGTAGCCCCTAAAATATTTATATTCTTGACTAGGATCACAGCCCAGTCGATCTGACCATGTCCGTCTCTCGTGGCATTCTCGGGAACTATAAGAGATAGAAAGCACAGAAGATGGCCACGCCCACTCTGACACCCACTGACTACGGGGTATCTGATAGTGTAGGTACTCGACATTCATTTTTTTAAGTGCTGCTTGAAGCTGAAAGAATCTGCGATAAGTCCAAGCGTTTGCCTTCACCTTCACCCATTTCAATGGGCCCGTGGTGCTGGAGCTGCACCACCGCAACCACCAGCGGCTGCTCAAATTTCACCCACAGTGGGGCCTGGCGTTTTGACGTTGATTAGCATGTGGCACACATAAATCTGTGGGATTGGGCTTCCGTTTCCCTTTTCGAACGCACTCTCCAGATCTCGAGATCTCAGATGGCGGCCGAGCATGACGTGGTGGTGCATTCACCAATTGAGGAGCCGCCGGGGAGTCGCGTGGAGTTGTGGAGCCGTGCATAATGAGGCCAACGATCTTGGCCAAGAAGCCAGCCGAACCAGTTAATGAGTCGCCGCTGTCTTGGATTAGAATGCGAGCAGCTGACGAAGACGAAAGTAAAACTGCCCCGAGAAAGTTTCCATTTATTGCCAAATATAGAGATCATTTTTCTTCTTTTATTTTTCTGGCCGGGATTTATAAACGTTCGAACGCAGCAGGGGATTGTTTTCTAGGGGTAATTACTGGGCCACCTCCTTCTCCAGCTTACGTGTAATTATCTGTGATCTGAACCCGATATTCGTGTCAGATCCCCAGATCTGCATTCTGCCGGCAAATTGCACCCAAATGCTAGTGCCCCCCCTTTTTGGCCCAAAACAACTAGCCAGCATCTGGGTTATCTTTTGGGCAATCGTGATCTGGCAGAACCACAAAATGGAACACTCGCCGAGCGGCTCATTGTTTTTAGCCATCATTTGTGTTGGGGTTTCTGTTTTGTTTCCGAACCCAGATTCTGGGCTAATGACAGTCGCACTCTTTAATGATTGTTATTATGAATTATGTGTGGTTTTCCGAGGGGAGCTGGCTGAAGGGGAGGCCAGAAATCGGTGTCAAATTGGGGAATTGTTTGCAGCTCAAAATGGGTGAGCTTTAACTTTTCGGTTATGAGGTTAAATACAGGGTTGGCCGGAGTTCGTCGACAGCTTTAATTTAATTTGGCATTTGGCAAACTATGGCAAGTTAAACATGAAATGTGTATTGCAATTCATCGATACCACCGCAATCTTTTGATAAATTACGTATATTTTATTAAAAGAATTCTCGGTCAAGCAATGTGTTAATAAGATAGGTATGGGAATTCTATTTGTACTTCTAAAAGCAGCTTAAGATTGAAATTGTAGTGAAAGTGCTATCAATACATGGACAATGAAAGATTTTAGGAACTCCCATGATATGCTATTTTATTACAAAGAACGTACTTCTCCTCAAGTGGTGTGTCATTTAAATGAACCTTCTGTTCATTTTCACTGGCAGTCAAATATAAATCGGTGATCAAAATGTTTTGGAATACAAATAGTTATTTTGGGATTTTTACTTCATTGATTTACGGAGCTGAAGGTGCAAATACTCTAGGTATCTATCCTAGTCTGAGTCCCTTGCATCTAATCATTTCGATGCCAGTTGCCAAGATTTTGGCAGAACAGGGACACAATGTGACGGTGTTTACCGTATTGGAGCCAACTATTATCCACAAGATTGGCATATCCATTGGCGTACATAAATAAATAAATAAATAAGAATATAAACCCAAGCCAAACAAAAGCATATACGCTCCAATCGGTTGATTTGCATTCCTAATATGTCAGGTCAAATGGACCAACGACCAACGAGTAAAGGAGCTGTATTTGAACAAAGACCATCATTTCGATTTGAATTCGAGCTATTTCATGAACTTGGTAATCGGTTGGATTCGCTAGAAAGGTTAATGCTCCGGTCGTTGTTCTTGCCCCCAGTCCAGCCAGCCAGATGCTAAACTCTCTGATGGGCAATACCCATGATAAAGTGGAGAAGGAGAAGGGCATGACATTCAGACAGCCACTTGTACGGAATATTTGTGTGCCAAATCGACCAGCGAAATAGCAAATAATACGAGTAAGTAGATTTCTATTTTAATACCTTGATTGGAGGCATTCAGATCAGGGAAAAGCCGGATCAGCTTCACAGGAACCTAGAGAAGTTCCTTAGCAATGCTACCCATGGAGTCTGGGTTCCAATGTTCTCAGGGAAGCCACATCAAGCCGGATGTTGTGAACCAGATACGGAGCGTTTTATCGAATCCCAAGCAGCGGGTCATTTGAAAATGGGAAGCTCGAGGCTCAGTACCACGGAAAGCCCATGGATTCGTTGCCGGCTCTTGGAGACCAGCGTGGCAAGGTGAAAATCGTCTTTGGTTTCACACACAAATATCTCACTTTGGAGGATATCCCATCAAACCCAAAATACCAAAACAACCCAAAAACAGAGTTCCCTTCCCTCAATCGATATCGCCCAGCGAGTGTCCGGGATTAGTTGATCTTCTGGGCGGAGTACGTTACTCGGCACCATGGAGGAGCACCTCCAGAGTCCCTTGGTGCACATCGATTTCATAGCCGCCATTAGCCTGGATAAACATGCTTTAATTGCGGCTTTTTTAGTTGGTCCTTGATTAATGTTAAGGAAAGTTGTTCAAAACATTGGCAAAAGGCCCACAAAAAGTTAAATACGGTTAGGAAGCAATGATTATTCCTTATAATATCGTTAGCTGTGGAAAAGTATTGCTTATTGATACACTGTTAAGTAATAGCATTAGTTCCAGATTTATCTATTAAATTATCTAAAAAATTATCTATATAAATTAATGACGAGAATAAGCTGGAGTTCGAGAAATGCAAGTTTCTTACAATCCCGGAATATCGTGCCTCTCCCAAAAATCAAAGGAGTTCAAGCGAATAAACTCCGAATGGTTATGGGATTGTGCAGAAACTACTGCTACTACTACTACTCAGCATCGAAATGCCCTTTTAATTCGAGAATGACAGGACCCGACTAAGTGGCAGTGAACCGTCATGGCCATAACCACTGCTCATTGACTATATAAAGTGTAACTACAGATGCTTCGAGCATAAGTTAGTGTAAATAAGAACCTGATGTTTGGTTAATTTTCTTTTCCATTTCCCGCCGAGATTCCCCTCACGCACCACGCGGGAGAACCGAAGTAGAATAACAAGTGGAAGTGCCATGCCCAGATCCAAAGGCCTGGACTATAGCCTGGTTATAGCCTTGCACTGCGAGAAACGGTGTGACACCTTTAAAAGCATTACGTACATTGTACAATATGAGTAAAAATACGAATAAAAATAGGGAAAATATAGACCACATTTCTATAAAAGTTGTAGGTTCAGAACATAATTTTACTAGAATACTTCCCAAGATCTTTCCGTGCACTTAGACATATGCACCTGCTGTTTTTGCCTGCCGCTGATTTGCTGCATCGCTGCATGCAAGTTATGTCTCTATCAGGTTTAGTATTTGTATCTGACGCCGCGGCGTGCAGAGTTCGCAGCCAACTTGATGCATGGACGCAGTTGAAGCGCTACGGTTGCCGCAGCAACTGCAAGTGCAAATACAAGTACATCTGCAACAGCAGCCTGCAACAGCAGCCTGCAACAGCAGCCTGCAACGTGCCACATGCGGAAACCACTTTGGCAGCGACCATTGCAACCGTAAGCAGCCCATTCCCAGCCCAATCCCAGCCCGAATAACATTCTCGGTGTCGCAATGCGTTGCACGCGCAACTTTGTCTCTTTTTATAGACCTAATAAACACCCTATAGAGCTGGCTATGATTGGTACCGAATGGAAAAGTACTTAAAGTGTATAAGTAACTAAGTATTTGAATTTTGTAGCTATTAAGTTATCTACTTTGAATGCAACTAATAGAAATAAACTCAAAATCAGAAACGCAATCAAACATAGGAGTATCACAAATTGTATAATTCAATAGTAGTATGCTGAAATTATTATTATGCACTGCAGGCCATTAGTTTAAATACCAGTTTCAAGTCGTGTTTCTTCTCCAGAACGCGTCGCTTTTGGCCATCTCGCATTTTAAGCACTTTTTTAGGTCTCTTCCTTCGGTTCGTCTCGTTTTGGCTGGCGGCATCCCAAGGCGGTCCACCGGGCCATCCCAGTTCACCACAACCCATCTTGGCCCATTCGCGGCCACGACCATGGCCAACCGATTCGCGAACCCAAGCTCAAGCTCAAGCTCAAGCTCAATCCCAATACCCATTTCCCGTTCCCCAGAATGGCCATTCCATTTCGGCTCGGAGCTCATAACTGTTCTTGACGCGCTTACCTTTGAAATTAGCTGGCCTGGCCAATTCCAGCGTGCGTTTTGGCCCATTCTGAGTGACAACGGCGGCGGTCACGGCCAGAAGAAACCAACCAGCCACGCCCCCTGCGCCCGCCCCCTGCTAATCAACTGCGTATTTCAATTTACCGTTGCCAAAAGCCAAAAAACATACATATACACTGAACGGAAAATGGGGGGAAATTGAGAATAAGCTATGGAATGGTACTTTTTATCTTTATATTGCATGCTTTAATTCTAACTTTGTGCCCCCTTTGCTAGTAATTTATATATTATATTATATTTATCACCATATTTAGCACCATTTGTGGAAAGTGTAGATACTTTTTTTGGCAGTGCTGTGGAGGCGGCAAGTGACTAAGCAGCAGGGGGTAACTTACGTTGACTGCGATTTTTATGCGACACCCGTTAGTTTCGGCATATTACGATATTGTAGTGTAGTGTAGGTTCTGCGGACCCAGTGCCTCCGGACTAGAGAGTTGTGCAGATGGTGGGAGATCTGCGTGCCATTTCGTGGCTATATTCCCTGAACCCTGAACCAGACTCCACTGCGCGTTAAGTAATTTTCCCATTGAATCTGCTCCAGATTCCCACACAATTGCTCCGCCACTTGGGCCTCCCTGTCCCGCGCACTCCTCTCCCTGATTTATTTATTTTGCCGGGTTTTGCTAATTTTTATTTGCTTGCAATTTCCAACTCTTTCTCGAAATAATGGCGAAAAAGCTGCTAAGAAAATAAACGGAATTGGGCGCAGGGCGAAAGTGTAGTAAGCCACCTTAAATGGGTTCGGGCCATTAAATCTGCGGCCCGATGAAACTCATTTGGGCCGCCTTGCTGCTTTCCTCACTCCACTAGTTGGATTTCTATGAAGCAGGCTGTGCTCGTACATATAGCCTAATGGGTCTCTGTGAGAGCCATCCAAAGATAATCGCCGAAAGCTGCACAATTAACATTGCCTGAGCTCGGGTAGATCAGATCCAAGAGGGCTGATTCCGATTTACTAAAATGTGACGGGAAGGAAATTCGGCATTCACAAGTCGAGTGAATTTCTAATAAAAAGCGCTTACGCGAACCCCACTTAAGAATTTCTCTTTTAAGACTTAAGTGCCTGAATATCATAATTGTCTTCATAACTACATTTTAATAACGAATTTATTGCGATACTCCTAATAGAAATTTAAATAGACAACCAAATATCTACTTAAGCAGAGTTCTTAAAGATTAAAAAATCTTTAAATAATCTTAAGACTTACGTATTTATTAAATTGCTATAGATGTTCAAACTTTGATCTATAAAATTTATAAAAAGGCACTTAAATCATGCTAATGAGACTCCCCACCGGTTTAGAGCTTTTTAAACGATCATATAATTTATTCCAATTCCGAACCCTTCTCTGCGAAGACCATTTGGTGTTTCCCACCAAGGAAGTCATCTTTTTTAGCACCAACACGAACTTGAGAACCACACCGTTTACAACTGCTATGTGAGCAAACTAATTCGAACTTTTCCCAAGCCGCGCTCTTCCCAGAATTTTCACTTTGCATTTCCGAACGCCCATCCCAAATCTCCCACTACCATTGCTCCATAGAGAAGGCCCATTTCACTATCAAATCTTTAGCCGTATCCCGCGTCGTCCGGTTTTCGAGAGCCATGACCCCAGAAAGCACTAAGATCTATAGAAATGAATGATATAGGGGCGGGGGAACGGAACAGAGACGTCAGTGGCAGCAGACAATGCCAACGTTTTACTAACTTAATTCTACAGCTCGCATTATTCAGGCCCCAACTACACCCGACATAATTATATGATTAATAAGCCCCATTGTGAGCCGTGAGTTGGTTGGATGAGCGTGAAAATGAAAGTGCTGTCGATGGATGGTTGGAGAACCATGTGTGCAGAGGGGGGATTGCTCCGCAGAGATGGCAGTGCAGTTTTCCGTTGCACTTTTCGATTTCGCACCGGTCCGCGGGCTCCGTTATTATATATCTAGTAGTATCTAGTGGTATGATACTATAGTAGTGTGGTGCGATATGGCCACCTCCAACGTACCCATTGTTTGCTTTTAATCTTCGACGTGCGAGCGCAGACAGGTGCACTTATTACAGCCGCTGCGAATCGGATCGCGATCGCTCATCGCTCATCTAGCGGATCGAAAGGCGTTCATGTAGACGCATGGAGGCTGACTTATGGCCAGCACTGTGCTGCCAAGCTCAATTCAAATCGAACGGTTTTTCGATTTTTCAGTTTTTCAGTTTTTCAGCTTTTGATTTCCCCCAATATCGTGAGACTTCAATATACGTGTAGTTACAAATTCACTGTCGTTCCTATACAACCTTAAATATTTTCAATTTCAGACATTTCTCTGCTGCATAGTGTACATTTGTTAAATTTTCGTGTGCGGAAAGTGCTAAAAGTCGGTGTCAGACGCGCTTTCGTTGGGCATTAATAACGGCAGTCAATAATAAATATACTCCAAGTGTCCCGAAGCTGGCACGCTCGCTTTGAATGTAATTAGGGTCACAAGTGATGGAGATGGCGATGGAGCCGGAGATGAGCCACCAACCATTAGTGCACAGCCACCGCGCCACTCTGGTGGATCGACTTTGGGCCAAAAAGCGACGCCAAATGGCTGCTGACAAATGCCAGAGCACAGTAGGCAGGCGAACAGAAAAACCTTTCTTAATAGTTTTGCCATGTTAAAACGGAACACTGAAAGAAATATTGAGATATATAGTGTCTCTCATAAGAAGAACTCCGTATAAATGAGCAGCTCTAATAAAAGCATGGTGATAATGTAATTAAAATAACAATAAAAGTAATGCCTATAGGACTCAACTTGAATCAACAATTTTGTACTCTCGCAGAAAAGCCTTTTTCCTTTTCCCGTGTATGCATGTACTGCAACAGCAACAGAAATTTGAAAAACCTAGCGTGGACCGTGAATTGGGTTAGAAGCATCGCATTGCATTGACACCGATCGAATTGAGCCATCGCGAATCTATGCCAGCCAACGCTGCGTATACGTATGCCGATGCAAACGAGAGTATCCATATCGATGACGTTCTGTCGGGTCGTTCTGTCCTCTCCTGGCCTATGCCGCTAATCACGATTACCGTGGATGATGAGCTGCTGACGATGGATGTGGTGGCCAATGTGGGTCACCTGGCTTGATGCTCAGCCATGGAAAGGTGTTTCTAGGCTGCTGTTAGCAAATAAATCTGGCGATTTGCCATTTGAAGTATGCGCTTGTGAGAGCGTTCACCGATTTCCAGAATCATTTCAATACTCAAACTCAAAGTACTCAAATTCTGCCACAGTCTCGTGCACCGAGTAATTACCACCAGAAGGCGTTATAAAGATAACCAGACGTCTGTCAAACGAGGGCCTCCAAATATAATTGTAAATACGTGTATAAGAGGGCATTTCACAACATATGTACATATATAAGTTGTATAAAGGGACTTTACATATTTTACAATTGCACACAATTTTCAAAAAAGGTTTGTGATTCGACTACTTTTTTGCCAATTTTTATTGAATTTCAAATTCAAACTTATTGAATTTATTAATTTCAAAATTCTACACTCGCACTTCAACTAGTAACTCCAGCTGAAAAACGGGTATCTGATAGTCGAGGAAATCGTTTAAGCCTAGGCAAAGTCAGTAAAGAGTAAGCTACACTCCATGTACTAGACTAGTTAAAGTTAATGTATTGCTAAATATGAATTAAAAGCAATATTTCATGCTTCGGTCTAATTTAAGTTCTAGATTCTCTGGTTTAGGAAAGAAAGATCGGATTACAAAGGGAAATAATTAGTGGTATACCTGATTACAGAACTGCTTCAATCGGGCAATTAGGCATGATAAATGATTTAGCTGTCAGTTACAGTCTCCGCCTGAAAGTAAATGGCTTAGTCCAGTTAGGGAAGTATGCTTAAATCGGAGTTGCTGCAAACCATAATTAAGAGCCATTTATAATAGTTAACCCCCTCCGTGGACAAGCCCGAGGAAACCCACAGCACAGTCCCCCTAAGTCGAAAGAAAAGTAAAAGCTAAAGGCAAATGAGAACTGGAAACTGTGAATTTCTCCACACTTAATATAATATATCAGTGGATCTATTAATACACGTATGTAATAATATGTACTCAGCCACCAACAACCATGGTTAACCAAATGAGACAAGCCATAAAACACAACTGCTACATAGGCAATGCAGATATTGTGGTTTACATTATAATTTCATCTGGGAGGCTGACATCCATGGGTTAGCGTTGAAAATGGGTTAGCTCTGCGCGCACCAGATGGATTATTTATACTTTAGGAGGCCCAGTTAGGAGAGTTAATTCCAGTGCAGCGCCAGTTTTATTATCCCCACCTGGCGGTTCCATCAAGCCTATTATTTTGTAAGTCAACTGCGGAGACTGGAGACGCTGAAGGATGAATTGATGTCAGGCGTCAGCTCAGAGAACTTGGATAATGTTGTTTAAGATGAAATTCCTAGCTCAGAGCATTGCGATTTTCCATAGTGAATGAGGCCTATCTTACTGTAATACTGTACATTTTGGTTGGGCAGTATCCATGCCTGGCTGTCTATCAGTGGTTTATCATAAAAATCTAAATATATTCAAGTGGCAAGTAAAGTATCTCATTTGGCGTGCAAGCCATTAATTCTAGCCTAGTTAGGCTAGACTTAGGCTTACTTCTTCTAAATAACAAAATGTGGTGGAATGTATTCCCAACATTACTAGTTTTAATTGTATGCAACTTCCACCACCAGAGCAGCGAGCATCCTCTTTCTCTACGTGTAGGCCTTGATAAATTGCTAACCAGGCGGTAATTGCTAATTATTAATAATTTAATAGTTGGAAAATAGGAGAGGCAGCCAGCCAGAGAGCGGGCTCTAATGATTGTCATTAAAGCCGGAGTGTAGCCACAGGGCCGAGGTGCCACAACATCCAACCGTTTAGTTAAGCAGCTGCAATACATTTTGGCCAGCAAGCAGAGGGAGAGGCAGATTGCTCTCCCAGATTGCTACGAAAACTTCCGCAAGCTTCGCATCCGCAAGTCCAAAGCTGCTTCGCACCCATGTTCCACGGCCCCACGGCCCCATGGAGCCAGGAAGTGGAAGTGACACATTCCGGCGAAGTCTGCCAGCCAGCCAGCCAGCCAGCCAGCCAGTCTGCATTGTTCTCAAATCCTTACTGACACACTGAAATTGTTTTGCCAACAATGTCGCTCGGTCTTGACGTGGTTTGTTGCTCATTTGTCGCCATCTGCCGCTGCTGCTGCCGCTGCCACTGCCACTGCCTTTGCATGTTCCCGCTGACTGATTGCAATCTCATTATGCTCCCCTGCAGTCGGACACGGGTTTCCTCTTGCCAAGTCGCAGCAAGCAGAGCAGAAAAGCCGCCTGGCACTCCGAATTATTCAGCAAAAATTGTCAGACAAGCGATTGCGGTTCTACATTGTTTTAGATTCTTAGACTCACTCGTTAAATCGTTAGGCATTCTTGGGATCCGGAGTGGTTCTGTTCTGCTTATGTGGGTTCCGATGGCAATCTCCAGATGCAGCCACTTGAGAATGTAATAACTCAATGAAAGCCCCTAGTTCGTTTACATTTTCTGAGCGTGTATATTATTCAATACATGTTCTACGTATAATCAGTAAATACAACATTTTGAGCGATTTTTCGAACTTTGTTTCAGCTTACTAAGGTATTGGCACATCTTTAAAAATTTAGCATAATCCATTTGAAGTCATCATCCAAACAAAGATCAAAACTGGGTCTATCTATTCGTATAACTTACACAAGCAGCTCTCAAAAAATTGCATGGTAAAATAAGTTTTAAACTAAATTGTGTATGATCTATGCCAGTAAAATACGCATGTTGTCTAGGCTTTTACAAAGAAGATTAAATCTAACGAGATATTTATGCTCAGAGGGGTTATAAGCAGATGATCGCTGAAGTTGTGCGAAATTAAAGAACACAACACTGTAGTTCAAATGATGTATGCGATCTATCAAATATGTGAGGTATTTTTGCTGGGATCAAAAAATAATTTCATTTATATTTTGATTTTTGACACCAACACTTGGGTTTTAAACTATTCGGACATACCGAAACCTCTTTGATAGACCGCACGATAGATAGATAGATAGATAGATAGAAGCAGATGCTTGGTAATATTACATACAATTGGCATATTGTCCATTCACAAATATACATACACATAAATAGTGCTCGGTAAATACAATCCATATACGATTACAAAGTCCATATGTAGTTAATTTTTGGTAACTGACCCACTGGCCCCGAAGATGCAAAGTAAAAGTGTCTAAAAGTGAATTAAAGCTAAAAGCGGCGGCGGGTATTGTTTCGATGTATCGATCAGGGATCCCCTCCAGAACTTGCACAGTGTCCCGGTCACTTGCATAGTCAACACTTGGGGGTGTTGGCCCCGCTGCTCACGCTGCTCGTCTCCAAGTGCTGCATGAGCAGCTGCTGGAGATCGGCTCGCAGGGCCCGCTCCTCGTTGATCTGCAGCTTGATCTGGGACATGTCATGCTGCATCTGGCGGATGGCGGTCCACAGTTGGCGCAAGGTGGGGGTCATGTCCTCGTTTTCAAGGCCTGCTTTGCGGTGTGTGTTTCGGTGGAAAAAAGAAAATCGAACAGAGAACAGAATATGTTAGTGTTGTGTGCGAGAGTTCGGATGTGGGATAAGGGTGGATTAATGGTAATGTACAAAGTATGGCTGTGTAGGGGTAGAAATATGTTTAGGCGCAAGTGAGAACTATGAGCTAATGCTAGGATAATATAATATATGAAGTACATATCTTAAGCGTCATATGTCTACGGAGCCATCGCACAGGTCTTCCAACTACTGGACATCAATCTATGGACTAATCTACAAGTTTAGGGGTATATTTAAGATATCGCTATGTTCATTAACAAAAAAGCTCACAACCACATAGACAAACAAGGGGAGATTCGTCTTGTAAAGAATTTTATTCATGGTTCGATTGGATTCGTTGAGTTATCCCTCTTTCGCGTCGACAAATATTACTCAATAAACTCAATTACAGTACAAACGTATAAACTGGTTAATAGTAGAGTATATATTAGCTAATTTGGTTGTTTCACAAAACACTTACAAAATAAGTTCGTTTATCCATCGATCAATAATGCACAACAGTTGGTTACTTTGATTTAGTTGCTGATTCTAGCTACGTGTATGACTAACATTTAAAGCGCACTCTTTGATTACACATTGCACACTCTTTGATTTAATTGCTTGCTAGGCAGGTAACGGACATCGAATACAAAACTCACTAGGGCAAAGTCCTCCAAGAAGACAGATGCATTAGAAAGTACGAGTATATCTAGTAGATAGCTTGGACTATGGCAATTGGGCAATTCCTATGGCAAAATTGTGGTCCGCCACGTAAAAATATAACTTGTTAAGGCGTGGACGGAAATTTAAGAGCTGCCTTAAGTTTAAGATGAACTAAATTCTAAAAAATTCAAAACGGAACCAGGAGTGGCACTCAGTGGCAAGCATCATCTTCTAAAGTAGTCTCTTCTTCGCCAAGTCTTTTCACAGATTACATATTGATAATATGCTAAGTTAGGTGTAAATCAATATAATATATAAGCTAAGCACAAACTCTAGTTACAGTCTAGGTGCCGTGAAATTAAGTTGGCCGCCTGAAGTGCATTGCATATAACTTCGGGCAGTTGGACGAATTTCACAGCAGACACATCAAGGCGCAGCTTAAGGCTAAGACAATCAAAGCGAGCACAAGTTAATCGCTGGAACCATTCGCTTACAGCTTCACTGGTTCACTAGTTCGCTGGTCTAGAATCTAAGGCATTGGCATTGTGGCATTGGAAGCTTTGCGCAGCCAGTAAATCAACTAAAAATCAATAAAGATTCGCACACGGAGCGCATTCAAAGCAAAGCATCTGTATCTGGAGTTGGAGCGGCGGAATGCGATATGCGGATGCGATGCGGATGACTGATGAAGGCGTGTTGATGCCCCAAGCCCAGACTCAAACATGGTTGATCTTGCGCCACTGCTTCATCACAAAATTACCGCAACACCAGCTGCCCGACTGCCGTTTGCTGCCGTCGACATTAAGTTCTAAGTTCGCCGTGGGCCCGGCTCCATTGCCCCTCAGCAGTTCCCGCTCCACATCGCTGTCATCGGATCTTTCTCCACCGGCCAGTTGAGGAGTGCTCCTCTGGAGCGTACTGGTCCGCAAGGCTCCGCCGCAATTCATCAAATAGCCCGCTCCATACCCGGCATAGCGGTGCGAAGTGGAGGTCTCAAAGGAGCGGTTCAGCCGGCGATCGTAGAGTCCTGGGTGTCCAGACGTATTCGGCTTCACTATAGTGGTGGCTGTGGCGATTCCCGGGGATCTCTGATACGACTGCTGGGCCACCAACTTGGGTGCGGGCTTGTTTTTCCTCGGCAGCAGTGGTGATGTGCACACATTGTCGTAGCCAGAACCAAAGCCACTTTTAAGGCGATTCAGGGATTTTCTGGTAGCCCTCTCCTCGGATAGGGCTCTTTGGTAGTCCTTGATGGAGGGCGATCCTCCTGCAGCTCCGGACAAGGAGTATCGTTGAGCAGGTGTCGCATTCAGCGAGGAAGACACCGAACTGGAGTAAAGGTTAAAGTTGTTGGGACTGGCCTCGCGCCAAATAAAGGAGGAGTTCAAACTGCCGGCGGAGTGCTGACGACCTGGTTGCTGCTGGGCAAGATGTTGCTGCTGCAAGTGGTGCAGATGCTGCGGCTGCTGCTGCTGCTGCTGCGGGTGGTGGTGCTGATTGAGGTAGGCTGAGTTGCCGACATGGGCTATGAAAGGCAGCTGTGGATTGGAGGTCGAGAAGGTTTTGCTCGTTTTCAGCTTGCCACCGCGGATGGGCAGACACGGAGTCCAGGGTTGCAAGGCTACAGATCGGTTTGGATCAGGTCGGATTGGAATAAAGAGAGAGAGAAAAATGAAGAGATTTGAAGAAACGGAAAAACGAAATACCAACAACGACAACGACAACGACAACAGGTGAGACCAAGGAGAACCAAAAACCCAAACAAAAAAGCAGGGATCACTCCGCCAAAAAGGAAACAACCACAATAACCAAATGTGAAGAGGGTGAATCAAGCAGGAATATGGAGAGACTGATAAAGTTTTCCTACAAGGATGAGTACGACACCAAGGGGAGAAAGCAAAGCGCCCACATGATAAGACAAATATAGTTATAGTACCAGTACCATTTGCAGGGGACCACAATAATACCACTGGCAGTTAATTAAGGACTGTGGGATGAGTGTGCAAAATGGTTAGCAAAAACCAAAACCAAAAATCCAACAAACGTGTATATACAGAATGTGCAGCTTAATGTTAATGGTAACAACTTAGGATGAAATGAGGATGAATCGAGCCTAGGAATGGGAGTGGGAACAAACGGCGGTAAGAATAAATTAAACTAAGGTTTACATGGGTAATGGGATAACAAAAACAATGTTTATTTAAAGTAAGAAACAACGTAATTCGAATTCAACGGTCGTCAATACAAATAATAGCTAAAGAGATACAGAATAGTTGACTTCATTAAAAGCAATAAACTTTGGATTCCTTTGCTCGCTGCTTAGCACCAATTGCAGAGTTTGTTGATCTTAAAACGAAATCAGCTGCCAATGGTACAACCAAAAATCAATCGTTTCTCTTAAACATAATTTGGTAACTGGTTAACAATTTGTAGCTTAAAGTTAATGGTTCAATTAAGCCTAATACAATATTCTTGGTTAAATTTGGAAAATTCTCCTTGCTTTAGTGCAACGCCTTGTGAAAAGTGAATAAAACCATAAAACTATAGAGCAACCAAACCAACAAAATGATGAGTGGTTGCCGAACTCTTAAGTGAGTCAGTGTTTTGTGTGAGGATTTTACAGCTGTGATTTGTGTGAGTGTGTAAATAAGCAACTTAACTAACAGTTTGTAAGTTTTGTTCTTTTTTTGTTGCAAATGATAAACAAACTTGGTTTGGGAGCACTTAGAAGTCCTTACAGCTAGATGAAGCACATCTGGGATGGCCTGCGCCACTTACCCGAGTGGATGGTGTTCCTGGCATTGTTCTGGTAGGCGGCACAGTAGCCCTCGAACACCCGAAGCACCAGAGCGTCCTCCTCGTAGGTGGGCTGGTTCTTCCTACCGCTGCAGTAGCTGGCCAGGGCATTGCTGGAGCTGCTGCCGCCGCCACCGCTGCCACTTCCCGATCCGCTGGTGGCATTCAACAAACTGGGGCGCAACGGCGGCGTGGGTCGCAGGCAGCTGATGGTCCAATTAGCTGGGGATGCAAAAGATTGATGCTTAGTTTGAATATTAAAAAAGAGTAAAGCCATGCAGGGCTTGGGCTTGGTAAGTAGAAAACAAGGAGTATGTCCAAGGAGTATGTTCTCAATTTCTCACCCTTTGTGCTTCCTTTCCTTGCGCTTGGCACCCCCATTCCCACCGCTGCCGCCGCTGCTGCTGCCGCTGCCTGAATTGCTGGACTGGCGTCCATGGATGACGCCTGGATTGGAGCTGCTGTCTTGCTGTTTGGTGTCTGGGCTGAACTTGATCTGGGGCCGGCTGCCCCCAGATGACTTGGCAGACTTGGTGGTTGTGGTGGATGCAGATGATGTGGTGGAGGCTGAGTGGGCGTGTACTGATTGTAGCTGAGGTGGTGGTTGAACGACTGGCTCCGTTTGTGATGCGACATCGAGTTGGTGGCCGGCGACCCCTGGTGGCTGTTGCTCCCTCCGCTGCTGCTGCCGGGCGGGATGCTGCTGGGCGTGGCTGGCGGACGGCCGCCGGGTGGCAGGAGGATGTGGCTTGATGGCGGCGACATCTGCAATGCAAGAGATGATGCGCCCTGGTTAACACTGTTTATGTTTTTCTAGTTTGATCTTAGCGCATAAAATATTGTAAGTTAGTTTTAATCAAAGACTGTCTATGTGAACCGCCGCCAACAGGATCAGCGGTGCAATAGCAACAAGAAAACGTACAACAGCAGGTGAATCCTTCAGGCAAATACTGCAGCCAGCTAAGCGCAGCAAGCAAATCGAATCGAATGCGTTTGATTGGTTTTTGATTGGATTTGATTTTCATTCTCATTTCGAATTTTTGTGTTGTCGAGCGTTAGATAGATGTTTTGTAATTCGTTTAGCTTTACGACGAATGATATTTCAAACCACAGTGAAGGGAGAAAAATTTGAACTACTGTTCATTGAATGCCATTTGATCAAAATCAGAAATCATTATTAGGTATTACTTGCTATCAAACATCCTATGCTTTGGCATGGTTTCTATCCATGTTCAATAAATAGGTAGATTTGAACCTAATAACCTTTTTAATGTACATTTGAGTCGAGATAGCAATGCTTAAGAATGAAAGATAGATATTTAAAAACTAATATTTGTTGTTTTATTACCAATTCTTTTGAAATTTGGGCAAACAAAGAACTCGCACTGGGTTAGTCAAAGGATGTGCTGATGAGGAAGCAATGTGTGATAACTTTTTGGACGTGCTGCATTTGGCCAAATGGTTGCTGGTAGAGCATTAGGGATTTGAATTTGGTGAACTTGAGAGCAAAACGAATTTACAAAACAATCAAACGGAACACGTGCACGAAACAAACGCCGCCAGCCAGGAAAACCGGATACCATTCGACAGGAATCCGTAAATTCCTGGCTGGCGATCCGTTTCGGATTGCTTGCCTTCTTCGGCGCCGGAAGCAATGTGGCCAGTACATATGGGACAGTCGAGCGAGGAAGAGTCGTGGGTGGGGGCAATCATGCCCTCGTCCTCACTGCACAGTGGACAACTGGAGGATGATGTGGTGGTCGTCGTGTTGGTGGTGCTGGTGACACTGCCGTTGTAATAATCCGCACAGTTTTGGCATACCGAGCAGTACAGTGCGCCCTCGCTGTAACCGCTGGCTCCCAAGGAACAGAAGCAGCTCGAGCACACTGATCCCGAATCTTTTGAGTCCTTGGAGGGCAAGCTCTTATTGTAGGCATGGGCTATGCCACGCACCACCTCCGGTGGCAGGCGCTCTTTCTTCCACCAGTGCGCATACATGCCCGAGCGAAAGGTGGCCTGCGGTTCCAACTGATCCGCGGAACTCGAACTAAATAAGATATTGTTGGGTGGGATATTCCTGTTAGTCTCATCCATGCTCGAGCTGGAGGGCAGAAAAATACTCCTCGTGTTCACTTGCACTTGCGCAGAGCTAATGCAAGTAGGTTCCTCCTTGCGGTTGGTAGGCGTAGTGGGCTCATCTGATAGTTGAGGCTGCTCCTCTGATAGATCAACAACATCCTGAGTAGCCTCCGGAGTAAGAAACTTCTCCCTGAACATTCCGCACACATTGAACCTCTCTGGCTCCACATTATCCAACATATCGTGGCCAGCGGCCTCCATGGGAAAATATGATTCCGCGTTGGGCGGATCCGGTGAAGTAATTGTGCAACTGCCAGCCAATCCGCTGTCACTCGATCGTGGACTGGGACACTGGGAGTTTTCGCAGCAGCGGCATTTGGTATCTAAGTGTAGATCCGGATCTCTGCGTGGCGGTGGTGGAGGGGGCGGTCGATTGGACATCTGCAGGAACTGATAGCTGATGCAGCGTCTAATGGAATCCCTGCTTCTCTCTGGCGGGGTGTTGCGCTTTTTTGAGGAGGCGTCGATGCAGAGCTCGGTGGTGGAACTACTTCTTGTGGCAAGATTTGGATCTGTCCTTGGATTTCCTGTCGACGGACTGTCGCTTTTGTGGGAAACCCGCTTATCCGAGTTAAGATTGTGGCTCGGGAAAGGCGTAAGATCCCGATGGAGCTTCATAGGATTTTCTAAGATCTTGTCGTAGTTGTAAAGTAGTTCTGCTTGCAGTTTATCAGGAGCGGATAGACAGGCGGCGGGTAGATCAATGGAACTGGAGTGCAACTCCTCATCCTGCATCGCATCCACACTCTGATTCTGCATTTCCTGGCGATCTCGCCACGTTGGTACATACACCTCTGTATTCTTGCTATGATTAAAGCGATTGCCCACAAATATGGTTGGCATGCTGTGCCGTTCTGTCGGTGAAGCTGGCAGGGGAGTGGGTGGCTCTTGGACTTTTGACTCCCTGCTGAGATCATCAGGCATACTGGCCAGATTCTCGCAGGCGGTGAATGCACCGCCCAGTCTAGCTGCAAAAATGGAACTGGCATCGGAACTTTGTTGTTGCAGGGAGAACGATGGCTTGACCTTTAGAATGGGCTCTTCCTCAACACAGCTTGTGATGCTGCCACCGACACCTAGCTCCAAAGTTGCCGTGGATGTGTGCACACTGGAATTTCGAGCCGTGGAGTTCCGGACCAAAGCTCTTAATGCTCTGGATCCTATAACAAGAGACTCCTTTTTTAACTCGTTGAGCTCTAGAACTTGGTCCGCGTCTGCGGAATCCAATTTAATAAGGTTAATAGAGGAACAGTGCCTCCTGGCACCCGTGCCGTGGTCCACAAAAGTGCCTGTGGAATTGCACAGGGAATCATTGCGCTTGTTTTGGTAAAACTGCACATATTCAAACGGATCCGAGTCGCAGGAATGCACAAAATCATCTTCAAAGTCATCGTCATAGCTCTCCGAGTCCGTTGGGAGTTCAATTGCATCCTGTCGTTCCAACTCGGACTGCCCCGAATCCTGGTTGGCATTGAGATCTTTTAACTTTGCAGATGCCTTATGACAACGTTTTTTGCGCAACGCAATCCTCTTGAGATCGATGCTCTGGCGAGCCTGCGGATACAGAAGCATCTTTACGATAGCACCCCTCAGTCCTCCGCCTTTGACAAGCCTGGCAAAGTGAGCACTTAGATTGGCGTACGGAGCTGTCGCTGGGTAGTTGCTTGGGGGGAGAGTCACACGGAGGGGTCGCACATGGCACGGGGGGCTGGTGTAATAGGCACATAGCGAGAATCGCGTGCAGTAGCCCCGTGAATCCAAATGTTGACTCAGCTGCTCACGGTTTAAAGTGTCACCAAAACGAAACGATAATAAAGGTGAATATAGAAAAATTACACTACTTACATGAGCGGCATTTAGGTGTCCTAGCGAGGAGTTGCTCAAGTTGCTCAATTGCCGTTTGATGCCCATTGGCAAGCTGGGATTGTTGGCACTAAGCAGCTCCACCCACTTGTTGGCCTCATTCGGACCCTGGCAAACTGCTACAATGCGATCAATCAGGGGACTGCTTATCTCAAATGCGTTCTTAAGGGCATCCGTGTCCTCCAGTCGATTCACTATGATCCCAGTTAAGGGTAGCTTGCCCTGCGTGCAAAAACAGATTACAAACCGATTCAGCATGTTGTGCTAATTTCTCCCACCTCATAGATGAATGCACTCATGCGCTGACTAACGCTAAGAAAAAGCAATGTTTGTGGGAAGAGCACAAAGTAGCGGTCGCGGTGATCAGCTCCAACTGCAACGCTGCCCATGTGGATGATGTCTCCAAGAGTGCTCAACTCTTGGCCCTGCCATCCACGCACTGGCCCCGTGAGCACTTGCAGCTCCAGCTCTTTTTGGCGACGGGTGGCCGAGCAGGTGGCAGCTATGTCTTTGTACACGGCAACACTCCGCTGGGTGTCGCCGCGATCCGGATGACTGCTCTCCATATGTCGCTCCAGCTCCTGCAGCATGGCCGAGTACTTGTCCAGTCGCCGAAAGGGCTTCGATAGACCTGTCGTGAGCACAAGTAATCCAGGAGTGGCTGCACCTTGTCGTTCCATATACTTTTCCAGATCGTCCCTTTCAAGAATGGAAACCATTTATATTTAATAACAAATTAACAGCACAATATGGAATGGGAGAGCATACTTGTACTTATCCAGTATGACTATGGCCTTCGGATGGGCTGCACAGTAGGCCTGGTGAACTTTCTTCATCAAGGGGGCGCTGGTGAGAAATAGTTTTCCCACTCGATCGTTACACTCCTCGATCTGGATGAGCAAATCCTCATGCGTTCGGACAATTTCCACGAAGTTACACATCAGCTGGGCGTACTCATCCTGACTGAGTCTGTAGGATTTAAAATTCCACTAAAATATTTAAATTAAATATCAGTGAATAGGAAACATACATCTGCGTCTGCTGCATAGGCTCCAGGAAATTCTCGAGCAGACCCTGCAGCTCGGCCACATGGGCTCGCTCCGAGTCAAGCAGATCCTTAAGCACCACAGACCGATACTCCTGGATCTCCTCCGGCGGCCTTATGGTCTCCGTCAGAGGCAGCTGCACCTTGCACTCATTGACGTAGTTGCTGGGAAACCAGCCAGTCTTATCGTTCAGCGTTCCCTCCCACCAGCCACCATCCTCTCGCTGGGTTACCGTGATGACATCGCCCTTCTGGAAGCACAACTCGTCGTTGTTGCTGCCCATGAAGGAGTACTCCGCCTGCACAACCAGTGGCTGATCCATTGTCCGATTGTTCAGGGCTGATCCGAGTCCGCACTAGATTGATTTAACTGAAACGAGCCGATGAGTATTGAACTTGAAACATCAGCTAGGCAATTTGCTCAATGAAATAGCAAACGTGTATGTGAGCATATCTCTCGTTATATACAGCACCTACGCATTATTGCAGCGATGAGCTACATCATCGTCGATCGCTCGGAATTCCTCAGCTTTTTGGCATTAGCCAAGCAATAATTATGGCCCCGAAGAAGAAAACATTTTGAAAACATCTGTCGAGAAACGCGTGCGCAAGTTTCTTGACACTTTTCCGGCGACTCCCCTCCGGGTTTTCTTTCCTTGTTTACTGTAAGTGTCTGGAAAACTCGTGCGCTACTCGATGGCCAAGGTCACACAAGCTGCGAGGATCCATTAAAAAATTGGGGAAAAATCACTCGCGTATTGCGAAAGAACAACTTTTCGGGCCATAAAAACAATTTGAATAGCCGGACAGGCGAACATATAAATCATAACCAACGGCCACGTCGCGTTTATAAATATTTACGACCTTTTTTATATGGTTTGTTCGAACAACTCTTTAAGAGATCAACATTTGATTTAATCGTTGAACACATTCGTTGACGGAAATGGGATGGGCACTTTGGATTCTGAAAGCAAGTGCACTAGATCCAACAGTGCATGTGAAAAGAAGCAGAATTGCACAAATTTTTTGGAGACCTCAACATTCCAAAGCTAAGTCCAAAGAGTCTTTTGTATGAGTGACACCATGCAAATGGAATGTTATAAAAATGGGATATAGTTTATGGATTTCATCCTAAAGACTAAAAACACCTTTGCTATTACTTAAAATTGGCAGCACACTTCGCCATTATTGTTGTAAGAATTTCTGTTTGTGCAAAAATTAAATTCTGGACCGAAGAAGTCAAAAGAACTGATCTAGTTTCTAGACCCCGTATATATATATATAAATAGAGTGATCACATTGTTGCGCTATCGCCGCAATGAGTAAACGCAAAAATATGAATAACTTGGTTTGTTTTGCCCAAATATTTTTTCTGAATGCTAAAAATAAAAAACCGAAGAAAATATACATATTGGCCGATCGCAAGGCCTATATGGCCAACTGAAACGTTTAGTTTTTTGCGTATTTTTACAGCTCTGAAGAGATGGTCAAGATGTATATGATGACTTCCCCGGGAATTCTGACCGAGAACGTTTCCCTAAGGCAAGGTCACGTTTTGGATGCACACACGCATGAAAGTGTCTTAAAATGTCGCTTTTTCGCCACTTGGCACTCGAATACATATACCCGCTAGTCTGTTGTATAGATGGGTGATATATACTTTTTTGACAATAAATTGTGGTACGAAAATTTGCCGTTTTTCGCCGTTTTTGCTGCTCTCAGACGTTGCACCGCACGCGTTCATTGCTTCAGCGAAACTGGCGAGAAAAGCGGAAAATACCGAAAAGCTGGCGACATATGGCAGCCGAATTTTCCACGGCAACCGAAAGTGCCACTCTCCCAGTCATTTTCTGAGAGTGCCATCGGATCGTAGGAGAGTTGAATATATTTTCACATGTACGCGAGCGTTTTCGACCGGACACATCGCATATTTTCACGGAAAATCAACAGAGATGTGACAAAAAATATAAATCCGGGGACAACCTTTTCATCTGCGTTTCCAAAATGGGGGTTCGGGGGATTGTGCTGTATCTTAAATTTATTTCATTGAGAAATAAGCGACACCAGCGGCATTCCTCGATGTGATTTTGTATTGTGTTTTGAAAAAACCCATAAAAATATTTGTGCTGAAATATATGTGGCATGCCTATGGGATGTGAGATCTTCCATGTTTGCGGATTCAGTCATCAATCGAAAAGTTCTGCATTTCAAGCAGCTCTGGGTTGGAAACATTCAGAATTATTTCAGAAAATTTCACCTGTTCCGCTCAGTTTCCTGTTGGTTTGAACATAGCTACACTCGTACAATATATGCATGTGAATCATACGACACGTTTATGGAATGTGTAGACTTTTAGTATTCAAAATTTTAAATCGCGCGACACACATTGTGGCTTTAATGGGATTATGGCCTGATTATAAATTTTAGAATTTCTGATAGGATATAGATATTTCAAAGTTAACTCAGACTTCCAATCTAGGACGAACAAGGAAGCTGGAGCTTTAAACTATATAGACCGACAGAGAATATTAATCAATGACTAAATTCCAGCCAGACCATATTCTTTCGATGCAATGAACCATACAATTTTAGGTCTCATCTTCAAATCTGCTGTGGTCAGAATGTGGGCAAATATATATTCTTATAGATGCAACGCCAAAGCCAAGCCAAATGTATGTCACTTTGCTCCACTTCGTTCAACCCTGAAAACACTTTAAGTCCATGGCCGGGCACAATCAAATTTCCGTAGGTGGTGCTGCTCCAACCGATGCACCGGAGGTCAGATGAGCAGATGAGCAGATGCATAGATGCAGATGCATAAGCCGAGTGGCACACACATATGTATGTATGTATGTAGATACCCCATTGAAGCTCTCGGAACCAAATTTTAATTAATTCATTAAAATTGCACATGGCGCCGCGCAGATCGGCAGTGCAGCCCCAGCTGCAGATACATATACAAATTTCAGATACAGATACACCCGGCCCACACGCTCCGAGTATAAGAGACAACTCTTTTGGTTATTAACGATCCGTCGCTGAACGCGAAACTCATATGAATGTCCTACGGCTTCCGGAAATGCGCAATTTGGCGAGAAAAACGTCGCATCCATCGGAGGGGAGCACCCCAAATCAAATCACCGAATGTTTATTTTCGTGGGACGCTGGGAACGTAAACAACAACGACGAGAGATGTAGGAAAAGCGAGTGGACTTTTCGCGGTGCTTGCTTTGTTTTGCTTGGCAAAGACAGCGGCAAAGGCAAACAAAGCCAGCCAAAGACAAACCAAATTTATGCAGTTCTGCCTTGTCGGGACCGGATCCGAATCGCCATCCCTACTACCTCAGCCGAACAACTGCACTCAATAAGGCCTCTTCAATGTGTCAATACCGAGATTTACAGGCTGCACAGCAGCCACTTGAGATGCATTTCCTCAGATATATGAACGTAATATAGTTTGATTGCTTTTCTCGCCGTATTTATAGATACTTGGCGGAGGAAGTCATTGGTGGGTGTGGGCGCACCGAAGAGGTGAACGAGAGGTGGGAGTTCCTATAACTTGTGGGCATCCAATGTTCTCGACACCAACACACCAATAACGAGGTCACCAGCGGAAATATGAAGAAATGCTGTTTCCCAGCAGCCATGAATGAAAATCAGCGCATGATTTGACGGCCAATGGTTTGTTTTCGGAAATCGCAGGCCCACGTACAGATATTCCCAAAATGCTTGCTTTAGAGCGTAAGAATAACAACCATAAGGCGTAAATACGAAACTGATTCGACTAGGATTTACCCTAGACATATACAAATTTCCCTAAAATATATCACGAAATGTATCTTTTTAAGCCTTAAAACGTAAGATACTGCCTGTTTTCGTTTAAATAAGTAATTATTTTGGATTCAAAGATTATGTCTGATGTAACTACATATATGAAATATATTTTTCAAAGTATCACTATTGAACTGGTGGTTTTCTTTAAGCCGAAACCAAGACCATTTGTGAGCAAAGAAAAGAATGAATTTGCATTCAGCTTGCCACCACCTTTCATAGCAAATTCTCTTGGCAGCGGTTCAAAATTGTTCGGGTAATGATGCTTGTTGGTTCTGGGGATCCAATGAGCAAGTGGCATGCACCGAAACGTGCCTCCGTCGTCGTCCGGCGGTGCATTTTATACTCGCAACGAGTGCTAGCAAACAAACGCTCTTCGGGAGGAGCAGGAACGGAAGTCCCACGAGGAGCCCTGCTATTGACCCAATGGATTATGCAGGCGGGCCTCTGAACTCCAGAAACCGGCAACAAATTACTATTACAGCAGCAGCAAGTTGAACAACAATTGTGCCGACAGTACAGGAGTCATTCTATAAAGAGTATTCTTCTCTTTTGAGTTATAAAAGGTTCATAACGTAGGCTTTCAAGTCATGTTATTAAAAACGTATTTTCTATATGGATGTGATGGCTGACAGAAGTGTTGGTTTATAGAGTAACTGAATAAAGACAACATTTTAGACCACTTAATACTAATTTTATAAAAGATTTACTCTGAGATAAGGATGGAAGATTCCAAAAAAAACTATTTTCAATTTTCTGGTGGAAATATGGTCCCTAAAGAGACGGCAGAAAACTCGTGCCATTCTTATACATACATATACATATGTAATATAAAAGAACCATGACGTTCCTTTTAGGGAGGCTGGATTGTGTCTGTCGTTGTGGGGATGTCTATGATGCCTCTACTTGGATGACGCATAGTGGGGTGAATTTTCTGATGCCTTTGCCAGACGAGTAGTTATTGGAAACCCTGACTCATTTCCACGGCTAAATATTTCCCAGCCAAGCTGTCTGAAGGGTTTTCTTCACCACTGTAGTTTTTAGCTCACCTTCAGCTGCGCTGCGTTTTAACAAACATTTGTTGCTCCGTTTGTTGTTGCTGCCTGTCGTTCGTTGAGCAAAAATAGAAAAGTGACTAATAGTGTTTTTTTTTTCCAAATTCGTTGGTTGCGCGACTTATGCGCCCTTATTATAATATACACAATTGGTTATATAGTTAAGGTTAAAACGAGCACTCTTTTTACTACTTATTGCCAGATTTTCTAGTTTCCTTTCTAGGCCGACGCGATCTGAACTCCGCTCACTATATCTTCAAGATACTTGTTTACACTAGTGCCGATTCCGTGTTGCTGGCGTTAACCGCGTGGAGTGCCCTTTTGTGAACCAGGTGCACTTATTTAGGCACTATTAGCAACTCTCTTTTCCCATGGCAAACATAAATAAAACACAGCGCACGACCAAAATAGAAACCTAGAAAACCAGGGCTGCAATCGCCCGCAGCTAAATCAGTGATGTGCGCGTGCCAACAGGTCCTCGGCATCGATAGTGCTATGGAGGAGCATTCCGTGACTTTGCATCGATAGCTTAGGATAGCTTATGTTAACAAACCCCCCATAACTAGAATTAAGTGTTCACATTCAAAAATAATACAGACCATATTTCGTTATATATATTTTTTATTATTACTTTAAGCAGGCTAATCTGCTGCAATTATAGTTTACAGTTATAGCTTTATTTTTGAACATCTAGTTCATTTTATATGAGTAAACGTGTTTTGTTGTTATTTGTTGATATATTACGGAATGTGACAAATCTTAAATGATGGAATTTATTTCCATTTATTATTTATTTTCACTGCATTATTCAATGGAAAGTCAAGATGCGCGCACTTTTCCTAGTTAATGCAGGTTGCCGCTAGTCACGGTTTTTGGCCTGTGCATCTCTATCACGGCATTTCGCGATTAGTGTTGCAAAACGCCGTGACTCATTTTACCGATTTCACACGTGTTTTAGTGAGCGCACGTTTAGTTTCCATATCTTCGCGAAATACTCAGAGCTAAAATGGCCGAAGTTGCTGAAACCCCGAGTGTGGAAACCCAGGAGGAGGTGGCACAGCCCGCTGAGGCGCAGGTGCTGGATGCGAAGAACGGGGACGCCAAGGAGGTGCCGGCTCCCGCAGCAGAGGAATCCGCTGGCGACTTCTCCAAACAGGAGCGCGCCATAATCCGGCAGGTAGAGTACTACTTTGGCGATGCGAATCTGAATCGGGACAAATTCCTGCGCGAGCAGATCGGCAAGAACGAGGACGGCTGGGTGCCTCTGTCGGTGCTCGTTACCTTCAAGAGATTGGCCTCCCTGTCCACGGACTTGACCGAAATCGTGGCTGCCCTGAACAAATCCGAGGAGGGCCTCGTGGAGATCAGCGAAGACAAACTCAGTCTGCGTCGCCATCCGGAGCGTCCCATTCCGGAGCACAACGAAGAGCGGCGCAAGGAGATCCAGGAACGGACCGCCTACGCCAAGGGCTTTCCACTAGATTCGCAGATTAGCGAACTGCTCGACTTTGCCGCCAACTACGAGAAAGTGGTCAACCTCACCATGCGCAAGCACTACGACAAGCCCACCAAGTCGTATAAGTTCAAGGGCAGCATCTTCCTTACCTTCGAGACCAAAGAGCAGGCAAAGGCCTTCCTCGAACAGGAGAAGATCGCTTATAAGGAGCGCGAACTACTGCGCAAGTGGCAGGTGGACTATCTTAAGGAGAAGCAGGAGGAATATGCCCAGAAGAACGAGAAGCGCAAAAACAAGAAGGAGGCCAAGCCTGAGCCGGCCTTCGAGCTTCCCAAGAACGCCATTGTTGTCTTCGAGGGTGCTCCGGAGACCTCTAGCCGCGAGGAGATCCGCGAAGCCTTTGAGAAGATCAAGGACTTCGAGGTGGCGTACATTGAGTTCGCCAAGGGCGAAACAAAGGGCTCTGTGCGGCTGACCGAGGCCGATGCAGCCGAAAAGTACATTGCCAAGTGGAGGAAGGCAAGGTAAGAATCACAAATGGAGCTATAACTTTTACCGCATCAGCTTATCCGTGACCGTACTTGCCTATTCACAGCTCAGTTCAACGATGAGGTCTCTTTGTCTCTGCGAAAGGCCACCGAGGAGGAGGAGAAGGAGTTCATCGACAAGGCCATCGAGTTCATGAAGAAGCGACGCGATTTCACCAGGAACAAGGGCAAGCGCTTCAACCGCAAGCGCCACGGCGGAAACGACCACAAACACGGTGGTGGTAAGAAGTCGCGTGGGGATTAACTCATCCACTTATATTCCGCCACCCGAGTCTTTTGACGGCAGTAGACCAAGCTTAATTGTTACTCGGTAGATCTAGTTGACCTAGCTTTAAGGCCTTACATATAAACCACACGCTTTCTCTTAGCTTGCGAAGTAATCGTAAGACGTACGGAATATTCTTCAAAAATGTATGTATAGTCTGTTACATAAATAACGAGATGAACTCTAATTTATTTCACATAGAAGACTACGAATCCATTTGTTTCCCTCAGCAGAAAGTTACAAATAAAGACCTGTGTGTAAAACCCCAATCTTGTTCATTAGTTTGTATTTTCATTTATTATTGTTGTTTTGTGTGTTTTCGATCTCTTTGTGTGTTTGTGTGTTCGTGTGTGTGTTAAATTATTGTAAATGAATTTAACTTAAAAGCATAAAATTTAATATTACAAGTACTTAAATGCATTTACAATACAAGTATGGATAAATGATACAAAATTGTTCAAAACAGTTAGAAAAATTATAATAGCAGTTACAAGTAGGTAATATAATGTTAATGTTTGTTACGGGTTTTCTTTGCATCATCAGCTTGTACAATTATATAGACGTCGCTTACAACTTAGACACACTTAGGGAGAATTAAAACTAAGCGAATTAACTAAATAGTTTGGGCTGCATAGCAACGCCGACTAAAATTAAATTAGGCTATCAAGTAGTTCTTGCGTTATACATTGACATTGTAGTTAATAGGGGAACAAAACGAAAACTTCACAAGGTAAACAAAGATCTGCGCAAGCACAAAAGTTGTACAACATTTTTGGATAACTATTTCAACAAACGAAATGTTTTCCCCGAACTGGGAATCGTATTGCGAACATTGGTGTATTCTGAATGAATGATTAATGTGTCGCTCATGCTGAATCGAAAGCAGGAGTTGGGATACAAGTAAGGTCGAATACATGTGCACTTGCTATACGCGGATACAAGAGTTATGATTACATGTTCTTAACCGACATTTACGCACACTTTAAACAGTTATAAACAACGGCATCGTATTGCAATCTGCGATAATATAATGTGTAGCGGCGTGTAAGATAGCTCCTTTATAAATAGTAAGTGGTGGGGTGCGCTCAAGCGGATCTCTCTGTAGCCGGCAGAAAATGTACAAAGCTTCAGCCAGGAATTCTCGGTATTCTCCTCTGCTTATTCACTAGACTAACACGATTTACAAACGAGGCTCCTCGAGGCTCTACAACAGTCGATCTAATTCATATCTATGTATGTATGTATGTAAATAGCTAAAGATGCAAGTGCGTTCTGAAGGCCCTAAAACAGCAACGCTGAAACTGAAAATGCTCACAGGCAAGGTATATGTGGTCAGTAATCAAATAGTGTCTGTTGTCTGTCAATGAGTCATCATCAATGTCATGTAGTCAATGGTAGTAGTGCGATGTATAGCCAAGTCAGTCGTTAGAACTCCATTGCAACCATCCTACGGTCTTCAAACGCACTGCACAGTTATCCTATTATTGATCTGTCACGCCTACTTCCAGACGGGCGTCAGATCCAGGGTGAGATTCTGAATGGTGCGGTTTCTGGCAGAGCTGCGCTTCTGCTTCACGGAGCTGGTGATCTCGTTGACCAGTCCCTGGCAGTCGTTGCACACGGTCACCTGCTCGCCTCGTAGGTTCTCCTTTTGCTCCTGCGTCTGGGCAAGATGGCTGCCCGATGAGAACAGGTTGAATCCCCTCGAGAAGCGGGATCTGAGAGTAAATAGGGTTAAAATATGTATTGCATCACAACCCAAACGAAAAACTCACTTCCTCTCCAGGGTGCTGTTGTTGGACAGCGGTCGATATGCTGGACTGTGCACGGGCAGACTTCGGGGTCCCTCCATGCTCCTCGACATGGCGTTGTTGTAGTGCTGCTTCTGCTGCTGATGTACGCCCGAGGGTCGCATGGCCGCGGAATACGAGGACGACATGGTCGCCTGGTCGTGCAGAGCCTCCACGGCCTGTCCAGTGGCGGCCGCTGAGGAGGAGGATGCTCCGGGTCCAACGCTAATGCCCGGCGTGCTCATGTTTGATCTTTGGTGCTTGGGTGATGATGGGGCACTGCCCACGGTGCTGCGAGTCTGGGAGAAAGGAATCCAAATAAATAATTGCATGTTTGCATGTTTGCTAGTCAGACTGTTAGGAAGCCTACCTTTCGCTCGGACTCGGAGCGCAACAGGCGCTCTATCAGCGACTTGGGGAACTGGTCGTCCATGATGTTCCCCGTCGAGGACGAGTGCGCCTGCTGGGCATGATGGGAGGGTGATGGGGTGCTCGAGCTGGCCGGACTGGACAGCAGCGATGGCGAGATCAGCACGAGGGGCACGTTGCGGAAGTGCTCCGAGGGAATTCGCATCTGAGAAAAAAAAAGCAGAAATTGTAAATGTGCAGGCCTAGGGTTAACCATTCATTACCCCAATACCCACCTTGGTATAGCACTTGGCGCAGACCGTGCGCTGGCACAGCTTGCACTGGATGCCCCAGGGACCGAAGAAGGAGAACCGAGTGCGCAGGCACAGGAAGCAGACGCGACGCTTTTCAACATCCTCCTTGACGCGCACGTCCATCGGCAGGCCCTCCAGCTCCGCCTTGGTCATGACGGAACGGATGTGAACGATCTCCGCCAGCGTGACGGACAGGCGATCGTCCCCCCGTTCCATCCACGTCTGTTTGTCCATGAAGGACTTGTTCCATGGCCCAAGCGAGGATGTTGAACTGCCCTCGTCTGAGGGTTGGGTCTGCTCCGCAGGACTTCTCTTGGGCGTCTGCAAGGGATTAGTAAACGATTAATATAAAAAAGATTCAAAGATATTGCAATACAGTTTGAATGAACTTCAAACTTATCTGGTTTTATTTGCTCTATGTGAATGGAGAAATCTAGCATATTGTCAAGTGTGGAAGTCCCACCCCAGATGGTTGTACGTCCTCGAAAGGATAATACAAAAGTAGGGAGCACCCACTCCCCCTGCTATCCTCATTGCCACTATGCTGGCGGACTCACCTCCTTGCTGACGTCGTCCGATTGACGCGACTCGGGCCGCGTGGGCGGCATTGAGTGCGTCTCGTCCAGGTTGCTCTGGCATCCAACGATGGTGTGGCGGCGTAGGGAAGCTCTCCTCGACTCGCACTGAGTGGCCAGGTCGTAGGCTGTCAATTAAAGAGAAGAGAACGCATTCAGTCGGGGTCAGCGGGGCGTCTGAGCTATTTTCATACATGAAGGACACTGAAGGAGGAGGGAGGGTAAAGCGACAAATGTTAAATGTCAGATGTGTATTTCAAAAGCAAGCTGTCTGTTTAGTAGCGTGATCTACACTTGCAAAGCGTCTAAATGCAATTTCGATATCCGATAGGGGGTACAATCATGCAATATGGCAATGCATTATGGTTTTACGTGCTGTTTCTTAGCAAATATTTATTTACATTCTAGGGCCGTGTCGTAGAACTTGTGGTACTCGTCCTTCGTGAAGGATGGCTCTTCCGGAGGCGCCGCCTGCTTTGCTGGCTCCACTGATCGATCGGGTTTCATTTTCATTTTGGGCATCAGTTAATTTTGTTCGTTTTTCACATGTGTATTTAGTTTGTAAGCGTCATTTTTGTGGCAAGTTAAAAATACGTTATTTTGATAGGATTATTGGCAGCCGGGACAAATAAGTTAGTACCAAAAGAAAAGCCACTACGGGGTGCCATAATAAATAATACTAGGTGTGAATTGCAGAAGACTTTCTTTTATTTCTACATTCACAGTTGTTTTTACAAAATATTTCGAGATTTTTTGTTGTATATTTGTGTGGTTTTTTTTGTGTGCTTGGGTGCCCCCTCAACCGATCTTCAATTTTGAGATGTTATTTGCTACTTCGGCCCACACCACACCAAAATTTCTATTTGATTTGTTTGATCTTAGTGCGATTTTTGGTAACTTTTCATTCACTCGATTTTGCTGGGGCTTTGCTTGCGTCATACAAAATCATAAAAATTAATTCATCGATAAAGGTTAGCAGTGTGCTCACAGAAAAACGATCAAATACCTGGGCAAAATAAGTTTGTGTTTTTTGGTTTGTTGTGTAAGGAAAGAAAAAAGTAAAAAATAAAAATAGTGTAAATTCAAATTATAAAAACATAAACCACATCGCAGACAGACAGTTGCTTTACCCTCAAAAAAAAAACAAATAAAAAGCCATTTTCTAATATGTTATTCTATTTGTCTTGCGGTTTTGCAACTTTCCGTCTGCAATCGAAACCCATAATATTATACATACAAAGTACATAGTGAAATACGTAAAGCAATGGCTTGGCCACGGAATTTAAGCTAGAGCATAAAGTAAACCGGTTTTTAAATATAAAATTATTTGTTTTATACAATGGAATTTAGTTGTGGCAGTGGCCAATTAATAAGCGCAAGAGTCTCTTACTTCATAAGTTGGAGAAAGCTTCAGAAAATATTGTTGAAATATTGCGACAGTTAAGATCGTTAAGATTTCGAGAATCAAACATTATTTGGTTCATATAGTATATATTTCTGCCCAATAGCCATACTAAATAGGTAAACTTAAATTCGAAACCATGAAGTGTTAGTTCTTCGGCGCAATTATTCTCGAATTCCAATCAAATCCAAGCCGCCCCTGTACTTTGTGCTCCAGTGGCGTGTGCTCCCAAAGTACCCAAGTAAGTTATAGATACACGGACATATGTTGCATAATCAGTGGCAGAATCGGATACTCACTTGTGCGTCGGGGCCGCATCAGCGACGCCGTCTCCCGGCAATCTTGTCGTGCCTGACTGGGCACCATATAGCCACCGAATGGATACGGCGGCATCTTGGGCTGTGAGCAGCGGTGCATCTCGGCGAGATGCGGATGATGCTGGTGGGTGGCCGCTGTGGAGTGGGAGCTGCTAATGCTGTTCTCATCGTAGAAGAGATCATCGTCCTGGAAAATCGGGAAATAGGTCAGATCCCCTGGAGGCATTATGAATTCCACGAAACCCACCTGAAACTTGGAGAAGTCCACTTTGATGAGCCGCTGTCTGGATCGTGACAGCGTGGAGTTTGCACTTGGAAGCACTGCAAGAAAAACAGATCGGAGTAAAACAATAAATCCTCGTTTCTCAGGCGAAAGTGGTGGGAAAGTCTTAGGCTTGATTGGATTATCTAATGAATATCATTGGGCAATGGAGTAGACATCTCCGGATAACTCGCAATGAAACTGGATTTTCCAGCCCTTTTTGCTCGCTCATTGCGCAATTAGAGGTGACATGTCTAGGTTCTCACTTCACCGACGTCAAAAGTAGTCATAGTTTCTTTTTTTTTTTTTGTTTTTTTAGTTAGCTACTCCATGGAAGCCGTTAAGCCCCTCGCACTTAATGGTTCTACTTGTGAAACCCACTCCGCTTGTGCAACGCCTGGGAACTCGAATCTGCAGCGGAACTTTCTGCAACTCAAATACTCAGATACTTTATGGGTTCGGGGCGCTGTAATAACTGCTACGTGATCCGGCTCGCTACTGACCATTGACCACGACCACCGGGGGCTAGGCATTTTATCCACTAGCTTTAACCTTTTGGCTGGGGGCAAGCTCGAGCGTTTTCATCGATCTGCTTATTTGTGGATTACGAAGACAAGCGCTTTCAAACTCTAACTAAGGCTCAGTCAATTCATCATAGCCCGTTTTGTACTACTGCAGCGACATTTTCCATTTTTCACAACTGTGTTCGCACTTATCTATGTTTATTTGTATTAGGTGTTATTTCTCCATGCCGCTAACAAATAAACCAGCGAACAAATAAAACAAACTGCTTTTCAATGCTATTTGGCAACAAAGAGTATTCAGCCTTCGGCGTATGAGTACTAGCCCTGCTTTGGAGCCTATTTTTTTATGCCCCTAATGACTGGGGCTTAAAATCGAAGTCATAATACGACGGCAATTACCGGAGCACTGCAGTTGCCTTGGAGTAGCTCCTTGAGCACAAAAACAAAAAACACTGCCTCGGGGAAGTGTTCGAGCGCCGAAACCCTGCCCACCCTACCCATCCCACCCACTTGCACTTTGGGGCAGGCCTGAAATCGAAATCGAAACCAGGTCAAAGCGGAGCACATGCAACAATGGGGAAACGCTATTGTGTGGTTTTCGAGGGTCTGGAGATGCTGATGTCTACCTTTTGATGACCTGATGGCCTGTCGTGGCTTGGGTGTTGGCGGATTATTGGAGGCCGATGCTCTCGGCGCCGCACGAGGTGTTGGTTGAGGCTGGTCGAGATCCTGGCCAGAACTCGCTTTCGGGTTCGGACTGGATGTGGATGTGGACTGGACCTGACTGGACTCGCCGTCGGAGCTGCAGTACAGGGAGGCATCGCTGCCGACGTCCACCAGATCCGACTCCCGCGGCATGTGATGCGACCGGAAGACGGCGGCCGCCGTGGAGCGTTTCGCTGGCCGAGCTTCCATGGGTTAGGCCTGGCACATTTCCCTCTGGCTTTTCACTTTTCGGTTTTCTCACACGGTTGCATGGAGGCTATCGATCCGAGTCCGAAAAAGGGAAGCCACCCACCCTCTGGGCTGCACTGTTCTCTCTTTTCAGGGAGGGTTGATGGGAATCAATGGGCTTTATCCTGCAGCTCCATTCAATTGGGTTGCCCGTTTCCCGATATCTTTGCGCCACTTTGCGCCACTTTTCGCCACTTTGTTGTACTTTTCTGCTTGTTTCACTAGATAGCCACCGCTTTCGTTTTCATTTTCACTTAGCCCACAGAATAATTGGAAGCTGAGGAGCGGACAACGACGTGGCGTCCTCAGCGAAGCTCAACACGGAACTGAGAGATGTGGCAGCTGTCAACTCGAGTTTCCCCACTTTTCAGCCCGGTTTGCGCATGCGTCGCTCGCGGAGAGAGCGTCAATGTTTTGTTTTGACATTTAACGGCCTAAGAAGTGGTTTGCCGTCGGTGGTGTTGTTGTTGTTGTTGTTGCGTGGGTGATTTATACGTCACCGTTGAGCCGATGACGTAGCCGTAGACAAGCGGCAACAAGGACTCGCCACATGTGATGAGTAAGCGCGTAATGTCCTGCGAGGATGTGGCAGGAAGTCCCAAGGGAAGGATAATAGAAGGCGAGGTCGGCTTGCAGCTCAAGCTTTTTCCAATTTAGTTGAATTTACATTAAAAACCTGCTATTCCTCAAAGAGAGTATCTACCTACAGGTCTCTGAAACCATAAACTTATGAGCTCCCGCTCCCATAAGTATACTTTGGAATTTAAAGCCAGTTTCAGTTTTCTCCTAAAGGTTAGGCTACACAATTTAAGCCATGTATAGTGTACATACATGTATGTAAAAAATATACTTTAGCTTATTAATCATCATCAGATTAATAGGAGAGTTTACCTATAGGTAAATATAGTCTAGGAGAGTTACCAACATAAGATTCCCATTAGGTTATAAGGTTATTAATGTTTGCTGATTGCTAATGAAAATTAAAACAAATAAATCAGAGCCCACAAAATTGTTTAAACATTTTTAACCGCTGACAACTATAAATTACCTCAACGGCTTAATATTCCTCTCGGCTGACTTAGCAGTCGATAAATTTCTATATAGTAATACAAATTATATTCGGTCAGCTGCTGCTGACTTCAAAGTCGGAGAAGATTCCCAGCCGAAAAGAAAACCCAAACAGCCAACAATAGCCAACAATAGCCAACAACTTGGACTCAGGTGAGGTTGTCGTGCTTGGTTTTCCTCGATTTTCTTGGCTGAAATGTTGCAGTTGCCGTTGTTGTCGTCGCGTTGTCGCTATCTTTGTGTGTCACAATTTTGCACGCTTCCTCCGACAGAGAGGATTGGGGATTTCAGTGTTGGATTCGGGGTGGGGATTACAGAGCGAAAAAATTGTAAAGCCCACCTACACTTTGCAGTCAAGAAATAGTTTGCAGTGTTCTAAAAAACTCGGTAATGGCAAAACATATGAGTTCAGATATCGATATTGAATACTTTCGTTTGGCTTCGTTTGGTTGAGTGAAAATTCCTTTCAGTGTTGTGATTGGAAAATGTTGCCGTTTTTGATCTACGAGTATGCTGGCATGCGCTCTTTGGCCGGCAAACACACACAAACAGGCGAACGGCAACAGCAAACAGCAAACAAACAAACATGACAAAGAAATAGGAGGACGGACGGACTATGGGGCTCCCCCAGCAACAAGTGCAGTGGAAAAGTCTGGCCAGTAACTGGTTTTCTCTATCCCTCAGCACTCCTCTATATATATTTCGGCGGCGGGAGACATCGGTTGTCTATATAGGCGACAACAATTTATGGGCCGTTGGCGGTAAAATTTTGGAGTCCGCACACAACGAACTTGAGGCCAGGATCCCGCAAAAGATTAGAGGCGGCAACCATTTCTGGCAGGCGTTGTGCAAAATCCACAGGTTTCCCCTTGACAATGGGATAGGTCAGTGAGAGTGGAATCCATTAGTTGGCCCACGGATTTCTACTAAGACCCCACTGTACTCCTACAGCACATGCAAGTGTATGCAGTTTTAAGAAAAAATGGATGGTTCAAATGAAAGTCTAGTATCACTAGTTAAGTGGAACATTGATTACTCACCCCTTTCCCTGAGGGTCGGTGTTTCCGGCGGAGTGATCTGCTTGAGCTCCTTGCCTCTCCGTATGGACTCCATGAGCTGCTCCCGCGGAGAAGGTTCGCACATGCGCGGCGGGCCCAATTGGCGATCGCTGGCCTGGTGGGTCCGGAAAATACAGAAACGAAAACGGAAAGTGAACTAATAATTTTTATTTCAAGGGAGAACAACAATTTGATGCATTTGCTACAAAAAGGGGAAATCACGGCCAATGAAATGAGGTTGGAAGAAGGGAAAGCCTCAAGATCAATATTCCATCACACTCTGCAAGCGGCCAATGGGGATTTTGATGATGGGGGTTTGCAGTTGGGATTGCTTTTGATTTGGGTACTGGCACTGCTGCGGATGATTTGGGAATGCGTTGGGGCACTGGGACTGGGGGCTTTACACACCTTCTTCAGCGGCGGCCGTGACCTGATGAACTCCAAGATCATGGCGTGGGCATCTTTCTTGACGCGCGGCGGTATATCGCCGTTCACCATCACCTTGCGCAACTGATACTTTCTGTAAAGAGAAATTCGGGCTTAGATGCGATTTCTAAATTGGGTATTGCTCTCATTCTTTTGTTGGCTACAAAAAAGTGCTTTTAAGATATTCTCTTCACTTTGAGCGGTGCTAATTATTTTATTATTGCAGAGACACAACACAACTCAAATGAGTTTTATATATTATACGGTCTCATATATTGCGATTTACTCTGATAATAATTAAAAAAAAACAAGGTAGACCGCTATTTCGATAGAAATTGGAAAAAAATTAAAGGTGAAAAAAGTATGGGTTCTGCATGCTTAATTTCATGTTTGTAACTTTTATAGTTCCTGAGATCTCGCCGTTCATACGGACGGACAGACGGACGGACAGACGGACAAGGCCAGACCGACTCTGCTATCCTGATCATCCTGATCAGGTATATACATATATACTTTAGATATGCCTTATATATACGTTTCCATCTACTCCTCAACGAATCTGGTTACCCCCTACTCTACGAGTAACGGGTATAACGAACTGAATTAAGAGGTAACTGTTAAAAAGCAAGTTATTCTAAGCTCTCTCGGAGTTTATCGACTAGTTTGTACTCACTTGGCTCGAATGTCGCCCATGAGTATTTCGTAGGGCGTCAGCTCGTATTCGATGGGAGTGCGTTCGTGGTTGCTCTTCTTCAGCCGCACTCCCCGTCGCAGTTCGTCGATCACCTGCACCCAGAAGCGTGCCTGTGGATTCGGGAAGGTGTGGTTAATCAATAGAGATCCGATACTAGATAGCAGCGACGGATCGCTGGAGATGTGGCACACGGCAAACACACAGCAACAAGCAGTCAACAAACCAACAAACCAAGAAACAAACAAACAAACAAACAAACAAAATGGAGAACATGCAATGGAACCAGGGACCTACTTGCAGTGCCCTCCACAGCTGCAGTTCGTGCTTGAGACAGGAAGAAAAGCAAGCAGACAGAGTGGTGAGAGGTGCATTTCACTTTTGCAACTATTTTCATTTAATTAGCCAATAATTTAGACTCCCGCTGCGAGGGGACCGATACAATCCGTCGGCATGACAAGTTAACTGTGCGTATGAGTAATGAGCGTTGAACGCTGCGCGATGGCAGGAAGACTATTTAGCACACAATGGGGCCTGATATGTAACAGTGATCCGCAATTTCACTTTCCATTCGCCATCGCCTTCCTGTGCGCCGCCAATTGGTGGCCATGCATCTTGAGACACCTCATTAAACATGCAAAACGGCCGAGGAAGGTGGAGCGCATCTAGGGTCCGATTTCAGCTGAAGGCATCAATGGCAGCACATGTCTTGACACCATGTTGCACATACATATACTTGTATGTACGCTTAAGATGCCGCGCCACGCTACAACTGCGCTCACCGCAGCAGCATTAGACACAGCAGCTGCAGCAGCAGCAGCAGCAGCAGCAGCATAAACGCCTTGCAGCAGCAACATCAGGCCACCTTTGAGTGGCAGCAGCTTCCGCAAAAGTTGGGATGCATCTGCTGTTGCCTTTGAAATACTTTTGCCCCATGTGCGTACAACATTGGTATCGTCTGGATCGAAAATTAGCATACCAAATCATCATCATCATCGAAGGCAGCTAGGCGAGACACAGACTCGATGTCTGCCAGAAAAAGAGAGATTTCCTCGGAAAACCTTTTTTCCCTGCCACCGAAACACGTTCAAAACCAAAGAGAAGAAGTGGTAATAAAACAGAACCAACTAAATTTCCGCAATTCCAGCATTATAATGGCCAAACAAAAACAATGTAAATTCAGTCAAAAAGTGTTTTAACAACCGGTTGACTGTGTGACATTCTGAAGGCTGTTGTCTTCCCAGAAAACATGGTAAAACGCTGACTAAAGACACACTTCTTGCACTTCTTTTGGCAGTAGCTGAAATGAGTGCAAAAAAAGAAAAACACCCCTATAAACAATAGACCAAGCAAAGGTGGAGAACTCTTATCGGAGAAGTAGAAAATGATAAGATGGCGTTTAATCAACGCTCTACAATGGACTCAAATTACGTTTCGCAATGCCAACAAAACAGAAGACACAAAATAAACACACACTCGACTGTATTCGTTGCCAGGTCTTCATTGCGCATATGATATATGGTGATATATGTATATACTCCATATCTGGCCAATTAATTGGCCAATTCCACGGCTACACCCTCTTTTTTAATCCCCGCCTTTCGGCACATGCAAATTCACGGTGTAAACATATTTATGGTCTATTTCACCATCTGATTGTGAATTTTTCTGTACTCCAGTATAGGCAAATAATGATGTGTCGTCTATTTCGCACGCAAGGGTTTCTTATTTCTGCGATTTTTATTCCTCGGACGAGCCCATCATTTCTCAAATTGAATTCACTTTCTTGGTGAGCCGCAAAATGCTTGTTTTTTCGATACAATAAATTATTTTTTTAGCTGCAGATAATATCGCTTTAATGGGGCTCTCCTCTTGACGCCTCAAAACAAAGAAAGAACATTTTTAAATTTGAGCAATTAGCAGTTCATATAAATAAAGTCATTTCGGAATTTGTTGGTGCTAAGGATTTGTGCAAACAAATTAGCAGGTGAAATAATAAGGCCCTTGCGATATTTTCCGACCGATCGTAGCTTTCCATTTACCAGCTGCCACATTTCCCGAAGTATGCAAATGGATCCAAAGCCATTGGAACCATATTCTCAACCTTATCAACTTTCGGGCACAAACTTGGCCAACTCTTGTTTGACAGGCTTGGGCTGCCATCTGATTGAACAAATCAAACACACCTCGAACGGTAAAGCTATAGCACCGACTATAGTATAACTTTTCACGCCACGAAAAGTCAACGAGAAGCAGAAACAAAACAAGAGCGAATTTTGGCTTGCGTGCCTGGCCAATTTGCGTGTGTGTCTCAATGGGTTTCGGCGGTTGGATGACGGCGATATAGCGGTAGCGGACCGATGTGATGATGGCAAACTCCTGTGACGGCCTCGACGAATTCAGCAAAGGTCACACCGAACGCCAAAATACATAGATGATATATGCGTCCATTAAAATAGCGCTCGAAATCACATAGTACATACACAAATGGAGCGGCGTTGAACTCATTAGGATGATGGCCGAAATGGAGGCGACCACCGCGGGCCAATTATTGAAATTAAAAGTGAGTTTCATTTGGCAGTGCATGAAATAGTTCACTTTTTATTCCAGCCCAGAGCGGAGCGGAAAAGCCCGCCACAAATGCTCGTGATCTCTGCGATAATGATTATGATGATGATGGTTCATCGCATATGTACGTGTATGTTTGCGTTCGAAGAGGTGCGCCAAACAAATCGTGAGTCGCTATCGCCACTGTAGGCCATTAGTGGAGCACCATTACATAACTATGGTATGCTATGGTGGTATGGTTTGGTATGGTATGCTATAGTGTTTAAGGTGACGGCACTCTTGAAGAATCTTACCCAGTCGTTGAAGCCCAGCTTCGCCAGTTCTTGTTGCGTGGTGGCCGATGATTCCGAGGCCTTGATCAGCTTCTCGGCACCTGCTGCTCAAGATTATTAATTAGTTAGCAGGTTGCCAAGTTCGCAGTCCGGCAGCAGTAGCACTTACCATTGTTCAGGACCTGCTGCAGGAATACTCGGAGCTCTATGGTCTCCGTCACGAGGGCTCTGCAGACAGCTCTGTAGTGATTCTCTGGCAGGGTGGTTTTTATGTGATTTCTGCAAGTCTATTGGATTAAAGACAGGATTAAAAATATTACAATTAATTAATTAAAAGCACTAATAATAATGAGGGGAGGAGTAACAAACCAATTCAAGAACCCCTTTTTCGGTGATAAGCAGGTTTTCAAACTTATCGGTGCGCCACAAGACTATAGCCTATGTATCACTATATTTGTTTTGATTTATTTTCTGCGTATCTATATAACCTACATTTTTGTATAATAAATTCTGGGAATAACCGGAAAGAATACGATTATCTGCGAATTTCCCGCATTCAGAAGTGCTGCGTACCAAAAGCTAATTACGTTTCACGCCTTCGGCAATTTCCTTTCACTTATTACGATAATCATATCGCATAGACCACATAGACACCAACTCAATTTATTCGCCCAAACAAATCTTATCTAAAACGAGAAGCACAGGCGCATTGGAGAAATGCAAATTTATCTGTATCAGTGGCGGATACTTTTCCACTTTACAATGGTGTGCTAGAAAAGTCAGGCAGGTGGAAAAAGATCAGGGATCCACTCGCTGCTCACTGTTGCCTGACAGCAATGTGTCAATTCCATAAAGTGGCTCATTAGAGAAGAACCGCCCAGCACCCAGCCCCCAGCCCCCAGACCCCAGCCCCGCCCCCTTCGCAGAGCACTGAAACAGAACCGAAGAACCCAAGACACCGGCTCAATCAGCAACGGTGTGAGGTTCATCACACGCCCCACTGCCAAATCGGGGATCCTCATCCTCGAGTGGGTTTCCAATGGATCTCCTCCGGTGGACCGAATGGGACGGCAGATGATGCGCTGCTGGCTGCTGACTGCTGGCTGCCGGAGAACGCGGAAGCATTCCCCAAGCGCAATCAACTGCGGCAGGTAGGCGGTTTCAGACTCAGACTCAGATTCAGATTCAGATTCAGATTTTTCTGATTTACAGATCTGCGGCTGATTTCCTACGATTACGAAAGCGTTTGGTTTTATGGTTATTTCGGTTATTTAATATCGATGCAATCGAGCCGCAATTGAAATTGTTTTCCAGTCGGCCGCTCGGCCGGGCATCGCAAGCTAGGTATCTGACTAGAACCCGGACTAAATCGGCATGTTTGCGGTTAGCCGCGATACAGATACGCGCGCACAACAAGTATCTGCCAGTTACTTTGATTTCTGCACAGAAAGAAAAATGGTCGGATTGGCATTGAGAACTGGAAATATAAATAAAATAAAGCCCGATTGCAATGTAAGGATATAGGGATGGATCCCCCCTAAGAAATAATAATATACTGATTTTATTATTTTCTAGACTTGGCACAATAGAGGTGCCCGAGTTTGGATTGTGCATTTTTTTCTGTGCTTTGGTTAACTGTATCTCGTGGAGCCAAACAAGTTTTCCCACCGACGAATATCGATGCATTGGCTCAATATATATTTATATATAATATATGCCAGAGCGGGAAAATAGAGCGACTGAGCGAGCGCCTGGTCAAAAGGTCACATCTTGGCGCACCCCCAAAAGACTCTGACTCACCCTTGGATCGGAGTTAGATTTGCATTGGTTTGTCTTGGTTTTTTGGGTGCCTTGTTTTGGCACATCATGCCACAATCGGGTCGATTGCAAATGTCAGATACGATGATCGACTCGAATTGGAACCCACCTCGATTATGTGCTCTAGTTCTTTGGTATCGTTGCGCTCCTCCTCGGATTCGTCGTCCCAGCGCTTGTCGCCCTCGTCGATGCCCTCGTCAATGCAATCGTCGTCTGCCTCTGCAATGAACAAGATCCAATCAGCTCAATGAGTTTCGAAGTTTATTGTATTATAATTATTTGTGTTAAATTTATCACAGAGAATACGTGATTCATGGCACGCCGCCTCACTCAACCTTCATCTTGTTTTCGTTCGTGGAGCCCGATAAGCGGGGCTTTTCGTTTAAGAAGGTCCCTGCTAAAGTGTGATTAACTGAGCTCCGATGGGGGAACTTTAATGCGAGATTCTATTGCTGCTCTAAGCTACTTGGTTTGGTGTGGCTCACAAAGAAAACGAGCACAGAGCGATTTCGCCATTTGAAGAAAACAATCATTTCAATAATGCATGTTCGTTTATCTCAAAATACTTTACGCTGGACTCGAACACATTTGGCAGATTAACCATGGAGCTAGGTTTTTAAGGACCAAATTATAGAATTGCTTAGAATCCACACTCACCATCAGCCGTCATAAAGTTGAAGAGATTCTCCAGCTCTTGTGACACCTGGCACTCTTCGTCCTCCGGCAGATTGTAATCCAAAGCGGTGTAGACGATTTCCGCCAGTTCGCTGATAATCTGCAATAACGTTAAACGGACAAATATTAAATATAATAATTACAGGGCTATGGAAAAGTGGCATGCCATGCCGAAAACAGGCTGCAGTCGAAGTGGGGGCCGAAGGTTACGGCCGATGAGCCATAAAAAATTGTGCAGCGTGTAATGAGTTAGCCCCCCGAAGCCCTGAAGTCTGCGAGTCTGCCTTGTTCAGACGGCAGTTCATTAAACTGGCACTCTAATTGGAGTTTGAAGTTGACGGAGCTTCGTTGGAAAGCAGAAAATATATATAAGCGCACACATATATATTTATATGTAATTGGTGTTCGGGAAGTTGTGGAGTTCAGGTGCAGCAGGCAACGAGCAGCGCCAACTTCAAACAGCCAAGTGCAGTGTCAGCTGTTGTTTCACTTTCACTTTGGCGTTGGCGAAATCACTTGCCGAAAAAGCTACAAGGTGTTAAAACAGCCAAACAGCCAAACAGCCAAACACCCAACCATCCAAACATCCAAACATCCGAGCCGAAGAAGCCAAAGCCGTTTAATAATAATTCGGTGGCGTTATTTCAAGCCCAGCCAGTGAACCCGTCTTCATCGCCAGCCCAATCTCAATCCCAAACCCAATCCCAATCTCGATCTCGATCCGCATCCGAATCTGCGCGTGGGTTGAAGGCGCCGCCCACACACTTTGTGCACATTATGGCACACATTTTGTGAGACACGTTCACATGGATTTGTTTTCATCGTGGAAATTAAATGATAAAACATTGTGACAGCTGTGCAGTGGATGCAGTGGATGCATGCCGAGTGGCATTTCCACCCGGGGCTCTGCACCACTGAAGAGGTTGACAACAAATGTCAGCTAAACGCTTCCAGCGTTTTTGCACCTCCGTGGAGTACGAGACCCTTACATCATTTGCCGAAGAATTGCATCTGCAGTTGTTGCACCGCAGCAGTTGCAGTTGCAGTTGCAGTTGCAGGCGCTGAAGGTTGAGAGACATAATTAATGGGAAAATTATGGAAGAGGTGGAAGTCAAGTGAGCGCAAGTGGGAGATGGGAAGTGGGAAATACTATAAAGTGTAGTGGTGGCAAAAAAAAAGGCCAAAGACTGAACAAATAATGTTCAGGAATGTAAAATAGCAAATGCCATATTGTCATATCAATATTGGAAGACATAAATGGCTGAAATGCAATAAACTCCAACGGCTGAGCACACAAATGACTCATTTCCCTGAGTTGTTTAAGACGCTGTGAAAATTTGTATATTTAAAGAAGTTCCTTAGGAAAGAAAGCCTCTTAGAAATGTATGGAAGTTGGCATCATCAGGCTGACAAAAGGCGAGCTCTTCACTAATGATCATACCCAGCAATTAAGAGTATAATGACAGCCTATATAGGTACAAATCAGGCGACTTTTAAGCAGGAACCGTAGGCTTGTGAATTTTCCCATGCAATTAGCAGCGAGAACAGAACTGGGAATATCTTTGGATATGTATCTTCGGAATGTGCATTGTGGCTGGTGAGCCGTAGTGAGGCAAAGAGTAATATGCCAAAGGCAACTGCCTTCGTGGCTATTTCTCTACCCCACTTTGCATATACTTGTACTTCCAGTCCAAATAGGTGAGACTGTCTTTGTCGAGGAGGGTGCGCCTGTTCCCAATCCGCCAGTTCTCAGCGAAAAACAAAAACCAAAAGAAACTGCTCCCCGAACTCGGGCTAATATCAAAGTTGAAACCACGGACATGCAATGCGGCAATTATATAGTAAGCCAGTTGCCAAAATTCCGTTTCGGTTTTCGGCGAACAAAGGGTCTCCACACCCACTCCACCTCCCATGGTTGTCAATCTAGTCAGTTTAACCTTTAGCCTAACCTCCACGCCGAGGATTTGCTACACTGGCTGTTGGTTCTCATCGGCTACTGCCTGGCATTTCCTTTTTTTGGGGCGGTTTGGACACTGTTTCGTAAGCAGGAGCTGCTGAGTCGGGCGACCCAAGTCGCAGGAGGGGAAGTGGGGCTGTCTGGTGAGGTGTGAATACTTGAATGCACTTTGGGGCGCAGCTGTAGTTGCCTACTGTCCATTCAAGTGCAAAATACTCGACCTTTATTCATGAAAGAAAATTAAGAAAAGCTAAAACAAATCATCAAAGTCTATGAAATAGTCGACTCTTTTGAAAGTAACATTAAAGGTAACTATTTAGAAACCATTTTCCATAGAAGCTGTGCTTATAGATAGATTTTAGAGTTGTTTTATGAGCAGGGAAATTGGATATCTAATAGTTCTAATAATTCGCGAGCCATGCTCACTTTTCTCAGAGAATAAACTTTTGCTTCGAGTCGCGAACTACAATTTGATGAATTTATGTGCGGGCAATCCTCTTGCAGTCCCCCATTATGACTACCCATTGTCTCCTAAGCATCTGGGGGCATCATAAACTCCTTGTCTGGCCATCTGCCCCCACTCCTCGCTCCCGGCCAGTTCTCTCCGGTCTCGAGTCTACGATCTCCTACTGTTTTCTCTGATCTACCCACTTGACTTGGCCATTTCCTAGAGGCTGGCTTCGACTTTTTTCTGTCGCTATCAGGATTCACATTTTATGCAATTGTTTCCATAGAAAGAATGCCGTGTATAAATACGTATATATACAGAGGGATATGGATATAGTGTATATAGGCAAACGACAATCGGCAGCCGGGCACAAGCAGCTCTCGACTTGGCCACTTCTCCAGGCTATCTGGTCAGTCGTGATCAATGTTGGCAGCAGCAACTGCAGCAGCCACTCCAACATTTCAGCAGCAAATGCAGCAGCAACTGCAGCAGCAACAGCGGCAAAAAATGCGACGCCAATGTAAAGCAGCATAAAACGGTCGGAACTCTTTTTTCGTTTTTCTAGGAGGGAATGGGGAGGGAATGAACAACGTTGACAAGGCGACGCTGGCGACAACGATTAAAATCTCTAGGGAACAGAGCTCACACAAAAACAAGAATAAGTAAAATATATAAAAGAAAAAAAAAGCGCAGAGAGACAATGAGAACTGGAAATATTTTTGTAAATTACAATGCAATTTTGTGCCACGCACACAAAAGGCTCGGTTTTTGCTTCTCGTTCTCCTATTTTTGTTTGCTAAGCCCGCTCAACTGTTTCGGGCCCATTAAGCACTTTACATTCGATGTGGCAAGATCAAAGTGGCTAAAATTTATGGCCGCAGATACTGAGATACACGGGACCAACTGCCTGCTCTCGACCAAGACCCACTATGGCCCACAGGCCAGTGGGTTGAAGGAAACCAAACCACATCTCGGCCGGCTGGGAGCAGGTTATACAATTTTAGATTTTCCAGTTTCTCTGCCAGGCATCCGAGATGGATGACAGGGGCGACAGGTGGGCATGTGGCATGGGGCATGGGGCATGGGGGATCAGTTGTGATAAGGAGATGGCAGGGGAGGCCAATGAGTATGCATGTTTGACCCAAATTCAAGACAAGAGTCGAACAGCCAAGAGAGAATTATGAATATGAGCGGTACACGCGGGAAAAGGTTGTGGTTTCTGGTCACTGGAGACATATTATAAGCAGCAATACTGCCATCAATAGCCATTCTGCCAAGCAATATTCTGTTATTCGTTTGGTTCCATTAACTAAATATAGAAAATATACTAGTTTTTACAGTGCACCACACAAGCCGCATGTCATCTAATAATTGCGTTCTCAGCTTATCAGCAAGGTGTCGTCCCCACACTTAAAAAAACAGGGGAAAGTGAATGGGAATGAGAATCTGAATCTGAATGAATGTGAATGCGAGTGTGGCGTGAATGTGAATGCGAATGTGAATGCGAGCGGGGACTTAAGTGCGAGTGCGAGGTGAGTGCGGCTCGGTATTTGTAACTGTCTTGAAATAATATTTGCACATTTTACCAAGACCGCCTGCAATTAGCAGTGGAAATGATTATCAGCCAGGTGGTTCCCCACCCACTCACCTTTCCCCTTTCGCCTACCCCATTTTTGAGGTGCATGTTGCCTTGTGGACTTCAGGTGAGTCTGCTTTTGTCGTTTTCTTGTCTTTTGTTGCCAGCGAGTCGCTTGCCTCGCAAACTTTTGTTTGTTTCGGCATAGACGTGCGAACTGGGTTAATTTTCTATATGTACCCATATATATATATACATATACATACATAAATACAAATCTATGTACACTATATAACTATGCTGGTGCTACAATTATTGCTTATGTTCATGTAGAAAACGGCAATTCACACGATTCGCAACGTCTAAAATTGTAAATAACAATAATTTCCCATTATTTTCTTTCTTTGTTGATACCATAATCACATATACCACTGGCTTTTGGCCTGAAAATCGGACGAAAGAGGACGAAGAGAAGTATGCGATCTGTTGAGAACTGATAAGGCAATTATGAAGTTGAGAATGTAGGGCACAGCGAGAGATACCGGGAAGCCCCTGGCGCAAGTGGCATATAGACGTATGAGTCATTGAAGGCGAGCGTATAAATTCTATTTAACATTAATACAAGTGGGATTTATTCGGTCGCATTCATAAGTCAGAGGGCAATCTTGGAGATTAGAAACATTTGCTCATCGCCCTCGAGTGCTCATGTATCCATGGGAACCCATTTCGCCAATTCCCCAGTTTACCCAGCCCATCCATCAATATCGAATGCCTCAATCAAAGCGCTTAATGCAGTTCCGGTAAGTTCTCTGGTCCCAACATCGGACCAGGCCACCTAGAAAAGTCTTCTCGAGCACACAGACAGGCAGATAGGCAGACAGACAGAGCCCCTTTTGAAGACAGGCTTAGAAGGAGAGATCGGAGATTGCGATCAAAGCCCAACGGCAATCAATGAGCAGCAATAACCAGCAGATCGGCCGTCAATATCAAAAACTGAGACCCAAGATCACAGCGTCACAACAGACCGACAGATCGACAGACCGACAGACAAAGCATCGATAATAATCGATAAACGAGTTTTCAGATTTTGGGGAGCGAGGTGGGGCGTAATCCCTAACAGCATTATAACGGAACGCGAAACAAAACGCTAATTGTACTCGCCTCTAGAACATGACTCGAATCAAAGAATCGCCAAGGGGCCATAGCCTACAAAACGCCATATATCAATATTTGGGCATCTGCGGATCGGGATCGCGATCGGGTCGGGATGAGGATGGGGATGGGGATGGGGATCCGCAGGGGAATCTGGTGGGGGATTCGAAGGGGGTGGTGATCATACTGGTACCGATGGCGACGATGAGATAGCACAAAACGCTGGCGTTTAATTGGGTAATTGGCTCAAGTACCGTACGTATTACCACCGGCGGACCAAAACAGAAATTGAAATACTCGCACATGACTGCAGAACTCAGCCGAACCGCTCTGAACTGAACTGCCCCTCGATATCAAAAGACCACGAACACGTCGCAAAAAATATACGGCCAGAATCGGTCATGAAAACGGGCTTAATATCTTTTTAATATTGCTATTATCTGTGGCATAAAACAAGCCACGAGCCACAAAAGAATGGAAACTTACATACGTGTATATACAGAACGAAGGTGAATAGGGCTAGGATAGAAAAGAACTAGGTATGAAGAATACTCCAAAACATATTTTTAAAGTGAAATCAAGTGCCATCAACGATAGGCGTTTTAGTTTTTTAAGCTGCATTTTTTCTCCCAGTGTAGCGGTTATAGCAACCACTACACCCCTAATGCCACTAAATTGCATCGCGCCTGGCCAAGAGTAGTCGGAGTCGGAGTCGAAGCTGGCAAATAGAATAGAGTGGCCAGTGCCGGGACCAACTCGTGACTGGCAACCAGTTGCCAGAGGTTTCCCATGACGGGCTCCAAACTGGACGCCAGCAGCAACTCCTCTATGTGCAGGCAGGTCCCAAAAAATTAGATAGATACATACATATATACATACATATACGTATAGGCCGCACGTACATATCCGTGTATATATGCTGGAAAAGTAACTGTTACTCTCCCAAGCGAACCAGCAACTTGTTCGGCGTCTTCTTTCCACTTTGCACAAAGTGAAGAAGATGTTGGCGAATTCCTGATACTCATCAATAAGAAAAAGCATCGAAGAGCATGTACATTGTAATTGCTTTGAATTTGATCTGTGGTCTGCTACTATATGCTATATCTTCTCAATTATATTTTATACTTCTATTAAAGAAACCGTAATGTTCAACTTAGCTTTAAATATAGTAAGGAGATTGGGATTGAAAACTAAAGAAAGCTAAGAGCGCTTCACGTTCAAAGTAGCCCACCCATTGCTAACACCCAAGAAGACAAAGGGTATCAAATAAAGACTGGTTCGCTTTTGGAGTGTTGTTTTGGGGGTCTCAAAGTGGCAGAGCAATTGAACAAGTGAGTGCCTGGCATTGGTGTGTATCTGTGCCCGTGGCCTGGACCCCAACTGCAGCTCGTCTTTGGAGGCTGCTGGGCCGGCCCATTGAAGTGATGTTTTAATGAGTCCTTTATCACGTCCATGTGCCACGAACTGGCAGCCCCAGAAATGGGTTTCAATGGGTTGGGTTTCGTCCAGCGAGAGCCACGAATTATGGCTTCATTCCCACAAAGAAATCCCAAGTGCTAGTCCAAGTCGTTTGCATTTATTCTAATTTCGAGTGTGGTCGCTTCTTGAGGGCCTCCTTGTGGATTTTCGGTTCTTGAATTGGTCATTGTTTGCCTAACGGTCATCGAAGAGGAGGAGGGGGGCGCCCTCAGGCGTCAAATATTGACATGCATTCAATTCAAATGTTTAGTGTTTATTTAGGCGCCCAAAAGGTTGAAGTCTGTAGAAAATGCAGTCTTAAAAATATTGTGAAATAAAATTTATTATAAGCCGTTGAAATGTTGTAGGTGCTGGAATAAAATTTCGGAAAATTTTAATTCTTTAAGAACCTGCCTCTTGACGAGGTTAAATCACTTAGTGACGATCACATCTTCAACAAACAAAAGTTCCGATATCCATTTTTGTGACGAAAAACTATTTGACGATCTTATTAAAGCATTGCTCTTAATAGAAATGTGATTTTTTAAACGGAGCGGATTTTAAAAGTTTTTCTTCAAGATAAGGTAAATCTAAGTTAAATAATTGGGATGGATAAGCAACAGTAAGACAGACAGAGAAACGGACATGTCTAAATCTATTCAGATAGTGAACCTGATGAGAATATATGTATTTGGGATACAAACTTCACAACGAATCTGGTAAACTCATTTAATCTAGGAGAATAGGATGAGAAAATAATATGCAGTATACAAGAGAATATTAATGGTACTGGCAGAAAACCTCTTTTTTAAGTAAAATAAATGCTGCTAAATCTCAAATGTCTCATCATATTCATTATTAAAACTGCGTAAGTACGTAACTGATTTCATATCCAACAAATTTAAAGCCCAAACATAACTAGTACACAGCTCACACATGAACTTCTAATTTAGCTCAGTGTATTTATGTTAAAGGTATGGGCAAAAGCACGGCGGTGCATGCAATTACAGACGGTCGTGAATACAATTGCTCCAAAGAATCAGCTCCAAAGACAATCCCGTAGCCCCAGCTCCGCCGAGCCATGAAGTTTTGCCTCTTGGCTGCCTCTCAGACTTTTCCTCCGTATCCCATATCCCATATCCGATATATACCATTTCCAATCCCACTCCCTTTTCGGCCATCATCTTCATCCGCAGGCCCGAGAACGTTTAGTTGATCGACACTTTTATGTTGACGTCGTGCGCGCGTTGTCATCGTCATCAACATGGTCATCATCCCCATCCCATACGATACCCATACCCATACCCATTCCCATACCCGTACCCGTTCTCTTGGCAGTTCTGGAGCTGTGCCTGCTCCATTGATTGATTCCCTAGAACAATGGGCCATGGAGCGATGCGTCTGCGCCGTCACCAAGGCGAACAGGCAGCAGGAGTCGAGTGGCACAGTGGGACGAAGCGGTTAGTTTGCTGGCGAAATTTGGCGAGAACTCAAAATAGGTGTAAATGTAAAAGAAACAAAGGTGTACTACCTTTTTAATATATTGCATGTTTGAATTGTGTTCAATCTTATGTTTGCAATAACAATGCATTCAATTGCTGTATGAACTGTTTTTCCATTAGCATTGGACACTAAAAGTGTAAGCACGGTTTTCAGCCATGTTTCGCCTATTTTAAATGCGTAGCCATAGCAGCTAGTCATATCCAGAGTCGTAGTGGTAGACGGAGTCAGAGAACCAGAGCAAAAACCAGAGAACCAGACGAAGCATAAAGCAAACGGCGAGGCACTCAACCAAGTCGCCATCCAGAGGCGACTCATTGTTTTTGGAGCTGGCCAGCGGCAGCAGCAGCAGCAGCAGCAACAGCAGCAACCAAAGTTGCAAGTGGAAGTGGCAGCAACTGTTGCTCGTCGCTGGTGTTGCCGGTGCTGTGTTGCCTCCAATGTGGCTGCTACTGGAGCATAAGGCATACGAATGTACCGGGACGAACTGAACCCATATAAGTACGGGCGGGCCAGTTAAATGGAACAGGTAGGCCAGCTGTTCACGCTCTGAAAAAGCGATGACTTATTTCGTTTAATTTTTCAAAGCAATACGGCAAAGAGTTTCGAGGCGGAAAGGAACGAAACCCGAGAGCCTTATTGTATGCATAATATTTACTGTGAATAATTTGCACGCTTTTGGGAGTTAATATTAGCTCGGAGTAATCATCGAACCGCAGTTTGCATTGGTAATTGCCCATCGAACGGCGGTGACTTCACTGCGAAAATATTTATCCCAATCGATGTCCAGGCGGTAGCTCACTTTTCGACCAATTTAGAATGAAATTGAAGTCGGCTGCGCATTAAATTACACTGGCCTACACTGGTGTGTCACCCGATATCTATGATATTTGGGCCACGGCTTCTGCACATCGTGTGGTTATCTATTTTGGAGATACGAAAACTCTTTGCACGAGACTCTGACTCTTAGCCCTGACAGCCGAAGGCGGTTTCATAACCAAATAATTGTTTGCTTGGTGTAATGAATTTAGACTTGGGGCGGGAGAATACGCTTTGCAGGTGGAAGACAAGGTACATAGATGAAAAGCGAACGTTTTAAGGCACATATTATATTAAGTAATAATAATAACCTTGCGGAAATTAGAGGGAATTAGATTGTGGGATGCTAAGTCACCAGATAGCAACAGCCTTGGGTGGCACAGTAAAATACAGTAATTTGTTATTTGACCAGAACTGCTTTTAATTGTATCACGTAAGGTAAGAAATATAGTTTCGAACTGCGTTGTACAATGATGCCAATTAAATGTAGTAGTTTCATGTCGCGTATGAGATACTTTTTTAGAAAGATCGAATGGTTGGAAAAATATTGCTGCTAGTTACTTAATTTGACCTCTACGAAACGTAAGCACTGCAATCCGGAATCGTCTTCCGGCCACATTAAACTCACCCAGCTTAATTATGCCCTGCCCTATTTGGAACATTTGGCAATTCGCCCGTATAACCCAATAAAAGGCAATTGGAGAGCCCAGAAAATATTAAAGCCGCCTGTCGAGCGAAGTAATCCTATTTGGCGGCCCCGAAAAGCCGCCAAAGCCACCGATTTCCGACTTCGATTCCCTCGGCTAGGTGGCGCACCCAAACAGTATCGGAAATCCATAAACCAATTACAGAAGTACCCCTATGCACTGCAAAGTTGAACTCTACGAAACGCCATTTATGGCAATGCAAGCGCAACAAATGGAGCCGGCCAAGCCCTTATTCAAACTTATGGATGAAATTGGATAGTATGTACCTTCGAAGGTTTTATTCGGCTGTTTGCCCAGTGAGCGGTGGAGTGTGGCGAAGCGCATCACCGATTGACTCACTTTCTGGGGTATGGATTACAGATTTCCAGGCGACCTTAGTGGGCTGGGCAGACCGCAGAGATTCGCCAATGGACTTCCTAGTCCGCATCCCCGAAAGGCAGACAGTCAGCCTGTCATTCAGCCATTCAGCCATTCAGCTATTCACTCATTCAGTCAGTCAGCCAGTTTGTCAGTTAGTCAGCTTGTTAGTCGGTCCAACTAGCCGGGCAGCTAGTTGCAGATCACGAGTTCGGGTCTCGAAAAGCGATCAAGTCTTCTGCGGTTAGTGGGCTGCCTTTCGGCTGCAATTTGTATCTGCACCCATAAACATATCTCTTTTCTATCTCCCGGGCGCTGAGCGACTATATGTGATCATCGATTTTTGTACTTTGCATAATATGCCATGATGATGATGATGATGATGATGTCTGGCTTGTCATATGATAGGCGCCACAAGTTCCGCATCGCATCGCATCGCATCGCATCGCATCTCATCGCTTCGGTCTGTCCTTTGGGCAATTGCATAACCCCAACTTGGCGATGGGAATGAGTGGGGGACCCCAAAACAAAGGTCAAACATGCCTAAAGTGCATTTTCGAGCGGAAAATGTCACTGCACGCGCTGTCACTCTTAACGCTGAAGTCTTTGGTCTCCGGCAATTGTTTTTCCACTCAATTTCAATTGTTGCCGGTGCTTTAAGCAAACAAATGAACATTTTTGCGCATTGCAGTCGCACTTTCAACGCCCCTTTTCGCTTCGAGGGGGCGGGCTAACCTTACCAGCGACAACCATCCCCTGGGTAATTTTTGCAATTGTTGTATAATATTGTCCAATTTCAGCTTGTTTCGGCCCCTGACGGGTCTCTTGATTTAGTGGATCGCAATTTAGGGGGCTCACGATGGGGTGGCCAAGCTAATTGGTATATACTTCCTACGTTGACTGCGATTTTTTGTGATACCGAGTGTACTTTTTACATAAGATATCTTTAAGCGACATCGATTGTGTAAACGAGGATGGAAAAAGATACTTTTCAAAAATATACCATGAAACCATTCAAAGCTGCAATACATGGATTTTCGTGGCACAAAGCATATAATCTTTTGTCTTAGCAACAAGATGGCATACAAATTATTATAAGTTAGTAAGTAAGCAACTGGAACCTTATCATATTTACAAAACAATTCCCCCGGCTTTTCATATTTATGAAGGAATGTGCGCTATCCGACTTGAATAGGGTCTTCAAAGACCGTAAAATATAGGAATTTTAAGGTAACTCCAGTGCGGCGGTAAGAATGCATTCGGAAACTTCTCATGAACCCCGGAGACAATGGAGCAGCCTTGTGCGAGTTGGGTAGAATGAATATACAGCGAGTATACCCAAGGAACGACCTCCATAGAGCGCTGAAACATGCATATTTCCCACACACACCCATTACGGCAAGCACACTTAATTGAAAACGGCATCTACGTGTATATGGCTTGCAGCATGTGGCCGGGGAAAAGAAAACAACGAGGGGCAAACTAAAAGATACATTAAAGTTTCCAGGCGTGGAGAAACTTGCCGCTTCCATGTTACGATCTTCTTGGGCCCAAAATGCAGTTGGCCCTGTTGTGGCTGCAGTTGCTCACTGATTTAATTACCTCGCCGAGATCCGAGCCTGCCTCCAAACAGGGTTGCTAACGATCACTATGTGAATTCTGCAGCGTTGCGCCTGCGCATTTCCTCAGCTCTTTGGCCCGTTTTAAGATTGCTGTAGCTCTCGAGTTTTCGGCCTATGGGAACTGAAACCTTACAGTGCAATCTTCGTAGTACTCCTTCCTTTGGGCAACACTTTCGCATGTGTGGCTAGGTGCTGAACATCTGCTAAAATTGCCATAAAACCGTTGATGGTGCAGTTGCGCCGCCAACACTTTCACACATTATGCTAGGGAGCTTGTCTTACTGGTTGTAGCTCATTTTGTTTTACGGCCTGTTCAATTTGATGTCAGCCTGGGCCTTTCGAGATAGGAGTTCGTGTGGGGGATTTCTTGGGGGCTGATTGAAAAGAGGAAAAGAGCTGATTGAGGAGAGCCCAGATAACCAACCTATATCTCTCGAACAACTCATTGGAAAACTATAAATCTTTTAAATTTTTTGTTTAAAGTCAATGGCATCGTTATGGGGAATAATAAATGTATTCTTTCCATTCCATTCGTGATCTAAGCGTTAGTCAGTGCAGTGCAGTTAAAATCGAATCCGTTTAAGCGACACTCAACGCGTTTACTACCCGTAATTTATCCGTTCTTGTTTCAACTCTTCCGCTCTTTGATTCGAAATCGGCGCTGCGGGGTTAAGAAACCATTTCTCTTATCATAAATCATTAGAGCTTAATTTAAGTCCAAACCGGAACCGTAACAAGACAGCAAATGAACTCATTCGGGTTCAGTTTACAGGCAGGCCGAAGTTCTAATCCGTAATCTGAGGGCACTTAATACTTAATAGGCGCCAACTGGCCGACACGTGAACGATATCCAAAGGCTTTACGATCCATTAAAGCCCCGGGAACAAGATTGGAACCCAGGGAAACACTCGTGGACCAATCAATTGAAGTTGAACTCACCTTTCTATGCGAAACGACGAGCGGCGTGTGATGGTGATGGTGGTGATGATGGTGGTGATTGCTGTTGTCGAAGGCTGTTGGGTAAACAAATGGCAGATTAGATATTGTACATTATTAAGACTCAAGACTCAGTGCGAGTGCAATCACTAAATTTGGTTACAGTTAGCGGGAAATCATAAACGAGTCAATTGCAATTAAGCAGAAAGCCAAACAACACCAGACATTGTTCACCTTTCCAATTGCATTTTAAAAATATGCAAACATTTCGAGTCTCAATTTTGTTTTCTTGGCTCTGCAACTTCCGCACTTGATGGCCAAGCCCAGCGCATAAAAAACGGGGAAAAGCGGGCAGAAATTGTAACAGAAATAACAAATACCAGTGCTTGGAAACGGGTTCAGCAATCATAAACTTGTTGTGCAGACAGCCAGATACCGGGGTGGACCGGCGGTACAGGGAGCGGTACAGGGAGCGGTATGGGGAGCGGTACTGGGAGCGGGACTGGGACAGGTGGTGCTGGCAACTGCTGACTGCTGACTGCTGACTGGGTGGGGTGGGGCGGTGCGGCGGTGCGGTCCGGAAAATTGTCAATGGACAAGCCGAGCAATTGTATTATAACTCATAACTCTATAAACCACATAACGCGCCTGGCATTTTGTTAAACAATTAAATGCAATTTTCAACTAAAAAATAGTTGACTCAGCAGCGCCGCTACTCACTCGACGCTCATTCCAAGGTGCTCGAGTTGGTTTTTTTTTTGGTTTGATTGGCTGACCGGCCGGCTTTTCATTACAAGCTGCGACATTAAAGCCATGCAGAAGGGGGTGGCCAGTCAGTACCCCCATATCATGGCCCAGCAATTCCACTTTGCAGTTTATTAAGCGTGACTGACTGACCAACCGGTTGGTACACCCAAACTTCAAATACCCACATAGGCAGATATTATTGCAATCAACTTGGTTTTACGCTGAGATAACCCAATGGAGTATGTTAATTTTATGGAATATATTCATGGATGTATTGACGGATTGTATGTAATGTAGCTTATCGAAATAATGGCATTCCCTTGTCTTGCAAATAACATCATTTACACGTGTTTCAAAATCACAAAACATATTAAATTTCTGGTCTTAAGCTTTACAATTAGAGTTTCCTACCTGATTTACTTCTAGCGCAATAAAAAGTTATACAATCCCGAAGTGATTCATAAGTCCCATGAATTACGGGCATTTGATCTTAGCTCGTTTGACCCTCCATTGTGTTGGTTCCGCATTAAACTCTCGACCTAACTGCAGGTTAACGAAGTTAGCGGGTCAAAGAAGCAGAACACAGTTTTCGGAAATAAACCGAAAAAATAGTACAAAAAGGCTGAACACGAAAATAAGAGATGAGCTCGAGTGCCCAGCGTGATATCATTGTGGTGTGTTTCGTACCCAAACTCGGTTGTCCATCACTTTCGCAGGAAATGAGTCAAAAGAGGTAACTTTCGGGGGGAAACGGACAGAAGTTGGGGTTTTAGGCAAATTCATCCCAGAATTCCGACGCAGACACGACATGCCGCGACTTAATAATTAAATAACAAATACAAAGCTTCGAGGCAGGCCGTCGGTTCCAGCTAATAATTAATTGACATTTAGCAAAGAATTTCAAATGAAATGAATGCCCTGCCATCTGCGAATGCTGTCGAAATTTGCGCAAATTTGGGCTTTATTAATGCTTGATTTATGAGACAGCCGTTACGCTTTTTCACTGCCAGCATGTGCATTTGATTGGGCGTTATTGAGCGTTATTGAATAAGCTAGCGAGCGTTACAATTTGAAAGTTCACAGAGATCCTGCAGATCAGAAACACATGTGAGTAATTAAAATGTACATATAAAATGTACATAACTGCTGAACTTTATTTGCCATATGTTGAGATGAGCGATCATCAGTCGGTCTTTTTTATGATTTTTCATCTGCGTTAAATGGTTTACGCTACCCACAATTCATTACCGTATTGACGTAAATACCAACAATCAGTTAAGAAGTAAATGGTAAGTGAGCAGTAAATGGCCATAAAGAAAGGGTAATTGCTTGTCCAATTTTTAGTCATTACTATTTCTGTTGATTACATTGCCAAGTAGATAAACTAATAGTAAATAATATGAGGTCCTTATAGTTGGCAAAATGTATAAAATCACTGAGTCTTATCTTGGAATGAATCACCGGTCGGTCGGTCAATGCGTCCATTTGGAGTCGGTTAATTGGCGATACGATATGGGTTGCCAAAGAGAGTGGGATTCTACTTTCCTATACACATGGTGTTGTGCACTTTGCTCGCTGGAAAAAAAGAAATTAACGAACCCATTTCGATAAGATTAGATTGCTGGCGAACCGCTCTAAAGCGTGGATATTCGAAATTGAATGGGGAAAATTGCATTTCCGATTGGAAAATTGCAAAAAACATCGAAGTACACGGCGACCAGTCTCAGGGTCAGACAATGGACTTTCCTCCCGTCGAATCCAATTAATAATAATAAAGCCAGCACTTTGCTAGCCTGGCTTCCAATTGTTTGGCAGCCACAGTCTCGGCAATCTCATCATCCCACTTGCATTTCATCAGGTTCAATGGAAACTATATAATAAAGTTTTATAAATGTTGCTGTAGGATTTTGTGGTGGAGGTGATGGTGATGGTGATGGTGGAGTGCATGGCTCTGTTGGTTGACCAAGTGGCCTCATGGCAATTTACTTTCTAATGTCAGGAAAGTCATGTGCAAGTCAACGGCAACCGCACGCTGACTGGGTTTTTTTCGTTTGAATATATCTTATAGAAATTGATAAGTAATCTGGGCAAAAACTACGAAATCTGTGCAGATTTGTGAGCAAAATTAATTAGAGGCAGCGAAATTTGTTGAGGCGTTAGAAACGCAAAAATCGTCGGCATTTTAAAGACCATACATATGTATGTACATATGTATGTGCCACTGCCCTTTCAACTTCGTTTATAACCCATCATTTAAACACGCCGAATGCTTTTGGCATGCGCTTCACGTGGCGATGGTTTTTTACATGAACTATAGGCATATTTAAAGTATTTATCAATCAAATGCGGGCAATTAGCTGTTGATGAGTTTCCTCCCTCCTCTGATTCATTTCGGCTTTGTTTTGGTTACACCTAAGTGCCTGCCGCGTCTCTGCATTCAAATTATAAATTAATTAATAAGCGCGGATGAATAATGGATCAGGAAATTATAGATAGTTGCCAATTAACGTAATTACGGGCGTTGCTTTTCGGAGTGGTTACTCAATGATCGGGCGGAACTAAATTTTGTAATTTTAAACAGAATCAGATTGGTGTTTTTTTTATTTTACAAATAAAAATATGTTTTGGTCTATTTCATGAATCCAATGAGCAGCTTCAAGGGTAGAGTTTTTATTTCAAATTTAATCGTCAAGTAAAGCTAACACTTTTAGAAAAAGTTTCCGATTTTCCCATAACACAAGCATTAAGATTACCCCAAAGATCATTAACTCAAAAACCATATTGCCAACCAAATTCCCAGGCTTTGGCTGTTTTTTGGACGTTCATTGATGGCTGTTTTTTTACATCACAGGGAAATTCACAATACAAACGCACCATTGCCCACAAAAACCAAGCACAATCCCATTGTAACCACCACTGTGAAGTTACCATTCCTGCCAGAGATATTCCGAATCAAGTGAATGGCATTCCGAACTCAGTCCCGAAAACCACAATATCCATGATCCCCATTCTTCAATTATCGTGTGTGTATATTCAATATTGCATAAGGTCTGGAATATAATTCCCTACAAAGGGCGGGGACAAAAGATTTCCAATTGTGGGTCTGAAGCGCTTTAAATGTCACTCTTGCTTTCATCTTTTGTGATCTCGGGAGAAAGAGCAGAATTGTGAATATTTATGGCCCCGATACCAAATTAACGTCGACAAATAGACGAACAAATTCATAAGATATGCAGACTATGTAAATTCGCCACCAAATTAAAATAGTTTGCAGCTGAAGCCAAAGTCAGGCCAAATACCCACTGAAGATTGCCGGCTATCCGTGTATCTGTATCTCAAAAAAAAAAAAATAATAAAAAAGATTCAGACTCGTCAACAGGTTGCTGCTGCGGACCAACAACAATTGTTGTTTGTGGCAGTGTTGCTGGTGTTGCTTCCACTCTTTGAGAAATGTGAAAGATGAAAGCGTAAATGCTGATTAAAGATTGTTTCTTCCATACGTATGCCGTGTACATAAATTTATATTGTAATTTCAGTGCCGGCGATATGCAAAGTGAAAGAGATTCGAGTTTTTCACCGAGCCGGAGTCAGTCAATCAGTCGGTCGGTTAGTCGGTTATGATAACAGCGATACGGCACCACCCGCTCCACCCGCTCCACCACAGCCTTCAGTCTCTTCAGTCTACAGTCTTCAGTCTACAGTCTTCAGAGGCAATCTGCAGTCCGCCGTCTAATTTCACAGTCATCAAGGCGCGGTATCAAGCCGCGTAGAAAGCGAGAGTCTCGATTACAGTTTAGTTGCGCCTGCGCAGTCATCGCGGCCCGTGGAAAATCGCCATCAAGGTGAATTACCCCAACCGGAGACGCCCACGCCCCCCAGTAAATGTGTCAAGCGAAATTGGATCGGCGGCTGAAGATGGATGTATCTCACGAATAAATAAATTAAGTGGCCAGGCGATTGCGATAGACGGTGCAAAAAATAAGATGCATGTGGGTTTCCGAATACTGAATAGGATTTACCTAAATTATCGACTGGGATATGAAGTACTGACCTTGGCGGTATCTATTTGAAGACACTTTAACCGATACGGAGTTTTGGACATATGGAGATACGGAGTTTGAGAACGTAGTTCCACAAATGTTTGTTCAGAATTGAACAAGGTCATGGCACCTATTTTCAGCTTAACTTGATTAGTCCCAACAAGGTCGTTTGAATCTGTGTCTCTAGTCCTAATAAAATAATCTAATCTCTGAAATACTATTGCAGTACTATGGCGACTCATTGCTTTAACCAAGTATCGCGAGAATTTCGGTTCTAACTTCTCATATTTCCGTGCTTATCACAAATGTTGCAATTCTACTAAAATATCACTACAAATCTATTAAATACCTTCGTAGGCTGACCTTAGCTTAAATAAATTCCCATAAATAGAATGTGTTATCAGATGTATACAATACCCAAATAAGCTTATCAAACAGCAATACTTTCTTTTCAGTGGGCTTGTGTTCTGTCGCATAACCGAGAGTCAGGTTCCCATGGAGAAGCTTTCTACAGTTCACATTCGCTGGCAACACGGGTTAACAAACCTTTTAGCAAGTTTTCTTGTCTTCCTACGACTCAAAGCAGTTCATGTGGCTGCAACTCGACACACATTTGGAATACATGTATGTACTTTAGCACCTACATTAAGCGACGACACACATATATGATGTGTTTTATTTACTTACAAAAACGATAAGATAGGAACACGAACAATAGCTATATCGAGGAGCATTTACTCAGCGACTCAACGACTCAACGACTTTGCCGCTTTCGATTGCGTTTAATTGCATCAAAATGTATTTATAATTTGGAGCGTAAACAAGCGAGTCAGGGTCAAGCGGAGCGGTTAGGCCCCAGATGTGTCAGTGGACCCACAATGGACCCCACAAGTGTCATCCAAACAACGGAGGGAAAAGCGAGCCACAGTTCGGATTCGGATTATCGTCTGATTTATTGGGTCTGGGACGCACTTTCAAAACCCAAGTCCCGCTCTCGGGGGGAGTTCCATTGAGTCCATTGAGTCCATTGAGTCCATTGAGTCTGTGTGTCGGTGTGTCTGTGTCCAAAGGCGACACAAAGTATTTCCATTTCAAAATGCAGCCAATGGTCAGCGGATTTCGTAACTCGAATGCAAACTGCACAGGTGGACAAGTTTAGGAGAGGCCCAAAAAATGTGGGTCTCTGAAATTTGGTTCAGGTTCGTCGTCGTGCTTATGTCATTTGTTGTCATTATGAAAAAATTATTATATTAATTGTGTCCCAAAACTGGAGCGTCAACAATAGCTGGCAATTAAATTTGGGTCTATGATGTGTCAAAAAAAATATAAGCCAACGCGGAAACCTAAAAGCACGTAGTGTGGTCCCCTGAAAAACATAAACTATTACTGCCGGTTTATAATAAATGCATTTCAGACAGCTACCTAATCCGAAATAAACATAAATTCCAAGAAACTTTGAGTGGGTTACGAAGTTGCAAAATCGAAATGTTTGGTGGTTGTGAAATAACTCATGACGGTTAGCTAAAACATTTTCCCAAAGTATCAAAGTATATCTCAGCTTTTCTGGAAACTATGAATTATTATAAATTACCTGCCACTATTCACCGAATTGAGAGAAGAAATCATTGACCTTATCTTAAATTGAAGCCATTTCGAAACTCCTCTATCCGAAAATGCTCCACTCTAATGACCAATTAAGCCCATCGAAGTGCCTAATAAATAGGTGGCCCATTGCAATTATCATTTGGTAACTCTTCATTTCGACTCCGCCCAAAGCTCAAAGCTCAGCTAGATAAAAAGATAAGCCCAAGATTAGCCACAATTTCCCCTGCGACCATTTAAAGATACTTCCAAGAGTCTTTTTCCATTTTCCTCCACACAGACAACAGACAACAAAAAGTGCACCAATTTGCTGCTGAGCCTTAGTTTCGTTATAATTTTGTTTGGGTTTTTTAGTTTCGGGCCATTTTTCGCTGCCCGTTGTTTGGGTAATTTTTAGTGTAATTATTTAAACATTAAACCAGTTGAGCGGCCAGTTGTTTGTATTGTCGGTGAAAACAAGAAAGTCATAGACGTGAAAATAACATATCATCACCCAAGCGGATGATTCGAGGCCCAAAAGGGATTTTTAGCTTTTTTGGCTTTTTCAGCTTTCTTTCAGATCTCTTTGATTACTTCGGGTGAAATGTGTTTGGAAACGGAAGAACCAAATTAAGTGAGATGAATTAAATGAAACTCAGCGAAACACAATCAACAGCTGGCTTGGAAAGAGAGAACCTACCGCAACAAATGTTGCCTTTTCATTTTCCTGTTTTCCGGTTTGCCGATTTTCCCGAACTGCGCATGACCTATGACCTTGGGGAGAAGGCTTCACACAAGATACGTGGGCAACTTTTCCAGTGGAAAATTCTCAATAGCCAAGCCAAACACCTGCTGGCGCAAGCCGTTTCCCCATTTTCTGCAAACCTGCTACAAAGCGTAATGGCGAGTTTGTGTGTTGACAGATTCAAGCGCCAATTTTATCGGTGCGCCCGTGAAAATGTGGAAAACCCTGTGGAAATTGCTGCGCGCCTAATCGAGGCGCCAGAGGGCGCGGCGACCCGACGGCGCCGCCGACGTTTTCCCATCAAAAGCTCCGTCTCCCACGCCCCGGTTTCCATGGTCGCGGCTGCTCCCGAGGGTTCCGATGGTCTCCGATGGTCTCCGATGGTCTCCGAGGTCTGGAGCCGAATTCGACACAATCAATGATTCGCTGCGCCCGTGGATGCGGTTGTCAGGAGGCGATGGAGCGCGATTTTCAGCCAGAGAACAACGGAAATCGAGACCGAAATTGAAATCGATGCGGCAAGTTCAAAGGCCCCACCGAAGTAACCACCAATGTAACCTGCGAAAAGGTTCCACCGATTTGATGTATTTGCTTCGGATAACACAGAAGCAGCCGACCGAAAGCCATTAGAAGGTGCTGAATCTGATGGCATCCACCCGTCCGTCTACCATCTGTAATAACTTGTTTGAGCAGACTAATTGCCCCCGCTGGCGGTTCTCGAGGTTCCCGGGCCAAAACCTTTCAATATCTCACCTAATGGCTCGGATTTTAGCGGCTGAATTAGCGGCAATTAAGGTGTTACAAGGTGAACTTAGATAAGAAATTGGGGATTTCAGACCTTTAATTACAGAATCTCAGGAGCCAAGAACATCTTTAAGCTATTTATAAAATTTAGTTTCGGAATTTTAAATAGTGTATTGAAACGGGTTTTAGAATCCCATAGGGAATTTAAGAACATCCTATAGCATTATCGGCCATTTTCCTACAGTTCCTTCACCTCCGAGATACACAGTTCAATTAATACTGTAACTTCCTGTATCTGCGTGCCCTTAAGATTACCCATGTACCTGGCTAATTGCCTGTAAGAGCTAACTAATTGGCCTCGCTGATACAAAAGCTGGCTATAAGCAGACTTGGCCTGGCCAAATAGAGCGGCCCATACGAAGAAAGATGCAGTTGCAGATGGAATGCAGTTAATGCCGCAGGCCAAAAGCTGTGAGTCACATCAAGGGCCACCTAGGAGAACGAACACCAAGATTCTCATCTCTACCCACGTAGAAACGCATTTTCCAATTAACGTGGCTTATCTAAAAGCGGATAGATTACCGACCTGTATTTTGACAGTCCCCGCCGCAGACGAATGATCAAACAATTAGCTGCGAGTGAGACTCAGACACGTTCTGTAGATTCAGAGATCGGGAGTCGAAAAGGGATCCCTCATCAATTACAGAGCATGCGGGGGGAGAAAGGAGAGCTTGTGATCGTTACACTGGGAAAAAACTACTTTGGCAGTACTTTGAGTGTATTGCATTTCTGCAGGGAAAGGTATTCAGTTTTCTGTTTTCTGTTTTCTGTTTTCTGTTCATCCGAACATGACCTGCATTTCTTCCAGTGATATTTCTGTACAAAAGAAAGTGAAAAACACTGCTGATAGGGTACTGGGATGGGGATGGGACCTTCTTCATGGGAGTCGCCGCTTACACTTTCCCAAGCCAGCACGCAATCAGACAGAAGGCAGAAGTGGGGAAAACCCCAATCAAAGCTGGCTGCATAACTTAAATGCAGAGGTCATCATCGGATGGCGGATAGTGTGGGTTGTTTGTTTGGAAAGCGCTGGGATTCCGCTGGGATTCCGCTGGCGATGGCCGGGCGATGCCAATAGTCAGATGGATGGCACACGGAAACCCACATCACGGCAAATGTCCGATAATAAAAGGCCAAGAGAAAGAAGTTAACTGTGGCTTATTAACTGAAAATGAAAGCGTTTGCCGAAAAGACAAAGACCCCTTCGCATTCGGAGCGGCATCGCATCGGCTCAACCGGTTTTCCGGCCCCAGTTTTCATCACTGTTACAGTTCCGCATGTGAAGTCAACACCCAACTGACCTTTGACAGGCCGAAAACAACACACGAAATTAACCGCATATACATATGTATTTAGCTTAAGAAAGACTCATAAAAAAAGGGGAAGTCCGGTCAATAGACAAAGAACTTAACACAAAGTGCATTCAAAGTGCAATTGCTCGCAGTGTAAATTATACGTTATTAAAACAAGTAACTATAGCTGTAAGGAAAACGACATTAAAACGACATTTGGGGTTGCCAGGTTCATTGGGTTATCAACTCAAATTGTTGGTCGATCAATGTTGTATTAAACTTTTCCACTTCCATAAGATGCTAAAGATTACCAGCTTTGTGTACTAAAGTACAGTATAAAACCAATAGTTGTACCATTTATAACAATTTTACTTGCAAAATGTTAGAACGATTTCTAAAATATAATGTGGATAAGAAGTAAAATATGTATTATCGGACCCACTGATTCAAAGGATAGGAGTTTGTTACTTGCTGACTTTCTGATGATTAAATTAAATTGAATTGCACTAAATTCCGCTAACTGTAGCCGTGTGAAATATGTAGTATTGTATATTGATTTTCCAGTAGGTCGGACTACTTACCTCTGTTGATGACGCTGCTGTCGCCGCTGCTGCTGGCGCTGTGGTCCGGCTGATCTTGCTCCTGCTCCTGCTGCAGCTGCAGCTGCTCCTTGGGGGGCAGCTGATCCGGGCCGGAGAAGTGGACGCTGCCGTCGCGGTGGAAGTGCAGCTCGAATCCGGTGGGCAGCGCGGCCTCGTAGTCCGAGGCACAGGAGTGCGCTTGGACGGCCACCTGGTGGTAGAGCCCGGCGAACTGGTGGATCAGGGCCCAGGCCTGGTCCTCGGAAAGCGGGGCTTTGAAGGAGTCCAGGATGTCGTGCAGCGTGACGCACTGTTCCGGCGAGGAGCAGCTGTGGAAGGCCTGCAGGATGAGGGGGCGGGCTTGGCCCCGCTTCTCGGGATGCACACTGGAGGACATGGCCAGCTGGTCCGCTGGCAGCTTGTGCTGGGCATCGCCGTTGGCGCTGTCCGGCGAGGTGGACAGGAAGGCCTCTTCCTTGGCGTCCTTGAACTTTCCACCCGGCGTGGGTGTGGGCGTGGGCACGGCCTTGACCTTGGTGGACGGCGTGTCCGCCTGCTCCTCCGCCTGGTGCTCCGTCATTGTGTGTGTGTGTGTGTGTGGCTATCGATGGCTGTCAACCCGATTCCACTGCAAATCCGGCACTGGCCAACATATAATTGATTTTTGTGCCTCTTTCGGTGGGCTAACCTGCAAATTTCCCGGTTTCTTTTTGGTTTAGTTTTCGCGTCGCGTTTTTCCTATTTTCCTCACTTTCTTTCTATTTTGTGTTGATGTGTGTGGTGAACGCAAAGGAAACTTGAATACAATAATAACACAACACAAGGGCTGCGATTCCGCCGAACACTATATTAATATTTTGTTTGTCGTCAGCTACATTAAACACAAAGCACAGGGGTATAACAAAAAACACATGATTTGCGCTTGAGAATATTGAAAACTTGCGTCACGTTTTTGTTTTCTCACTTTTTAAGTCGGCTTTCGCAAATCGCCGTTAGACTCTTCTGGGAATTTCACAACACTGAGAATCTGGAAATCACGCACTCTTCATTATTTGTATTTTCTTCTGTTTCATTTGCATTTATTTATTATATTCAATCCGTTTTTTCTTCGTCAATCGCACTTTTCGTTTTGTTTTTCACCGGCTATCTTTCAAACACGTCCGTTCGTCGCGAGTTAAGTTTTACTTCTGCTTGGAAGCTCAACCATTCATAGCGATAGCAACAAGATGATGCAACATTCCCAAATGTTGCCGACTAAAATGTTGCCGACTAAAATGTTGCGGACTAAAATGTTGCCGGAACGGAACGGAATTCGCCGTTGCGTTTTTGGAATTCAAATTGAAATTAAGAACATTTGTTTCTAATTGATGCTTCTCTTAAAGATTTGTTTTGACTTACATATTGACTTACATATGCACATAATAATAGGATCACATAAATAATCGTGTACATTAAACCTTGTTTTGCAAGCCTATATTATATTTGTGACACATAATTTAATATTATGCGAAATGAAAAAAAAAACTTTGTTTAAATGTAAATAAATTCTTAAAAAAATAGGGGTATTGTAAATGTACTTGTACAAAATCACATAATTACACATTAAGGCTTCCTTGTAATTAATTATATTTGAAATAATGTACCATAACTGAATATTATCCAAAATGTAAAAATATGAAATTATTAAAAAAACAACAAGAGTTCGTTCGAAATATTTGTTTTCGCTTTTTCGGAATTTCCATATCTGCGAATTGAAGTGCAAGTCCAACATGTCAGTGTCTATAGCTACCAATATACGCCTTTCGGCGGAATTGATAGAGGCTGGTCAGTTCGACGATCCGTTCCCAGAAGCGGGTAGAAAGATGGTACTAATGATCAAGAAGTTCGTGGACGAAATTCCGGATTCTGTGCTCCAAACACCGAGCAACAATCCAAGAAGCCCAAGCTTGGTCTTGGACTTGGTCCTGGTCCTGAAGACGTCGAACATCGCCAATTTCGCCAATTCACAAGTCCTTGATGCAATCGATCCAGTTGCAATAATCCCTATTCGGCTGTTGAAAAGATCTGCAATTACAAATCAATAAAAGTAGTCAGCTTGAATTTCAAAGATGCTCTCACTTTCTTTTTGCTTTGCTCTCTTTGTTTTTGCAGTAAAAGATTCTTTGACTATTGATATATGTATATTTAATAACCATTTAATTTGAATTTTAATAAGAGGTATAAATTGTTGAAATGGCATGCGAACCAATGGTGTCCGATTGCAGTGCAGATGAAGATAGATATCATATGGGTTTCAAATGGGTACAAGATCAAAACTTGTATATATAGTATGTATAGTATAGTATATTTAGTGTAGTATATAGTATATATAGTATAGTAGTACTATATGTAGTTTTTTTTTTTATTAAGTGACGAATCTGTACATCATAATATTGTATCTTAACATCACAGGGTGGGGAAATATTCTTAGGAATTACCAAACACTATATCAAAATAAGTGAAGTAGGTCTATATGTAGTAAATAAGAGTGGTAACTCGAGAGTTGCAGTCCTCGAATAGGAAATGTTTTCAACAAATTGTTGTTAAATATTGTTTCGGCTTTGTCACGCGATTATTTTTAGCTTAACAATATTTCCTTTTTGTTTATTATTACCGATCTTGTAACCCCTCCCACCCAGAAAATAATCAACAAAGTAACAGAGGTTAATTCCCTCTTTGACTTTTTATTGTTGATAATAAACTTTAGATTTTGATTTTGCTTTTGCTTTAGCTTTGGTTGGAATATTTTTATTATATTTGTTTTAATTTCGGACTGCAATTTGTGCTGAGGCCAAAGTGGTACTTCGAGCAGGCGGAAATGGTTAGATCTTAAAAATAATGGTAAAAGGGTTAGCAAAGCAAATTATAGATTAGCTTAATTAGGGCTATTCATTGCACTTGAGTTGTTTGGCGGGGTGGTCACGCATTGAGATGTGAGCTCAATCTTGTCCAACGGCCCAGCGATTAATCAATGATGTAATCAGAGGCAGAATCGCAGCCAGTTAAGGGAACTTCAATGTATAGTTATGTGGCAAATATAATATAATAGCGTAAAACATGTTTCAGGGCCCAACAAAAATGTCTTCTTATATTTGTTTACACAGTCACCATCAATTAAACAAACATTAATCAGTTATCAAATGACCATATCGAACTCGAAGCCGCCGCAGGAAGATACCTATCTACACGTATACCTATCTATATGGAATTTCACCAGTTCGCCGATTCAAGGTCTCTGGAAAACCGCGAGCATCCGACAACAATTGTAACTAAGAGATCAGCGACAGGCGCATTTTACGAGTTAATAAGCCCCATAAGTACGCCGAGCAAGTTATGATATATGAGCCGTAAATTGAAACTTTATATCAATGCCGACTGGCGGCTGGCTGGTGGGAGAGATTTGCATACATGTGCGTACAGTATGATTACAGCATCGGCATCTGCGGTAGGCTTTAACTGGCAGACATGAAAATGGAAATGAAACAAAAACAAAAAGTAAATACGTACGTGTGGGTAAAAGACAAAACAGCCTTTATTAATTGGCTGAGGAGCCTGCCCACGTAATCATCGAACAGCCATAAAAGAGTGTCCTCCGCCGGGGAAGCCGATGGTCGCCAGCTGGCCAGGAAAATGACGACACCTCGGCGGATCGCAGATTGGCATTAAAACGGCAGAAGCCCGTCGCTGCAGTTGGCGCAACTTTATGAGCCAATCGCTAATGAATTAATTAGCCAACTGCGTTGGCTTACACCCCATAAAAATGGTAGTTATTGGCCAAAATGGGCACACAGATCTGTTGGCTTAGATGGCGGGTTCAACAGCCGGCGGCGAACTTCAACCCACTCCGAATGCAATATACTGGATTGGTCTTTGTTCGCCATTCGGTGTACGAACCTGACTCATATGAATCACTCACAATAACTCAAAGAACTCAACGGGCCAGCGCCAGAAACAAATGTGAATAGTTATGTGGTTGTGTAGCTATGGTGCCGCTTAAATTGGGGCATATTCATGCCAGCAAGTGTTTGTGTCAAGCAATTAATACGATAATTAGGTTTATATCCCTCGTTAAAGAAAGCAGCTTAATTTCATATAAAAATCGAAGGCGCATATACAAATTTCTTTACTTGCTTCGTTTTTTACGAGCATATTGGTGCTTCTTTAAGTGTTGATTACCTTTTAATTGATTCTTTTTTCCCACAAGAGTGTTTTATTGAAAAGCAAAGTCAGCGCTTCTCCATAAAGTGAACAAATGATATCGAAATATACTTGCAGTCGCATTAAAGTCTCAGGCTGATACCTAAAGTATATCCCAGGGTAGGTACTTGTAACTCACAGGGCATCTTTCAGTCGATACACACACATATGTATGTTCCATTCCCTCTGCTGACTGCTGCTGTTCCATTGGGAAGGTTCAGCCAAGCGTTGCATTTTTGGTCAATTACGTTTGTCGCGCGGGTGGCACCTGGCCAAGCTCCAAGCTCCAAGTTCCAAGCTGCAGCCCAGCTTCAGCCTCGGCTGTATGTCTGACTATATATAGCTTTGGACTTTCAACTTGCCTGGTGAGTGGGTGGGCGTGGATTCTGGGTATGAGAACGGGCATTGTTTGTCGTGCCACGAACCTTCGAGCCGGAAATGTGCATCCGTTTTTGGCCAGAGCTGCATGTACTCCAGCGGCCAAAGGCCAGCATTTAGTTTGATTCTGGCCAACGAAAATGGGAGTTTCTGAATGTGTGTCAAACGCAGGTAAGTAGAGTCGCTTTTGGCCAAACTTGGTTGCTGCATATTGCGTACTTTGGTTGCCACATGTTGCAGCATTGCAGCGTTGCAGCAGAGGATGCAACGCTTCGATGCGCTTGACACTTGGATCGCAAATTGCATAAATTCGGTAAATTCGGTAGAGTTGCACTTCGGGCCCTTTGAAAAGGAAGTCAGGCTTTGGAATGGATTTCTAATGAATTAGGAGTACAAGGCAACGTGAAAACATTGTGTTATAAACTCGGAAACATTATTATTATATTAGAACTTACGTTGTCATTATTGATTCAATTTTCCCAATAAACAACTTTCATTAGTGATCATTTCATTGGCACTGGTCATTGGGAACTGGGGCGTCTGCTATTTGGTGGTTTGTTCGAACTGGTTATTATTGTCACAGCCACCGACTAGGCGGCCAGTGAGTCAGCCAGTCAGTCAACCCGTCAGATACGGATGCATGTGGCCGTAGAGCGTCGGACGGAAGGGGAGGATCTGGCGGTGGAACTAATGGGCCTTACTTTTCCGTGGCTCAGCTGGCTCCGATGTCTCCTGGCCCTTACAATTGTGTAATGTTCTGTCGGCATGTTCAAGCCCAGCCTGCAGTTGTGGAGTTGCTCTAAAAACGTGATGCAATTAGGCCTTTGAAAGCCTGCTGTTGGCCAAGAAGAATGGAGGAAAATATAAAAAAGCGAGGGGAAAACTTTGTGAAAAGGGCGGCGGAGTTATGATTATCGTACGTGTTCTTCTCAGGTAATCAATTTTTTCACGTCTTCATTACGATCTGAGTTTTCGAATGTGGGAATTTTGAGCGGGCTGCAATGGGGTATATGTACATATGTATGTATGTTCATGGGGGTCCAGACATTCTAGGCCTGCACATTCTTAATTGCCGCCACAGATGCGAGCTAATTTGCAAATGCAAATCAAGTGATTTTCCAACTTTCCATTAGCTAGTTATATGGCAATTTCACCCTTCCCACTGGTTGGGGGGCCCAACCACTTGCAAGATTTTGCAGAACAGCTTGGGAACTTCCAGCCCCTTTGCGCCCATTAATGCCACATGTGGCACATTGACCCAAGTGCCGAATACCACACCAGCTAACCCAGAAAGCACCAATGACATGAAGAACGTCTCCCTCCGCGGGGAAGGCGGCAATAAGTACTCGTATTTTCTATTTTCTTTGGGCCAGCTTCAGTGATCACAATACGCATTATTTTCGCCGGCTATAAAGCATTCTTCGGGAGCTTACGGCAAACTATCGGAGAACCATGATCGCGGAGGAATCGTTGGCCGTGCTCAAGTAGACGTGACAAAAGACGGAAGACAGAGGACAGAATACAGAAGACAGAAGACCTTCGGAGAAAGCTGGGAATCGGCGGAAGAGTCGCAATCAGCGGAATCACTAAAATCGCCGAAATCACAGAACGATTCCTACGCGGCGCGCTCCAATTTGTGTTCATGCAATTATTTCAGGTAACTCCGATTTGCCTGCGAATCGCAGAGGCCCATTTAAACGGTAGGGCAGCGCATTAAAACTAAGTGCCACTTAATACACATCCAGAACTTGCGCAAAAACCCCTGACAGCCCATCAGATTGTCTCTCTAACCCTCTGAGCCTCTAAGCCAAGCTTAGCCTCTAAGCCAAGCTAAGACAGATACACGCCGAGAAATATTGCTAGCAAAAGGCAAATATTCATATACAACTATGCGAAAAAGGGAAACAAGTAATTGAACCTATTGCAAGTAGATCCTTTGAAATATCCGACTGTGTGGGACTTTGTTTTGTTGTCCTTCAAGTCAAGATATTTTGTCAGTGCCTAAGTTCAACTCCACCTGGGGCACATTTCGCAGTTGCTCCATTCGGCCGCCTCCTATGTGTAATGCCATTTCCAAAACGTGATTCGTGCAGGGACAAAATGCCACACTCCACACTCTACTCTCCCACACTCCCACACTCCACTCCCCCAATCTGGCCGATCCACCACCAGTACCCCGATCTTCAGTGGAGCACAACAAAAGCCCATTAATATAATTGGTGTCTAGAGTCTAGAGTAATATTTCGCGAAATGGACCCGCTGTCTGCGCCTTTGGATCTCGAGCTCCGTCCTAAACGATTATTAGCTCCAACTCAGAGGCGAGTTGATGTTGGGAAAACATGCCACAGTTTCCCCAAATCGCATTGGGTTTTCCTCTACTTGCCGGCTGACTCCCAGATAGATCAAATACAACCGCTGATCGTGTCGCCGCCGTCGATCGATTGTCTTTCCTCTAGTTTATTTTACAGAATTACAGAATCGTACAACGCTTATGGGCTGGCGCTTTATTTTTATGAGTTTTCCATGGGAACAAATCGATCGGTAGTCCCCGGAGGCTTTGGCGTGTTGACAGTCCGATAAATTCGAGTTAGGATTGCGTTCTTTCGAGTCTGCTGGTTGGGTTGCTCGGAAATGGTCACCAAAGTGTGGGCGGACACAATTGGGGTAATAAAAGCTATGGGCTCCATGTGATGAGTCAATCGATTGGCCTAATAGGCATGTCTGTTAATTGCCAAAGATACAGTAACCTTCTGCCTTGGGAGCTTCGAATAAACTATTTAATTTCGTACATTTGTGACCAAATCGAACGTGAATCTGCAGTTTGCATTTCTAGATTCCGTATCTGCCTGACTAATCGCAGCCCGAGTCGCTCCCTGTGCCCCATATGGTTTCGGCAGCACTTTAGACCCCTTTAGCTGGAGCCGGTAATCTGGTCGCGGAATGGCGACAACAAATCAGCTCCGATCGGTGTGCGATCTTGCGGTTGCCCGGCCATAAACTAAGTGACCACCTGCGAGTCGGTCGGCGGGCATAAAGCAAACTCTTTATGGGCCGCTATGTTCGACGATGACAACGACATCGCGATGGGAAGCCATCGGTGGCTGGGCACTGGGATCTGTGCGGACCGGCGTTCTCGTTTGATGATAATGAAGATCTCCGCCAGAATGGTCTCACTTTCCGAGGCGCACTAAGAAAAGAGCAAGAGTCGATCTCCTGGACAGAGTAGTGAGTAGGGTCAGGGTTTTGGAGATTTACTATATATGTTATATCTAGCATTTGTAAGTAATGTTAATACTGAAGTTCCTTTCTGTCCCGTGTCCTGAAAGTCGCCTGGTGCTCAATGGAGGGAAAAAGTGACATTTTCAGTGATTTCGAACTGAGGCGACCACACAGCCGTCGATCCACAGGGGCCGGAAAAAGAGAGAGTGAGAACCCAAGATGTGGATCTGGATCTGGATCTGGATCTGGACCTGCAACCTGGGTGCGCACTTTCATTTTCAGCTGCCCGCCGCATAATTAATTGCGACCGAAAGTGGACGACGGTTTTTCGTGGCGGCAGAAAGTAAAAAAGCACCCCGATACCAACTCAATCGAAGGAACATCGAACCTGTGTAGCGACCACTAAACCGGATCAAAACGGCTGACTTTTCATACCCGGGGCAACTTTCTTCTTGCGGCTTCTGACACACTAAACTGACGCAACGCAACGCAACGCACCGCACCGCAGCGTGTGGCAAGTGCGGCAAGTGCGGCAAGTGCGGCAAGTGTTTGCCGAGTGATGCCCCGATCCCCATACCTGCCCCAGAAGAGCTCAGCTCGCAACGCCCACGAAAAATCCATGGAGCCAGCTCCCTGCCCCGCTGCCTGAAATGCCAAAATGCCACTTGAATGCCCCGGCATTACAACGAAAATGAAGCAAGTTTTTAGCGCGGAGTGTGGGCGCTGACAGGGGGGAGCCAGGGGAAGCCAGGGGGAGGGGGAACCAGGGGGCACATGCCAATTTCCCACGAAGCAGATGCCAGGAATACCCTTCTGCTGGGGAATCACTCTCAAACCGAACACCCAATAAGCAGTCGATATATACTATACTATACTATACTATACTATACTATACTATACTATACTATAGCTTTTAATCACTCAATATAGTTCACTGGATATTAGTTTGCAGGGGTATTAGTTTGCTCCAAGGAGTGTTGCAGATGCCGAACCTAAGCAAAAACGCAAAACGTGGCCCAAAGCAGAAAACCGAGGCCAACAGAAAATCCGATCGACAGAACCAGTTTAGTGGCACTTGAAATTTCACCAAAAAATCTGTGAATCTCCAGGCCTAGCTACGGAGGGGGCAGGGGCGCGGGCTGGCCGGGGGCGTGGCAAGTTGATTTGCTTAAAAAGAAATTCACTTTCCTTCGACGGTTTTACTTTTTCAAATTTCGTGTGCGAATGCTTGCTGGCCGTTTCTGGATTTTCTTTCGGTTCGACTGGAGACGAGTGTCTCTCTGCACGGAAAATAAAATTCACAATTTGGTGATGAAGTTACCTGTGCTATATAACAGTGCTATTAATTTGCCCTCCATAAGCAGGTACTCTTCATTATTCTATTATTAATTTGAAGTACAAAGGACAGGAAAGTGACAGCAAGTCCTGCGTCTATTCACAATTTCTTGCTGTGTAGCCGAGGCGAAGAAGGTCACGGTGTGTTGTAGATCATGAGGATTGGATGCGATACGAGGCCCACAGCCAGCAGGAGGTGGTCAAAGTCAAGTCGGAGGCCCAACTAGGCATGGAGCTCCCACTCCCGACTCCCGACTCCCGACTCCTGACTCCCAGAGACCCAGAAAGTCCACAATCGAATGCATTGCAATGAGCGCAAAAATACTTTTAATGAAAGTTGGCACTTTGCTTTTGGGTTTCCTCGGCTTGTTTGGGCTTTTCGGATTTCTCGTCGTTTTCTATATTTTCAGTTTATTTTGGTTTGTTTAGTTTAGTTTTCCAGCAATTTGATTTGTGGCAGGCGGCCGTGGAAAATGGTCTGCGGCTTTCGAGGAGCTTTTCCACAGGAGCTCTTCGCTTGGCTTCGCTTGGCAAGAGGTGTTTGAGCCAACTAATTGGACGCGGACAATGGATGGTTTATTGTCTGCGGTGCTACTGTGGATCCCCAATTGGCGGGTAGGCTTCAAAGCGGATCTATTTGTGGGGTGCAAAGTAAATCAAGTCGGCTTGACTTAGTATCCCCACTTTCACTATCGATGATGGCGACATTTTATGATGGCCACAAGTGGATAGGAAAATGGGATTTCGATAGCCTTTTACCAACAGACACTAAACTAAATGTGACATTAAAATAATGTGATGTGTCATAGTGATTAAAGTAAAATTAACTAGTTTATTTAACCGATCCATCTGGCAATTTTAATATGCTGTGCTGTTGATGACGCAGTTGCAAATTCCTCCTATGGAAGCCCCAGAAAAGTGTTACTCAGAAGTCACCGTTTAAGAGAAAGTGTGTCATAAATTCAAGGCTCTATTTCTTCTTCTCATCCTTTTTGTCTTTGTCCTTTTCCCCGCTGGCCTCTTGAGGTGGAGGCTCCTCCACCTGCTCCTCCTCCAATGGCGGAAGGCCCAGATGCATCCTCGACCATCGAGGAAGACTGAGGAGGCAGTAGAACGGAATGATCATCATGACCACCAAGGAGCCGCATCCAATGATCAAACGCTGCGCTGAACTCATCGGAAATCGAGGAGGACCGGCCATGGGTATATAGTTCCGACCCGTGGACGGCTGCCGCTTGAGGATCCCCATCTCGTTCAGATGTTTGCGCACTAAAGAAACACTCATGATGCTGCCTGAAATGGAAAATGTTTAAGAAATTAAAAATCAATCTTAAAAGGCTGTATATTTTTCATAGAAATGGCTTCGTTTTAAATTTACTAGATTGTTCAACTTACCGAAGATGTTAACGCCCGTGTGGATGAAACGAAAATGAGATAATATAAAGAAAGATGTATAAGACAATTCAGCCCAAATACGGAAGACCCACAGCCTACTGAAAGATGAGAGAAAAATTCAGCAGGAAACAATCGAAAGATGAGGTTCAAACACAAAGGTTAAACAGGCATTAAAAATGCTAATGAAAGATATGAGCCCGAAGGCCTGATTTCAATTCAACTCGCAGACACAGCACTTGAGGGAAAATATGAAATCTTCATTTGGAATTCCGTGAGTAGGCAATTGTCAAGATGGATGGGATTATTGCAAAAACTGTGCGATGAACTGCGAGTGCCCGCGGATTAGTGCAAGTATTTGGAATGGTTTGAATTTATTCAAATATGCGTACGATCGCAGATTTTAGAATGCATAAACAATACTGTCCGTCGTCCTAATGCAAGTATAAGGCTGTATAATTTGACATCAAATCTCCAGATTGTCAAAAACTTCCTTCAAAGAGATATGTACTGAAATGATCACCTAATACCTAACTCAAATACAAATTTAAATTTCCGTTTCGCGGCTCAACTCTTTTTGAAATTTATTCGAGTCACCATGGACACGAACCGGTGCGGGGTTGCTGTCTTTGCTTTGTATTCAACTACTTCGTAGTACAAGGAATGGCCGCACAAAAAGACTTGATTGGGTGGCGCCCCAGAAATGAGGAACATTTGAAAACCTCACTTGTTAACGACGAAGTTACTGTTGTGTGCCAAAATCAAGCCTTTATACTTCCTAAAAAAATATATGGTGCTGTGCTCGAAGGACCCTGAAGGGATGACATAATTTTGCGATATAAATCAAGTGACTAAAATATAAGTATTTAGGAGGATTTTGGTAACAGGGGTACTATTAACTATTACACTTCTTAGTCCGTAGTTTATGTTCAGTGTTAGCTATTTACAACAGCTAAGGTTAAGGAAGATAGACAGATATACATAAGTGCATTTAGTTGTGAATTTAATTTTTTTAGATAAATCCCAACGACATAGCTCTTCAATTAACCCTTTGCACCGTGGGTCCGAATAATTTGATATCCTTTTAGAATTGCACCCGCGGCCTTTGGCAGTACACTTTGGGGTTCATTTTCTTATTTCCTTTGTTGGTTTTTTTGCTGTTGCTTTGACAATATTTTTCAAGTTTCTTTTAACATACTTTTCGTCACTTAAGCTACGACAAATATTTTGATAGATGAGCTTAAGCACTCACCGAAGCCGTCGTTGATATTTGAAACTGGGACCTGTCCCGCTTTGAGTTTGCTTACAAGTGGCCGTTTCGCCCACCACCCACTCCCGCAGGTTTCCCCAAATTCCACCCACTTCCACCCACAACCACCCACATCCCCCATTTCCCCGCATGTTGGGGCCAGATCTTCTTTTCGGTGATGTGTTTGCTCTTTGTGCGGCAGATGAAGTTTGGAGTGCAAGTTTTAAGCGAATTTTGCGCGAGAGTTTCGCCTTAAAGATTTAAGGGGAAAGCAAGGTGCTCGTGGGAAAGTTCCTTCCGAGGAAAATTTCCATTTGAGTGTGCGATTTCGTGGAAATAAGATTAATGTTAGGTTCATAAGGTATGGTAAGGATGGCTCTATAGCGAACACAAAAAACGCTCGCTACAGGTTATCCCCTATTTATATCAGAATATATAGAGAAAAACTCTCTCATTGTGTAAGAGAAGAAAATTATCTTTTACAAGATTATCTCGATCTGAAATGGACACATTTTGTGGCAATTTTGTAGAATAATAGGCGTATATTTAGCTTGCTTATTCCTTCTATTTCTTTCGTTTAAATGTTATTAGAGTAATTTGTAATTACTTAATATTTATAGCAGGAGCGACCAGGCCACGAGCAGTAACTTACAAGAATTATGCGCTTTCCTATATCTTTCCGCTCTCCAGCCCCCTAAACTTGAACTGCCACGGGGAAGTGGAACGAAAACTACACCCAATAACAAAGAAATCTGGAACAGAGGGAAAGTATAAAGCGAGATAAGTTTTCAAGCCGGAAAATTACACAACTTAGTCGGCGGAGAGGGAGGGGAAGAGGGAGGGCGCTAAGGCCAGGGATCAAGCAGCAAAACAGGGCCTAAGAATATTTACGATTAGACGCAGGACTCGCATTCAGACAACATTGTGAAGGACTCATGCATATGTATGCAGTACGAGTATATGCAGGCACATCCTAGTAGTGTGCCTGTGTGTGTGCGGCGGAAGTGGAAGTGAAAATGGCACACGCAGTGTCCTCCAACTAAGTCTCCCTTTTCAGCCACTTGGATCGCTGCCAGCTTGTGTCCACGTGTGTGTGCGTGTGTGTGAGTGGGCCAGCATGGCGTTGTTGGTGTGTGTGTGTGTGATGGGCAGAGGACAGCCCTGAGTCCGGGTGACACTTGAGTGGAGACAGACAACCACTTGACTGCTGGCTGCTGACTGCTGACTGCTGACTCGCCCTGAACAACCAGGACAACAACGGGCCGGGCGCCACAGGAAGAGGAAAGCAATATCTTAGGGAGGGCTAGCCCTACAGCCGGGGCTAACTTATTATTAGCGGGATGATAATCACTTTTAATCAGATCTGATACAGAGCAAAAACAAACAGCAAGCGCTTTGGTGAACTGTGAGATGTGTCAATTAATATATGTATGTATATTTTTATGAATTGCTGATTTTTGCCATCGGCGGGGAAGCTCTCCTACCATCTTGACTGCATCTGTTCCAGGCGCAAGTCACGGCATATCCTTATGCCGAGGACATTAATGTGCGTAACTCGGACAATTACCACTATGAAAATGACAAAGAAAAGTTCGTGGAGCAAGCGTGGAGGGCTTGGGCACACACGCTTTGAGGCACAACCGAATTTAGTGCACAAATATTGGCGAAGGACGAAAGGGGGAAGGATGTAGCCAGCTATATGCAGCTGCAGCCGCTGCAGATGTAGAACACAACAATAAAGATCCAAATGAAACCCAATGGTAAATATGATGGGGCTCAATGAATGGGGGACGGCATCGAAAGCTCACATGCCCCACGAAGCCTGTAATTACATGGGGATTTAAGTGCTTTTGGATTTTAGTTTTTATTTTCGTGTTCGTGGTAACAATGCGAAAAGTGCACTCTGGCCAAAAGCAGTTGAAGGAAAGGAGCGAACTGAAAGTAAACTAAGCTCGCATCAAATTGAAGGCGCTGAAGTGAAAGTACGGATCGATCTTAATTGAAAGTAGAAGCTCGGGGTTTAGTGCAGTCCAGTTTTCAGTTCAGATGGCGCATCGTTTTTTGTGGGATTATGTTCTGCCAACGGTTTGTTCTTGCTTCACGTGAACGCGTCTAATAGCCAGGCTCATTGAAAAAGATACCGTTTGCAAGGGGAGGTAAAGTCAAAGGTATTTAAGATTGAGGGTTTTTCAGTTGTGAATAATTTGTAGGCCACCTGACTATGCATAGTAGCTTATGAAATACTGAAGGGTCTTCAAATTAGTTGCAAAGGTGTCCTTTGGAAAGATACCACATACCTTTATGACTGGCTTAAACACACACCAAACACACACTGTAGTTACAGTGGATCTTAAAAGAAGTGCACAGCATTGCACGTAGCTCACGGTCCTTTCCCCCAACTTTCACCCGCTCGTTTGGCAATTGTCTTTCATGTACACATATGACCCGGGACTTCTGCACCCACACCCAGACCCAGAATGGGTTAGCCCAAGGGCAGGCAGCACGACTGCTGTTCTGGGGCGGGATGGTGCTTGCAATCTACGCCCGGGGGCATGCAACAGCTTGTGTTAATCACTTGCCCGAAGGACTTAATGAGTACAACTGCAGCAGGGTAGCAAAAGCGGGATATAATAAAGATGCAAGCTACCAATTTCTTGCGAAGCTTATTAGGCGTTCTTCATAACAAAATAGTGGCCTGAAATCAAGGGCGAAATCGCATTGCTGTGTAAAAGTATGCTGTAAAAAAAGATGCTCTCCCATTGCAATAGATTGGTTTCTATTGGTTTCTAAGTACTTTCAAGTGGCATGTAGAAAAATGCCATTAACATTAAGCCAAGTGTCAAACAACTAATAATTTTGTGCATTCCATACTCATATTTTAATTTCATTTGTTCGAACAGACTCTTTGAGTACCTGTAAAATAGTGGAGAGCCAGACAACATTATCATTAAAAAAATCAATTTGCAATTATGTGCACCGAAAGTGTGAGAGCTTTAAAAAAGTGACAAAAATTATATCACGTTGGGTGAAAGTATAAATTTTACAGCGTAAGTGAAAAATGTGTTAAGTGCATTAATATTAAATTTTATTTCCCTTGGCCATCTGGCCATCTGTGGAAAAATGCGGGCCAGTCCCAGTCCACACGTCCTTGTGTCCTTATGTCCCAGCCAACACATGCAGTATGTGTACATATGTGTACTTACATATAAGGATAGGCCTCCCCAGCCCGAGGACTCTGCTTTTTTCATTATGTGAGCCCAGCAGCAATGAGTTCGACGGCGGCAACAACGAGCAGATGAACAACTGGTAAGGCCGAGGATTAATGCGAAAAGATTTACATGCGGAATCAGTAGGCTACAAAAAGAAGATGCTCTCCACTGGAAAAATGCGAGAACACCGAAGTATTTCGAGAACCATGTGCCACAATACGCAAATCTTAAATAAAGAGCATTAACTTTTCACACCATGTTCTTAAGCACCTCTAAATGGCTTTCAATTGTGAGTCACAAACATTACGTCAGTGCACTTCCGATAAGCATTGACATATTCCTCCGACGTCTGAAGAGAATACATCCCGATGAACTCCGTACACGAAAGATAGCATAATCCCTCACTGTACATTTCTATATAATATAATTAAGGAACAAAATCCATAATATTATCTGTTAAGCTACACACTAGGGTAAGTTCACAAGGAACTGAACGATTCCTAGCGACTTTAAGATTAATGAAATAAAGAGTTTATGATACCAACAAAATTGACCATTGGAGAGGGCAAACCAGGTTAGTAAGCAGGCCCAACAGGACGTCAATCTGAGCCCTGTTCCATTTGCTTGTCCTGCGGTCATACACTTTTTGGTAGCACCATTCGCATTTCTATCGGATAGTGATTGGACTTAGTAATGGATATGAGCCCTGCTGCGCGGATTAATGCATTTTGTTTGCTTACTAGCCCTATAAGCTGAATAGCTTGACTAATTTGAGAACGGATAGTATGTTCTTGAATCGAATTTAGCAGTTTATGGTGAATCTGCCGAAGCGAAACGAACTGCAGTAAAAGCACTTTTGGGGGAAATAGTAAATGGTATTCAGAAGTGTCTGAGATTTTTGGGATGAACGTGCGGAGATCGATAAAAGTGAAATGGCAATATCGCTTAATTGCATCGACTGCATTGTATATTTTCCGGTTGAATTTGCACTACCTTGCGGTTATCAACACCTCCACAAAATCCCGCCCGGCAACTAACCAAAGGCACGTCAGAGGAAAAATCAACCTTTCCTGTCAATGGATGGCTGCTGTTGTTATGTTTTCCCCCTCCGTCCGCTTGGCTTGATTTATGTGGCTTTAATGAAGTGCATGAAGCGTTGGATGGCTTGTGGGTGGTGGGGTGGAGTTGGGTGGTTGGGTGGCTGGGCAGTGGTTTATACCAACCGCAGAGGGCAGAACTCCGAGCGCCGCACAAAGGACAGCCAACAAAGTTAAAGTCATAAGCCAAGCGCGCGCTGCACTTTTTGTATCCCAGCTATTTCGAGACTCTGACACGGCTAACCCCTCAATGGACAGGAAACCCGCATCTGACCACCATATGACTGCAACTAACTGCTGTTGAACTCAACCTCAAACCTAATAAATAGCTTAATTAGTCCGGTGTATGTGAGAGTGGGTCCTGCGCTCTCTCACCTTCGACCCGGAGCAGCAAAGGGATCCAGTGCCATTACATATTTAAACGGCTGCCAGTAGTAGAAGGTCCTGCAGATCCTGTCCTCTGCCATGTCTGGCATTGCAAAAATGTTCGTCGAGTTATTGACGGGCAGTAAGCGTTTGGAATTGCCCGTGAATGTATTTGAATCGCTCTTGGCTGCTCTTGGCCGTTCTTGGTTGTTCCTGGCTGTTGAAAGGTCATCACATGCAACTTGCTGACTGGCTCTAATTACAATTGCAAAAAGTGAACGAAAAGTTTGCAAAATTAACTGTTGAAGCCGCTTAAAGTTGAACCACTGCAAATGCGATTTTGTGTAGTTTCAAGCGAAGCTAAATCCGCTTTCATGTAAATAAAATTAATTTAAATTGGATTTTTTCAAATAAATCACGCTTAAATCCAAGATTTAAGCGAGGGCATTTTATCCATAAATTCCATTCCAATAAACTCTGATTTACTGTCCTTGTACTTTTTTCAATTGCCGAAAATCCTTCAGAGAAATTAAAAGTGTAAAAGGCGACCAAACACAAAAACCCAATCTACAAAAAATATACACACGGTAAATACACACACGCTTGCATTTGTATATTTGTATTGCATACTTTCGAGCGGCCGACTTAATTTTATACATTTTCCACTTGCTTTTTTCACCACTGGTAATCGGAGTGTGTGGGCGGAAAATGGATTGGATAAGGACGAAGGACGAAGGACATTGGACAATGGACAATGGACGTGGCACACGTGCTCAAAATGTACCCAAATTGTTGTTTTTTATCCCTGCCACGGACGCTACTATTGTTCCTGCTGCGCGTTGTCCACTTTATAATTATAGACGTCAGTCAGGCATTTAACCAGCAGCCGCTGTTTTTGTTGCCCTGTTGCCCTGTTGCTAGTGAAGTGAACTCGGCGGCCTCGTCGGTTTCAATTTGTGCGGCTCCCACGTAGCACGCACACAGAGCCACTTGCAGCCGTTGCAGCCGCTGCAGCCTTTGCTGCACCAATGCACAGGCAAGCTCCTAAATCGCGAATCCCTCGAACTTGCCACCGAACTAGGCGGAACCGCAGAGGTGCAGCTTGGAGCCTCTCATGCGGCAGCCTGAAGGTATGCAACCAACTTGTCCCAACACCTTCAACTCCTCAATATTTCAATAGTTTCCCCAAGACGGGGCTGTACTGTTAGCTTGGTCCGTTCAAGCGGGGCTCGTCTGTACGCGTACTCAAATACCCTTAAACATGAAAACAAAACAGTTATTGCCACCATGTCCGCCCGCGGTTGTTGTTGCTGGACACGCGAAATAATTGCTTCATACATAATTATCGCGAGCCGCGTCAGCCCCCACTCCCCGCTCCACACCCGCCACTGCCACCCCACCCCTTAACCCCTGCACGCCCCATTTATTTCGCCGCTCGCGGGCTTTGGTTTGCAGATGTTTGTTGGTATTAGTGTTGGTGTTGGTGTTGGTGTTGGTGTTGGTGTTGTTGTTGGTGTTGATGTTGCTGCTTGGCATGGGCATGATCATAAGTATGAGTGTGGGTGTGGGCGTGGTCGTGGGCGGGGGCGGGTGCCTAGCAATTTTGTGGTCCGGCGCCTATTTTTCGCTTGCCGCACAAAACTATGCAACGCATTTCACTATTTAGCGATGGCACATTGTTGGTTTTGCGCGGCCGCTGAAACGGAAACGGAAACGGAGGTGCGACAGGGATAGGTGATGAAACAAATTTGGCAAATTAAAATGTATTAAGTAACAAGAATATTTCAGCTGAGTGAGACGCGTGCGACAATTCATATAAAGTGCACATTAAGAGCGAAGCGCTTGCGAATGAAAATTTAAATACATTGTGCAATTGAAATTTCTTACTTAGCCACATCACACTTTTTTGTATTCCAGTACCACAAGTACCACAAGTTCCCACAGTATTCAGCATTTGCATGAAGTTCAATGATATAATACACGTACGTACGGATCTTCTTGAGGCTCTGAGTGTTGCTAACATACTTATTAATTCCGCTTCCCTGGTTAACTCACGTTATATTCGATTAAATTCTTAACCCACACTTCAGAAATATGCCTGTGCTCGCTGTTCTGTGGCAAAAGTGGACAGCGTTTTTAATTAATAAAAGCAATCTGCACACGCCCGGGAAGAAAAGATCTCTTGCAGTCACTCTTGTCGGCCAGATGCCAGATATTTACATAATCGTTTGTCTGTTGGCTTATCCCCATCTTTCACTTGGACCACTCTTTCACTTTGTGTCTGCCAATCAACTGCGAGGCTGAAAGCGGGACCGGATAGGGATAGGGAACTACAACTGCTCGAAGGCAGCAGAAGTTACGAGTTTCCCCACCTTGGTTTTCCCTCCAAGTCCGGGGTGCCATGGATGACTGCCAGGCGAACGTTGGTTGGTAATGCAGGCAGGAAGAGCGGGCTTATCGACTTCAAAATCGAATCAAATCAAATCAATTTGCAAGCGCCATTCGTAATGGAGAAATATGCCAAGTTCCAACTTGGCAAAAACAAACTCGGCAAAATAGATGCAGCCGGGCTTTGTGTGCGCTCCTTACCCTTTCTGTTTCTCTATCTATTTCCATCCTACCTAGTGCACTCATAAATCTCAATTTTCACCGGCAAATGGCTGGCAAAAGTTTTCAGCTGCTTTCCTTTCCAACTGTTTTGCTTTTACCTCGATTCTCCGGGAAGGGGTGGCCTGCACTTCGTCTTTTTAAAGGTTTTTCCTTTAAGGCACGGCTGAAGTGCAGGGCGAATATTTAAACACTCCTCCTCTCCTCCTTTTTCCAGATTTTGTTCAGCTGCACAGCAATTACAAGCGGAATGTTGGGGCAGCCAAAACGCTCGCCTATTTTATCTTTATTTCGACCTAGTCTACTTTATCGTCGCACACACCGCACTGCAAATATCTTTTGTTTTATTTTGTGGCAAGCGTTGCCATTTCCGCCATAAAACCGAATCCCTTTGCAGCCACCCCCCCCTCCCTCCCTCCGCCGAGCCCCACGACCATAAAAAATTAACAAAAACAAGGAGGAGGGCTGACAAGAGAAATATTCTAAACGGCACAGAAAAAAAAAGGATGGCGAGCTGGAAAAAAGGGTAACATAAAGCTCTCTTGCCCACAAAAATCGTAAAAAATTAAAAGTATCTCGCAGATACTCCCGTCCGGCAACAGCATTTGCACATGACCGTAGAACCGGAGCAGCGGAGGAGCTGTACGGATTCGGGGAATTACGGCGGAGCAGAGGCCGATTTCACTTCTCGGCCGGCACAGTCTGCGCCATAAATATTGCTCTATGGTTTCGGTCATGCAACTAATTACATTTGCATAACTGTGCGGAGTCCTCTTCGTCCCCTGTCCTTCTCGCCCACAAAATGCGAAGCATAAAAGTCAAAGGAACGAAATAAAATAGAGGGCCTGGTTAGACAGATGGCCAGTGGGAGTTAAGTTAATGAAAAGCGAATCGAATTAAATAAATAAAGCGCCACATAAGGTTAACGGTTGGCAGGAAAGTAAACACACAGATAAATTTAAACACACATACGTGCATATGTGCATATGTTCATATTTCGCTGGGTAAATTTGCCATAGCGATTGCATATCGACAGACGCAGATGTACTGCATATTTGGCAAACAATGCAACGGTTTAATAAAGTGCACTTTTCTGCAGTGAAGCCAGCAGAGGGCACAGCGTGCAGTTCAATTGATAGTATCTGAACCTTTGAGTCCAGACTTGCAACGGATGCCCCTTTGTTGCTTCGGGGCAAAACCATCCTCTGCAGGTCCCCGTTTTGGTTAAATAATTAATGTTTTTTATTTTCGTGATGATTTATTAATCTAATATTTCAATGAAGCTAAGCTCTTATTACGCGGCACCTCAATTTAATTCACTTAAAGCGACAAGACAAAACGCTGTAATTAATTAAGTGCATGCACTTTATGCCAGAAATCGGCTAGGGGCATCCGCATTTAGATGCGGGGCTTGGGCCTTGGGATTTTGGATTTGGGTTTTGGGGTGGTCGTTGGGGCTAAATCGCAGACGCTTAAAGCCGAAACCGCACAATCAGCTAAATAGCAATTGCCGGGCTGTTTGGCAAGCAGGCTAAGGAGGGCAAGGAGGGCAGGGTTCAGAGGGAAAAGGGTTTTCCAGCGGGGCTGCGGCGACTGAAAGCCGCGACAGAAGGCGTCAAGTGACATCGACACCCGAATGCCAAACACCTGACAGCCACCACCCAACTCTCAACACCCAACAGCCAACAGCCAACAGCCAACTACCCACCACCTAACGTCAACTTCATTTTGCCTGTTTTGTTGTCGAGTGGGCCAAAACGGTGGCAGGAAATGCGAGCGGCGAGCGGCGAACAGCGAACAGCGAGTGTGTGGCAAATTAATTGACACTGCGCCAAAATGTTTGCCAATATTATTGGCAGCGGAAATTGTTGGTTCAAGATCGCCTGAATTGCGAGGGCAAGTGGTTTCTGGACTCTGGTTTGGCTTTGGGCGCCAAACTAATTAAAGCTGATTGCCAAATGATGATGACTCATCTGGCTGAGTGATCTATTTGCGCTGCATAGCAGACTTGGGCTTGGTAAACAAATCAGTCCGATGATTTGCTTGGTCATGGTCATGCATATAAAATGTGTAAAGTTAAGGTGAGGCGAAGGCAAAGTGAAGCTCGGTTCAAAGCACAGTGCAACTTTTAAGTCCCAAATATAGTAATTCATCAAGATGGAACGCTATGGTCGAGTGCTGAGTTTCCCGCTACTTGTGGAATTGTGGAAAAGTCACTTTGATCCCTCAAAGTCGCCTGGAATATCTCCATACCCGGCACTCTTCTTTCAGCTTAGTAACGAATGTATGAGAAACCAGTCTACAGGGTTCTCACTTGATTCGTTGGATCACTGATAAAGTATTTCAGATTCTTCCAATGATCCATTTCAAGCATAAAGCAACATGAACATAATCTGAACATTTACTAGGTGACATAACCCCTAATAGTGCTTCCCTAAGCCTTTATATAAGGAAAATTCGCTTAACATATGTGCTAATCACGCAGAAAGTACCTTGAAATCCGAGGGATATTCTGTTAAGCATAGGGTTCTTTCAGAAAAAGGGAACAAATCCCTCTAGGCGGCTTTTTATCGATGGCCGTGCAGACCATGGCCCGAAAACAAGAGTGGTCCCAGAGCGATGGCGTTGAGCTGCTCCCACGCGGACGCTTGGCTTTAATCCATTGACCAATAGACCATTAGACGCACCACGGCCAAGAGCGATTCTCGATTCTCTCCACCCAGCAGGATGCTTGGATACAGGATTCAGGATACAGCACTAGGGGGATGGGATACTGGTATGCAGGGGCAGATATTAACATGCGACGGCTGCTGCAACGCAGCGCAGCTGACAAAATGGCCAGTTGGCTTATAGCCATGGCCAGTTGCCGGCATTCGGTAGTCGGCAGTTGGCAGTCGGCAGTCGGCAGTCCCCTGGCTTCCTGTAAGTGATCAATGTTTGTCTATGCTCTGCGGTGTGCCAGAAACCCAGCCAGAAACCCAGTCAGAAACCCAGCCAGGCCCCCACCACCCCAAAAAAAGTATGGTACGCGTCCTGGCCAGTGGCCACTGGCCATTTGTTTGCTCCTGCTGCTCCTGGTGCTCCCAGGCCAGGGAGGCAACGGAACGCACACTCCCATCATCGTGCTGCTGGAATTGCCTTTGTAAACATGCATAAATTGTTGCATACTTTTGGGCTGGCTGCGCTTCGAGTTGCACTCGTCCTGGTGCGGCCCAGGGAGGTTATGCGCCCACCCATTGCTTAGCCTGTGATTATGTTTGTAGAGCCTGTTAGGACCCCGCCCACCGATACAAGCCCTTCGCCAGCGCCGCTCGTTAAGTGCCAGTGACTTATTTGCCTTGTCACCGTGTGGGTGTGCACTTACACACATACGTGCATGTGTGTTTGTGTGTGTGTGTGTGTGTGTGTGTGCGCGTGAGGCGGCTTAACGGTGGTCGGCCACAAGTTGGCTTTAAAATGTACAAAGACGTTCCTTTTAGCCGATTGCCCTTTAAGCTAATCGATTTCAAGGGTAGAGCGCCTAATCTGTTGGCATAATAGGGCATGGCATGCTATATTGGACAGCCAGCTAAAAGTACTAGTTTCTCGAATTCCAGCTCAGTCGCCAACAAAGCACTATAAGTGTATTTTGATTGAGCCGCCTTGTTGCCATTATTTCAGAACCTCACGCCATGTTCAAAAGATTTTCCATTTCCGCGTATAGTGGTTGCAAGCTCAAGCGGCAAAAGCAGTAATAATTTCGCCCATATATGTATATGAATAATACTTCCCTAACTGGCGCCCGTTCTGCGCTCTTATCTTTAAAGTTTGCCCCAACTTTTGTCAAGCCCCACCTGATGACGCTCCCTGGCAAGGAGCTATAATGGCCAGCTTGGAACTTCCGCTTTGTGGCTGGCAAACGCCGACGGACCCCGCTTCAGTACGTGTTGTGTGGAAATGCACACGCTGCGCGCTTAATTTCTCAATAATGCGCGCCAGCACAAGGCGAGAAATTTGCCTGATAAGCGGTTTCCTCGGCAGCCCCACTCCCCACTCCCCACTTCCCCCAGCCCCAGCCCATTCACGCCTTGGAGAAAGAGCCCGGGGCCGATAAAACCAGATGCACAGTGGGCTGTCGGGGGCGGATGGGGCAGCAGGAGCAGCAGGAGCAAGAGGAGCAGGAGGAGGCGGAGGAGACAAAACTCAGACATTTTATTGGCCTGGCCCGAAAAAGTCAAAAAAGGGCTGACTGCAGGTAAACGGCTATGCAGGAAATAATAATGGCGCCCAGCTGTGAGCTGCATTCGAAGAAGTCCTGTTGAGTGTGGGCCAATTGAAGGACCCCAAGAACCAAGAACCAACAACTACAACTACGCGAACAACTACTACAACAAAAATCATTAAACGTGCGAGAAAAAATGGGAATGAAAATGAAACTTGCAACTGCTTGTTAAAGTCGATTGAAGTTATACTCGAGTTAAACTCATATCCAGCTGCAACTGCCACCGTTCTCCGCTCGAATTCTTTTCATATAATAATTGCATACTTTGCGGTTGCGGTGAGCGGTATGAATGGAAGTCATTTTCAGGGATAGAGTGGAATAAGTCAGATGGCGAAAAGGAAGGAAGGAAGGAGTGGCAGAAACCAGAGCCAAGGAGCCAATATTTACACTTTAAGTTTGCGTGTTAAGTGGATGAATTAATTGCTTGGAACGGTTTCACTGCTATCAAATTTATTGCCAATCCAAGCGAGCTCAAGCACCAGGCGTATTATTTATTGTACGATTGGCCACTTTGTAACTATTAGGGAACTCTTTGCATTCGCATGTCCTTTGGCTCGATATTCAAAAAGTCTTAAGTCCTAAGTATCGCCGAGCTCGCTTCTATACATATTTACGCATGTTTTCGAAACTAGTTTCCCTCTAATTGGATATCCATTTCGAGTGTTTCAAACAGGCTTAAATTTCCCATCAGCTTACGCACAGCTTATGGCTTTCCCGCTCTCCACTCCCATTATGCTGCGATCAAATATTATCGTAGCTTCAAACTTTATGAAAAGGACTTGCATCCTTTTTCGCTGCTTCCATCCCCTTAACTTTTTTCAGCGAAATCAATTTTTTCGCAGCCTTCCTTTGGCGCTCCCCCTCGCGGACTCTTGGGCAAACAAGCAAAAGTTATAATTTGCCATATAGACACAAGCATTAGCGATGCGTGGCGTTGGGTATTTAGGTGGGCGACCTGGGGATCCGGGAATCCGTGGATCCGGGAGTCCGGGGATCCGGGGTGTGAGTCGTGCTTTTGCACGCGAAATTGCTCGGAAGTAATTTTGTTTACCTCCTATTTTGCGGTAATTGTTTGCATATGCAGCTGACAAAATTGTCCTCCGATGGCCAACAAAAATATACATCCCGACGAGGCTCCCCGCCCCACGAACCGCTCCCCAAACAGCCCAACAGCCGTCGGCGATAGCAACTTGGTGCGTTGACCGCGTTGTGGCAGGTAGCTCCAGGTAACTGAAAACTAGAATCGGAAGTGCGTGCGCGTGGCAGTTGAAGAGCTTTCTCCACACCCAGCAGCTTGAAGACAGGAAGTGCAGCCAATCAGGCAGCCCAGCACCCTTGGCCGGGAATTCCTCGAAGTGCTATAGACGGGATTCAATTGATTGTAGCCCAAGCAAAAACAGTGATGCATACGGATGTCTAATGGTCAATATGTACATTTTCCATACTCTAGGAAGCAATGAGTGTTATTTGCGTAGCTAGGAATCTGAAAAACATTAGCACAAAATTAGTTGGAAAAAGATATAAACACCAAAGAGGGTCTTAGCCTTCAGGAGGAAACCATCAGGCAATCTGATACACCCGTTCCTAGGGTATCAGAAAAGTTGGCGACTAGTGAGTCGAAATGGCGCTCGCGACCACAGTTTGTTTTTAGCTTCGGCCGGCCCGGCGCTTTGATAAAGTGCAGTCTCCGCAGCATAAACAATGAGGATATGTGGCCAGGAACCACCTTCCGTGGGCGGCCCCTCCTCCTCCGCCTCCAAGGCTGTCGTGGGGGCGTGGCCAGGGCGCTGCGAGCACGTGTTTTTGCCCGTGGAGTGCTCTCGGTGGCCGTTAATTGAAATGCATGTGGTGGACTGGTGTGCTGGTGGGCGGAGGAGCGGGGCTCCTGGAACCAAAGGGCCGCAGAGGCGTTGACTGGCTCTAGAAAGCGGCTAAAGGTGTTTTCGGTTGCTCGGTGGAAGGGAAGAGCGGGCTTATCAGGCTGCAAAGGTACCTCGTCTGCAATTCTAGAGGCGTTAGCTTGTACTAACCAGGATTGGTATCTCAAAGAGAAAAGGGATCTCTTCGAAAGAAATTGAAATTAGTCCACTAATTTATACAAACGGCGGATAAAAAGAAGTTCAAGGATCATAGAAAATAATATTTAACACATTACTTGGTGAAAACTTTATCATATATACTTAAAACAATCAAGAAGAGATATAATATAAAATCTTTAAGAATCGATGAATCGTAGCATATTATAGTTGTAAGTCGGCGCACCTAATCCAGGGTACTCCCGGGTAGTTAGGACTTTCAGTCGGACTTACAATCAAGAAATATGTACACTTGCGGTTACTCTTTTGTATCCTGGTTTTGTATCCTGGCGTTCGACTTTCATCTCGGGGCGTTTCTGTTGTTTTAGTGCCCCCACTTCCGCCCATTTCCACGCCCACTTACCGCCCACCGCCCACCGCCCACCGTCCACCACCCACCGCCCGCCCTTCTCCATCGGCGGCCTTCACTTCATGTTTACTTTTGCACGCACATTTAGCCGGCGGCAGTTAGATTCATTTTTGGCTGTGTACTTACGTGTGCGTGCTTGTATCTGTGTAAATGTGTAGCTGTGTATCCGTGCATCCGTGTATCCGTGCATCTGTGTACCCGAGTAACCGTGTATCTGTGTGCTTGGCAGTTATAGCACGCACATTTCGCCTCGTGTAGTTCAAGCGGTTTCTAATTTCCTTGCCGCTGGCTGTAGCAAATTCTAATTTATTTGCAAACTATGTAACGCACTCCCCCCCCCCCCCCCCCTCCGATTCACAGCCCCCCTCCGGGTTTCGTGCCCCCGGGCATCGGCAATTGCAGCAGGAGGGGCGAAGGTCGCAGCGGGAGCAGGTGTGTGTGCTGAACGAGAGAGTTTCGCCTAAGCGTTGATTAAAATAACGCCCTTTTCGAAACAAAGCATCTGGGGGGGAAATAACTAAAATAGTTCACCTTCGCCGCGGGTGGTAATAATGTTTTGCATGTGCTGTACAGGTGTTAATGGGCGAAATACACAAGCTTTGATGGGGCTAAAAAATGTGATATATTTATAAAAATTCTTGTGTGTTCTCTAGAAATTTAAGGAATAATGAATGATTTGCAAACTCAGAGCTCTTTTGAATTCAGTGTAATGATCCATCTGCATTAGCTTGGATGCTGGAAGTTGGAAGTCCGTCTGTTGAAATGCCAATTACACGGAGATATAGAGCTCAGACATATCGAGGTTAAGTTGACTTTGCAGGATATTTTCGCAGTAAGCCCTCAACTTTCGTTTTGGAGCAGACAAAGTACACTTGTCCTGTCCTGTGCATCCGGATAATGCAGAGGCCTACAAAATTCCTAGCCATTCAGTCAACATCAGTCAGATTATGTCCTCATCTGCGCAGGCACAAACGAAAAAGGACACAGAGTCGGAGTGGAGTTTAATTTCCAGAAAACAGGAAAAACATAAAAACTTCAGCTCCCCCCGCTGCTGTTGGTCGGATGGAAAAGTCAAAAATCAAGGAGGCCCGAACTCAATGCAATCAATGGCTTAAACCAGAGCACAATCGGGTGGCAACAACAATAAAACAGCATCAAGAACTTGTCAAACAACCAGGCCACTTTACCCAGATTGAGATAGGCAGAAAAGTTGCAGTGAGCTGAGAATTTCATAACAATTTTCACTGCCAGACTGACTGTGGGTCTTTCGGGCCCAGTGCAAAGCAAACAGTGCTGGGCGCCTAAATGTATGCAGAGCATTTTTACAGAGCCATCGTGATCGTGAACGAGTGGTGATTGCGATGGGGATGGGGATGGGGATGGGGTGAAAGGTAAAAATCTTGCTGATTGAATGGTTTACTTCCACTGAAGCTGCCCACCCCGTCTCAGCCAGTATCCAAGCAACAAATTGACAAAAATTGAATAAAATAATACCCAGGCCTTGCTGAGTTTTTCATGCGTGCGGCTTAAGCCAGCACAGCCACTAACACCACCACAGGCACCACTGAAATATGGCCAGGTGGCTTTAGCTTAGCTTATGCAATCCCGCAAATGGAAATATGTTGTATATATTTATCGCTCGCATCGCCTGCTTTTCAAGTAATACGGAAAGGCAAAAAGTTGCACTACGCAAACTCGATTGCAACACTTGCACAGGCAACCAACTGACACAAGCACACAACGCACACTTTCGAACAGAACAGTGCATCAAAATATTGCTAAAACCGCATGGGAACATGTATTGAGTGCCTGAGATATATTTTTTTGAAGTTTACTACTTGTTGAATGGTAGGTAGAGTTTTGAGATGACACCAAAACAGCTTACTTAAATGCCACCAAGTCCCCAGATTAGTCCCTACACTTGCAATTGAAGGGCAGAGAATGGACGCAGTGCACAGCACTTTTGACCCACTGTGCCGTGCAGCGCACAGTGAACATTTGCGCCTACAAGCGGGCAATAGATTTCGCAATCTGCTCTGTATTTGCGCACATGATTTTTCTCACTCAACGTGCGTTGCTCCTGTCCACGTTGTAGTTGCCTTTGTTGTTGCCCGCGCACCCATCTTTGCAGCTGGAAAAGCTGGGAGTTAGCATGCCGCACAACTTTAGGGCTTCAAAAACTTTTGAATATGATTTGCATTCCTTGGGTTATCACCGAGGACATTAATTGCACGCCACTCTGGTTCGCACTTCCCCCTGTTTGGTGTAGATCCTTATCAATGGTATAGATATACTTGACTAGTTATCCTACAACCAGGATCTATTCAAATGGAGCGATACTTAAGAAACTGCAGTTCTAATAGTTGGAGATCGTCCTGAGGAGGGTATGCGAAAGTCGGATTATCCCCAAACAAACCCACATACTCATATGTCCGCAGGATGAAGAAGCGGTGAAGGAGCGGCCCCTGTGTAAATGTGCATATGGAACGTGGCTGATGATGGGCCACTGCGAACTGGGGCGAGGATGGGACGAGGATGGGACGAGGACGGGACCCAGCTGGATGGCAGTGGAAGTGGCGTGGTCGGTGGGCGGAGTGACATCATAATGCTAATGATATTTGCCTTAAAGAATGGCAGCCGGAGTCGGGTTACAGGTAACATCCAGTTAGCAGCTGCTGCCGGGGACTTTAGTGATGAAAAACTCTTTAGAAATGCATTAGTAATTTTCTATGGCTTGTTGGCCAGGAACTCGCTCCTTCTGCTGTCCCTTCCACGGTTGTGTTTTTGTTTTCACAGGTTTTCACACTCAATTGACCAATGGAATGTGCAGAGGAATGAAGCGTGTATAATGTGGCCTGGTCGATGGAAGAACGATCGACTGGCTGGGGTGGATTGCATTGCAAGTCGTTCTATCCCTTTGGAAATTGATCAGAAATAGATTTTAATTGGTTTATTTTCAACTCAACAAGTTGAAAAAGTTAATATCATTCTTTTAAGAATTTCGTTTACGGAAATTTTCTTTAAAATAAATTAGCTTGGCTTTAAAGCCATTTTCATTCAAAAGTTACTGTTATTCTAGTAGAAGCCGCCTGCCTATTTCATTAATTTCTGTTGTCACCCTATCAGAAATTATTTTTATGGGAGTGGGAGGGTAGGAAAATAAAGATGGGAAACAACGCCATAATGCGAACCCATGCTAGAAACCAAGGAGGTTTAAAATTTGAAGGAAAAAAAACTCGACGGTGATTTTCTAAAGATCTCGACGAAGGCCTAATACAATCGATTAACCCGATAGCAGTGTGAGGAAGTATAACTTATTTCAGCTTACAACAAACAGCTCCCCAATCTATATGTTATAAATCTATCACCTATCATGTAAGATACGTGTATGTATTCTTTATTGATATATTTGTAAGTTCATTTACTTTCTGCTTTAGTTATCTTAACCCTTTTTACTCTCCTCAACATTTTCTGGCTGCAGAATCCGCACTTTCGTTACAAAACCAAGAGAATACTTCAAACTCATACCATGATTATTTTTAAAGTTCCTGCTTCTGTTTCTGTTCTTTAAGTGTCAAACCAGGAGTGGATTTATAGGAAAAACATTTAATTAATTGAAGAAAGGCTAACAGAATGAATGGACTCAAAACCGACATGCTTCTCTTCTTCGGTCTAATAATTGACTGGTATTTATTTATTTTTTATTTAATCTCCATATAACTGAACGTTCCCACGAGCACATAATTATATTTAATTTAATGAATTTATAAGGCAATTTAAAAGTACTAACCATTCAATTTCGAGTAAAGTCATACAAATAACTCAAACTTGGAAATATTTTTTGGACTTCAAACCACACATTTAATTGACTTCCACAATTTCTGCATTTCTGTTTGTTTATTGAAAGCGAATAACGCTTATATTACATTTTATTCGGTAATTAAGTTACGAAAACCAATATAGCTACAATTATATTACCTATATATAATTACCTATATATTTGTTATTTAAAATTGAAAACAAAATGTAGTCAGTGAATACGTGCAGTGAAATTCGTTTTTAGTAATAATCGTAATTGACAGCTCATTTGGTATTAAACAGCGGTGCAAGCATCACATTTAAGTTTCCCATAATAAAATCAGATTACGAATAAATATGAGCTGCTAACAACTCGAAAAGCTAATGGCATAAGCTCGTAATTGGCAGCTCATTTGATTTAAATCGTTTAACACCGGCATTGAAATGAAATTCAATGCAAAAGTAATCTGTTTCATATTATTTACACTCGCTCCTACACGTACGTATATTTCAAAAGGTATGATTTTAACTATAGTACGAGTATGTTGGTCAGGAAAAGCGTTTGAAATGGTTGCAATAAAGGAGCAACTAAAAAACTAAAAAACGGAGGTGCTTGCTACCCAATCATTTTTCTACTCCATAAGTTGAGCGATTTGATCCCAATGCGATTTGATCCGCACTCGACAATCGCAGCGGGAACATAATTAAATCATGAGTGTAATGAATAGGTCGAATGGATTCGCACCCCCCCCCCCTTTCCCCCTCCATCTGACTCACACTAAATTCGAAGTGGAGCTGGGCGTTCCGTGATAATGATGTCGTCGAGGCCATGATGGCATGGGCGTGGATAATCGCAACAATTATCAGCGATGAGTCTGCGACACTTGACGACAAACTCTGCCACTCTTTGTGCCCCAAAACCCCCTTCAACTTGTAGTACTAGTGGAGCCCCGGCCGAAATCCCCACCCACTTGGGGGCGATAAAATTTTGTTGCCCAGAGTAACGCTCAACGATTGTGTTCATTGACTTTGGTCTAACGATTTTGTTGAGTAGGCTAATGTGTCAGGACGGGCCGTATCCCCGTTGTTGCCACTTTATGGCGGCAGATTTTGGAAGTGGGGCTGGCTGGTGGGGCAGCCAGTGCGTGCGGACTGGGGCTTATCAAGCTTATCGGCCAATAATTCCCCGATAGCGCATTGCGCACATTCGACTGGCCCCATGAATCAGACGTTGGATCCGTGAGCGTGATTTGATAACTGGCGTTTTGGCCTTATCTGCCAAATCCCCGCCCCCGCCCCCGCCCCCTCGCACCGAACGTGACATTCAAAAAAGGACGGTTTAGACCAAGTGTAGGGTATTTGGCCAGGCTTTTCAGTTTCGAGCGCAGCATAGCATTCCTTAAGGTTTTGAAAAGCTATAGAGTACTGCCTGCTATAAGCATCCATTCACATTTGGCTAAATTATATTCAGAAGCTCACAAGTGATCTATAACTTGCCCAAAACTTTCACTTTTTCCGTTCCCGCATTCCTTCATTGTCTTTTATCAGGTTCTTCAAAATAACCTATTAATAAACCACACATTTGGACATACTATTTGTGTGTCCATGGGCTTATCAAGGCCGAATTGGTATCGCTATAAAAGCACGGCACCCGTTGGCCAGCATTTAGTTGCAGAGATTCTGCGAAACACTGTGAGGCACTGTGCAGAGCGGAGAAACTAATAGTATTAATTAAAATCATTGAACAGGCCGTGGCCAGCGAATAAATTATAATAATTGACAGCGCGAGCGATAAATTAAGCAGCCGAACAAAAATGCCGAACATTGTCGCACTGAAGCTGAGCTATTCGCTGATGGTGGGTCACAAGGACGAGGACAGTATCCTGGCGCTGGACCAGTTGGCGCTGCAGCAGCAAATCAGCGCGAATTTCCTTTTCCAGGCGATCTCGAACTACAAGAAAACGCCAGCCGAGCGGAAAACGCTGGACTTCATTACCAAAAAATGGCTGCACATGCAGATGCTGTGGCGCGAGTTCCGACTGAGGGATAAGCAAATACGGCGGCGTGGCCACAAGGATGCGCGCCTCCTGGAGCACGGCTACTTCCAGCAGGAGCTCTTCCAGCTGGTCCACGAAAGGTATATGCTTGTCCGTGGATTCCTGAGTCGTGACAAAAGAAATCTGCTCGCTGGCCAGCCAGCAACACGGCCATAATGTTTATTCAGAGGACGGAAGACAGAAAACAGAAGACAGGCGACGGCGACAAGGCGGCGGAAGCCCCTTTATGAAAAGCAAAATGGAGCCGGCAGGAAAAGGATGAGTCAAAGAGGATACGGCGACACGTGAAAACTTATTCCCCGGAAAAAACACAATTCGAGTGTGTGTGTGTGTGTGTGTGTGTGGCCTGCACTGAGTCAACAGTTCGATTCCGGCTCTGAGATGATATCAGTCAACAGCGACTCCATTTCCATTTCCATTCCCCAATGCCAATTCGAATCCGAATGCGAATGCGAATGCGAATCCCAATCGCAATCGCAATCCCAATCCAATGGGCAATCAATCTGACTGGACTCTGGACGCCATCTATGCCCAATGATTGATTGCACTCGGCAACGCTTACCACAATTATTATGATTTGCCAAAAGGTTATGCAAGTCACGCTGATGACGCCGCTTTCGGCGACGAATTGTGGCCAAAAGCACTTTAACTTTTGCAAGGCACCTTGAAATTTAAAGTTGCAAATAAAGTCCCTTAACCCTTGCTACTTTAAGCTGGATCAAACGAGTGCCTCTAACTGAAAGAGTTCTGACCAATTCGATGGGGAATTCCTGGATAACCTGGCGATGGTATCGGTTAAATCGGCGATTAGATAAGTCGTGAACAAGTCGGGAATTCCGCTTTTAATGGGGGGAAATGCCTTTGCCAATTAGGGGGACTGCCCGCAGCTGTCTGCGAGCCAAACTTAATTTACTGCCCGGAATTATCTTGTTTTGGCCAGTTCTTTGAACAGGGAAATCAATTTCCCTGGCCAAGTGCAGCGCTACACAGCTAATAAAAACTGGCCGCGCACAAAAACAAACTAATTCGATAATTTGTTTTGGATGCCCGAGCGAATGAGCAACGGCCACCGCAAGTTGGGTGTTTAGCCACGTTCTTGGCCTTCGCACCGCTTTGGGCCACGAACGTCGGCTTATATCTAATTTAGCGCGGTTGAGGGAGAGCCGGCTGAAAAACAAGCAGCGAAACAAAATCGAGGGCAGGCCCCCAAACCGAATTAAGACCGCAAACTTATGGGCGCCCGCTAATGTCCCCAATCCCAAACCCCCAATGGGAAACCAATGTTGGGTAACCAATGTCCTTTCGGCGCGATTTTGTAGATGTTTGATCGCAGCAGGTGCATGCCTTTTGAAATTAAACAAAATGATACATGCAGTAATTGGTGCAGTACCTTGCATTAATTAAGATACATCCATGTGATGCAAGCATGCAAAACTCCTGAATTCGTTCTGTATCTTATAGTTCGCTTGCCATGTCCATGTTACTTAAGTAGTGCCAGCGGTAGCTACGGTTGCCCATAAATCAAGGAACAAGCTTTCTTGCTAGCCCTCATAATGTGTAATAACATTTTTTGGATAAACATTTTCCACCCCGACCCCCACCCGATTGTGATCCCCTCCAAGCCCGCTGTTATGGTCGACAATCAACCCAAATTGATGTACATTACAGCCGGGTGCCACTCTCCTGCCCCCCAAAACTTCGGCGCCAAAATTGCGCGCGGCGGAGTGGGGAATAAATTTATGTAAAGCAAGCGCAAGGTAGACAGACCCCTCCCTTCCCGTTCAGTAGGCCTCTTAAATGTTGGCTCAAATGCCACCGCGTGGCGTTGGCCAAAAAGGACGAGCAGCGGAAAATAAAAACGAAGCATATTTTGGAGGCTGTGCGAACTGCGCACTTTAATAAGATTTATTAAGTCGCGAAGGACCGCGGCGAGGACCTCGACATTGACTGTGGGTCCTTGGCACTGTCTCAGCCAACAAGAAAGGCAAATAGCCGGGCTTCAATGGGTGCTGGGTGGTGGGTGGCGTTTGGTGGGCGGTAAGTGCTGGGTGGCATTTGGGCCAGTCTGTACCGCGCTGTAAATATTTGTTACTCAACTCTTGCCGCCACTGTTTGCGTTTTGTGTTGTCGGCTGTTTGTTTGCTGTTTGCTGTTTGCGTCTTGCTCTCGGCTCCTCCAGCAAGCCAAAAGCCCACCCACTTCCCACCCACTTCCCACCCACATCCCACCACCCCACGTGTTTATTTTGCAGCTAATAAAAAGTTGATGTGTTGCCTCTGTTCCGGGCCGGCATTTTTTGCTGTTCTGCGGTATTTTTCGCAGTAAGCTGCTGTTGGCGCCTAAAAAGCGGCAATGAACTTTCGCCGAACATACTTGGATTTTTTACCCCATTTCACAGTTCTCTTGCCTTCCCATAAGGCAGTTTTTTTGGCAACGCTTTGAGGGCTAACATATGACTGCTGCATATGTGTGAGTCAGCAGGGAAAGTCGGTTAAATGGAGCGGCAATTGTTTGTTTGGAAACTTTGGTTTCGCCAGCTTGGGGGCCAAAGATTTGTTTGTTCCGCCACAGAAGTTTCACCAGTTGCTCTCAATTGGAAATCTGCGAGAACAGGCATTCAGAGCAATTAAAACTATAATATCTGTTCGATTGAGACACACCCGTCTTGCATCATAAAGATAGCTGTATCGCTGTATTTAATGATTAAGAGTGTTGTGATAAGAATGTTTGGACTTAGACTGGTAATTTCCCAGGGCTTATCAGAATTGATTTGATGCTCCGATTAAGTGCTCATGGCTAGTTAGTCATGATGTTAAGGTAAAACCTGAAGAGTTTTACCATTACGGGCCCTATTATTCCCATATGGTGATGCTTGTGTGTGTGTAAAACGATTCAAGGACAAGAAATATCAAAGAAACTCATGCTCACTCATTTGACTCCTATTTGCGGATCCCATTATTCTTTCAACCAATTGGGCAATCAATTTTGGTTCTAACTCACTACTCTAGGATCCCTGTACCATTTCCTGTCCCTTTGCTGACCCCAAAACATATTAGAGGCGGGACTGCAACCAATTGCTTGGCTTATCCCAGTACTCGCTCGTGTTTATATCGTAAAAGGAAATTTAATAAATATTTTTTGGGGCTTCCAGCAGCAGCGGCAGCGGCAGCAGCAGCGGGGGGCAGTGAACCATCCCAAAAAGCGGGAAAAAAGCATGAAACAACAGAAACGTGGAATCATGAAAAATTGATGCCCCTGTCGTCTGGTGGCGCCACCTGGTCTGCCCTCTCTCTTGCACGGCATCTGGCCGCCTCTTTCGTGCACACACACCCAGTAAATAATGTAATAATCTGGGCGGGTTGTGGTCTCCCTGCGACGACCCATAAACCGAAATTTATGCACGAAATTCAATTATGCTTAAAATGTGGTTAATAGGCCGTCTGGCGGCGGCTCCAACTGGCAGCCATGCCAGCCATGGCAACAATGGGCCACAATGGGCACCCCATGGGAAGAATATGCAATGGTTACGACCTCCCCCCAGGTCCCTGGTGCCCGGTCCCCAGATCCACTCCCCGTATTATACCTTTAACCTATCTAACGAAATTTATTAAATATTACCCGGCCCACTCCCTCCTCGCCCGCTGGAATTAGATATTGTTATGTTGTTATTTAATAACAATTTCAGTATTTGTTGTTACTCTTTTATGGCTCATGTGTGGAGGCCCTAACCAGGAATGGTCGCACTCCCGCTAGCAGCTTTATGGACCCCCGAACCGGTGGGCAAATATGAATGTCCTCGGAACGGAAGGTTGGCTTGCTTTTTGTTGGTTCTCCTCAAATGGTTTATGGACCGGGACACATCATATTTTCATCTCCTTTTATGATTTAGTGGGGTGTACTGTCTGTGCTGTCTGCGAAAGTTAAAAGTGGTTTATGAGTGGGTCAGAATATTGTTTTGGTCAAAACTCGGTAAGGCAAACTTAATTTAACCGAAATTTGCCAAATGAAATATGCTCTGGAAGAGCACAAAACGAAGTGAGTAAGGGAAGTTAACTCCAAGCAAGTTAACTCCAGCTGAATAAGATCTGGGGTAGCTTGTACCATCCTCTTGTGTGATGGGAACCACACACTTCTAGTAGTAGTAGGCCGGAGACATAAACGAATTAGCAGCAATCGAATCGGATCAAACGCAGCTATTTGTCCGCTCACTTGATGGACTAAACACTTTCTGAGCCCCTGGCTTTGTAACCCCTTCCCTCGATTTCTTGTCTTCTCTGGCACTCCAGCACACTGCAACGAATCAAGGGAGGATTGGACGCATGGAAGGCGTGTGGGGCAAGGAAGTCTGGGGCAAGTGGAACAGAGCAGAAACACAAACTCAAAGTAAGCTCAAAACTTGCAAAATGATTTTAAATGACACAGGGAATGGCAGACGCAACGCACACCACGCACTCACATCCTTGGTCCTGGCTCCTTGGTCGGGGGTCCTTGGTCCTGGGTCCTTGGTCCTCGGCACTCTCCTCGATCTTGTTAAGATAAAGTCGCCTTGCAAATATTAACAACAACAGTACGCTGATAGAAAAAATAAATACTGAAAACAAAATGGCAACAGCAGACTGACGCAAAAACGGCGGAGGAGCGCCTGCAGGTCGTCTAGGCGCCCGATTCTAAGACAACAGCCAGCACACATGAGCAGCCATGACCATGTCGCGGATACAGGGGTTCCTATCGTGGAAAATCCAGTTTTGTTAATCCAGTTTAGTTTATCTCACGCAAAGGATGGCAAGTCCGTGGCCTAAAAACCCTCGAAACTCGAGTGTAACTTATTAGTTATATTACTAAACACGGGATCCGTATACCTATGTATACCTATTTCTTAAGCATAATGCTAAATATTGTATTTGCAATGGTTGTTCTGCTATATCCTGCTACACTGTGGCCATCGTTATAACGACAACGGGAGCCATTCCCCAGCTTTGTATAGCTCCATTCTGCAGGCGGTCGCCTCGTTGGATCCCCTTTCTCATATTTTTTTTTAATCTACTCAGAGACATTTTTCTTTCAATGTTGTCGCAGCCCCCTGCCCCCTGCCCCCTGCCCCCTGCCCCCTTCCCCGTGCCCACGGCCCTCCTGTATTCAGCTCTTTTTCTATTTGTCACCCAGATAAGTGTTTTGTAGTATTTTCTAGATTTTTTGCGTTGTTTCCTTTGATACGCCCAGCGAAGGAAATCCAAATCTTAACTGCACTGCGCTACGTGCCTTGTGGCCCCGGCATAACCAACTGTCATGTCAGACATGTGGATGTGCCAGGGTGTGTCCCTCCATCCACTGGAGTAGTAGTAGTCCTTCCTCCGTCCCGGCAGCAGTTGCCCAGTTGGCAGTCGGTTCCATTCAACCGGCAACTGTCTTTAAGTCCCACATGCACATCCTCCCCCGAATCCGAGTTAAGTTGAGTTGAGATGCCGGCGAACTGCTTCGAATCTTCGGTAATAGATATCAACAACTTTTCGGAACCAGAACAAGAACAAGAACAAGAACAAGAACAAGGAGAACATGAGACCCGCTTCGAATCCTTAGCAATGCCGCTGCCCGCTCGTCCTTTGCGGATTTAATAGATTGTTCTCCTCGGAGTGCGTTTCCGTTTCGGAGGATGTGTGTGCGCGCTAAATTAAAAATGAACTTTGGCAGCTCAAATTCATGGTCATGTTAACTTCTTGCTGCACTTGCTCGTGGCTGGTCAACTCCACTCAACTCCACTCCACTCAACTCAACTCAGTTCGCCATCGTTTGTCTTGTCCGTGGCCCCCGAGGGTCCTTGCCCCAACCCACTGTAACCACTCAAGCCACTCCACCCACGATGTCCTTCGAAAGTTAGTTACGGACTGGCTTTAGCGTCTGCCTGATAAGATAAAGATTTATTCTGTTCGCGGTTCTTTGCGACTGCTGTGTTGGCTGAGCAGATTGCAGCTGTCTCCGGCATTTTTCGGAACTGCATTCCGGGGCTTCAGCATCGAGTTCAAGATAGCCGAATCACATGAGGGAGGATGTGGAGCTGCGGTTGAGGGACTCCCTTTATTTGTCATAATTGGTTTATGGCCTTGCCATGGCAGGAACTTTCCGAACGGCCATTTGTCTTCCAGCCCGTGTTGTGATAACTATTTAATAGCAATACTGAATATGAACACAAGATGTTTTCGTTTCTCCAATTTTGAAACAGTGGAACAGTATCGCGGAGTGATAAGTTCAACAATATACCAACGTTTTAGTTGTTCTAAACAGATTTATGGTGTTATCAGGACGGTCGATTTTCCCACGCACTGACTTGGCTTTTTTTTTAAATAGATGGGAATATTTCCAACAACAGTAACCCCTAATCAACAGAGTTGTAAAAATGTCCACATTGATTTGCAATCAGCAGATAAATCCTGTGACTGGCAGCCGATTCTCTCCATCAAACATACCCTGTAAGCAATGCATGCTTTGCTTATTTTAAGTGCTATACTTTTATTATTAGACAATTCCAAAATAATTCTATCAGAGGCTGAAAACTTAGGTTGCACTTGCTGGGCTCTTTGTATGATAGATTAACTATCTGCCGAGAACAATAAAGCTTAATCGAAAAGCGTAATGGAGCTGCCTGATAGAGAGACTCTGATTTACAACTTCAAAGCCAAGCAGTCGCATGGTCAAGCGATAAGGGATCACTATCGCTATAAAAGGAGAGGCCTCGAACGGAGTTGGATTAGTGATCACAGTGAGAATGAATCGTTTGCTATTGAGTGTGGTGGCGCTGGTCGCCCTGGTTGCCTCCTGCCAAGGAAATCCAGGACTGGTCTTCCCCTTCGGACGGATTGTGAACGGCGAGAGCGCTGACATCGAGAGCTTCCCCTACCAGGTGTCCATCCAGACGACCAGGGGCTCCCACTTCTGTGGCGGCAGTCTGATTGATTCGGATACCGTCCTGACCGCCGCCCATTGCATGCAATCCTACGCCGCCAGCGAGCTGCAGGTGCGAGTCGGTTCCACGTCCAGGAGCTCGGGTGGTGAGGTGATCACCGTCCGCGCTTTCAAGTACCACGAGGGCTACAACAGCAAGTCGAAGGTCAACGATGTGGCCATCATCAAGCTGAGCTCTCCCGTTCGCCAGACCTCCAAGATCCGGACCATCGAACTGGCCGACTCCGCGCCCGTTTCCGGAACCAAGGCCGTGGTCTCCGGCTGGGGCACCACCTGCTTCCTCTTCTGCTCCTCCCCCGACTCCCTTCTCCAGGTGGAGGTGGATCTGCTGCACTACAAGGACTGCGCCGCGGACAAGTACAACTACGGCAGCGAATCGATCCTGGACACCATGGTCTGTGCCACCGGCGAGAAGAAGGACGCCTGCCAGGGTGACTCCGGCGGCCCTTTGGTTGCGGGCAGCAAACTTGTGGGCGTGGTCTCCTGGGGCAGCGGATGTGCCTGGACCGGCTACCCCGGCGTCTATGCCGATGTCTCCAGCCTCAGGAGCTGGATCGTTGACACCTCCAACTCGTTGTAAATGTGAATAATAAACGCAAGAGTATTTCAAGCTATCTATGTATTCGTTTGCATTCAGTAGTTGCTGGAATGGGTTTCAGGAGCTTTCACAGGATTCCGAATTTTCTAGCTCCCAAATGGGATAATGGATTTGAGGTGTATCCTGGTGAGCAACGTAAGATCGTGTATCGGATTAACTAGTATTTAAATCCTACCATTTTTTGGTGGTGCTGCGCAAATCTAATGACATTGCTAATAAAGCCAAATCAAGTAAGCCAAGTAAAACGAGTTGGAAACACTTTGCTGCCAACTGTTGTATAAAATCTGTCGCAACAAAATGCATAAATCCGTTCTTGGCCAGACTGGAAAGTAATCCAAGAACCCCGACCTGTTGCTTCTCAACTGATTCGCTGTCATCGCGACTTCGGCTAGACTAGCCGCACCCAGGCCAGACTGGAGCTTTGATGAAAAATGTATTTAGATGGCAGATAACATTGGGGATACGACTGCGACACTGGGCCATGCAAATGGCAACATGCTCGTGCTCTTGGCCAGAAAAGCAATTCGCGTGGCTGCCGCCCACTTTGTCTATCCGCCTTTGTCGGTATTTCATTGCTCGGCGCTCGATCTTGGATTTGGGGGCGTGGCCAGTGGTTGTTTTCTATAAAGCTGTTAAATACTTAAGTGTAATTTATGGCATGCGATATTATTCGGCTGTGTGTTGTCATGTTTGCCCAAAGTTTTGCATATGCCAAGCCCAAACTTAAACGATCGAGGATAAGCTCACAAGGGCAGAGCCATGAAGTTGTGTGCCCAAGTATCTGGTGAGTAATATGCTGGGGCGTCAACAAACAGACTTGCACGAATTTCTTATGAAATTGTTGTGGCCACCGTGTGTGTGTGTGTGTATGGCATGTATATGGCATGTGTATGTGTGTGTATATGTGTGTACGTATTACCTACACATGTATGCCCGAGTGGCCAAGTTTGTCAACTCCCATTTGGTGCACAATTCTTTGCATATTTTGGGGCTGGCTGTCGCCTTTTGGGCGCTTGGGTGTGGTTGCTTGTTTTGCGTGAACAGGATCCAGTCTATTATCACTTAATAAATGAGCAAGTTATAGACAACTCGTCTGCTGCTCCTCCAGTGGCATGTCGTGGCATTTGGGGGCTGCCGTGCAGGGTTAGCAGCCCAGATTAACATCACTTGTCAGCATTTAAAAGGATTCAGGAGAAAGGACACTAAGTTATAAAGTCAAGCGACAAAGCTGTGTGTGAGTTAAAATGACCAGACAAATTGTACTGTCAATTCATGGACATAATCTGGCATTGTATATTTTGTAAATGTGTTCTGATTGAATAGGAAGTTCGTAAGGTATCTGAAGAAATCCATATATCTGAAAGTAATATAACTAAATGAAATGCAAATTGCAAAACTTAACTAAGTAAGGAAGCTCATGTGTTTGGATGTATTTTTGTATGCCAATCGAGGCTGATTTGAGAATACTTAGGTTGTGGCTAAAAAAGAATATCATTTGCTTATTTCTCTACAATTTGTAATTAACAGATTAGGCTCCGTTTATCTATAAGCCCTCAATGTAAAGATCCTCTTTTCAGGAGCTTCATAAGCTGCACCTGCCACACAAATATACCGCTTGCTTCCCTTGCACCAATCTCGTATATCGTACATCCTCGAAAACAGCCAACTTTGAAAAATGCCAAAAATATCTCACATTGTGCCCCTCAATTGGTCCATGCAATTTTAGGTATAGACCTTGCAACACCGGTTAATCCAAGTGGCAGAGGGGGCGGGGGTGGTGGGCTTTCCAGGGTATGTGGGAGTTATGAGGGGCATCAGGCTCCCAGTCATCGAGACAGGTGAAAAATTGTATGCCACCAGTGGGGCATGGCGCAAATCGCTGACGTCCGGCATGGATTTCCGTTACACCGACACTTACCGTCTATGTGTGCGCTTCAATTTCAAAAGATAACAATTTTAATTACAACGTTTTGCGAAATATTGGCAACCGCAGCAGTCTGGGCACTCAGGCAACTAGCCGCCCCGTGGAATGGAATCCGACCATAAAATACAGGACATTGTTCATATAAAGTGGGTCCAGTCTGGTGGCTCGCTGGATAGAGGGAGAGGGGGATATCTGTGATATTATTAAGGAGTATACGTGTGTACACATATTGTTCTGTATAAAATATGCGATACAACTCTGCCATACCTTCAAGGCTTTATTTAATTTAAAAGTGGGTGCTTTAAAGTGAGATGAAAAAAGCTTAAAATACAATTTACGCTTAAAGTGATTGCGTTAGCCATACAATGGAACTTTAATCCTTCGGAACCCAAATGTTTTACTTTCCGATAAGCAACACCGAAATCGCGCATTCAGCGGAGGCGCATTTAAAATTAATCAGATCAGAAAATCAAATGAGTCGTGGATCCGGGGCAGAGTCCTGTGTCGTGCACCGTACAAAAGCATCCAACTCCTGGACAGGTGGCAGTTTCCATCGCATCACATCACATAGCATCGCATCGCATCGCATCGCAACGTATCCGATCGCAGAGTCTACGACCGGTGGCCTCTAGCCAAGCAAACTGACAGACAGCCTTATTATGAGCGCTTTTTAAGTATAAACATCAGGCTTTCTCATGTGTTTATGACATAATGACAGCCAACTCGTTCCCTGGCTGCCGCTGCCGCTTCCCCTCGCCACATTGCGCATACGCCACGTTGCCGATGGCAGGCCACGAGCAGTCCAGTCTGCAGCCAAGTTACTTTCTGACAGTTATGAGGGGATTCAAATGTAATCAGCCGTTCTTAACTCTCGACCTCCCATCGCCACTGCATCCCCCTAACAGGTTGACGAGTGATGCTCAAAACTCCTCAACTCCTCGATTTACGCGGCGGGGGCCGCTCGTAGTGTTGCACAGCGGACTTAGACGCATAAAACTCAACCTGGGGCGATGGCCCAACGCCACTTTTTAATTTCTTACTCTTATTCCGCCCCATTTTGTTCCGCATTACATAATATATTTGTGCGTGGCTCTGCCTCAGTGGCAGATAAAGGGAGAAACTGTGTCGACTTGGATTGCGATTGTGTCAGAATCGGGGTGGCTCAAAAAGTTTTGAGTAAGTCAAAGTTATTTTACATACCTGAACACTTCGCTTTAAATGAATATAAATAGTAAAAAACATTTATGAAATATTTATTATCAATCTCACGAATTGAAATATGTACCTGGCTGGCCATTATATTTTGTGTATTTTGTTTGCAATGGATGTTGAGCTGAACGGGCACGCATATAAGCCGTCGTCAATCAAATTTAAATTAATTAAGTTAAGTTAGCGCTGATATAAAGTCGCGGATTTTTCAGGTTTGGCTGAAGCTCGACTGAACGCTAATTGAATTAAGTTGATCGGAGTAAGTACAGAACTCGAAGCCAGGGCTGCCAATTAAGCCCCGCCCATCTCTTATTTAATTAATTAATTCACACGACCAGTGCACACACACGTATTGCCACACACACACACACACACACACACACACACACACACGTATGCGCATGGGCATGTGTGCACGCATTTAAATGTCAAGCAAAAAGTTCTCAAGTGCTCGACAAAGTTTAGAGTAAAACAGCAACTAATTGAAAAAAAAAAATCAGAAAAAAACAGAATCAACAAATGCGGCCTGCAACATGTTTAAGTGCCCACAAGTAGCTTTGCTCAAACAAATTATTTTGTATCACAAATAGCTAAGTGGATGAACATTGATGCTGAGCTGCACTTTCAATCTGATGTTGCTATGAAAAGCTAGAATAAACACTTTGATTTGATTTATGTGCTAGGCTACTGGACTATTTTATTAAATTCGAGATTATGGATGTAGCTTAATCTGTAACAATTAAGATATGAACGGTTTTTGTGACCTGACTCTAACCTTTTGCAGCTCAACTGGAAAAGCTAAATAGTTTCACAAAATGCCGGCTTCCATTTGGCCTGAACTTAACGTTTGGTGGCTTGGTGGCTTGGCTTTCGTTTTCCAATTGCGGCTTAGTGCCAGTGGGCAATCATTTTCGAGGAGCAGAAGTCGGCCGGGCTGAGCCACTCATTACTCATTTGCCATAAACTTTCCTCGACTTTTCATATTTTCAAATGTAGGCGCACACACGACGGCACACTCATTATGCGCTTTTCAGCCGTATTGATTTTGCTCGAGCACTAAGTGCCAGTGGATTGGGGTGGACCAAAAAGCGAAGCAGCAGCAGCGAGGACCGGGCCCAGACAACAAATCGGTAGCTATAAATTCTGCACTTAAAACTTTTCAACAGTTTTCGGTACTTGTTATTTCTGGTCGAGCTCCTGCACAATCGTTTTTTGCTACCGGCTAGGTAGGCCATTTATGGTAATCCTTGTCGCAATTTTCCATCGTTTTTTGTGGCCAGCATTTTCGGTTAAATTGTAATTTGTTTTCACATCATTTTTTGTTCGAATCTCTTATCTGCTCAGCTTATTTGGCCTGCCATACTTGTTACTTAAAAAAAACAGCGGGCGAGGTCTACATGTGTTTGGGCCATGGCCCAACTCCCAGAGCTATCCACCCACCCAGTCAGCCCACAACAAGTGGCTGCAAAGGCCTTGGAATTGTTCGGCTTCAAAGGAATGAAGTTGAATGGGAAATGTTTGCACAGAACTTTTCCCTCTCATTTCGTTTGCCTTCCTTTTTTTGTAACAACTTTTCGGTATTTTCCAAAGAGGGAACGACATTTTCACCGAGGTCGCAAGGCGGCGAAGTGAACAAGTGTAGGGAGTGATTGGGGTCAATGGTTCGTGAGTCTGCCAAAGCTTTGGCTAATTTCTCCGCATTAAGCTTGCATCCATTTCGAATGCTTCATCAACAACATTTCAGTTCAAGCGCAGTGCACAAACCACGAAATGCGAATATAGCTCTTTTCGTGATTATCATTTGGTAATCATGGGCATAGGTAGCAGTCGATTGAAAGCAGCCATTGAAAGGATATTGCAGCATCATTGCAAAACCACCGCCCCATATTTTATAACGTTATTATACTTCAACAATAATATGGCACGACATGTAGTAAAGGGGAAAATCCACATTTTGAAGGGCTCAGGGCAAACCAGAGCAGCAAATGCACTTTCGCCAGTGGAAACTGCAGCGAGCAAAGCTCAACATGCCGCAAAAACCTGAAACAAGGCAGCTGCCTGTTGAGAAAATTTTGCGTAAAAACTATTAACTTGTTTTGTTGGCAGCAGGAGCAGGCAGCAGGCGGAGGCCCAAAGGAACCAACTTGGGGGGGACAGAAGGCGGCGAGGGCGCACATGTTATCATAATTGCAGAGTGCACTTGCTGCCATCCCGACGCGTACACTGAGCGAAATGGCTTCTACCCGACGGGTGTAACAGATGTTTCAGGCTTAAGGCACCTATTCTAGGGTAGAATGTATATATTTCACATATTCAAAACGTTTTTATACAACTCCTTTTATCCATTACCCTTGAAACATGCTGTCCACTTTATTGCTTCCAGTGCACATACATATGCATAAGGAGTACCCCCACCCATACTTGAAGAAGCTACTTAACATCTCCATACTATAAATGAGTAAGAGTTGGTTGTGGGTGGGTGGTGGGTGGTTCTGGGAGGGTGGAAAAGAGTGAAAGGTTGGCTCCGCATTGGGCGAAAGTTTTATGTTTTTCTTGACTGAAAGTTCTGTTACCTTCTCGCTAGACATTGCAGTTGTTGCTGCTTCCCACACCTCATCAACATTTGGGAAAGTTTCAGTTCGCCGTGCTCCTTTTTTGCAGCGCAAATTTTCAACGCTTAAGTGATTTTCGCTGTAGCATACTTTCGGATGCCATTCACATGCGTTCAGATTTTTAAAGTGGCGGCAAAAGCGGCGTTGGCGGTCAACACGCATTGCGGCATCAGCTCACACACGCACTCGCACACACTCGCACTCGCACACACTCGCACTGGCACTCGCACACTCTTACAGGACTCTCAGGACCCCCTCAAAACACAGCACCCCTCCCGCCGCCTGTTGGCTGCCCCTGTGGCGTGTGTCTGGCGTTAAATTGAAGGCGTTTAGCGTGGCAACCGAAGGACACTTAAATTGTTTTCGCTTTGCTACCGCTTTTCCCCCATTCCCCCATTCCCCCATTGCCGCTTTGCTGTTTTGACGCTCTCGTTTTTCAGTTTATTTTTTCGTCGTTTTCCAGGAAAAAATTCATCAAAAATGCATGGCCATATATTTTCTTGTTGCTCACACAAATTGCGCTATTATTTTTCCGTGTCTGCATTGAGTTGTCTATTAGGAGCGGCTTATCAAAGTTTCCCTTTTGGTTTGTTACATTTTCCATGCAGTGCGTTCATTTGCGTTCATTTGGCTTATTTCACATGTATGCCAATGGGTATTTCGGCCAACCATTTATTTCTAAATCGGCGATGATGCCTAGAGATGTCACTTTATGTTCTAAAACGCTCTTAATTGTAAAACGATAGGCTGAAAAATGTATCCCTTCTGGCTGCAAATCAGTTTTGGGCACCTATTCCTTGGAACATCCTTAAAGCTTTAAAAGCCAAGAGGATCTGTTGCGATGTTCGGCAGGTGGAAACCTTTTTGTAAATGGATACGATGGCAAAATCCCATTCAACGGTGCTAAACCTCGATGTCTGCTCACTTGGGACACATAAGACTCTCAGCTACTGGGGCCAAAAGCGAGTGCCAAGTTGTTGACGGATTTAAAAAAAGGAGCCACGCGGTGAGATCTTAGCGACAATAGCCAAGGAAATGCGGGGCTAAAATCTTTACAGGAAGCCCGAAAACAAATTGTAGCGGAAGCTCACCAAACACAATAAATGTTTAATAAGCCAAAACGACTGAACAAGAAAAGGCCAGCAAAAAGTAGTCACTTTGAATCGGAAAAGAAAGGAAAAGCGATGCTGATGGAGCTGTCTGGAAAATGAAAAACATGGCCGATGGTATGTGCGTTTTGTAGCGGAAACTCAAGCGGATGCTTCACGGGCAAAAACGAAAACGAAAACGAAAACGAAAACGAAAACGGCGATGGGAGGCGATGGGGCCTCGGAAAAGTGTGTAGCAGGGGATATTTATGCTATTTCAAACAAATTCCTGGGGACACTTTGGCTGACATTTTAATTGTGTGGCGGGGGGAGTGGCGGTGGGGGGGGGTGCAGCTGGGGATAGAAAAACTACAAGCTAAAACAATGCTGATGATGAGTTTCACTCCGGCTACTAAGTGGGTCGCTTGGAAAAGCCATAAACTTCACGATGTGTATGGCACTCAAGAAGTTGACTCTTAAAGCAGGTGGAGCTGGGGATTCCAGATACATTTCCACATTTCTTGGCTTTAATCACTTTTATGGAAATATAGGAAAATAAAGCAGCAAGAATTATCGAGTTTCATGATCTTGAGCTCATGTAAAGATGATTTACAGAGCACCATCCACGATTACTTCAAAAGATGAACGATTGGTGTTTAGTTTTAGACCGGAATGAACCAAGAATATATATTATATTAACACTTACATATTTTGCTGAAACCAATTAGGTTATGCACTTGGCGCCGATTTCATTAGCATTCGAAAGAGTGGCCACTTAAGTACGGTCCGGGGAGGTTCGAGTGTCCTTGGAGCCCGAAGGACCCCAAACATCCACATTCCGATCCGCTGACCTAGCCCAATGCACACTGTATCGCCCCAGTTGTTCTCCACCAAGGGGGGAAATGGGGGAACTGGGGGAAATGGGGAAATCAGGCGGGCGAGATAGGCAAGAAGTCAGTAAGCTGAAAATGAAATGGAACGCATAAGAATCGATTCGATTAGTGAAATGAAATTTACGCCAAAATAAATTTGCACGACTTACCGACTTGGCGCGCCTAAGTGTATGCCATATATTTTCCTCCCTCATTTTTCCCGACGCTTTTCCGGCTGCCATTGTTGTTGTCCTGGCCATGTCATGGTGTTGCTGCCGGTTTTCATTGGACCTCTTGTTGGTGTTGTGTTGGTGTTGGTGTTGGTGTTGGTATTCTTGTTGTTGTTGTCGTTGTCGTTGTCGTTGTTCTTGTCTGTTGTCGGCGGCGTCGTCATTGTCTCTAAACTTTTGTACGTTCATTAATCTTGCGATGCGTTTTCACTGTTGCGCTCTGTGTGTGTGTGTGTGTGTGTGTGTGTGTGTGTGTATGTTTATATTGGTTTGTGCTTGTTTCAGCCCTGGCATGTCCTTTCCACCACCACCACCACCCCCACCCACCCACCTTCCAGCCCCTCCCAAAAGTGAGTTTGTTTGCCTGTTCTGCCGCTTGTTTCCTTCCTCTCAGCCCTCCACCCCTCCACCCCTCCCCCCGCTCCACTTCGTCCTTGCCGACATCCTCGTCCTTGTTCGGGACACTTGTGCGACAGTTGTTGCATGATAAGGTTTAATCTATTTAATTGTAATTGATATTTTCGCAAGATACGACAACTCTGTCCCCCCCCCCCCTCCGTTTCCGCTCGCATTATTTTTTGTTTGTTTCCTGTGCTTTTTCCGTGCCTCTTCCAGCCATTTATAAGCCAAATGAGGCGACTACCACGTCGATAAGGATATAATCTGCCCGTTGTTGGTGGCAACTTGTTGGCAGCACAGGAGCTTTCGCCAGCTATCGGGGCTAAATCATAATTTATAAAGTGCCATGAAACGAAAGCGGCCAGGAAGAGAAAATTCCCTTTTGGCTTCAGGAAGCTAACCGAAAACGAAAACACTCTGGCTTGTGAAAGAAATTAACTTATTTTTCACTTTTTATTTTCATCTTTTGCCTTTTGCTGGTCGCCAACCAATGTTGCATTCCGTAACTAATTCCACCAACTATTTTTTCACAAAAACGTAAGCGGACAAGAGGTTTTAGCTGGATGAAAAGCCACACGATGCGGCGGCAAAACAGAAATTCTCCTGATCTGTAGTATAACTTAATTTTCCTTGTAAAAGTTCCAGCTCCTGGTAGCTATGCATGTCAAAGCAATCAAATTAGCAATAAACTTGTGAAATATGCTCTCAATTATTGTTGTTGAGGGGTACCTTTATTTTCCGTACATGTTGCACTTAAGCAGGCAAAATACACGTACACAGATTGCAAATTAGTGGGCAATTGCTCGGTGACTGGCAACGTTGAGTTGGGAAAAGTAACCTTAATTTCGGATAGACAAGTTGCTTCCTACGCCGGAAGAAGGGATTTTCACTTACACTTCCGCTTTGGGTTTTAGCCTGGCTTTTTGGCACCTGCTTAGACATTACCGCCCCCGCAGGCCCACCCAATTTCCCCACCTGCTGCCGCCACGAAGGCCCAACACATTTTCAGATAACCAGACGCATTGCTCACATCGATATTATTTATGCATGAGCAGTTGGGAACGAGGGAGGCGGAGAGAGGGGTGGGGGGGGGACCGAAGAGAAAGCATTTTCCACAACACTGTAAAATTAAGCGGCAGGGGGGTGGGCTGGTTGGGTGGGGGCAACCCCAATCACGGCAGGGATAATAATTGTTGTTGCCTACTTGGCACACAGTCAGCCTGCTCCTGCCGCCTCCTGCCGCCTCCTGCCACGCCCCTTGGCATCCTCGGCTCTTGACTCCGGCTTCCTGCTGGGGCTTTTGTTTTTATTGCTTCATTTTCGATTATCGAGCAATGCACTTATCGCTGCCGAAGCGCTCGCCCATTGTCAACGTCTTCGATCTTTGTCAGTCGCAGGATAAAAAGTGGGCGGCAACAATGGGGGGAGTGGCGAGAGGAGCTCAATCTCACTGTGTTGCTGCTCCACCCTGCCGAGTGCCTCATCTGTCTCTGTAATTGTTGCTTGTTGATTTCAGTCGCGAGTGCTCTCCTCCTGCCCGCCATTCCCCCGACTTTATACTTATTTATCTAGATACACATTTTATATAGCCGTACACACAAGTACACAGTATACACACACACATTCACATTCATGGCGAGCGGCACGCGAAGTGAGCCCTTTCAGCCTGTCTAGGCCAAGTCCTTGCCCCTTCATTTCGGGCACTCCTTCTGGGACTCAAGTGGCAAATGGCAACTTGGCCAGCGTGTCAAGCACTCCGCGCTGCAGCTGTCCTTCCACTTCGGCTTTTGCACTTCTGCCATCCGCCAGCAGGGAGGCTTCTTTTGGCCAGCTGGAGGAGGAGTGGCCAATGCCAGGGAAATCGGAGTAAATAATGTAGACAAGGATTACGGAACCACTGATAATCTGGCTTTCGAAAACAAATGCTGCATACAAATAGAAATACGTTTATAATTGCAATTTTTTAAGACTTTAGATAAAGATACATGTTGGATATATCCATTATACAAAAGTATATCCATAAGTATGGATTGTCTTATTTAACAAAAGGCATATTTTTATGAGTTGAACATAGAAATTTAGACTTAACCCCTCATTTACCAACAATTACCCAATTATCCTGATCCAATTAAATTCCCATCCATGCGACATGCAAAGCTAATGCAGCATTTCATTATAAATTGATCCCTGAACCATTTGTGCTTGGCTTCCCTTCGGAAATCAGACATGGACCATCGAGTTCTGTGCTTGCTCTAATCAGGACATCGCCATCCGCCAAGGGGCAGTTGGTGTATCCTTTGATCGGATAGCCAGACAGAGATGGAGAAATGCCCAGTGGCCTACCGCCTACCGCCTACCGCCTCCCGCCTCCCGCCTCCCGCCTCCCGTTCCGTTCGCCATTTTCCAGCGCCAGCCACTCACCAATTTTGTCACTAATTTAACTCTTCCACCGCCACTTAGTCGCTTTTCACTGTAACTAACTAAGTCCCAATCCGGCGCTCCGCCTCCGCCGCCGCCTCCGCGAGCTTGGCCCAAGCCTAAACCCAAAAACCTGGCCAAATGCAGAGCAACGTGTACCAATTGCGCAGTGTGGCAACTGGCAACTGGCAACTGGCAACTGGCAACTGGCAACTGGCAACTGGCGAAAAGTGCAACAACGGCCAGAAATGGCGGACGGGGAAAAACTGGGCCTCGGAAAACTGCGAGCGGGAAACTGTAAACTGAAAACTGGCAGCAGAAAACTGGTGGCGTTGAAAAATGTTCGCTTGGCATTTGCCGAAAAAGTTTTGTGCGCTCACACAAAATGCACGACAAATGCCAAAAGCTTCTGCTTGTCGAATGCAGGACTCAAAGCCAGTCGTCCTGGCAGCCTCACAGGACCCCACCCCCCTCAAATCTCATGTCTGTCGTCCTGGATGGCCTTAGTTCCTTTTGTTCCAGTCAGGTCGAGCGCAATTTTCTAGCAATTTTTACTTTTTAATTGACATTTGTTTGTTTATGTGTTGGTATTATAGCACTGCACATGGACACGTACACACACATGCATACGTGCATACGTGCATTGTGCTCGTGTTAGTGTTGGTGTTGGTGTTTGTGTTGTTGTTGGTGTTTGTGTTGGTGAGCACTTTACGACCGGCGGCAGACATTTTTGTAATTATAGCGCAAAATTGATTTGATTTTTGAGTTTAATAAGTATTGACAGGATTTTTAATGAAGTGGGCAGCACACACTGGAGTGTGTGTGTGTGCATGTGTATGTGTTTTGCCACGCCCACCCGTGCGAACGTGCCCAAGTAAGTGTTTGCCTCTTGCGGGCGTGAGAGCAGTGGGGAGTTAGTGGGCGTGGGTGTGGTGTGGTGCACAAATCAGCCCAAAGTCACATTAAAAGCCACATTAAAATGTAATTGAATAATTGCTTGAACGGTTCTACAGGATTCCATTGTTGGCGGCCATTAAGCTGTTTGCACTTTTAAAGTGGAATTTAAATTCAAATTTAATCTTCCACGCCTGTATTTCGCTGTTTCTATGTATTTTTAATTGGTAATTTTTGCTCTTTCATAAATAAATTGAATTGTTTTCCGAAATTTTATACATTCGCTTGCAGCTAGAGTAAAAGGGAAAACGTTGAAAAATATTTAATTCGCTGTGGTAGTATTCCAAAAACAGGAAACTTTCAATTAAATCAATCGAAATTCTAAAAGTGTAATTGAATAATACTGACAATAATAGGCATATCTGCAAATGCTGAACTATTCCCATGAGCTTATTTGTGAAAGCCAACCTAGAACCGAAGTATCCGATGGATTCCCACCATTTAACGAACTTTAAGCTGCAGCACCATTAAGTGGTGATACTACCAGACAACCAATAATACACGTTTAAGAACCAATTGAAATATTTAATGTGCACCTAATATGTTGAGGTGGTCCTTGTTTGCGTTCGGTCTCCATTTAAATTGTTACACCACCGGCCAGCCAGATATTTTATTCATAAATTGTTTAATTTCATTTCGGAGCCCCTGTTGTGCGGTCGGGTTGTGCTGGTCGTGTTTTTGGCTCGATCTAAGCCAATGTCCTGGCAGTCCTGGCTGCTAGTCGAGGGACACCCGGGATGCGGTGGGGAATGGTCAGCTGGCAGCCCGACATAAATTTGCAAATCGACAAATATGTCATGCTCAAAACGGTGTGTGGGTGTGTGTAGTGTGTTTGTAGGTGGCATTGGTGTGTTTTTGATGGACAATGTTTGCTTATCGCTCCACAGGCTACGTCACTGACCCCAATGCGTTACTTCCCCAACCAACCCGCACCCTCCCCCCCACCCCCTTGCGCTACCCCCTTGGCCCCTGTGGGGGCACGTGACTGACGCCTTGGTTCCAGTTCCCAATCCCAGCCTTATTTTGGCCCAAGCCGACTGTCCTGTGCGCCTAAATGTATGCAAGATAGCATCTGTTTTCGTCGTGTTTCCGACTTACACATGTAAGTCACTCATACTTGAGTGTGCGTGTGCGTGTGTGTGACTAAGCGCCTGCATTCATAACACTTGTATGCGTATTAGGCGCAAATATTGAGGCTTTGCTTAAACAGCATTAAGTCGGAATTAACATGTCTAAGCCAGGCCGAAAGGACCTTCGAAAGCGACGAATTGCCACGAATGGCAGATAGATTTGCTGGGCCTCCCTCACCAGACCGAAAAGGGAAGCAGTGTCCTCGCATTTGAAAAGTAAAGTCACACTTGTTTGGGCTCCGCTCGAAAGAAAAGCGAAGTAAAATCCAGTCTAAGAAAATATTGTAACAAGTAAGAGGAGCCAGGCTCGAGCATTCTCCATGGCTTTAAAAAAAATTGGTGGAAAAATAAACCCATTAAATAAATAGAATTCACGTGCCCCACACGCCGTGTTCTAAAAATGTGCCAAAAATTGAAGTTCACCTGCTGAATCCGAGTGACTCAAAGCTTTCCGATGGCCCATTCAATGAGCTTTAAGTCAAAGAGAATGAGAGTCAAAAGAGCGCACCAAGTGGACGTTCTCTTAAGTGGTGAGTTTCCGTGCTCGGCAGGACTCGCTAAGAGAGCGATAAGCACTCGTGAGAATCATGTCAAAGTTGAGAGGTTTATAGATGAGTGATTTTATATTTAAATTACTGCTCTTAGATAACTAGAGCCTTTCCGTAACGTAGGAGAAACTCAAGAGAGAACTGAAATCTGTTTGAGTAAGTTTTAGACATAGTGTTAACATTGGAACTCAACTCAAAGTGCACACTTCTAAAGTGAGTGAGTTCTCCAGGAATTTAGCAGTGCAGCTAAATGTACAGACTTGATCTATGTTCTCTATATGTATATACTATATAATTTAGAATATATTATATTATATAAGATAATATATATATTTATCTTCATAAAATCTTTAATTATGAATCAGTTGGAAAGTTTTCTTTGCACAGTACTCACACATCTCATGTGCGCTTAAGCCTTTTTGAATCTCCGATTTTCATTGCTTGAATGAAATCCCCCAGTCTTAAATGCTTTTGCATTGCATAAAGTCGATTAGACGGGCTAAAAGCGGATTTGCTGCTTAAGCCGACTGAATGTGGCATTATACAGCTGAAAACTTTATTCACAAATTATATTTGAATATTTTTAATATTTGTATGACTGTTTGCAATATGGTAACAATAAGTTATAAGTCACAAATGCTTCCACCTTTTATATTGTACTTAAAATAAAAAAAACTTTGAAACACAGTTACCCATTCTGTCTAGATATTAGTTATACTGATGTAATCAAAACAATTCACATTTTCACAAAAATCGTAATCTATTGCACACATGTTTCGCCTGAAGTGTTTGTATCACAAAGGACTCTTACTGTGACCAACTGAAAGTTACAGTCCTGAATATATGTCTATAAGTATATATGTATTTTTAAGGTGTAACCCCTTAGGCAGTAAGGACATTAACGAGCAGGTGGCAACTGAAAATGGTGAACTGAAATCGTTTAAGTGAGTTTGGCTAACATTGAAAAACTCGCTTAAATTTTATAGGGGAGCACAGGTGTGGTAACTTACACAAATTGACTAAACTGGAATACCGCAAATTGCTAAAATATTTACGCACATATGCAACATATTTATGTTAGCCTTCAGCTATCGATTATTTGTCGGCCAGAATGCGGAAAATGCCACAAATTCTTGAAATAAATGCGGTCGGCTCTGCCAGGGCAGATATTCAGATAAATGGATTCAGATAAGATGCATATTCTCTGCCGTCACGGCAGCGTTGTCGAGTAAAAGTCATTAATAATTCATAAAAATAAATTTTACAACGAAATTCAATTGATTGTGTAAATATTTTCCTTTGCCGCACTGGCAGAGGCCAAAAACCCAGAGAATGGAAAGTGGCAAGGCAACTGTTTCGCGACCCAATTCTCTCAGCCGATATGAGGAAAGTGGGAAAGTGGGATAGCGGGAAAGTGGGAAAGCGGGAAAGTGGGAAGCGGGAAAGTGGCTTCTCTTGCCCTTTGATATCCTGACGGGTTGTGATATATGTCCTGATCTCAATCCGGTGCTGTGTCCTGTGCGCACACCTGAGGGTTTTTTACGCCAGCTCAACTCATAAAACTCAGCTAACCAGGACCCCAAAGTGAAATAAATTGGTTTCTGCGCTTTAGCTAAAATTGTGTACATAAATCTAAAAATTCGATTGAAATTAAGCAAAGTAAGTACTTATCACAAATTATGATATATATTATATTTTGTATTTATCTGAGCTCTACTTGCAGGTCTCTCATTTTATTATTCATTCTTATGTTTCTTTGCTCAATAGCGATACTTCTTGGGCATTTTTAATTAGGCGAAAGACATGAAGTGGCCGAGGTCAATAAAAGACAAAAGTACACCACCGCTAGTTCTGCGAAAAAGATGCATAAATAATGTATAAGTAGAGACCTGCTTTCTGCTGCTTGGTATCTGTAACTACGATACACTCCTGGATAGAAACAACAAAGTTGTAAAAACAAATCTCGGCCCAGCCGCACTAACAACAAAACCCAAGGAAAAACATTTATACACCGGGCCAGGCCGCAGGTTAAATGTATGCAAATATAAACAGCGTGTGAAAGATATGGCCAAAGGGCACAAGGTGGGCGGGGCTGGGGGCGGTGGGCGGTGGGCGTGGGCGGTGGGCGTGGGAGCCCACTTGTAACCGCCTTGAGCGGTACTTATGCCAATGTTCTCGCTCCCTGCCAGTGCTCGCCTCAAGTGCCTACTCCACTTCATTGTTACACTTGCCATCCCCATCCCGAATGTGTGTGTGTTTTAGCGCGGGGTATGATAGACGTGATAGATATGATGGAATAGCTCGACTGCGGGATCTACCTGGATGTGAGCTGACCTGGCTTGCTCGGAATGGCGCCAGCACTTGGCTGCGCCCAGATATGCAACTGCATAAGTGATAGAACTGCATAAGAATCTCATCGATACTTAAGCGCAGTTTCTATATAAATGCGCCAGTTGGCCAACAAGTTCATTGTTAAAACGTGTACAACTGTATAGTTAAAGCACACACCTAATGCAATTATTACGTACTGGGAATCCTTCTGGGTAACCCTTGAGTGAAAAGGCACAGCTGCTTACCCAAAACAGTGCCGCATGTCCTCAAGCTGATTAGTGTGTGCCGTGGCATTTTGATTGCCCACCTCGGCAGCCTGCTCCTTGAACACCTGTTGTGCCAGGACCTTTTTCGCCTCTTGCTTAGTCGAACGCTTCTGGGGCTCTGGGGCAAGAAGGAGTAAGAGGGCAGGAGCAATCGAGCGCGTAGCGCAATAAATTAAATAAAAACAATTGGCGGAGGCTTGGAAATTATTAATAAAAACAAAACCAAAACCAAAACCAAAACCAAATCCAGAACTCGTGCCAACCGATCCGGCAAACTCAATTCATTTGGTATGCATGACTTATGGCCGCCGACGATGATTTGCTTTTAGAAATTTAATTAGCGCTAAAATACTGCTGGTAAAAGTTATTGGCAGGCGCAAGTCGACAAAAGTCGCGTATAAATCGTAAACTTTTTAGGGTCTCATTTATTTACTTTGGCAGGTTGGAGCACTTAGATGGCGGGAAAGCGCAGCCATCACAAATTAGTCCATAAAAGTTATGAGTTTATAAACGTGAGCCGTTAAATTGAAATCGGTCTGAGTGAAATGAATATTTATTCTGTCCAAACAAAGTAAAGCGAAATGAGTCGGTCAAAAAATGATATCAGCGATATCAATTAAAAAAGGCAAAAGGTTTTCACCAGTTGTTAGCGGAAAATTGTTTTCAAAACGAAAAACGAAAAGTTTGTTTGTGTGACAATCACGCGAAGTGGATTTATCCAGTTGTATGCATACACATTTAATAAAGATTTAAGTTGACAGTGAATGGATGGAATTGATGGAATGAAATGTATATTTTTCTCTATGGCCACGGTGCCCATGTGATAAACTGTTGTTGAGAGCTGAATGCATAAAACATATAATGGTATTCAGGGAAAAGTGAACTCCTTCTTGTTCTACAGCAATAATATCCTAGCATCAATAAGCAAGAAATATGATTTTTTAACGGTTCGGATTTAATTACTGAATTCGGAATAATATCCTAGCATCAATAAACAAGAACGATGATTTTTTTTAACGTTTCGGATTTAATTACTGAACTGGGATTAGCTGAACTCACTTTAACACTCTAATCCAGCAGCCGTATTCATTGTTTGAGATATTTCAATCACTCAGCAGATTGGCATTTACTTGGCCAGCTTCTTTTGTCATTAATCAACACCTTTTTGCCGGCTTGTGGAACACCTTTATCCCATTTCCAGGCAAAGTTGACATTCTATTAGTCAGGGCAAAAACCGCAAACCAAAGACGGAAACTACAAATGGAAAATTCTTGCCGCTCATTTGCATAAAGCGACCGTAAAACAAAACCGTAACAAAAATCGAACAAAAAGTGAAAGCCCGAAAAAACGGGAGGGCAAAATCGAGGAAAATCCGTAAGGAGCCGCAGTGGGAACTTCATTTATCAAGTGCACAGATCTAGCGAGCCGCTCGAAGACATCTAATGATAAATTGCCCAGCACTGAGCGGACCACATGTCGTATGATTGACGTGTGCTCTAATGCCCAGCCTCGGCTGGTGTCCCATGTCCTCCGATTTCCGCCTGCTGCAGTTCCAGTTCCAGTTCCTCCTGCCCCCTGCATAACTATGCAAAATCGCAGCCAAACTATTTATAATATTTTAAGCCCTGAAACCGCCCCGCCCACCACCATCAATCTGCCTGGCTCATATTAGTTATGCAGGCGGGGCTGCGTTGATGAGAAAATGCAAATTAGTTACTAACTTTGCCACAGCCCGCTGCCCATGGAGTAAATAGCAAAAAAGTGCAAAAACAAGGGATGCGGCGAGTGGGGCGGCAAGCGGGGTGGCCATCACCTGCTCTGCTGCTCTTCATCAGTGTCACAGACAGCCGAAAAGTATGCAAGCATTTTTCGCACTTTATAATTAAACAACTCAAAAGACAAAGAAGACTTAAAGGCGTCGCCGGCTCCCTCCCTTCGTCCTTCGTCCTTTCGCCTGTTAACCAAGACTGGCAACATTTGCACTGTAATGAACTTTTGCAATAAACTGCGCCGCAATTTTTCGCTGACAAAGTTTGGCCCTTTCCCCCAAGCCCAAACCCAAGCCCAAACCCAAGCCCAAACCCAAGCCCAAACCCAAGCCCAAACCCAAGCCCATCATGGACACCCGAGGACACTGGGGGAGCTCGGAGGAGAAAGCGCGGCTGCATTCTGTGCCTTTGCTTATTTGTTTTGTTGCGTCTCTTATTTCCGGATAGCTGCGCATTTTTATTGCGCTCAAAAAGTATATGCAAGTTCAAATGTCAAACTACTTAAAAACTTATTGTTAGCAGAAGTGCAGCAAACGGCGGCACTAGACAAAACTACCGAAGGATGCTGACTCCCACAACGAATGCTGATTCCCCTAAGAATCACTAAGCAAGCATTTTCAAATGAAATTTAACATTTTTCAAAAACACTTTCGACTATTTTCGAGACACCAGTGCTTGAGAGCCTGAAATCTGATTAGTGCATGTATATTATATATTATGTTTTCTTTTTATTGAAGTGGCAGCTTTTCAAGTGACTTCGGGCCACAGCAGACTGCTGTAGCACCCCTGATTATAGCCATTTTAAAAGCTTAACAGAGCCATCTTGGCCATCTTGGCAGCTCTTTCTCCAGCCATATTCCAAGGAAGTCGAGCGGATCGCGACAAGTTTTTCGGGCAAATTGCAAAAACCGGCAACGAAAGTCAAACATTTTCAATAAAACTGCACAAATTATTTGTCATGGCTTGGGATGAGCGAAATCCACTTCACACAGAGGGAAAGATAACCGCACCACGTAGCTCTGAACACGTTTCAAGTTTTCACTTTAACTGCAAATCAAAATGTATTTAAATGCATTTGGTCGTGATGGGTGCACAGTCCCAGTCTCCCCAAATCCAGGTCCTCCCACCTCACCATTCCGCATCCATTCCCCTCCCGGTGAGCTCCAGTGAGCTCCAGTGAGCTCCTCTCCTGGCAGTCGCCTTCACCTTTTTGGTGGCACAAATAGACATTGTTGACTTTGCATAATAATTGAGTTTAACTACTGCAAAATGGGAAATGGCATCGGGAGCGGGTAGAACGAGCAGTTCGAGCAGTTGGAGCAGTTGGAGCAGTGCCTGGCTTTTGGTGGTGTGAGTTTAGCTGCTTGGATGGGTTTTGTTTGTGGTTGAAGGAGCCCAACCCAGCCCAGCCAAGAGTCAAAGCCAGCTGAAGGACATGCATCCACCTATCCACCTATCCTCCTATCCACCTATCCTCCTATCCACCTATCCACCTATCCACCTAACCGCCCTTCCGGAATCCAGCCTCAATCTCCATCCACACCCTGTGAGTGTGTGGCATCGAAATTTTTGGAAATTTCCTCTGAAGATACGGGAGGGCCGGGGTATCCCCTGTTTCCAACCAAACACGCACACGCACACACGCACAAGCACACACGCACACACACCCAACACTCATCTGCAAAACAAACTTGGGCATAGTGCAAACTGCTCACGCACCATCTACCCATATCGCAGGATCGAAGGATCAGGGCAGGAGATGTGGCCTCCTCTGCGGTAACCAGCCACAGTCTGTGCTGGAAAGTAAACGGCAGACGCCATCAAGAAGGCTACAAGTCTGGTTGACACTGCTGGTGGATTTACGGGGTATTTTACGTATAGCTCACTGAAATTCAATATGCGCCGCCATTCCAATTGCCAATTGATTGCATCATGGCACTCGAATTGCACTCCACATTGGCAAGCGCAATTAGAAAGTGGCAAGCTATTTGGGAAAATAAATTTAATGAGGTGCTGGCACACACCTTAAATAACAGACGCTGAAAACAATGATCATGATTTATTTCAGCTGTATTCGCCTATTAAAATATAATATATGAATAGAATTACACAAGAGGGACCACTTCAATCAAATGTGTTTTGTGGCGAGAGCAATTATTTAAAAAAATGTACTAGTTGGTGACATCATACGTGTATGTATACTAATTCTATTTGGAATGCGCATTTATCACTTGCAATAGAATGGATAATTGAAGCCTTTAATATAAGAGGTCATGCATTTATGGTCGATATTAATAGTCGAAGTACGCACCTTGACCACGCTGCCCCATTACTTTTCATCCGGCCTGTGCGCGCCGGCTGGAAAACTAAATCTATGGCTTCGAACATCCGACGGCCTGCATCCTGCATCCTGCGTCCTGGATGCTGGCTCCCACATCCCACAGCCCACAGCCCACATATCCTGCATCCATGGCTATGTAAATCAGAGAGTGCGGCTCCCGGGCAGTGTTGGTATTTGTGTGTGTGGCTGGCTGCGTGTGTGGAAGCGCCTGTGTTTATGCGGCCAGTAAGGAGTTGTCAACAAAAACATAGAGACGCACTTACGGCCCTATATGGGCAAAAATGTTGCCGTAGGATCCCGGCCTGGGCGAAAATCGCCGACAACCTGCTGCAGATGCTGTCCTGCTGCAGACCGGTGTCCTTTCCTTTGTCGTGCCCATGCCGCCACACTCTCGGAGCAGCGGCCGCAGACGCCAGGCGTCCTTCCATCTGTGGGAGTGTGTGTGTTTGCGAACTTTATTAGCAAAATTGTGTTAGTACCGAAATATCCATTAGCCCAATTACGTGTACTTCTGCAGCAGCCAGAAGCTGCAGGACGAGGCAGCCACTCCTGGAGATCCGGGAACTGTCCCAGGACTGATAAACAAACTGCAAGCACTTGCACAATACCAAACAAACGAGACGACAGCCGAGTTGACAGCCAAATGTTCAGGACCCGCCCACAAATAACTCAGCCCACAAAAATAATAATAAATGCAAGACAAGTGAACGAAGCTTCCGAATTTTGCTGGGCCAGAAGCCTGGTCGGGAAAGTGCTTTGTTTTTTGAAATGCTTTCCCTACAAAGTTTTTCAATTGAAGTGTATATGGTGTTTCAAGAGGAAGGAAACTTGAGGCAGCCTGCGAAAATATTACTCCAGCAATCGCAAGGCTGAGTGACTTTGGACTGGGCAAAATCGATTGGGTTATACATACGTGTGTATCAATAGGTGAATTTTTATTTTTATTATTTTATTTGCCTCCCAATGCCATATAAATAACACACGTGTATATTAGTGAGGGTATCCATGAGGAAACTCGAAGAAAATGAAAACCAAATGGCCGAAGTTTCCCTGGCCAGTCAGTGCGGCTCCGCCTGCTCCTGTGGTCTTATTCCAATTGCCAAAAATTAAGATATATGCTCATCGAGTGCATTTGATTATTATTAAGTGATAAACATGTATACATATATCCCTGGGCCTGTGCTTTGCTCGGTCCAGAGTGAAGTCATCGTTACTGGGATATTGAAAAATATTGGCTTATACCAGGGTATGAAGTCTGAAGTCTATCGCATTTGTTTTAGCCCAAAGATTGTTGGGCAATTGGACGTTTGATGGACAACTGTCAAGTCCGGAATATTCAAGAGCTTTGGACGCTTTGCTGCTAATCAAAAGCCATAATACATTTTCCCATGACATTTTCTTTGCCTTTGGATTGAGCTTTGTCTTTTCAGGAAAAAGCATATGATCCTCTTGGGAAATGTGGACGGCTGAAACATAATACCAAAGAAATTTTCATTTTGAGCTGCAATTAGGCACGTACCTGGCTACCTTAATGATACGGAAACAAAAATTCATTTGTATTTTCATAGTCGGCTTCTGAGTTCTTGGGGAAATTAAACTTTTTACCATAATTACTCAGCAAATCTAGGTTGCCGCATTCTTCCAGTAGTTTTTGGCAAACTTTCGCTTTTGTTTGAATGTTAATAAAGGAAAACGGAGCGGCTTTAGTGGAGGTGTAAGAAAAATCTGACAATATACAATAAATAATATCCAACAATTTTCCTCTTTGCAAGCAACGTTATAGCGCCATATTTTTGAGCCACCTCCCAGTTCGCTCTTAGCCATTTGCAGACCCCTATTTTCCTTCTTTAAGCGTCCCTTTCAGCCCGTAAATAGCGGAAAATTCAATTAAAAGCTTCAGCCACTAGAAAAATATCGTCGCCATGGCTATGACTATGACATAGGGACAGCAGGCTCGTCCCTTGAATGGCGTAGGAGGATGAGCGAAAAGGATTCCCTCCGGCTTTTCATTTTTGTTTTGCCCCCCTTAACACGCCTTCCACGGCGACGACAGAGCCAGTGACTGGGCGCAGGAGGATTAATTGAGGAGGGGTAGCTTGCAGGTGCTGAAGGCAGGATGCTTTGGCCAGGAAGGCTTATATCGGGCACAAGGCTTAGCAAGGATATTAGGAGGTATGCTTAGCATCGCTTGCATTAAATATTAAAAACACATATCAATGGAAAACTGTTATTGATATTTGAAATAAATTGAAGGGCGGGTTTTACAATATCTGTCCTATTTTCTAAGAATGCACTCCCCCGAGAAATCCCATCTCCACCCTTGACCAGCAACACTGGAGTCCAGTTGGCCCAAGTTTCAGTTGAGCAATCACGTGACAGGTTTGTCAGACTTTCGCTGGAAACAAACCGAGCCTGCCAAGTCCTCGTTCCGCCGCCAATGAAAAGAAGTGTAAAATAGTGCACAGTTCCGTTCAACGATTGTCTGGCGTATTCCCGTTGGAAGGGAAAATTGCCGACATGCTCATTGCTTTATTCGTCTATGCCTCGCCATTTTGGTCCTTTTCCGTTATCCTTTTGCTTTTCTTGTCCTTTTCGTGGCCATTACCACGAGCGGTTACCACTAGGGGTACCAATCAAACAGACGGGGGCGTATAAATTGATCAGCAAAACATATTGCCAAATTACTCTTGGCATAGACTTACAAAATATTACAACTTGCATCCTATATTTACGAGTAATTTTTTTAAATCTTTATTAACTTCAATTTAAGATGCTCTACTTAACTGGTTTTCTAGCACATCAAAATAAAATTCCAATTAAATTAATTTCATAAGATCTATCTCGAAGACTCCTCTGTTAAGTTTCCATTTCCATTAGGCAGACAGAGACAAAATTTCTCGACTACCAGATACCTATTAGTCAGCTATAGTAGTATATAATATCTTAACTTCCTAGATTTGATAGTTCCTTTGATCACATAGTTCTTGTATTTATATATACCTTATAGGAACGTAAACCCTTCCCCATACCCGTTATATATACTTTTCAAAGAATCCAGTATGCCCCTTATCTCTATGAGTACCGGGTATAGAAATGGAAAAATTGAAGAGGTGATAGTAGGAAGGGACGAGGAGCAGAGTCAGAGACATTGGACATGCAACCTGTCGCGGTCAGTTCACTGTCTTGTTTTTATCCCTTTTTGCCATTGCTCTCCTTGGAAACCCCCGTCTTCAGTCCTGCTTTCTAACCATCTCCAGAGCACTTGGCCTACACTTCAGGCCCATTCCCACTGCCACTCCTGGGGATTTGTTTGTTTGTTGCCCGATTTTCCTACTGCTCGCCCGCTCTTCCGGAGCAGACGGGTCTCGTCCTTTTCTGAGTCGAACCAAACTGATCCGGAGTGGACTGTGTGATAGACACGCTTTTTCGCTTCCTTCCATGTAATTGACAGATTTTTTCCATCGTTAAGCCAGACAAAATGGTAACGACATCGTTGCCTACGCTGTCGACAGTAAGAGCGAATCCTACTTGGCCACACTTCGCAGAAAGGGAAAGGGGTTACCATTGCCCGATTCCCAGATTCTTCCCTGCCAATCATATGAAACTGTAGAATCGCTTGGGCTACATCTATTGAGTTTTATCTACTAATGAGCAGCGATGGTGGATTGACTCACGGAGGAACAAGGAAACTGATATAATACTTGCTGTCTTTTAATTTGCTGTAATACATCTGCTTAAGTGTCAGCATAAACTAATCAAATCTATAATATCATTTAATACTGCATATTATTACTGAATTACAACAATTCGATTCCCTGGTGAACCAGGCGGCCAGTTGAACTTCACAACATTCTTCGAGGTTAAATGTGCCATTTATTACCAATCCCACATTTGTTTGCCTGCCGCCAACACGGACATTGTTTGCACTTGGCACCTGCTGCATTTGATTGCTCGACTTTTGGCAGGGGCTTCGATATATGAATATTAATAGAGCTTCGAGCCATATGCATCGCATTCGAAATTATGCGTCGTAGGACGCAGACCCAAACAAAAACGCCACCAGGGTCGAAAGAGGGGCGCAAAGGGGCGCAAAGGGGCGCAAAGGGGCGCAAAGGGGCGAAAAGGGGAGCAAAGCGCTTGAAAAATGAAACTAAATAATGGGTAGTATTCATTCTACACGGCGCCTGGACGGCCAACTGATTTCATACTTAGACACACGCACTCATGGAAGGGTTTTCCTCCGCTTGGCTGTCTCCTGCTTTGCCAATTTTTCACTTTACTGCATAAATATTTATTGCAACTCAATTTCGCAGGCAATAGAAATGCCATTTGCACCATTAATTCAATGCAACACCTGCCAGCGACGACTTGGCTCTGCTCCTGACTTCTCGACGGCAAATTTCTCCTACGACTCTGTGCTTTCCTTTGCCCCTTCACTTTGGCCATCTTGCCAAGGGACTGCGATGCCAGGGGATGGCGGTGGTGATGATGGTGAACTCGGAATTTGAAAAATGAAGTCGTGCTAAAAATTTTTGTGTGTTTATAAACATTCCAATAGCTTTATTTGCTATACTCGCACACTCGCCCACAGCAGAGTCCATGGTGAAAGGGGGTGGCTGGCTGTGGGGCTGGCTGTGGGGCTGGCTGTGGCGAATGCCAAAGGAATGCCGAGAAAGGGTGGCTGGGTAAGCTTTTGGCCATCATCGTCCTCTCGGCGAGATTGCTGTATTCCCATTCATGGCCTTTATCGTTTGTGGCAACAGCTGTTGCCTGAATTATGCTAAATTTACGCCCACACCCGCCGAAATGGGGACTCGAACAAACAACATCATCATGGACATTCCCCCATTTTGCACCGGAAACTTCATCATAAGCCGGCCCAGCCCATCGAAAGCCACAGCTACCTTCACACCATCATTGTCATCATTTGCGGCCGTTGCTGTTACTCTGCAGCTATTTTCGGTTATTTTTAAGTGATTTTTAATAAAGTTGACTCTGGTCTATGTGGCGGGTAAAAAAGGAAAAACGAAAAGCGAAAAACGAAAAGCGAACTGCGAACTGCGCCAGGAAAAACCGCAAGTGTAAAGCGTTTGTGTGCTGGGCGCCAACAGGAAGTTTTATGCCAAACTTTGGCAATCACCCACCCACTCACACCGATGGAGAGAAAATGGTTTGGCATTTATTATGAAATTTGAGGTTAAGTTTTATTTCATTAATTTGCCGCACCACTGGCAAAATCTGTATTTTTCATTCCGTGTTAATGTGCTTGTTAAGTTTTCCCAATCAACAGTCCTGCCTCGTGATGCCCACGTTTTCCTCGTTTTCTCTTCTGATGTTGGTTGTGGTCATTTTGGCTAGCCACAGAACAGACAGTCGAAGCAATTTGCTTTTGAAATGATATATGTATGTATGATATGGTTGGCTTTGTGCAGCTTTGATCGTTTCAGGCGTTTTCTTTTTCAACCAGCTTTTTAGATTTAAAAGCATACCAAAAATAAATGTGGAAAACAGTTGTTGCACAGCTTTTTGTTTATTCAAACACACTCTAAATGTTTTTTAAACATTTATGCCAATTTTGAATGTAAGAGAAAGAAAACTTACAAACTTATTTTAAGGTAATTTAAAGTTGTTAAAGCGTGAATGGTAAGTAGAGTATCTTACTGCCCACTTTTTCTTTTTAATTTGTCTTTGATGTTTTTTTTGCACCAGCTCCTTTTACTACATCAATTTACCAATCTGCCGCTCACAGTCATTATTTGGAAAACACTAATATTGATAGTAAAAAAGCAGAAACGGAGCTGGAGCAATTCAAATCAAACTATTTATTATCTTGTCATCCTTTTTCTCCATTCTGCTGCAAATGAAAGTCGACTAAATTAAATTCCGCAACGTCCTCGTTCTTCAATGACAAACAACAAAAAAAAAAACGATAAACCAAGAATGAATAGTGCAAATCAAATGGACTCATCACTCACATTTCCCCTCAATGGAAAATGAAGGCTTCCCATATTCCCCTGAAAGGAAATGAATCGTTTTTCAGACGAGGAAGGTTTATAGCAAACCATCCCTTTAATTATTTGAAAGCTGTATAACATACAATCAGGGACTGTGATAAAATGGTTTATGGATTTGTTATCCTTGACTTCTAACGAAATCATAAGCCTCAACTCAAGGATGAATTTTTATATATGCTTAGAATCACAGTCAAACTTTGAAACTTTTATACTGATACTATAAATAAATTTGATATATAGCTTTTCACCTATCCCTTGAATTATTTCAAAGGTGTATAACATACATTCAGGGACTGTGATAAAATTGTTTATGGAAATTATATCCTTGACTTCTCATGAAATCATAAACCTTAACTCAAAGATGAATTTTTATATATGCTTAGTCAAACTTTGAAACTTTTATACTGATACTATAAATAAATTAGCTATAAAGCTTTTCACCTATCCCTTTAATTATTTCAAAGGCGAATAACATACATTCAGGGACTGTGATAAAATTGTTTATGGATTTGATATCCTTGATTTCTCATGAAATCATAAACCTCAACTCAAAGATGAATTTTTATATATGCTTAGAATCATAGTCAAACTTTAAAACTTTTATACTAGCTATAAAGCTTTTAAGCCATCCCTTAATTTATTTCAAAAATGTATAACACATGGATTTGATATCCATACTTGACTTCGCATGAAATAATACAGCTCAACTCAAAGAAGAATTTGTATATACATTTGAATCCTTTAAATCACAGTCAAGCGTTTAAACTGTTATACTGTTACTTTTACATGAATTATTTCAAAGCAAAAATAGCATAAATTCAGGACTGTGATAAAAGTGTTTATGGATTTGATATCCTTGACTTCGTATGAAACCATAAACCTCAACTCAAAGGAGGGATTTTTATATACATTTGCATGCTTTAAATCACATACAAGCTTTTGAACTGTTATACTGCTACTTTTACTTAGCTATAAGGCTTTTCAGCCATCCCTTGATTTGTTTCAAAGGCGTATAACATACATTCAGAGACAGTGATAAAATGGTTAATGGATTTGATATCCTTGACTTCGCATAAAATAATAAAGCTTAACTCGAAGTTTAATTTTACACATTTGCATGCTTTAAATCACAGTCAAGCTTTTAAACTATAATACCGTTACATTTATGTAGATATAAAGCTTTTCAACCATTCCTTGAATTATTTTGAAGCTGTATACCATACATTCAGGGACTGCGATTTCGGATGAAAACATAAAGCTCAACTTAAAGAGTAATTAAAAAATAAACATGCTTTAAGTCACAGTCAAACTTTGAAACTTGTATAATGTCCAAATAAATTAGCTAAAAAGCTTTTAGAACACATCTTTTATACTGTTGCTATAAATTAGCTTTAAAGCTTTAAAACCATCCATTGAATTATTTCAAAGCTATATACAATACATTCATTGATATTGATATAGTGATTGATATACATTGATATCCTTGACTTCTCATGAAATCATAAACCTCAACTCAAAGATGTTATTTTATATATGCTGTGAGTCACAGTCAAACTTTCAAACTTTTATACTTTTATTATAAAAATTAGCTATAAAGCTTTTTAACCATCCCTTAATTTATTTCAAAACTGTATAACACATTGATTTGATATACTTGACTTCGCATGAAATCATGAAGAGTAATTTTTATATACATGTGCATGCTTTAAATCACAATTAACCTTTAAACTGTTTACTTCTACTTTTAAATAGTTTTAAAGCTTTCCCTTGAATTATTTCAAAGGTGTATAACATACATTCAGGGACTGCGATTTTGGATGATATCATAAAGCTCAACTCAAAGAGTAATTAATATATACATTAGGATGCTTTAATTCACAGTCAAACTTTGAAACTTTTATAATGGTAATATAAATTAGCTATAAAGCTTTTAAAACATCATTTTTATTTTGTTGTTATAAATTAGCTATAAAACTTTTTAACCATTCCTTGAATTATTTCAAAGCTGTATAATATTCATTCACAGACTGTGATAAAAGTGTTTATGGGTTTAATATCCTTGACTTCGCATGAAATCATAAACCTCAACTCAAAGATGAAATTTTATATATGTTGTGAATCACAGTCAAACTTTTAAATTAAATAAGCTAAAAAGCTTTTATTAGAGATGTATAGAATAAATATTGTGGTGAAAGCCCTTTTTTGTGTGAAATCTCTACAATTTGATCTAAAAGCTTTAGTTAAAATCTAAAAGGGAACATTTATAGAACTGTTAAAACATAGAAAAACATAGTAGATACTTTTTATAATACTTTTATTCTTAATGTATGTTTTTTAATTTTTAAGTTCACTGTCATGAAAACATTTTGTTATAGTATTCAGCAAATTATCGTAGATCATCAATATTATCATGCTCACGCAAATTAAATATTTATATATACACGTGTATATTATAAAAATATATATAAAATATTAAAAATTCTTGGAAATGGTTAAGCTGGGTAATAGTATTAGATTTAATTCAGCTGTGGCTCCAGCATATTTACTTAAAAAAACGAAAGCTTGTGTCAACATAGCATTGAATGAATTCTAGGCAATGAAACCTTGTTGCTGCCGCAGCTAATTGCTAATTAATTGAAAGAAAATGAAATGCTCATTTATACCTTAATGGGCAGCCAATTGAAGCGGCGGGCAGTGTGAGTTACCCTTTATATTTGGCAGTAACTGGTTATAAAAAGTTGAAGGATAACTTAATTACTGTAGCTGCGTAATAATATATTGGAGGTTTTTAATTTAACTTACTAAGTCATTAAAAATCATTACAAAAGAGAAGTACATGCATTATGTATGAAAGCCGTTGAACAAGTGCGACTATCTGTGGATAGTGGCCTCATTTTCCCCTTGGCATAATTTAATTAAACCAAAACGTTGCAATTGCGGATATAGAAAAGGCAAACAGTCCTTTTCCCCCAAAGAGCATCACACAATCATCTGGCTTTTAAAATCCGCTCAAATTTAATTAAAAAAACTTCCTTGCCTTTCCCAGTGCACACAAACACAAATAAAGCTCAATCAATTGAGCACAGACAAATAAGCCCCGGTGCAGCGGAAACAACAGAAAACTAAAAAACAAACATGTATAGATATACTACTATACAAATAAACAGAAATTGCGGCTATAAAAATGCCAAAGCCGGCGGAAAAAACGGTTTCAAATAGACCCGAAAAACGTAAAAGAAATATTTTTAAAAATGCATGTACTATAGAAACAAGCAAATTCAGCGAGGGATAAAAAATTTGCCACAAAAACGCTCCAATTTCGCGTTTAAATTTCTACTTTTTTAACCCACTTTGCATGAATTTCGGAAAAAAAGTCATTTTGTGGTAGAATGGTGCTATGTTTACTTAATTTTAAAAGGGAATATTTATTTAAAGTGTTTACCCTTATACAAAAACATGTATATATTAGCCTGCTTAATTTTGAGTATTAAGGAGATAGGGCAAACAAACCCATTGAAGCTGCAAATATTCTGATAAGTTAACAATATTCAGCACATTTTACGTTTTCTCATCTATGTACAGTAGTGTGTTTTACTTATACCCTGTATTATTCTGCACTGCATATGGCCCATTTACAACGGGAATCATTTTCACTAAATGCATTTGACTTCTGACCACTACTTTAGTGACATATTTCACATGTTTCTGGCCCTGTTTCACTGCTGTTTCCAGATTTTGTAGTCTTGTTTATGCGTTATTTATTTCATTTTTATGTGGATCGGCGGCTGGTTGAGAACTAAACGAGATTTTACGCTCAAACGAACAGGCCGTCAGTCAGCGCAAAAAACAATGTAAAGAAATCAGTTTTTTGCACGCCCCGCAACATTGATGCAAGGTATTTGGAAAGCCGCAGGAAAACAGTTTATAAACAGTCACCCTCCGGTTCTTTTCCGTTTCAAGGGGCGGCACAGCGGGTGGAAAGGGGGCGTGGTGTGCTGTGGAAAACTCTACGTAAATGAAATGTGTTTTGCGTGCCGCTGCCAAAGTCGTGAGTAGTGGGCATGTGTGTGTGCTTGTGTGTGTATTTGTGTGTGTATTTGTGTGTGTATTTGTGTGTGTTAGTGTGTCAACTGCAAAAGCCGCACGTCCACACACACTCACACCGACTCACTTGCACAAAGGCAAATAAAACCTGAACTGCAGCTGCAAATATGGCTAAAAGGGTGTGAGTTCAGGGTCCACAAAATCGATCTTCACTTGCAAAAGAAAGACTAACGCACCACAGCCCCAAAATATCCGAACACTAAGGCAGGAGTAAGTGTTAAAGTACAAGAAATGGTGATACAAATAAAAAATATAATATATATAAGATATAGCTTCATATAACGAAATGCATTAAGCAAATAGTCAGGTACTCAAATCCCAGAAGCAAATTATAAATATAATAATTTAAGCACACTCTCCTATAAGTGCTAGTTCCAATTTACGAAGTTTAACTCTTGAAAACATCTTTGGCTAGCTTGAAAGCATTAGGACCCCATTCGGCGGTATCGCAAAATGTCACATGCAACAATTTCCGAGCGCATTTTAAAGACGCTTTTTATGCGCGCCTTTTTGCGAGCCTGAGTGCCACCAGCAAATACACGTACACGAGTGACTGCCTCCCTGTGTGTGTGTGTGTGTGGGGGTGTGTGTGACTGTGTGCCTGTGCAGCACAAAATTTTATTTGACTTGCGTGTAATGTTCACTCACTTTCGCGCACATTGGAACAGAATGCCATGCGTCCATATAGAATGTGCCGTGTGTGTGTGTGTGTGTGTGTGTGTGTGTGTGTGTACTACTACTTGTGGCACGGATGTGCCTATGCGGCTGCTGATTAAATAAGTTGGCAAGGACTTTAAGAAACCGAGTTCAACTCGAAAAGGGAAATATGAATGAGTCAAAATGAGCAGGACAGAACTTTAATAATGCACAAAATCGTAATTCGTTGCCCGTTTTCCGGGAAAACACATGCATGGCTCTGTGATTATTCTATATCCTGTCTGCGCTGCAGTTTTCCCAGCTTCTGTGCGCGCCTGTGCGTGTGTGCGTGTGTGCGTGTAAGTTGGCTTCATGCATTTTGTATAAGACCCTGCTTAAAATGCTTTTTGGAGTGTCTGTGGGATTATGACCACCTTTAGCAAAATGCTGGCTAGAAGATGCGAATATAATTACATTTCGGCTAAAGCTTCAGTCTCAGTTGCTTGTAGCTGCAGCTCGGGGTTTGGGGTTACGGGATTACGAGCGAGAGGCAGCAGGCAAAGGGAATAGTAATCGAAATTGATGCCAGAATGTTCATCATTCATCAGCACCAACCGAAATCAGAGCTCAAGCCTTTAGGTTTGTGTAGACCCACCTTTATGGCGCAAAGGCCGTAGGCAAATTGTGCCATTCAATTTACGCAAATGCCCTCGTCAAGGCAACTACAATAAAACTAATCCCAGCCACAAAAGTCAGGCTAATTACGCGTAATAGTTTATTTAGCTGCCGGCGCCAAGCGACGCCAAATGGCCATCCGCTGGAAAAGGAAGCATTTTGCAATTTAATGTAAACAGTGGCCGAAGCAAAACGGTGTCACAGTGGGCTAAAACTGCGTCGAAAGCACTCAGCTAAGGCTAAACTTAGCACGCACACCATGTTGACCCCAAATGAGCAAAAACTATTCGTGCTCACTGTGCTCGCATCACGTATACGCCGCGTTGTCCGAAACAATGAAACCGAAAACGGGAGCGCAGTTACACCAGCTGACTGCTGTCTGGACAAGCTAATGTGCGGCACCGAAAACATTTGCATGGAACACACATATGTATGTGGAGTGTGCGGGCTGCAGCGACAAGAGAGCCCCTAGAGAGCTCCTAATGAACCAGGAGCGCCGTAAACACTTTGCTGCCACCAATCCCAGCCCACCTACACGTACACCTCCTAGCTGTCGAGGATGTGCCTGAAAGTGATAGTGAAAGAGTTCCTTTCTAGAACGCAAACACGTATGCACAGCCAAGTGCATGAAGTTTAAAGCCCTCACGTCCCTGTAATTATGCAGACCGGAAAAAGCAAGGAGCAGGAGCACAAAAAAGAGTCCTGCAAACAAATGAACACTGCTTACACACACCCTAATACCAGCGCCTCTGCACGTGGCTCACATTCACAGGCACACGCCGAGATTTAAGCGCTCGGAAAATCAGTGGGAAACTCTAGGAAAAGGGATTTGCCAGGGAACTAGCTCTCGGTGGCTTAAACTGGTGAAAAGGCCCAGGACACAGGACACAGGACACAGGATCCAGGAAAAGTATTCACACGAGAACCGAATACTTATTGCCTATACTGTTAAATGATTATTATGAAACAAAATCTAAGCTACATTTTAAAATAAACTAACTGAAAAACTAACTTTTAAAATACGCTTACAGAGTCTTAATAATATATTCTGAGTAATTTAAGTACAGTGCATTTGTGTTAAATATTCTTTTGGTTGTGCGTATTAAATATTCCAATTAATGTCTATTTAAACAAACTGTTTTTACGCACCAAGAGTATTGGAACTTGGGGGAGTAGGGATTGGTGAACCCAGCCCAGATTCAGCTCCTTGGCCAAAGCGAGTATGTGCTATCAAGATAGCAAAGGGCTGTAACACGAATCGAAAGGATGTTAGTGCGTTATGGGGCCTTTTAACCGTCAAGGTGTGAGCGGAAAGCAATTAAATTCAAATAAATGAACTTAATTGAAGCAGATTAACCCCAGCAGCCATCGGAAGTGCCAACAACGAGCGAATTGCACCGCTGGCTCTGCAAAAGGAGGAATAGGGATGTGCATGCTCATCCAATGTCCTTGTCGGCGACATTTGCCCTGATTTCACTTCCGTGGCAATATCCGTCCGCCCGCCCTGCTCCTCGCTAGTGCTGGGCTTTATTTACACAGTTTTGCTTAAATTGTAGTTCAAGTCATTAAATGCATAGTTCTTTACTAAAGGGGCTAGGCCAGGCGCAAGTTAACCATTTTCCGCAGCCTCGCTGGGACTCAGGCAGAGTTAATGTGCCGCGATTTTCACGCTCGCAACTGGAACAACAAAGTGCACGCAAGTGTGCATAAATGCCTTTGCAGGACTTGTGGCAGCGAGTGTTCCTAGTTTCGATAAAGGCATCGCCGAGATACGGTTTCAGTTCCATTTGAATTTGAGAATGCAAGCATGGGGTGATTAAAATGCATGTTCTTAAATGTATTTCATGGCAATCATTGATATCAACTTAGCGGATTTTACGAAACATAACTTGTGGACTTCCAGGAGTTTGCTGCCCAGAACCACCCATTGAGCAAGGCGTGCTATTTTATGGAACATAAACTTGTGCATGCATTAATTTAATACTTCTGCACCACCGAGCAAATCCCGCATGCATTTGCATTTATAAATATATCAAACTGTTTCACAGCCAGCCTCGCATGTGTGCACTTGCGCACTTGAAGGATTAATTGATGGCATGCGAGAGGTATTAAGTTACTAGGTCGCTTCAACTGACTCCAACTGAGCAGAAGTTGATGCGTTTAAGCCTCCATTGAGAGCACTCACAGTGTAATTGGACCAATGGTTAAACCACTTTAAGCTGTATATACTTGTTTTACATTGTTGTTGTTGTCGGCTTGCTTGAAGAAGTTCCCATACAGGAGATCCTCGAATTGTGTTAATTATTTAAGGACTTCACATCGGAACTCACTTCTATTTTCACTTGCTGAAGAGTATGTAAAAGGTAGAAGAACCCGTCTTAGACTCTATAATGTACATATATTTTTCATCAGGATCTCTTGGATGGATATAGCCATCAGCCATCATATAGCTGTCAGTGCCTAACTTAATTGTTAAATTGATTATACGAATGAAAGAGATCTCTCCAATACAATAATACCAATCCAATGATGATAATGGTCTAGATCTAGGAACGTAATGGGAAAGCGAGAGAGATTTCCAGATTGCTTACTATAGGTTGTTATTGCAATTTATGGACTTTTAAGTGGGCGTGCCAATTTATTTAGCAAAAAGGTAGAACTTGTCGAAAAAAAATGTTAAGATCCGATTATTTATCAAATAGTAATGAAGATCCGATGTTAAGATCCGCTTATTTATCAAATAGTAATAAAGAAGTATTTAAGTTCATTTCATCACAATAACGGGTTTTATACCAGGTACTCGTAGAGTAAAAGAGTATATCAGATTCGTTAAAAAGTGTGTGCCATATACATATAAGCAAAAGTTTTCGACCCCATAAAGTATTTATGTTTTTGATCAGGATAACTAGCCTATCCAGTCTAGCCAGTCTAGCCAGTCTAGCCAGTCCAGCCAGTCTAGCCAGTCTAGCCAGTCTAGCCAGTCTAGCCATGTTCGTCTGTCCGTCCGTCGGTCTGTCCGTCCGTTTGTCTATCCGTCCGTCCGTATTACTGTCGAGATCTCAGGAACTGTAAAAGAAAATCGATACGTCTGACTTGTTTCAGGATGTTGCCATGGCCACAAGCCACCCACTTTTCTAAAAAATGTTTTGGGTTTTTTATTTTATTATTAGATTATTTTATTATTATTTTATTTGTATCGATATGTCAAAACCATTGCTCACAAGCTGCAAAGAGCTGTCACTCCCAAAACTTTCAATCCTGCTTTGATTTATTCGGATTTTATTATTTCTCTTGCCAATGATAATATATTATATTCATATAAATAATAACACGCATATGCAGTTATGGAACTATGTAAAAAAAGTTCAAAAAAGTTCAGGCTTTGATAACGGCGACTAAATTCAAATGATTTACTTCTACTTACTGTAACTTTCCTTTCCTTTACGTATCCAATGTATATATCAAGAAGCGAACAACGAAACCATTTTGGACGTTAAAGCTTACTGTATTTCCGAATGCCATATTTTTCTACCGAAAAGCGTTCAGAAAATCCGTTAGCCGATTCACCAACACCTTCACCAGCTTTTCCGAGCTTTTCGCACTCTTCTAAAGAGAGTATTAGCATTCTGGGAAGGTTCATATTATGTGTTACCGTAATGAATGGTGAGCTATATGTAAGCTTATTATTCATTTCATAAATTAATATTAATTTCCCAAATTGTGTTTTTAAATAGTCTTAAGAGTGCATTTAAGTCTTAACGGTGCATTACAAGTTTAAACAACCGCCACTATTTAATGCCAAAGACCACAGAGCTGCAATAAAATTGTCAAACACTGAAATCGCCCAGGGGTGCGATGAAAATCAACATGGGCAAAACAGAAAACTACACGAAAATAAAACAGGGGGAAATTCCAGAGAGAGTAAAAGTTTCAACTGCAGTTGCAGCAGTATCGAGTTCAGCCAGCACCCTTTAATTTGAATGGAAATAAAATGAGAGGAAGAAAACACATAAACTGCGTAAACAAGTGGGTAAAAATGGCGAAGGAGGTAGTAAAAGTTGGGAATAAAAACTGGTAACGCGAAAAGTGAAACTGGCTCCGGTGGAAAAGTTCCAGCCAGTTGTTGATGTTCCTGCTGTTGACGCTTATGGGCGACGCAATGGCGACAGAAAGTTCAAGGTCGGGCCAAAAGAGTGGCTCCACGGAGTCTAAGTTTTATGATGGAGCCTCCTCGACGGCGTCCTCAAAATCCAATAATTGGCCAATGTTCTTGCGGCCAATGGCCCTCGCTGCTTAATGAGAATCCTTCGAAATTTCTAGCTGATTTGATTAATGGCGGTGGTCTATCCAATAAGTGTCAATTACTGAGGACTTTTAGGCAACTGGCAACTGGCAACTGGCAACTGGCAACAGCACACACTTTGCGGTTTTTGTTTTTCCTTGCCACATCACAGTGCCTCCCTCAATTACCTTGTTGTTGCTGTAATTTCGCTGGTAACGACATCTGACAGGGCTAACACACCTTCAACCCCAAGACTTTAAAATGAATTCCCAGTCAATTCTGTCCGTTGTCTGCTGTGTGGCGTATTTTTATCATGGCAATGACGTACAACAAATCCCCTCGATTCTAGGGGTGTAAGTCGGAGTAACTCTGAGATTTATGCCGGAGGATTTGCTATTTTTATATGCAAAATAATGAGTTTTTCACTTTAATGTCAAGGGTTGGCTGCCTTCTTATGTCTTTTCCATTTACAGAAACTGTAAGCACCTTCAAAATATACATATTCATTGAAGCATTATAACTCATACTCCTGTTGAAACAATACCCTTACCGTGAAAGCTCATAATTGAGTACTAAAATTCTAGTTGGACTATTGGATTGATCGGCTCTATTGGATTTATAGGGAAGGTCAACTTGTACAACGTGTACTAGTACAAATGTCAGAAAACCAAAGAAGTGGTATTTGTTGACTTCCACTTCATTACATTCGGTTGATATCCAAATGAGAAGTGGCACTTGAGGCTCAAGGACACTGCTACCACCTGACTTTCGCCGTTGATTGCCCCCCAATCACCATAAACGGGCAACCAGCGGGCGGTATAATATCCATCATTATGGCAGGGCCGCCACCCCCACCACCATCCCCGCGCATTATTAGCCCGAAATGTATGCATTATGTTTTCATGCTTTAGTATGTATTTTCATTACCGCCGCGCGCGTTATGATTAATATTTCATGCACTCTTCCTTTTCGCAAAGGACTCCCATCCCGGCCCCCAAAAGGGGAGCAGACGTCTCAGCGGCACAATGGAGCAGACAGGAAGCTAGCGACAGACAAGTGCTGGAAGGCACGGGAAGGGGGAGGGAGGTCCCTACCTTCCAGCTTCGTTCCAGCCCCTCCTGCACCTGGTCAGCCCCTCTGGGCGGGGTCTTCAAAGCGCCAGTGAGGCGAACACATAAACACATGTTTAATGGAAAGCAGTGTGCCACGACCCCGAGATACCCGGCAGTACTTATAAGTAGTAATTTCCAAGTCGGGCAACGGACTAGAAATTAGATTACAAAACTAGATTAGGAATTAATGACAGAGATCAGCTGTCACTTAATCATAGGTGAATATGAAAATGAGGTGGAATGCAACATACCCCAACAGCTTACAAATACCCTCTAAAACAAAACAAAGGAATCAGGCGAAGAATGGGGAAACGACATAAGAAGAGCGATGAGGAAATTGCGAGAGACGTGTAAGAAATTATAACCAGAAACATTTATTTTTATTAAAGCCAGGACATGGCAGGTGGTTATGGGGAGAGGGGAGTAGTGGGGAGTGAGGGGTGAGGGGGAAGCTGAGGAGCTAAGGTAAAAGGATCTGCTCTTCCAGCAAGTCATACAAAAAGTGATCTCATAATCATCTGCCGTATGTATTTTGCTTGGCAGCGATGCCAAAACGCCAAACAAGGCGCATAATTTTTACACAGGACCTCCTGCAGCCCCGAACCCCCCGCCTCCTAATTCCGCCGCAGTTTCCCCTCTTTTTGCTTCGCTTTCCTCGTTGCAGCCGGAAAAGCGAGGAAATGCTGCTGCTGCTGCTGCTGCTGCCTCGCCGTTAAGTTTCAGCGCGTGTCTGTGTGCAGATTAAATGTTTGTCGTATTCTTTTGGAAAAGGCGGGTATTAGCCCAGTTGAAAGGATATGGTGGGGGAGGCGGTGGGTGGTGTGTGTGTGCACAGCCCAAAGGACATCAGTTTATTACGGTTTATTAGTGAGAAGACAGGCATTTCTCTCATCCCCATCCCCATCCCCATCCCCATCCCAGTCCCATTCCATCCCATCAACGAGGTTGCCAGTTGAGTAGGCATGTTGCAGGTGAAACTCTCCGTTTGGCATTCAGCCAAGAGATACAAAGACGACGAGGATAAAAGGATGGAGCAAGGATAAAATCCGAATTGTTATATCATTGGCGCAACCATTCTAAGAAACGTTGTATCTTTTATCTACTTTATTTACTGTGCGACAATCAGTGCCATGCGATCGATGAAATCAGCGACGTAAGTAGAAGAGGAGTGACTCGAATTAACTCTAATCGGTTGGCTCATATAGAAAACACCAAATGCAATGGGCCTTTTAATGCATTCAAATTGACTTCTTTCTTACTTTTGCTGATTTTCCTACTGGTATTAGCCCTTTGCTTTCAAACTTCCCAGACTTTCTCAGCTCCCCAGGCACACCGAATTCCTTCAGCTTCCGGGTCTCAATAATTACAGCAGCATTGGCCGCCATTATGCTGCATAGTTATGCTGCATAGTTAAGCACACAACTGGCTTAAGTAATTAGAAGTCGATTACACAGACCGCGGGCGGCATTTATGCTGACTGAAGCTGGAGTTGAAGCTGGCTAAGGATTTGGCCCACCGAGTTGCGAACAAGTCGGAAACATTTCGAGCGCATTCAAATGAAGGGGAGGACTGCAGCTGCAAGTCAGCTTCGAGCAGAAATCCTGGCAATTAAAAAGGACTAAGAAAGTACACAAGTGGAGAGGCGGCCAGTCGGCGCCAGGACAAGCAGAAATACAAGTAATAAAAAAGGGAAATGAAAATAAAGTCGCCCTGACAGTTGGAAAGTGGCCAGGAAAACCAAGCCGAGAGCTGCAACCAAAAAGGTGCAAACAGAACCGCAGAGGAACGAATTGCCGCGAGCATTGCAACAATTAGTCGAAGTCTGTGTGCCCCCCCCCCCCCCCCACATGACCCAAAACAATCCGGAAAAGTTAAAATATTTGCGCACACACACGTTGTGGGGGGGGGGGGGGTTTTGGGTTTAGATGCCACGTTCAGAGACCACGACAAATTGCCCACAATTCGTGCCTAATTTTTTGCAGACTTACTAGCTTTTTCGCTGAGCTGCGCCATTTTGCGCGGAACTTAAAGTGCTGCTCAGCTTGAAAAATCGGCTGGAAAACTGCACTTTGGCTAATTGAATGCGTGATGCCATTGCCATTGCCATTGCAGACTGCGTGGCATGTTCCTGGCTTTGTCGGATCCTGAGAGCCCCACGACAGCCGAGCAAATCTGAGGATGAAAATCCTTGACGGCGAGTACTTGGCGCTCTTCTCGTAAATCCGCTCGTCCTTACGCCCTTTTTGCCATGAGCATGACAGACAGTTCACAGTTCAAGCAACTTTCTGTGCGCCAGCCAGGTTAATCAAATTTGGGGCCAGAAGGAGACATCTGCCATCGAAACTCGTAGAGGAATTTCCCGTTGAGCGGGCCCAAAGAAAGGCATTTAAATGGCGTGACTTTAAAGCAGTTTGAATTATGTGCAGTTCAAATCACCACTGCATATTTGCATAAATTGCAATCGATTGAATGGCGAAATATTTGCCTCAAAACTTTCGTTTCACTTCCAACAAGCCACTTTGAACAATTAATTTTTTATGCAAAGCCATTAAGTAATCAATTAGATCGACGAGAATCTCATCCTTAATGCAACTCTCGCATTGGAGTAAAAAATAAAATACGTTGTCCTTGTGCGTCTGTGCAAAATGGAATTTGCAACGTACTGGCCGTCGGCCGAATTCATAGAAATGGAAAAGCTTTTATCGGAAAACACTAGCCAATCAAACAAATAGGCAAACAAATCTGCATCAAAATAAATTCAACTTCTTCCCACTCACTTTTAGTTCGCTTTGCACTCTTCGTGGATGGGGTAAAACAACACACAACGCTCGAAAAATAACCGAGGGCGATTGGGAAAACTGTGAGGAGCTGGAGGGTGGAAAATTCGGGCGAATAAGGCCAGACAGAACTTTGAACTAAAAACGATTCCTGTTGCCTTTCGGGAGGCAGCTATGCACACACAAGGAAATGGAAGACACATCAAAGGATTGTGTCTCTGGAAACTGTTGGCTGCCGTTTGTCCATTTGAATGGTGTGGGCGTGGCGAGGTCAATCAACGCGATTGAAAAGTTTTTCCATTAGATTTATGTTATAAATAAGCCACCGACGTCAATCAGCTTAGCTGTACAAATTGTTGCTACTTAGCGGGGAAATTAGTTTGAAAATTCTATCGCAACTACTCCGCCACAAATGCAAAACTGAATGCAAAACTGAATGACAGTGGTCGAGTATGTCGATTTTCCCCGTCAGCTACTTGCATTTAAATTGACAAATGCCACTCAATGCAGACATCGTAACTGCAGCGTGGTTTGGTTGAGGTGACGGTGGCGGTGACGGTGACGGTGGAGGGTAACTGCCATTCGAAACTTTCTGAACATGCGGGTAGTGTGTTGAACAGGGAGCTGTTTCGGCATCCCACACGGCATCATTAAAATGCAAAACGCAAATTGCATCCATGGCAGTGAAATTGGCGAGGCAAACAAACTTTGCGGAATGTCGAGAGCGATGCGAACTCGAACAATCGATAAGCCAGCTTGGGAGGGATTTGAACACTGATCTGCTTCGACGTGGCTGCAAATGGAAAAGCCACCATGGAGTCTTCACTCGCATGTTGTTTGGCTTGCTGGGAGTCCCTCAAGTGCTGGTGTGACATCATCACACTGTGGCTTACGACTAAAGTATACCGTGCGGATGGATGTATACATTATATGTAGATCGATTGTATGTATATTATATATCTACTTGTGTTTTATGGCACAACAAATTGGTTTTATTGTGCTACAGAAATAGCTTCATATGCATGAGCATAATTACTATGTACGAGTACCCACTACATTATTTATACATGTCATGCAGATGTTATGTTCGCCCACTCAATCATAAAATTTGAATTATTGTCACAATTTCCCTGTACAATGCTATGTTGTACTTGTTTCATTGGTTCACCGAAGCATTCAATCACTCGCATGTATATTATTTTCAGGCAATCCACCTTAATGAAGGCACATCCGCAGACTTGGACTTACAAACAATGAGCAAGTGGGCAGCCTTTGTGATTAGCATGGTCAATAAACAGAATCTGAATCAGAACCACAACCTGAAGCCTTTCCGCCCGGCAACAGCAAACTTAAGGGCTTAATCAAAGAGACCACCTGCCTGCCACGGCTTCCCCTTTTTGGCCCTGTTTAATTTATGCGGCTCGAACTAGCGGCAAACTAGAGCTCAGACTCGAAGTGGCTTAGATGGCATCGGACTCGGATTCGAATCGGAATCGGAATCGGAATTGTAATCGCCAAGGACTCGATAATACTTAATACCAAAGGCGATTACACTAATGGTGATTGGCTTTATGCTTTACGAGGGACTCAAAGTGCCAGGGAGACAACTTAACGGCTGCTAACTTTGGCCTAACTGTTGATCACCAGCCAAGTTTCGTCCGGCACTCACAAATCTTCGCAAAGTGTTCGCCCTGTCCGGATGGCTGGAGAGCCATCCCCGCCAGGCAAACTACTAACAAAGTCGTGACAAAGTCATTGACTGTAAGGCATTTGCATAGAAATGCAATTTTCGGCCAAAAAACACACACAACGGAAGCCGGGGAATCCGGGGAAGCCGTCGCCAAAGTTCTGCCTCCCACTTTGGGCTCGTCCCCCCGGCGACAAACTCATATAATTTCTGGCTTAGAAAGTTGTGGCCCGCGCAAATGGTCCTAAAGCCGCGCTGGAATCGATTTCCCCAGGACCGCTTAGCCGTTTTATCTGTATCCGCATCTCCACCTCGGGCTTCCCGAAAATTGCTCGGCTAATAGTTGGTCTCCGGCATATTGACAACTTGTTTAATCATAAATTCCATAACCTAAGCTAGCCTGGCTACAAAATATGGCCATAAGAGGATGAAGGAGGAGACGCCAATGGCCGAGAGGAAAATGACAATTCCTTTATTTTTGCGGTGAATGCGAGGAGGAAAAGTCGGATTGTGGTTGGGCAAATTGGAAGGATATTGTGCTGCTTAGAGATTGCTGCGTTAAATATTAGAGTAGGTAATGGAACTTGTGCCCTGGCCTTTCTGCGATTAAAGATGGCTTTTATATAGACTTTAATACGCCACACTTTAGCGTCACAAATATAAATGCATATGAATGGTATTTTTTAATTTTCTCGTTAAATGCAATGCCATTTATCACTCCATAAAAGCACTGAAATATGTATATTCGGCTGCATATCCACAAAAGCAGAAAAACAGAAAAACAGAAAAACAGACAAACGGACAAACGGACAAGTAGACCAAAAGTTATGAGTTTTTGTCGTACAATTCACTGGCGAAGCTGAAGTTGCTGGAAAATAAACTCAAAAAAAGTAACTTTTCAATTAAAGGGGAAAGCTTGAAGAGGAGCCGCAATCGTTGCAGTAAATTGATTGAAATATGCAATATTTCAACGGATCAATAAACGTGTTATCTATCCATTTGAGTGCAACCCCAATCTAAAAGTCAAACAAGAAATGCATCGCACACGAATGACTCCGTTGGAACATTTTTGTGTGTACAATTGGCCGCAGTTTTTGCATTTTTTGCGTGACAACAGCATATGCACATGTGAAAGTGCATAAAAATGTTATAGTCATTGCAATTAACACACTTACAACGTGGACTCGAAAAATCAACCACATAGGGAATAAAAGCGGTGGAAAAGTCGAGGAAAACTCTCTGACGCACTGTCTCTGTCTCTCTGTGAAAACTGTCCAAAAAATCACGTTGCCGAGTTTTGGCCAATTGAACGAAACGCTTGCATGACGATTGAGATAAAACAATTCGCTTTCATTTATTATTTTCACAACGATACGCGAAGCAATTCGTTCCCCGTGGAAATTTATAACAGAGAGCCAACAATTTTGGCTATTTTAGAGTGGCAACAGTTTTTGCTCGCTTATTTAAATTTCTTTCTGGCCTTTGCTGATTGGCATAAAACTTTGCCCCAATGGAACTGCACTCGACATTTGACTTTTGAAATGACCGCAGCAGCCCACGGCGGAATGGAAATGTGGAGAACTTGCAAGAGTGCGCACTACCAAAATTTGCCACATTGACACAATGAGGCCAAAACTGAAGCCGGGATAAGGACAACACAGTGCAGCGAGCCTGTACCAGCTACCAGCTACCAGCTACCAGCTCTTTTTCAACAATTGCATTTTTAATGGCTTTGAATGAGAGAAAAGTTGCTTTTCCACTCACTAAAACTAATTTACCATTCCGCCAATCAGGGAGGAACTTCCCTGGAGCAACTATCGATTGCATTTTCTGCTTAATGCATACCTGCTTTAAGAGGTTGCGAATTTGGGTAGAGTTCTACTCTTTTTGTCTATTTGGATCGATATAGATGCATAGATACATAGATTCCTGCAGAGCAAATGGTTCACTAACCAAGTTGATCAAGCAATGCATTTCTGTCTCTCCTCTTGTTAGTTCCTATGGGAACTATAAGATATTAAATTAGGTATCTAGCTTTCAACGTCCATTGCAAGTTTAGTTTTAAACAAGACACAACGCTTTAAACGAGTTCCTCGACTATCAGATACCCGTTACTCAGCTGGTGGGAGTGCGAACGAGGAAGTTCAACATTCTTTTTGGCAAATTGATGCCCATATTTATATAAATATTTTCTGGCTGTTAGAGATGACGTGGCCAAATTCTTTTTTGTATGAGCGGCAGTTTTGGGCGGACAGTTGGACATGGCTAGATCGAGTCGGCTAGTGATCCTGATCTAGAATAAAGATACTTGAAACGGATTGTACGAGTAACGCGTTTAATAATGACGTGAAATGGCGAGGAAATAGGTAAGCAAGGTGAAAACTGAGCAGGAAGGAACAGTATATGGCTTCGCGTTCTCCAACACCACTTCCCATTTCCCATTTCCCATTTCCAACTGGATTTTTTGCGCAAGGCTTGAGCTTCGCCGACATAACTTAATGACGTCGTTTTATGTTTCACTTTGGCAGCGACGGCAATAAATTACCTGTGTCTTGACTCTTACTCGTGCTCCAGTGTTGTTTGCTGCTCCTTGTGTGAAATGTGCAATTTCGACCTCACCTGGCCACCCGCACTCCGGCAGAAGAAAAATCCGGAGAATTCATTGCGTTAGGTGGTGGGATTACCGGAGTTGAGTTTCGTCGCTAGACAGCAGACGCCGTGAAAGTGAAATTCCGGGCATGCAGAGACTGAGGAGCACCCGGGTGCATGGAAATGGAGATTCAACACCTGGGCAAATATTTCACATGACAAGCCAAGGTGAAAACGCTATGCCAACGGGCTGTCGTTAGCTTGATTTTGCACTGTGGTCGCCTGGAAAATGTGGTGTACGTGTATGTGGCTTTAAGACTCTTAAATTTTCACTCAGGCTGGGAGGAAAGCGTCTGGACGTAGCAAGGGACTTACTGGAGTTTGTCACTGCTCACTTACCACCTTTAATACCTTTAATACCAGCAAATAATGCTTATTAATGCATTATGCTCATTGCACGCTTGTTAAGAGGCCATTATTATTAGTCATTTAAAGCTGGAAAACAATACTAGGTTTTTCAGAACAATACACAAATGCCGCCTGTCAGTTGCATAAGCAAGGTGTATTGTTTTTTAATTTCGTTGGCGAAAATGTGCAAAATGAACTCGAAACTTGGCTGCACTTCCTGATGTGTGGCAGACACTGAAAGTGACAGAAGCAGGGAAAAACAACGGAAAATTCGAAGGGGACGAAGTGGTTGCATTTTCACACCTGAGTGTGTTGCCAGTGGCAAGTTGAGCTTAACTAGACAGACAGTTGGATTGTCCAAGAGCGTCAAAGAATTCTCGTCTGATTGTGGATAAACTGTTTTTCACTTGGCTGTCACTGCTCCAACTTCGGCAGAATTAAATCTCATCTCTTCTCTTCTCTTCTCAAGAGCCTTCCATTCGAATGGCTCTTAAATATGTGCAGAGTGTTCCTTAAAAGGCGGAAAGTTGTGCAAATATCCCAGGTGGACTTACCCCACAAAGTCCAGAGTCTTTCGCAAAATTTGTTTAAACACTCAGAGGCACTTGGGTAAAATGCACACGTAGCCACATAGCCACGTAGCCACGTAGCCACATAGCCAAAAAGAGGTTGAAACTTGCGGCAAACTATCAAAAATAAAAAGAACCACATTACACGGCCAATTGGGAACTGATTGGGTCTGATTTTGGCTCACTGAGGTGGATGAAAGTGCAGCTCGACCAGATTGATTGCTGTCTGCAGAGCTGGCAAAAAGTCCTGCCCCTCGCCTAACCCGTTTCCACTCCCAGTCCAAATCCCCAAGCCCATCCCGGCTCCCGGCTCCCAGCTCCCGGCTCCCCACATCTCGAGTCCCGTCTCGAAATCCTGCCTGCACTCCAAGTGAAGAACATTTAGCCGCCGGGCGCCGCAAAGTATGCAATGAGTTTGCACTGAGCTGGCTGAGCAGGCCGTGTTTGTGTCGTGTAATCTGGGCGTTATAAATAAGTAATTAGCACATAGTGCAGGTGCACTGACTCGTCAAACATTGCAGATCACATGTATGTATGTATGTATGCACTACCCCCCCCCCCCCCCCCCCCCACACACACTGCACCGCATTTAATGGGCTCCAAGGAGCGCGATTCGGTTTCCAGGACCTTTGTTCTCGCATAATGACGCTCTAGCCGTATCTTGCAAGCGTGTCAAACATTGCGTCTTGTCTCCGCGTTTGGGTCTCAGGCCAAAGGTGAGATGGAGCGACCTTCGGGGCCCAAGCTAAAAATAAAGCAAAAACGCATCTTGTTTGCTCGTTCAAGCCGCCTTTATGAGGACTTGCCTCGATCATTTAGAATGCACGTGGCTTTAATTGCTGCTGCTCAAGAAATGCCAAACTCAACCAGTTCTTATGTGTTTAGCACTATTGCACTTCATGTTGGTATGTTCAGGGTTAATACGAGTGTGTGTAAAAACGAAATTTAAAAATTTAATCAGTTCAAATATTCAATAAATATCACATTCGTGTCGCACATACCCGTATGCTTGCTTAATATGTTTAAAGCATTTATTGCCAATGCGCTCCTTATAATGAGCAAAGTTTTTCCAATGTTTATTCAAGCGCAATGGGCTCCAATAAAGTTTCCGGCAATTCATCCTGAACAAGGACACCTGAAACGGACCGAAAAGGAGACTGTCAGTCCGGCTACGGATTCCGATTAATACGGAATCGGAATCGAGATAATGGCGCCCCAATGGAGGAGCTTCAATGGCGCTGGAAAGTGGCATATACATACATTCGTGGGCCTTCCATTCAATCAGGCAATTAACATTAATTATGACCCACGCTCGAGGACCCATTTCCCTCTGGCCACTCATATCGTATACTTGGACGCATTTGGCGTCGCGTTAAAAGCATTTTTGCGACAACTGCTCTCGAAATTCAATTTGGGTTTCCTTTCTTCCGTGGTTTTCATTACTTTTTGCCTGCGACAATATGCGCTGCTGATTTCCCCACAGGCAATCGGGGGGGATTGCAATTATTGCGGACTCCGGGGAGGGGGGAGGGGATGCTCACATATGGCAATCGATATGACAATTTGGTGCATCCATTTTCAGCAACTAATTGAAAGGTAAAATCTCTGGAGAACTCCAAACATGTTGCAACGCTGCGTGTTTGTTTAGTAAATATTATGTTCTGATTGCCGCCATTGAAAATTGGCATTTAATATGCATAAATGGGAAACTAGAAACGCAGTAGTCACGATGCTGGACTACCACATACCCCGGTGCGTAGATATACGAGCAGCAAAGCGTCGGTTTCCATTATCTTTTTGGGCCGTTTCCGTAGGTATTGGCCACATAAATGTGTTCCAATTCAAAATTAAAGCTTTATTGTTAAATGTGTACTTTTCAACGAATCTAACCTACCGTTTTACTCAACGAGTAACTGGTATAATAATTATGGATTTATTAAATACATAGTTACTTGATATGCTTACAAGGGGATGTTAAAAAAAAACATATATAATGAAATGTAACTCGGCCATCGCTGATTTAATGTATACACATCTAATGTATAAACCATATTACATTTTGTAGCGCCGTAGCATTTTATTTAATTACTCTGAAACGTAGCTCCATTTCTATGAAAACGGCGTCGCTTTTCTCTATTTAACACGTCAAGAATTTCCATCTCTGATAACCTATTTCATTTGGATGCAAACTTTAAACGCGTTTTTTCACTTTGAGAACGAACGTGGCGTGAAAAACGGATGTAACGACTTCGGCACATTTTCAAACTTTTATTTTTGCCCCTCTGTGACACATCGCCTGCTCGGTTCGCTACCTCTCAAACTCAATTAGTTTAATTAATTTGACGTAACGGTGCCACCTCTTTGTTACCAATCACATCAACCCGTCCAAAGATGCACAGATTCTGCACCAGCCACCAAACTGGGTTGCTGGGTATGAAAAAGTGGCTTTGGATCCCTGTGATCCACTTTTTGGGAGCGTTGCAGTTGAACCCATCTTTTTGGAAGACCTCAAAACAGCGTCTGCATTTTTCCCCCAACTTACTCTGCTAAGTTCTTGTTGAAGTCTTAAGATCGAACTTCCGCTCTGCCGCTGTGTATCTTAATAGGTGGTAACTTCGATCCAACCACCGATAAGTGGATTAGACTCTTAGTTGAGTGGCTTAACGAACTGCAGCCAAACAGACAAAAAAAGGGGGAAATGGGAAAAATGGGGAAAATGGGGGAAATGGGGAAAAAGTGGGGAATCTGTCTTCGTTTTTTAGCTGAGCCCCTGTTAAGCGGCAAATGTGGTGCAGCTAATGTGTGTATTATTGGATTTATTATTTCACGGCAACTAAACAGGGGTTTTCCTCCCGATCGCTTGAATAGAGAACGTTGGGCTGAAAAGTTCACGAGACAATTAAGTGCAGCACAAAAGCAGAAGTACGGAAACGAGTTTTCCCTCTTCATTTCCTCATTGAGGCACTAAATGCTGCAATCAGACAGCCACTTAAGCTTAAGTCGTTTCCTGAATCAATTGCCTATGCCGTTTTTTGTTTTGTGAGCCATGCAAATTGCTTTGAGTTTCAATGCAACAACATATAATTGATAAAGGGCATTCCAAAGTAGAAGAACTGGAGGGCCTTCTGTTCTGCCATGCCCCAAGCAACTTGGAATACAATAAATGAATGGAACTGCCTTTCAATGAGAAGTGTTAGCAACCTAATTAGTCGCGCATCAAGCGTAAAACTCGCGATTTAAGAAACTTCGATTTACCTATTTCAAAACCTCTGCCAGGGCACACAGCTCTAGTTGTTTAAGCCATGGTAAAGTGGATCTGGCTGCTGTTCTCCACATTGTATATGCAAGATCTAGACGCCTCGAGTACATGGTGCAAGACCGAACTGTGCAGAGGACAACACGTGCTTTGCGATGACAATGGAGTGGGTAGCAAATGGGTAGTCCCAGTCATTCGGATCGCTTTACATATGCTTTCAGAAGTTCCACTCTACTTGTCCTAGACAAGCCGCAGCCGTGGTGACAATGAGCTGGGACATGATAGAGCTCATCGTGGATCGGCACAATGAGTATCGCAACAAGTTTGCCGGCGGAATGGGCAAGCATGCGAAGGCGGCGAGGATGACCACGATCGAATGGGATCCGGAACTGGCCAAAGTAGCGGATGCTCTGGTGCGTCGATGTGAGCCCGTCAGAGATCAGTGCGCCATAACGCCGAACTACAACCATGGGGAAGCCAGCTACTCGCTGGAGAAGTACTTCTGTATGACCTCCAAGAAGGACGCCCTGAGGAAGCAACTGGACCACTGGTTTGACCCAAGCAGTAAGGACGAAGTGCAGAAGCTCTTCTTCTCCTGGACTGAAAAGCAGCAGTAAGTCTTTGAGCCAGGAACTGCCGATGTTTATTGAAGACCTGTTCCAGGGAACTGTCCACAAACTACTTCCAGGTGCTGAGGGATCGAGCAAACCGCGTGGGCTGCGCCATAGTTGAATATATTCGACCAGCTCTGGTCCACCAGCTGCTGAAGTGCGTCTACAACTGCGGAGTGAGTCTCTGCGAGGATGATGGTAATCCTGTCTACGAGGACACCGACGACACACCCACTTCAGAGTGCATGAAGGGAGCCAATAAGAAATACCCGAATCTTTGCCACAAGGATGAGCTCGTGAAGAGCTGCAATGGCGGCTCGCTGTTCGATGAACCTGAAAATGATTATAACGATGGTCAAGAGGAAATTATTGAATACGATTATGAGGGCGGTCACACCATGTCCACCGTTTATACGCTTCCAACTTACGACCCAAATGATGAGTTGCCTCCGATACCAGACAACCCCGATTTCAATCGATAATATCTTTTAGGAAAAACGGTTAATCGATTAATATCACATAGGAAAAACGGGAATAAACGTATTAAATATTTGTTTAAAGTTGTTAGCTTAGGCCCTGATTAATATTTTAATTGGTTCCGATTCAATTGAGATGGACAGTGAATGAAATATAAAATACATACACATATGATTCAAATAATATATTTGTATTTTGGGTAGAGAATGGTTGTAAAAAATCTGCGAATTCGATTAATCTGATGGCTGAAAAGTGTGGCTCATATGCGGTTCATATAGGTTTCATCTGGTTTCGATGTGTGATATCGTTGGAAAATGTGGCTTTCGCAGCGAGGCACGTTATGCGAATGGTCAGAAAAAATACATGTTAAATGCATATGAAATGCAAGCTCTCGTATGGATGAGGTTTCTGGCAAGTGGGTTCCCTTGGCTCCCTGGGAAATCAAGGAACCAGGTCTCTGTCTCTCATGCCGACCCCATTTAGCCACTTCAAGTGCAACTGTAAATGAAATGAAAACGAGCGCACACAAGTAACAAAACAGGACAACAAGTTCTTTTCCCCCTTTTCCAGAGTTTTGGGAGTGTTGCCCAGGAAAAGAGTGGATTTTCTACTAGGCGACTGAAACGTATCAAGAGAGAAAAGTGCAGGAGCCCGAAATTTCCTTAGTTCATCGCATTTTCAGCCTGCCATTTTGCTGTTCGGATTGGGTGCAAACTGAAAACGAAATGCAATCAATTTCACGAAATAAAAGTCCCACCCTGATGCACATTTCCACAGCAATGATTTCAGTTTTTAATCCTCTTTCGTTTTGCGAGTACTGCGAGGTAATAATCTTCGATTGAGTCCTTATTTGATGCCGGGGGTGAGAAGCTAGCCGTGCAGTGCTGGCTGGTTTGAATGGATAATTAAGCCAGCATCCGCATAAAATGCGGCCAGGATCTTCAAGTCAGGTTTTAATATTTGCTTGCATACTAATGCCCGGGTTAACCCGTCCAGCTAAACCGTCAAAACTGTGACGCAACCAATCTGCATTTTAATACCAGCTTCTGCCCCGCTGTTTCCCCACCAGTTACTAGGTACCAGGTACCAGGTACCAGGTAGTGGGTAGTGGGTAGTGGGTGGCTCCTTGGCTCCGAGGAAGAGCCCGGTCTGAATGGCTGTCGCAATGTATTAAATGGCCAACGTGGCTTTCGAGGGGTGGATGGGATGGGATGGGATGGGATGGGATGGGATGGGCAGACTAGCACTAACCGCAATTTATGTCGACTTCACTTCCGGTCTGTGGGAAATAACTCTTGTTAGGCTGCCAGGAGCCAGAAGTCCTGCCCTGTTGTGCACTGTGCGTTGGTGTGGGTGTAGGTATGGGTGTAGCTATGGGTGTGGGTATGGGTGTGGGTGTGCTGGTGTGCTGGTGGTGGCGGTATTTCTTGTCATCATTTTCAGGCAGCTGCAAATTAACTTGCATAATTCAAGCGTCAGTGGGAAAATGTGGCCCGAGTTCATCGGCGTATTTAAAGCCTGGCCAAGACTATTATGTCCTTGTGGCCTTGGTGCCTGTTAAATTATGGGCCCGCTGGGCGCATAAATCAACACAATGCCTTCTTCGCTCCCCTGCCCAATTAATAAGAAATTTCCATAAATGTGCTTTAATTAGATTGGGCGCCAAATTGAAAATGGTTAGCGTGTACGAAGTTAGTCGGTTAGACTCTGCTAAAAGGTGTTTCCAATGGGAATTTTCAATAGAATAGAATATACATACACATATATATGTGCCCTTATTAAACTTGCGTTTTGCCCTCTAAGAATTTTGTACAACTACAATTTCTGTCCAACCACTGGGAACTACTCCTCATTATGCATAGTCAGTATGGCAATGACGACAGTCTCTTTGTCCTTGGATGTGGCGCCACGAAAACGTCAGGATTCGGCACTCTCATAAATTCTATGGCGCGTGCGGTTCGGGTTTCTAGTTCTGAGTTCTGGTCTGAGTTCTCAGCTCTGAGTTCTGGTGGCAGTAAATCTGAAAATGTTTAAGCACTATCCGAAAAATCGAGAAGCCACTGCAAAAGCCAATGACTGCCACTTGGCAACATTGGGAATTGAGCGCAGCGGAAACCGAGGAAAAATTCGAAGAAAAGGAAGAAAAGTATAAAATGTGAATGCGAATGCGAATGCGAATGCTGGCGGCTTGTTGCCGGCATTGGAAATTTACGAGTGACACAAATGTCCTTCCTGCTGCATTGCAGTCGCTGGGAAAGAATGGGAATGGGAATGGGAATGGGAGAAGCTGGTTTAATGACAAGACAAATTATGAAATTTTTAGATGCTTAACTCCCTTGGCAAACTGACAGATAAAAAATTAGTTTCGGGGACCCAAAGGAGGAGAGGCGAACGGTCATTGAAGATATATGTACATATATAAACATGTTTAAAAGCTTTGCACTTTGCACTCAGTGTGATGTATTATTATGGCCTAATATGACCTTATTACGCATATTTTTCAAAAATATATTTAATGCGATTTTTGACAAATGGCTTCTGCGATTTCGCACCACATTTACATTATTCAATTGCGAAAGTGGTACGCACAGAATTTCAAATGGGCATGTTTCTGTTCGCCCATACCACTTAACGAGTATAATCAAATAAACTTTAAATTGGTCAACTTTAAAACTTTGTGGCACTGTCGCCGAGTGCAGTGCAAAGTTATTCGAATGCAGCGCAAGTTTTAAAGGCAATGCAATCCCTCGGAAATCCGCAAACAAAGCCGCCTGTCTTTCCTAGAACTTGGTCCTGGGCGAAATCATGGGATAACAATAAAGCACACAGAGCCAACAAAAAAGCCGCAAGAAGCCACCAAGTTAGAGACAAAGGCCCCTGCCACATATTGTCTCCTGGCCTGGAAGATGAAATGGAGACGAAGGAGGAGCAACTGGGACCGTTCCGCTCCTCAATTCACATGCATGTGTCCGTGTCAGCAGAAAGATTATCAACAATAAGAAATATGTCGACCTATCGAAGTTGAAGTGACAAAGTGTGCGGCGGTCGCATCCCATCGCATCCCATCCCATCCCGTCCCATCGCATCCATCCATTCGGATACAACCAGTGTTTGGTACCCCAAATCTCAGGGCCCGACTTTTGTTAACAAGAAGGATATTGTGGCTGACAGGAGTCGACAACGTGCGGCCAGGATTGATGTGGGTGATGGCTGTGGATATTTGTGTTTGCCACTCGAAACAATAAATCCACTCGAGGCGAACCCCAAAAGGAAACTGAATCAACCACAATAGCCCAGCGGCAAAGATCGCAAAAAGCGAAGGACCCCGTCGACCAGGATGAAAGATTCAAAGTCTTCGACAACTGAATTATGGAGAAAAGTTCGACAAGGTTGCTGCTGAATTGATTCGGGTTCGACTGTATCTCAATTGACCAACTGACCTGTTCAGCTTATGTAAAGAGTACATCCATGTACATCGATTTTCATTATTAATTGCTTCAGCTACTTTTCCCACAACGGACAATGAGCGTAAATATTATGAAACGAAACAAAAAAGTTACACACAAAGTTTGAGCTGGCTAGGAAAAAAAAAACATTGTTTATTTAAAACATTGTTTATACGGCGACGAAAAAAAGCCTGTATTCCATTACAACCGCAAAGCACTCAACACTTTACTGGTGAAAGTTTTTGAAAACTAATTAATTAACCTCTAATTGCATTGGCAATGAAATCCAATTAATCAATCTGCGTTGCATACAACAGGAACAAACCTACTTGGTACTTTGATTAATTGCCAAAACTGGGAATGGCGAATAAAAATGCATTTCAAGATTGGCCAAGCTGTCCGAAAGTTAAATCAATCTTCGTTTCGCAAAGTTTTCCTGCTCCTGCTTTTGACACTTGGTGGTTGGTCGCATTTTCTGGCCAAAAGCGAGGGAGGGCCATAATTGTCAGTGGCAGGCTCTAGTTGGTCCCAAGATTGGGCAGAAAGTTGAGAAGGGTTGAGTTCAAGACGTGATTCGACGTTGTAAGAGGCTGTACAACCAGTTGTATGAATATGAAACAAAATAAAAGCTTGAGATGCAATAAATGTTAGGCTGTACACATTTTTCGGCCTTTTCAAGAGCCATTCATTTACATCTAGTCATGGCTCTACGAGCTAAAGTGAGTCTGCTTTAACGTCCTCCAACCCAGGGCAATTGTTTTCCCGGAGATTTTCCTGGCTCTCATTTGAATTCCTGAAACCAGGAGCTTTAGTGCGCCATAAACTCGTAGTGCAAATAGGAGAAGGCAGCACGAAAGTCGCATTGAAATTGAAGCCTGTCTCAATGTTTTTGTTGTCGTCTGGCGAAGACACTTGAGACTGACATATAAAACATGTCTCCTTGAAAGTGCGTGAGTTTCTGCTCTGGCTGCATACCGTGAGCCCAGGACTCACCGAGGCAGACATGTCCTTCCATTCAGAAGCACGCCTATCCATTCCGGTTTTCAGTCCATTTCAGTGGGCAAGCTCGCTCTCTTATCGTCACAGGCAATTTGATGCCTGATATTTTTACCATTTAGTTCAATCAATTTGTCACAATTTCCGGCAGTGGTTGATAAAAACCAAAAAACAAAACCAACACAACCAACACAACCAACACAGCCGGGAGAAAAGCACCCAGAGCCAGGACCTATTGAAATCTAATGGGACATACAGCTCCGTGACTGGGGAAGACGATGAGCATGGCCATGTGGATGGTGCTGCGACTGGTGGGTGAATGGGTGGATGGGTGGATGGGAATGTGGAATGCTCGCAGGTCATTGATCAGATCTACGCGACACACATAACAATGGGCCCTGGACCGAACCCAAACTGGCACGTACTCCGAAAATTTGTAACTTGTTGAAATAATTTCCTTCCTTTTAACCCCAGAAGGACTTGATGTGGTTAGCCTTTCCGTATGGTAAATGCCAAACATTTATGAGCTGCATTGTAATATCCATGGGCTTCCTAAGTAATATGCTGAAGATATTTCATGTTAATTAGGAACTTTGCGACAAGCCTATAATTTTTTTTTGATATTTTTTAGGAAAATTCTCTACGAGTTTTGTTGGCAGTTTTCCGTTCAGTACCGAAACCAAGGGCCATGAGGACTCTGACATAATACATGGACTCTGTACCCACTTCAATCAATTAAATATAGTGTTGCCGAGCATAAAGTGATGGAGTTTATTATTGCAATGGCACATAAAACAGAAAATCCCTTTAGGCCCTCGGACTTCCTGTGCATACTAATGCTAATGCGATATGTGCAGGGTAAGTGAGATCGGATATCTGTGATAAATTCGGTGGGTTAGACTACGTTTGCAGCTCCTTTACTCGTCCTTTCGTCCTTTGTACCTTTCATCCTTGAATGGAAGAAGCAGTGCAAAGCGTTGCATACCTGGAGGGGCAGTCGCGAGTTATGACATAATGGCAACACACTCGCGTTCCGAGTCCTTCTCCAGCCACCGCCTTCGGAGCCGACTTTTCCTGGCGGCTGCAGCTTCTATTAAAATTCAAGTGCGCTGCAGCACAGTGGCTGTGAGTAAGGAGTGTTTGTCGAGTCCCCTGCACGGAAATTACATTGTAAATTTCACCGCAAAGTCCAGGCTGGGCCAGGCCAAAGCTGGTGCCGCCAAAAAAAGAGCAAAACAATTTAATTAAAACCGCGTGGCGAACAAGGATTCGGTTTTGTTTTGTTTTGTTTTGTTTCGTGCTTGGGACTTCCACATAGTGACCCTTAATTAGTTGACAATCTGCGCCATAGAGGTCAACGAAAAGCCAAGCATTTCTTGTCAAGTTCGCTTGTGGTTAACAGGTCGTGTTTTAATTTGCAACAGCAAACAAAGTACTGTTTTACTGGCTTTATTGATGATAACAAGTAAATGAAAAGTAAATAAGTCTCTTAATTAAAAACAGCTGTTAACTATAGTACTGATATAATACACTAACCACCTAACAAAAAGTACAGAAAGGTGGAATAGATACATAAAAAACATATTTGTAAAAGAAACTGAAGATGGTGCCCATAAACACAAGATACTCAGATACCGCGCATTAAAGCACTTAGCACAAAGTGTGCCTAATACGATAAAAAGTCTACAAGTAGATAGCAGGCACTAAATTCGTCGTTGCTCCCCGTTAAATCGCCACCTTTTTTATTGAGCACTTAAAGCCTTGATAATGTGTCAGAGAAAATGCAGAAAAGCAGGGGGAAAGGAAGGGGTAATTTAAATCCGTGTCAGGTGGCAGCTTTGGAACGAGTTAAGTAAAGTGTTTTGTCGGCCGCTCATAGCATGTTGACCATCGCGTTGGGTCATTCGACTTTCCGGCTTTAAAGGGCCATAAGAAATGCACGACAGGGAGCCCGAGGCTTTCGTCACGCGATTCTAACGAATTTTCACTTCTCGACTGGCCAGTTGCTACGTTGATTTTACTTTCAGGTATCCAATTACTAACCGAGGAGCCAGCAGAAGCAAATCAACTTTCACTGCTAATTGCATTTAAGGGCACACACTTATATACCCGTATGTTGTATCTTTGATTCAACCAGTCACGCAATCTTTCAATAGAGCACTTTTGAGTGCTAGACCTTATGAAATCACAATCTTCTCTGCATACATACAAGTATATATCCGATATAAATAAATCCGAGCTGGAAATCGTAATTTAAAGGCCACACACCCCGAGTCCAGAAGACTACGAAACATAATAAATAATAAATAATAAATAAAAATGGAAAAAGCCCATAAAATGCCGCAGAGTTGCAAACTAAATATTTACGTTACTTTGATAAACATTTTCGAGCAATAAATAGTTGGCTTTACAACTTTATTATGGACCGCACAAAAGCCCAGCGAACGAGGAACCAAAAAAAGCAAAAGCCATTTCAAACGTGAAGAACCTTTTGGGAAAATAAAAGAAAAACAAGGCAGCATGGCGATTCCGCGGTGTTAAACTTTTTATGACTTCCCCTTGGATTTCGGTCCCTCTGAACTTTCCTTTTACTCGACTCCGGTGAATACAAATACTTCTGTCTCCGCAATTTGATCGTTATGGGTCCATTATAATTTGTGCCCTTATTATGGGCTTTATGACCGAGACCAGTCAATGCCATTAGGAGGTTGAGAGTCGCTGGGTCCAATTAGAAGTGGGTTATTCAAATTTTCAGTCACGTGTCTAGAATGCCGCGATTGGGACGGTACACACCTGCACTGTCCTTCCGATTCTTTATTATCTTTAGTATCGCGATAACTTGGTCGTGCCCTTTTACTCTGACAGTTTCGAATAAACCTTCTTAAAAACGGCGTCTTTTTCACTTCCCTCTCCCCTTTACACGTCTTAAGCTCTATTTTAAAGGCTAAGCCATTGCGCTATTGGTCTTCCCATTTTTTAGCCTGTTCATTTCTGTTTGACAATAAGAAAACGGAAAACCGATAAGGCAGCTGTCTCCGTCTGTTACTGTCATCTATTTTGTTCGTTCTTCAGGAGTCCGGTTCGCCCCGCTTATTAATGGGATCCAGACACATCCGAGTGGCAAGGACATGCAAAGCAGAACAAGGACTCACGAGGACCACGCAGTCGATCCCGTTGGCAGACAAACCGGATGCGCAAGGTGACACGAAGATACAGATGCGTGTATGTGAAAGGGCAAAGGGCAAAGGGCAAAGGGCAAAGGGCAGAGGCGAAACCCATGGCAAACGGCAGGATTGTTAAGGCAGGCGGTTCAGGGTAGTCGAAGGAGAATCGGAGTGCAGCCTACGATATTGCGTACGTACGTGTACAAAAGTAAAAGTAGTTCTCAAGTGCCGCTCGCTTCCGCACAATGCGACAAAGTGCAAAAAGTGCAGCAGGAGCTGCTGCAGGGAAGAGACGGATCTTGAGGCGAAACAAAAAGTTGCAAGTCGGAGACAAAGTGGGCCACAGGTCCAATAAAAAAGCAAAGGATGCGAGGCATCCACATCAGGGTGCTGCGACCGAAAGCAAGAGCAAAATCGAGCCAGATACAGATACAGATACAGATACAGCTACAGATACAGATACAGATACAGACTGAGACCAAAACCGATGTGCTTCTTCCGCACTCTTTGGAAACTGAGATGCATGAGGCACACTACAAGCGAGTAGGTCCTGCCGTCCTTTCGTCCTTTCGTCCTTTCTGTATATGTCTGACTGTCTGACTGTCTGACTGTCTGACTGTCTGTGTGCTTGCTGACAGCAGGATGGCAGAAATTCAAGTCAACACTTACAAGTGGAAATTAAAATAAATCCAAAAAATAATGCGCACATACTACTGAAGGAGCATTCATATGTATAGAGTGTGTAGAGCGTACCGGTGTGCCTCCAATAAATCATAATATTATATAAAGATATGGAGCAATTCACTCAATATTAAATGCCATTAAAGATGGCTTCAAATATCTTGAAATAATAGATAAATAACACTTTAGTTATAAATCAAAGTTACCGGGCTGAAACAAAAATGATTAAAGGCATGCGAAGAAACTGATACTGCTGAACAAGAAAGGAACTGAATATTTCACAAGAGAATGTTGAAGGTTCTTGAAGACATCTCAAGCGCATCAGTAAAAATATTTGCGAAAAATAATACCCAATCAGTCAATCGCGAAGCTCCACTGTAGTACGCAATCGCTATATATTACGGCAAGGACATAACTTGGTCGTCAGCAGCTTGTGTGCAATGCGTATGCAAGTTTGCCCCTTCCCCGCAGAGAAGCCACTTGCAGCCGGTGAATGTCATGCTCACACAGATACACACGCACAGATACACACACGCACAGATACACTCGCACAGATGCACAGAGCGGCAGTCTTGTAGGAGGAAGCAGTCGATCCTTGAGTTTTCATATAAATCTATGGCAGCATAAGACCGAGAAGTACACATGCTAGATACACACATGCGTGCATGTGTATAATTTATATATTTGAGGGTAATGCATTTGTATCTTAAGTACTAGCGCACACTAAGACTAAGGCATTTGCTGGCTGAATGGCCACGATTTATCTGGGAACTATCTGTCTGACTGCAAGAGTTTTTTTGATCGAAAATAACTGTGTGGAAAGTTGCGAAATTAAATCGACGAAGTTTTTAGGAAGTAAACCGATAGAAAAGATTGCAAGAAGTTAACCCTTTAACTTCGCCAAAGGGCGAAGTGTCACACGCTTTCACAAGGTGGCCAAATAAATTATATTAAGTCGTGGACGTCGGAAATATGTGCTTAAAGTACGCATAAAATAGCTTCCAAGCTTATTTATCTCCAAATTAAGGCAATTGGTTCTAAGTCAGCACAACTTTGAAAGCATTTACTTTATCCCACGTTGCATAATCATAAGCATAATTTCCAACTGAGCTGCTCGAAATGTCAGTCTAGAATTCCTGCTTAAGGCGTGGAAGCTAATACAAAGTGAAATTCGGTTTCCATTCTATTAAAACTGCCTTATTGAAGATAATGGGCCACTTACGTGTATGTACGCTTGCAGTAGCACGAAGAATATCGCAAGCGAACCAGTTCGAGTAAATTGGATAATCGTCATGGAGAACTGAAACGACCTCTGTCACCGTGCTATTGATAAAACAAATTGGGGCTCTTTCCACGCTAAGATTGAGCTGAACGAAATAAGGTATACGATACGGCTGCACAAATATTTAATTATGTGTTTAGCTAGGCTTAAATTCCAGTTAATCGCCCTTTGAGGTGCAAAGTTTAGTTTTGCCTACTGTTTTATATTCTATTCGAAAGTGTGCTTCCTGATTGATAATTAATTTCCAAAGCACATTTGCGTAAGCATTAATATTCAAGCTCATATTTTCCGACGCTCTTAACGTGGGCTTCATCAGCTTGCCAACTATCCCAGTTGCAGATAAACGTAACCAAAACTGCTCCAGCCATCTAACTATTTCCCGGTGCGAGTCGCCACAACGCAGCAGAAAGTAGTGAAAAGTTATAATTTCAATTTCGGCAACAAGCGAGAACTTTTCGCAGCTCGTTGCTGACTTTTGGGCAAAACATCTAGAAAATAATTAAATGAGGAAAACTCGCCAAGGGCCAACAGCGCCAGAAGTCAGAGGGCCAGAGCAGCTAAATGCTAAACGGGTCTCAAGTGAATCGCGACATTCGAGCCAACGTGGAGAGGAGGGAACTACCAGGAATAATAATAACAGCAATTGCAACTTCAAGGGCCAACAATTGCATATGCACTTGTAGCCTTCCGTGGTGCTCAGTGGACTCACAGGAGTCGCAGGACTCGCAGGACCTCTTGGACCCGGTAAAAATCTGTCCATTGGCTTTGCAAGAAACGGGAAAGTTTTTCAATTAAATTTGTTTAGAATTTAACTTCGCAATTGGCCCGACCTCCGAGTCCTTCAAGGACTCCTTCGCAAGGAAGCCATTTCGACATTTCTTCGCAGACCCCAGCGGAGCTCACGACTTCTTTGCCCGGCTATAAATAATTAATCCGTTCGCCATTTCATCGTAATGTTTGTTTGCCAATCTGCTGGGTGTGCGCAATTCAAAATTGATGGGTTCATTGTGGCATTAATTGATACTGAACGTGAGTGGCACATCAAAGTGCCTCGCTTCAATTAGGCCTGATTGATGGGCGGGCCGTGCTATTCAAAAACAACACTCTGCGAGTGCAAACAAACATGTAGTGGAGCTGCCACTTAATTATATAATATTATTCGTTTTTACATTGCAGAAGCCGAATGAGACCATAACTACTTGCATATGCTCAGTTTCCATTCCATTTGCAATTAATGCATAGTAGTTGAATATAGATAAGGTGCACTTTGCACATTCACCTTTGAACTGCCATACTTGGCCTGTTTGAGCGGAAAGATATGCGAAGGAGAAAGATTATTGGGGAAAAAGCCGAAGAAGGAGGTCATGTCAGCTCGGTTTTAATTAGTCGCCCAATATGCTGCAGCCCACAACAAAAGCTGTAAGTTGTGTCCTGGCTCATGTCCAGTCAACTGATGTCCTGTATACAAGCATAACTACCCTTATCTGCACAGGCCCAGCCTTATCTGGCTGTTGAATCCGTTTTACGTGCTTCATGAAACAATTTGTGCCACACGCGGCATTAATAAATTACACGGCATTATTTATTTATTCACACTGACTTCCCTTTTCAATCCAAATTCGAAATCATTATATTTTACATTGGCAACTTAAAGCTTTTAAAGTCTTTGGTGTGAGGCAGAAAAATGTAAGATTATTTAATGTTGATAACTTCAAAAACAACAACTCGTCTAAATAGTCATTTATATTATACAAATTACGTATCGTGACAGTTTATATGTTGTGCTTTAAAAAATTAAATAGAAAATGCAGTACAATGTTTTAAATGAAAAAATCCATGACTTAGAAAGTTGATTCCACTTCACTTAGTTATAAATTCATGAAATTAGTAACACGCAGACTCACAGGTCGCACCCGCAATAAAACTTTCCACAGGACTTTCGAGCGGTCTTTTGAATGCCCTTTCAGTCCTTTCATCAAAGTCCCTCCACCGCAACCCTTGCCACAAATATTTACATATCTTAATGCAAAATTAGACAATGCGACCCACAACTTGGGGTAAAAAACTAACGCCCTAAGCGGTCGCCATTCGGTTGATTGGCGAAAAGCTCCGCCATTGGCCACCAGGGCCAATAAGACACCCAAGATATTACAAACAAAACTCGAGAAGACAGCAAACAACGTTGCAAGAAGTTAGCCAGGCTGAGGCGGCAACGGCGACGGCGGCGGCGGCAAATAAAAAAGTACACAAAACTGGAGGAGAAAGAAGGAACTTTATGCTAATTTCACTTTTCTCGAACGATGGCATAACCCAATTCTTCTCGCTGGCTTCCTGAGTTTTTTCCCATTTCCGTCCAAAGCCAAACCAACAGATAAATGGCGCCAGGAGCTGGAAGGAAAGTGTGCGACTTGAGGTGTGGGAAGTGGCTGATATGATAATTTGCAGCATTGAAGGGCACGCCAAGTTGCCACAGGATGCGATGCGAGTAGGACGTGACCCAGGCTAGGAAAGTGATGGCTCCAGGGATGCAATCAAATCTGAAACGAAACTCTAGTTGACATTACTTTTTATTGAAGGCAGTTATGATTTATGGGGACTTGGCTGGCTTAGATGATCAAGAAATCACGCGTGTTATATGCTTAAAAACTGCTTTTTATACTTTTTATACCAAAGGATATAAATATAAAAATTGTGGAGCAGGATTTTTCTGACCCATAATCCTCGGAGGCTTATGCAACCCACAAAAAGGGCGTGAAACAAAGGGTTGTACGGGTATATGTATGTATAAATAAATACGCATATTCAAGCCAAAATGTAAGTACACACACACACACATTTGCATATTCCACAATTTTCGGACAAGGCTACTTGTTATATACAACCCATTGCGTAAGGGGTCAATTAAAATGTGGCTGAGCAGTTGATTTGGACTGCGGAGGTCAATTCAAAATGAATTTCTAATTAAAGAGCTCAAAGGCCGGAACGCAATCGTAGCTGGGAGCAAACAAATACGGCTAATTAACATTTCTGCTGCTTTCTGACACGTCATCACTCAGTCCTTCAGTCCTTCAGTCCTTCAGAGCCTATTCAAATGAATCTCCCATCCAACATTTAGCCTGGTCTCCGGCCTCCGGTCAGTGGTCTCTGCCCAGAAAGCTAACACGTTGAGGGCACTTGGGAGGACTTCAAACAGGGAGCAGATCAAGCGTTTCTGCCACTTTCTGCCACTTTCTGGCACTTTCTGCCACTCTGGCTACGTAACGAGTGTGAGTTTCAATTTGAATTCGAAATTGGTAAAAATTATGCGGATCCCTCGCTCAACTGACTGTTTGCTGCAGAGACAAAAACCAGCAGACGTGCCTCCACCATTTGTACCTAGATATACGTGTAATTTCAATTTGGACGGGCAACCTATAGGCAATCTATTAAATCCCCATCTAATCACAAAAGCAATTAATCATTGACACTATTTAGGCGCCCATCAAGCGAAACAGCGCGACTGGAGAGAAGTTCAGATCCGCAGCTTAGGATTGCTAAAAGGCATAAATTGTTAACTATTGACTGGTTGGTAACTGGCATTTTGCACTTGCACTTCACATCAGAACACAATTACAATTACAATATCCGTATTTTCGTAGTTTTTATTTTAATATATATGTATATATATATAAGTTTAATATACATGTTTATGTGTGTGATTTTATTATTATGTAATTCAAAACCAATCTTTAAGAAAACCCTCAAATTCAAATAAAAATGTTCTCAATCCAATTCGAACTCCAATTAGAATTTCATTTATGCGCAAAAAAATCCTCTCTCAATTCCAATTCCATTCGTCCTGGCAACATTGTAGTCGGCAGCCGTTCGGGTTCCTACTACCACATGCGCACACCGATTTCCGATTAGAACGCGTTGGCAACATGTACCCAGCAACATTTCCCCTCCGGCCAACATGTTCATGCTGGATTCGAACAGGTTCGCGCTCAAATCGAACTTGAGTGGAAAAATAACTCACCACAGCTGCACCCCTACTTTGGTTGCCGCAACATGGCGAACGTATCTTGAAATTTCTCCTCTTCTGGCAACATTCAGGGTCGAAATAGCGCCATCTTTCGGTATTTGCAGTTGCGTGGCTCCCCCTGGTGGCAAATTTAAGGTTCGGTGGCTCCACCAAGCGATAGTTTTTTTCCATCTCTTGCGCCACCTTGCGGTAAATTGTGCTTTTGTGGCTCCCCTCAGCGGCTTGTGTTAAATGGTTGAAATCCTCACTTTATCAGTGTTTTATACACGCAGTTCTCCTAAACTTTACTCATAGAGTAAAATAGTACTCTTGCGGTTCTATTCATCAAATTTCTAGCAGTGTAACAGCGTATGTCTCTCGGTACGCGAATCATTCGCTGAACATCAGGTAAGAGCAGACGGATGAACGTGTAGATCTCGGGAGCTAAAAGCTAGAATATCAGTCAGCATCAGGATTATCCTAAGATACACATCCTAATGTATGGAAAGTGGTTGAAAAGATTGACACGTCCACGCTAGGCCGATATTGTTTTTCTAGTATTAAGTACCTCTCAATCTAGAGCAGCTGAGATTATTTATTATTTATTTTTTACCGGGCAACGCCATGTATTCGGTAAATCTAATAAAGTATATATTGATGACTATAAAAAAAAAAAGACCAGCTTTATCCTTGGTTTAACTGCCCAGCTAGCTCGGTGGAGCATTAGACTCTATTTCTGTTCTCAGGAAATGGGTTGAGGCCAATAATTGGGCTGGACATGGCTATAACCGCCTCACGTAGGACACTAAAAAGTTAAAATTTATAAGTTAAATTTTGCCTTATTTAGCAAAATGATACCTGCGACAAAACTGAAAATGAAGCAATTCAATAGCGAATGAGCTGATCAAAGCATAATCCAGAAGAACCAGAAGTAATCAATGAGCTGGAATGGGGAGAAAAGGGAATGAAACGAAAGAAAGAAAAGTGAATAAGCTTAGATCAGTCTGAAGAAGTATCGCACGGATGAATTGTCGAGGAGAGCATTTAAACACAGATGAGTCCATTCTTCCGTCTTGCAAGTGACGGAAAAGAAGCATGCCCAAACAGTACTAAAAGGAAAAAAAACAAGAGAGAATGCAATAGTCGTGTTCCCCGACTATCAGATACCCGTTACTCAGCTAGTGGAAGTGCGAGCGAGAAATTTCATAACTTTGTGAAATATCGGTACAAATTGCGAAGAAAATTACAAAATGAAAAACAAGTTCTTTGACGAATAAAGTAGCAATTTCGACAATTTCATTTTATAGTCAGCAGCTACTCTTGCTCACTAACTTGGGTGTATATTACATATATAGTATAAATTTAAGCCGAATTAGTTCATAATAAACATGCTTTAACTTTGTATAAATCTAGTAATTTCATTCAATTCCTGTTCCTCCTAAAAGGTTTTTAATTAAATATAATGCTCTGCGCCTTTTCTTGGAATATGCCATTGAATGCGTTTAAGTCGAATTCCTCTATCTATATTCCTCCTATCTCACCCCTTTGTATTCTTCTGTGCAGAATTGATACCCTAGAACGAATTCGAAGAAATGAACTATGCAAGAAACCCAATAGGTGATAAGAAAGCGGTGCAGTACGCTAGCAATCCACATATAAAGCGGAGCATTTGATACTGCATCTTATAAGTTCCAAACGAACAGTACACAGCGACACATCGACTTTGAAGATGCATTCCGCACTGCAAATTAGGTGAGCAGTACTAAATCCAAGTCTAAGTGCAGCCGACTTAATATTAAATGTTTCAGCTGCCTTCTCCTGGTTCTTGGCTGCCTTCTGGGCTCAGGACACTCCCAAAGTGAAGCTGAATTCGCGGCTAAGTCCCGAGAAATAAGTCAGCTTTTCGGGAATCCCTCCGTCGATAAATACACGAAGCTCCGCAATTTGCCCACGCTGATTGCCTTTTACGAGAAATACTCCAGTCGCCTACATCTGACAGCTCAGGAAAAGAATAATATCGCTAATTCTATCAGGCAGTATCGTGCACAGCAAAACCACCAAGTTGACGGAGTATCTGCTCAGGGAGGAAGGATATTGGACATCCTCAAGGCAGTTATTAAAGTCATTGCGAAGACCATTGACACCCCAAAGGACGCTGAAAAAAAAAAAGCGTGAAACTCGAAATTCTGTAACCAATTGCCAAGATGTTTAAATTGTAAATTTGAGAAACACATTTTTCGGAACCTTTGTATAAAGAAATAGATTGGACAAAAACTGTAATAAACATGAATTAATTCAAAACGAGATAGAATTCTATATTCGAGTTCTCCGACTATCGGATACCCGTTACTCAGCTAGGGGGAAGTGCTAACGAGAAATTTCAAAATTTTCTGGAATATCGGTAGAAATTTAGGAAAAAATAATAAAATTAAAAAAAAATGTAAAAATATTTAAAAAGTGTGGGCGTGAGAGTTTTGTGCGATTTGTGGGCGTAAGAGTGGGCGTGGCAAAAAGTATTTTGGCAAATCTATAGAAATGTACAAGATATATAAAAAAGTTCAAAAATACCAAAACATTTTTCAAAGTCTGGGCGTGACAGTTTTGGGCGGCTAATCTCAACATTCTAGTTCAGGAACTCAGGAGATCGAGGCGTTCATACGGACAGATGGACAGACGGACGGACAGACGCACATGGCCAGATCGACTCGGCTATTAATCCTGACCAAGAATATATATACTTTATATAGTCGGAAACGTTTCCACCTGCCTGTTACATACTTCTCAACGAATCTAGTATACCCTTTTACTCTAAAAGTAACGGGTATAATCATGTTTTAAGTGTCTGCACCATTTTTAATTCCTTATTGCTCGATCAAACCAATAAAGTTCTTAGGATTTAACAATATTCGTTGGCGATATTTCGGCCGTTCTTTTTGCCTGTAGTTTGTATATTCTTGATCAGGATCAACAGCCAAGTCGAGCATGTCCGTCTGACCGTCATTCTATCTGTCCGTCCGTATGAACGTCGAGATCTCAGGAACTATGAAAGAATAAAGGGAAACATAACTAAGCATGCAGATTATACAGATATAGACGCTGTGCAAGTTTGTTAAATGACAACGCCCACAAACCGAATAAAACTGCAACGCCCGCACTTTTAAAAAAAAATTTTAAGTATTTGTTAATTTATGTACATTTCTATCGATTAGGATCACTATCCAATTCGATCTGGCACGTCACTAAAATGAAACAAAAATTAAAAAGTTAAACTCTGCATGCTTAATCTCAAACAAATTTTACACAATAACCCTAACGACTAAAAACTACTATTATTTTCGGAAGTTTTCATTTTTTGTCACATTAGATGATAGCAACCTGTTGTTTGACTTTTTAGGACTCGATCCTTGTTTGTCGTTTTTCTTGAGGAGGTGTTTTTGAGTGATTTTAATTATTATTAATTTTTCAGTGGGTAAGTTTACCTTAATACTAAAACCAGGCATTCACTTAGTATCACCATTTGTATCTGGATATTTTTCGGAGAGTGACGTTATAAAATAAGTTGGCGCACCATAGTTGGTGCACTTTGTCACTACGAGGACTGCCATCCAAAGTTAAATAGGATGCGTAAACTCAGGGTTATTACCGGCTATTACCCTATATTACTAAATAAATAATAGGTTTAGCAAATATGATCATTATAATGACGTATTAAGCTGCGAAAGCGACCAATACGATGATTGGTTTGCCAAACTTATAAAGAGGTAGGAAAAGGCACGCAAATCAATAATAATATCTTGTCATTTGATTCAATTCTTATTCCCAAGAAAGTGGCAAAAGCTCACTTTTTAAAAAGTTTATAATAATACATATTATATATAATGCTCAATGCTCATTAAAAACGTTTAAGTCGAATTCCTCTATATTATCTCACCCCTTTGTCTTCTTCTGTACATAATTGATACCCTGAGAATGAATTCGAAGAAATGAACTATACAAAAACCCCAATAGGTGATAAGAAAGCGGTGCAGTACGCTAGCAATCCACATATAAAGCGGAGCATTTGATACTGCATCTTATGAGTTCCAATCGAACAGTACACAGCGACACATCGACATTGAAGATGCATTCCGCACTGCAAATTAGGTGAGCAGTACTAAATCCAAGTCTAAATCCAGCCTACTTAATACTAAATGTTTCCAGCTGCCTTCTCCTGGTTCTTGGCTGCCTTTTGGGCTCGGGACACTCCCAAAGTGAAGCTGAATTCGCGGCCAAGTCCCGAGAAATAAGTCAGCTTTTCGGGAACCCCTCCGTCGATAAATACACGAAGCTCCGCAATTTGCCCACGCTGATTGCCTTTTACGAGAAATACTCCAGTCGCCTACATCTGACAGCTCAGGAAAAGAATAATATCTCAAATTCTATTAGGCAGTATCGGGCACAGCAAAACCACCGAGTTGACGGAGTATCTGCTCAGGGTGGATGGATATTTGACATCATCATGACAATTGTTAACGCGATTATGGGGGGCACTGATAGCCAGAAGGCCGTTGAAAACAAAAATGTATATATGAGCAACACATATATTGGAATTTAAGGAAATAGATAAATAGAAATAAAACTGTAATAAACATGAATTAATTCAATGAAATCAGTCTAAGATTTTATTTTAAAACAACTAATAATAATCCCACATTCAATTTGCAAGAGCGACAATATCAACTTTTATCGCGAAAGAAGAGTATCTTCTCCTTTTTTAAGCATATATCCACTCCAACTAGCTTATCTTATAGTTTCGGCTTTTAGAAATGTTACTGAATATGAAAAAGGATTCATTTTGACAGCCATTTCAATACCGTCTGCAAGTCTAAGGACTCTTCATAAGAATATGGTGTACTGAGAAAATGATTTACTCAGAATTAGTTCAAGCTGAGATAAGTACTTCTCGTAGAACTATGTAAACTAAATGTCGAGAAGCGACAGTACAGTAAGGTATCAGTATCAGTGAGACGATCAGCCATACCAGCCAACAATCTGGTAGCAGCCTTTCAATTCAGAAAGTTTCCAACGAAATGGGTTTGCATTCTAAATCAAATTTAAATAAATCTTATCCCCACTAAAATCGAACTCAACATTAACAAGAGAGAAAATAGTTACTCAGATAGTGGAATAGTGGATAGCGGTAGAAATTTAAGGAAAAAAAAAATAAATAAAAAAAAATAAAAAATAAAAAAAACTTTTAATTTTTTTAAAGTGTAGGCGTGAAAGTTTTGGGCGGTTTGCAGGTTTGGAGGTTTTTTGTCAAATCCATAGAAATTGAAAAAAATTTATAAAAAAAAAATTTTTTAAAAAACAAACTCTTCAAAAGTGTGGGCGTGTCAGTTTTGGACGGTTTGTGGGCGTCACAGCCTTTGGAAACAAACTTGCGCTACGTCTATGTCTCTGGAAGCTGCATGCTTAGTCCGAATACAATTTTTAAGTGTCTAACGTAGTGACGAACAGAAAAGCGGGTGGAGGAGGAGCAGGTCATTATCGCAAGTCGCAAGGCCTGTCCTTTTGATCGCTTCCAAAAAAAGGGATGGCAGGCCCTTCTCGTAGAGAGCCCTTCCTGCCAAGGACAAACGAGGCACAACATCGATAAAAATGCTATATAAAAGATGTAATCATAGTACGGAACATCTCGTTTGGGCGAGATGGGAACTCTGGTACGGGAACCGCCAGAAGCAGATGCACTTCGGCCAGAAGCACTGCATTTCGTCCTGGGACTCCACGAAGATTGCCAGTTTCTGCAATAAACAGCATTTCTTTCCAAACTTGTTATCAACGATGATGGTGAAGCCCTCAGCTTCCAGCTTGTGGAATTGTCAGATAGTATGTTATAATGTTATTATTTATGACAACTAAAATAAGTGTTATCCGAGTGTTTTATGGATTACCTGACCATAAAGCTCTCAAACCTCTTCAAACTTTTGGGGTATCACTCACCGCTCGCTGGAGGCCATTGAATATCAATGAGTACATTTCTGACGTTCGTTTTTGAATTTCATAGTGATCCCGATCCTTATTTGGATGAATAACAAACACGTTCGCTGTGTTCAAAACTGTACGAAACTTTAAAAAACTTGTGCAAGTGCAGCAAGGTGCGAAGCAATTGATTGACGCAAATGGTTAGAATGCCATTGACGACGGGATTTTGAACTGCCAATACAGCAGCGGCATTCTTTCTAGTCGAGTTCCCCGACTATCATATACCCGTTACTTAGCGAGTGGAAGTGCAAACGAGAAATACTAACATTTTCTGGAAATCGGTAAAAATTGAAGAAAAAAAATAATAAAACAAAAAATAAAATATTTAATAGTGTGGGCGTTCTTAAGAAAACTTGCACAGCGTAGGAGACACTAAAATCAGCATGCTTAATCTTAAACAAATTTTACAGGATAACCTTAACTCCTAAAAACTACTATTATCTTCGGAAGTTTTCATTTCTTGTCACATTAGATGATAGCAACCTGTTCTTTGACTTTTTAGGGCTTGATCCTTGTTTTTCTTTTTTCTTGAGGAGGTGTTTTTGAGTGATTTTAATTATTATTAATTTTTCAGTGGGTAAGTTTACCTTAATACTAAAACCAGGCATTCACTTAGTATCCCCATTTGTATCTGGATATTTTTCGGAGAGTGACGTTATAAAACTAGTTGGTGCACCATAGTTGGTGCACTTTATCAATTTTAATTTTATAGTAAGCAGATATTCTTGCTCACTTACTTGGGTATATACTATATATAGTATAAAGGGAAGCCGAATTAGATCATAATATGAGACTAATAAACATGCTTTAACTATGCATAAGTCTAGTCATTTGATTCAATTCTTGTTCCCAAGAAAGATTATAAATACAGAAAATAATTATAAATATAATAAATAAATAAATAAATATAAAAATTAAGCTAGTAATAGTTCTCGCTCGGTTCTTGCGGCTCTTGTAGCCGCATAGCTCAATAGTAGTCAATAGTAGGAACATTCCGGATACTTTTGTGGATAGTCGGCTCGTCCCCGACAGAGTTCTCCAGAAGAAGTGAATAGTCGCGGTTTGTTGTACGTTATAATTTTATTCCCAGAACGTATGTTTCGATATTACAATAATTAGCGGGAATTTCCGCAAGTGCGTTGATCGGGTGTCCGTCCAAGACTGGCTTTCCGCGTTGGTGCTGGCTCTCACTAGACCTCCGGCTCCCTTGCTGAATGCAGCGTTTTGTAGCCAACGCTGGGCGAAGGGCGACCCTGTTCCCTGGGTAGGTTGTCGGGTAAGCGGCCGAAATGTGAGCCATGCTATGTCAGCGGCTGTGGGCACTTGCCCGAAATGCGACCCAATATACCCAATATACCAAATATACCCGAAATACCCAATATCCGGCGGATGCGCTGCTCCCAGCAACAAGGTGTCTTCTGCATACGCAGCATATTGTAGAGGGCAAGGCGGGGGGGGGGGGGGGGGGCGAAGTAAGCGTTCTTAAGGAATGCACTTAGGAGTGGATGACCGTCAAGTGGCGCAACGGGAGTGCGCGTGTAAGGGCGGCGGTCAGATAGGGGAGGGCGGAAGATCCTTGGATAGGGTTCATAACTTAAATATACAAAAAATTATACATATATAATGCTCATTGCGCCTCTTCTTAGAATATGCCATTAAATATGTCCTCTATATTATCTCACCCCTTTGTCTTCTTCTGTGCAGAATTGATACCCTAGAACGAATTCGGAGAAATGAGCTATAATAAAAACCCAATAGGTGATAAGAAAGCGGTGCAGTACGCTAGCAATCCACATATAAAGCGGAAAGATTGATACTGCATCTTATGAGTTCCAATCGAACAGTACACAGCGACACATCGACATTGAAGATGCATTCCGCACTGCAAATTAGGTGAGCAGTACTAAATCCAAGTCTAAATCCAGCCGACTTAATACTAAATGTTTCCAGCTGCCTTCTCCTGGTTCTTGGCTGCCTTTTGGGCTCGGGACACTCCCAAAGTGAAGCTGAATTCGCGGCCAAGTCCCGAGAAATAAGTCAGCTTTTCGGGAATCCCTCCGTCGATAAATACACGAAGCTCCGCAATTTGCCCACGCTGATTGCCTTTTACGAGAAATACTCCAGTCGCCTACATCTGACAGCTCAGGAAAAGCATAAAATTGCTAACTCTATTAGGCAGTATCGTGCACAGCAAAACCACCAAGTTGACGGAGTATCTGCTCAGGGAGGATGGTTATTTGACATCCTCAAGACAGTTGTTAATGTCATTATGGAGGTCCTTTAAGATCCTTTATAAGATCCCATGGATCACATGTAAGCAATTGTCCAGATGTTTAAATTTAATTTAAATTTAAATGTAAATTTACACATTCCTTATAAAGAGATATATTGAGCAAAAACTGTAATAAACACGAATTAATTCAAAACAAGATAAAATGCTATATATTAGTAGAAGTGCAAACGTGAAATTTCAAAATTTTCTCAAATATCTGTAAAAAGGAGAAAAAAATACTAAATAAAAAAAATTTTAAAAATTTTAAAAGTGTGGGCGTAAGAGCTTTGGCGGCATGTGGCCGTTAGAGTGGGCGTGGCAACATTTGGAAACAAACTTGAAAACAAACTTCTCTGGAATGCATGCTTAATCTGAACATTCTAGCTTTTGTAGTTCCTGAGATCGAGGCGTTCATACGGACAGACGGACGGACAGGCGGACATGGCCAGATCGACTAGGCTGTTGATCCTGATCAAGAATATATATACTTTATATGGTCGAAAACGTTTCCTTCTGCCTGTTACATACTTTTCAACGAATCTAGTATACCCTTTTACTCTACAAGTAACGGGTATAATTAAAAAAAAATTAAATTAAAAAAATTTTCTAAATTTGGATGCTGACTTTTAAAGAATTGCGCCAAAAACATTTAGAGGTATGCCACTTCCTAAACCGATTAAGATTAGTTGAGTTATGGAGTTTATAACTTCAGCCTTGGGAGATTTCTTGGGACATCGTAACATCAAAAAAATTACAAAACAAGAATGCTATAGTTGAGTACCCCGACTATCAGATACCCGTTACTCAGCTAGTGTAAGCGTGTAAGCGAGTAATTTAAAAATGTTCTGGAATATCGGTATATAATAAAATGAAAAAAGGTTTATACTTTTTTAAAAGCGTGGGCTGTTTGTGGGCGTTGGAGTGGGCGTAGCTATTTTCAGAATTTATCATTGCTGGTCATAATAACGCGAGCTTAATTTGCTAATTTTCTTTTATTGCCACTGCTCACACATTCCTCGTGGACTCCGCCTTTCCAGATGCACTTAGTGAGGCTGCGGGATGCTGGACACAATCCTCTCCAAAGTCTGGTTGTCGGCACTGCGCCGCTGCACTGACCGCTTGTAGGCATTTACTAATCTGAATATCGCCATAAGCACCAGCAATACCGCGATGAAATTAATCTCGTCCTTCTGGTCGATCACTTCCACGGTGTTAAACACATTGGCCGTATTGTCGGAGGCCTTGGACTCCCTGCCGCCCATCTTGAGATTTCTTGTGGGTGTTGCTCAGCACTGTTGGTCTTCCTTTGCAAGGCGCCCGCTTGACTGCCTGTCGGATGGCTTGAAGAAGTGGAGCTTCCTTGATAAGGTGTCCTTAGGCCTGTCACTTGTCCTTCCCGTCCAAGACTCTGAAAACCTGTAACTTGGTGCAGGATTGGAGAGAAGATGTCCTCTCCGGGCTCTTTGGACTTCTTGACTACGAGATCGATATCTTTCACTTTAGACAGCAATCTTTGTGTTCAGAGGGTCTTCTCCCGAGTATGACACCTTCCGGGAGAAGAAAGAACTTCACTCTCCTTTGCCTCGGTTGACAGAAGTCACTATTGCCGAACTGCATCTTCTGGGTTGCAATCCGTATAGCTCAACCAAATGGTTGTACCCCTTCCACTGCTTTAGATTCTGGTTCTAGATCTAAAGATCTAGTAGATCGAGATCTACTGGTTCTGGTTCTATGTGCGAGTCTGCGAAGTCTTATGAATTCACGAATAGGGCGTACGTAACAAAAAATAACATTTTCTTCGAAGCGTAGTGGGATATTAATATGTAATCATCTGATAAATAAAAAAAAAATTCAATGATTATGAATCCGATTTGCCAAGTCGATATCAACAGGCCAGAGTGCCAGAAATGGATGGTCCAGGTGTACTCCAAATGTCGGGATCTCTTCAAAGCCAATACATTGCCCAGGTGGGGTCTGGACAATACCCCTGTTGTCTATAAGGCGGATGTGGAGGCCATGACCGTCTTAGATTGCCATCGGCTCAAGCGGGAATTGGCCAAGGAAGTGGCTGAAGATGTGGATGATCTGGATGAGCTGGATGATCTGGATGATATGGATGATATGGATGAAATAGAAGAGGTGGAGGAGGCTCTTGATCCAGAAAGATGGATGGGTCTATTTCTGGTCCTCTGCACAATCGTTATCCTTTTGGTCCTTTTGTTTCGAATGAAGCGGCAAAACAAAAGATTAAGGGAAGTTGAGGTTCCAAACCCGGTTCCGGAACCGCAGGAAGCTCCACCTGCTTTACCCCCCAAAAAAAAGAGAAATAGAGCCGCCAACTGCAAAAGCTGGATGCGCAGGAGCTGTAGACCCTTCTTCCTCCACAACGAATCTCAGGTAAGACAGTACCAAGCCCGTGCCGAAATGGAGGTGGCTGTCCACGAGGAACGCACTCGGCAGAAGATCGCCATGTGGACAAAGGCTCGGGAGCGGGATGCCCAAAAAAAGAGGGATAAGCTCCAAAGAATCGCAAACAAGGCTTCCAAAACTTAATTCAAAAGGGGGACAATACCTATTACTTTTGCAATATTTGTATATGCCCCTTTAGTGAGAAACTTACACATAAATAAATATAAGGATTCTTATAAAAACCTCAAATTACGTAGTCGTTGTTTAAGAAAAAACCCTAGATTCTCATAGCTGGACTAAAGTAAAGCACCTTTGTCGTTCAAGGTTCCTTTCAACTCACTTCGTAAAATAGAAGTACAACATAATGATATAAGTCGATATAAGTTTTTAGCTTATTAATTTATTTTCTCAGATCACAAAAAAATATTGCCGTCTTATAATTACTGCGTTGTGCAACAACACCTCAAATAATATAATATTAGCAACTAGCCCTTTCAACGCCGATTACTTTGCACATAGCCAAATTCATTGGAAATAAATTATACTAACTGGTCTCTTACACTTGCCACTAAAAGTGTGCCTACTAAAACTGATTTCGCTTCTCCAGAACAGTTTATACTATAAAAACGTTTTAAGGCAAAGGTTTTAAGTCACATATTTGATTGCATACAGCGCCTAGTTTAATTGTATCTTGTATGTATACATAAATGTAAATAAATTGATTTACTTTATGGCCATCAATAAGCAGCGAACATTAGACGGTATTAAAATGTCTTTTGTTGCTTGTCAAGCTTACATATATATATATATATATATAGTTTGTGTAAATCTTTAAAAATTGATCAGACAAGCTTGTGCTTAATAGTTAGTAAACTGTTCCATTTATTATTTAGGTATACGTAAGGCTCACTCGTAGTATGATTAATCTGTGGCGAGATCAATTAGTTTATGCGCTCTATTGTGCGAGTGTGTGCAGGTGTACAATAGTAATAAAGTATTTAAAAAACACTAACTTAATCTAAAACAATCAACTATTTTTAACAAACATGCAACTGATAACTATGCCGAGAACTTAATAGGTATGGGCGTATCTTGTATCTTGTCTCATTTAAAGCTACTCCATTCTGTTAGACATTCCGATTGTATGATAACATTTGAAGGTGACGTTCAGCAATGTAAGGCTGCTTTTGGTCCAAGGTTCCTATATACAATCGCTGGGCAGCGAACCTATGTGAGTTTCTTGGCCCATTTCAGGTCGTCATCTCGGGGCTTGAGACCCGTAAAATGCTCGATGATGAGCTCGAATGTTGACCAGAATCTACTCGACGAATACAAAAGTCATTATAGCCATCTCAGCTGTTTTGATAGGGGGCCGTACCTGATGCGTTCCAGTGGCCAGTTAAGCCATCCGGTGGTGATGCAAAAGTAGGTCTCATGGGGCGCCACGTGATGGATGCGATGATGCTTGCGTGGCAGGATTATGTGACAGCTCTGGAGTAACAGGACCCACCTCGGCAATCCCCAATATGTATGCGACCATTTGTGTATCTGAATAGGATGCGTTTTAAGCTTAAGCAGCCAGGAAAAAACATTTCGGTATACCTGATTGGTCATGGCCACGAATATGGAGCAGAGGAACACATAGGCTATCCAGCCGAAGTGTTGCTGTATCTCGCTGGGCGTCCTGATGTAGAAATAGTGAGCCAAGTACCCGAGGATTGGTATGCCGACCATAAAGTTGTCGCCATTTGTCTCAATGAAATCGTGTCGCGTTATGGATGTGGGATCCAGATGATGCTCGCGAAAGGGTCGCAGGAAGTTCTAGAAGAATAAAAAATATACTCTGTATCACATGACACATTCGATTCTCGATGTATGTATAGACGGCAGCATACCTTTCCAATCATGGGTATGTCCACCGATCCCCATGTGTCCGCCGCCCAGTGAACCAAGCCGGAGGCAAAGTCAGCCGTTATAATGCCGCACAGGGCGGACAGAAAGGCCACACTAATCCGCTCCAATCGCAAGTGCCTAACAATCAGGGCCAGGTTAATGATCATAAGGCCAATGCAGGTGTAGACGCAAATGATTTCCTGGGCACGTTTTCCTGTTTAAATAAAATAATGAATATCAAGAAATCACGAAAATCCAAGAGTGCGCCCTACAATCGATTGTCTCGACTATCATATACCCATTACTAAGGTTAAGGAGGTCAGGGGGATATGGAGATATGTAAACACCAAAGTTTCTGCGATCGCACCAATTACCCTTGCACTCTACAAGTAAGGGGTATAAAAATGATTAATCGCAAAGTGCTTTTAGACATTGGTTTCTTAACTCGCTTCAACAAACTAAGAAATTAATCTACTGAAACTCAATTTAAAAAATATAGGGCTAAATCCCGAATCCTTTCGGTTAATGTTAAAGTTCTTACTAAGAGTATGTATCTCTGTAGGTACATTTTTATAAGCGGACATTATATTAGTCTCCTTCTTTTTAATCATCGGCTGTTGCCTTCTAGTTCACCTTCCAGTAACTTTCCCCGTAACAGTTTATAACCTGTGGGAACTGCTCACCTGGACTGTACAATAGGGCCAGTTCCTGGGCGCCCTTATTCTGCGGACCCCATCGAGGAGCAGTCGAAGTTATGGTCGCCGAATTGGATGATGTGGTATTGGTGCCAGCGGTGGTGACCTTCAGCTCCTCCGGCTTGACCGATTCCTGATCCTTGGTGGTGGCGGGCGCTAGGTTGCCATTGGGGTCGTCCTCGTACATGGAGTTGGCCAGAATATCCATATCGCTCTTGGCCGTCATCGTCTGCGGATGGAGGAGTGTAAGACAGGAATCGAGCGAAGTAAACAGCTTGGAGGCCTTGACGACCATTCCTGACTGATTGAATTCAATGCAAGGGCTGAATTCAATGTCAGGCCACCGGAATTGATTGCCTGTGAATAATGGCATCTGGTTCAATTGGTCGCCCCTACATAATTGATGATTGCGAGGGCAGCCATGTGGTCATAAAATACTTATTTCTATATGTTTAAATGTTTAAAATGTTTTCGAAAACCAACAGCTTTAGCTGCAGCGCAACCAAAGGACACACCGTCGCGTAGCTCCAACCGATGACCTCTGGTCAGGGATCCCAGCATGTTGCGACGTTCGTTGATGTCATTACCTCCAGCTGCACCGACCTCCCACCTCCCACCTCCCACCCCTTCAGCCCCAAACGACTGGTCACGCAATATTTTGGACTTACGCCTGGTCTGCGGGGACCACCACCAGAAGCTAACCCTACCGACTGACCTGAGTTGAGTTGAGTTGAGTTGAGTTGTCATTGGCGGAGGCGCGGTCTGGAGGTGCCTTAATTAGGCAAATTGGTATTTAAATTGTTGTGAAGGCTATCTGGCTCCTTTTTTGGGTAGGTTGATTAACGCGATGGGCTTATATTAGTATTATATTTTTAGCAGCTTATTTGTTTCTTTGTTATTCGGTGCTTTATAGTTGATGGGCCTCTGCTCTGCTCGCTCGTAAATGGGTTCAAACACGATATGTGGGCGGGAAACGTGTACGACAAACAAAGTCTCACTTGCACTTGGAGTAGGTTCAAAATAATGTTATTTTAAGTAAACAACTATGCCCTTCTCACCTCAAGATGTACTATCTCCGGGGATTACAACCTCGATAAGGGTTCATGGCTCATGGCCCAGTCTAGAGCAGTCCAGACCAATATTAATGGGTAATAAGTCACATAAAATACAAAATATACCACAATATTTTCCCTCTAGAGAGCACTTGTTTATTGACTGCCGGTAATTTTTTATGAATTAAGAATACTTACTGCCCCAAAGCGCAATTGAGATTAGAAGTTGACAAACGCGATCGCAATTACACAAATTATCCCAATAATAGTCGGAAATATTACACAAATTAACTGTTCCAAATGCTCCATAGGCCGTATTTCATTAGGGAACTATGGCGAAAGCACATTAATCAAAACCGGCAACTGCCTATTGATAAAGCACCGCCGAAACACGCGTGGCCATATATTCCTTGCTACTAATGTTTCCGAATCCTGGAGTCTCGAAGGACACGAGGACAGGACCTTTAATGGGATGGCTGAGTTCCAATACGCCCAGCTGGCAAACGCAAACATTTCCAGGTGACGTGCACCGACCAGGATAAACAGACGAAAGGAATGAACCCAGTAGAGCGCTGATTCGAATTTCAACTAGGGAGAACGCTGTAGTCGTGTGACTCGACCATCAGATACCCTTTACCCAATATTACAATCAAAATGTTGTTTGTCAGGTAGATACTATTGCTGCGTCGTTGGAACCTCCGTGATTATATTGAAATATTTAGACCAATGAGTTTATCTCAAGCTCGTCTTGAAAACCACTTTGTTAGAGGGTAGATATGCTTTCCAGGAACACATATACTTCATAGAGTCGGATACGGTTTTATGTACCTATTACACCTGTTACATGCTTTTCAGCGAATCTAGCATACCCTTTTACCCTACGACTACGGGTGTAAGAACACATGCCAACTCCTGAAGTTGTGGGTGTAAATGTAGCGATTGTGGGTGGTGGGCGGTGCTGAGCGGAGAAACCCAAATGAATGTGAGAATGCCGACAACTAAATTCTTTGGCGCCGACTTCAGGGCCGCCCACGCCTGTTCTAGATACCCTGTAGCCACTGGGTCCGATCAATTTGCTTGCTAATTTAATTTTATTCCGGTTACCAAAAGAAAAACGTAAGATTCCATTCTTAAAAAATGTTCTATAGAATATGTATGTTAGGTGCTAATTGTAATCATTTGGTGGTTTCTTGTATATCATCAATATAATTTGCGCAGGGATCACTTTTCCAAGAACACAATAGTTACCTTTACACAATTAAAAAATATATTATTAAATTATAAGATATACTAACAAAAATCAAAATTTTTATTTTTTATTTTTACGCTGTTTCTTAGCATACTTGAGCATATGTATATTTTCAAGCAACTTAAGAACCATTGCGCTGAAAGCCCATAAAACCCTAAAAGTTTTTTCAAAATTGGTTTTCCTGAGAACAGAGAACTCCGACCTTCGAGCCGTCCGCCTTGCTAATTATTCGTTTGTTTGCTCGCGAAAGGCATAAAAAAGGGCGCACAGCCAACAGGTAATAATTTGGCACAGCCTAACCACGATTTTCGTTGTGGCGCCGCAGGAAAGAACAATTTATTACACGAAATGCGCGAAAAGACACTCCAAATGGAAAAGTTGGTTTCGTTTTCCAAAGCCAGGTGGTTTGAGAAAGGTCCACCCCATTCCTTTCGGGTGACAAAGCCAGCAGCTTCTGTTTGCCCGCCCAACTGCGCTCTTGTTTTAAACATTTGTAGTTGGCATAGCGGTATTTATAGCCCCGTTTGTTTGTTGTCGCGACTTTTCGCAAATTGATAAGAAACCTGCAATCGGCTCTATTTTTAAGGCAAGCGAAAATTACTCACCGCTTCGCAGGTGTTTCAATTGTTATTGTTGGCGCTCCGAAGTTGTTGTTGCTTTGAAGCCTATTTCTTGCAACAATTAAATCTAAATGACCGTCTGCCAAGTATTGATTAGGACAAAGAACATGTGCACACGCAAGGAATTGTTAGGCATACACTAACGTCGATTTACAGCGAACCCAGGCGTCGACGTCCTATTTTTTATAGTGGCATCCAAATGTAAATAAATGCTTTTTTTCATTCGGTTTTTGTATGCACGTGATTTAAGGCTGCCCCACCGTACACTCACACACACACACACACGCACGCCGCGCACTCTCGCACACACTCACACACACACGCGAGCGCGGGAGCTGCAGTAATAGTGCCGCTACTTTGCACCAGTAAATTCCGAAAGAAACTAAACTAACGGGAAAACCGAATCGTACGGCGCAGCCATTTTCATTCATGCCCCCGAAGTCGCGTGTGTGTGGGTGTCAACATGAGGGTCGGCCTTTACCGTTACGTTGGGAGGCCAATTGGGTTTTGGTTTTGGTTTTGGCCATGTTGCCCTACTCACAGTTTATTTTAGCGGTTTCAAACGCCCACAGTTTGTAACTTTAGTCCTTTCGTCGTTGTTAAAAGTATTCAAATTTTGACGGTTAAGCAAGTGCAAATTATGATTAAGAAATTTAAAACTTTAACCGCAAACGAAGTACCTTCAAAAGCTTTATATAGGTTGCAATCTAAACGAGAGATGTTAAGCAATTAAACTAATAATTCATGTCTTATAAATGTATATTTATTTATTTATAAAAATAGTTCTAGGCTAGTGTGACCCTTCAGAAACAAACAAAGCTTATGTATAAACTAATTAAAAAAGTATTAAGCCAAACTTTGGTCGGGGAATACCCCAGTGAGGTATGTTCCGCCCCTGAATGTATCGATAGCCGATACCTCGGCAGCGCTACCAGCAAGTCGGAAAACAGCTGGTCCACCGGCTGCACGCAACTTACCTTGTTACGTCGCCTCTGAATTTTTTTAAATAAAAACCGTGTTTTTTTGAAATAAAATGTTGCCGATTGCACGTGGAATTTACAGAGGACTAGCCAATATTACACTAAATAGCCGTGGAGCTTTTCACACGGCCAGCGCCTTCCGATGCAAAGCGGAGACTTCGACTGTGGAAAATGATGCGGCTGCCACAGAAGGCGAAGGGGAGGATAGCGCCAGTGGTTCCGCACCGGACGCTAAGGATCGCAGCAAGGTCATCCCCGTGGAGACCTCGATTCGATACTTAAAGAGCGCCGCTTACAAGCAAACCTACGGCGAGGACTTTGTGTGGACGCAGTATCGGTAAGTGCAATTGAAAACATACACATGCATCCAATCTTCCATTGCATCCAATCTCTTCAGGCGCAACCACAAGGGCATGTATGCGCCGCGCAAAACGCGAAAGACGTGCATTCGCCAGAACCGTATCTCAACCGGAAATCCGTGTCCCATTTGCCGTGATGAGTACTTGGTACTGGACTACCGCAACACGGAGCTCCTGGAGCAGTTCATATCGCCCCACAGCGGAGACGTTCTCAGCTACTCAAAGACAGGCCTGTGTCAAAAGAGTCATTTGCGACTAGTGGTGGCCGTTCAGCAAGCCCGCGACTCCGGATACATAACATATGATGTACCCTTCAGGGAATATGATTACAACGAGTACTACGGCCAGGAGCAGAAGCAGAAAGCTTAACTAACTGATTAACTTGTTTTCATTAAAAGAAATTACCGTAAACAAATTCAGGATGCGTATTGATTGGAGATTACCTTGGTTGAAACGGTGTAATATTATATATTAACTAAATTTAACAAGATTCAAATCGAATAAGGTTTAGAGGAAAGGACATCCAACGAAATCGCAAGACCAAGACACTGGGCTAGAGTTTTCCATTATTTTTTATTGACACATATCAATATGATGTTCGGTTACCGCTAAGTTTAAATTTATTAATCAAGTAATTGCTGTTTCGGGCTAACTGATTTAAATGTAAGTGTACCCTTAGACCATTGGAATGTTCTCCTTGTTCTCCCCCCCGAGTTCGTCATCAAGGAGTTGGTGCTGCGATCGCTGAGCCAGCAGCTGACCGGATTCGGGGAAAACTCGCACATTTTTCCCGCAGTTGTAAAAGCTGCAATTTCCTAGCAAGTTGTCCTCGTTGTACCTGAAGAAACAGTATATTAGTTTACTTTTTAAAGGTTAACGTATAAGGTATTTTTATTTACCGCTGAAGTTCGCTGAATTTGTGTAAGACCAGTGCCTTTTCCATTCTCTGCTCTCCCAAAACAAAGCCATCTGCCAGGATTCCTAAAGCACAGTTTTCAAAACTGCACTTGCTGCCCTGCAGATTAACCGAAGTGGTTTTCTCAAGCAACTCCAGTCCAGTCTTGCAGGTCATAAACTGGACGTTTCCCAACTCAGCGCTAGATTTCGGTCGCATCGATACACCCACAGCAAAGTTTTCAATTAGGCAACTTTTGAGTTCCACGCTGGCTCCTGGCATGCAGACAATACCCTCCTGGGTGCTGGAGGTCCCATCGCCCAACATGCGACACCCTCGCATGGTCAAATTGCCGTTGCGCAGCAGGATTCCTCTCCGGACATGGCGGCAATCCAATACCAATTCAGACAAGGTATAGTCGCCATCAATGACCAGCAGGGTGCTGTCCTCATCACTTGAGCACACCACAGGCAGCAGGGAAAGATCTGCAGCTGGAGTTAGTATGGCATTCGGCTGCGTGAGCCCCCTCAGGCTGCCATTATCGTTGAGGTGCTCCAAGAATTTGATTGTATGCTCGCCAGGCGACAGCAGAATATCATCGTTGCTCTGGCAGATGCTCAGGACATCCTGCAGCGTGTTGGACAGTTGCACTTGCGATTCCGGCTTGACCAGCGTCTGGGCCAGCTTCAGCAGATCCAGCTGCTGCTGCAGTTTCCCCGGTAAGGTTACCACATGGCTTATGGGATTCCGCTCTACCAAGGAATCCACTGATTGTCTGGCTCTCCCTGATGAGCAGCGAAGCCGCTTGAGGCTGTTTGACTGCAGTTCACTGTAGGCTCGCCTCATTTCAGGATTTTCGAGGATCTCAAACTCGCTCCTTATGATGGCCATGCGCAGGTGCAGGCACATCAGATCGGTTACCGGCAGACTGGACACATTGAGACTGCCATTGGCACTGCCCGTCCTAGATTGTTTTTTAGCGGGCTCTGCTGCGTTGTCATTGAGTTCCACAGCCTCGTCGTCGCTCTCGACATCGCTGAGGTCCAATTCTAGATAGTCCAAACGCTGCTGAATGTATTTGGCTTCGGTGAGCAGGGTGCGCATGTGCAATGCCAGTGGGCGAGGCAGTCGGTTCTTGCTCAGATCGCAGACTAGTTGGATACGAGCCTGCAGATGCTGTTGCACCCAGTCGCGATCATCGTCGTAGTCCTTGTCCCAAGGCATCCATACATGCGTGTAGAAGAACCGCAACCGATCGATGCATTCCGCGGTGGTATCCACATTCAGAGCTGTGTTCTCCTGCTGCACAGTGGGCCACAGCTCCACCAGTGACACTTCATTACTCTCGGGAAGGTGGACGTCGTTATCCTGCACGGCGGTCACCACAAATACCGCCTTCAGCTCGTCGAAGATCACCTGCTCCACGTAGCCACAAACAATGGTTGGATAGCGAAGCTTCAGATCCTCACAAATAACGCGCGGTATTTTCCAAAACGCATGCCATCCTATAATCCATATAGTATATAGTATACATCTAGTTGCTTTGTTTCATTTTTTCGCACGAGTGTGTGTGTGGGTGGCTTACCTGCAGGCTCAATTTTTAATTCTACGTAGGATTTCCACTCGGATCGAACCTGGGATGCGGGCATCACGGCTCCTTCCCACGAAAGTACCGCCTCCGCTTCTTTCAGGCGCTCCAAATACGATTTTTCAAAGGTAAACACTTCCATTTTCCCCTATTAAATGAACTTTGTGTTCGTTTATACAAATTTTTGAAATGCGTGTTCAGGCAAAGGCTTCGATAACGATTGTTTGGGCGGCGTTATCGCACAGTACAACCATGCGTTGAGTTTTTCTAGCCTTTTATTCTTTGGCTAAAATATGCTTAAATAGCTTATATTTTGCAACTACTTTTGTATGTTTTTGAATATATTTCATATCATTGATCATGATCTGGCTGACAAGCACAGATATTTGAAATATGTGTTCCCGATCTAGCTATTTCTGGCTAGGCTCAGTATCAGCAACTTTTCGCCATAATTTATCGCCAGCAGTGCTGCAAGTATCGATTACATTACTTATTCAGTGCGGTGTCGTTTTCATAAACACAACATTCGTATACAAATTAAACATCTTAATACAAATCCGATCACTATGGCCTCAAATAGCATGCCAGAGGAGAATTTCGAGGGCGGTGATGTAAGAAAATAGTAAAAGCAACAGCTCCAAGTCTTCTATTCTTAGCTAACCACTCATTTTAGTTCAACTATGATGACGATGCGGATGATGACCAATTTGTGGCTACCAACTCAGGACGAAAGCGTCTTTTCAGCAAGGAGCTGCGCTGCATGATGTTCGGATTTGGAGACGACAAAAATCCATACACGGAAACCGTAGATCTGCTGGAAGACCTGGTCATCGAGTATATCGCTGAGACCACTCACCGGGCAATGGAGATCGGTCGAACAGGCCGCGTTCAAGTCGAGGACATTATCTTCCTAGTGCGCAAAGATCCTCGAAAATACGCCAGGGTCAAGGATCTCCTGACCATGAACGAGGAGCTGAAAAAAGCGCGAAAGGCCTTTGATGAGATCAAGTATGTTGGTGAGTATTGCAAACGGTTGTCATCCATTAAGGCCTAGATATAATCTACCATTCAAACGAATATTTCCCAGGCACCGAGGGCAAGCTTAAATGACAGCGTCCAAAAAAAGGAACACCGAATCCAGGTACAAGCCAATCCTAGCAGTAAGCTCCAAAATACGAATTATTTTAAATGTATTTAATACTTTAAGCTAGCGCATAATAAACTAATCAAAATAGTCTTCAATGTCAATGTCCGGATTAAGAATGTCATCGCCGTAGGGCTCCAGATCGATGCCGTTCAAGATGAGGTTCTCGCAAGTCTCTGCGAGATCAGAGTTGCCGATTAGCATGGCTCCCCGTAGTCTGCCATTCTGAAGCACAAACTTGATGTATTCCTTGTTTCTCGTACAGCGCACCAGAATTTCGTAATCCCTGCCCAAATCCTGACCATTAAAGCGTCCCAACAGGACAACAGGATATCCGAAAAGTTTGGTTACGTGGCCAAAGAGCTCGAAGCAGAAATCCTGGTACACACTTTCACCTTCACTGGCGGCCGCCATACTCCTCCCCGCCATGGAGCCCATTTGACGAGCTTGAGTCCACAGACGCATCTGGAACCAGTGCATCGCGGCTGGCCAGTTGGCCGTGCATACATCTCCGGCCGCAAATACATCGACCAGATTGGTACGCATCATTTCATCCACGGATATGCCACCATCGGCGGAATAATTAAGTGGGGAATCACAGGAGTAGTGGGTATTAGGTAAAACTCCCGTGGCGGAAACAATAAAATCACAGGTCAACTGCTCAAAGCTCCCATCCTCATGCTCCAAGTTGACTATAACACCTGCGTGGTCGGCGAGATTCTGAACGCTATTCACGCGGGATTTGTAATAGATCTTCGGTAGGCGTTTCTCTCCCCTTTCACCTGCTCCACTCAAATCGAAGGTGCGATGCCAATCCGGACCCAATGCTGCTCCATGGTTGCCAGTCTGCTCCTTGGGCAGCACCTCACTGTATCGCATTCGCTTAATAGCTGTAACCGGTGAGGAATCCTGCTCATTAAATTCATTCATGGCTATGTGAAAGAACTCCGCCGCTCCCGGATCCACAAACGTGGCCGAGATGTGGGAATCCTTGACCACCCAATGGACATTTACATCCTTCAGCTCGTAGGCCAACTCACTGGCAATGCCGCCATTGCCCAAGATCATGATATCCTTGGCTGTCGCCAATTTTCGCTGCAGCTGCAGTACAGAGTCCGTGTCTCGAATGCCAATGACAAGGGGATCTACTACTTGGCCGCAGAAGAGTTTGGGTATACCACCAGTGCAGAGGCACAGATAGCGATACTTGACCTCCACACCCGCTTTTGTGCGGATGCAGTGCTCGCTGCTGTTGATTTGATCCAGTTGATCCACTAGGGTCTCGAAACTAGCTCCCATTTCGGAGACATCCTGCTCCCGAACGTCGAACTTGTGCAGATAGCGAGCCACCGGCACCAAATTGGTGACACTCTTCACGACGCTCGACTCCGTGAGCAGGAGAATGGAGGCGTTGGGTCGACAAATGGCCAGGGACTCGGCGCAGCTGACGCCAGCGATACCCCCACCAACCACCAGGAACTCGCACTCCCGCGACATCCTCAGATACACTCGCTATGATCAAAAACCAAGAAATAAAGACGAAGCAATGTGATTCACATTCCCCAACGAACAACTGAACAGCTGATTGCAAAATAACGCAGTGAAACCTGTTTTTAAAGAATGTCACGACAAAAGTAAAAAATAAAATCTAAAAGTTTAACAAATATATTTTTAGCTTGAAACATACATTTTAGGTAGCTTAGCTTCCGGCAGTTATTACGATATTTCTGCAATGCCATTTCAGCTCAGTGGCTGCAGCCATAGAGTATCTACTGTACGTTGTGTTTATTTGTTTGGTATTTTAAGTTCTACAATATAATGCAGCCCCATTAAATATACCACGCAATAGCCGAATGAACCCCTCCTTGGGAAGCCTCTGGATTATTTATAGACAACCTTAATATCAACAACACCTTCATCGGTGTATGGCCTATATTTGAGTCTATATCGAAAGAATTAGAAGGACGAGGAGGAACCATGTCCAAGGATCACTGGATGAGGGATCTGCCAAGTGAATTGCGCGAACTGTCCATCATAAATCTAGCTATTCCAGGTACGATGAGATCATCGCACTAACTGAATTAATTGAGGAGTCTGTAATCTAGTATAGGTTCCCACAATGCGATGACATATGGCATAAATAGCAAGTCTGAACTATCGCCAGATGCGGAAACTTCCATTAGGCGATGGCATCGCTTCTTCCCCTGCTTCGTCCGCCGTTGGAGCAAGACGCAATCCTCTGGGGCACTGGAGCAACTGGAGTTGGGAGTGCGGTACTTTGATCTAAGGATAGCCCAGAAGGATGAGAAGTTTTACTACTGTCATGGCCTCTTCGCCATGGAGATTTTCGAGCCCCTTTTAGAGATTCGCCAGTTCGTGGACTCCCATCCAGGAGAGGTGGTAATCCTAGATCTGCAGCACTTCTACGCCATGACAGTGGCTCATCACCAGCAGCTGCACAAGGATCTGATCCAGTTCTTCGCACATCGTCTGTTCTCCACGGTAGATGGTTCCCTCAAGGATTGTACTCTGAATAGGTGTTTGGAAATGCAGCGCAGCGTGGTGGTCATCTATAGGCGATGTCCCATTCCGCTGCCGCTGAGATTCTGGCCCAGTTATGCGTGGCCCACACCGTGGCCCAATGAAGCGAGTGTCAAGAAGCTGCAATCCTTTCTGGAGGACTCCCTACTCTCGCGACAGCCCCAACAGGGTTATGTCTCCCAGTGCCTAATCACGCCCACTGGCCGCTATATCGCCTTCCGGCTCTTTTTCACCCTAAAGAGCACAGCAAAACGGGTGGACAAGAAGCTGCAGCCTTGGATTCAGGAACAGATTCCTGGTCCCTTTGAGCCCAACGACGAGCCCAGGGTAAATGTGTTTCTGGCCGACTTCGTTAACCTTAAGGACGGACAGTTCTGCGATTGGGTAGTGAACCTAAACACAAAATTACTGGAGCCATTGGCTGGGGATAGGGATCTGGAGTCCACTTGAAGGCGCGGTAAGGGAGGGGCCCAAAGATGAAGATTTCCACTATTGTAGGAAAGACCGAGGGAAGGCAAGGTTGTGGTAGTTTTAATATTTTTATAAACGAATATTTGGATTTTTCTACAACGCACGATACAAAGTTGCTTAAAACCCGTGATAAGCATTCAAATATTATTAAAAATCAGTTATGTACATGATTTGAATATTAGGTTATGTAGGACCAGAAAAAAATGAAAAAGCTTAAAACTAGCTTAAGCAAGTGATTTAATTGATAAACTATTTTTAAATTGTTTTTTGATACCGCCGCATAAAATATTTTTTTTTAAAAGCTAGTTACAAAGCACAAAATGTTTTCCAAAAGCCAGTTTTAACTTGATGGTGCTATTAATATATTTTATTTTTAAAAACCAATATACAAAATATATATATAAAAACATAAAAACAAACACAAAGCACATTGCAGTATAAAATCTAGTCCAAGGTGGGATCTAATCTTTGTCAATCGATAAGAAAGCGCACAGCCTTCTGCGTTTTCGTAGGCGAGGTGACGCTTGCAGTGGCTTCCGCCCGAGCCAATGAAGTGTGCATCCCGTTGAGCACGGAGTCCAGTCGTGCCAGAGCCTCCTGCAGGCTGACGGCCAGGACACCGTTGTCCTGATGATTTTCCCGCTCCAGTAGGGCAGCCTCGCAGTTGTGGCGTAATCGCTGGGCGGATCGCTGCATGATTTGCAGCTCATGTTGGACGAGCGTGGTAAAGCTATTCTGGCTGCCAGGTGTCTCCTCCGGATCGTAGGTCAGCAGGCGTTTGGTCAAGTGCACCAGTTGGCTTCCAGGTGAGGGAGTGGATGTCTGCCGCGGTGTATTGCTGTTGCTGCTTGATGCGTTGAGTAGTCTTTTCAGTGGTTTATTCAACAGAACATCCTTCATGGCACTCAAATTAAGGGCGATGCGGCTCGAGTTGTGTGTGTCACTGAGTGTCTCATTGAGATCCGCGTCCAGTGGCTCCCAGTCAACCTCAACACTCTGGAAAATGGTCGCGGCATTTAGCTTTTCCTGCTGTTCAGCATTATCCCTGACCAAATCCAACCACACTCCCAGTCTGGCAGTGGGCCACTCGGCCTTTAATCCTCGCTGCTTATCTAGGATCAAGATTACAGTGCGCAGCAGACCAAACTCATCGGGCGTCTGAGTTTGTCGGAACTCCAATGGCAAGCCCAACTGGCGACAGCGCTGGGTGGCCTCTTTGACCATCAACTGAGTCTTGTGAAGACTCTCCTCCGAGGGATTCAGCATGATACGCTGAATATCCTCCAGTATAGTCGACTTCTGTGCTGGAGTTGATACAGCATCTTCCTGCCTTAAGGGAGTGTGTTCCTGTTGTTGGGCCAAGGCCAAGGCTTGACGTTCCGTCTCCAGCATCTCGCTGTTGCATTTGTACTTGAACTGCTCTAGTTCGAGGCACTGCAGGCGCTCCTCAAAGTCCCGGGCATGCTGCGCCCGCTCCTGCTCGATCTTAGTGAGAGCGGCTCGTTTTTCCGCCTCCAGCTCGGTGCGTAGTTGCTGCTCCTGCTTTTGCAAGATCTCCTGATGGGCCAACTGGAAATCTACCGGGCTATCGGTCTTGCCTCTTTGCGAGCAGAAGGGATTGGAAATGCGGAAGTAGTGTGAACCACCTATAACGAGGCGGTCCCCATGGAACAACTGGCGACGATTGTCCAAGAGTTCTCCGTTCACATAGGTCTCGAAGTCCTCGCTGCCGGGAATAACATACAACTTGCCACCACGTTCATGCTCGATGCTGCAGTGCTGCAAGGCCACCAGTGGACCATCCAGTACAATATCAGGCTGCGAAGTAGAACTTCCTCCTGGCAGGCGACCTCGTCCTATCCGCACCACTCCTTGGGGCAACAGATAGAACAGGGTACCACTCAGTATGGGATCCGCTGTTAAATTGACCAGACAGGCTTGCTTCTGCTCGGCGGTCAGTTCCAGGGCCAATCCCCGGCGTTTTAGTACACGAAGTTCCGACTTGCGCTGGTCCTCCGCCTCCTTGAGCTTCTCCATCCAGGATTTTTGCGCTCGACTCAGCTCTCTTTCCCGTTCAGCCAACTGCTGACGCAGTGCCTCCACCTCAGTATCATCCACGGAAGTTTCAATAATGATCTTACGTGGCACAGGATTATTACTATTGCCGGACAAGCGCCGCTGGCGTTCGTACTCATTCCTCAGCGACTTCAGGCGATCCACTTCGGCGCGCAGATCCCGTATGATTTTGTCGTGGGGAGATTCGTTCACCTTCACCCGGTTGACGATGGAACGAGCCTTGCAGGCGTATCGCAAAGTGGCTAGGGTCTCATCCGCATGGATACTGGCCGGTGATATGGTGGCCAACATGACCGTCTTCGAGTTCCCGCCGAGATTTTCCTGGAAAGAAGAAACACCAACAGTTAAATTGAAAGCTCTGTGATGCATCATATGATTGGGGGAGTAAATGTATTGTTTTAATGTTAATCTCTGGGGTAAATCGAACTATTTATTGACAGGATCGATGTGGCAAATGTGAGTTGCTTGACTTTCCGCTTCTCGCTTTCATAACAATATTTTTTCACACCTTTATATTTATAATTCAGGTAAATCACAACAAGGGCATACATAAATCAGTAAAACAAATGTACCCCTATGTATGATATGATATGATGTAAAACCAAGTATCTTATAGTCGGGGAAAAGTCTTTTAAGGAGTAACATAACATAAACCTATTTATATAATCTTAATGGTTCCTGTATGGAGTTGTTATTGGAAATGGCCCATTTAATTTTAATGTGATAAGAGTGATTTAATGCGACATATGGGCTGAAGAAAATAAAGCAAATATGGTTCTCAATAAACTTATTTTCCATCCAATTAAATAGCTGGATTGACTCCCAAATTGATAACGGAATTTCCTCTTTCACCCTAAGCAGATTCAGTAGAAAGGAATATACCCTTCTATGCGAGAGGTACGATGATTAACGATCGGTAAACATTGAGCTCATGGCGACCATAATGCTCTCAAAGCACTCAGGACAGATGCGTGAAAATCTCAAGGAATGGAAACTTGACAATCTAAACCTTCGAGTGTGTGTTTCGATTGTGGACTCAGTGCGATAAGGACGGGCAAAATGATGATGATAAGGCAACGCCCAACTGTTTGCGTAAAGCTACCGTGACAAAGGCACCTACTGATGGCCGTTATCATCTGCCTTATCAGAAACTGCTGTGCGAGTATGGTATAGTTGTTGTGCACACAAAATGCATTCACATGCAAGTACACGGAAGGAATAGGTTTAAAAATAAAGGTTACTAATTCAAAATGTTGGTGCATTTTTGTTTGCTGTGATATAAGTTGAGCTGATTGCAAATGCATTGGGCATCCGCAGCATTTATATCTAATAGGTTTTTTTGAAGTGTACACTGTGCATATCCATTAAAATAAAGCTTCGTATTAGCTATTTAGGACATTCTTGGCAGTGTGCGTAAGTGACACTTGTTTGATTAAGCAGGTCAGCACCGTGGGCCAAACAAGAGCGGGAATCGAAAAGAGAATGGTTGAGTACACAAACTGCGCAGCAGCAGCGGCGTAGGCGTGCACAGTGGTCGGAGGAGCAAAAACACGCCACGAAAAATAGCTACCACGGGAATAGGTGACCTTAGGGGCCCGTCAGTGTCGTCTGGTCAGAATCTGGGTCCATAAACCGCAAATGAATTCAATTAATGGCGACGCTCTCTGTTAGTCATTCACGTACCAAAGCGTACCATATAAAAAATACGTTTTCCTAAATATAGCTCTCTTCGTCCTCCCACCTTTAGAAATCAGTCACGATCATCCCAAAAGTGAGCAAAACTCCCGTGCACCAAACTTAAACCGCAGGAGGGCGCTAATAAAGGCGGTATGCTTTTTAAGCCAAGACAACAAAACCTTGAGCGGAACCGGCTAAAATGACGTAGACCACCAATTAACACTAGATTTAAGCAAATTTTTCAAATGTTCGCAAGCTCCAACCGCAGGCAACTGAAGAAGTGCAGCCATTGTTGGGTTTCCAGAATGCCACACGCTTGAAATAATTTCCATACCGACTATGGAAAGTTTATGAAAACATTCCCGATGGTCTCTTAAAAAGTGCTCAATCCGCTTGGCAACTAAATTTGGTTTTATAAATAAGGTTAAGTCAAGGCATGGTCGGCCTGCAGTCTAGACCGTGATTAGCAAACTTTATAAAGACAAAATGTCCATCCAATCCTCCAGATGATCAGCCGTCGAACATCCGTCAGATCACTCTCATGATTACTTTTTCGTCATCTTTGCGGTATTAGCAATTCGCCGCTAATAAGAAAAACTTCCAAGAGTATTCCTCATGCCCCGCCTAATTAACATTTATTAAATATTTTCAAACTAACACAGGGTGAATCACTTGGAAAATGGTTACTTCCACTGCCGAAGTGATTTCGAGAGTTGCTACCCAATGTGCCCCAAGTAAGTGGTGTAACCACTGTGGCCACTCGAAAGGGGAGGGGTCGGGTGGAAGGTGAAGCACTGACAAAAGCACGAGACGCGAAAACACAACAAAACACAATACCACACATACGTGTTTATGTACAGGCACACATATTTCTGAACCATTGCGGGCAGCACAATATGAACACTTAATCGAAATACTTGCCGACATTGCAAACCATATTTCAACAAAATTTAAAGAAATCTATTCAAATCTCACATTATTCCACAACAAAAGTCGGTTGGGCTAATTGAGGTTTTTTCAGCCTTTCAGCCCAGACCATTCACTCATATATGTAAACATGCCCTGAAGTGTTTCCCGCGACTGTCCAAACACATTCAGCCGTGGGCACATGAGAAGTAAATATAGCGGAGACCCGAAGTGGGCAGCAAAACACGAGCCGAAGCATCGCCAGCGCACGAGAGCTACAAAAATGCAGTAATTCTAGTGTTCGGCTTTCAGTTTCACGAGAGACTTCAACCAGAATACATCGAATTTCGGCGAGAGATTTGCGAATCAAGAAGAAAGAAAGAAACCTCTGCGCCGAGTTACCTCCACGCAAAAGTGCATAAAAAGCGTTATTAAAACCGAAACAAAGTGATTTTAAAAGCCAGGGTTCATTGGACGCCCAACAATCCGAGAGACAAAGTGAAACGACCTCGTCCAACGCGGCAAAAAGAGAGAAAGAAAAACACACCCACATCACCAACATCACCAAGCTTATTGGCACTGCAGTTCGCAAAAATAGTACCAAAAATACTGCACAGAAATGGATGTTTGGGGATTCTGCTTCAGCGATACCACGATGGCATATGGCGGGTCCATGCGCAGCGGGTACTACCGTGACTACGAGGAGTTCCCCTATGGAACCCTGGAGTCCACCACCTCCTCACACGCCGTCAAGGACTGCTACAGTCGAGTGCAAGGTAATTTTTGGCGACAAACACAGCGCGCAAAATGCACTGTCAAAAAAAGGGGGGGAGATAAACAAGGCGCGTTTACAACTGTATTCGCGTATTGCGTGTGTTGTTTGTTGTTTTTGTAACCATCTATAAATAGCCAGCCTGATTTCTTGCCCCATGTGTGTATGTGTGTGTGTGTGTGCGGAACACGCCTTAATTTTTGCGCACAAACACAGGGTGACTAAAGTTGCGCGACGCAACTCGCCTTATCAAGTATGTAGGTTCCAGTCACACCCCCCACTACTTTGTTTATATTTACGGCTTAAATCCACGTGCTATGTGATATTCGCGCTTAATTGCACACACAACAGCTAAGAGCCCACAAGGTTTCTTACGAATTTCCGGCATTCCAAAGCTAAAGCGCAATTCAGATGGGCACACAAAAAGAGTATATCGTCACTCGTGGAAAATCATAAAAGGCAGTAATGAGATATGTACATATGTATGTACATTGTGTGGCTATTTTAGAGGTGGTTAAACCCGCTCTTATCGAGGTCACTCAAGTCCATTAGGAGGCAGTCTGCAATCGAATATTTTACGATTATTAAGTACACAGACAACAGGTACTAAGAACTAGGACTTGGCTGTACCTCCAGAATCGACTCACTAAAGTTGAGCAGGTGGTCGAACAATGGTTTCTTTTTAGGGAGGAACACGTAAAGCAGAGCTTCATTGTGTTCGTGAGCCAAAACTGAAGCGCAATAAAAAACTGAGGTGTGCGAAAGGTAAATCTTCGTCGCTGTTTTCATATGTATAGTATATACATACATACATACGTATGTATAAATAATTAGGCGTAATGCATTATCGGGCTGCAGAGAAAGAAAAAAATCAAAATTAAAGATTATGCAAGGCGAAACTAAGCTAACTTTAGACTTTAGATACACCAGTACACACGTGTATATACACAACTTAACTTACATATATTGGAATTGTAACATGAATTGAATGCATATATCCAACTCGTACACCACTTTTTTTCAGTGTGGAACACATTTAGAGATTATGCAAGGTCGCTTATCAGTGACTATGAATAGACTTTACACATGGATCGGCTGGGCTTTAATCAATAATAACCGTTTAGCCTTTAACATGGTCAATTGAGCAATCAAAGCAATGGTTTAATTAACTGAGACTGGTCACAAAAGCACCCAGAGTGTAAGTACAGTTGTGCTCAACGAAGTAGTAGTGTTACAGTAGGTGAAAGACAACGATGTGGCTATTAGAGCGAAAGATTAGATAGGTTAGAGTTTTTAAAATAGGCCTATAAATCCAGTTCATGATATTATTAAATATATAGCTGCTTGCGTCACAGGGGGACACACATTCGAGTAACGGGAAAAATCGGGGAGGGAAGGGGATCCATCGTTGGCGACGTGACGTCGCGAACGTAGACGCAGCGACGTCACGTAGTCACAACAGCTGTTCGATGGCCAAGAAGAGCACGTAGGCCGAAAAGCGGAGAGGAAGCGAATGAGGGAAAAACAGACGAGGGCGAACATTCAGTGCCGACCTTCACTAACCGGTGACCTATCCCATTCTCCCCATTGCAGAAAAGTGCAAGCAGATAAAGTCGGAGAAGCAGATGCGCAAGGACTGCCCGTTCTGCAAGGAGCACAAGAAGCGACCGCTCATCAACTACATGCGCAAACGGGAGCAGCGGAAGCACCATGACAGCATCTGCGAGGACGAGGAGGACATGCACGAGCACGAGCATGAGCTGGAGCACACCCACAATCACAGCCAGTCCGCCGTCCTTGCTGCCCCGCAAAGCTGCAAGGTGTGAGTGGGAGCGGGACGACTCTACTGCGGACGAAGCCCGCAGCATTCGCGAATGCCATATATGTATACAAATGTTTAACCAGAAGAAAGGAAACCTGAAAGAGTAAGAACAGAAACGAAATCAAGGAGACCAGAGGAGAAAAGAGAAAAAGCTGTTAAAGACGAAGATTGCGCGTAAAAGCGAGACAGCGACCTGCAGCTACAATAATCCAAGGCAACTGTACCCCTATTTTTGAAATGGTTGCCCCAGCATTTCCGCGCCGCGAATACACTACCATTTACAAAAGCCAGAACCACTTGATACCAATTTACAACTCCCTTTATTCATTATCTACCACTTCGTTTTTACACCAACCAGTTATGTACAACTACAAACAGCAATTCGTTTACTGACAAACAATAGTAACGAAAACCTGCCCCGCTTGACCAACGCATTTTTTGACCTTAAGCAAACCAGAACATGGTGAAAAAAAAGATAAAAAAAAATATTATATATGTACACGAAACACAACAAGGGAAGCAAAAACTGAATTTTCTATTTTGCGTACGAGACTGAGTAAATTGCAGTAGAAAATTTTTAAGCTAAATTTTGTTTTTCCGTTGCCTAAGTTTGGAACCAATTGGATCAGTTACAGGTATACCGTATAAGCAAGAAATATTGAAAACTATAACAAGCAAAATGCTTCGTTGCAGCCCATTAAGGTTTACAACTATTATTTTTTCGATATATGCGTAGTACATACTTTGGACCCCGATTTTTATTGTATCCTTGTCTATATTAGACATTCCCCTATATTTATTGTAATACCAACTGGGCGTTGCACAGTCCGAGCAAGTGTCAAAATGAAATCAAATCGAAATATGTATGTAATGCAGTATATGTAAAAGTTGAAAGTGTTTCAAAAGTTTATGCCTAGTTAAATTTTGTTAACTCAACTTGTAGTTACAGAACAGACAATGTTATTAAGTTTTTGGTGTTCAGGCTCAGCTGTGCATAAAGAAGGACGGAAATATTATAACGATTTAACAATTGCATTAGTCATTTAAGTAATTGATCAAAATGTAATGATTTGTGTAAAATTTGCTTGCAGGTACCAAGAAAATTTTCAATTTATACAATGTTATATATCATATATATTATATATTATTGGTTAATTTAAATTATATGTAAATCAATAAAACGACAAATGATGGAAAAGTTTAAGTTGAAATGTGTGTCTTATCCAAAATAATGGGTTACTTGAGGAATTTACGTTTCAGAAAAAAGCCGAGAGATAACATTCATAGACGCTACGATTTCTAAACTCAAGTAAAGATGTGATCACAAAAACCGAACTAGAGATGGACACCTGTTTCAATTACGTTAAGGTGGGTCAGTACGGACGACCGACCTCAACTGGATCAAATTTTCCAAATAAAAGCTCTAATTTCTTATGCAAATCTTTACGGAAATCTTTCCGTCTCGCACCAGTTTACTAATTGAAGTTAAGATGGCTCTTGGGGCCTGATGCTGATCTCAATGTTCCGAAGCTTGGAAAGGTTGAACATGATGAGTAAGTACTTGATGGCTAAGGTCAGGTTTCAAGAACTACCCTGGACGTAGTTAGGTCTGTTCCAGAGAAAGAAAGCACCTCGAACCCCAATAAGTCGACCTGGAACTTGACACTGAGAAACACTTCTCAGCACTTTCCTCTTCCACCTTTCAACGTTTGGCAATCGCAGAAGGTCCACGGATACCCACGGATACCAAATGAAGCCCCACTCAAGCAACCCGAATTGAATTAGAGCAATGAACGTGTGACACGCGTAGATGAGATCATCCGTGCCTTAATCATGAAAGTCAAGTCAAAATTTCATCTGATCAAGTTGAGAATTGCCCCGCACGCCATCCATTTGCATTTTCAATGGGTGTGCAGGGGTATGTGCAATGGGGAGACGGGGAAAGCGCTGTTTGCGAAAAACAACTCGCGGAGGAAGCCATATATTAAGTTGTTTGTGATGCGAATTCGACTCATTTTATATTCAATGCTAACGACTTGGTTCTCGGGGAGTGGAACTCGCCGCGGGTGAGGGAGCGCAATATACTATTAAACGGTGGCTTAAATTACAATTGTTGTTATGCGGGATACTGGAACGGAGACCACACGTTCTAAAGATTAAGTAATGCTAACGTGGTCCGAGATAAGCAGGTGTTGAAACTGCCACCAAACCTTCGATGTCCCATATTACTTGTATAATTTAACAGAGCAAATGCAAATTGTTGAATGGCATTGTTGACCTGCCCCCGTGAAAAGCCCAGAGTTCAGCTCAATTAGTAAAAATCTTTCGACTTGGTTGTTATTAATATGGCTACTGCTTTTTATGTCACATTGTTTCGGTCCGGATAATTAGCATTAATTTGTGAACTGGAAACGTGGCTTATATGAAAATTCATATATTCATAGCGACGACAGACAACTCGACTTTTGCTAATTACGAAAATAATAAAGTGACGTATCCTCAGTGGCACGCTTTTTGTATTAGACACGATCGATTTTGTATTAGACACCACGGATCATTTTTAAAATCGTGTGAACGTAAGTCATTTGCATTCAATTTGATGTTTCTGGATTTTATTCCGAAAGCCACATCCACTTGCTATCAAAACAGTGTTCGTGGCTTTCCAAAGCGAACTCGGAAAATTGTGATTATGAATTCAGTGCGGTTTCTAGGGCTTTGCACACGAATAAGTTTGTTTGGAATTTACTTAGATAGCTGGGGACTCCATATTTCCAGTTCCAAAGTTTCTCCAGGCATGTGAAGGCCGCAACGAGTTCAAATCGCATAGAAAAGAGAAATAATATAATAAAAAGGATACAAAATCACTGCTTTCTTAGGGAAAACAATAGATCCCCCACACTTCAAAAATGCTGAACCGTTTGTTAAAAAAACTGAAAAGTTCCAGAGGAGTCAAGTCGCAAGGTGAATTTTAAAGTTAGCTTAGGGATCAATAATGTGTACCTATATTCTTTAATAAAAGCTTTCCGTAAAACAAAACAATTTCCATATAAGTGGATTGTTGTTAGCCGACTTAATAACAGTATTAATAAGCGGTAGTTCAATAATTATATGTAATTTATTCGAACTCCTTTCCTTTTTTTTGTTCTGAATAATGAAATGTCTAGATAATTACCTGGGTTAGAGCTTAAATATGACTTTATAATGGGGAGTCTGATAATGGTTATAAACAAATATATATAAATAAATAAATAGCATATATTTCAAAGCATGGTTAAGTCAAGATTTCAGTTGTTGCAGATATCTATTAATTCTTGTCTTTTGGTGCCAATGTAATTAACTCTGCTATCAATTACCTTTATTGGCTTGAATAGACTTATTTGCCATCCAAACTATCTCTATAAATTATTCATATTCTGTTCAAATTGTTATTGCAGCTGTTAAGGATGGAAAAAAGCTGAGCAAGAGCAAGTGCAAATGCGAGCCTTCGGCCTGTAAATGTGGAAAACGGCGACAACGACAGCAACAATTGAAATTGCTGGTGTCGCAACTAAGGGGACGCGATAACGTATCAAGTGTAATATTGTTTTAGTGCCGGAGCATACCCCAAGAAACACTAATAAAGTTTTATCTACAAAGTATTTTTAAATCTGTGGGGTGGCAGAGGAAGATGTAGATGGAAAAGTACTTGACTGATGATAGAAACGATGGAAAGCCAAAAATATCGAAGGCACCTAAACAAGGTCGCTTTAATTGTCGAGATGCTGGTATATTTCCTGGTATAGAAAATCAGGTAAAACCCTTGACGGGGTACAAACTAGTGACGATCGCACACTCAACATACAAACCCAAATCTAAAGCATCCAAATCATTCAATACTTTCAAAGTTTGATGGGGTAACCACAGCGTGCTTAAATTGTTTCTTGTAGGGTGGTCTCCTGCCCACACTCTCTGGTGCGTTTCGTCACCACGTGGCTCCGCTAGGGATCTGGGTACAACAAACTTGGGTACGACGCCATTCCATCAAATATTTGTCACCATTTATGGCAAAGGCCGCGTACAAAAATAAATCATGTGAGCAATTTTATGGGGCGTACTACCGTAAGTAAAAGCGAAGTGGCTGGACACTAAACACCACTCAGTGGAACGGGTTTCGGGAAAAAAGACAAGTGTTCGGACTTTGTAGTACCTTTAATCAAGAGCCCCTCACTTAAGCGCCGTGTAATTACTCATTGAGTGCAGTGGTTTGATTATAAATTACGTCGTAAATGTCAGGTGCACCTTTTTTAGAAGCAGATACTTGTATTATATAAAACCCTTACTATTGGATTAACTAGCCTTGTAATATTCCAACAATCAAGATATTACTCGCTTGTGATGTTCGTTTGAGAGCAGTTGATAACTCAAATGCACACAAAAGTATGTAACATTGATACACTATGGAAAACACAGTCGTTACTCAATTCAAACAATCGTGAAACAAATACATAGCTTTTAATATGATAAGTGATAAGCTCTCGCCATTTTAACTTACACGGAACAATCAAGTCCCATGACAAATTTATAACAATTTTCCTGTTAAGGCAAGGCAAACATTGCCTATGCCACCATTTGCAGAGATCTTTATAAAAAACAAATTATTATGAAGAAACTGCTATCTTTTTTATTTGCGTTCTTAAAATAAATTTCTAGAAAAGGTACACGTGCCTGTTTATCAGGTCATAAATTTTATAAGCATATAAAAAGCAACAACAGTAGATTAAATAGATATGATAAGAGACCAAGACTTAAATCACTCAATTGATTGAGGTGCGGGAGGTCTTTGATTTGGTATAATAAAATTAATAAAAGGCTTTTCTAACGAAAATGATAAATGATAGGGAAATAATAAAAAAGCAACTGTGTCTGCCACTAATCTTAACAAAACAAAACAAACGAATGATAACAAACTTCGAGTTCAGAACTAGAGATCCCATTTTTTGTCCTACAAAGTCCAGATAAACTGAATCTAATCTCTGGCTGAAGTTGTCTCCTTTTCCCTGTTTTTCGCACAATTTAACGCTTTTTTTTTAGTTAAAGTAATTAGCGCCTGGGTTAATTGATAGAGCAAACACACATCTGTCTAGCAGACAAAAACTGCTCCACAAAATGCAGAAATCATTAAAACTGAATTGGCGTGTCAGGAGTCGACAAATCGACAAGCAATGGGCTCGGCTCATCACGAAATCTGTGGAATCCCGAATATCAAGCCCAGCAGTTCCATTTAGGCGGTGGGTTATGTAACGTTTGTCCACAGGAACATTTTGTCGCTACTTTCCGCAGGGGTCAACGTGTCATTTGCATTCCCAGTGCAGTTCTACGAACTGATTGCTTTCCGGGTAATTACTGATTGTGAGGGGACCTCATTCCGTGGGCCACTGCCTAGTCAAAGCGAAAGTGTTGATAACCAATCCGTTGGTGGTGGCAGAAGTGCGGAAAGCATTGCGAATAAATGCACTTATGTATATTGAAGGCATATTCTGAATTATTACTGAGCTGAACTTATGCGAAGGCTAACGTTTTGCCTTTTGTATTGATATTTTCCAACCACGGCGGAGATCAATTAAAATTTTCGAAAGTAAGGAGGATAAGAACGAGTAATCACTAACCCAAAGTAGAGCAAGCTACTGACCCAGTTGATAAGGAGTAGTTATTAATTGTGTAACACTTACCCTCAACAGCCAGGTGAGCACGCTCTCCCGATAGGGAACAAAGGTGCTGGGTGCTCCAGAGCCCAGGGGTCCATTGCTGCTGGCCTTGCGGGAATCGGCCAGAGCGGCAATAACTTTCCCCAGCGTCAGCAGGCTCTTGTTGATGCTGACGCCCTCGCGGATCCTCTCGCCATTCGATCCGGAGACGCTTATGCGTTCGCTGCCCGCCAGGTCCACCAGACTAATCTTGCTGCGTCGTGTCTGCCGGAGGGAGGACACCGTGCTCGAATCCGTATCTGAGGACAGGCCATCGTCACTGCTCAGATCGGTGAGGTTCAGAACAATGTTGAAGATGGAGTGTGAGCGCGAGCTCTTGTCGTTCATGGCCGTGGAGGCAGTGGCCCTCTGCGAGTTGCCCACGGCAAGCCAGTTGCGGAGCGCCGAGTACGAGTCCACCGAGTGGGCACTTAAATCCACTACGTAGGGCCCGAAGATGGGATGCTCTCTCACCTTTAGAGCCGGCCGCTGCTGCTGTTGCTGCTGGAGGGGCGTGGATTCTCCGGAGGCAGCTGCCGCATGTTGGACACTCAGCAGATCGTGTATCTTCTCGTTGTAGATCTCAAAGTAGCTGACCTCCACCTCCACCTGCAGCTGCTGCTGACTTTTCACAGCCTCTATCCGGCGGAACAGCTCGTGGCAGAAGCGTGGAATGATGCCCGCCTCATCGTGCGGTGGTCCACCATCCAGAGCGGCATCATCTAATGCTTCAATGCCCATCATGCTGTAAGATTTGCCCGAGCCCGTCTGTCCGTAGGCAAACAAGCAGGCGTTGTAGCCCTCGAAGGCAGTGTCGATCAAAGGACGAGCTGTGCCTTCAAAGACTTTCGTTTGGCAAGCGAAGTTCCTTCTCTCGGGATCGCAAGAGTAGTAGACCTGGTCGTAGCTAAAGAAGTGTGTCACCCCGGCTGAGGCATCAGCACTGCTGCCCGCTTGGACAGTCAGCTCGTTGCTGTTTCCGTGCACCTGGACCACATTGGTTACCTGACCACGTGTGCATTCCAGAGCATTCAGTGGCCGCACTCGCACTGCGACAATCATGTTGCTCTCCTCGGACACGCTGAGGCAGGACTCCAGCAGGGAATCCCGCTCCTTTGGCCTGTTGCAGCTGGATTTCCCGGTGCCGGGAGTCTTCGATCTCCCAGGAGTACTGTTTGGATTCCTGTATAGCGACGAGGGTGTGTAGCAGGCATTTAGCGCCGTGGACTTGGGTTTCGTGTGTGGGGTGCTCCCGCTGAAGGCAGTGTTCAGCAGCTGTTCGGGACGATCCCGGTGATCGCGGTGATCCCGATCCTCCGTCCGCGTCATCAGCACCTTCTTGCGCATCTCGGACGCCGGCGTGGATTTGTGGACTCCTCGCGTCTGGAACTGCTGGATGCGCTGGCGCACCGGTGTGCTCTTGTTGCTCATATTTATTTTGTTACTTCGGGCTTTCTGCTCTTTTTCAAATAACTGCAAGGAGTTTCGAATTATTGCGCGGCGTCGTTTATTATTTTTTTTCTGGTGACGGGCGTTGATCGATAGCAAAGCAGAGTTGATTTCAGTGACCGGCCTGAGGTCTGGCAACGCCACTACGCGCCAGGGATGAATACTTGCATATTTAACTATGTTAACCAATAATATGTTAACCAATGCAATAATCATAAATTCTCTAATATGTAATTTAATAATCATACTATAATACTGTAAAGACATTTTCAAATGCGTTATTATTTCCTAATTTTTATAGCGCGTATTTAACTGCTAATGTGAATCACTGAGAACAGTAATGGTAACAAACGGCGCACTCGTAGTGAAAACCTCTCATCTCTGGCCGATAACCGATTGCGCTGCTTCGTTATCGGGCGCAGCTGTTGACGAGCAACGTAGACAAAAGTAAATATTATTGAAAATCCACATCAAATAAAGGTGAGCGCCTTGCCTAATTGAGTTGAATGCCACGGCTTTACCATCCTTACCCCTGTCTTTGCAGCGCATACAAACACTTGCAAACTTAAACAAGGGAACATCAATCGCTAGTCAGCTGCATTAGTCGAACTCGAAAAGTTCAGAAGAAACTAGTTCCGAGCGTGTTGTGACTTTCGCATTCGCCGCATTTGTGGCTTATATTTCCTTGTTCCCCCGATCCAAGTACCATATAAATAAGCGCGGCTCAAAAGCAGGTTTTGCATTCATTGTAAAACAGTGCCAAAGCGCGCAGCTGATCAGCCGCAGGTATAAATCCGCATCTACATCCACACCCAGATCCAGATTCAGATCCAGATCAGATATAGTATAAATCGACTTGAAATGTCGCAGCAACCTGTTGCCTTCCTAACCCGTCGCGAAACTTTCAGCGCCTGTCATCGTCTCCATAGGTAATTAGACTGAATCAAATTGAGTCATTCAATTACTTAATTCAATCACGGTTTGCAAACCAATTCAATTCGATTTAAATTGATTGCTTCACTTATTTCCTCCCTAGTCCCCAATTGAGCGATGCCGAGAATCTGGAAGTCTTCGGCAAGTGCAATAATTTCCACGGCCACGGACACAACTATACAGGTGAAAAATAACCCCTTAAACACACTTAATCGCCTGATTACCTGCAAAGTGCCACACCTATCATATAACCCAGGTTCAATCAGGTATAACCCCCACAAAACTGGTAATCTGAGACCGAAAAAGTGCCTAACCATAGCAAAACCTTGGCCGACAAGCTCGCTTATCAAAACCATATTCAAGTTCAACGCTCAAAGGCAATCAATATGTATTGGCGACCGAGAAGTGATAATGAGTAATGCTCTGAACGAGCATAATGTGGCGCAAGTGCTCAACTGATTAGTTTTTGATTACTTTAAGATTGTGATTAGCTAGCCCTAAGAACTCAAGCTTGACTTGACTGCGATTATCCGAAAAAGTTTGTACCTTATAATCCTTTGTAATCTTTTCAGTTGAGATAACCGTACGTGGTCCCATTGATCGGCGAACCGGAATGGTGGTTAACATCTCGGAGCTGAAAGAGGCTATAGAAACTGTGATTATGAAGCGTCTGGACCACAAGAATCTCGACAAGGATGTGGAATACTTTGCCAATACAGTAAACAACCAGAATGCACAACGCAGCTTGCCCTACTAATAAACCTCTCCTTTGTTGCCCTAGCCCAGTACCACAGAGAACTTGGCCGTTTACATCTGGGACAACATCCGTCTGCAGCTGAAGAAGCCGGAGTTGCTGTACGAGGTGAAGATCCATGAGACCCCAAAGAACATTATCAGCTACCGCGGCCCGTATCTGCTGAACGGAATCTACAATCCCATCAACAAACGCATCACCCACGATTCCTGTACCAATATATCGTCGGATTCGGATTGAACAGCATTTACATGCGCATATTGTGACATCGCCTAACGAATTTGATTGGACCAATGCTCAGCGAACACTCACCCAACCTCTTAAGCACACGCGTAGAAAAGGACACTTACCATGTAAGGAAATGAAAAGATATACGAATTACACAGTATGTAGGAGTAAAATATGTTTATGCAACATAACATTGAATAAAACAACGGCAAATGAAATACTATTCTTTATTGCGATTAACAAGAGTGCTTGCTTTTCTAACGCAGTACATTTGACGACATTGGTTTAGCCTAAGTAAATCATACTTCCTAAGCTAACGCTCTATATGGCAGCTATACATAATTTGGTTTCTGCGCTGAGCAGGCGAGCTTCATATTTTAAAAATAATTTAGTTATTCCTCCTTCTGCAACTCTAACTTATATCACGCTGTGTATGTTTCTGTTTTGGAGCAGGCTATCCAACCGAACTGTTGCCTTAGTTCTTTCCGTGCTTGTAGTCATAGTCCTGCATGTACAAGCTGCAGTAGACGAGCCAATCTTTCGAATCTGTGGGATCAGCAAGGTAGCGGGTTGGATCATTTGAATGGCATAATACTTTGAGCAACGATCTACTTTGATTAGTGTTTTAGTTGTGGTTTCTGGTAGGAGCTGGTAGATTTCCAATCCAGGATTAGTGTAGGTGTTAGTTTGTTAGTTTGCGTAAACTAGATAGCCACAAAACAATTAACAAAATCAGGTACTGAAAACCTAATAAAATGGTTTGTCTTTTTGGGAAAGCGTAGGAACCATTTGTTCTGGAAGCAATGGGGCGAATTAGTTCATAACATATCACAGTCCGATGGTAACTCATACTCATACTCATAGGGTTAGAAGACTTTGATTAAACTCATTTAAGGGGTAGACGGAACAATAACCATGTTTTAGATATGTCTTTCTAGTTCCACGGAGCAATCGCCCATTTATGGACTAAGCAGGCCAATACTATTATTGGTTTAGGCCAAAGTATTCAGGTGCACCGAACCTTAAGGCGTTAACAGACTTATCTCTTTGGATACAACCGCGAATCCGATTCGTTTGCTTAATAAATATATCTATGGCTAATAAACGGTTTCAACTATATAAAAAGTGTGCGCTACAATTACGTTGCCGTAATTTTACAATAATTGTTTATGTTTTTAAAGCATGTACGATATTATCGCTTGGTCTTTGGTCATTTCTCTGCCACCTCTGCACTCCAGAATCGTCCTTAGATGGTGTTTCGCAGAGCCTTACCTGGATTCCGTATCGAAATGAAGGGTATCCCGAACTCAAACTCGTTCTTCGGCCAGTACTTCAGCAGCGGCTGTCGCTGGGGCAGCTCCGATTCCACGTAGAAATAGGCGAACAGCACCAGCACCGTGTAGGCAGCTATGAAAATGAATATGTGCCAGAAGCCGTGCAGGTATGGAAAATTGATCGATGACCAGGCCTCGCAGAAGATCCGGTCATTAATCCAGCAGAATACCGCAAGAGCCCAGACTGTCGTCGATCGGATGCCCAGGCGGTAAACCCTCTGGTCACTTACTCTATATAAACAAAGAATATATATGGGCATTAATAAACCATAAGAATTAGAGATAATTCAAAAAGAAACGCCAATACTTTTGTGTGAATGTAGCCAAGCGTTGTGAATGCAATTATCAAACGAGACTTCTGAGCCGTCTATGGAAATGCTGCAGCCAGAGGTGATCATGACTCGAACGCCTAAGGAGTTTCAAGCCCTTTTCATCCTCACATGCCTTGGCCTTTGGAACAAGAACAGTGTTCATGGGGCAAACGAGTACTATGTACATAGCCCGGTGTGCAAGATGCCCTCCGTAAATCCCTTTACGTGGGATACAATGAGTAACTTCCACCGAAAGAAGCTAAGGCGCTGCCACAACGACAGCGATCTGGTTACAAGTGAATTCGACTTTGAAACACATCAGTACCGACTGCATGTACACGAGCACCTGGCCAAGCCCATTCTGAACAGGAAGGGCAATGCCACCCTGGAGTGCGAGTACCGGGAGATATCGCGGGACAACTCCGACAAGAAACCCGACGATACCTATAAGTGAGTATAGACATGATCTCTTCACTAGCTTAGCTGGTCTAACTCTGGTTAACTCGAAGCGTTTACTTTTCCCCCTAACAAAGCACTGCATCATTACGATATTTATGAAAAAGGCATATTATTATAGCGGTTATTGTTGAAGGAACTGAAAGGAGCGTTCTTACTCAATCAATTACGCTTTCGTTAACAGAGCAATTGCACTTCTTTCAGTCAGCTTAGAAGTCGCCCCATAAAGCACAACCAGTTCGTTCCGAACAAGACGGATTACATGATCACCAGTTGCTATGTGAAGGATGTGAGCAGGCACCGGGAGCTGCTGCAAACGGATGCCATTTCCTTCATCGAGGACCGCCTCCCAAAAGAGAAGGTGAAGGATTTTGTGAAGGAAGAAAGTGAGGTGCACAAGCCGAGTGTTCTGATCATGGGATTGGACTCCACGTCGCGCATAAATCTTCGACGAGCAATGCCATCGGTTTACAAATTCGTTAGGCAGCCAGGATGGTTCGAAATGCAGGGCTACAACAAGGTGGGCGATAATACCTTTCCCAATCTTCTGGCCGCGCTGACGGGGGATTCCGAAAAGGGAGTACGGGATTATTGTGATGTAAGGAAGCCGGGCTGCTTGGACTCCTTAAACTTCATTTGGAAGCGTTTTAAGAAAGCCAACTACACAACAGCCTTCGCCGAAGATTGTTCATCTATTAGCACCTTTAACTACCTGAAACCGGGATTTGTGAAGCAGCCCACTGATTACTACCTACGTCCTCTACTTTTCGCCATCGAAAAACAATTTAAGGTGACCAAGGACTTCGGATTTGCCTACTGCGTGGGTCGTCATCTCAGCTTCAGTTACGTCTGGGACTTTGGCCAGCAGTTCATCGATCGCTTTCTCGGCAGATCCCCCATGTTCGGGTTTCTATGGAGCAATAGCTTCACCCACGATTACTTTGAGGGAGCCACTGCGCTGGACAACCTGTTCTGGAAGTATCTAAAGTCCTTCGAGGAGTCCGGTCTCTTCCAGAAATCCATCGTGATTCTGATGAGTGATCATGGCCATCGGTATAATACTTTGCGGCAGGCTGCCACTGGGTATTTTGAAGAGCGCATGCCGATGATGTTTATCCATTTGCCACCCTGGTTCCGGCACAAGTATCCCCATTTGGCGCGTAATCTCGGGAAGAACCAGAATCGCCTGTCCTCCAACTATGATTTCTACATGACCCTCCAGCACTTGCTTCAGTTGGATAGCAAGTCCGTGGATGATTTCCCGGATAGTCTCAAGGCAAGACAGTGCAAGAGCTGCCAATCCCTTTTCTTTGAGCTGCCCTTCAACCGCACTTGCCAAATGGCCGGAATCGAGGAGAAATGGTGCTGTTGCCAGCCCACGGAAACCATTACGAATTCCCCGTATGCGAGGATAATTGCCAAAGCAATTGTGCAGCGAATGAACGAGCACCTAGTTAGCCATAATCTGAGCCATCTTTGCCACAATTTCACATTCAAAAACGTGGAGAAAGCAGACCGCAAAACCATCCTGTCCAACGGCCTTAGGCCGGCGGACAGAAACGAGCACGTTTATATCATTATGTTCCAGACCGTCCCGAAAAACCCAATTTTTGAGGCCACTGTGCGTTGGAATAGTCGAACCCAAAGGCTTCGTCACTTAGATGTGGGGGATTTAAGTCGATTGACCTCCTACAAAAACGACGCCAACTGTATAAATCGCAAGAACGCCAAGAAATATTGCATTTGCAAGGACAGCTTAAGTCGGCCTAGTAAATAATAATAAAAATTTTTAATCTATAGGGAAGGATTTTCGCGAGCAAAGATAAATAAATATGGAACTATATTTCAACTATCACTATCACTGTCAAATATCTATTCTCCCCTTTTCTATAGTTTCCTACATTAGATGCAAGGGTATAACGCCATTCCTCGTAGTTGCACACCAGATACGTCATACATTACCCAACTTTGTAACAGCTGTAAGTCCCGAAGGAAGTAATCAGTGGCCCGTTGACTACCTAAGCCAATAAAAACAATAAGCCCTCGAGCAGAGTACTCTACTCCAGGTTTATCTTAATTACACATTGAAACCGATTGATATGATTGATTGATGCATCGACGCTCTGCCCAAACCATTGAATGTGAGTGCAGGGAAACACCCTTTCGTTTCGATCTTTGACCTACTCGAACCATAACATATCATCTATGACAAGAAATAAAGTTGAGTAAATAGGTGCTGATAAGGTGGAAAGAAGTTTCTGTCCAGCGCAGTACACTTGTTCCCAAAGATAAAACAAAATCGCATACGTGATAACAGGAATGAGTGATGATAGGATACATGATTTATGGGCATTTTGGTTAATTTCGGGTCACCAGGCGGGAAATCAGAGCCGCCTGCCTATCGGTAAGACCCCCAAATTTGCCAATTGAGTAGAAGCTAGGTAAACTCACCTCTGCAGCTCTGTGTACAGCATTACCATCGTCGGCACACTCATGAACATGAGAACAAAGGCGTTAACAATGGGCTTCCACCATGACAAGCCCGTTGCAGCAATCGCCGACAACAGCATGAGCCAACTGAAGGTTTTGCTGGGAACAAAGGAAACCGAAAGTCGGGGTGTTTAGATAGTGCCAGCCGTATCACTGGGGGATCACAGTTCTTACCGGTCGTTTTTCACGAACTTGGGATAGTAGCGCTTCGGATAGAAGAGCGAAAAGGCCGCCATGAAGACCCAGAGAATGGCCAGTTCATCCAGCAGCTGGCCAATCAGACTCAGGGTGGCATGGAAGTACATCGAACTCAGGCCAACCACGATGAGCAGCACCCAGATGACGTGGATTCCAGGCGTCACAAAGCGTCCGTACTCCTTGAAGAGCATTATCAGAACTGGCGGGAGCAGGATGAACAGGAAGTTGCTAAACTGTTGAAGCAAAAACAGTAGAACGGTTTTAAATACATATCTTTCCTTCATTGTTATTGCGTTATTCATATTTCACTTAGTGTGCCACTTAAAAAACAGGGGAGAAGGCCATGATCGAGTATCGCGACTATTAGATACTCTCTACTCTGCTAATGGAAGTGCAAACTGAATGCATTATCATCTAGAAAGGAGACTTTCAGTTATCTTTAAAAAAGCTTCTTATGTTCCGACTTAAACCATTCTTGGCACGTAGATGATAATGATTATTGATAAGCTAAAATACCATTCACATTGCAACGAATACTTTAAGCATGACCCCAAACAGAATTTGATATGTGAGAAGAACCTGAATCCCTTTTCTTGCTCTTCTAGCTCTTCTATTTCCCTAGATCTTGATGTTCACACGTACGCAGTGATCCTGATAAAGAATGTATATCCCTTATAGGGTCGGAAATGATTCCTTAAGCTCGTAACATACTTTTCAACGAATAATGAGTTGAATTTCAATTATTATCTCTTTTCTAGAAGAGTTCTATTATATCCAAATGTTTCCATTTTCTTTGCGTATATCTCAAAATTATGAGCATATGTCTCCCTGTTGGCCGTATGAATAATTAATTGTGTTTGCTTCCACTTCTACGTGTCACCTCGGCCATTTGCACTGTGTCACGTAAATGCTTATGCAAATTGAATGAACAGAAAATATTTTGACTGGGCAACTGGGCCAGAAGTGGAGTGATTATCACATTTAAAGGGTGCTTGGAACAACATTAACGTATTCGTATTCTATTAAGACAAGTGATAAGGAACTGGGCTATGCCCATTATAAAGATATTTATGATATATATACAAAGTCTCGCTTCGATTCTTCGCAGTGTCAAGATCGGGGTTATTCACTCCATTTGCTGAGTAAACGCAATTAAAATAACAAAAAGCCGAAATGCGTTTCAAGCGGCGTGCACTTCACTGGCCAGCAAACGATTACTCATGTCGACCAAATCAATTAAAACCCATTTCCATTATCGTTAACAACCGGAAGTATATCTGCACCATACAAATTTCTACAAAGTTAGTTACGGCTCCCATTTCCATTCCACATTGACCGAATTGATGATACTGCGTTCTATTTGAAACGCAAGATTGCAAGTTACGGCATACTATTGTCATTGGGTTCTGGAAATATGGGGGCTCCGATAACCTCTGGACTTGGGTTCACTTTGAGGCTGTTCTATGTATTTCTTGCTGGGAATGATAACTAATGGGCTATGAAATTATCTAACGGGCTAGCTTACATTTCTTACATTTTACACTTATTGAGATTAGTAATAAGTCTAGAGTATGCAGCATATAAGTACATCGTTATATAGAATATAAAAACAAGTGGTACAGCGGCGCCGTCGTTTCTAGTAGTTTGATTTCATAAACTGTGTTTCGATGAACGGTTAGCCCCAACGCTTATCATTGATAAGGCATATTGAAAGTGAGACCGGAGCATATCAAGTTACGACTGTCAGAACGCTTCTTTTAATGCAGATGGCAATAAATACCACTAACACCGATAATGTGATATATTAACTCACAGCACTATCTATGTACTTACATGTCTAAAATCTTTAAATATCGGACAAAAGGGTTAAGGCATTATGTTCATTCAAACTAGTGGGATAACTACCAAATAAGAGAAGCTAACCCTAGTAGGCTCAGTTCAAGTCCCTGTAGCAGCCAAGGCCGAAGAGGCACCACTTCCCAGTCCGAGGGCAAAGAGTTGGGCTTTCTTTTCCCTGCCTGCATACCAAGTTTCAGATCGATCGGACAGGTGTAACGCTCGGGGCGATAAGAAAACTGCATCTTCCGGGTGTCGCACTGCGAAAATAGCCCTTTGCCCGTCTCGCCATCGCAAACGAAGCGTGGCAAACAGCATCTTTTGTTTACGTTTCGCTCCAAAAAGGTCAAGGACTATTCAGAAGAAAAACCCGCAACTGTCTGTTGTCTGTGAAAGGGTGAAAAGCAAATTCAATCACTGCGGCGGGGACAACTAATTGGGGCAGCGAGAGCAGAGCGCATAAATTACATTAAAAGAAATCACACATACGCACCGTGTTCACGAACTCGGCGATGTTGGACGAAATCAAGTAATTGCCTTCGCACCAGTCGACGGGCGAGCTTCCGGGTCGCAGGTGCTCCCAGGCCATGGAGTAGATGTCCAGCAGCCCGCCGCCCCCCATCCCGCCCATTTTGCGCCCACTCTAGGGAGGCCCGACCGCAGAGATCACAGCTGATTTGGGGAGGCGGTTCCACTCGTTCTGCCCAGGCACTTTGTGTTTTTTTTTCCTCTGTCGCCTCTCTTTGCAATTTTAGAGCAGCTGCAATGGCGCACTTTGCATAATAGCACGGTGTGCAAGCACTTGCGTGTCTTTGTTAATTGCCCTCCGTCGCGTGGCTCTTTAAGGCCCAAGTATTCCGAAGTTATGTAAGGAAATACAAGTTCGTTCTTGGTGGCCCAGGCGAAGGAATCTACGACGTTTGCGACGCTGCCGATTCGCACTAGGAACGCACTATTCAAAAAATATGCCAGCGCGCAACGAGCGACGCGATAATAATAAACAAAAATAACTACTGTGTGACCGCGCGCAAGGGAACGGTAAATGTTCGTCATGGCGGGAAATCCCCTAAAAAATACCGTTCGACTTGGCACAAATCACAACAATACCGTTAGCTAATGTATAATGTACATATGTAAATGTAATGTAGAACATTTCAATTTGTATAAATTCCTATTACTCATTATCCTTTATTAATTGAGATAAATAAATCTATCTGAAGCTCATGTAGCTCAAACACCGCTGGTATAATTAGATATATGTATATAATTATATATATTATTTTCCTTACTTTGACCAAGAAATAAATGACCAACTATCATCTCTGATAGATAGGCGGCAGTCCACGTAGTGAAGATGAGCACCAAGAGAGCTGAATTTAAAAATAGTTAACCAACTTCTATAACTTATGTATGTAAATATTTCACTTAATCGTCCCCAAATTGGACATCATAAATTTTGAGAGTTGAATGTGCCATCTTCACATCTATCTCACCTCGTTAAGAGTTGCGTTTGCTTAAAAAAAGGTTAGTGTCAAACAGATGTTATTTCCAGTATACATTTTACCAGCTCATGAAAACTGATAATTATGGGAATAAAGGTAGTTTTGTCGAATAAATCGTTATAATTTCAAATCCCAGAGTGACCAGCTCGCAATTATCTTTGATATTTATTCATAATAATATCGATAGTTCGATTTTCAATTATAGCGATTTATTGCTCTTGCCGGGCACGTTGCTATATATTCGCCGGTTAGCAATTTCTTTGCTGTTTTCCGGATTCTTGAGTAAACGACCATGTTCCCGCAACGCAGCTCGGAGGTGTACCGCACTCCGGTGACCCACCAGCCTCCGCCGGCACTGGAGCTGGCCGGAAACCTGGAGTACCCGAACCTCAACGTCGCGGACCTGAACGCGCGAGTGGAGAACCTTTCGCCCCGACTGCATGACTGCTGGGACAGCATCACCATCAATGAGCACAACCACTTGGCCCTGGCCACCAACAGACGCGAAGGACGGCACTGGTGGGGCATGTTCTTCGGCTACGGTCGCGACCAGATGCACCACATGACCGTGGACTCGGCGGACTTCAAGCTGCAGGCGGATCACACGGTGAACATTGTGCGCTACGCCGAGAATGATGTCCTGCTGGTGGCCCTTGGGGATACGCGGCTCCAGGCCTGGTCCACATATTCCAAGGTGCGGGATCCTAAGTCACCCTATTGCCTCTTCCTCGTGGGCGAGTCCAGCGCGCATCCCACGCCCATCAGCCAACTGAGCGTCTTCAAGGCGGATCAACGCAAGGCCGTTTCGGGCTCAGCGGATAGCACCCTTAATGTATGTATGAAAGCAGAGTAGAGATATGGAAAATATACAACGGAATCCCTCTTACAGGTCTGGGATCTCTCAGGCGCCGACCTGGTGAGCTCCTACAGATCGCGCTCCTCGCACACCGACAAGTTGACTGCCCTGGCCACACCACCAGCTTCGGCCGACAAGTTTGTGACCTGTGATCGTGGCGGATGTGCCCGCCTTTGGGATGTCCGGGCAGCGGCTCCTTCATCCACGTGCCTATACGCAGATTCCAGCCACCTGCTAAGCTTCACCAGTGCCGCCTGGGCCGCTGCCACGGAGCTTCAGGGTGACAATAACATCTATCTCGGGGACTACGACGGCAAGGTTCATACTCTGGACATCCGAGTGCCGCGGAAACTGGCGGAATCCAGGGAATACTTCGACAAGGGCCATGTCGCCCAGTTAATAATCAATGGGTACGTGTTTGGGCAAAATAATGGCGCTTTTCCTTGATACACATTTTTTCAGGCCCTATCTGGCTGCCATGAGCAATTTGCCCGCCTCCGTAAAAGTGGCCAATGTGCAGGCGGGTCATGAGTTCATCTACACGCACGAGGAAACCCATTCTCGCCTTACAGATGCAGCTTGGACCGATGATAGCACCCTCGTCACCATCGGACATGGTCGTAAAATGGTAACGCATGCCATTAAATAATTTTGGTGGAGGCCCTGTGATTTCCTTTAGATTTTTTTTATCACTTAAGTTTCGATTGTATACACCATGCTTGGCTTGATCGAGGCTGGTACCAAACTTTTATATTTATCTACTTTACTTTATATATATATATATACTTTTATATATTACTTTATATATTTACTTTGTATAAATTTAAATGTATATAAGTAGTGGCAATATATTTTGAATCCCATAAAAGAGCTTGAATAAAGTAAATATTTCTTAAACAAATCCAAATGCTTTATTTCGAAATGCTGAATATTTTGCTGAAGAGTCAATTTCTTAAATTTAGAACATTTAGTTTCTAAACATCTACACGTAATAATTCGTAATAATATTCCAGTGGAATGGCAAAGTTCAAATCGAAAGCAATCTTAAAATAATTGTGAAGCGAGAGCCCAGTAATATATGCACTTTAACAGGATTAACCGGGCTTGGGCGATGAAACTTACACTAGACAACACGTAAAAATAAACAACCGCAAACAATACTTAAATTCGCCAATACACTCGGATGCGGCGGTGTCGGCAGTTTGGGAAAAATGTTGTCGCTTAATTTTTCCAGAAAATTAAAACCTTTTCGCGCCTCGACCCATAGGTATTAACGATGGAAACTTAGAAACTAAGCCTAGCGTCGCGATCGCTTGGTGGGTGGTTCGAGAAAGTTCTCCTCCTCGATCTCCATGCCATCGAGCTTCATCAGCCTCTTCGCCTTTTGCAGCATGGGCGCATCCCGCATCCAGCTGCTCTGCAAGACGTCATCGATTGAGGGTCGCCTCTCGGGATCCACAATGAGCATTTGATTGATCAGCAGCTTGGCGCGCTGCGAGACACCCTTCCAAGAAGGGTGGCCGTACGCGAATCTGCCCCTCTTTATTTGCTGGGCCGCCGGGGTTCCGTACTCGTCTGAAAAGGGCAGAGTACCACTCAGGCTGCAAGATATGAGTATTTTACTATTTCATCTTAGTAGGAGGATAACAGATTGGCTTACCAAGTAAAGAGCACCACTCCCAAGCTCCAAATGTCTACTTTCTTGGTGTAGGCTTCTCGGCCGCCGGTTATCAGCACCTCAGGAGCCACGTAGAGTGGAGTGCCACAGAGAGTCCGCATCACGGAGTCCTTCTGGACAAACTTACTCAGCCCGAAATCGGAGACCTTTAGCAGGGTCTCCTCGTCATTGGTCTCCAGCAGAACATTGTCTGGTTTCAGGTCACGATGGGTGATGCCTGAAAGTTAAAAATCTATTTAGGGGAATAGTTCGATTGCTGTGTATGCAGTAGTTATACTAGCATATTTGTTAAGGCGCAGGAATGATGCCTTTTATTTGAAATTAAGGGCGCTTTCAATACCCATTCCCACGACTTACTTTTTTGCACATAAGAAATGAACGTCTTGCTTATTCAGCATCAATTTTGAACCCAAATAAATATAATTTGTTTTACCCCGATCGTGTAGGTACTTGACGGCATGGCACATTTGGTAAAAATAAAGCTTCGAGGTGTCCTCGCTGAGAAGTTTGTTGCTGATGATCCGGTTGAGAAGGTCACCGCCACGCATAAACTCCAGCACCATATACACAGAATCCGGCTTGTCTACGATGTCGTGCATGCGGACCACACACGGATGGGAAAGATTCTTCATAATCTTGGCTTCGTTGAGCACCCGATCGGGATCACTGAAATTGGTGCTGGGTCGCGCCCCAGAGAGCATGTTCTTCTTCACAATTTTCATCGCAAACTGCTGGCAGGTGCGGGTGTCATAGACCAGACGCACCAGTCCGTATGCCCCCGATCCCAGCTTGCGATTTACATAATACGTCTTGTTAATCTCCTCGGGAAGGCCGATCGACTCGTTCGGGCTGAGATCCTTAAATACAAAGGCTACAAAGGAGGGCAGGTGCAAAACATCAAATTTCTTGCGAGTCCTTGTAGATATCTGTACCTGTTTGTCGATCGCTTACCTTTGTACGTTGGGTGGGACAGGGAAATTACGTCGTCATTCTTTAGGATTCGCATCCTGTTTGTGCCAATTTTTTCATTATTCACGAACGTCCCATTGCGGGAGAGATCCTGAGAAATGGGCGAGCACACGGTTACTTTGGAAATTGCAATAGTCATCTGAGTTTTATATTACCGTGCTTTTGACAATGAATTATGGGGAGTATTCAACATATAGTATTCTTTTTTTTTGATAACCTCAACTAAATACAACTTACAACGTCATTTGAGTTCTAAGTTAGTTTTTCTGGGAAACTGACAGTTTGTCCTCTGAATGCCAACTTTCCTCCCAAAATGGGTTTGGAACCTCCACCTACCTGAATATAAACTGGGTTGGTAAGCTCGCAATTTGCCCGTTTTATGATAAAATGCACTTTGGAAATGCGCGTCAGGATTTTCTCGGGCAGATCGTTGAGCGTGAGGATCAAATCGTTGGCCTCGCCGCGTCCTGCGGTGAACTCGTCATTGTTGAGATCTGGAATCATTTAGCATGGAATCACCATTAAAACGATAAATAAAGACACAACTAAAGACACAAAACAGGTGGAAATGTGGTTACCAACAGAAAAGGACGAATGCGTGTAAAGAATTCGGTATTTTGAACTCGTACCCAACGATTTGATCTTAATGTTCTTGCCGTACAAGCGGCCCCAGACAATCTTCTCCATCGGCTGGCTCTCCACTTGAGTCCAGATATTGGAGGCCTGGCTTTGGGTTCCCTGTGTTCCTTGGATGTCGCGTGCCATGGTGATTCCGAATTTCCGCAACTCCGTAATGTCGTATTCCTGCTATTCCGCAAATCGAACTGGAAAGCCCGTTAGGTTTCGCTGGAACTACGCAAAATCGGAATGTCCAGTTACTCCAGCACTACCACAGGAGAAATGCACACATGCACGCCGAGTGTGGACTTCGGTAAAGCTATAACTTTTATATTCAATTTTAAAGCTCAGAGCGTTTCATGTGCCCTATTCGATTACATCGAGTAAATCGCGCAGCGGTGGCAAATAGTTATTTAAAGTTTCTCACACAAAAACAACAAAACTAACAATAATCACGACATTGAATCGATGCGAACTGCGCGAGGGACTCAAAGTTCTGCGGCTGTGTGCGTGAGAGTTGCCGCCTTCTAGGGATGGAGTGGTTATCAGCGCCAGTGTTAGCAAGAGTCGCGAGTGACGATAAGGGATTTTTACCAACTAAATATTTCTAAATTGTATTGCTTTAGACATTAGTGTTAAAAGAACTGTGACACATATAAAAAATCTTCAGTAATTATATAATTCATTAATTATAAAAACATTTTCTTAAAAGTGAACTTAGGAAGTATAGAAATTTCTGTTTATTAAGTAACTGTATTGGCGAATTAATCTTGTATACTTGCTGTTGACTGACTTTAGTTTGTTTAATAATACGTGTGTATTCCAAATTTAACGGTCGTCTCTGGTTGATTTCTATTTAGCTGTGGCAGTGTTTGTGCATCCCTGAATGTAAAATAAGGTTCTAGTTAATATTCACATTTTATTCAATTTACATGCTTATAAATGTAACTTGAGTTGGGTAATTCGTTTTCTTAATAAAATACAATTGGCAATCCAGTTTATATTAAGTTTTTCATATGATGTAGAATTATATAGCTAATTCTCTAGCGATTTTCCTGTTCCTATTTTCTAGCTAAATCGGCACTCCTTTGGTTTTAACCAACACTAAAATGCAGCCCTAAATTGCGGCGTCGTTTGAAAGAAACTGTAAACTAGTACTAATACCAGCGCAAAACCAGAAATAGACAAAATAAAATCAACAAATCAACAAAAGTTGTGTCAAAACTGTCGAATTGGATTCAAAGCTATCATTGAAAGTGAATCTGCTTAATTGATGCGTTTTTAAAAATTATCCAAAACCACCAGCATCCGGCAAACGAAACTCCCTGTGCTGTGCGCTTACGTTAACCCTGATTTCTCCCCTTCCTTGAAAGGATGACCCTGCCCCGCTTGGAAACTCCGCTCAGGCGGTCCGCGGTGGGTAGTTACCAAGAGGGGGTGTCCCGCATGCTAACCCCCCTTAACGACGACGAGGCGGAAAGGCGGGAAGCTCGTCGCCGCACGCTTCTGCAGCAGCAGCACCGCGCGAGCACTATGGAGTCCCTCGAGGACAATGAGACCATCAGGAATTGCCTGGAGATCTACAATGGCAACAAGCTGAGCAAGGACAACGCCTGGAACCTGATGCTTATCGATTCGCTGGCCAATCTGCTGGATCACCATCATAAGCGCATGAGCAACTTCAAGGTAGGTTTTGTGCTCTTTAAGTTCATGTACGAATCATAATCGCCTGTTAATTTTATTCCCTAGATGGCAGGCTCCTCCCTAGAAGCCTCATCCAAGGTGTACGGTCTGCGTGTGGACTCCATCTACCTGGACGCCATGCGCATATCAGCTGGCTTGAGTGCTCGAACTCTTACGGATAAGCAAATAAACGCTGCCGAGGATGATGATGGCCCCCAAGGTGAACAGGCGACTGGCGAGGGACAGAACTCTGCGCAGCAGGCACCCAAAGAAGGAGCGCCCAAGTCCAAACGGCAAAAGAAGCCCATATCCACAGTGACGAAAAACAGAGATACATTAAACAGCCGACTGGATACGGCTCCCTTGCAGGATCCGGTGTTTGGCAAACTGAACTCCACTGTGGGCTCCATAAATGCTTCGAATCGTCTAATGCACAACATTCTTCCTAGTTTCGACTCGGAATTGCGCTTGCGCACCACATATAATTTCTGGAACAGCGAGGAGTTCACCGAGGAGGTCCAGGACCACACTACGCTCAATGCAGAATCGGACCAGTGGCCAGCCGAATCACTTATAAGCACCAATCTCATGCGCAAACTGCTGCCACATGCTGAGAGATCAAATCTGCGCCCGCTGCACACGGGCTACATCATCACAAGTGCTCCTAACCCCAAGGCGGTCAACGAGAAGCCAACGGAGGCAATGCAGGACGAAGATCACGATGAGGGTCTGGATAATGCCGATGATATGTGTGTAAATGACATTTCCATGGCCTTTGACATCAATGCCGAGTGTGAACCCATGCCGGACTTCGATGGACCACCGCCTCATGTTCTGGAGGTGGACTCTAATGAGCTGGAAGAGCTCACTACCGAGGAGCAAATGGTGATCAACAATTGTCGCAGGCTGCGCAAGCAGACAGAGTTCATCGAGGATTTGCGACCGGTAGACGGAAATTCCAAGCTAGAGTACTCCTATAGGCCGATGGATCAGATTTCCCAGTTTTGGGCCGGCCCCTCGCACTGGAAGTTCAAGCGCACTCGCCCGCGCACCACTTTCTCGCAGACCAACGGCCAGGGTGACACCCAGCCCATTCGCAGTCAACGGCCCAAGAAGTCAGCGCATCTGACCGCCAACCGAAGAGCCAAGGCTGTAGATTACGGCAATGTGACGGAAAACTTCTTCCAACACCTGGACACCACAATAAGGCAGCGCAGGGTGAATTTCCAAAAGAAGTGGGATCCCCGAAAGCTGATATTGCCCACCAAGTACGTTTTGGACCCGGATATTTTCTACAAATATGACTCCGCTCCCAGCATACGTTTGTCGAAACGCGTTGGGGAACCTGACTCGGACGAGGGCGGAGATCTTGGCATCGATATGGGTGCGGATATGCACCACGATGATGACAATGACCAGGAGTTTTTTAACAACGAACATTTCACGGACGCCGTTCCCGCCAACATGAGCGTTATTGCGGCGATTGCCGCGGAGCAAGCGACCGAGGCAAGCATGATGGACGTGGACGCGGGCGAGATGGGTCTCGCCCAAATGAACCCCAATTGTAATAATACAGTCTTTGAGATCGGTACAGAGTTCGAGGGTGCGCCGTCGCAGGTGAGTTATTACAATGAAATCCCATATATACAGGCAAATAAAATATGAATAATATAAAATATAATGTACTTGCAGGTTGCCAAAGTGATTGTTCCATTCGCGAAGAGAGCCAAGGTGATAGACATGAAGAATCTGAAGAAGTCCTGTAACTCCCTAATACAGAAACAATTACTAAGCGCTGCGCCAGAGGAGACGATACCCTCGCATCCAAAGAAGAAGAGCGAACACTATGCAAAGGGAGTCGCGAGTTTTCAGCAGGTGTATCAGAAGCTGCCCAACCTGTTGACCACCAAAATGGCAGACTCGCTGTCTCCATCGGTGGCGTTCTATGCTGTTCTGCATTTGGCCAACGATTTGAAACTGCGGCTAATTCCGCAAGAAAATTTAGAGGACTTTAAAATTCGTCAGGTAGCGGATTAAAGTCCTTTCATGATTTTGCAATTCGTAGTTTTCGTAGTTTTAGTTGCCCCTGAATGCTGTTACATTTCTTTCGCACGACTACACCTTAATCTCCTAATGGTATTCTTAACTTTGTAACCCCAAATCGTATCAGTATTCCCAAACATATACCCTGACCCCAGTCGAATCGGATTTTTATTTACAAACAAAGGATTGTTCTGATTAAAACACTAGTTTATAAACAACAAAATAGGAAACATCTGAAAGTCTTTCATTGTTTTAATCGGGTATTTTCTTCCTCAATTGGTAACCGTATTTTTGGCAAACAGCATCTAAAATCTGTTACGGGCATTCGTATTTATGCCTTTTGCCGGAGATATGTTTTTAATCTATGCAAAGCAAACGCAGCATATACACGTATTCATGTGTGCCTACATTTTTCCAAAGAAAAGAATTACAACTTTCGCATTAGTTTTGGCTGTTTATGTTCTGCTGGCGGCTCAGACAGAAGGGAAAGTAGTTAACATTGTTTTTCGTTTCTGTTGCTCTTTCATTTGCATACTTTTGCATACTGTTGGTGCACACTGAGAGAAATTGTTTCATGCCCGAGAATGAGTAACGGGTATCAGATAGTCGAGGGCGTTCGCTTTTGATTTTCGACCTAAAAGTTTGCTTACAGTGTAACATGGATAATAAAGGAATGGGAATCCTTAGTCGTTTTTAGCTGCAAGTGGTTTTTGTCGCCTCCTGAAGAGGATTTTCCTTCTGCATCTGTGTATGTGGGACACATGTGTGTGTGTGTGTGCGTTGGGTGCCAGTGTGTTTGTGTTTGTTGGAAAACTTCGGTGTTTACAGAGCGCTCTTAGGCGCCGCTTGCGTGTGTGTGTAATTGCATATTATTTGCATAAATATTTGCCAAGTATACTAAGTAACGTTGGGCGTCTGCTGATTAGAATCTGTACATATGCGAGAGAAAAGCAAAAACCTCGGCAAGCAGATCATTCGAAAACGTTTCCACAAAACTTTTGACATTAGCGAATGACACCGAACAAAGTTGACAACTTAAAAGTTGATTCCAATCCGCATACTTCAATTCGCATAAATCAGAAAGAGAAGGGCATATAAGAGTACCATTTTTACTTTTTTAATTAAATTATATTAATAAAATCACTAATAAAATCGGTGAAGCTACTGGGAAATTTTGTTTTGTGCTTTTTATGTTCTCATAGTTTTAACTAGTTTTCGTGAAAAAGTTTTCCCCGCTCAAACAACTGCCACTTTTCAAGGGAAATCGCAACATTTCAAATTCCATTTCATTATCAGAAATTGTTGTTAAATAATTTGGGAGCATGTATTTTGAATATAATGACTTCTCGCGGTGAAAGTTAAACATATTAAGCTAACCCCTTTGCCGCCCACAAAAATGGTATCCTCGTAAAGTGCATTTTCGTGTTAAATTTTCAATGCCTGCATAAAATTAACCGAAATAATGTTTCGTGTGCGGATTTATAACCATTTTAGGCAACCCACATTCCGGCACATTCCGGCGCATTAGAGTTGAAAAGTTAATTATCAAAGCAAACATCAACAAAGAGTTCTACCTGCTGGATATGGGCGCTTTGGAGGATGTGGCAACAGAGCTAATGGCGATGACTGTCATCACAACAGGTGGGAGGCCAAATGTCCTTGGCTTGTGGCGAATGGCTTGTGTGCCCATTTCCCATTTCCCAGATGCCATCGCCACCAGAGTTTTTGTTTCTTGTTTGGCTTTGGTTTAATTTTCTTGCATTTGTTGCTTAATTCCATAATGGGCCGCAGTGGGTTCCATGGCTTTCCGAGTTGATAATTGCTGGTAGTGTTTGTGGATACATGGGTTTCAGGCGGGAAAGTTCTGTCCGGTGATTTTAGAAAGTTGGATCATAATATACGTGTATATGAGATTGGCGGCATCTTGATCTGTGGTGAACCCACCCAAAACTATTGAGAATACGCAGCTCTAAGTTTTTTACTCCATCTGAGTTATTTATTTGTTGCATAGATCGAGTAAAATATGGTTGCTTTTAATTATTCCTGCTCTTTTATTTACATTCATGATATTACACTCATTTAAAGGTATATATGCGCATATACTGATATACATATATCGCGGGAAAGGGTTTCGCAATTTTCAGCGCAAAATTGCACTCAGCTGGTTATGGCAGCCGGCTCACCACAAAGTATATTTTCTTCATAATATTGTAGTGGTTAAACAATAATTTCAATGATGGTGTAAATTAAATATACAAAAGTGTTCTAACAACAATCAGCTTTATGCTCGTTCGCCTCTGTGTTTGTTTTCTCCTTTTATTAAAATACATCAATAAAATTTAAATAGACAATGCTCATCGTATATATATAGTCGTATGATATAATAGTTGATATACATATATGTATTTATAAGTTTTAGCACACATAATATAACAAGTGTTACAGTAATACAGCTTCCGGGGGCCTCTATGTTTTTCAAACATTTCCATCGTAACGTTAAATCGAAATTCGCTTACTAGTTTAGAAATCAAGAGGTTTTTCATCAATAGAACAATAAGTTGTATGGCACTCTAACGTTGTCATAACAAATTGGCGCTAATTTTCAAAAGATTTAATACTTTTCTTATATACATTGAGTCTAAAGATTTTCGGGACATTCAAATGGTTTCAAAGTTGCTTAATTGAACAAGTTAGGAATAGGGAGATTTTACTGTTTTGAATGTTGGCTATTAATACAAATTCGGAAGTATTGAACAAATGGCAAAATACAGTAAAATTAGTCATTCATTGAAAAGGAATACACTTCAATATATGTATGTAGGTCCAATTTGTGTTACCTTGTTTTACCTGCGCATTGTTAAAGATTACAACAGAATATTTCTCTAGGTTTCGTTTTCGTTTGCTTGAATACTTGCTGAAAACCAAAAGTAAAACTAAGTGGTTAATCATATGTGTGCATGTATAATATATATGCTCTTTAGTGTGTATTTCCAGCCCATGCGATCGCAAAGTGCGTTGAATCACCTTCACCTTTTCCGACCCGGGCCTTATATGTATTCTGTATCTTATTGACCGTGTAGCTTGTTGACGATTTTCCATTCAATTGTTGCCAATCTCCTGCTGATCCTTCACATGGCGGCTTACAATAGTTTAGTTCTGTGTCTTGGGTGGGGTGGCTGAGGTTTCCTCGGGAGTGTGCTATATTCGCGGAAGAACTACTTTTGTCTGGGCACATAAATGATCTGAAATGCATTCCTACCTTTTGCTCTGAGGGAGCTCTTCCAGTGCTCCTTCCCCACCGCAAGCGCATCGGCTTACGGACTTCCCTTTGGAACTCCGAGGCATCGCTGTTCAGATCCGCATCAGTGTCCTCCTCGTTGGCATAGCTGGCCAGGTTCTCGGGCATTTCGTACTGCTGCTGGAGGGCCACGAGCATGCGGCGCATTTTGTCCGAGTTCAAGAGCGAGTTGTACCACTGCGATCGTTCGACCTGGCAAGTAGAATAGATATATAAGTAGAATAGATAACTATGCTCAAAAGGGTGCTTGAAAGTATGCAACAGTTTGTTGTTTGCTACCTTAAAGGTTTCACTTAGAAGGTAATGTGTTGAAATACCATAAAATGAAGATCATTACTTGTTCATTGTCCGCGTTGTTAGCCTCAAACTGGGGAACACTGCGTCCCCAGCGAAGACGCTGTGGCTTTCGCACCACTCGCTCGTACAGGCCGTCGTAGTCGACACCCATGTCGGAGTCCGCCTCGGAACCCAGCTGCTGCTGCTGCTGCTGCTGCTGCTGGCTGTTGAGGGTGAGCTCCCGCTCCAGGAGGTCATCATAGGCGGTCCTGCGCATCTGCGGCAGACCGGGATCCCGCCTGCCGAATCGCAGACGCAGGGAGGGCGACCTGATGGGCTTCTGGTTGACGTCGCCGAACCAACGCTTCTCCACAATACTGTTCAGCATGTCCGGATCACTGCGTCCGAACCGGAGGCGCAGGGAGGGCGAACGCTGGGCCTTGCGCTCCACCTGGTGGTTGGGAAACACGACGGGTCCGGCGTACTCGCGCTGCAGCAGATTATCATACAGATTGCTCAGGGGAGTGCCTACAAAAGAGTTTTTAGAGAATTGCTTCTTGGGCGCAGGCTGCACTGGGTGGTCACCTTGAGCTGAGGACACCTCCGCCTGGGTGGGCTGCTGCATCTGGAGAGTCACCAGGCAGATGAGGGCCAAGGCGCAGCCTTGACTCAGTTCCCGCTTCAAATGGAACATTTTCTCTTATCACTCTTGCCGCGCGTTGATGGGAAACTGCAAGAAAGAAAACAGGGATGCGAAATTAAAAATACATCACAAAGAAGGAAAAGCATAGCTGTCGTCGAAATAATGGTCACCTTAGTGAGTAGGACGCATTTAAGATTTACACTAGAAATTGGAGAGACGCCTATGTTTATTAGAATTCATAGCTTTGTCTATAGTTTATTGAATGCTTCGTTAATATCATGTAACTCCTTGAACATTTCTAGTCATGATCTCAATTAATATTACATTAAATTGAAAGCAAATATATGTATGTCTGTAAAAGTGTAGAGTGCAACATTTTTCGCAGGCATGTGAAATGCTTTCTATTTGCAGTCTTCTTATACTGTTTTTAGTTTTAATTTCCCCTTGAACCACAAGAGACAAATAAATATTTTCCTTTTACAAGCATTGGCGATGCCAAAACAAAGTTCATAGTTCAAGATACTTGTATTTTTTATGTAGTTCTCCATTGAAACGCTTGCACTGCACATTGAGCAAACACTGAAGGTGAAAGCGGCTTTACCAATATTTCCAAAGTGGAATATGCACGTATGGACATATTTTGTCCAATGGCAAACAATTTATGAGCGAATATTATTCATGACTACACTTGAATGAGGCCGCACACTCAAACATGTGCAGTGCGTTTTCATATTTCAACTGTTAAAGCCCTCGAAAGGTTAGATGCCAGAAAAAGCCAACAGCTGCGCCAGTGGCGCCATTAGTTGCCAGCGTTTTTATAGGAATTCACACATTTTACCAAATGATGTCATGGGTTAATGGCTGGCCTAATGGCCGGGGTCATTGGTTCTCCATTATTTTCCATTATTAAAAATTTGCAAATAATCAATACAGCTGCAATCTCTAGCTCGTCCTCAGCGTAGACGTGTGCTAGACAATGCAAAGGACCCTCATGTTTTTCACATCAAGTGTGAGTCCTTCGCTCCGTTCATTGTAATTCGCTGCAGGCGTCATATGTTCACTTTGCAGCAAACGGAATAAGGCCGGGAAAATGGCAATTGAATTATTTATAAGCAGAACGCAGCACATGCAGGGCTCGCAGGCGAAGAAGTGCATCCAGATGGTTGAGACCTTATGAATCCAGTCGGGATGCTGATAGGCGGTTCACCTTTGGGGCAGTGCACCACACCCAAGGCAGTACACCCTGGGGAGATTCCTCGAGTGGAGCCCTCATGACGGGAAGTGTCTGAACAATGGCCCGAAATGAGGGTGCCGTTTATGCACAGCAGTTTCCCGACAGGAAGAGACACTCCCCCCCCCCCCCCCCCTCGTCGAATGGGGCTGCATTTTCAAATGTTGTTTTGGCTCTTTTTTGCTGTCGCTGCAGGCGGAAGAGGAATGTTAAGCCTTTGCAGCAGCATTGGCAGAAGGCTGGATTGCATGGGACGTTAAGTGCCGGCGAAATATTTTCTTAGGAGCTGGCTGTTGATGGCGGGCGATGCAACTTGTCGTATACGTGATAGCCTGCGTATACGTGATGTCAGCGAGGCGAGCCGGAAATTGAATTGTAGTTAAGACAGGGGCACGCTTCACGAAATAGTGCCGCCACGATGGCTAATAAGTAGATCATTCGAGGTTTTTTAAAAGCGCACTTTAAGTATTAACTCAAAGAAGGGAGTTTTGCGAAAGAGGAGCTAATGTATCTTTAAAGGGAACCCCGTATCCTCATCTGTCCTCGATAAGAAAGTTGAAAAGTGGTAAGTGCTTAGGTCGATACCCAATTGATCGCATAGCAACGCCGCATGCCCTTCCATGATATACCATTTGCAGTTGGCCGCCATCCATCTTTTGTGATCTGTCTGTCCAAGCCTTAATCGAATTGACTTTCGCTTTCGCTTTCCCCTCTCCTGCGAGGCCCTGGCTTTGGCCAATGATATCTCGGAAATGTCCGCCGGAGAGTGATTTGTTGGACGGAAGCGTTGGCCAATTGCCCGGCGGAGTCTGACCACTCGGTATGGAAATTTGCTATCTGGCCCGGCTAGCAAGTGGGTGTTTGGCCGATGAAATGTGCCCCAAGACTGCGCGACATTTGGGACGTTTGTCAAAATTGAAAGTGATTTATCATCGTTCTCTGGCGACGCCTTCTTGTTGGCTTTTGACGAATGACGAATGAGTTGTGCGATGTCGCCTAGATAATGATGCTATTTACGTCCGGTCCGAATGTGCCGCTTCCAGAAAATTGGCCATTGAAGGCGGATCTCGGCTTAGCAGGCTTTAAAAAACAATGTGTCAGCCAATAAATGGTACTTGGTACATGACAGGACGAATATTTTCGGGTTCTGGAATTGGGCTGGGAAAATCGCTTGATTGACACATAATAAGCAATCCCATTAACACATTGTTCAGCATCGAGGGCCTCATTGAGCAGTTTATCCTAAAACACTAGACACCAAGAGGCGTGTATTTCCAAGTACGCTTGATCTTCTTAACCTATTAAGCTTATTTAAACAGATCACAAGGTTCATAGATTCAGAAATAAATAATGAGATGAGTATGAGCTGCATGAGTATAAACCAAATCTGAGGGTATTGAGTACCCATCAGCGATGGATGGCTGTGTAAATAAGAGCTATTTCACCCGGTCTTTGTTGGGTAGTGTGAATTTCCCCCAACGGCTTCTGAAGCGAAGCGTGAAAAACACATTGACGACGTTTAAATAGCCTTTATGGCATAGCCCAACTAATACATTCAACGGCCCCGAAACACAGACCTTCGCACACGCACACGCACACGCACACGCAATCCCCCCACACACACACACACTTGCACACACACACACACACACGCACAACAGGTTGTTTTTTGCTCATGTCGAGACTTTGACGAGGCTTTTCGCCCCCTTATTTGTGTGACACACAAATTTTATTTGCCTTTTATTTAACAATTTTTATTTCGCTGTGCGAAAAAGGTCATCTGCCGCCGGTCAGCCGGACCCAAGCGCACAAGCCACAACCTTTAACTATTGCCCCAAAAAAAGGTTACTGTGCCCGGCTATCTGGCTGGCTTTATGGGAGCCGCCCAGCCCCTGGAAAGGGCATTAAAACGTTTTGACAAACACATTAGATGCCTTCGTCCTGGTCTGGGGTGCTCTGGTGCTCCCTGGTCCTAGGACCCTTTTTCCCTAAGCTAGCTCCGTTGTAATCTTTTGTGTTTTATCAACATATTTGATGAGCCTTTGCTGCCGTTGCTGCCGTTGCTGCTGGCTGACACTTTGTGGTTTTTGTGCTGCCTACTTTGTGGCTTTTGGGCGTTAATCATACGCCCTGTTGTGCTGGGCCAGCCATGTGGTTAGTTTTTTGTGCCCGAAAATGTTTATAACTAATGAAATTAAATTGCATGGCATTTAGCATTGGCCCTTTTTTAAGAACTTATTCATTTAAATCTCAACTATTGCTTGTTTAGCATAAATATTTCGTTAAATTTCTAGCTGCAGTTGGTCCATTTATAAAGACTTCTCCATTCTAAAATGACCATCTTGAAAATTCCTTCGACGTCCTGGCCTCGTGGTAAATATAGTTGCACCCACGTGGATTTGAATTTTTTCAGTTGGCTCCCGTTGGCATTAATTAAGCCGAGAAGGACGCAGCTGCCGCTTCTGAATACGACGCACGGATTCAGCTGCCTCGTCCTGGTTTATGCTGGCATTCGTTCTGAAAGGATGTGGATTGTGTAGGCGCCAAGTGGACTGTTCCGGACCAGAGGCGAACAAACACCCACAAAAGTCATGTTGATTAAATTTTTTGCCAAGTTTGGTTTTTCTGCCACAATGATAAAATATGTGGGGCGACTATTGCCACAGGTATGTGTTGCAGGAACGAGCCAATTGTATTTGTAGTAGCAGGGGCAGGAAAACTTCGACTATGAAGGGAACCATTTCAGATAAACTTAGGTGCGTCCTCTGGAGTAAACAATGTGCCGGGCATTATCGCATTGTCAAGAGAATCAAGTTTGTGTTTCAGTGTCCGCAAGGCAAATTATAACCATGGTTTGTTTATGATTTAGTTTCTTAGGGGGGAAGCCTTTTTTTATAGATAGTATATATAAATTGGCTGAAGAGAAATGTGTGTAAGTGGAAATATAAATTATAAATATAATAAATAAATATAAATAATCAATCATAACTGAAAAATACACCAGTATTGCGCCCACTCCTAGAACTCCTTATTGCGGAATAACATTTTAATGTCCTTGGCCTGCGAAATAGACTTCTCGGCTATTACCCTCCCCGCAGGATGTTGGCAATTTGGCCAAACTTTGTTCGACACCCAAAGCTGGTGAGTCCAGGGCGGCTACGTGATGCCGGAAGCAGGAAATGAATGTAATTTTCGGTTTGTTGTTTAGCATAGAAATGGCACAACCGATTGTTGTCTCCTCGCTCTGCTTTGTTTATGTTTTTCCACTTGGCCCAAATCGTTTTGTAGCTGCGGGGGGGTTTAACATTCCTAATTTGCCTTTTCCGTCACTTGCTTGTGACACCTGCCGATGGGCCTTAAAGCACAGACCAAACCTAAAATTTGATTAAAAAACGGTCTTTAAGGATTTCGCAAAGCTTTCGCGTTGATTGATTTGCTGCTGCCTGCTGTCTCGTTGCTGCTTTTCTTCGGGGAGAGGATTCGGGTCAGGACCCCGGATATTACAAAGGAATTCGCACAAGGACGGGTAACAAAAAGTACAAGCTGCCGGTCCCAATGAAGCCTAACTTTGGAGCATGAAGCTCATATTTATTGGTGACGAAAAAGTGCCCTCTGGTTTAAACCCACAATTTGGTTGTTCCTTTTTTTTTGGGCTAATACATCTGATACATCTGTAAGCAAATCAAAAAAGTAACTGCAATTGAAGTTTTACTTTTGGCTAACCGACTGGGAGGTTTCCATTCAAATATTTTTGTCCTACGATCCGACAAACAAATTTAACCCTGCAGTTCTTACGATGCTAATCATCGATAAGTAGAAATCTAATGTAGTCTTAAGAAAGGAGTGCTATCTTTTAAGCTTTGAGTGAGTGTCGTTTTTGATAGACCCTTTTGGCGATCCATTTGTATTCATTTACATAAGCAGCTTTTTCAGCGTTTTCGGTTGGGGCAAGTGGCAAGGGGCAAGGAGGGAACTCAGACAAGTTTGCCAGTATTTGTACTTGATGATGCGTTTAAGTTGTAGGTCTTTTGATTTAAAAGGTTTTGCATAATCTCCGAGCGAATAACAACCGACCACGTGTCAAGTCTTAAATTCAAATCTTGAATCTGCGAGCCTAAACAGATGACAGGAAGGGGCAGAAGGTGAGTTGGGTCCTTTGGCCAAAAATTAATAGCCTGTCCAAAGCCAAAGTCGACAGACCACATGGGTCATCAATTTCTGCATGTTGCGCATTAGAAAACAAATAAAAACACGCAACCAAAAACTCAAATTACAAATAACAACAAATAAGCACTTAAGCTCAAATATTAAGTCCTGCGAAAGAACAAACCCCAAGGAAGGCAAAAGGCGAAAGGCAACCCAAATCCAATATAAATTCATCAATATCCACTTCAAAATGTCTGCCCCAAAATGGCAAATATATGGCCACGAAGCCGAGTCGGCTTATGAAAAATCTAACAAATTATGTTACGCACATAGATTCATTCAGTTTGGGCCCGCCCTCGTGTGAAAGTCAAGGAATGTCTAAGATTACACGGCAATTGATGTCTTTTTTGCGGGCCATCGTCTAGTACCTTTTCGATGGGGAAATCGTTTTAAAGCTTTAAAGAATGTAAGGGCAATATTCAGCTTCCCTCACATGCTTTGCCATTTCAAAGCGTTCAAATTGTAAACCCGCTGCACTTCAACCCTCATAATCTTCGGTTGATAATATCCGCAGACGAAAAGTTTTTGGCAGTAAGCGTAAGTTGCGGAAAGTAACTTTGGTCTTCGGTTAGTCAATGGCGATGTGCTATTTCATCGTGCTACTGTTTTCTACTTCTAGCGGAAATCTGCCGAGTTACTCAAATGACATTGACAACGGAGTTGGCAGCGCAAAAGGTTACCAACATGTTGGCCAAAGTTTTCAGCAAACTTTAGAACAGAGAAAATATTGCAACATATGCTATTCAAGCTAATTGATGTGGGTGTACCTGAGGAGCTTGTTTTTTATATTTATATGAACAATTTTACACCTTTCACACATCGGTATTTTCAATATATTTATTTATCTTGCTTGAAGTGCAAATTTGAGGGAAATCCTCGTGAAACATCTAAATTAAAGTCGATTTTAACAATTTTATTAACACCATAAGAATGTCAACGAACAGATTAAATTGAAGTTTTTAAATATCTGCAAAATCAAGATATATAAATGCAAAGTTGCCACTTGAAACAGTCGTCCGTCTTGCTGGCCATCCATTATAATCAAAGTTAAGTTGCCATTAACTCCGAAGTAGCCACCAACGCCAGGTGACCTGGCCAGGTGATCCCTGGCCACGGAGCACCACAAAGTGCAGCCAATGTGCCAATAATGGCCACGACATGCGCCCGCCAGGAGAAAGCCACTGCAAGTCTGGCTCTGTCAACTGCGTTGCCAAGGCTCGGTCATTTGGCTTCGTGGCACGCAGCAAATGAAGGACGGACCACGTTGGCTGATGATGGCCATTATGGCAATGATGGTTTATTTATAAACACCAGACTTATTTGTCTGTCTACGCCGCAGCGTGAAACCATGATATGGCGGGAAAGTGGTTTCAAGGCGAAACTATCATGAGAAATGGGGCCACAAGTCCCTGGAAATTGGATCAAAACGTTGGCTTGTTCAAACTACTTTAAAAGGGTCGAAAGTTGTGAACGTGATATATAATAAGATCACTTGGTAGTAGACTTCTCCCAAATGGTCTGCATATCTCTTAATTTGCTTGTTGCCAGAAACATGTCTATTGCATTATTTTGGGTATATATTGCTGCATGAGTAATATTGATATACTTATTAGGCAATTAACAGGTTCCACCAAGTTCTTACAACATATATTGTCAATTGCGCGGCTAGGGCGGCTTAAATGCAAAGGGTCCTGTTCCTTTCAGATACGAACGAACCTCGCATCCATAATTTGTTGCACCTGCACGTATCGGCCATCAGCCCATTTATTTTGCTGTAATTTCGCCACATAAAATATGGCCATAAATCGCCGTTGACAACTTATTGAAGAGCGTAGATAAAGCAGCACCCGAAATTGTTGCTCTGCTCGCTGTTTGTTCACTTGGCATTAACATAATGTTGGGGCACGTGCTGCGCTCCCATGCCAAGTGTTAAATGTTGTGGGTCGAGGGCTAGGGGTTTTCCCCGGAAAACTGTTCACTTCAGTTCGCTGCTCGGTGGTGGCAAGCGTGAAATTGAAATTTATGCTCTAATTACAAACGAATGCCCCGAACAGTAGGCTTTCATTATTGCGTAAGCGGCTTGCGAGGCTAATGCGCGACTCAAGTCAAGTGCGTTTTCCGTACTTTGTGCGTTTTCTGCGGTTCTTGTTTTTGTTTTGAGGAGCGGCTCAGGGACTTGAATTTTCGGGCTTAGCTAATGAGAGTTGGGCTTCTATAAATTTGTAATCCCTTTTTGAAGGAGCGACTGAACTGGAGCGTCAAGGTCTCGTAGCGCAATGAATTGCTTCATTTAAGCAATTAGGGATTGATAAATATTTGAAGGAAAGTGGTCAAATCAATAAACGATTTGCATTAAAAATGTATAGGTGAACGCTTGGACAAAAAAACATATAGAAGCACTCACCATATCTGCTTTTAGTTAAACTAATCATCTAAATGTATTTACAAGAACATATAGTTCAACTTGCATATTTTCTACCTGACACATCCATGACTTATCTAAGCCAATCTAATTATATCCAATTATCAAATTAAATCGAGTAAGTTAAGCTAAATTTCAACACAAGGCTCGCCTTTAAAGCGAGTGCTGGCGATTTGTAGTGAATCCTTGGTGCTGTCGATGGCCGAATCCGGTGTTTCAGTTCCATTCGATGGTAGACGCCAAATCACTTTGTAGATTCAGCTTAATGCCGGTACCTTTCTTCCTTCCTTTTTGGCCCTGCCCTGCCCGGGCCGCCCGGCCCGCCCGGCTCGCCTTTGACCTTTTCTTTTTTTGAATGGCTGAACAAAAACTTGAAATTGAACTGACTGTTGTGGGCGGTGGACAAAGTAGGAGCAGTGGAAGGAGCCGTAGCAGAATGAAGGACAAGTGGCCGTGCCACTGTAATTACATACGCAATCAAATGGACAAATCCCAGTGACAGTTTGTAAAGTTTTTTTACTTTACTTCTTGCCCACCCGTGTGACAGTCGAGGACATCCCTGGCCATGCGCCGGCTGATCCTTACATCCTGCAATGGCGACAGCCAAAGACCACTGTTATTTTGCAGTTTGCTGGACTTTGCATACGCTTTGGCGGGAGTTCCCCGGCATAATTGAAAGCCCATTAACATCGTTTACACGCTGAAGCGTGAAACAAGCGACAGTTTGTGTTAATTAATTAAATAACTCCGGCCCGAACAGCCGATGAAAAGGACTCGCTGAGTGCTCTGCTGCGAAGTGATAAGGCAAATTATGGGCTGACTCGTCGGGGGAAAATGTTTGCGGATAATGCCTTAGGTGCGGAAAATCGGTGACCAAAATTCAATTAATCAAGGTGCTGTTCCCTAAAGTTTTTCTCAGATATTTTAATATCCCTTACTCGTAGAGCTCACGGGGAGGCTTGATTCGTTGAAAAGAATATGTCATAGGAAGATTTTCCTTCCATTCGTCCGTCCGTATATCAGTCTGTCCGTATGAACTATAAAAGCTAGGAAGCTAATATCTGCACGCTCGGAATTTTGTAAATTTCTGGGATTTTTTTTTTTATTATTTGCTTGCCCATTTCTGTCGTTATCCACAAGGCAATAAGGAGAATAGTATTTTTAATATTTTTCGCTGATAACGGGTATCTGGTAGTCGAGGAGCTAGACTCTCTCTTGTTAAAGCTGATTAAATGTAGTATGCAAATCGAGGGGATTTATTTTAGTTTTCCTTATGTTCTTTTTTAAAGAACGATCTTATGAAACTCAAAATGGGTTAATGTTTTGTTGAATATTCATCTGCCCCATTTTTCAAGCTTCATTCTCCTCTGCTTAACAAACTTGTTGAAAAATTCGGATTTTGTTGTCTTGCACAAGTATTTGCAAACAAACTAAGTGCCGCCAACAATTTGCATGAGCAGAACAATAAAACGGTGGCAAAATCATAAAATTTATTTACCAAGCCCCCAGAATTTTAAGGCAGGCTTAAATTTGAGGACAGCTTGCAGGATTCTAGACGTTTTCAAATAAAATAGATTTGTAAAAGTACCAATTCTCTGGAAATTTGTACAATATTTTTAGTGTATTGATTCAGCCACGACTGAGAGTTATCACATTAATTTACCTAAGTTAAATGGTTAATTATCAATTTAATAATGCCTGCATTTAATATATTTTTCCACAGCTGCCATGAACGCAATCTGTACGTGACCTTTGCCCCCGAAATGTCGAGGGGCTGCAAAAGTTTGAAGCTGAAAATCGTTGACTATCTGGCATACAGACGCCTTTCATAATCGACTTTTGTAGTGGCGGAAAGACTTTTGCAATGCAATTAAAATTGTTGTTCAGTTCGCACCCAACTTTCTCGTGGCCAGGCGCTAATTAGCATGAACTCTCTCAATTCATTTCACTTCCACATCCGGCCAATCATAAATAACTTAGCACTGGGCGACACAATTGAAGATGTCGATGGGGCACAGCTGTCAGTCGGCGGCGATTTCCGTTTCCGTTTTCGTTCGCCTGCCTAACCTTAATTCGACTTTTTGGATTATTTTGGATTTAAATAAAAATCATTGCATTTCTCCGGGCAAAGGACTGCGTTCTGCGGAAATGGAACAGCTCCCAAAGGTCCCGAGAAATACATTTGGGGTAATGTCGTCGAGAACGTGCTGAAAAAAAGAAATGGGACCACACACAGCACGCAATATACACAATTTTGGCATTGCGCAGACACAAATGTATTTTTTATGTTTTTCGTTCCTTTCCTCGTCCACTTATGAGTCCCAAAAGAGTCACGAGGTGTTTGTCATTTTTTGGGTTTTCTATGATTTGCTGCTTGGCTCTGTAATGATGTTAATATGCAGCTTAGCAGCCATTTTACTGTTCCCCACACTTTTGCTTAATCAATTTATGGCGCGCACTTTCTAAGGACCACGATCCTGTTTGACTTTAAGTTTCTCTTTGGGCCCAATAAAAGGAACTGACGGCCCATCAAGGAGGTCAAATTCTGAATCCTTGTTTTGTGACCTTACCATTTGCTAAGCCAATATTGCTGAAAGCTGGCTTTAATTAACTGAAACTCTGTGTGATGCAAAATTGATTTGTTGCCGCAAGTCCAAAAACTTTCTTTGAAGTCATTGAGGTCAGTGAGCTGACCGGAATATCATAATTAATTGCATTTACCAAAGTAGTAGCTTAATCATTTTGAATTTCCATAAAAGAAAAACCAATTCTCTTAGAACAACTCATATGACCAGACCAGTAGTTTAGTTTTATGATTCGTCGCGTTAGAACAGTCCAACTTTTAATTACACTATTGCAGTCATTAATTAAAAGGCAATCACAAAGACTGCAATTGTGCAACCAACTTTGTCGGAGACAATAGAAACCCAAACTGGAAACGGAGGGATACCTTCCATGGCAATAAAAGGACTCGGCGGACGAAAGGCAACTGCAATTACAATATGAAACCTAATGCTCCGCTAAATATGAAAACAGCACAACTAACTAAGCCGGATTCCGACACCTCCACCTCCACCTCCACTTCCACTTCTCCTCCTGGGCTGCCCAATTCGTCGGGTTATTAAATGGATAAAGCCTGTGGCAAGGGCGGCAAAGTAGCAAAGTAGCAAAAAGCAAAACCCAGACCGAAAACCCCAAGGATTCTTGGGGGCGACCATTATGGCAAATCCCTTTAGTTTGCCGCTCTCGCAGCCGTTTCTATTTGCACATCGTTTTGTAATGTAATGCGAGTTGTTGCGACAAATTGCTGGGGATTTGGAGCCACTCGAATGCCTGCCCCCAATGGAGGCGCCTCAGCCATTCAACCATTCCGCACTGGGAACTTGCAACTGGGAACTGGGAACTGGGAACTGGGAACTGGGAACTGAGAACTGGGAACTGGGAATGGGAACTCTGGAGCCTGGCATGATGGGCGATTGGCAGTGTCAGTCGGTCGGTTGAATTGTAAACCATAGAGTGGCATGCAGTCGGACTTAAGAGGTGAATGGCTTGAGCTTACGCCGCTTGCAACATCTATTCTTCTCCATCTGTCCCCTCATTTGAGCGAATTTCACACAAAGCCCTTGGCTGCGGCACTTTTGGTATTGGGTTCTCTGCCATCCTATGCGAACTGAAAGCCGAGACTGTTGTTCCAGCACTGTAAGATCTTGTTTGCGTTGCATGCCACTTCAACTGGTTTTCAATTGCAGTTGGATCGGAGAATAGAGGTAGATAGTTCTCCTGAAGCTTAAGTGTGTTCAGCGTTTTCTGTTCAAGAAGTGTTGCAAAGCAACAAAAAATATTCATTAAAGGAAGCTTGTTGATCTGTAAAATCAATTTGTTCATAATAATTGCTTCATATTACATTTGCTTGAGATCTATGAGTTAAGACAGTTGTAATGTTAAATTGGTTTAATGAGGCTAAGTTTCATAAGTCGTAGAAGTTGGGTTACCAATCAATGGTATTTTAAAAACAATTCATTTATTTTGAAAGCGTTTTTCCTTTCTGTTAAGATTTCCCTTTTAAAGTATATGTGCCCAGATATAACCTTTTCATTCGCTAAATTAATGGCTTGCTTCTGGCAGCTCTATCAATTTATTTAAGGACTTCAGAGTGCTGTGAAAAACCCGCAAATCAGACACATAAAGTGCTCCCTTCAGTTGGCATCTTATTTAGACCTCCAGGCATTTATTTCTAGACCTCCAACTGAATCAGAACGATTTCGCCCACCTGAGGCAAAAGTTACTGACACCACGAGGGCATTCATTAAATTAATTTTGCAGCTTTTGATCGATGGGAGCACTTTCTGCTTTCTGCTTTCCGCTTAACCAATATATGTAATTAATAATCCTGGAGAGCTACAGTCACAGCGAACGGTGGATACAACTGAAAGGCATTTCATTAACAAATTGCAAGGAGCAATTGAGCACTCAACGTGAGTTGAGTGTGTCGAAGGGAATGGAATTGTGTTTTTCGCTGAGACCCATAAATTGTGTAAGCATTTGCATTTGGAGAAGTGCACGCCAGGTCGTCCTGAAAATTACGTAAAGCGTTTCCCTGAAGGGGTTTCATTGACATTTACATAAGCTCATACTCATATCCTTGCAGGCGATCTCCTTCCGTTTTCCTGGGCAAGTAGTTGAAAGTTTTGTCGCTGACAAAAGTATCTAAACTTAGCATCGCTGAATGGCTAATGTCATTGGCATCCGCAGTACGGTTCACTAATCGGGCCATTACTTTCCATATTTGCTCGCTTTCATTCATGGGGTCATGAGGAGGTCCTTTTGACAGGTGGGATAACAGCAGGACACACAATACTTTCGCTTCGCTTACCATTTTCCTCATTTGCCAGTTCCCATTTCCCCATTTCCCCATTTCCCCATTTCCCATTGCCAAACAAAGGTCCATTGATATCGTAAGTGGATCGGAATGGAGGTGGCTATACCATGTGGCTTTTATACCCCAGCTACGCCAAGTGTCTAGACAAGAGTGAAAGCGCATTTGTGTTTGTCCAGTCGCCACATTCGGTTCAACGAAAGCTACCCAAATGATATGCAACGTGGTGGGTGCAACAGAGTCCTTTGGCAGCTGAACACTGAATGCAGTTGTTTGGTAACTGACTGCAAAGTCGAAATAGAAGTTTCTATCTGCATCTCACAGTACTTATTTTCCGCTCATTCGATCTTTTGTTGGCAGTTAATTTTATTGAATTTGGCTAAAATATTCAGTGGCAAATACTATATTGACTACCATTTCAGAACTATTTGAAAGGTCATAGAAAGCTTTTGAAGTGGTTCTACATTTTGCGTCGACACTCAAGCCAATAAAGAGATTTTGTTGAATCTTACAGCCGGACAATAAACTTTGTAAACCTTGAATTCGTACACTGTCAGTTGGGAACCCTGAGGAAAGTTTCCCGCTTACTTACAAATCACTATCGATTGATTACCATTTGGTCGCACTCCCCGCAATTTGTCTTCCTGCTTTCGCTTTCAAATCGCCTGCAAACTTCAATTCGTTTATTTCTTCTTTGATTTTTTCACCCACAAATCGATAGCTTAATTAAGCGTGAGAATTTCTCTGGCTTTATTAATAGGTTGCCTTGGGGTGCGGTACGTCCGTATGGAACTACTCGCACTCGGGCGGGACTATCACCGCCATCATCTGGTGGCCGCAGGTCAATTAGTCAAAATGCTCGCCGCTGGCCGACACCTGCTCCTGTGCTGCATCCTTGGTTCCATCACCATCCAGTTTCGTTGGCCATCACCTGGTCAATATTTGCTCACTTAAACGTGCCTTAAAGTCGTTAAATCTGGCACGCCCACCTCAGATAACCATCTGTATTCGCCCCTCCCCTTTTTGTCGATAAATGTGTAAGGTTAAAGTTAAAAATATGCTTTAAAATTTCGGAGCCAAGCGACAGTCTCAACCCTTTGATAAAAGTTCGCCTTCAAATTCGCCTGCCGGAAATTGTGCAACAAGTATTTTTGCTGCCATGCCTATAAATTAGTGTCAGCCATGATTAAATTTCCTGAAGGCTTGTGGTTATCTCGCAAGGGGCGTGGCAAGGTCATTAAGTGGCAAGCGCTCGGCTTCCAGTGAGCTGGCTTATCACTAACAAATTGCACATACGCCATGGTTGACTTGAACTGATGACAGGCCATCGGATGCAGCTAAAATTACACATGCAGTTAGTTAAAACTGCTGACACATTTGCCTGACCCGACCTGGTCTCCTCCACCCACCGCCCCCGTCAGGCCACGCCCCCACGCCCCAACGCCCTCGGTGGAGCAGCAGCTGTTGGGGAAGCGAATGAATTTCCGTTATGAACTAAGCCGGGCGAGTGGGCGGGTGGGCGGGTGGTTGCTTTTGGGAAAGCGTGTGTTATTTGCACACAAGTGTTGCCCACTTTTAGCGGCTAGGAGGGGCGAAATATGTTTTTCCGATTTTAAGCAAAGCAATAAAATTGTTGAATGTGCTAAGATTTGCTAGATCAACACTACCAGAGAAAGCACAAGTAAGTCTTTCAAAAGTGTCCAAAAGTATGCATCAATGTATTTTCCCCACTGCATACTTGTGGAATAGATTTCTTATACTATTCTTAAACGTTTTGTGCGGTATTTGAAAACACGGCCTAGTATTTCAGACGAGGGCAAGAAAATGGCCAAAACAGCACCACTTGGTGGAACCGTGTACGATGTTGCGTGTTTGTTCACACGCTTTGCACTAGTCATAATAATAAAATGTCCCAGGTCGACCTCCCACCCCCTCCCGTGTGTCTTCCGAGCGCAACACGTGAACAATGGCAATTGTCTTGGCCTGACATTCTGGCACAGGTAATACAGGTAGTGAAGATAGATGGATGAGCAGCGCTAGCTGAAAGATTATGCACGCGCTTGTTGAGCTTCCTGTGCGACGCCATGAGCGAAAGTGATGAAAGTTGGCCATGTTTATGATAACTCGTTTTCGGGTTTCACTTCAAGTTGCTAACAAGGAGTAGTACGGAGCTGAATAGAAGCAGTACAAAGTATCCGCATCAATTTAATACACAGAGAAACTAAATCATGAGATACGTTTTAGACGGGTGATAGCTGATAGTTGCTTTATAAAATTTAAAGAACAATCCCTTGATTAACTTGCCAATCTCAGTCCGATAAATCTGCTCACAATTTAAAGTTCTAGGCATAATATAAGCGTACTTTTTAAGTCGGTGTATCTTGAAATACCTCCAAGTTTACAGTCTTTAAGTCTGCGGAAAGGATCTTTCCAATCAAGATGGTTTTGGTTCCCTAATGATTCTGTCACCCGCTTTTGTCTACGCCTCAGCTGTGTGGGGTGTGTTTCGCCAAGTTTTTGATTTCCACCGAGCAGAACAATCCGGTTGTCAGATCCCTGAGCTTCTAGGGACTCCTTCAAGTGCTAATATGCCCATTAAAAGCCACCCACTTCGAAATGAGCAGCACGCAGACAATTGCTGTGAGTGACTGCACACAATGAGCACGCGGAAACTGTCACGGAAAAGGAAAAGCGGAAAAGCGGAAAAGCGGAAGGCGGAAAAGCGAAAGTGGGGGTTGACCCAAAAAAACATTCGGCTTTTGTCGCGACTTGAGTGCATTGCCAAGGAGATGAGAGCTCGGAAAACCCGCGTATAAATCCATGCGATACACTGTTGATTTAAGACTTCAGGTTCTGCACTTAGAAACATGCCATCAATCAACGTAGTGTACGTGTATGTTGTTGCAATTAGTGCGGTCATGTTAATGCTACTGGGATGCAAATTGAATTTCCCAGAACTGACTATGCCCTGATTATATCAATGCTCGGGGCGCTCTGTTCGCATGCTCATTATGTCGCAAATGGACGTTTTATTGGAATCTTATTAGCCGTTTGCATTCGGTCTGTAATTGAAATAGTCACGCCTTGCTCGAAGGGATCAGCTCCCGGCAAATTATGCATTTTCAGTAATATGACAGTTGTGCGGAAATCGAAAACCAATTATCAAGAAAGCCGCCTCAAATCCACATGCCACTCACTGTGGCAAACAGCTAACGCACTGAAACTTGCCCCAAAGGATTGGGCGAGGGTTATGCAACGATTGGTGCGCTTTAAAGGCTTTTATAGCCCCGAAAAAATGGGGGCAGCGCTAATGGGTGGCGGCGGAAGGTCAAAAGGCCCCGGCCATGAATGATGTGATGCAGCTGGCAACTTTAAGTGGCACAGCTGTTGCATGCTGCATGTTGAAGAGCTGGCCATGAAGACTGCCAACTTTCCACTTTGACACACACCGCGTTGAATGTCAATGTGCCTTAACTTCCCTACCCCAGTTACTTTCTAATTAATGCTGACTTTACTTTCAGTACTTTCCAAAAATTCATAATTAACAAAATCTCATTCATGGAATAAAGTTAAATGCTGAAGAACAGCAACCTCTAAAATGCTGCATTTCATTCTTTAACATTTGTTTTAACACAATTCTTCTGCATTTTAGTGTGTGTGCATTTTAGTGTTAGTATTGTTAGCCATTGTTAGATGGCTTAACTAGCACATTGAGCACATTGTTAGCAGCTCAGCTTTGGTTTCGATTCCCACGGGCACTTATTGCGAGCTCCCAATTAGATGTAAGTACTCGTTATCCTGCTAGGCCGTTGTCCTTTTTCGAAATAACACATAAACGCTTCTGATTGCGTTAACCTTTGAGGTAATTACGGATTAGCTGCTTGACCTACGCGATAACTACATATCTGCCTGCCGCTAGTAGGAGCCACTTGAGCTCATAAAGAATGCAGCAATGCGTGTGGCGAAGGGCAACCAAGGAGTCGTCCATCCGTCCATCAATCGCACGACTATCCAGTGCCAATCGAAAGTGAATTGATAAATAGGCAATGAGGCCAGACGAAGGCTTGCAAAAGACCTATTGATTTTGAGTCGAGTCGAGTGGGTGCGTGGGCGTGGGCGTGGGCGTATGTAATATGGCTTAAAGAGCTGGTTGGCATTTTGCGGCCAATACATATCCGACTCGGCCTGCCCGCAACTGACTCATTTGCGGTCGGGACAACGCAGTTACAAAGCAATACTAAGGCTGTGGCTTTGTGGCCCAAATGTCATAGACCAATTCCTGTTTGGACTGCTGTTGCCGTCATTTCCTTGGCCGAATCGAATGTCTCGGCTGCGTCCCGGATGTTTTTAATTAGTTGCATTTCAATTGTGTCAACAGAGTTTAAATTAACCACTGAAATTAATCGATAACGGCTATATGAATATTTTTTATTAAATGTACTTTGTCAAAACATCGCGTCAGCCTTACTTTGCAAGTGAAATCGATGCAGGCCCACAGAATTTGTCTCATATGGAACCTGTTACACAGCACTTATATTTGCCACATAACACAAATTCCGAATAACATTTGATGTACGGTAAAAAATTATAATACAGCTGCGAATGGTGCAGAGTGTGCAAAATTGTGTTTTTCTCAATTTTCAATTTTAATACCCACGCTGCCATGCGGCATATTGATGTTGGCCAACTGCCCTGCCTCCTCCTCTTGCTGGAATGTCCTGTCAATTTTTTGATGGCCACTTTACGCCATTTTATGTGACACGCAAAGCCATCCATGAATAGTCATGGCATACACTTGTTTATGGCCAAGTGTGCAATGGGCTTTATTTATTTCACTCGGCTTTTAAGCTTCCCTAAAGTGGTTGTTAAGCTGTAAACATTCAACCGAAGCCGCAATTTTTGGTGTTACATTTCGGACTGGCTTCGGTTTCGGATCAGTACCCCTTGCGGAATGTGAGTCAAGGATATAGAAACCAGTCCCTTTAAAGGGATTGGAAATGTTGTGTTTAGATGAAGCTGATTCATGGGTTCTCCAGCACTTGATATTGCTGCTGCATTTTCACTAAGCTTTGTTAATCGCTGTATGCCTATTGATCTAATAGCTTCCTACACTTTGGGAAGTTCTTGGTATTCTGATTTCTAGAAAGCTGTCATTAAGTTGGATAAGTTGGATAAGTTGGCTTATTTCAGACAAGGAAGTCGTCTCAGTCGCCTTGGTTAGTACAAGTCACTTGGCAGTATAGGCCGCCTAATGTGTTGCAAGATGGGAATGTAAATGGAGTCTACAGCCGACGGCTAAGCGCAATACCAAATATTGTTTACAGTATTCAAATGAACATTCCCCGCCGCCAGGAGTCCATCAACAAGTGCTGAGCACGGAGGACACCCTGCGATGGAAATTGCTCATTGCGGAGGAGGGAAATGGCTGCCGCCGAATTAAGAGTAAATAAATGTGTCTTGTCCCTGTTCATTGTTTGCTTTCAATCATGCTGCAAACAGAGGGTTTTGCGAGTCCTTACCCGCACCAGTGTGCATGGATGTATACGTGTGTGTGTAAACAAGGAAGTGCTCCTGATGGCCATCTTGAAGGCAGTGTGGAGATAAGTGCAGTACGGGGGAAATATCACGCATACGCCGCGTGTCCATAAACCTATGCAATGGATATGGATATGTGGTGTTCGCCAGCCCCTCTGAGCAATTAATGCGAGTGCGAAATTATTCGATTGCGAGCCGGAACACTTCCTAATTCTTTGTTAAGCTCGTTGGTTTCTCTGCGAGCCTCGTTAAGTGCCTGTGAAATGATTTTCATTTATGCCAGGGCGTTATTTGATTTATATAACGCTCTTATTTTGATGGGCATTTGCTCTGAACGAACAAGAAGCCGGCTCTTTTGCCCAAACAGGCAGTTGGTCTCGTCTGTCGCGCCTGATTTATGTATTTCTCCTAGCCCAACTTCCATTTTCGGCGCCGCTTGAAATAAATTTAAACCAAGTGTTACACGAAGCTGTTTTTTTTTTGGGCGTGTACACGACAGACGCCTTGAAGTAATAAAAGGAAACAGGGGAAAACACCATTTTTCTGTGATTAAATAGCTGAAAATCGCGTTTGCATACTTAAGACATTTATTGAATTACACGCACATTCGCTTGGAAATTATAATTGAAAAATAATTGATTGCAAAAATAATTCAGGCAGTTCAATCAATGCTTGCACACATTGCTTAGATTTTTCTTTAACTGTCAAGACTTTATCAAAAATTGGGGAAAGTAAATATATAAATTATTCTTTCTTTTACCATCTGAGCCATCTTGATTTTCGCTCAATTGCTTCAGTGTTACCCCTTTAATACCTCATTACACTTTCACTCCAGATATAATGAGCTCTTCAATCAAGCAGAAATGCTGTGCAAATATTAGCTGACAGTCATTCTAGATTCTCCCGAAGGCAAAAGGCCTAAGAACATAAATACATTGCGATTTCATTTAACCGCAGCTATTGCGGCAGGCAAATGAAAATATGGAAAAGTTTGAAATTTAATGAGAACATAATTGAAACAATTTCCGAAAGCACTGCTGGTCAACTTTGGCTGATCCCTAGAACGCCATAATATGCGCCATAATTGAAAGCTATTTGGGCCAAGTTTGCACTCAATGGGTGTGAACAGACATACGTCACTAGTGCGATAAGCGAGTAGCATTCCATATCAGCTACATGCCGTCAGTACATTTTAATATGAGAAATCTATATTGTACCCCACAATAAGGACACTAAACACGTTATAATCGCTACTTTATCGGGGCATTTACTGCTGTTCAACCAAAGCTAGATAACTCGTTTTGGATTAGATAGGGCGCTATTTACTAACTATATATCTATCTTTATACCCGAGTGGCGACTTAATTTTGTTGACAGTTTTGGTGGGCAGGCACGTGATTTCGTCATCTAATTGAATTAATCAATTGTTCTGATGGAGGGACATTGAACCTTTGCTAGTTTATAATATAATCGTTATTACCTAGGCATTTATTAAAAACAAATAAATGAGGAAAGTTGATCACCCTAGAGTGCCAACATTTTTTTAAGCTTTTTATTCCCGTTACTCGTTGAAAACTATATATTTAGGATCACTAGCCGAATCGATCAGGATATGTCCGTCTGTCCGTTCATCTGAACACTTGATATACTTTTAAGTGTATCAATTGTATTTCCTCGCACTAGCTAACTAATGGGTATCTAATAGTCGAGTAACGTCTAAAGCGTTCCCTCTTGATTCCTTTGTGCTTCAGTCATCTTTTTGGACTGCTGATAAGTGAATTCAAATAAGTAAATTAAAATCGATTAAAAAATAACTGTCATGCATTCGATTTCAGAGCATGCCAGTGTTTTTTAATTGAAAAACAGTTCTGTTCTGTTTTTACCACTTTTATTAAACGTAGCCACATTCTAATCAAGCCTCCTTTGTATTTATTTTGCACATGCAAATCGAGACAATTATTCGGAATAACAGGATTTACACGTGTTCATTTTCCTTGATGATTTTATTGCTGTGATCAAGTTTTTGAAGCCTGTTGAACAAATACATAACCATGCTGGAACTTTGATTGGTATTTATTCAAAATATTTTTAATACTTTTCCGCTATACGATGAATGGCCATTCAGTAGTCGAGGGAGGAGCATGCAAAGCTGGGTGGGTATGCATTGACCTCAGCTCGTGGAAATCACTAGAATGCAGGTGGACGAGGACTTCATTTCTCCCTTTTCCCGGATGATATGGTAGCATAGGACGGGAACTGGACATGCAGTGATTCATATTGGAAAATACCGATGCGCTTGATTGATTTACGGCTACGTCCGCTTCGCTGGGCCAACAACCCCGAAGGGTTGCGAGGCAGGCCAGTCCGCATGAAAGGTGCCACCTGCCGCAGCCATTGATGCTGACTGTGATCGGGACTGGGATTCCATGAGCATTTGTATCTCCAGGCATCTCTGGTGGTTATAATTAAGTTCCATTGGCCAAATGGTTCTTGCTCTAGCTCGTAAAGTTGTTAGCTTCGCGGAAAAGTCCGACTTATACCAAGAAGGTTCGAAACTCGTTAGTTGGGAACGGCTATGTCAGTCCTAAGTTTGTTATATGCCGATAACTTTTTGGCTTATACGGATTGCAACACTAATTGGTCTTGTTCTGTTGAACCGTTTTTGTCGCTGAAGTACATACTCCAGTTTCCTAGATTATCAAATACTCTTTACTCAGCTGGATGGAATCCGAAATTCTTTGAAATACCTATAGGAATTGGCAAGCAAAATAAAATGACAGCTTTTTGTGGGCATTGGATTGTGGGCATGGCCGATACTTTTTTTACCCATCTAAAGGCATTGGCAATACAAATCGAAAGTGTGAAGCTGAACTTTCTAGCTTGTATGGCTCCGGAGATCTCTACGCTCATACGGACAAACGGACGGACAACCGGACATTGAGATATACACTAGGATAGTGATCCTGATCAAGAGTCTATAAATTTTATAGTGTCGGAAACGCTTTCTTTCAACTTTTCACCGTATCTAGTGTACCTCTTGACTTTACGAGAAACGGGTATAAAAGCAATGAAGGTTAATGTAAGATGTGGTTTCCTTTTGGGTCAGGATGGATTTTTCGATTGGTTTCTAGCACAGTAAGTAAAATATTTACTATTCAAAGCTATCAATGGTCTTATAATTAATATTCAAATAATTGTTCTTTTAATATGCCAATATTTTTCCATTTCAGGTGAATCCTCTAGAGCGCTTTAAGCTTTATTAGAAATTTGCAAATGGCTACCGCAGAAGTTGCCATTTTTTTCCATAATTTCGCTCGCCTAATTGGATTTATTTTTCACATTTCCTCAAACGTCAACTTGATGATTTCCATTTGAATAATCGAGAGAAACAAAAAACGGAGTCCGAAGATTAATTTGCCAATCCGTTTGGCTGGCTCGACTAATGCGCTCGACAGCCGCCTAATTGTCTAAAACAATTTATGAGGGTCCTTCTCGCTTATTTGAGTTGGCAGTTTATAAATACTTTTGCCCTTTGGTAATTCCTCATTCAAAACGCCGCGAGCTGGGCAATTAATTAGCTAATGAAATTACTTTTGAGTGGCTGAAAACCTTTGGCAATACAACCTGTTGACACTTTTTTCGGAAGCGTTTTCCACATCGTGTTTTCCCCAATTACATATCCTTTTCGTTAGCCAGTGGAAACCGGCTTGCCTGCCCTTGGGCCATATTTGCAACGTGTCGCATAATTAGGGCCAACAAGAGTCAAAAACTTAAACGTTGTAAATTACTCATGGATTTTTCGCCGTCCGAGCCAGAGCTTAAAGTGTTTGGCTTTTGTGTTGACAATGCCAAGGCCTAATTGTATGCTCAAAAAGGGGGAAACACGCGCCCTTTAAAGTAGCACTTCCTTCACTTAAATGGAGGGACATTTTTTAATTAGTTCTTTAAGAACTCGAACAATGGGTAACAAATGGCTTTACCCAGCGACATTTAAAATAGGGCTAAGCGCCAAAATATGGCTTTGACATTTTGGTAATGTTTATTGATTCCCCAAAACTCTGTGTAATAAGCTTGTGGGATCAGCTCCTATGAGCTGTCGAAATATATCTCGTGATTTGGCGTGATTTGCATTGGTGAAATGGCACCATGAATCAGATGGAAAACAAGCCACAGAGAATCCAGCGAGGATGTAGCCAATAAGTCATGGTTAGTACGTGGCCCATAAACGGCAAACAAAAACATATTGCACGCGTGTGCAGTGTTCGATTTTGTCGCCGACTGCACATTGCGTACACGCCACGTTGGCCAAAGCTCATTAGAGCCGGTCGTTGTTTTTAAATGGGCGTGCGAAGTCCGCCCCCTTTTCGCTGTGGGCGAAGGACTTCAATCACCGCCGAAGAGAGCTCGTCAGCTCATCAAACTGATTTAATGGCGGGCAGTCCGCTCACAGCACGTGCAACCAATTAAAATAGTTTCCCAGCTAAGCAATTATGGCAATTATCGCTAGCTATGGGCACGTGTTCGTGCAAATCTTCAATCAAAATCTTGAGCGAGTAGATTATTTGTGGGAGAGAGTGAAGTCACTGATATGTGACATGTACACCGTGGACTGGAATTAAGTCTGAATTGTCGTCCCAATTGGCCATTGAGTGTGGAGAAGCAATCTTGAAGCCAAAAAGGCGACACAAATTCTAGCCAATTCGCCACCATATTTACTTATCACATCCAAACGGCGCAGAGAAAGCAACGAAGGGCCAACAAAGAAATTGTATGGTATCTGGCGGAAATGAAGGATGGGACAGGAAGGGGCATCAAATTACTTGGCTTGGTCGCAAAGTGGTTAATTTCAGGCTTGGCTGGAATGGGCGTGGTCGTTCGGAGGCGGTCTAAGCCAATTTGTGGAGTATTGTGCACTTTATAAATAGTTGAGATGTTGTTTTGGACTTTTCGAGTGCTCAAGGTTTATTTATTCGGGATTTGCCTGTTGATAAAGTGCGTCAACAGCAATCCTTGGACGGAATTTAAGGGGATTAAGTTCTCTTGACATACTTAAAATAAATATTTATGCTTCTTTTGTTTGCCACTTGCGACGCATTTGATAGGTTTTAAGCTTGCACCGTGATAAAACTCGAATAAATCGTATTAAATGTTTTTATCTATTTGCATGATCTAATGGAATTTATGGATATTTTAAGGATATGGTTGGTAATAGTTCTAAGATCCCAGAGCAGCATGCGCTCCTTAGACTTGACCATCCATCACAGATGTTTGCACACCACCTAGTTGAATAATTCACTCGGAAGGATGCCCCTTTTTGCTGTCTACCCTTTCAGGCTACCCTTTTCTCAGCCATTTCAGCCGTTTCAGCCGTTTCAGCCATCTCGCCGCTTCCTGACAGCCAGGAGCCAGTTGAGAATGTAATAAAGAGCTCACAATTTATGGCACCTTTCCAGGAGTGGCAGGGTGGCAGGGTGCAGGATGGGACTAAACCCTGTCACCAGTTCGGGGAAGGAGGAGACACACGGAGTTCAAAGGTACACTGTCGGCACCTGTTGATGGCCACCTGTCATCTGTGCATATTTTAACACTTTTGGATTTGGCAGAAAACAATGTGTGGATTTGTCGTCGGCTCCGCAATTAAACAGGGCATTTGTGGTCCGGCCTAATAACATAATCTAGTGGCATATAAAATGTGTAACTATTCGTAACTCCTGTATTAATTTCATTACCTCTTGTGTGTGGCCTTTTTGTCCGTTTAATTTGGCGGAAAATTGCACGGGCAGCTAATTAGGTTTTGCCAGGCAGGATAAATTATTTGACAGGTACCGCCCCCATTTGACCAATCCGCCAGAGCATGGAAATGCCTTATTTTTCTCCTCTGTGGTTTTCTTTGCGAGCTTGTTATTGTGTCAACGTCTTCATTTCTTGTTTTCATTTGTTTCGCACTGGTTCTGCGATTGCTGCCCCGTGGGTGCCCCAAACTGTGGCATTGACACTCGCCGGAAGCCAAGGAAAAACATTTGCCGACGGCTTCTGATCGGCCCGACATTTCTGTCTGGCATTTGTAAATCGGACCAAGCCTCAAAATTTATTGTTCACTTGCCAACTCAAATCAATACCGCTCATACACACACATATGTGCTTTCAATTAAATGTGAATAAATTCGATACGCTTCGTATTAAACTTTCTGGCAGTTTAAATTACATGAGGAACAAGAATAAAATCCAATTCTTTATTCGCCTATGAAGACGATATATCGTGATATTTTATGGAATTAAATTTTTCGAGTAAAATATGTGCAGTCATATTGAAGCCTACGTTTTTGATCAAAACCGATTAAAATCAAATCGCTGTTTTGCCTTTTTTCACTTAACTCGCTTAAATATTCACACTTGCTTACCTACATTGTAAACTTTTAAATATTTATTCGCCGCAATTTCCTTCACAGGCAATTAAATTAGCTAAGCCTGCCAAATGTGTCGAAATTAATTCTAATATGTCATCAGCTTAATTAATGCAATTTCCGATGCTATACTGTGGTGAGCCTGGTTCCGCCTCACCTGTGGAATTATTTATGCAAATTGAAAGGCCAACAAATGTTGGCAGCGGATGTGTGTGATAGGCGGAAACGGATGACAAATGTTTTAATAACCTTACTTTGCCATGTGAGCATGTTGATTTAAGTGTGGGCTCTTGAAGTTTTGACTATTTTTGCCGAAACCAGAGAGCAGGGCGTTAGTAACCAGCGGAAGAATGAAAAATTAAGCACCATTTCAGCCCAAAAGGAACAAAGGAAACACTCAAAACTCAGTTTGCATAATGAATGAAAAAGTTTTGGAACAATTCGTGCAGTTTGTTTTGTAAAAAGGAATGTCCTGCATTGAAATATATTAATAGAACAACTTTTTCAGTCAGGCAAATAAAGTTATAGGTAACAAATAATGGATGAAATATTTTTGACTTAAAAAGGCAGCAAATAAAAAAGTTGTTAGTGAAAATACACGTATGTGGACGCATTTAATTCACATTGCCAATATTCCATAATCTGTATCAGATTCATTAATTTGCACGCAATTTAAATGTTTACATGCCAGTTGCACATGCCAATGTTAAGCAATGAATCTCTTTGATCACGTTATTTTTTAATTACTTGTGTATTTCAGCACCATTTCGCTTATCCCTAAATGGTTACAATTGTCACAGATAACGCTTTTGTAATGATATTTGTCAAGCGGCTTACAGATGTTGTTAGGGGACTTATTTTTGCCACCATTTGGGAGTCCCTGTCCAGATTATCATCTACAAGGGACGTGCTCAATCTGACACGCGAATTTGTTAAAATTACTTGACTCCTGTCTTGCAACTTCACCCGCTTCTTCACTTCCGTTTCCGCTTTTCTTAGCCATATGTCGTGAAAGTTAGCGCCATGCTGAAGCACGTCCACAATACCTATAATTTGGCTCTATCAAGTAAAAGCAATCTTCACTTGTTGGCTTGTGTGCCTGCTCCTTTTTGGGTTGATAATGGTAAAATGGTAGTTGCCTACTTAGCAATTTCTTCTTTTTTCAGGTTTCCCCGATCTCTTAGTAAAATGCCTAGTTTATGTTCCATTTGTTCCACCTAACCCGTGCAAGTAATGTAACTTATTGGGTCTGAAGAACCCTTTCCACAAATTATAGCATGGGTCTGAAAAATAGCTGGGTAAAAGCCGGTTTGACTTTGTTTCTTACACTGACCCGAAGAGTTGTAAGAAGGCTTTATGCCAGACTTCAACAACACAGTAGAAAAAAATTGATTGACAATTATTGCTGTTTTATGAGTTTTGTTTAACAAAGTAGCTGATGTCGTTTTGATACGGGTGACGAGGGTCTTTTGTTGACATTAGCCGCACATCGATTGTGTAAAAAGCGAACCTGATTCATGCTGACTGCTGACTTAATATATAAAAGATTCTTTTTGACTGGAAAAATATATATGGGTACCACATACGCCCATGGTAACGAAGCGGCGTTCATTAAAATTAAGTGGCACACGACTTCTAAAATTTCTCTCAAAGTGTTTTCGAAAAAAATGGTTTTGGACTCGTAAACATATATTATTTGCCGTGACTTGAACCAAACTTCGAATAGTCAATTTTTAATTATAGTATTAAACTTGTGTCTTACCTGCACGTCAATATAACAACACGCAAAATGTATATTAAATTTAAAGCGGAAATTTAATGAACTTATTCAAGCGAACTGTCTTGTCCTGTAATAGATTTTCTTTAGAATGCAATCACTGGCTTAACTGGATTTTACATTTCACAATGTCCGGATTTCAAGGGAAAGTGCCTTAAAAAGTTTTTCAATTAAGTTTGGAATTCGGCTCAATGAGAGCACGTAAATGTATGCCACGCTTTTTGCAACTGAAAATGAACTAAATGCTTGACAACTGGCCAAACGGTAAGCTTCGAATCACACAAAATGAAGTTGAAAACTTGGTTTTTTGAAACCCTTTGTTCGGTTAGTCGTTTCAAGGTTGATTGGTTGGTGGTAAGTTGAGATTCCTTCGAAGCGCGCCGAACGAATGCAACGGCCACGAGGAAAACGACTTGCTTTATAGCCAGCCGTAAAAGCCGAATTCCTCCCGAAACCCAACGAAGTTGATGATGTCGGCATGTGGCACGCAGTTCAACTTCAACTGGTTGCTCCTGTTGCTTCTTCAATCGAAAGCTTTCCCTGCTAGCCGGCTACCCGAGGTTTGCGTCCTGGCTAATGGAGAACACTTTGCCGCCCACGCATTTATACCCTCACTGGTGGATTGAAGTGGGAGTATTGGGATCGTTTACAAATTGGTTCGCATATATGTTTGCATACATATTCCTGAACCCGAAACTCAATGAAATCATTTGATCCTGGTTTGAATTAGACTCGGACGACCCATTCGAAGGAATATTACAATCTCCTTTGTTTTATCTATTTTATATTTCACAATAGGGATTATAGTATTTACCTATCATAATGACAATCAAGGTAAAATCACTCAAATTTTATAAGCAGCTTCCATCCAATTTCAATGATTGATGCAGATAGCCCACACATGTACTCTGGGTCTGGATAATGACTACAGAGTATCCCACAGTCGATACCCCTAAGCGAAGCTCTCTTACTTCTCTGTTGCCCCTCCAGTTGTTGCTGCAGTGACGTCAGCGGGTCGGGGACGCACTGATTTAAAGCTGTGCTAGCTGCCTGCCATTCGCCGGAATCGGAATTGGCCAAGTTGTTGTAGAGCTGGCCACCTACGCACACATATCGGTAGGCGGCGCCTACGCTGGAATACCCAAAGCTAAAGTCAGGCAGGATATAGATATTCAGATGTTTTGGCCTTTATGCGTTCATATTTGTAATCTGCCATTCGGCGGGCTGCTTACTCCTGTCCGCTGCTCCCTTCTAAAATTTCACTGTGCAGCTGTATTTACTTTTCACTTTTGACAAGCTGTCACCTAATGGGCAATGAAATAGCTTAACAGGAAAAGCAATATGGTGTTCATTTGACCGCCTATGATTGCGGTAAATCTTTTATCATTTGCGTCATTTGGTCTAAATAAAAAAGGATATAGTCTATTAGCGCCTTGTATTACAGTTTAAATGATTTATTTAGCTGTATTTAACATATGCAAGCACTCTATCTTCCTTGCAATAACATAAGCCAATGTATATACTTTCTACTACTCAAGGAATGTAGTATTAAGTAAGTATTTTGATAAGCTATTCATCGGCGGTTTTCGCTGAGATAACATATACAATTTTAAAAACTATTCCAAACTATAGTAGCTATCGACTTCTTATCGCTTGGCTATTCACTACTTACTTTAGAGTGCAAACAGAATTGTTTTGTTTTCTGTGATGAAGTGATAAGATCAAAATGCAATGAATAAGTGCAGGCCTTAACACTAGTTTACAATGTTTATGTGCTGTCTTAAAAGTTTAAAACGGCTTGCACATTTTAATTTAAGTGATAGAACAAGATTCCAGTAAAATATTCGATGCATTTGGTTTAAATTCAAATTCAACTCGTATTTTTCACATTTTCTTCCGCTAGGATATTTTGTGCTATAGTGTTGTAACAAAAATTGATAACCCGCTTGTATAAATGCACAGATCAGCTGGCAAATAGTTTAGTATCAATTCATTCGTCAAAAACGGAACGGCAAAGTTAAGATCAAAAGCACGATGGCCTCCAGCACAAAGGATGGTATTACCATAAGGATCATGACGAAAGAGGACTACCCAAGTGTAAAAGCATTCATGAAGGACGACTTTTTCCACTCCGAGCCACTGTGCCAGTCTAGTGGCGAAACAGTTCACAGCCAACACGAGAAGGGAAACGATGAGTATCACCTGTCGATGATTGCTCAGGGCACGTGTTTGGTGGCCATCGATGAGAACAATGGTGGACGGCTGGTAGGACTGGTACTTGCTGGAGCCCAGTATCCCGAGGACTTGGAGAAGCATCGCCTTGAGGCAGAGACCATGGAGCAGAACTTTTGGGGTCGCATCTGCAAAATGCTGTCCAAAATTGAACGGGAGGCCAACCTCTTTGAGCGATTTGGCATCTCGAAACTGCTCTACTCCCACATTACCAGTGTGGATGCTTCAATGAGGGGCAAGGGTCTGGGCTCACGACTCGCTGCCACTTTGATGGAGGTGGGTCGAGCTAAAGGATTTCCCGCAATGGTGGCCTACTGCACGAGCTTCTACTCCGCCCGCCAGAAGGAGGCACTTGGGATGAAGTGCGTCCACTCGCTCTCCTACGCCGATTACAAGGACGATCAAGGACGACCGATCTTTACACCCGCAGAACCACACACAATGGCTCGAGTAATGGTCATCAAACTGTGATTATAGAGGTTTATACACAAATGTGATGTAAAAAGATGAAAGTCATTAACAAAGAGTATTTCGGGAGATTTCCAACAATAAGGCATGAGATGTGTTTTTGTGCTTTTAATTTATTTGTGGTGGTGGCCATATTTTGATAGCAACTTGCCAGCGTAGGCATCAGAATCTGCATGCTTAATAAAACTTTCTAGTTCCTGAGATCTCATGAAGTTAATAAGGACAAACAGACGGCCAGATCGACTCGGCTAATGGTTCCTAATCAAGAATGTATCTACTTAATATGCTGGGAATAGTCTTTACAATTTTAAAGATTATTCGAAACCAATATAGTTGCTATAGACTTCTTATCGCTTCTTCTTATTTGTTTGCTGTGATGATATGATAAGATTATAATGCAATAAACGATGGGGAGTATAACACTAGTTTACAAAGTTTATACACTGTCTTAAAAGTTTAAAAGGGCCTGCACATTTGAATTTTAGTGATATACATTTGATTTGATTTTAGTAAAATAATCGATGCATTTGGTTTAAATAAAAATGTAACTAGTATTTTTAATATTTTTATACCAGTTACTCGTACTCTTAACACATTTTTAAGTTTATTTTAATTTTATTATTTTTCCCCCCAATTTCTACCGATACTCTAGAAAATGTTAAAATTTCTCGTTTGCACTTTCACTAGCTGAGTAACGGGTATCTGATAGTCGCGGAACTCGACTATTGCCTTCTATCTTGTTTTTTATGTAGCATTTTTTATGCTATAGTGTGGTAATAAAAACCTGATAACACGCTTTTATAAATGCACAGATCAGCTGACAAATAGTTTAGTTTCAATTCATACGTCAAAAACGGAACGGCAAAGTTAACATCAAAAGCACGATGGCCTCCAACGCAAAGGATGGTATTACCATAAGGATCATGACGGAAGGGGACTACCCAAGTGTAAAAGCATTCATGAAGGACGACTTTTTCCAGTCAGAGCCACTGTGCCAGTCTAGTGGCGAAACAGTTCACTGTCAGCACGAGGAGGCTAACGATAAAGATAATCTGTCGATGATTGCTCAAGGAACATGTTTGGTGGCCATCGATGAGAACAAAGGTGGACGGCTGGTAGGACTGGTACTTGCTGGAGCCCAGTATCCCGAGGATTTGGAGAAGCATCGCATTGAGGCTGAGACCATGGAGCAGAACTTTTGGGGTCGCACCTGCATATTTCTATCTAGAATTGAACGGGAGGCCAACATCTTTGAGCGTTTTGGCATCCCGAAACTGCTTTTTTCCCACACTACCAGTGTCGATGTTTCAATGAGGGGCAGAGGACTGGGCTCACGACTCGCTGCCACTTTGATGGAGGTGGGTCGAGCTAAAGGATTTCCCGCAATGGTGGCCTACTGCACGAGCTTCTACTCCGCCCGCCAGAAGGAGGCACTTGGGATGAAGTGCGTCCATTCGCTCTCCTACGCCGATTACAAGGACGATCAAGGACGACCGATGTTTACACCCGCAGAACCACACACAATGGCTCGAGTTTTATTCATCAAACTGTGATTATAGTTAAAAAGATGAAAAACATCAGTGAAAAGTATTTAGGGAGATTTCCAAGAATGAGGCTTAAAATGTGCTTTTGTATTTTATTTTTAACAATACAGTGAAAACACCTAATACTCGAGATATCTAACTATCAGATGCCCTTTACTTTTTACATATAAAAAAAAAGTTACCAGCGTATGAATAAGAATCTGCATGCTGAATAACATTTTCTAGCTTTTTAGCTCCCAGGATCTCGTGAAGTTCATACGAACAAACAAATAGACAGACGGCCAGATTGACTCGGCTATAGTTTTTTAATCAAGAATGTATCTAATTTTTAGGGTCTAAACCTCTTTTCTACCTGTTATATACTTTACAACGAATCTTATACTCTACAAGTATACTTACATACTTAACCAGTACATCTTACATTTTGTCTACATGTATGTTTAGGCTTAACAACTTTCTACATAACTTTTTAGTTTACATTCTTTCGACTTTTTGAATATTTGTTCACAAGTAAAAGCTTTTTTCATTTATTATTAGATGAAGTTTAGATCTTGGGTTTTAGGGGGATTAAAATTCAGGGATTGGAAAAACATAAAGTATTTAATTGGCTCGTAAATGGCCTGTGTCATAAGTAGTTAAATGCCGACAGTTTCTGCCAATTATTTGTATACTGCTCCAGTGCAGCTTCTATGAAATGCAGGAGGTGCCCAACCTGGTGAAAGAAAAGAAATGACGGCACGTTCCGCCCTCCACTAGATTTTACGATTAATTTTCTTTTGCCTTTTTAAGCAGCCCTGACAAATGTCTTGGATGTGTGATGATAATGATAAAGCTGATAAAATGGTCTTCTGATTAAGTTAGATGACATTTATCTGACGTGATCGAAATGTCGATCTAACGTGGTTCTAACAAACATCGTATTCAATGACCCAAAACTGTTTCCCTTAAATTAATTTAAAAATTTGTGGTGTGTTTCTCAAACCTAAAGGCAGTCAGTAAACAAACACAAGCATCTGTTATATATATATTTTAAATATTGTACTCAAAATGCATTTTGGTTATGTACTGAGGGTTGGCAATCAGAAATGAAAACCATTCGGAAAGTTTCGATTTCGAAAAAAGAGTCATTAAATGTACTTCTTTTTGCATAATTACTTATCAAAGCAGTTTGAATATTTTTTTAGGATTAATTGTTTAAAAGCTTTGCCTTTTTTATATCTTTATTCATTTTTGTCTTTGGTAGATAAACATTTATATCAAATTATGAAAATAGATAACGTAACTCTTCATTTTCTGCCGCTTAGCTTACAAATATTATAAATGGTATTTTATGTATTGTTTTTAATCTCAAGGTTCTTTGCTTATGGTATTTAAAGTGTTTCCAGCCAGGTGTAGGTACTTCCCACAAAAACACGAGGTTTGAAAAGCCACTGGGTGAAGTGGCATATGTGCTCACCAATTGGACAGCTTACACCCACTTTGGTTATATCGCTTGATCGTAGTCTTACGCCTGAGCCAACTAGCCAAAAAAGTGTACTCAAAGAAGACGGATTCGATTAAATACATACTTTGAGCCAACGACCATAACTTGACGGCTCAATTAGCCGACTGCCCGACCGCAGACCTCTTGCAGGTCTTGGGAAGGTGTGAAAAATCACATGGAAGCGGGATTAATTGAAAACCCATTACTCCCATGGATGGCAGTCCAGGATGAGCCCGTCGTTAACTATGATTTGTGGGCCGTGCAACAGGCGAAGTCCTCGTTACGTGCTATTCCTATTCCTATTCCTGCTCCTACATGGCTGCTCCTGCTGGGCGATGGGACCCCATGGATAATGATAATTTCGCATGACGCTTTCCGCTCGACCGACGCTGTTGTAAAATTTTATCGTCGAAACATGACGGGTAAATCAATTTTTATTATTTTATCGTCATCGACGGCTGCTTAAGCGGCTTCAAGAGTCTTGCTCGCGCGGAGGCGAGACTTTTATGCGAGTGGCGCACAAATCTATAAGACAGCCCCAACTAAGCCCAATCATCAGGGGAAAGGATGCCCGGCAACCTGGTAACATGGCGACCCTAGCCCTAGACTCCCGGCAGAACAATAGACCCCAAGTGCCCGCCACTCCGGGCCCAACAATGCGCTAAATCATTATCAGTAATTATGCATTGTGTGCCCCCTGACAATGCAACTCATCTGGGAGGATGTGCCATTCCGACTGCCATTCCGAATGCGCTTTCCATTTACTTTTGCATTTCGTTTTTCCCTGTTTTGTGCACACATTTATGATTGATTTCGCTGATTGCAGTTGGCCTTGAGCTGGCCTTGTTCTATAAATAGGCCCGCCAATCCTTTCGGAGCGTCCTCCCACCTCATCATCATCAGGTGGTTTCCTCAAACACCTCAGCTCAGTTCCCCGGCAGCTGCATAATTTATGTGCTTCGGGCAAGCGTTTTATGCAATTAAACAAGCTGCTAATGCCATGTGCAGATACTCGTACGTCAAATAAAACCACAGTCTGGGGAAGGAAAATAGGGGCTCAGACCTTGTCTTATTTGGCAAGTAATTTCTAAATTAAGTGATTACCCAGAAGGGGCAAAGGCAAAAGCAGGGGAGGTGCGCCTCACAAATCACTCAACTGTTGCTCGATAGATGGTTGGCGTACTTTCTATGGGTTTCTATGGGTTTTTATGGGGGACGGACTGAGGGAGAGACTGGGCTTCTTTGGCCAAAAGCTGAATAGTAATAGCATGCATGGGTATGTATTGAAGTTCTGTTGACTTCATTAAGGTGCACTTTGCCAGTTTTTAGCTCTGCCTTAGTGTTTTAACAATGTAACCAAAACTAAACTAACCTTATCTGCAAATTCAAAACATTTCAATATAGATTATTCTTTTTAACAGAAACAACCGCCTGTCAGACCTAACTATTGGGCAAAGAGTAAATATATTTCTTGGATTTAGTTTTGGCATCGAATTATCCTTCCTTGTGAACGGCCTGTTGCTTAGTTCTCGGCAAAAAGATAACATTCTTATTATCTCAAGTGTACTTGAGTCCTACCTTTTCGCTGAGTGCAGCATTGACGTTCCTGGGCAATAAATAAAGCTGCATTTGGCTATTTTTGTGGTCATTAGGCAGGACTGCAGTTTGTCTGTTTTTGGTCTTGGGCCTATAAGCGCTGGGTAGTCGACCATCTTCATCTCCTCCGATCCCATCCTCCTCCCGGTTGGCCAGAACTGAACCGTAGAACCTGGAGCGATGCAGGCCAGGCCACTATCTGCTACACGTTTTAATGAAGTCTCGCCCGAAGATCTATATGTCTGCCGGAGACACGGAGGTAGGCTGGGTTATGCCTCGGTAGTCATCACGTGGAAATGGCATTATGAGTTATGTGCCTGTGGTTCCGCGGAGGATGGCTTAATTTCTCGTCATCGCCATCGCCATCGCCATCGTCATCGTCATCGACCCCGCAAAATTTCTCCCACAGTGCCACACAGTCCAATTAACATAATTAATGTGTCCGACTGTGCTTAACCCAACTGCAGCAGGGTTATATGGACTCGTTTTAACCTTGTGGAATACTTTGGAATCGCTTTACGCATAGTTACAACTCAGTTCGAGTTAACTGCACCTCTGACACCTGTCTTAATGAACCATTAACTGGAACCATTATAAGGTTTTAAGCCTTTCACCTCGCCTCTGAGCTAGCAAACATGGGTCATAGTTCTACAACAGTAGTAATTGGTTCCTAATGCTTTGCCTGTAATAATATAATATATAATATAATATATAATAATATAATAATAATAATATAATATATAATATAATATATAATAATATATAAGAATTAGCCAAATATAATGATGGCTGGGCGTTGTTTCTCCCATTTTCTTAAAGTTGTAAAAAGTTTTTAATTTTAATGTTTTTAAATACACCCCTCCAATTGCCACTAAAATGAATAAATATTATGTATATATGCAGAAAGAATGTGTTTCGCAATGGAAATGGCAGCTGTAAGCATGAACACTGTACGATAAATCCTTCAATATTTAATATTTATTGATGCAAAGTAGTTTCTTCGCTTACTTGGCAATCGGCGAGCCAGCCATCTACCATTCATAAACTTTTCAAAAGTTAGAATCACTTTAAGCAGCCAGGACCACAGCTAATGCATGTTATAAAGTTTTACTTTCCAGATGCTTGTGAAGTTTTATGACGGCATTTCGAGCTCATAGTCAGGACTCTGAGGAGTGACAGTTGAGCATGTTTAGCAGCCGTTAGGTGGGCATATTAAATGACTCCTGGCGGGTTAATAATCTTCTCCATGCCCGGCCATTTGTCAGTTTTGGATTTCATATTTTTGGTGGAAATCCCACTCTTCCCCCTTGTTCCCCTTGTCCCCCCTGTCGCCCTTGTCCCCCTTTTCGCCAACAAGTGCACTCGAGAAACAATTTCAGATTGCACTCAAAGCTAAATGGGCGCTCAGAAAGGTGACGATGGGTTTAAGCAGCCGAGCGGACATGTGTGAAATATGATATGCTCATTAGGGCTCTTGGCCCGTCTTTTTCCATCCAGCCACCAGACTGCCACGCCCCTTTCGCCCCTTTCGTCCCGGCCCGCCCAAGTCGCCACGCAAGTCAAGTGCATAAATAAACGACTGGCTGCCTCTTAATGAGAAAGATGACGAGGGTGATGCGGCGTACACCTGCCGCCCGTCTGCGTTTGTGATATATCATCCGGCTGCCGGTACGCAGCCAAGGACACCTGACAGGACTACCTCATCCTCCCTCCACCCCATCTAGCTACCCATCTAGCCACCCATCCAGCCACCCATCCAGCCACCCATCCAGCCACCCACTTAACCACAAGTTTGAGTGAGAAATGCAAAGCAGTGGGACAGCGGGAATCTGCCTCTTAGTCAACTGGTTTTCACGGCTCCTTCCCGATGGCAGACCTCTCGGATTCCGTCCAGGGAATTCTCGGATGTTTATGTTCGTTAAATAAGACAACAGAAATCTGGACGAGCAGTTTGAATCTGTTGCTAAACAAATTCCTAGCTTGCAACGTTTTTAAATGAATTGTTAAGGCTATAACTGGCTTGTCATACTTCGAACGAAAGTATATGGTTTATACAACTACTCGTATAAAGTGTAAAAATAGCTCAAGAGCTATTATCAAATCACTTTCATGCACGCTCACATGGGAAGAGTATATCAATCCCAATGAATCCCACTTCAGTCGGCGATTCTGGTTTTCAGTTCAGTCGGTCTTAGCAAGATTGTTGCTATAGTGCGTGGTCAATCGGCATAATAAATCATTATAACGCCCACCGAAGCCAAAACTCCGATCACCGATCACCGATTAAGTCATCATCAGCACAGGGCCAGAAGACCGAAAGGCAAATATCGTAAGTGGACTCAGCGACATGGCCAAGATCGGCGGTGGAAACAATGCGTCGTCGTCGTCGTCGTCATTACTGGCGTGCCCAAAAGTCGCCTTGGGGTCAGGGTCGGGTTTGGACCTGGGTTCGGGATCGGTTTCCCTGCTTCGCGGGCTTGCCGGGGCCCACTTAAAAACTAATAGAGATTTAATCTGTTTGACTTACCAATGAAGTCATTTAGAATGTAAATATTGAGCCGAGCACATATAGCTTAAGCTGGAGCGTTTCGCGTTTGCAAAGCCTGTTTTAAAAGATTCACAAACTAAATGGAAGAGAGTCTAATCCGTAAGAAAGATATAACTAATCTATTTAAGATTCTTCCAACATTGAGACGCACTAAGGTGCTTCGAATTACAGTTATAAGGTTGAAGGCAAAAAGTCAACAAAAACTTACAAGAGTGGCTTTCGTCACCTCACAAGGCGATATACCTGTTATTATCCCCACTTCCTGGCGTGCAGTTCTTTTCTAACACCGATTGCATCAAAGTCCTCCTCCGTTCAAGTGGATTATGTTTTCCTTTCCAACAACTTTTCCTGCGTTTTCCAACTACTACTATCGCCTGCCCTGCGGCACCTGTTGAACCCACTCCGTTGGCCACATTATTTACCTACATCTCAATCCCAACCATAATCACAATATTTACACCTTTCTCCATCGCTCTTGCGACGCTGGCTTCCGCTCTTCGATGGAGGAAACAGTGTTGCACAAATGCAAATCAATTGTAAATACAAATAGAAAATCTGGCCGAAAGCAGTGGAGCAAAAGGTAACATGGAATATAAATAACAAAGCCCCGTTAACAGTAGGATCAGCCTCAGGATCAGCAATTCGGCAAAGTTGCAGTTGTAGATACACCTGAAAACTGCATGCAATTAACTTGTGAATATGTAATTTAATAATACATTTTCCAGATGCCACACACAAATGTAATTTCATTTTTAAAGTGCTTGCAAGATTAGAGTGAGCTCCGCTGAAAATGCACTAAAATGTTGCCAAATAGTTAGTTGCACAACTTTTCTTTCGGTATGGAGACTGCCTTGCGTTTTCTTGGCCAAGTGTGAATTTATTGCTTAATCATGCGCCTTTAAGGCGGCACAGCTGAAATGTAAATAAGGCGCAAAGGCAGCTGGGCTACCCAGAGGGATTCGGGTTCGGCTTTAACAAGGTGAGTGCTTGTCCAACTGGACGCGCTCCGTTTTATTTTCTGGCCATATTCTACGGGATCTTCCGGGTAGGCGTAGGTGGTAGCAGTGGCAGCAAACGGCGTGAAAAAGACAAAAAAACGAAGTGAATTTGTGGCTGCAACTCTGTGTCGTTTGTTTTATTCGCCCGGTGCACGTGGGCGATGGGTAAACGGCGCAATTAATATGAGGCACATGCAACAGCAGCAGCAGCAGGAAAAACAGCAAAAGCAGCAGCAGCAGCAACAGCTGGCCCACCCACAACTAGCAACCTGCAGCATGTTCGACCTGGGTTGGCATGTTGCAGTTCGATTCGAACAAGCTTGTGGTCAATCTAACACAACGATTCCCTTAAAATTTTGTTTTTGAAAGTTTAATTTATTTTCTATTTCAAGATTGATTTAATTTGTAGGTGAACAACTTCTTTAATAATCATGATTTTATATAAATAGTGAATATACATTTGATAGCTTACATTTTACACACTCCCACGGCTTTTATATTCTTCCTGACCAAGAATCCGGTTATTGACGCTTAAATATGGGCAAAGACAGCTATTTTCAAATTTTGGGGTCCCTTTTCTTGAACCCTTCCTTCTGGGACTTGTTTTGTTCGGAATTTTGCATAGTTAGTTCTTCTAGAACTGGGGTGGCGGACTTGAAAAACATTCTAGCCTGTACGAATTGACAGTGTTGTAAGCTGCCGCTTTTAAATTTTTATAGATCAAATCTGATGCTGAGAAAATGAACATCAAGCACCAATTATTCAAGTATTTAATATTTAATAATATTCAAGTATTTTAGATAAGTTATTTTTGCGGTGGCGTATTCAAGTCGAAAAGTTTTAACAGAGGGAACTTAAATTCCAAATCTTTCGGAAGTTAGTCCTTGAAGAGGTCCGCGAAATAAGAATACGTGTAAATATTTCGGAAATGAGAATGGGAACAAAGACAAAAATAAATCCTTGTAAAATTCCGGGCTTAAATGTGGCATTTATAAGAGATATAGAAATGGAGATTTTGCCACTGCTTTTGTTCTTATCACTCATACGCCTGTGTTACTAGTTGTATTTTCACCCGGTTTCGAAGGAAAGCCAACACCATGCAACAACATGTTGCAATCGAACCTGTAACGCTTTCGCGCGGGCAACTAACTGCGAACATAAAGCTCACCAGTCAGTCTAAAAACGAGTTTCATCGCGTTCGGCTGCCGACTCGCTCAATTTTTGAATTCATTTTGGCCTGGCCCACAAAAAAAAAGAAGAAACAAATCGAAAACAAAGCCTCATTGCGGCCCATTAAGCAAATGCTAAATTAGTTCGTTGTGTAAAGGTGTAAAGCATTACTCTGTCGAAATTCTCCTACCGCAACAAACCCCATCTGCTTGTGTTGGTTTTCGCCCAATTATTTGGCCAAAGTAGCGCGGAGTTTTGTAAAAATATTTCTGGAAAATCTTCCCCAAAGTGCAGTGATTGTGTTTGTGTGCTCGAATCGTTTGTAGAACGGTAACAGGTAAAACAACATCAACATCAACATCAACAATCCGAATCCGAATCCGAATCCGAGCGAGCGACCGATGTCGGTGAATATAACCATTAAAATGAAGTTAAAGTCGCTCCCGAGCTGCATACAAATGCTGCTGTAAATTAGTCTAAACAAACACTTGCAGTTGGTGAGTTTCAATTGCCTTTTGGGCCTTTTTGGGGATGGGCTCTTGGCCGGGGTGTTGGCCAGATGTGGAATAAATCATAATTAGAGGGGCTTACGCTCGGAATTGGGTTATGGGTACGACGGAAACTCAAGTGTGGGAATCTGTGTTAGTTGTCTTTATTTGTGGAACTATTTCGAACTGCGTTAATTGTGGCCCAGTGTTTGCCGTGTATACTTATCGCATTAGCGAGCTTAAGGAGCTGAAAACTGGCGGAGTAATAGCTACATATGTGGCTTTTTAATTGGAGTCGATTTCAGAAATTGGAATAAATATAGATTGCTTCTTTTTTGCTTCACTTTGCTTGAAAGGTATTTCACATCATATTTTTATTTCAATTAGATACATTTCTGACTAGTGCGGCGGAGTAATATGTGGCTTTTTAATTGGAGTTGATTTCAGAAATTAGAATAAATATTCATGCTTCTTTTCACTTCGCAACACTTTGCTTGAAAGGTATTTCACATAATATTTTTATTTCAATTAGATACATTTCTGACCAGTGCGGCGGACTAATAGATACATATGTATGTGGCTTTTTAATTGGAGTCGATTTGAGCAATTAGAATAAATATGCATGCTTCTTTTTCGCTTCACTTAATGGGTATTTCACATCATATTTTTATTTCAATTAGATACATTTCTGACCATTATTCGGGCCTATTCGTATTCAAAACAAATACAAAAATAACAAAATAAATACAAATACACGCTTATCATATTTCCTTTGCAAACTCTAGCTTTACCTTATATTTTGTTAAGTGCATTTTTTGGCATTACATGTAAATTTACATTTACTTTGCGTTAGTTTCAACAAAGATGTAACAACTTATTTTTCCGTTTTATTTATTTCATTTTCGGCTGCTTTTTGACAGTTTTTGTCGTAAAAAAGTTTTGGGGATAGAACGTTTTTACTGTGAGCCAATTTGAGTTGGTAGAATTATGTTACATTTGTAGGTGTGCACTTGCCCAAGTGAAGCCATTTACCATTTCCAGGTAGTTCACTTTGTAGTCTAAAGTTAAGGCCTGGACTTGAGTTCCTTGACACTCGGTACGGTTCTGAGTTATATGGAAGCAACCCGCAAATTTTCGGTGCTTGGGGAAATTATTTCCCGACAGCTGCTAATAAACCTGCCTACTTCATGGGCACAGCTCGCAACGGTCATTACTCATGCCAAATCTTCTGTCACTTCACACCTTCTCCGGCTAATTCTACGGTCAACTTGTCAACACGATGTGAAGTGGGGTCTGTGTGCGTGAGGGTTCTTAAGCCTTATGCAACAGCTCAAATTAGCCATGCAATTTGTACTTAACTATTTGCAGGCAGCGTCTTGTTGCAAGTAGGGGTCTTGAGGAATGGAGATGGAGCTTGGCGACTGGGGATTGGGGACTGGTGACTGGTGACTGGTGACTGGGGAATGGGGTAATGGCTTCTACAGGGCACTCTCTGCAGAGGCGGGCATAATAAAATGTCCAAGGACTTGGAGCGGACAAGCGACAAGTTTATCACTTGTTAAGCCAAACGCTGTAGACATGCAGCCGTCTTCATCCTGCACCATCCCCACCCAGACTCCCAGTCCTACTCCTATTCCAGCTGCATCCAAGCACCGCGCTTTGGGAATCCAACTCCAGACGACGTCGGCGTCGAGTGGCAGGCCCAGATGGGCGCGGCAGATAAGGAACTGGGCTCGGACCCAAAAGACCAGGCCAGGAATAGGGCGTTCTGGCTCCGATCCTATTTGCATGCCACTCGCTTGAAGTGGGCCACTCTCGCCGCGGATGAAAGCGGAGCGTACACACAGAGACTAGAAGTGAAGCTTTTGTAACACAAATCCACTTACTCATCCGAGCTTGAGTCCTCCCGGGCAGAGGCATGGGTTCTTTGAAAGCTAATATTACCTTGGGCTTACCCGAAATGTGAAATGAACATATGTATTGGGTATAACATAAGGCATGCATCTCAGTACAAAATATGTTGGATATAAACATTTATCAGCAAAGATTCCTGATTTATTCTCAGTGCATGATTGGATAAGAGAGAAGAAACAGATACAAGACATTTTTTTATTAATTGGCACAAGCTAGTATTTTGAAATATTAGTAAATAATAAGTTAGGACTGCAATTCCTATGACCCGGATGGTTGGATAAACAGCGTTTTACCACCAGTAAGCCATCAGGCAAAACCTTTGCTATAATATTCATAATCCCAATCTGAGGCCAATTACATGCCATATTTGAGTGTCTTTAGGCAGCTGGTACCTTAAGTTGAGTCTAACGATATGGGCCCGACCTTTTAGGGAGTCGTTCGAAGTGGGATATCATCCACCACCAGTCACCCAAAACGGAGGCTTCCGCAGACGCAGCTGCTCCTCTTTCATTTGGGCCATTTAAATAATGGCTGCAAATGGTTGGGTGACAATAAAGAAGACCGGCAGCCACAAGTGGAGTGTGTTGACAATAGCAGCAATCGGCTTTAAATAGTTGAGAAAAAGTCAGGAAACGAATGTCAACTGAAAAATTACGTATACGCAGACATTGATGCTCATCGATGGTGCGACATGGGCTCGCTTTCGTTTCCGCTGTTGAGTCGAGCGTGTTGACTTTTCATTTGCCAATTTTCATTTAAATTTCGGTCTGTCGCAAAGCGTCAGTCTTGTGTATGACCATTCAATTGACACGCTACCTGGCACTCGGAGCGCTCCTGGGAATATGGCCATTACTGGGGCCATGGGACATCATTTATTATCAACTGGGGAAATTACGACAGTCAATGAAGAAAATACCACTGTCAGGACTATCAAGACTAGACAGGAGCTTTAAATGCGTTCACTAGTGTGGTCAGTGCTTTGTGAAATTGTACATCAATGCCAGTCAACTGCAGCATCCTTCGACTCCGACATTTGATTCCCTTCTAATTAAGGTATTTGTCCTTAAATATCAAACCCAGTGCAAATATTATGAATGTGCAAATATGTCAAGCGTTTATCCGTCAGCTTGCCAGTAATAATTTCTAGATTATTACACTCAAATACAAAATGATTTGAATCAAAAATATACATTTGAGACGTTCACTTCAAATACTTCAAATCCAAAGAGTTATTTTTGCGAGTTGTTGTCTTAGGTATTGTAATTTCGTCATGAGGTAGATTCATGTTCTAAGTGCAACAACGAGGCAATAAAAGGAAAGCAATCAGTTAATCTACTAACCAACTCAAGGACTACAATTGAAATCCTCTGTTAAATCAGCACTTTACTCACAAAAGCTCTTTGTAATTAACTCTCACAAATCTATTAGGACTAACTTTTCCAAGAAGCTCGACCAATTAGCATTATTAAAGTGTACTGCTGTTCGCAGCTAAGGTCCCTCCATTCAGCCCGGCCAAAAGAACAGGTGGCTAAACAAAGCTAGTCACTCCTTTGGATTGGCCCGAGGTCGTCACTTTGATTTGCACAAGGTATTTGCGGGGGGCAACAACAATGGCATTGCTTTTACGCAACTTTAATTAGCAGGACAAACAAGCTGTTCTGACACGCCAGGAGCTAATACCTTTGAGTCCACCCCTCGGACCACCTGGATGTCCTTTGGATGCCGTTGTTACCTGGCAACCGGACCACCGTTGACAAATCAAAGGAAATGGGCGAAATGGTGGGGATGTTGGGTATGTTGGGGCACGCAAAATATGCTAAACACAATGTCAGAATTCAAAATTAATTAAAATGTTGCTGGCAAAAGCATTGAACTGCGGATATGCAAAACGCGTCCTTTTAGGGCCGATGCTGCGTATGCGCAATTTTTTGCCTATTACCAGCAATTAATGCGGCTATCTTCTTGGGCAGCCTGCTAATTGAATTTTTGGCTCGCCCAAGGGGCCTGCGAACTTGGCAGTTGGGCGCTGACCCTTTTGTTTCTCCTTTCGCACGTGTCCTGCAAAATTGATAAGCCATAAATATTCGTTATGCCCAAAAGCAACAGTTTGGCCACAGAGCGTGAACATAAAAGGGATGCCAATGCCCCCAGAAGCCTTCTGTTTAGCCTGAATCCTATTCCTTTTCTCGGCTGTAACTCAAACAAAATGCCCAACAAAGAGCACGAAAAGTTTTGTTCCTGCGAGCTTCCATGTTATGCTTCATTAACTTAATGCTGTTTTCACAATAAATTTTCATTCTTTCCATTTCGGCGCTCACAAAGAGCACTTCAGACATGCTTATGCTAATCCCAAGGAATTTCCATTTCCCCCGCTTCTCCTGCAGTTGATTTCGCAGATAGTGTGCATAATTTGGAAGCGTTCCCTTTATTGTAGCAGCACTGCAGCTTAGAGAAACACAAATATTGCATGAGTGATGAGGATGCCGAAAAATACTCGATTTTTCATGAACCCAAAATGGCCGAGCTAACCCTTTTTAATAACAAATGCCTCTGGTGGCTCAAAAGGGGGTCCCGCTTTTCCAGCTCCACTGGTTGTCACTGGTTGACTGGTTGTCACTATTTGCTCTAGAACTTATGACTCTGGCGGGGAGACTGAAATGCATCAGGTAAACGACATTGCTAAAGCATGAACTGAAGATCTGATGAACTGAAGATCTGATGAACTGATGATCTGATGAACTGATGAACTGATGATCTGATGAACTGATGATCTGATGAACTGGGGAACTGGGCACAGGTAAATGGGGCGGGAAACAACTTGTTTAAAGTTGTATTAGGTGAACTGCAGCAGGAATATGTCGTTAGACTGAAGAGCCCTTGGCCCTCCATGAATATATTTACTCTATTGGAGCGTGAGTCGACGGGCATTCATCCCATTCCCGCTCAGTTGACACTCTGTCACGCTTTGATTGAGTTCAGCCGGGCTTCTCAGCTGCCGGGGGGTCCATCCATCCATCAATATCAATATAAATGCTGCTGACCTGCCGGGCTGCGACCATGTTCTGTGAACTGTAATGCTATATTTATATCCTAGGGTGTCGTAGTGGTAATCAAAAGCTAATAAATGTGCGGCTTTGCCCAATAAATCTGAGTGGAAGAGTTGCTGGCAAGGGGTAATCAGTGCGCTACCTCGTAAGTACCCAGTCATAATAATATTCATATTATATTATAATATATAATAATCATAAAATATAATAATATATTCATAATTCATAATATAATGAATCGGTTACTATTTCTATTCACACTGTTCAGTTGAGCATAAATGTTCTTGGGCAATCTAATAGATTTTTGCAAACTATTAGGAAATTATACATATGAATACATATGAATATGCAATCTGTAATGTCTGCCACTCTTTGCGGCTTACGCTTATAACATGAATAATAATACGCGAATGCATAACTTACCATTAAACATTTATTGAGTTTTAACTTGTTATACAGAAATGCTTAGCATTAACAATAATTTAAGTATTACAACAGTCTTTGATAAGCTCACACCCCCCAAAATTAAATGGAAAGATTTTTCTTACAAATTACGTTACAAAATGGAGAAACAAGAATTTGCTGTTTCGCATCACTAGAAATAGCCATTCTAATGGCGCTTCGCATTGTGGGCAAGCTCGTGAGCCAAGTTGCTGGCCAAGTCGAGAGTGCACTTGCAGTTCATTTGGCCAAAAGCAGGCGTTCTCCGTACTTGCGGCCGCCGCTGGCTGAATGTTTGCCTGGATGTTTGGCAACAGCCAAACATTTGCCCGACAACGAGAACCTTTCTACCCGAAAAAGATGGGGAACAGCAGCTGGTTTTGGTAAGGGATCTGGCGGCACGGGGAATGAAAATGGGAATGGGAATGGGAATGCGAATGGCAATAGGAATGGAAATGGGCATGGGTTTAGGCCATGGGCCTGGGCATTCTAGCGGAACTTTGTGTCGCATTATGCCGTGTTTCGGTTTGTCGGTGGATGTTGCTGCTGTCGTGGCTGCATGTTGACTCCAATGCTCGGCTACAATTGTTTTTTTTTTTGTACTGCCTGCCAGCAACATGCATAAATACATAGATACAATAGTATCTGTTACTGTGCACACACACACACACCTATTATGTTTGGTTTGCGCTTGGCTGCCGCTACAAACAGCCAATCTCCCCTCGCAAAAAGCTTTTAATTATTCCCATGTCACATTTCAGTTTTGTTTTATCAATAAGTAGGCAAATGCGAGCATTTCAAGAGCACAGGTTCAAATCGTTGTGATTCAGAACCTACACGTATGCAGGAAATACCAAAAATATGCACATACATTGTATGTGAGGGCCGACAGATAATTGGCGGGTTTAATGCATTTATGTATTAGGGCCTGGCGGGCTTATATGAATATAATGGATATAAAATGAATATAATGTAATAACAGTTAATTGAAATGGTGCATATTTTGAAAAAATCCCCTAAAAACACTACTGATATTATAAGTAGTACTTCAGCATGTTCAATCGCTTGGAATTCTTTAATCTACAAGTTTGAAAATCGCTCTTTGCATGGCTTAGTGAATATTATGAGAAGAACTTGAGTTGAGCTGGGCTCGTTTATTTGAAAGTTTCCAGCTAAGTAGGTTAGGTTTCCAAATGAGCAAGCACGGAAATGTTGAAAACGATTCTTCACCTAAATTCTTTCGAAATGTTCTTCTAATTGCCGACCGAGGTACTCTAAATAAATCTGTTTTTGGGTGAGGAAGTTCTCCTACGAAAGCCGTCAAGTACAGGGCCATTACCAGATCATAATCAGATTAATTACGACCGCATACAAAGCTGACCACTTTACGCAATCATAAGCCATGAAGTTCAGGGCTATACTACCTGATAAATCCAGAAACTATACTTTTCCTATGGGCCCGTACCTACGCCAACTCTGAGTTGCATTCAATGGCATGGGCAGCATAAAAGTTTATCGCCTTGTTTGATGGCCCAACTTGATCCAATGGCTTTATGGATGGGAAATAACTTTATGGATCACTCGAGCGACCGAGGCGTTCAATTAAATGGAAGGCACACGAATAAGACGGTCCATAAACCGATAAAAGAAAATGACATCAGCTGGAAGGGGCAGAGAAGACGATGGAAAACAAAACCGACACGAAAAGAGGGCAAAGATATGTGGAGCTGGCCACATTTTGTGGGTTAATCAAATTTAGTCGTGGCCTTCCTTCTTTCCCTCACTTTCACGGGGTAGAAAACAAATGACGGTGGGCCATTAGGCACCTGTGTACTCGCATACTCGCATACTCGCATACTCTCATACTCGCATTCTCATTCTCATTCTCATTCGTATTCGTGCTCGTTCGTTCTTGTATGCGGTACACATGTATCTTGCAGATACGTTTCACGTGGCTTCCACAGATACCAAAAGGCACACGCATTTTACGTTAATTACATGTCGCTACATTGTCGGGCATTGTAATTATTTTGACAGCCAAAGCGTTTCTGCCGTTTTTTTGTATCTCTGCATTCGAAAATCCGAGAGTTACAGTTACATTCGTTAGCTATGCGTTGAAATACTGTTTTTTTTATATCTTTCTTGCCTTTCCACAATGACGAGAATCTCCAAAATCCCCCCACACACCCCTCCTTCGATCCGGCAGCCAGTCAGTCACTCAGCCAGTCGGTCTGTCAACAGCGTTTTGTTTAATGAGCTTTTTACGAGCCGTGCAATGAGTAGATAGATATATCTGTATGTACATGCAGACCCACAGAAGATACAGATACAACCAGGCAAAGTTGCTGTCGAGTTGCTGAGTACCCACACATGACATCTACAGTTAGGAGGGAACGTGAGGCCCGAGGCATAGAAATCTGAGTTGACCCCGTGGGTTGGTATTATCTTTTGGCGGATTTGGAAATAGCTCCTTAAGTAGTACATATTACATCTTTCAAGGCTGGAAACCCACAGTCAAGCCAAATGGGTTAGTCCTTGAAAGCCTTGAAAACTGTCATAAAGGACCCTTAGATAGATTTCCCCATATGTTGATGGAAGTCTTAATGCCACTAAGCTATTTAAAAAATCTAAGTAGAGCACAAGATTTAACCAAACATACATAAGTGTAATGTACAGATATATAGTTTCGTGTTTGATTGCGCGGTGTGATCAGCTACCTAATAAATTAGAAAAATAGATTAATCAGCACCCAAATCACCCAATCACAGTAAAGTGCCGCCAGTCCGCAATTGATTTATACCCAGCAGTTGGGCCAGAAGTAAAATTTATTGAACTGCAATTTCGAGCGAATAAATATCAATTGAGCAGTGCCATTTACCCGCTAACGGAGAAAAACTTCTGGGGAAACCCTCGGGATAGCGCGGTAATCAAAGCATACAATTGCTTTTTGAGGTATGAAGAGGCCCGAGTTGGAAGGCAGTCAGGTTTTAGCCCCTTCCTGACTGTTCTTCACTCCGATTGAAGCCGTAGGTATGGAGTGACAGCCGAACATCAAAGACGCTGCTCTTCAACCAAGTGCGATTGCAACTGGGATGACGATAAGGACAATTACTGTGGGGTGGCAATGAAAAACAAATGTCGGCGGCTTATTGCCATATTTGATTGACTGCTTGACTAACTTTCCACGACCATTGCAGCTGAATTTTTCATAGTTCGGGGACGAACGCGTGCGCGTTACGCTTTCGGTCAAGCAAATCGGAATAATCGGCCCAAAGCTATATGTACACTGGTGATATACACCGGGAGTCATGACTGTGGCCCCCTGGCGCATAAATGCATAAAGAGCGAGACGAGTTAGTTGTATATTCGCCAAACTATTTGCATAAGCGAAATGTAAAAAACAACTTCAATATCCGCTGTTCGCAGCATCGGCGAGCGAGCAATTGTAACTGCCAGATACATTTACATATACATTTGTATTTATGCCACAATCGACGACTACAGTGTCGCATCTACATACTACGTATTCGCGGCTGTATTTGGTTTCCATTTACGAGGTTGTTGCCGCTACCACTGCCCCCAAAGTTGGCCCACAATAACTCCAATGCCATTATTACTCCCCCTGCAGTCCATATGGAAATCGAATGCTGACATATCGCGGGAAGCCATGTATTACTGCTCGTCAAACGGCCTGTTACTTGGGGGTATTTTGAGATTATAGTCTGCTGTAAAAGTTTTGTACAATTGCATGGGATCTATAAATAAGAAATCCAATTAGAATTAGTTTATTCAATCCATTTCAAATGGCCAGAAAGCCGGGGTTTCACTTCCAGTGAATTGAAATCAATTAAACTTCGCCACCTACGCATGAAGTCAAATGCAAATGGGAACGAGCTTTTTTTCACCATGTCCTTTCAAATGTGCTCTGTTTGGCAGCACAATTTTTCTATACAATTTCAGAACTAAGTAAAATGGAATCCAATTTAGTTTACTCCTTCCTCCACCAATTCAAAAATCAAAATCTAAATGAAACATTTAGCATGCAGCTGCTTGCTACCGCTACCCTGCTTTTGGCAGCCAGCTCGTAATCCTTCGGCATTAAATATGAAAAATCAATTTCAGATGCTGTACTTCGGTATACTTTTGTAACCGCAAAGCGCTCGACCACAGATACAAGTACAAGACCCTGCACATTCACGTGCCATAAAGAGTGAAAGACTGAAAGCGGCAAACGCGAGGAAGAATGAAAATAATACAAGCCCATGCATTGCACCCCTGGACCCAAACTCATAACAGTTTCATTGTTAGTCGGCGGGGAACATAGCATTTAAACGCAAATAGCATGAATACACTGAGCCAAATTTATTGGAGGGAACAGAAAATAGGTAGTGAAACCAGCAAGGACATGGTCGCGGTCGCACTTAATTCATTGTCATATTATTTTTCTATAAAACTCTTGCGGTGGCGCATCAAAAGATAAATCCACGAATTGCTGGTAAGCACGCAAAGAAAATGGTGTAGGGAGAATGGAATTCATTAGTTCGCTGTTTTTCCGATAGATCCTGGATCCTGCATACCATATGCAATGTACGTGCAGTGTAGTGCAGGGTATATGCATGCATATGCATTTGCCGGAGGGCCAGCAAGTCAAGGAGCTTTCGGGGCGAGGGGCTCAGGAGTCGAGGGGTAGCAGTGGTGCGAGTGGTGCGAGTGGTGCGATGTGTGGTCTTGTGGCACAGCCTGGATGCCTCACGAATCAACCCCCTTTCAGAGCAACCCCAACAACTGTGGTTCCCATTAACGCTTAGGTTGAAATGAAAGTTTTTCCCTCCGCTGGCCGATATTTGCATAAAATGTGCAACGGCTGCTGGCTGCTGGCTACTGGCTGCTTGGGATACTTTTTATATTTCATTTTTTTGCATAACTTATTCATGCGACCGCCTCGTTTGCTTTTCATGGGCCAGCACGACTTGCACGTGCTTCTTCGATTGCAGCTCGCTGTAATGGCATTTATTTGAAGCCTAGTCAAGTGGCTCACAAAAAAGTTGGCGGCAAATTAATGAAGTTTTACCACCCTGATTAAAACTTTGCTCTTAACCTTACAGCCGAACGTGCATAGGGTCGTGGGAAAAGTTGTCTTCCGGCACATTTCCATTTTCATTTCCACCTTCCCCCACTGCGATCTCCTGTCTAGTTGCTCAAAGCCTCTGCCTCTGCCACTGCCTCTCCCACAGTTCTGCTAGTATGAGTGTTTTCGATTCATATCGAGGGTCCGCCCTCATCTAAGATTTGACCCAGTTATGCTCTGCCCGCAATCACGATTCCCAGTTTTATTTTCCCATTTTAATTGTAGTCGCTTTGGCTTTCTGTTTTGTGGTCATCATTTTTTCTACAGTGCTCCTCATTGCTCCGGCTTTAAACCGGTCAGATAAATAGCCGGGAGGCTGGTTTATTCAAATTGCTATTGTTGTGAATAAAATAAAATATCTGGAGAGACTTTCTGTGCGGCTCTGTTCGGACTGCCTTTTTATCCACTTTTGGCTTTTGGCTTTTGGCGCACTGAGATGGCTAGAGATAAATAAAGAAATGGATTGGGATGGGTATGGGAAAAATGTTTATAATATTCATCTGCTTTGAGGATGATGTACGGGAAAATAAGATTGGCATAACAAATATTGTTTTGTTGTTTTTCGCTCCTTAAATAACTAAATGGCCAACTTAACTTAAAACCAGCAATTTAAATAAATTTACGGTTAATCACATGTGTTATTGTGCACAAATATTTTCATTAGCAAAATAAATTCCATGAACTAAAGTGCTTTTTATGAATTCCATAAAGGGTGTTTAAAGTCCTGCGTTATTTGTATCTGTGAGAAAAATAGAACTCAATTTCAGGAATGCAATTAGCAGTGCAAGGCACAGAATGCCATAAACTTAAACACATAAGTGATAGTTAAGCTGACGCTGTTCTGGCCATTTTGCTTAACATCAATTTGGCTTTAACAATTGCAGTTGTGTACTTAACATCGAGAAATAAACAAAATTCGGCTCACACAGCTGGAGGAGGTGAGAAAACAGTAAGAAAAGCATCTACAATGGCTTGATGCCAGCGAACTTGAAAATGGCAATTGTATCTGCTGGCCCCGGTGCTTAATCAAGTGTGAAATCTTAAATCAAGTCGAGCTCCCCATGACTGAGTGAATTCCCAGCTGCCGTCGGCCGAATCCCAGTTCCAGTTCCAGTCCAGTCCATCCCCATACACATTCCCATCCACATCCCCATCCCCGGGCCAGTTCAAAATCGCAGCTCCAGTAACGGCTCCAAAAAGCCGATGCAACGCAGCTGTCCGCTGGCTTTGGCTTTTCAGTTGGCCTACCTGGCTTGACCTTTTTTCCGCCACTCAAGCTGTTTTTTATCACTGGATCCCTTCTCGGAGGAGCCCTCCCACGCTCCCAGGCCTGTCAATTAAAAGCCCATTCGATGGCCCAGGCCCTGAACTGCACGACTCGTTGGCTATATAGCCAGTTGGCTATAAGCGAGGCAGAAAAGTACAAATAAACGAAAGGCAAAAGAAAACGCTGTTAAGCTGTTGTGTTTTCTCTGGCCACTTTCGAGTGCGAAATTAAGTGAATTAGCTGTAGCTGCAATGGCTATATTATTGGCACTGCTTTTGGGCCCACTGACAGCCTAGAAAAGTTTCCACCGGAAATTAAGGAATTTCCATGACATAGTTGCGAGACAGTTTGGCTTTCAGAAAGTTTTGCCATGAATATGCAGGAGAAGAATATGCCACTATTCGTATGACTAAAATATATACTATGTTATTAGATGTACCAAAAAAACTTTGTTGAAACAGCGCAGGCCAAGTAATTTTCTTGGATAATAAATACGGAGACAGTGAGTCACAATTCACCATTGAATTTATCAAGGTTATTTTACCAGCTTTGTTTTAAGTCCATCTGGCTTATTTATTTAAGCTTACTTCGGGGATAAAGCTTTCAATGTTAAATTTTAAAGCCCTGAAAATCGAGTGGACTAGTTCAAGCCATGTATCTTTGTGCCAACCTAAGAATGCTCTGCACTTGGCAGTCTCTGATGGACTCACTGAACCACAAAGGACTCTCTTCTTAGACAAGCAAATATGGCTTAACGTAGTTTCGTTCCAAAAGCCAAGACTACCAGGTAGCGTGTGTATGGGCCAGGGGATTTTCCACTACTACAGTAGTTAGTTAAAGAGTTTGAGGGATTACTCCACCTAATAAACACTTTCGTTCACTTTTTTGCAGTTAATGACAGCGAGGAGAGAGCTTTCAAGAACTGGAGGTAAGTGGAGATATGGAAAAGGGTTTGTTCAGCGCCGGAAAATCGTGCGCGCACTTTCTAAAGGACTCAAGGGACGAATCAGTATCAATCTTAATTTATAACAAATTTAATGTGGTTGTTCTGCTGTCGAAAACAAAATTCCCCTCGGAAAAGCTGGGAAAGCGCCTACCCATACGAATGCAGGCTGCCACCCTACGGACCTTGAATCCTTAAATCCTTGTCGTTGACGCCCGTAAATATGCCACAAAAAATATTGAAATGGACGCCATGGAACGTGTATGGCAAAACACACTTAAGTGATTTTATGGCCCCATTCAAATGTTTTCCAAATCAGCCGAACGTGAACCACCGTAGCTGAGGTTTTTCCTTGGTATCCATAAATTGCTTGCCAAAAACCTCAAGGCGTCTCCTTTGTTCCGGCATGTGAACAAGTGAAAAACGTTTATCAGCAACAAGTAGACAGAAGTGTTTCCCTGGGAAACTTCCTGATTTTCTTATCTTTAAGCTCCGCCTGTCGACGGTTCTCGATTGGCTTGGCTTTCCGATTGACTGACTGACTGACTGACTGACTGACTGACTGACTGACTGACTGAGTGCGATTGAAGGAGTGACTGCCACAAGCGGTTAAGGTCTTGCATACTTAACTAGGTCACATTAAAGCGGTTCCTTCTCGTCCCGATAAATTATTGAGCGATTATTGCGCAGGATTCCTGGATTTCAAATTCGAATGCCTTATACCCGTTGGTACTCCGTTAGACGGCCATTAAGCCCTGCGGATGGCTTTTGGCCCATTCGATAATTGCTTTTCCCACACTCACCCCGATGAAACGCGTTCCTCAGCGCCAGCAGATAATGTATTTCAAATTGTTTACCGTATACGCAACGTACAACTTGACAAAAGTTTGTGGCAAATATTTACCTTACTCCCCCTCCACCGCTAATGTATAAATAATTGCATGTCACTTGGCGACTGAGCAAACACACACTTCATTGTTGTTTGCCCCTGCGATTTCGAATTAACTTTGCGTCTGTGTGTTTTTCTCTGCCAGGCTTTGATTTTGATTGGAGATGGTTTTTTCACTATACACACGTTTGTATGTCAGTTGACGGACTAACACCTCGGCGTAAGTGGCTGGGGAGCCGCAGAAGGTCTGTCATTATCATAATGCCAAATGGACAGCTATACTGCATAATTACCCACCCATCTGGGGCTGAACCAGATCCAAAAGAAAACCCAAGGGCTCACTTTGAGTTGGCAACGAATGTTGCAAATACGTTGGATCGCCAATGTGTTTCTTTATTATTATTTATGTCACATTATTATTATGCCATCAATTATGAATGCGAAAAATCAATGCCCAACCAGAGGGCAATTGAGCAAAAAAACAGTGTTAACTGATTCGCTGACGGAAAACTCCGGGGCTCAACATGTTGCAACTGACTGTCGACTGTCAGCTTGTTGCCAGTGGCGTCTTAAATAATGAAAGCCATTAAACAGAATAAATAGATAGTATAAAAAATGCAAACATCACCAAACGGCAATTGCCGCCGTCCAGAGGCTTTATGAAATAAAAGTTGGTTACGAGGCTTACGGCCGCATTCGTGTAGGTTGGGAAATGTGTTGGCCAGAAAGCGGTGGTTGCTGGCTTTCCGCCACTTTGACCATTTTTATTGAACGTGATTGGTGACAAGTTGCGTTTAATTGAGCCAATATATGTTACGATTGGCTTTCGTTAATGCTATAACTAAGCGTAGTAATCGACATGTAATACACTGGTTTCTTTAAATAAATCTGTAAAAGGGAGCTGCATAATAACTGGTCCTTAATTAAAACTGTGCAATTCCTATGCTCACACTCGTAACGTATACATACCTTATACTTAAGTTGCAGCTTCACTTAAAGTTTGGATTTTCCAAGGTAAAGTAAAGGTCTTTGGTTGCTCTCCTGGTAAGAGATGAAAGCATATTTGCCTCAGCCCATAAAAGAGCACTTCCTTGCGACCTCAAGGTTATCTTTGATTCTTGTTTCGGGCTTAAACGCGAAATCGGAATGTCTGTGGCCAGAAAGTCGCGCCGACAAGTCTGGAAATGCGAGTTTGTCGCCCTCTGCGTGTCTGTTGTTGGCGTTGCGCCCCATAAATCAGAAAATAAATTTCGCGCGTGCAAAATATACATACGTGTATATGAGAACGGAAGAGGGAGTGCAATAAAAAGTTTTTGATTTTAGATCTCTTTATTTGCTTGCGCGCGGGTGAGCAAACTGAATCGCCAAACTGCAAACGAAACTTCCAAAAGGGAGACGCAGACGCAGACAACGGACCGGAAACGGAAGTGCGTAATGCCATACGTGACCAGAGCCCAAAGAAAAACGACACGGGTGCCTGTGGTTTGTCCACGGCAAGGTGCAAACAATTTTTATGATTAATTACAGGGCCCTCGAGTCCAAAACATCATGAGCATGAACATGAGTCAGTGGTTCTCTGTTCTTTTGTTGGCAAGTGAAACAATAGCCGCATTTGCAGTAAAAATAAAATCAGGCAGCCATAAAAATGTAATAAAGGAAAAGGTTTTCCTTTCGGAATGGAAGAGTGGAGTCATTTGCTTCGTCTGGCATGCCGTGTCGTAAATACTGATTATGATGCTTAGGCGCCACTTTATGAATCGGTTTTGCTTGTGTCATATGCACAGCTCGTAAAAATATTAAGGTGCAATCAAACAATTTCCAACGGTTCTGGAATATCGGTAACCCTTTCCATGATAATATCATGATATCATATTAATAAATGACGTGTAATCACTGCCCAAGTACTGAAGTTGCATATTAGTATAATATATATAGTATTATATAGTATATAGTATAGTAGTATATATTTGCACTAAACCTATAAGCCTATAAACCTTTGCACAGACCTATAAACTTTTAAGCAGTTTCTTGGTAGACGAACCATGTTGTTTCATTTTTAGGAGTATCAAAAACCTTTTTCGAGTAATCCCTAATGGCCGTTTTGTAGTCGCTGGTCAATTTTTGGTCAGGAGCTTTAATTAAAACTAATTATGGCGGCAATTCTTTTAAAGAGCCCTCCACAGAGCCCTGACAACGCCCAGTTAATTAGAAGTCATGCCTAAACTGACGTAATTGTTTGGAGGCGATGCCGGTCCCCAACATCCCCACTATTTCCCCCAAACAACCAGCCCCTCGCTCGACGCGCCTCCGGATGCGGAGTGGAGCAATGGAGTATGGGGGCATGGGGGCATGGCAAATGGGAAAGCAGCTGTTGGCCAAATGTGCGAAAATTACCTGCAAATAGCTGGCGAAAATGACTCGACTAGACCACGGCCATGGTCGTGGCTGATTTGCATAAGAGAGCTGGCGGCGGGCTCAGCTGCAATTCAGTCATTCTGTTATTCTGTCAGTAAGTCAGCAAGTCAATCGCATCATTCCCAGGTTCTACTTCTGCCCTGAAGCATGATCTGCATCAGCATCGGTATCAGCATCTGCATCTGCATCTGGATCTGTATCTGCATCCGCTTGACTTTCCTTTGGAGGCGAGTTCTTTGCTCGGCTACCGACTGCAATTTGGATGCCTCGTAACTGTACTCTCTACAAGATAATACTGCAATTTCATTATGTAGATCGACCGGACCACCTCAAGTCGACCCTTCTGGGCTCCACTACCCTGTGTGTGGATAAAGCCAATGGCATGCGGCTTAACTGGGCCAGCCGCAGATGCATTGAAGCCATCTCGTCGGTTTCTCAATTACTTGGCTTGGTTCAAAGTACCCTTGAGAGGGCCCAGTTGTCAAAGGGGGGAGCACAGTACAATGTGGCTTTAAAGGAACAGCATTTCATCATGTCGCCTTTGAGTAAGCTCCATCCGAGCCCCTTTTGCTGGCGTATTAAACTTCAGATGAGCGTAAAAGCAGGAGGCTAAAAATTACTGCGGAAGGACATTTCGCCGTAGGGCTTTTTGAAAAAAAGTTTTGTTTTCCACTTTCCCTGTAATGTAAGTTGGGGAAGTGCTTATATTGAGGGGAAAACAGCAGAAATTAAGATGGAAAAACAGCAGCACGAAACGCTGTTAGCAACATTAAGACATGACTTATTTAATTAGGACAGAACCATAATCAGGCTTAAAAGTAAGTAACATTCAAAATCTTTCCTCTAGTCAAATGGTTAATAAGTCAAAATACTTGAAGAAACTAGAAATTGTTTCAGAAATGTTTCAAAAGAAGTTTTGCGTCCTAACAAGAAAGTTAATAAAATATATACTGTTTATTAGAGGCCATCTGAAAATATTTCAAGGAATTTTAGCATGAGTGGCATTACGCCGGTGTTTCCATAAAATGACTGCATGTTCAGTTGGCCTGTCTCCCTTGACTCGTAGCCTCCCTTTGAGTTTTTTAATTATCCATGGCAGCGCGAAAAGTTTCTCAAGTGTTTTCCCTCTCGCGTCCCCAGTTTTCCGGAGGGTTCCGGCAATTAACGCCACGTTTCGAGTGGCGAATGTTTTGTCCTGTTGCCGAAGCTTTGGGTTCGCGGCCTTGGCTCACTTATTAATTTGGCCAATTTGAAGACGGAAGCGTCGGGCGGCAGAAATAAATGAAAATTCATATTTCTCGGCGGCAGAAATGCCAGGAGGAGCGCTGGTCTCCGGCTACTTTCCCACAGCCCCGGATGGAAATGAAGATACACGCACCCACAGATGCCGCAAATGCCACCGCAGCAATAGCTTAAGCATCAGACCAATTTATCCGAAGACTTCGCGGCGACTTTTCCCACAGTCATCGCCATCTTCGTCGTCATGACAGAGGAGATTGTGGCGCCACAGTGGCTGCCAAAAGTTGCTTGTTGCCACAGAGGAGAGCCAATCGGGACTCGGTTGTTTGGGTGCATTAACGAATCCGGACAGATACACTCGTATGGTCGGATTTTTGATGGGCTCCTTAAACGCAAATTGACAATGCCAAATGCTTTTGGGAAAGCTTCATTAATTAATTGAAACAAATCATTCGTCATTTAATCGGCAGAGAAATAAGTTGAAATCGTGTTGGCGAAACCTAATTAGCTGAATAAATCTCCAGATGGCTCCGCCATCTCCTCCATCTCCGCCATCTCCGCCATCTCCCCTGCCCCAATCCAGAGCCATCATCTTCGTCAACTTGAAGCCGATTGTTGTTCATCCGCACGCGTACGGCTCAAATATTTCAGCGTAATTGTTTGGCCCAGCCCGGAGGTCTTCGAGTGACCCAGAAAATATGAGGAGCTTGGGCGACTGGATGATGATGAGTTTTGAGGCTGTCAGAAGTGGTTCCTTTCTTTTCCAATCTTTTCTATTCTGGCCAAATTGCTGTGCTGGGCCTAGGCAGCTGGCAATTTATTGGACGGGCTCGGATCGGATCGGATTGGATTGGATTGGATTGGATTGGTTTGGATTTGGCCAAGTGCAAGTTGCAGGCATTAAATTAAAACGTGCCCGGCCGAAACGAAGTCGTGCTGATGCCGTGGCAACTCTTAACCCGCTGACGCCCAGCTAGTTAACCCAAAAGGAAGGCCCAGTCGCAGTCAACACTCAACAGTCAACACCATCCATGAGATCCATGAGGCAAAAACAAAACCCAAAAGTAAAAAGTAGACAGGGGAAAGGGGAAAGGAAACGGATGGCTTTGGGTGAGGTTCTTTCGCTGCCTTTCCTTGTCCACAAAATGGATTATTATGTTAATTACTGTCACGTCACGTTTCGTGTTCCGTGTCGTTGGTGGAGAAGCTGCCTCCCCCCCCCCCCCCCCCCCCCCCATTTTTCACCAGTCTAGCCTGGCTTCAGCCAAATGCAGTATGACATCTGCCTCGGCTTCTGGGTCCGCAGCTGCGTCTAAGCGCCATTCAGCTGCAAATTAGCGAGCATGAACATACAGGGTATGAACGCCAGCTGGGCGCATTTAGTACTCGCTTCGCAGTGAGCGGCTTGTGTGGGTGGCTGCTTTTCCGCCATTTTGGCGTATTATTCATTTCCATTGGCGGAAATGCGCACAGTTTCATGAATGCGATTCCAAGTTGAATTCAAGCAAAAGAACTTCTTTCAGGGTAAAGCAATTAATGTCTGCAAAGTGTGGCAATGAAATCAAGTGCTAACTGGGCAACTTCTGGGCGATTCTTGATAGAAACTGGTTGTCCACTAGGGAAAAGTGAATTTAGGTGGAACTTTGACTTCACTATAGGGTCTTTTGTTCCACTGTGTAATTTATTTGCTTAAATTAGCTTATCCCTTAGTGGCAACACATCATTTATTTTCATTTTCTTAGCGCTTCAGGAGGCAACAATACCTAATCAAAAACAAAGCCAAATGAGCTCAGGTCAAAGCCAAAATTCCAAAATTGTTGTTTGGTGTTGGTGCTTATTCCATCACCCTGAGAGCAAAGGAATGCCTTTGGAAAATCTATAATTAGACTTGGCTTGGGCTGACCAGTCGGCTTTTTAAGATATCGCGTAACAGGGCCTGGAAACTCGAGGCTCATGATTCGGGCCGTTAACACTCTGTTCGACATTATTAAATTAGAAGCGTCAACAATGGCCAAGAGTAGAAGAGGAGAAGAACTAGACTTGTTTCTCGTATCTCTGTTTTTGGCAAACATTTCTAGCCCATGGCCAAGAGCCAATAGCCGGTTTTCAGCCGCTTGGTGGGGCCCCTCGTACTCGAGGTCAAGACTTCGGACTTCGACTCATTCCCATTGACGTGCGCACGTCTCGGGCCAAATAATAATGGCCGTAATAATCATCAAATGAAATAATATAGCAGAATTATGCTAATCGCCCCGTCGCCGGCGAATGACCATAAAAGGTAGCGCGTCCAAAAACAGAGACACAGGGAAACCTCTTGCGTAATCTCGCGGTGCATTCTGGCCCGACTGGGATTTAATTAGCTGGTCGACTGGGCAGCGAAACACCCAGACTCACTGGGAGCGTTATGAAAAATGAAATAATACATTTCCCTACTGCTATTTGGTCCTGCCTTCTGTTTGCCGTGGCCCGAGCAAGGTTCATTTAATTTTCATGGCTGTTTCGCTGGGCTCCTGCAAATGACACTTGCTTTGATATGTAATTAGAATTTATGAAAGTGTCAACTTGGAAAAACTTCACCGGACACCCGGACACCCGGACACCCTATCCCAATCCCGATCCCGATCCGCCCCTCGGATGACAGCTGCTCCAACCATCATTATTCAGACAAGGGCCCGCTTGACAGGCGGTCCAGTAAAAGTGGCCAAAAGTGTCGCCGAGTGTTCAGCAGAAGTGGGGAAGAGAGTAAACAGCCGGGGCGAAATGTGGTGGGTGGAGATGGGTTGTGGCCAAGTGTGACGACGGAACGGAACTGGGCCGCCAAAGGGGAATTAAAAACCAAGGTAACGCCGTGCAGAGGTCGTAATGCCTTACGTAAAATGGCGATACTGCAGTTACTAATTGCAATTGCCAAAGAGGAGCAGTCTGTTGGCCCTGCGTAAGCGGCTTAAAGGCCAGTTGACAAATTGTGCGAAATATTTGCACCCACTGCCATTTATTCATTTTAATGAGGCCCTACAAACAGTGGTACTAAAAGTCGAGTTCCGAATATGAGATGAGGCTTTTACTTGTTTATTTTATTATTTTTATTTTTTTCGTACATACGTACATATTTGATTTTTTGATGTGACTTGCGTGTTTTAATGACGTCGCTTGCGTGCGCAAGAAAGTGTTGAAAGTTTCCTTTCTGGTACTGCTATTACTGCCACTGCTACGACTTGTACTGCTGCCAGTTTAATAAGCGGAAACATCCGAAAAAAAAAACGAAGAAAGAAAAACAAGCCGGTGGGAGGTTGACAATGAACCCCCAGAAAACGCAGTGTGTGGGGAAACCCAATTATGACACGACAATAAAAAAGTTTTGTTTTTATTATTGTTTATATACACGTACACACTCCGCTTTTATTTTCATTGGTAATTACCGCATGAAGTTCGCTTACTTTTCCAACTCTTGACGACGTCGCCTCTTTTAGCCATTCAGGCGAAAGCCTTTCTAATGCACTTCTCATAGCCACGATTGCAACATAGTTAAAAGTAATGGCTCCTCTCCCAATAAAACGGGCTTTTTCTTCTTGTTCTAATTGCCAGCTGGCTGGGGAAATGGGGAAATGGGGAAATGGGGAAATGTTTTTTCTTTATGCTCAGCAATTAAGAGCACTTGGATTGCTCTCGATGAGATATAAAAACAGAATTGCCAACTTGAAGGCTGTCAAATTATTAAGATGGCTAGTTTCTTTTTGGATGATCGTTACTTTCACTTTGCACAACAATAATAGGTATTTATCAAAGTAATGGAAAAGCCATGACAGCTCAAAGTAAAACAGCTTAAAAATAAAAGGGGCAGCGCAAATTTATTATTATTGAATTCCTTCAATTGAGTTCCCTTATTTTTGATTTATTTTCTAATTTGTTGGGACTCGAAAATGGTTGCGCTAAGTACGTTTTTTACGTAGCACTTGGCCACTGCACTCTATCAGTCTCCTAATTGAGAGTGCTCAACAGTATTTGGCCACAAACAAGCCGAACTTTTATTCAGCCAGCTATTTTGCCACTGCCCCATTGCCCGCACAAATCACAAAACGCACTTAGCGCAGATTGTGAAAGTTGGAAAAGTTGCTGCCACAGGCAGCCCTAGAAAAAGTCAGAGAGCCATCTTCCAGTTCGCATTTTCCGCGACGGGAAGCCCCAGCGGAAGGGAGGAGCACGGCCCCTGGGTTCTTGCAGCCGGATTGCGCTCCTGATTACCAGCGCACGCACTCGCCTCTGCCACACGCTGGGGCAGATACAAAAATGAGTGGAAAATGCAAAAGCTGGCAGCGCCAAACGAGTTTTGCTTATAGGCAAAGTTAAGTGTAACGTACCGCAAAGCAACGGCACAAGAAACGTGAGAAACCGGAGGTAGACCAGCCTAAATAGTATCCGCGTTTGAATCGAATTCGAAATGCTCTTCTTAAGCTTTTTTTCTGTGTTTGTAATATATTTTTGAAACTTCACTAAAAGGCATATAGTTGGAAAACATCACTAATTACTCATGTGACCATTTGCTTTAATATATTCTTGTAACACCAACTTAATTACAGTCTGCAAACTTTGCCTTGAAATTAAGTCTTGTTGTGAAATTGTTTGTAGATTTGTAATAAGTATGAGTTTAATAAATTCACGCATAAATATTTAATGATTGAAGCATTCTTCAAGCTTCTTCTTCAGCCTGCTATTGCTATCACGCCTCAGACTTGGTAAGGGTATCAAAATGTCATAATTACGGCCGAGCTGTGGGTTCGTTTGCGAAAGCAGCTTGGGAAAACGGAAAATGGAAAATGGAAAATGGAAAATGAACCGAGGGCAGTGGGTTAAGTTAAACTTTTGGCTAGTCCACTGCGTGCGTGGCGCCCCCTGGCGGCTCCCGTTTCGCATTTCGGTCACAATTGAAGTTGGCGCTTTGACTTGGCCATTTATGTATATAGTACGGCTGCGATATACATTTTATTTTTATTTGGCCCACTCTCGAGATCGCGAAACCGGTTGCCGCTTGGTGGGTGTACTTCAGTATTTATTGTTACTGCTGCTCTGACTTTTGTCTCTGCAACACAGCGGTCTCGATTATGCAACACTTCGTGTCGCCGCTCCAAACTCAGAAAGTTGTGCAAGCCACGGCAGTTGGTCTTGCATTTGTTGATTGTGCCTCACTTGCAGCCTCCATCTCAGCCTCCGTCTCCGTCTCAGGTTCAGTTTTAGTACTTTTGTGCCTTGTAGCTTGTAGCTTGTAGCTTGGGTGACTCCCGGCTGTCAATGCGAAAAGCCCCACCAAAAGCCAAAAAAGCAAAGCCGAGTGCCAATCTGGCCGCTCTAATCAGCAAGCAAATTTGCTGACATGTCGAGCAAAACGGAGGGGAAAGTCGGAGGGGAAAGCCCAGGTATCCGACACAAATGTGGCAAATAAGCCGCTTAGCAAAGCAGCCCCAGCTGAACGAAGCCATTCAGACGATCAAATGCCAGGCTCCATGGCTCAATCAATACGATTTAAAATTTTGTTGGTGTGATTCAGTTCTATTTAATTCTTTTCTATCGTCCCATTATCAACGCACAGTACATACGTGTACTTTTTGTGTCTACCAAACAGCGGTATCGGCTGCAAGTAGCCTTGTCACGTTTGTAGCAAGTATCATGTTGCATTGTGTCTGGTTCTGACTTCCGTTTCGAGGCGACACACTTCTCGGTTGAACAAGGCACTGAAAAGCCGCTTTGCATGCCCCAACTCCAGCTGAGATTATGCTGCACACGGGTACTCACGCACCCGTGTAATAAACTTTGGATCCCCCGGCTCTTAGCTGTAAAATATAATCTGGTTGCACTTTTCACTGGGCTAATGCTCCCTATAAGTGGAGTCACTTCCGCTGCTGGCTGTTGGGTGGGGATTGTCTTCAGCGGGAGACCCTCCTCGTCTTGTCTTCCCCGTCGGAACGGGGCACCTTCTGTGGCACCTGTTTCCCGCTTTATCTGCTCACTCCCAGCCGGTTGCCATTGGTTGCCCCATTTCCTCCGGACGACTGCATTAGAAGCCAAGCGGTTGAACAACAATAAGCAGCAGACGAAACCGTTGCCTTCGTGTTGTTTGACTTTTGGACTTGGCCTTAAAAATACTCAACAGCCACAGCCAACTTGTTGCGCAACAGACGCAAAAGTTGCAAACAGTGGAGAGATACACTTGAAATTAAGCTTAAACAGCGAGGGAATTAAGAGTAAATAACACCATTTTGGAACAATTGAGTATACAATGGAAAACAATAATGAAAGGAGGATATAAATAGGAATCAATGAAAATATTTTAAGACCATTATTTATCCAGCAACACAAGTTGCAAACAAGAGATCAATTCGACTTAAATGTGTAATATTTAGCTGAGTAACGGGTATCTGATAGTCGAGGAACCGACTACAGCGTTCTCTCTTGTTTGTTATACACTTGGCTAGTCAAGTCACACTTCATGGGCCATTATATATTTAAATTAGCTTAAGCATTTGTATTCTATTTTTTGGTTAAGAATATAACAAATTGCACGCAATTAAGCCGTACAAATGCCATAAGCCACCCACAAAAAGTTTCTACTTTTACTCCATACTAATTAACAAAAGTCAAATTGAGCAATTAGCACGTAAATAATACTTGTAAACGCTTTGCGCTCTATTTAACGAACTTTCTTAGGAGCAAAGAACATATCTCAAATACTTTCATTTCATCTTGGAGCCATCTTGACCCATATTGAGTCCAAGACAGTTAATTTTTCCTAGTGTAAAAGAGAGTTTACGCACCGAGGCAGCCACCGATTTTCGATGGAGAAAATCTTCGCTGACTGCAACGATTGTTGTGTTTGTTACCAGTTCTTATTCTTACACGTTTTGTTGTCAGTCGGGCAACAATCAAATGGCCAGCACGGCACACATTGTAGGAGCCAGGAAAAGCAGCTGTTGCTGCTTTTGGCCCGATTTGCCGGCTGCCGCTGCCGGCTGCCTGTTGCACTTGTTTTGGCCCGCTTGTTCTCGTTCTCGTTCTCGTTCTGCTGCTGGTTTGGATTGGTTTTTGGTTGGTTCTGGCTGAATGCGTTCCAGTGGTTTGAGATTCGGTTTTGTTGTTGTTACTTGAATGCAAATATTTCGTACACTCTGTTGACACATTTACCAGAATATGCTTTATGGCAAAATATAGGGGAAACTTGACAAGAGTTTGATTTACGACGGTCAACTGTGGGTGCGCAATAAAATGAAACAGCTTTTGTAAATAAGCCAATATGGCATAACCACCAACAATAGGCTCACAGAGAGATACAAGCCATGTTTTTCCGAATATTCTTCTTTTGTAAACCAATACCCATTCCCATTCCGCCTAAGAAAGAATAAAGCAATTGTGAGTTGAATGAACTGACCGCAAAACAAGCAAATAATAAGCCGAAGCTGCTGGCCGCAAAGTTCACAGTTGGCCAAAAACTGAGTCACAAAAAAGGTGGCAAAAGCCGACTTGCGACTTGATCTGCCTGGGAAAATACGGCCAGCATTTTGCACCTAATGTCATCAGATCACATAATGCCTCATTGTGCCATTCATCAACTTCCGAACCAATTGATATCCAGATTGAAAAATATGTTGCACTCTAATTGATATGGAAATGGAGTCAAATGAAGGGACTTGTTTGCCTGTTTTTCAGTACCAGTGCTCCCAGTTCGGAGCAACTACAAATTGGTTCAGTAACAGTCTTTATTGTTGGCCAGCCGCTTTGTTGGTTTGCATTTAATTATTATTTCTGGCTGACGCAGAAATATGCAAACAAGATATTTGCCTCTCATTTTTTAGCTCGGCAATCTCTTTGCAAAACTTTTTAATTACATAGTTTCGACTGCGGTGGGCGCACGAGTGGGCGTGGCTGGAAATTATAGCCGCACTCTCCATGTTCATGGAAAACCACAAAAGAAGCAAGGAACTGGGGAGTTTGCCGGGGATCCCATGGTTAGCATATAAAGTTACAGAACATGCAAAAATATGACGGTGAAATTATTTTTCCTGCACCAGTGAAATACGAATTTTCAGCTAAATTAAAACAATGCGGAGGGATGTGAAAGTATTCGTATATCAACTTGGTTTTCCCAGCAAAAATTCCTAATAAGCTTACCAGCGCGCCAGGAAGTGTATCAAAAATAAGAAAAGCGGAAAAGCCACATGTTTATTTTACTTTCGGTACGTGCCAAATGAAAATAAAACCCGAGCGCAGCAAATTTAATAAATATGAAATGAGTTTGTCATACACACAGGCAGCAGGCACACGAGCTACCAAACCCTTGCCCCAATTACAAGGATACCAGGATTCCGCCGCCTGCATGCCTTCGATAACGTGCCGCAACGCCGAAAATACCTTTAAGCCAGACCCAAAGGCACTGGCGGGCGGGGCAAGGACCTTTCTTGGCAAATAAACACGCACTTACCGGCTCACAGGACTTTTATGGGTCCTCCGCTAGCTAGCCGAACACAGACTCGTCGTGAGCAAAGTGTGACAAAATAAATGTCACTAAAATAAGGGATCGCAAGTCGCACGGCGTATCCTTGAGGCATTCAACAAATGCCAAGCAAATCGAATGCCCGGATGGGAAGGAAAGCAGAGAGACAGAGAGAGAGAAAGAGCTGAAATATGTGATTATAAGCGCATAAAACAGCCGCAGGACTCCGAGTCCTTGGCCTGTCAGGGCGAATCCTGTCCCTAGTTTCGGGCCCAGCAGCGGAACTTGTTGAATAAATAGGGAAATGAACGGCAGACTGCCACACAATCTGCTGATTGCTACACAGGAATTCCTGTTGCCCGCATTCCTGCCTCCTGCCTCCTTTTTTTCGAGTCGCTTTAAGTGGAGCTCGTTGGAGCTCCTGGCTCGCTAATAGCATTTCGGGAAGTCGGGGAGTCGGGGAGTCCTGCCAGGTACACCGTGAAACGACAAAATAGTTGCCTAATTGGCTAAGGACGAGAAAGTTCGGCGAGAAAAAGTGTAATTATTTTATGAAGAGAAAGCGCGTAAGTGTAACAAAACTAAGAAATACGTGCTCGCTGTTTTTATTTTAACCTGCAATAATGAGGCATCAATAAAAAGTGATACTTTTAAATATTGTATATAAAGTGAGTGCTGGATATACATTGTTTTCATTTTAGCAGCAAGCTTCGTTATATTATATAATATTAGTAAGCTTCTGGGATTTTATAACTAGTATTTATAATAAATTAATGATGGCAAATGCTTGGGATAGTAGTTGGGATCGCCTTGTTAGCTAACTTTTGGGCAGCTTTCCCAAGTGAGCATCCGTAGTTCCCAGCGCGGAGGCAACAAGAGATTGGCAAACTCGAGGCAAACACGAGGAGTGAACTATACTATATGGTGGAATCTATACCATGAGAATGACAAGTGCACAATTTATGCGAACAATAGTGGCCACTGTTTGGCATCTCAATTCACACGACGGGGCAGACAAAATTGCTACACAAACCAAAAGGCGGCTGGGCACCTTTTCCCCACCTGTCTGTTTGCACAAGCTAATGGGCTCATTCATTTTATTTCTCAGAACAAGGAGGGGAAAAACAAATATTTTCTTATGTTATTTGCCTCTGAGAATTGTGTGATGCCGGGGCAGAAACTTAAAAAAATATATTCCGCCGATAAATAAGATCGTTTAGGCATTGTGTGTGGTGGAAAAGTTTGCTTGGAAAGTTCGCTTTTCCACCCAGCCAAGAGTGGGAGATTTTCTTGTTTGTCTTCAATTGGTGCATGAATTCGAAGAGCAGCACGAAACACGTGATGCATAGGCCACGTTGTTGGGATGTATTTCTTCTGCTCGTCTTATTTGTCTTAGATGCCAGCTACTTTATAATGCAGCTTTAGTGTGCTGGCTTCAGTTTGTTGTACTTTCACTTTACGTGTTCTCAGGGGCATCTAGAACAGCCTTGCCATTCAACCGACCGACCAGCACCCCACCGCCGTGCCACCACCCCCAATGCATCAATGCAACAGCCTCGCTTCATCAGTGTTAACCCTCAAAAGCCCGCAGGCTGACATTGTCCTTGGTGGCTCGTCTTTTGTTTCCCCTCGCAGGGAGTGGAACCAATCTGGGAGAAATGGCGAGTGACCCTGGGATCTTATATAAATAATTGAAATAATCTGATTATCCTGCTGGCTTTAAGGTGACTAATATTTTTTAAATTCAATCAGCCCTTTCATCTTCTTAATCAACTCACATATGATTCCAATTATCTGCAGAAATTCTGATCGTCCTTGCAAATCGGTTTGGGCATCCCTTTTTCATTTGGCCACAATCTCAGAAAGACCGAAACCGAACAAAGGATAGTGTGTTGCACAATAAAGGGTGCAGTGGGTCGATGGCACTTCTACGAGTTCCGTGGCTTTTTGTTCTTTTTACTTGTTATTTATCACGTCTTTTGTCCTGATGGCTTTGCCCACCGCCATGCATTTGCATCCCGATTGCAACGGTCTGGAGCATAACAAAACTTGTCCCGTAAGTGGAACCAACAAAAGACACAAAACTTCGGGCGAGTCCTCGAATCCTCCGAAGCAGACAAGTTGCTAACGCAATTGGTTTGGCCAATTCCCCTCCTCGAAAACGCCAAAGGCGTAGAAATGTTGTGCAATTTGTCAGTCGTAAGGCGATCAAGTATTGAATAACAGGCGGATTGGGGGAACTGGCTGCATCCTGATTGTTTGGATTGTTATCCGTCTCCTATTTCCAAATATGATTAGCCCGCAAAATTGGCTTTATTGACATTCGTTTGTTGTCCTGGATACACTTGAATGGCATTAGCAGACGCCCCAAGGCCTCGCCAGTATGAATCACAATCCTTTCCCTGCTCAACTCTTTCCGCGTTGGCCAAACTCACAGCATCCTTGAAAGGAAGGATGCTTTCCAAGTCTTAGGGCACTTTAAGTCGAGTTCAAGCCAGTCTGGGAAAATATTCAGAGTAAATCAACAAAGTGCTACGAGTAATTTGCTGGTCAAGTATGCAAAAGCGGAGAAATGTGGTGGCGGGTAATATCCTTTTGGGTTAGACTGAATAATAAAGAGCGCCGAAAAACAATGCCTGGCAGTACAAATAAAATAATCAGGCCAAATGGCCCGGGAGGCGGACAATCGCAAATATATGCGCATTCACACAAAGGGCTCAGCACAATTTGCATGGCTACATCTTCGCCAGGATACAAGGACGAAAAGGTGTTGGAAGTACGTGCTCCTGCGGTGAAGCAAGCCAGCTGTCACAACAATGCCGAGAGCCAATGTAAAATCCAGGCATGGCCAGCGTGGGTTTAATGATTTATGGCCAGAGTGGCAGTTCTTTTGTGGCAACTTGGCTGAAAAAGTGCGTTTGCTGGCCAACCAACCACATCCGAGCACATCTAATATTTGTCCCAGGCCCGACTTGTGACTCTACAAACTACAAGCTCGGTTGCCGCAGGAGCTAAGCTGATTTTTCCCGGAGATGGGAGTAACTGCTATTGATGCTGAGGCTCGAAAAGTTATTCGCTTTAATTTCTGCCATCCATTTAAACGCTGCATACCCACTCGAAAAACATTCGGTTCATTTCACGGTCGCGCAGCTTCAGTGCAAGTATTTCCATCGCACATTTTCATTATACACTTTTGACAATGCCTTTGACGATGTTTCCTGCCATCAGCCCGCAGCGCCGGGTTTTGACATAATTTAATTCGTTTTTATTAAATTTATGTAAATTCCGCTTCGTCTGCTTGCAGGACTCCCAATCCCAATCCCTTGGCGTGGACTAACCGAAAGTAAATTGAAATTGTAAGTAGCCGAGAGCATTTTGCACATTTCCCGATTAATCCGCTGAAAACTGTAAATTATGCTGTCAGACCCTGATGGTCGGAAATATGTTGGGCTGGGTTGGCGGTTGGCGGAAAACCGGGAATAAGCCACAGGCGGGCAGGCTGGCAGGCTGGCAGGCAGGTCAGAGTTCAGCCATGTTTAACGATTTTTTCACTTGGCCAACGGGCCGTATGATTGATATTCGAAACGGTGGCGCTGCGGTTTGGTTTACGGTTAAATTAATGCGCAGCCAAGGTGTTAAATTGCCCGTAACCGCGCCCACAGCATAGAACACCCCAAAGGCAGTCAGAAAGAAAGTAAAACAATTACCGACTTGCATCGAGGAACACAAAAGATGCTCCTGATCCTGTGGACATTGTGGAAAAATGTCATTAGATTAATGTGTCGTTCTGCACTCTACTGTCCCTTGTGGCCTGTCGCAGAGATTGGGCAATGTCCCTGTCATAATACGACAAATGGAAACTAAGCAATGCAATTGCTTCATTGCACCCGATAATTGCCTTGGATTGATGTATTCAAGTGACCAAATGAGGCCAGGAAATCTGACAAATCTCGAACAATGATTCCCCAATATCGAAGGAAAACCAAATTCGTTTCCTCGTATTGCAATGAGGGCAGTTGAGCCAATAATTATTTAATTAGTTTAGGTAAAGAAAAAGTCTGAAAAGAAAAGTCTGGTACAACGAATCGATTAATTTGCTCCTCTGCAAAGTGTTCCATGTTTCCATTTCCAAGCGATGCAGCTCTGGCTATTCAGTTAATGCAATTTACTTGCCCCGACCGTTTTTATCACTCATACGACATGTGGAACGCAACGAACAGCGCAAAACGGATAATTTACTTATGTAGCGCAGGGCAAAGCTGTTACGTTTTCGGGGCTGGCACTTTTGACCTTGCCACGTGGCAGGCGATGGTTTCAGTTTGGTTAGCAGAACGTGGGCAGAAGTACAGGGAGATGTGGCAAAGGTTTGAATTATGCAAGCTGAGCAGCTAGCAAACGTTCTATTTTCGATTTCGAAACGTAGCAAGTGGGTAAAATTGAATTAGTGCGCAGGAAGCGTTCAATCCAAGGACCAATTTATGCGCCACATGTTGCAACGGGCCGAAGTTCCCATTCGTCCTCGCTAAAATTGTAAAAGCTTAAATTTTTCATTGGCTGCCGGATGAAAACGAGAGTCTTACACAAAGTTTCCCTTGTCCAGAGTGAAAATGACACGGGGCTGTGCCAACTCATTTGGTGTCTGGTGGCGCAAAACTCTCGCCATCCGTTTCCGACAATCGTGGGAAATAAATTTTTAAATCTGCCTGCGAGGGGCGTCCGCGGGAAAACACAAAGCACTTGCTGTTTTATGTAGCAGCCATCGAAAGTTTAGACAGGATAGGTTTCGGGACTGCAAATGTAAATATAAAACATTGAAATCGAGGTTATACTTTTAATAGCCTTCGGGATCAGGGCCAAACTCCATTAAGTTCTTCAAAGTTGAAGTGATGGTAAAATACTTAATAATAATAATATTTGAGTTTTGCCGTAGAAACGGTAGCATACATACTTTCTAATGTCTGACCTACCACGTTCTCGTGTAGTTTGTGTATCTGCTAAGGGGCATCTGCTAGTCGAGTTTCGGTGGCGCACACCCGGACTTGTTGAATCCACTTCAGAGCCCGGCTGAGAGTGTAAAAGCAGCAGAGGCAGTCGCATTTACGGCCCAGTGTCCCAGCTGAAGGTAAACGTGCGAAGGACACTCGAGATGAGGGGCAGCTGGCCAGGAGGAGAGGGCGAGGGGCCTGAATAGAAGCTGCATGGAAGCCCTGACAAAATGTAACAGATTGGCCGGAGAGCACACATTCAAGGCGGGGCACAAGGCTGAAGCCCGGCCGGAGACCAGAGAACCGTAGAAAACGTCGGGAGCCACGTAGAGCTGCATATTTAATCCTGTTGATTTTTATTTGTTTCCGTGTTGGCCCGTGCTCGACTATTTTTCATGGCTCTTTATCTGCCTAACGATTTTGCATGCTGCAGTGTGGCCCATCGCCTCCTTCCGCCGACCTTGCACGTGTCCTTGAAGGCGAGTCCCCAGGTATATGACATCCCCTTCCCCTTCCTTCCAAGCAGGACTTATTTTCGTTTTCCACTCACCGATGACATTTGAATATGAATATCTCTGAAAGAGCATAATCACCTCAACAGTCGTGTCCTTTGAAAACTAAACAAAAGTAAGCAGTACAATAGATCAAAATGAAAATTAAGATATACTTGTTAACAGAGCTCACGGAAATAGATGAATTGCTCGCCAAGGTGAACGAAACAACATACGATGTCATTTTGGCCAAGCTCCCAAGCTCAGTCATTTCTCAATGCACCAGTTAATGAGAATTTATTTAACTGACATACAGAATAAATGAGATTAGCAGAGATCGCGCCAAAGATAGTCGCGTTCGCTGGCTTTCTCAAGGTTTGCTCAAAAGCAATTGTATCCAGATAGAGTCGCACAACTTCGATTTCCATTTCAATGCGGGCTAGCAGTAAAATCAGCGATTCATCCCCAAACTGAAACTCAAATGCCACATCATTAAAAGCCACGTTCGGCCAACTAACAGCGGAAGTTTATGTGGTCAACAGCTAATAAAATTAGAGTAGATACTCGTAAAAACATGCGAGAAACGTGTAACTCTCAGCGGGGCAAACACGTCGCCAATTACAGCGCGTGCCTTCAATCAATCAATCAATCAAGGCATCGGTCAGTTTTTGGTGGCACGATCGATTTTGACTGATTCACTTGCCACCCGGAGTGCGTTGTGAAAGTTGACCGCCTGTGAGTCGAACTGTAAGAGGTCCAAACTAATGGCAGTTGGCTTTAATGAGCTGTCAAATATGACGGCGGTTACGAAATTTGAATTGGACCTGCGATGGGTGGGTTGCGGTTCGAATGGAAATTTTAGTATGTGTGGCAGGGGAACTCGGATCAAAAATGAACTTTCAAGATTTAAAGGAAATATGCGGCATATTTATATATGAGGTTCAATGCTGGTTTTCTTAGACCATAAAATACCTTGGCTTAAAACATTAGAAAACCCACACTTGAGCAATCGACCAGGAGGGAAATTGCAAGTCCATTTATCCCAGCTTCCGTTCTCCATTCGGGATATTAAGTCGCTCGGCATAGAATTCAGCTGAAAAGTAAAGTAAAACTAATCCTCAGTTGAGTAAAATATTGGCATTAAGTTGGCTTGACGCTCAGCCATTCAGCTCATGGCTTCGCCAAAAGCGCAGTGAGCCGGAATCCGCCTTCTCGGCCACGTTTAGTTTGAGGGGATCTGGCTTATTGAGTTGGCCATCTAACCGCAATCAGGAGATCGAAGGAAATGCCACTTCGGAGGAAGCGAGGATGAGCCAACTGCCCACATTGCGGACGGAAGGCACCCGAGGTCATTATCCTCCTCGCCGACTGCCTCATCATCATCAAGTTAATCAAAATGCCATTGGCCATTGGCCATTGGCCATTGCCATGGCATGGCCAAAACTCTGCGCAGAGGAGAAAAAATTAGCTTGAAAATTGTTATAGCATTTTGTGGTTCCTCTCACCGCAGAATCAAATCGGCTTAAAAACACGCTGAAGAATTCCCTTTCATCTCGACGCGTCTTCATGCTTTTTCTTTCATTACTCTGCACTTGTTTTCATTTATTTTTGTGCTATTTTTTGTACGAATTGCTGGCTCTGCTCACTCACTGGAATTCTAAAGTTACTTGACCGCAACAAAGCGTTAAATTGTGCCGAGTTGTTTTCACCACTTATTTATATCAAATTTGTTCTTAATCAGCTGAAAGCGTAGCCAACTTGGCCCGCCCCATGACGAGCGCTTTATTTTCGAGCTACAATTGAGTTCACAGCCACCTCCGTGCAGAATATTTTAAGTATTTTTCGGAGGGGAACTCATGAAAGGATTTCATTGGAAGAGGTGGAATAGGAAAAGTGTTTAGTCACCTGAATTAGGTGCCCTCGGGAACTGACTAAGTCAGTGCGCCATTATCCTTAAGGCGGTTGCATGCACTTTAATTTTTAAATTGCTTTCTTGTGCTTGTATAGTTATTAAATGGACAGTCAATCATTTATGACCATCTCTCAATTATGCAAATTATTTTCTGATTAAAATTGAATGGTCAATCAATTACTCCGCCAATAGCTTCAATTGCTTAAAATGATATCCTGCTATCCTTCGGCCATAAGGCGCAGATTGTTGGGCCGGGAAGCACATTCGGCAGGCATAACAATAACAGGACGAACAAAAACCCTATCCGTGCCTCATCGCAGGATACGTGCCTCGCATTCCACGCGCGGCTCTGTTGTCCACCTGATTCCCAGGATGCGGTGCTACGTGCCGGACCGCCTCAACGGCGCTCCCTCGCCACGCCCACAATCCTTTCGCGCCCCAAAGCAGACTACGTATATTAAGAAGTGGGCAGTGCTCAAGTATCACTTGCCTGGAACATCTCGTTCGTTTGTGGCCAGGAAAATGGTCCAAGTAGCTGGAAGGTAAAGGAAAGGTAGACGGAGACAAAAACTAGGTCAACAGAGCGTTTTTCCCCCCCATTAGGAGGTCCCAGTAGGCGGTTGACAAATTTAAAGGACTAAGCTTTTATGGAGCAATTAAGCCCGGTTAATAAAATCAACCTTTTGCTGACGACTGAGCGGAAAAGCGGAAAATGAGAGCTAAATGGATATTCGTTCCTGGCAATTAGCCCTGAGTATCCTGCATAATGTATGTGTCCAATGAACTGCCAAGGGGTCTAATAGGCATAGACAATGAGGTGGAGGCACGGGCCTGATCTGAAATGTGTAGGTAGTTGGAGAGAGAAAAATCAATACACTTTTGAACACACAATGGGATAAATCACAAGCTTGTATGCTAAGTAAATGCAAATACAAGACTGTGCATCCTTTGGCACTATGATACTATGATATGTTTCGAATTTCATTTTCCAGTGTTTCTATATACTCTCTCTGCGGAAATTCACTTCTTGCAGCTCAGTGTAGTGTCTCAAAGGCCTGCGCCTAATTGGGAATAAATATTTTATTGGTGAACCATAACAATACAGCTACACCAGAGATGCGAAAGGAATACATATTTACGTGAGCTAACTCCCAATCGGTAGAAGAAGTATAAATTTGATGGCGATAGCGGTGGCGATGGCGATGGCGATGGCGATGGCGATGGCGATGGACAACCCCTGCAGATCGGTGATGGCCTAGACCCACATAGTAGGCAGACATCAAAAGTCAATCAATGTAATGTCAAAGCTACGTGGCTATCTGCCCAGCTTGGAGTCGCACATCTAAGCCAAGCAGGGGGCGTGAAAGGAGCCGGCTCGGAGGACTGGGAAATGAGGAAGGGAATGGGTTGGTCCCAGGGTGGTGCACAGCTTGACAGGAATATATTGCACTCGCCGCCCAGCTGGATACCTTACCATCACCTGTCCACGCCCACCCAGAAAATGGTTGCAACTTTACAGCTTTAAGCCAACTTACCCAGTTCGCAGCCCAGCCCAACGCAGACCACTCTGCAGATAAATGCATCTACGTGCCTGCATGTAGAGATATGGATGCCATTGTTCTGCACAAAAGGCTCCAAAACAATCGGTGGAAAGTGAGCGCAAATAACACAGCAATAAATTGGAAAACTTCACTCTCCAAATCCAAATCCCGTTTTTCGCTGAAATTTGTGTTTTAAATGGATTTTTTCAATTAGTTTACCAGAGTTTAGAAGGTTTAGAAGGTAGTAAGATTTTTAATTAAGAAGATACTTCCCTAAAGTGTCAAATTCTTATACCCTATGAGTAACCTAACAAGCATTAGCCATTAGCTAAATAACTAATTGAAGCCAATTCACTGCGTGAATAACAATAAATCTTAAATTAAATGTGCGCAATTAAAAATTGTAAGTCCAAGTCTAATAGGCTTATAATTATGCACAGGCTCAGCTTTCCAGTATCGCTGCTTTCCAGCTATTACAATTTAATTAAAATGCCATAAAGGGGGAACAGCTGGCCGAGATAGCAAACTAGCAAGCTAGCAAACTGAAAAGTGAGACGAGATTCCAGTGCAGTCCGGGTAAATAGCAGGATTTAGCCACTCTGGTGGGCTTCTGCCCAGGAGTGGGATGCCATGCCGTGATTACGGAGATGAGCTCACAGTCGTTTAACTTTGGCATCGCTGCACTTTGGCGCGCACAATGACAGTGGTGTTGGGTATTGGCCTCTCTGTAGAAGGGTTCGATACTTTATCCATATAATATCATAAGAAATATTAAATTTTAATGTTAAGTATAAGAAGCAATTTTTTTCAGAATATATCCATAGCTTATTCCCTGAGTTTCTTATATTAGCTGATATATTCATAGCGGAAGGAAGGCATATTTGAAAAATTGCCGGTTTTTTGTTGCTGCCGTGAAGTGTCAGAGTCATTAAGAGTGCTTAAAGTCTCCTTTTCATAATATCATTTATGCAGCTACCACGCCATCCCCTTAGCCGAAGAGTCCTTCAGGATCCTGCGCATTTTCCGGGCTGGGTAATGCGAGCTCGATGCCATTTAATTAATGCTGAGCATTAAGCGCGATTATGTGGAATAAATGAGCAGAAGGACCGGTAGAAACGATTACCCTACCGGATGGGCCAACTCACTTAATGGTCAATTGGCCAAAAGCAGCTTTCCGAGTGTTAAACTGAACACGAATCGATGCACCGACCGGGCAGCACTTTGCTCCCAAACTTTAATCGAGGGGAGTCAAACTCCTAAAGGAGCCTCATTCGATCCGAAAGTGGGTGGCTGCCTGAAGTTTGGAAAATCAAATCCGTTTTAGCAATTCACGCATAATGTGAAGGGCGGGAAAGCAAACAAACAACGAAAGCAAACAAACAGCGGCTAACAAGCAACATGTGGGAGTTGGGAAATGTTTGCCGTGCGCTGTGAATTATTCTGAAATTCCGCTGGCTGGAGGCCTGAAAACGATAAGAGATAAGGAGTCGCGATGGAGTGTGCGGCAAACAAAAAGAATATAAAGTAGTATATAAAGTAGAGGGCGAAAAACTTCAGATTGCCCATAATAAAGGGCGAAGGAGCACAGTGAACATCCGGACATCCTCAGTTCCACCAGGTAATTGAAGAAGCAGTTGGGGTTGAAACGAGTGTAATGTTGGAGGACAGCCAGCGAAATATGCTTTATTGATTGGATAAATATTTAATGCGCTGCAGAAACACATTTCTTTCGGGGGGGCTGGCAAATTTGCGTGTAAAACGGCTTATAACGGTCACGTTCCACCTATAAAAGTAGAGATAGCAGAGACAGCTCAGGACTCGAGTGTCCTGCCCAGCTGGCCCAGACCCCAGAAGTTCGCAGGGGTCTAGCGATGGTATTTGCTGGGGAAATACAATAAGATACATAGCTCCTGGCTAATGTCTCGGAATTTACTGAGCCACTATCAAGAAATGGGCAAAAGGCCCTAAATCGCCAACTCAATGCCAACTATTCGGCACGCGAATTATCTGCTGAAGTTCGAGGGCAGTTTTGCATGAAAATGCACTTGGAGAATTATGCATGTTTTCGGTACACCAAAAGAAAATAATAGACTGCGGATGCCAAATATATTTAAATGCGAATTGTACATATATGAGCGAAGTTACATTTGTAACAGAGATTTACAACTGCATATTCTGCTATATTTATGCAAACACAATTAGTTGGTATTGAATATTATCATGATTGCTAACTCTTTCCGTGTAGAACTTCAAAAACTAGTGTTCCTCATGCGATATGAGGTGTGAATCTAATGGCTGTTTCAATTTAACAACTGGGAACCATTAGATCCATAGGCGAGGGTTTAACTAGGCAACTAGCTGAATGAAAAGAGGGAACGTAAAGAGAGGTTGTTGTTTGCTGAAGGGCTGTGATGACGTCTAACATCATTAATAGTGTCCTTTCATGTTTCGGTGGTCGTGGTCAAGGCAAAACAAACAGTCCAAGAGCAGCCGGCCTTTCAGGGACGCCAGAGCTGGCCAGAAGGGCTCGTGCTCGTGCCCGTGGAGCTTCCTGGCATGGAGGATGGGGCTGGGGCTGGGGCTGCGAGGGTTATTTACCCTCGCTGTCGGTTGAGGTCACTTTATTTGTCTGTTTGCAGCTCTGCTCCCCGGTTGCAAACTGTAAAAACTGTGTAAAAATCACGTGCATCACATAAACACACAGTTCCAGCCGCATTACGCACGAAAAAGGGACCGCAGCCGTAGGACAGGCATAATTAATTACCCCCAGGCCGCAAACATTTTACAGCCACTGTCTGGGCATCGAAGCCCCCTGAATTCCCCACACTGGCCTCCCGAAAACAGCCCGAAACAACCCGGCAGGATGGGAGGCAAGGCCATGTCCATCTGGCATTCCGAATTTGGCCAGGAGGTCAGGTGTCAAGTTTAAGCTGTCCGCTTACGGATTCAATTCACTAGTGGTTATGGACATTCCCGTGGTTGCGGAATTTGACTCGGGGGCAGAAGTTATTGTCATCATTATCATTGCATAACATTTTGGCCGTTTTCTATGGAAGCCAAGGACGTCCGCAAATGAGAGTGTCGCATATGTTGATTAATATACAGATACAATTCAATTTGTTAAATCTGCAACTAGGCTAGCCACTTCAAGTGCTAATTAGTTATAAAAGGTAGTTAATGCCTGCCTTTGTATACTTTGACACCCTTAAAATTATTTAAAGGCAACTAAGCCTCACTCTCCTTCTGATAAATTTTAGTGAAATTGAGTCCTGGTACTTACCTAATTGCCACCAGCAACTTCCCAATTCACCAGCTTTCAATTAAGACCTAAGTAAATTGAAACTGGGCGAACAACTCGCCGGAGAGGTCATAAATCGAGGTTCCAAATGAAGATTGACCTCGGCGAGATCACCATTAATGGAAACTAGCAGGTGAAGAAGTGGGAAGGGAACTTGGCCATTTCCCATCGCTCGTGTGCAATTGTCATAATTAAGAGTGATTAATGAGTCGGCGAATGGTCGGCAAGTTGCAGTTGGAATCCCTTCTGAGGATGCGAACATGGATTGTCTTTAACTTTCATTGGATCTCAGACTGCAGATTGCGTGTCTGGCACTTTTGCTAATAGTTTTCAATTGCATGTTCTTGGCCAAACAGCATTCCTCATTCCCATTCCCATTCCCATTCCCCATTCACCATTCCCCGTGTCGGTGGAAACGGAAGTTCTCGAGTCAGTCAACTCAACGCAACTCAACTTGACTCTGCTGATGAATTGCGCAAATTAAAGCTGAAAGGTATTTTAAATAAAAATGTTGAAAATGTGCTTCTTGCTGGCTGGTCTGCCATCGCTTCTTTCCTTTTGTTTGTCGTTGTCTTTCCGTTTTCCTGGCATCTCAGGTGGTTTTTGTTCGTGGCCGAGCTACGGAACAGATTATATGGATAATTTCAATTTATCTGGGCTTAGAAGGGCAGCGAAGTGAACCATTTCTGCGGAACTCATTAGAGCTCCAGCCACTGCAGATGCACTTGAACCCGCTTTCGCAGGCATGGAGCACTTCAGTTGGACGTGAGGGTAATGGCTTAATTCTTATCCGAAATCAAAGCCTAATTACTTTCCAGCGAAATCACAACCACAAAATCACACCTCAGCAAACGCCTTGCAGTGTAAAATATAATTAAAATCACACTTAAATCAGCTAATCAGGCTCACCGGGCATTGCCATAGTCATAAGCTCATAAATTGCACCCCACCGATAGAGGAAAACTATGAAGGGGTTTCCCGACTCTTATCTGTGGGCGATAGCAATCCGCTGCAGAATTTTACGCTCAGTTTCGCATTTCAATGGGACATTGGCCAACATCAACACGGCATTCAAATCAAAGTGCGTGTGTATATATAATACTTGCAGCATTAATTATAATTGCATAAAGGAGCGCCAAGTGGGTGGGCCGAATAAATTCACAGAATTTAATTTTAATGGTAGCTTAATGTAATTCATTTTATGCATTATGGCATTTTCTGTTCTGCCCTGTTCTGTTCTGTTCTGTTCTGTTCTCTGCTTGGCATTGTAATGGAATTTGCATTGTGGCATCTGTCGCATCCGAGCCATGGGGCGTATACGTAATTTGGGTTTTAACCAAGCTCCCCGGGGTGGATAAGCGATTGCTGAAAACCTCCTTCGCCCACACAGTCGAGGCAAATTATTCGAATACACTGGAATAAAAAGCCAGCTGGGCAATGCAGTGCCAAGGAACACTCAAAAAGGCTTAAGCTTAAGTAAATACTCGTATTCCATTTGTTGCTGATACTCATTTCACTCGACCTGTAAATATTGACTATTTATAAAACCCCCCTGCGTCCTCTTGCAGTCAGCACGTCCTCGGGTCCGGACCAGTGCACATCCATCGAGCGGCTGCCGGGTCTTGCATGCTGGCCGGGCAGATAGCCCCGGCGTGAGCACACACATCGGGCTGGAAAAGATATAGCCATCGAGTCATCCAGCCAGCCAGCCAGCCATCCAGCCATCGAGTCATCCAGCCAGCCAGCCAGCCAGCCATCCAGCTGCATCGCATATATCTCGGCCAAATGTACGCCGGCCGGGCGACACAATTTGCCAAAACCATCAGCAGCATGGCGTGCAGCATACAGAAGCAACCTCAGGCCCCGCAATCAGTGGACCCCGGATCCAGTGCAGGAGTGGATCGGGTAGGGGGAGGAGGCGGTGGCCCCAGTGGAGCTGGCACCGTACCCTCCACACCGAAGACCAAGACCGCCCAGCCGAGGGGCTCCCTGCCGACGGATGTGAACCAACCACCGTTGGAATTTCAGTGGCCACCGCCCGTCCCTGTTTCGATACACACGAGCAACTTGCGCCTGAACATGATGAACCAGGATCCCAAGGACCTCCATACAGCCAGAGCCATTATCGAGGAGCTGCGCTCCAAGGTGCGCTTTCAGACGGAGCACATCATGAAGTGGCGCAAGGCGTATGCCATGCAGGTGAGGTCATCCATCTGATCTAGTAGTGACTTCCTATAACATGATTAGTACAAGTTTTATATTGGGTTTAAATATAAAATTATTATTCCCTGCCCGCAGGTCCAGCAGCACTATCGGTATCAGAAGGAGAAATCAGATCAGATGAACTCGTTGACCTCGCAGCTCTTGCTCCTAGAGTCCCGACTGAAGCGGAAACAGAAGCAGATAGCCAGTCTACTGAACCATCGGGAGTTGACCATCCAGCGTCAGCAGAAGATCATCGACACCCTGTCCTCCCGGTTGGTGGACCATGGCCTGGAGACCATTGAAGCTAGCTATGCCAACGAGCTGGACTCCCTGAACGACTCGGACTCGGCGGTGGTGCTGGAGGACATCGACTCCGACAGCCCGATGACCCTGGGCACGCGGAGGAAGAGTAGTGGCGCTGGCGGATTGGGCGGAGTGCTGGGCAGCGATGGCATCACCATAGTACGCTCCATATCCGATGCGATAGAGACGAATCACAACAAGTACGGAGCGGCCAGGCGAAACAACTGCTTCCTGCGGCGACCGGATATCCTGGAAACAGTTTACTCCGTCGAGGAGGACCCCGAACCCACCACGGACGTGGCCGAGAAGCGGGACAAGTTTAAGAACCGCTCCGACAAGGCGCTCAGCTCCAGCTCGACCGAGGGTCAGATAGACGCCGCCAGTCCCTCGACCGCGGACAAAGCTAAAGATTCATCGCCCGTCGACGGCGGATCCACCATTCCAAGACGTCAACTGGGCGCCCTCAAAAGATCCCCCAGCCACGACTCTCCGTGCACCACACTCAGTGTGAAGGTCCCCCAGCTGCAGCCACCATCTCCTCCAGCATCGGCAGGTGGAGCGCAGGAGCCGCCCAACGGAAAGACCCAGGTAACTGAGAACTAAAGGATTCAATTGCCAAATGTTGCACTTAAACTTTAAATTTCAGGAAAATGTTGAGCCTATGGAGGGGATTCCCATTTTCTTAGATTGCGAAATAGTTTTATAACATTTCCTAAATGTTCAGTTTTATAAGGGAAAATACATTTTGTTTTTCTGCATAGCACCAAATTTATAATTAAATGTATTAAGCGAATCTTTGGCTTTTCAAATTAAGTATAGATTCCGTTTCCTTCAATATATATAGTTAATGTATATATCCCCTTCCAGGTGACCAACTACAACCGGGTCATGTTGAACCATCGCTCGGTGACGAAGCCCAAGGACGTGAAGTACAAGCGCATCAACAAGGCGAAGTCCAAGAGTCTGGAGGAGCTGCGGGGGCGTCTCAAGAACCTGGTGGAGCGGCCTCCTGGCCTGGACGGCGGTTACTCCGCCGGCATGATGCCGCAGGCGGCGCAGTCATATGCGTGACACTCGCAGCAGCCGGACGGGGACGGGGAGTCCCAGAGGTCAGCGGCGGGGGTGAAGAATGGTCAGCCGGAGGCGGCGATGGGGCCTCGTCCGCGAAGGGAGAGTGCGGAGCCTATGACCTTGACCTCGACCTCGACCTCGGCCTCGGTCTCGGCCTCGACCCGACTTCGATCGCCCCCCCCAGGAGCCGCAGGGCAGCAGACATGGCTTTCCCAAGAGGTCGCTGACCTTGCCGCGCATCCTGGTGCCCCGGCAATCGGCAGCGGGACTGGCGGGCTCTAGCGGCGGGGGCGGCGGGGGCGGCGGTGGCGGTGGCGGCGGTGGGCGTGGCGGCTTCTAGCAATTAAAGAAATTTTTCATACGCAATTGTGATAAAAAGTAAACACGTTTTCTTCCTCCGTCTCTGTGCAGCCGACTTCAGTTGCTTTAACATGATTCTCTTTTGTAACATTTGTTTCCTGGACATTTATCCTGAGCTTAGTTTGGTAAACTATGCATTTACATAAGTTTAGCCTAAGTTTTACAAACGGAACTGCATTTCGACTTAACACTACACGTAGTTTTTTCACAAGACAAATAAATCATTTTTTAAACCTATTATTCTGTCTATGATTTTCACACTTTACAAAAAGCGTATGAAAAATTTCGCCAACCGTAAGTCAGATATGATATATGTATCTTACAAGTGAACGGAATGTGTACTCGAGGACAATATTTCCAAATCCCAGATGTTGAATGGTGAGTAGCTCCAGTCAGTCCAGTCAGTCAGAATTGTGGGTGAAAATAGGCTAGAAAGGATATTATAAAAATGTACTCAAGATATTACTAAATAGCACATAAGAACAAATGCATAGTTATATTATATTTAAGCAGAATGTTAATCGTTTATATAACATATGTATGTATTTTTCCGCAACGTTTAAGAGCTTCTCTGATATTTCTTTACATACATAAAGCACTTCGGGTTGCTTTTGAAAACTATACAACCAAAACACGTTAGAACATACTTCTCTATTGATATTCGATCTAGTGTAAGCTCTACTCCATGGACTGTCTTCTAGATAACAGAATTTACAATTGATCATAAATAAATATGAGTATATTTTCTTACTAACTATTACTAGCCATTTATAAATATTTAATATCTTTAACTAGCATAAGTTAGAAGAATATTATTTTTGCATTTTGTCGTGATTATTTTGTAACTTGTTATCGACTATTGGGGTCTGCATGGCCCCAATGTCCTAAATGTCAGATGTACCTTGAGAACTCGTAAGATACTGTACAGATTTAACCCAAATATCAGCGTTAATATTAGAAAGTGAGTTAGAATCTTCGACAATGGCTGCTATCAGGTCTCAATTAGAAAGAATACATATATTTAAAAGCCAAAATAGTACAATGTCTGGACAGCTGGGACAACAAGCTATATTGTATATTCGAAATAACTTAAATGAAATATATATCAATATGCAACTTGGTGTTTCAGTGATTGTCCTACAACAATGTGTACCTACATATACGTGTGTCAAAGCAAAACATTTCCAGTATTGAACTATAAAGTATGGTTAAGTAAGCCTCTTGAATTCCTAAGTCAATTGGACGTTAATTTAATCATTTGAAGCAGATTGTTGAAAATGCAAATTAATTTGCCAGCAATCGGGTAAAGCGTGTTATTCTGAACGTAAATTTAATAAGACTTATGCATAAGTACTTTTTGCTGAGATACAAAAGGAAATAGTTATAAGGACGTTTGTCGCATGCCAAACGCTTCTGATTTTTGTAAATTTATGTAATTTATTTATGTAATATTCATATTATCACGTAGTTATTTCTCTCAATCCATTCACCACACATTTTTCGATCATTTCAAAAACCCGTTTCTTTATTTGCAGCCTTAGGAGATAAGATAGAAATTATTGTAATTGTACAAATTATAATCCGGACGCATTCTTCACGTTTCTTTAATTTTAGAATCACTTTTTCGATATTTTACAACCTTCAGAGATAAGATTCAACCAGTTGTAATTGTATAAGTGATCAAGAATATTTTGATTATCCGGTCAACTTCCTTCCCATTACAAGCCAATTTACAAATGCTGAATATGAATATACATACTATATATAGTCCGGACTCCAGATCAATATGCGATACTACGAGAAAGCAGTAGCTTGCTAATAACCTAAGTATATGCTAAGTTGTGTAATTTACAAATCTAATTGTTAATGTTACTCGTGTGTGTGCAGATTACTACTAACATTCGACTAGACGACGTCTTTTTTTCTAGCTAGCTTAAATAGAAAATCACGAACGAACATTAATGGCCATTAATTTGCTCACTCTACGAAATTCGAATAAACAGTACTTGAGATATTTTCTACTCGCGCTTAATAAAACAAACGAAACCTAAGCCAGTCGAGATTGTTTGGGCGGGGACTTTTTGGGATCCGTCCGGCATGATCAGTCTAAATCGAGCAGCGATCAGAGAAGCATGGCGAGATCAGGGAGTAGTTCGAGGTTTCTTATCGGCAGGCCTTGCTGCTCGGTGGTTACGGGTCTTATCTGCCTGGTGAGTCGGTGAATGCAAGTGGATTAGATAAGGTACTTATTGATTCTGCTCTCGATGGCCAGGCTCTGGTGCACTCAGTCCGAGTTCCGGAACGCAGCAGCCCTAACATCCTGACGGAGAACACAATTCAGGCGGTGGAGAGGCTCTTCAATCAGGTGCTCTACGCGACCATCGAGGATGCCCGCCAGAAACTTCCTAGTCATCCAGCAACGAAACCATCGATCGGCAGTACTTCGAGGAGCTCGACCTGGTTGCTGGGAACGAGGACTACTACAGCACTGCGTTCTACATCTTCGCCTGGATAAACAGCGACCTCATGTACCACAATACTCCTGACAAATTGCTCATTGAGGTTCTGCCCGGCGAGAAGATCGCCATCCGGAGATTCTTCGGCAAGGTGAAGCCGCATCTCACCAAGTATCTGCGAAACAGTCGGCAGGAGAGGGGTGAATTGGTTTCCAATATCACCCAATTGGCCGCCGAAACCGACGACAGTCTGATCACAACCTTCTTGGAGTTTCCCCAGAACCTCAAGAGCCAGCTTCCCGAGCTCCAGCTAATGGACTACACCAAGCTGGCTCAGGCTTTAGTGCAGGGAGTGGCCAGTGGTATTTGGACGAAAGCTTTAAATACGTAGAAAAACAGTTAAGCGATGTCATTGGATTGGGAAATGTTTGTTATAAAATGAGGCATTCATTATGAAGGAAATGTACTCCAAAGAAAAATATTTTATTTGCACTTGTAATCTACGTGTATTTATTCGAGGACTTCAGTTTAACTTCTGGAAAACTTCCGCACGTCTGATCAAGATGTGTAGATCTCGGGAACTGATGCTTTAAGGCAATAAAGATATTAACGTGACCTGGGAAATATATACGACTTTATAATCACTAAATGGACGGTTTCGACTACCCACTAATTAAAATACAGAGGGGCGCACTCGTTCTTATCACGCTCACCAATTTCTGAGGACTGATTACAGTCTGTACGTTGTCTCACGATCTGTGGGTATTTATTATAGAGGCGTTCTTGCATTTAGTATCAGCCTTGTGAATTTAAAAGAGGGATTATAAAAGGAATCGGTTCGAGTGCAACTAGATACAGTTTGAAATCATGGCTAGCAAAATAAGGTGGACTTTCCTATTCGCAGTAGCTGCCCTCCAGCTTTCGGTAAGATCCTTAGCACGCAAATATCCTCCTGGAGTAAACTTAAACTTTTAACGCAGCTCGCAGCTCCGCCCGTAAACAAATGGCAGTTACAATTCGAAGTGTCCACTGAACTCTTTCAAATGGTAACGGATGCCATGGAGCAGCTGAGAAAGGTCTTCCAACTGGTCATCGACGAAGCTGAACTCATTTTACCACCGGACTCCAAAGGAAACATTCTCAGGGAGCTCAAGGAATTCGTCGCGGCCTTGGACACACTGGACTTCGACGACTCATTTGAGCTGAACAGACTGGAAGACGCTCTCGAGGAGTTGGAAAGCATCATTTCGATGGCAGGCAGCAAAGAATTCGAATCAGAGGCTGACGAGGTTGTGGTGCAGCTATTCATACAGCATGGAGTTGAGGACCTGGAGCAGATACTGGAAAAAAGTTTGGAAACTACTCTGAAAACTGTGGAGCAGAAGGTGGAAAAGTATATGAGCACATGGTCCGACAGTCGGCTGGCCAGAAACTCGGACTTAGTTAGGCAGTTTAATGACTTTAAGAACGAGAAGGATGTCTACGAGAAGCTGGATAAGTTATCCAACTCTGATTTCATTTGAATAAACGTATAATGATTCATTTGAACTATTTGAACTACTTTGAACTATTTCGCAACGTCAAGTATCTACATCTACAGATGAATAATCACAACGTATATAAATTCCGTAAACTGCCATACATATGTATTAACGAGTATGTATTATGTATTATCACGAACGGCGTAAGCTAATTATTGATTGCAACCAATTTAACAACCAATGACCATATAATATATACGCTAGTTCGTGTTTACAACTTAGTGCAGGAATGACGTAAGAAATGCGGAATTATTTTAAAAATTGTAAGCGGTCGGGTTTCAATTGCTTCCATCGACAGCTTTACTGCCTTCTATGTTTCCTATTCAATAGAACTATTCGTTAGTCTAATAAATAAATGAGCAAACAAGTAAAGTAGTGAATTATTCCTAATGAAAAGAATATTTACATTAGACTGACAAGCCAGTTTAATCTCTGGCAGCCTCAACTAGTTATTCCAGAACTCAGAAGACGTCAACTATCAGCTATGACATTCGTTCATTAGTTTCCATTAGGAAAGAGGTTAAAAGGTGCGATAGGATGATCCAAATCCATCCCGCGAGTCGTACACATCCCGCTCGATCTGCGGAGGTCCTCTGCCGTCAGAGGTGTAGCTGTAGGATTCGGTCCGGTAAAAGTTGTTCGAAGAGCCTCCGGAACCACGGGGACCACCACTACCAGCCGACATACTGGGGCCTCCGGAAAATAGGGGGATCATGGAGCCACTAGAAGGTATAGGTATCTGAAAACAAGTTTATCAGTTTATTTAGCCAGCATACAGATGGATCTCCTTACTGGTCCAGACGCCCAGGCTCCCGAGTTTGGGTCGCGGAATGGAGTGTCAGGAATTGGTCGACTGCCACGGAAATCCGGGGAACTCGGAAAAGGTCTGTTGCTGAAGCCGCTGCCTCTGGGACCCACATTGTAATCCGACTGGGATGCATTGTCGAAGTTGAGTTGCTTGAATAGTTGAGTCGTCAATCGGATTGTACTACCTTTTGTAACTACACTTAATAACGCTTACAGGAATGCGGAAACCGCTTGCTCGGGGAGGGTTCTGAAAAAATGGTCGAGGCCGAAATGGGTTAGGTCGGACTGGAAGGTCCTCCTCTTCGTAGGAGGCGGTCACTTCTTCCACTTCTCCGCTGGATCTCTTCAAAGATTTTTAAAATACATTCAAATGAATTTATAGTGGAAGTATAGTGGAAGAGACTCACCTCGAAGAACTCGACATCATTGTCTGCATCAGCCAAGGCAGTCCTATTTCCGCCATTTACGGAAGATCTATCTGAAATAGGTTCGTTGCTCGATTTCGGTTCCACGGGCTTGAACAGATGCGTCGGAATGTTGATGGTTTCACGAGGCACCCGTAGCTGGAGATTAGGGAAAACCGTATACATACTCGTATACTACCTAAGGTGTCTGGTAGCAAACTTACCTTGGGCTCCGGCAGAGTGTGGCAAAGCTAAACAATCCAGATCGCATTGGAGCATAAATTATGGAATAAACCGATGTACTTGTATACCTACCCCCTGTGCGATGAACAGGCAGCCCAGCAAAACGAATTGGAATTGGAGCGGCAACATCTCGCAGATCTCGCCGGGTACTTACGTCTAAAACTTCCGACGATCGACAGAACTATGAGTTGACTGCATGGAATGCGCTGCAGTTAAATGCAACTACGATCCCAACCCGTCCGACTGGAAATCGCCAAGGTGAGAGCGTCGGGGCCCGGGGTTATCAGCCTGGGGATTGCACGACTGGGAAATCAGAAGCCAATAAGTCAACCTGCTCATATGCGCACATCAGCAATTATCATTTTCCCTAATCTAGGAGCCTTTAATTTAGGAACTAGCACTCAATGCACAGAAAGAAAAATGCAAGCACATTAATTGAAGAACATTGTACTGAGACTCTCGCGATCGAAAGCCTTGTATGGGGTATGTAACAATATACAAAGCTCACGAAAATATTATATTTATAGTAGGTGTTTAATGTGTTAGGAAGTACATTTCAGGAATTAAAAAAAACTAATAAATTATTGATTATCTGGAGTCAGTACTCAGCGCAGAGTATTAGTAGCGTCCATAGCCGTAGGGCGAACCATATCCGGATCCTGGACGCGGAATGCTGGGCACAGAGATCACTGGTCTGCGGGGAATCAAATAGACCTGCGGGTATCCAAAACCAGGTGGCTTCAGGGCCACATCCTCATCTCTATCCTCATCTCTATCCTCTTCTCCAGACTTATCCTTGGGCTTTTCCTCGCCGGAGTCTTCGTCGTGATCGTGACTGTGAGGGTATCCGAAACCGGGACGGGGAGGTCCGTATCCTGGGAAGCTTGGCCAGTTACGAGGCTGGGGGAACACCGGTGGTTGGTAGGGAGCGTAAGGTGACCTGAAGATCGGATAGGAGGGGTATCCAGATAGCTCCGGCGATTCCTTGTCCGCATCTTTGGGAGTGGGCGGTGTCGCCGATGGAGGAGGAAGCTTAGGGCCCGTGGCGGAGAATGTCAGTCCGGGGTGGGAGTACGGATACTGAATGGGGTATGGATAAGGATGAGGGTACGGATGAGAGTTGGGATGAGGATGGGGCTCATGCTTATGGGACTTTGGCGCTGTGGTAGTTGTAGTGGTGGTCGTCGTAGTGCTGGTGGTCTTCGGCTCTGGAGTGGTGGACTCTGGGAGAGCAGATCCATCATTGTTTTGTTGCAAGCCATCGTCCAGTTGTCCCAATCCGTCATCCGGGGCAACAGTGGCCTCACCTTCCTGCTGTATTCCAGGCGTTGTGGTGGGCTCTGGCTTTGGAGTTGTGGTTTCGGGCTCGGGAGTGGTGGTAGTCACTTTCTTGTGGGGATGATGAGGATGGTACTGCGGGGGAAGGTGGGGCTCCGGCAGGTGCTTAGTATCGGTAGTCTCCTCGTCGCTATAAACCGAGGCATCGATTTGCTTTTTAGCCTCATCGAGCGACAATTGAGCGTAGCTCAGCGCCAGGAGCTATAATTAAAAAATACATATATGTATTAAATTAGCCATAGTTTGAGTCATTTTCCCTGTCCAGGCCAAGATCTAGCACCAACCTGGCTGATTAGAAGCAGCTTGATGAACATCTCAACCGACTAAGTTTAACTAGCAAGGGCGCAGCAAAAACTGATTGCTGTCTGCCGGCCTTAGCTGACTTATATAGGAACAGAATCGCCCACAATTATGGAAATCATTAAGCCCACAATTACAGTCAGCCCCAGAGCAATCAGCTCTCGATCTCTCTCGAAAAACCCGATTGGCATCAGGTGTTGGATGCGTCTGCCGGAATTTCCCTGACTGCGTTCGCAATTAAAAATCGCCATCTATCAGTTGGTCACAATGAGAATTGGTTCTGCCGGCAAAATCAGGCGGCGACTCCTCTAATCAATTTTGAACTGCTCCAATCGATTCCACCTGCGCAGCGACTATAAAAGTGGGCAAAGCCACGGCGCTTCTGGTTTCGACGGAGTATATGGCATTTGGCATATGGCATGGCGAAACTTGAACTGAAGCTGGTGAGGCCCACGGGGTATTCCCTCATTTTTGCACACTCTCGAATGTGTTCTTTGTTCTAGATTGGAATCGCTATATTCTTGGTAGCCGCTCTCGAGGCTCAGGAAACCCCTGCGGCTGAATCATCCCCAGCGTCGCAATCAGCTGGCGAAACTTCTCCAGCAACAGAAGGCAGTTCTACCGGAGAAATAACTCAGACCACTGTAGCGGGGTCGGAGGTCACAGGCTCACCCACAAATAGCACCAATCCCAGCGCTCCGCCTGGCCCTGAAAATGGTGGAGATCCATTTGTAAAGCCGGGGAGCCATATAAAGGGTCCTCGCCACGTTAGAGCACATGATGGCTTTCACAGCCTGAAGACGGAGAAGCATTGGGCTCACTGGAACGACGCCTTTACCACGTCAGGTCCTTAGGTACTACTGCCCAGTACGTCCTATAATTTTGTCACCAATCTCGGAAGATTATCGAATAAAGATCAAAAAATAAATCATTTTAGTATTGATACAATATTTCGTCAGAAATGGGGACACCCTATATGGTTTTACCAAGAACTTGAAAGATGACGAATGAAATTAGTTGCCATTCTATTGTTTCGCAATGCGGTTGGTTTTTTTCTGCTTGGTGGTAAGTTACGAAAGTTAGACTAAAATTTTATCGCATATACTATATTTTGTAATTTTCCTACCAGTGCCCCTTTTTGTGCCTGCAGATGGTACTGCCCAGCCACGTGGGTCACGATGGATTCCACAATATCGAGAAGGAAAAGCGCTGGAAAAACTGGCCAGCACGTGTGAAACACCACCATAAACAACATAACTCCATCTAATGGCCAGCAAGGTCGGCATAGCACGCGATTGCCTATGGCCTGTTACAAAATCGTTCACAGGGCCATAATGTCTCAGCTCAGATCTCGTCAGACAATGGGAAGCGGAAACCTTGCTCATCATATCAATGGATCACTGCTTAATTGAGCATTTTCAATGTTCAAATGAGCAAAGAATAAATTGAACTACATTAATTGTTGCTAACCAAGCGATATGCATTTCAAATGAGGAGAAATGGATTTAATACATATAAATTGCCCCTTTATCTTACAAATAAGTTCTTTTATTGTATTTTAAGCTAAGTCCCTAATTGGGAATCAATTGGTTCCATAATGCATCTCAGCCCTCTAATTGTGATTTTACGCATAAGTACTTTTCACTCTATGAACGACAGCCATGGGATCAAGGCTCCATCCCGCTGGGATCCTCGTCCTGCATTGCCTGCTGATGCTCCTCGGCCATGTGGACAGCAAAGCCAACCAGAACCACTCGGAGAATGACAGGCAGCGTCATCTCCGATCACACAATCTGCACAGACCTCCATACGAGGGTTACGATTGGCACAAACAGTAAGAACAGATTCGACCAAGTTGAGGATTAATACATTTTTGATTGGTGGCGACCTTTCACTTACTTTAGCTTTAGCCGGGATGCGGCAGTTCCAAAGGAAAAGGAAAATGAGCCTTCCAAGCCCAGATCAGGTCATTTGAAACAGAAGGAACGAACAGCTAATAATATTTCTACAGATATTAATATTTCTACTACAGACAAACACAGACTATTTCAGGACATTCTAAGCGCTGTTAAGATCCTGAAAGCGGTGCAAAAAAATGGAGCTGTGTAAGTAGTGTTCTCCTGGTATATCTTGCAATGCCTTTAAAATCGTCCGTTGTAGAACCGAAAACGAGAGACACATGCTATCTCCAAAACTGAAGCCATTGATTTTAAGATTCGTACGTATGTTTGAAAACGAATTTGTCAAAAACACAAAAGCCTTCCAAGCCTTGAAAATCCTTGAGGAGGAGGTTAAGAAAAATGACAGCAAAGAGAATAAATACAAAAGATCTCGTCAGCGTCATCACTAAGTGGCAATGAAATTGGCTATGCTTGCTGAATTGTATTCCCTAATTTGCAGCTATAACGTAAAGTATAATCTACATACAAAATGGTCTGCTAATAAATCGAATTACAATCATTGCTCTATAACTGATCTTTGAGGTTGGCTTGCGGACAGAAACTGATTACTGATTCAAGATCGTTTCGTTTAGGCAGCAGCCATAACTTTAATTTCGACTATCTTGCTTTTACTTAATACACATAGACGTCGGCTAACTTAATCACACACAATCGCGGAATTATTTAACGACAGCGCACTTAGTTCTTCCACTTCTTGTTCTCGTAGTCCCACTTGGAGGTCAATCCGGTGACGGGGTTGATTTCCAGGTCGATGATGCGCTGCAGCTGGGCCTTCTGGTGCTCCTCGTCGAAGGTGACGGGCAACTCATCGTACACTGAAAGGAAAATGCTCAATAATGAATAACCCCAAAAGGGCCTAGTCAAAGGCTTACCGAAGAGGTTCATCAGCACGGCTACCCAGATGGCGGCGGCGCTGAAAAGCAACGCAACGCCCAGGTGGAGCTTCCACTCGCCGGTTCCAGCCTGGACCTCGGCGAATGTCTGGCAGAAGCTGGCGCGGTACAGGGCCTTGATCTCCTGGGGGCTGAGCTTCTTCCAGTCTCCCTGCTCCTTGGTGCGCAGAGCGTTGATCTCGTTGGTGGGCTCACGGAAACGCACGGCGGGCAGAGGGTAATCCACGCGATCTGCGTAGCAGGCGGTGCCGTTCCAGCCGTAGCCCACGATCTCCCGCTTGCCGATCTTGTCCAGCGTGTGGACGGCGGCCACGCTGCCCACCTGGGCACTCTTGGGCAGCTGGGAGGCCAGCTGGCGGAGCACAGCACTGTTGAGTAGTCGCAGGGCCATTTTCTCACAAAGTCTGCAAGCGAACCAAATGTATATCAATTTATAAGCTATCAAAACCGGAACATGAGGTCTTGGACCCACTAAAGTCAAATTTCCAACCCAACTAGGCGGTCAGCCGTGAATTCTCACGGATCTGCAATGGGATATATGGAGCCCACTAAGTTGGAGGTTATGTAACAGCTAGCAGCACTACGTGCCGAGTGATAGAAACTATTTCCATAGGAATGCCATTGTTTTGATCTTCCATTGGGCTTGTCGCCACATATTTCTTCCGATTTCGTGCTGTGGGTGGCATAAACTCCGTATAATTCTCCCATTTTTCACTGCCATCGCAGATGTTGTGTAATCGGTCGGGCGGTTGCATCTACCGGAAAACGGCTTTTAAACCGGTGACGACAAGCTTTCTATATATCTAGTGATGCTTATCCCGCTCGTTATATTAAATAGGCTTTGTGGTCGCAGGGAGTATGTAATTTTCGTAATTTAAACAAATTTTAAAGCACTTTTACCTACTTTTCTTAGACTTGCAGAACAATGTGACCAAAGGGAATATACGAGAGATGGTATATATGGATGGGTAATCGTTACTCGGTATTTTGGTATTTTCCGGCCATAACAGTGTGCCCGCAACACGAATCAAAATATAGATGAAAAATATATCGATAAGTCAATCGCAACATGGCGGGATATTTTAAATTTACTGTAGAAACTGAAAGTAATGCCATTATATTTTATGTCTTTTGCATCGCAGCTTGGGAGTAATAGAAGAAACAACAATTAATGTTTGATATTATATTTTATTTTGATTTGATGTCATATCTCATAAATGCACACATTTAAATTAGACAGAGACACATAATTTGCTTTATCGTATCATATAGTTTTGCTGCTTGAATTGGTATTATATGAGCTTATCTTTCGATAGGGATCTGGAGTTCGGAAATTTTGCTATTTTATCGAGGATGGGGCATTACGTATTCACTCTCGCGTATTCCTGTGTTTAAGCGCGGCTTGGCATAATAAATATGTTAATGGTATTTTGCTTTATTGGGCTTTATAAATATGCAATATGTTTGTAACAATATTTAATGATAATTACGCAAATAATTAAACTAAAGTGAAAGCTTTTTCCTTCAACTATACATCTTGTAAATTGGTAGTAGCAAAAACTTATAGCTACATTTACAATAGAGTTAGATATTAGTTGCAATTTAATTTATATGATCCGCCGGTTCTGGGCTGGGATAAAGGGTATAAAAAGTCTAGACCGCCGGTCAGATTCACACTTAGGCATAGGGGATTTGGGGTTTAGTTTGTTCTATATGTACAAAAATGAATCCACTTGTCTTATCTCTTTAACATTTCATGTTGGTTACGGTTTCATTTCTCAAGAGTTGGGTATTTCGGAAACGCAGCCGGGGTCCTAGCATTTTGGGATGGTAGTGCTTCGTTATCAGGGGTTTCTTTAGTTGCTTGGACAATTTGCATTTTTAACAAGTGCGCTAAAAAGTGCAATTTACTCTAGATGGCAGGGAGTGGTTAGATACGATGGGTGGTGAAGTCGGGGACTTGGTGCAAATGGCAAACTCTTGGAACTGCTTTTGAACCTCGCTGCGAAAGTAGTGCAAGAAGTCTCATTTGTGCGGGGGCAAGGTTATCTTGGGTGCAGCTGACCCTCAGCTGGTGAGTTTCCTTTAGTTAGTCCATCTAAATTTGGCATGTACGAGTACGAAGTGGTTGGCTTAAATAGCTGTTCACTCTGCTCCAGCGGAACTTTCGGGCGTGACATTCGAGTCCAAGCTGGCGCAATCGGATTCCTGATCCTGAGCCTCCGAGTAGTTGGCCGCCTCCTGCAGGCGCATCAGCATGTTGAGCTATGGATGAAACGCCTCATAAGTTACAAATCAAGGGAAGAAAGTCAATCCTACAGCTTACCAAGGGATCCTGTTGGTCTCCGTTGGTTAGAGCCACGCCTTCGAGTCCCACATCCTCGGCATTGATTTGACGTAATGGAGGCACTGAGTCCGGACCGTAGGGCCACGGGTAGGAGTTCCTAATGAAGGCGGAGGGGTCGTTCCAGGCACCTCCTCGTCGTCCGTAGAGCTGAACTCCCTCGCGCACCGCCTCCACCAAATATGGCGACAAGTGGTAGTTCCAGATGTCGGTGAACCACACCTGCGAGTCCTTCAGATCCATCGGGCAGGCGAGGAATAGCCTCGGTCCGATGGTCACATCACTGGAGCTGTGCACCTCCAGGAATCGGTTGATGTGCTGCCAAACGGAGGGCAGCCAGGCCAGAACTGCCGCCAGCTCCGGTTGAGGATGTTGCGTCTGCAGCTCCAGCTGGAAGAGTCGACGCCGCAGGAAGCGGCCCAGGAAGCCTTTCACGGGCTCCATGTGATTGGCTGTGAGAACCTGTTGACAACAGAAAGATGAAAAAAATAGGTAAAGATCCAACTTTTAAAGGCCCATCAAAAACCTACCCATCGGAAATTGTGGTGCAGCTGCAGGTTGGTGGTGTTGCAAGTGGCCTGCGACATGGTGCCAATAATGCAGGGCAGCTTGTTCGCAGGCCCAGCGCTCAAGAGACAGGAGAAGACATCGCCCAAGGCGGAGGCATGGTGCAGGTTGTCCAAAATAATCACACAGGGAAGTTCGGAGACTCCATTGGCAATGGCAGCCTGTTCGGCAATGTGGCCCAGATACTGACGCAGATCCTTCGAGGATTTGTGGTCAACACTAATGGGGAGAAATGGTTTACCAATCGAAAACAGAAAGTGGACTCTTCAAGACTTACTTGAACGTTGCTATAGCCTCCGAAGGATTGCCCCTGGCGGAGCGGGCGACAAGAAACTCGGCTAGTCGACGGGCCAGGTAGGACTTTCCAGTGCCGCTGGGCCCGCACAGGATCAGGCGACGGTGCTCCGTGAGCAGGCTGATGTATCGGTGTACAATGCTGCGGGGGATGAGGCTGTCGAAAGCCAAGCTTCCCACCCCCTGGAGGCAGATATATAGGGTCCTCACACTGCCCACTATGTAACCACAGGGCAGAAGTTCCGGGAATCCCATCTCCGGACCCCGCTTCGCCTCACCCAGGTGGTACGAGGTGATGGAGTCCGTATTGAGACCCAGATTGGTGCCTGGGTCAATGCGCGCCACGTAGTCCTTGAAGGTCTTGCGCACCACGTAGTCCAGATTCTGCCACGTGGTCTTGCCGGAGATGTAGGTGCAGGCTATGACGAACTCGTTGCAGCTGGTGCTGGCATAGTTGGACTTCCTCTCGCTTTGGGATTGGGTATCCGTCTCGTGGCCATTGGCATAGAAGCCGTCGAGTTCCTGCAGCTCCTCACAGTACTTGGAAAACGCCTCTGGCTGACCCAGATAACAGGCAATGGCTATCTTCTTGCCATCGCACACATCGGCCAACTCCTCCGTGGCACTGGCCATGTGCACAGGACTGGCCATAGGAGCCGCCTCCAAGGCAGGAGGAGGTGGTGTTAGGTCCACGTGGGTACTGGGACTGAGGGGAGCCACACTGACGCCATTTGGAGCCAGTGCTGGTGGTTGTTCGGGAGCCGGGGCAGGTGGCAAACACTCCTCCTCCAGTTCAAGTTCTTCACTGAGTCGAGCCGGGAGTTCCATGGGTGGCCGATTGTTGCTATCGGCGAGGGAATAGCGCCTTGACACCTCGGAGCTTCCAGCCACAGATCCGTTGGGACTGATGGCCTGGCCCAAGCTGGCCTCCGAACCAGCCAGGGATCGCGTGGTCACCAGTTTCTGGAGACGCTCATTGTTGTGCTTCAGTGACATCATCTCCGCCCGCATCTTGTTCATCATCTCCTTGAGGCTCTCCAGCTGGGAGGCCGAGCTCAAGGCCTCCAGGCGAATGTCGGTCAGGACGAGATCCTTTTCGCGCAGCTGCTTCTTGAGGTCTTCGACCACATGCTGATCCTCCTGCTCAATGGCATCAATGGGCTTGGCATTGTCTATGAGGGTGACGGTCTTGGCGGGACTGCTCTGCTTACTATTCGGCAGAGGAGGAGCAGGTTGAGTGGCCAACGAGGCCAGCCCCAAGGGTTCACCGTGACCATTGTGCAGGGAATTTTCCCAGCAGTCAACTCTTGCTGCGAGTGATTGTGATGATGATGGTGACCCACATGACGACTTGTCTTGGAGATCTTGGCATTGCGGGAAAAGGCCTTGGTGAAGCTGCTCCGCAGCCAGCCCTTCTTCTTGTTGGCCTTGTTCTTGTCCTGGGCCGCCGAGCAGCCGGAGCTGATGGAGTTCAGGGAGCACATGGAGTCGGTGCTGTGCTGTCGCTGCATTCCCAGGGGCATTGAGCCATTGTTGGCGTTGATGGCGCGTTGGGAACCCGAGGTCGGCGGCTTCTGGTCTGAGCCCGGCTGACCCTGAAGCTGACCTTGACCCTGGGTCTGGACGCCCATGCTCTGCATGTGCGCCGTGGTCAGTCCCGCCTGGATGGACTGCTTCCGCAGCAACTCGATGGTCTGCCGCATGTCCGTCAGCTCGCCGTCCTTTCGCTCCGCCGTCGCCGTCAGTTGATGCAGTCGGTTGGTCATGTTGGACAGCGACTGCTCGAAGGCGGTGACCACATGGGCCTGCAAGGAAGAAGATGAGAGGCGCGATTAGCTTGAGGTGGGTATGGGCTTCGGCCAGGTCTGTACAATCCATCATCGCCCGTTTTGAGCACATCTCGATCGTGCCTCGCATTCTGAGGCCATGCATTCTGCTGCTTGGCATGCATGGCGTTGCACCCGCAACTTGCAACTCAACCCGGCCACATGACTCACCCACAATAAGCCGGGCTCTAGCCGGGCTTAAAGAACTTTATAAAACTTGTGTTCCTACTCGTGTGCACTTAGAGAACGTAACCCCAAAGTTGTTCAGTTATTTCTCACGTGCAACTTAAATTTTAAACCTTTCTAGTAGCGTTTTTCAGTATGAATGACAATCTAAGGATGTCTGCGGAGTACTTAATGAGTACTTAATAAAGGTATGTTTTTCCAGCTAAAGTTTTCGGTTGCTTCTCCAATACCAATTATATCGCCGTGTGAATTTGAGAACCTATACCATTTCTAGTGCTTTGTTATGTCAGCATTTGCTATCGTTGCTTATTTTTTATGGGCCGACGTGACTGGTCACAAATATGCGCATAGGAAGACCCTGGGTAAATATACATACATATTTCTGCATCAAGTTGATGAGAGTCATTAGGGAAACTCGGAGAAGAAAAGTGGTGAGTCAGAGCGGATGTTGTAATTGCCGAGGAAGTAATGAAGCAGTAGCACAATCTTTTCGTAGAGTACTTTAGCACTTTAGTATTATTAAATTGGGCGACATGGCGGCAGTTTTCAGTGCGCCAGACTAATTAAATTATGAATTGGCAAACGTGATCACAACAAGTGCACAGCCCACCAGCGCACATTACAATACAATCACGATTTGCATTAAAAAACCACGTAGAAGCCCTTTCAACTTTCTCCGCTTCAGCACATTTGGGAAAGGGCTCTGGAATCAGCTTCGTTTGGCTGCCAACTCACGTATGTGGTGGCAGTGGCAGTGGCAGTGGCAAGCATAAAAATTGATTACGGTGCGTATGAGCAACGTGGCACGCAGCACAAGGCGGCAGCTGCAGGAGCACATCCTTTCATTTCCGCCAGCAATTAAAACGATTAACGCGCCATTTTCCATTGGGTGGCTGATAAAGAGGGCAGTGCCAGTGATTTTAGCCAAGTCAGTTTCGCCCATAAAGCATTGCCTCACTCCGACCTTGAGCTTCAAAACTTTTGCGGGAGTGTTCAGATAATACTACTGATGAATATCCGCTTAAAAATGTTCCTCTATGGAGCGTGCCATCGCAATTTGCATAAATGAGTGGCTAATTAAATAGCGAAACGTGCTAGATGGGTATCAGTGAGCAAGTGGCGAATCGGCGGATAGTCTGAAATTGAAACACAGACTAGCGGCAATTCTAGCAATTATACTTTGCTGTAATGCGTATGTGTCTCTATATTTGTTTTTCATTTTCCAATAGCCGTGTGTTTAGCCGGCAGCTAATAATTCGATGAGGTCATTCCTATGTCCAGCTAACTAACTTGCCGCATGGTAATTGCCAATGATAATTTTTGTTTCTGCGGCATTAGGTGAGCTTTTATTTGCCGGAGCTGAATCAACGGCGATAAGTAAGGTATTTAATTAAGTTTTAAATTATATACTCTACAGGTTTCGGTAGCAGCCAGTAAAACCGTACATGGTTCGATCAATTTGGTGAAATCAGTTCAAGTGTAGAGCGGCTTTAAATTAAAGAGAAGTATTGTTCCACCACCTACAATAGTTATAGCCATATTGTAAGATATAGTTTAAATTAGCCCTGACTCACTAAATATCATTAGTATTAAACTGATCAATGGAGTATTGGATGCTACTTAATAGTTCTGTTGCCATTGCCGTGGAATATTCCCCTCTTAAATCACTTGTTTCCGCCTCTAACGCATTTAAGACCCATCTTGGTGTCCGGAAAAAACACGCTTTGAAAGGAAACACCCTCTTCAACTACTAAAAGTCAAACATTAAAGAACCCAAAAGAAAATGGCGAACAGACGAGCGAAATGAGGGAGCAGCATGAAAAAACGACATCGAAATTAAAAGCAGCGAGGTTGCTCCAAGTCCCTCACAGTGCCCCTCAAACTGTACGGCAGTGGGTCTAGAAAAGGGAGCTCGATGTTGTTGCTGCAGATGATGTTGCTGCTGCTGCTGTTGCTGCTGTTGCTGCTACTCTTGTTGCGGCAGTTCATTTGCACGTTGGAGGCAACGAAGCGTTAAACGGTTATGCATCAGCTGCGAGCGACACGCAGTCGGAAAAAAGCGGCGAGAAAAAGGGGATAAAGGCAGTCGGTGCAAGGGGCCATATGCTAAATGGCCAAGGCAGCAACAGAGCCACCGACCAAATTGCCAACTTTAATTTGACTGTCAGTGTGGCTGGTGGGGGAGGTGGGGGAGTTGGGGCGTGCTGCTGGCTGTGGGGGATGCATTGAAGAATTTATCGCTGGCAATTTGCAGACAGCGAAACAAAGTTCAAGTTCAACGGTGGCCATGCAGGGTTGTCCCCACCGAAATGTAAAGTAAAACACATTTAAAACCAGCGCTTAACGATCAGTAAAGTGCTGTGTTACTGATAACCAGCCGAAGCCGATTAGGTTTCGACCCGATAAGATAGTTGGCCTTCGATGGGCTGCGCTCCGCTTGGGGAGGCGATAAAAGTAGGTCGCACCGCTCATGTCCACTGTAAGACGCAATAAATCCGGCCAGCCCGAAATTGTCCGCTGGTGTTGTTGCTGCGCATAAATCATGCTGCAGCAGCAGCAGCAGCAGCAGCAGCAGCAGCAGCAGCAGCAGCGACTGTTTCTGCTGCCCACTTGACAACTGCTGCAGACATCAGGCGGCCATGTGTTCGTCCCTTGCAGCGGGATTTTGGTGTGTTCTGCTCGTTACTGGTGGTGTTAGTGGCGACATGCCGTAGGCGGTTGCACTTTGACCTTTCCAATGATTTATGCCCCGCAAAAACAAGCACAACAAGCAAGAGCAACGTGCAGCGTGCAACGTGCAACAGCAGCAGGCGCAGCAGCAACTGCAGCACTTGACATTTGTTGGACTTGCACAAAGGAAGCAAACTGTAGCAGTTGTCACTGGGCTTCCTGATTTATTATTCTACTAGGTCGTGGTCGTGTCTCCCCCTAATTTGCATTGGGCTGTTTGATGATTGATGAAGGCATCTGCCCCTTCTCTGCACAGAGTGAAAGTATCCCCAGGATGGGCGGATGCCTGGGCGGTAATGACTAATTGATGAAGGCCTCTCAAGGTCAGGTGCCAGTCTTTCGGCCAGGTCTGATGGCTTTAACCTTGCTAAATTATGGATGTGTTTCCTGCAAAGTTGATTGAATTTTCCGATAGAGGAAAACTAATGAAGATGGAAGCTGACGACTCTGACCCATGCGACTTTGCTTTGCTTGAGCCCCCTTATGCTTGCTAATTAAGATTAGAAAGAGTGGACTTGTATCTCTTGTTCACCACTTAAGTGCACAGTTTTTGTGAATTAAGTAACATTCTGTGTTCTCCAATCAGGATTTCCTGCCCTGGGATTCCTTTCGACCACTTGTGGACTCGATTTCCGTTGGATTCATCATTTCAGCCGAAAATAATTTCATCTCCGACCCAATCGAATTCGAGGTCTGAGGCCTGCCACGCAATAAAATGATTAACACACTAATCCGTTCTGATTGTTTGTGGCGCACACAGTCACAAATCGAAGTGGAACCCCAAGGATCCTGACCAAGGCGGGTTGGAGCCGCGAGCGAATGAAATAGCAAATCATCATTAAAGTCTTGGACAGCTCCGGGAAGTTCTGCGGAGGGAAGCGGAGGAGGCGAGCCCACAACGAAGTTGTATCCACACAGTCCAATCGAGTCACTTTGATCCGCCGCCACAGTCTCCGCTGCAACTTCGAGGTACGAGTGTTTCTCCTTTTTCAAGAATGGAAGACTCTGTCCCAGCGGCTGGTGAAAGATCGCGATTGCCGGCTCCATTATTTGTACAATTGCTGATTCGCTGCCTCTGCTGCCTCGCCGACAAAATAATGCTACCCAGATAAATATGCCATTTGGCTAATGGTGGCACCACAAACTAACGTCGACCCCTCGCAATTTTCGTACTGAACTTACCTGCAATGGAAGAAAAAAGAGATTGGGAAATTAGTTGATTGAAAATGCTGAAGTCGGGTAGCAGGGATTTTATATAGACACAAATATATATAATAAATATTAAATATTAAATAATACTGAGCTTTACTAATGATGGCTACCCATTTGATGCCCCACCAATCAATAGATAATCACTTGATGGCTTGTTTATAGACATCAATCGGATCGACCAAAACGGCCATTTGGTAATCCGTCGAAGTTCTGGGCATTGTCAGTTAATTCCTTTATCAAATACCCCGAGGAATCACAACAATGACTGGCTTTGCTTGTCCACGATCATGGCGATCAATGGGCACTCAAGGGCCTCGCTCCCCCTTGCAATTCACTTTTTTATACTTTTGTTGTCGCATTTTATTGATTTCTTTCAACACCGGAAGCCACAAGAGGCACGTCCAACAAGAGACAATGAAGATGCGACGATGACGCTGGGATGGTAGCAATATATACTAATATTGGTGTGGAGCATTCAAATCAACATCGCAGCCAAAGTTTTGAGCTCGTTTACATTTCCCCTCTTTGTTGCTTATCAAACAAGAGGGCAAAAGATTTGGATTTCGGTTTGGATTTGGGTTTGCGTTCGAGGTTTCTGGTTACTGGTTTCTGGATTCTGGATTCTGGATTCTAGAGCTCGATTTTGTTTGACCATTGTTGTTTGTTTTGATTCTGGGCTCGAGTCGAATTGAGTTTACTTTGCCAGCCGCTGATTTCCTCGGGGAGACGGGTATAACTACATATAGATGGGTATATAAAGTCGGCACTGACTCGTCCTTTTCAGCAACAGCTTCATCATGGTCACGTCTGCGTTTGTGGACCTTCTCCTTCGTTTTTCTCCACTTTTCCAGCTGGTCTTGCGGTCGGAAACAAGTTTTGTGTTCTGTTTTTTGTTTTTTGCTTTTTGTTTTTTGTTTGCTGGGTTTTGGCTGTTGGCTGGTGGCTGGTGGCCTTTCGGGAAGGGAACCCTGCCAAGAACCACTTGTACAAAACTGGTTTTGCGCCTCAGCCACCTGTGACAGGTCGAACGGCCAGAAAAAGCCAACGAACAAATGAACAAACTACGAAATCCACACACGTGCCCAGCTCGGAATAATTCGCTGACTTGCACAGTGAAATGCATAAATATTTATAGTTTAATTACAAATTGAACGGGCGAGCTCAGGTGCGGCAGTGGTGAAACGCGGAGAAGCATTTGGGAATCGCATAGAGATACTGTGCAAGCTGGCCGCCAATTGGGAAAGACGCACTCGGACATTCAGTCAGTGAGGCTGTCAGTTTGTTAGTTGGTTGGTTAACCAGTTTCTTTGTTGGCTCGGTGCCGCAGTTGCAACTATTATCTGCGCGATATGAATATATTCCATGTGCAATCGACCACTCGCCACAATCGCCGGTTCGCCATCTCGTTTATCAGCGTGCAACTGTTTTAATAAGCGATCCCCGATAGATAAAAGCCAACAAGTTATTTAAGGCCAGCTCGAGTTGCCAATTTGTTGGCGTTTTGTCAGCCAAAGATTTATTAATTATGCATGGCAGCACTTCGAAAGTGGCACAAACGGTTGACGAACTGTCCTTGCCACAAACTAGAGTCTCAGTTGGTTGAAAAACTCTATAAGAAGGTGCTACAGAATTGTAGACTTACGTTTGTACTGAACCCATAAATTCCTGAATCAACCTTTCTGATTGAACTTTAGCCGTCAGGTGGGGTCTGTCAATTAATGCTCAATTGAATCAGCTTGATATCTTTACATTAATCAATCTAACAACAATTTAACCTTTCTCCAGTGTACGGTCAAATTCACATCAATCATTTCACAGTCTAGTTATGCCCAACAATAACAATTGCCAAATATGTAAATTCCGAATAATAATAACAAAATACCGCGATGAATATAATCAATTAAGAGCAATCAACCCCTTGACTCCCCAATAAAAATTGTGATATCACCTTCGACCATCTGGGATCAGTGCTCCCCAAACTGTCAGCGCCGCTTGTTCACACGCCATCTGACAATTTCACTTTCCACGGCTTTACGGCTCCACGGTTCCATGGTGGACTTCTTGGCTTCTTGGCCAGCTCGGGTTACCACAGCCATCGAGGACTGGCAGCTGTTAGAGCCGCTCATAAATAAACATGAAATGAACACGAAAAACGCCTTAAAAACAGTCGGCGGCGTCGCTGGGGCTAAGCCTAAAAACCGCTTTAAAAACGCGCCAAATGTCGAGTGTGAGCAAAAAACTACTAAAAAATGGACAACGAAATGAAAACAACAAAAAAAAAAACGTATGAAAAACAAACGTACTCAGCGTGCGGCATTAATGGCAACTTTATTTGTTTTGAAAGTTGACATTGATTGGACCCGCAATTGGCGACGAAGTCACTCGGTTTTGTTGTCTTTAGTGCCTCGCCATCGATGTTGGATTGTCGGTCGGAGCGAGCTGGGTATATAGGTTGATATAAATGGGCATATTTCCTCAGGCCTCTTAATTCATTCAACATTTGCGGATTAAGTTGCGGTCACTGAGTACCCTAGCCCCAATGTTGACAGCTTTCTTTTATGGGTCTATCAGTTGTTATAGATGGTGATTGTTGTAATCAGAGATATACTATGATAAAAAAAGGAAAAATATCAGAACATGCATCCTAAGCAGATTCTTCTTGAAAACCCCATTAGAATCTGATTGTTACTAGGATTACTAGGATTTTAAAACAATATTGTAGTTGAGAAATGTGCCCAAGTTGATACCGATGACATTCTTGCTCCGGTGTGGATTTCAACAACATCATCGCCACCTCTCGGATTTATTGCGATATTTCCGTTCCCACTGAAGGGTATTCCAATGCCTGGCAGACCCCATCATCGATGTCTGACTTCTTTCGTGGACATATCAATTGCATGTTCCGCAAACCAGGTCATCGGTTTTGGTCATCAGCAACTACAGATGCGACTGAGCCGTCGTCGTGGGATTAAAAGCCAATAGCTCGCCAACTGTAATGGATTACCATGGGACGTGAAACTAATGGGTGAAGACTCGACCTGGCCTGCCGGCGTAATATGCCAGATATCCCCGTGCTGCACATGCAACTTTGATTAAATCAATCAGCGCACAAAGCAACGCATCTAACGGCGACTGACAGTTGTGGCAACTCTGAATGGGACTCGCGCTCCACCAGGCATTCTGGTGCTCCTGCATAGCTTGGCCATATTAGATGAGCTGCAGCTGGAGCTGCATTCGTAATGCCAAAGCCGGATGAGGCATTCCAGGTGAAGACATCAGCGGACACAGAACACGCACCACATCAACTCTATAGCCGCAGCAACAAGCCACACAGAGTTTGTAGAATCCAATGTTGCATGCAGCTTGCCAAGTGGATATCAGGGGCAGTTTGCTTCTCTCGCAAATGGCTCGAGTTTCCCAAAGCAGTTTGCCTATTTCCCTTTAAATAAGGAAACTCAAAGATAGGTTGATCATACGAGTAGACAATGAAGTAGATTGAAGCTGGTCTGACCAGGTGAAGATGGTTTAAGAATGTAATTTAGGTACTGAGAATGAACTTCAGTTAAGCCGTATTATTCAATCAGTGCTGTACTTCACCTGTTCAAGATCCTCCTGAGGCGAAGTCGCCAAGGCCAGGGATCCACAGACTCCTCCTCCCACGCCGGATCCACTAATCGGCGGACAAGACTGCCGCTTGAAGTCCCTTCGGATTGCCAGCTCGTACCAGGGGATCAAGGGCTTGCTCCGCAACGTGGTTTGGCATCCGATCTTGAAGTCCAGCGGATCCATGTACTCCGGTGCCATCCGGTTCAGATCGCTGACGGCGGCCTCGGCGGAGGCGTAAATGTTCCCGGCGGACTGGTTGCCTGCCCTGTAACGCCAGTGGCCGCCGCTGGCCATGTCCAACATGGAGCCAGTGGGCACATCGAGGCTGCGATGCAGTCCGGCGCCCATGCTCTTGACCCTCATGTGACCCAGGGTGTGGTATCGCCTATCCACTGCGTTGGGCAGCATTGGCATGGCACTGGGGATTACCAGCAGCTCATCCTGGTCGATGGTGGCAAGACTCTGGCTGGTGCAGGACCTCTCCAGCAGCTCAGCACTGTTGCTCCTTTGGGTCACAATGGGGAGCTCGTACAGATTAAGCCGAGGACTGGTCGGCGGTCGCATGGGCGTGGCATAAATCTTTGGCTTGGCATAGAGGCTTTCCCGACGAACTGGCGCCGGAGGTGGTAGTCCTGTGGGCGATCTTGGTGTCTCGTTCAGGGACAAGGTCATGGGACGCCTATTGCCCGTTGAACCCACCGAGTTGTGACGCAAGGTCGGCGGTCTTAGACGCAGGCAATCCCTCTCCTGCATGTCGAAACTCATCCTAGGTGAGGGCGAGTAGCATCCGCGATCTGAACTGTCATAGGAGCTCCGGATCCCGCTGTCTAGTCTCCGTTTCGGACTCTCGGGTGCAGTGTACAGGAAGATGGGCTCCTCTTCGCCGGCCGTATTATAATCGGGCGTCTTTGGAGTGGCACTGCTCTGCAGGGAATCCAAGGAGAACCGGGAGTTCTTCTTCACATTCTGGTAATCACAGGGCATGCTGCCTCCTCCCGAGGAACTCGAAGCGTCCGAGAGAGGGCGAAAGGCCGAGGGATTGGTGTATATAGGTTCCAGATCCCCGATGGTCGGAGTCCTGACAGGTTTCGCCCTGGCGTAAATCTCCTCGGTCTGACCGCCCGGCAAACTGTAGTTACTCCTCAGGGATATGGTCCTCTGTCTCCGGGGCTTCTGCAAGACCGGCGGGAGCTGAGCTCCGTTCTCCGATTCCGCCCTTATCGATCGGGATCGGGTCAATCCGCGGGCTCGTATCGTGGCATAGCCATCGTATATGGGCGCCGATATCGGCGATGGAGGCGGCCTACTACTCGCACTGACTGCCGACATTTTGCTGATATTATTTTTGTGTAGTTCTATGACTCTTGCTTACAGCGTTTTCATGCCCAGCATCTGGGCATCTCGGTTTTTGTTCACTTTAAACATTGATTAATTGCTGCGGCATTCAAATTGAGGTTTATCATTTATAAGCAAGGAAACATAAAGTTTGCCCCACTCGCGCACTCGATTGTTCATTGCTAGGGCCCCCACTGGGTCTTAAGAGATAAGACTGCATCAATCATTTTTAATTGAGCCCGGGATTCGTAAATTGAAGCCGCTGGTCCAACGAACTCGGCCAGCCACGCCCCAAACTCCAGTGACTCCCCATCCTTCTCCGCACAAAGACCGCACTCGTGCCTGTCCCTCCAATTCGGTTGGTTTCTATGGCCAAGTTGTCTCATTAGCGCCTAATTAGCATCTATGACGCACATGACGCACTTTGTGTCGGATTGTGCCGGATCTTGACGGACATCTTCTATGGAAAAGCGAAACTATCGCACCTTAGACCCTCTTAATGGAGCAGCACTTTGGAGGGCAGTCTAATGGATACGATGGCTTGTTGAAGGTTCGTAGCGAGGGCGCGTAGGGAAAATTAGAGTGGGTGTTGAATGTTGAATGCAGTGGGAAATGGGATCCAAGGAAATGGAAAGTTGTGAAGTAGAGGGTAAACAAAGAAGCACTAGCGCCCCAACATGTATCTCATTGGAAACATCACTCAGTATTGCTCCATCCAGAAAATCAGTTATATTTACTGCCACAAATATATGCATTTAAGTAAGTACTTGTAAACTTAAAGAAAACGAAAAGCAATTAATGTATACTTCCATTGCCACCTAAAACGATATCTCATGTTTCACTGCTGGAGTTGTATGGGTTTTATCATCTGCGCGACACTTTCGACTGACACAAACGGCACTTAAACATATCTATAAGCATGTGGCATCCCGAGATCCGGTGGAGTCGCCACATGCCCATTCCGAAGCCGATTCCTATTCGGCATGGTTCGATGACACTTGGGAGCCACGAGGAGTTCTGGTTCCTTGTGGGACTGGGACTGGGGTTGGGGTTGGGGTTGGGGCTACATAGAACACCACAGCTCGACGTCTGCCGGACTTTTGCCATTTTGCCATTTTGCCAGGCGTCTGGTTAGCTGACAACGGCAACAATAACAAGGAAATGCAATAAACAACCATTTTCTAATGTCATCAACATACTGCGAACGACGTTTCAATGTTTCTGCTTTATTGCTGTTGATTTTCTCTTTTTCCTATGTTTTATTGTAGGTCTCTGCAGTTGGGAGTGGACTGGGCAGTGCTCGAGGAGTGAGAAGTGCCAATTGTGGCTGCTCTGGACAGTGGCTGTTGTTTTTAGCGCTGCGTGAATTGGCTGTAATTGTTTTGATTGCAGTTCATGGTGTGCTACACTCGGTTCTCGGACTTGGGTTTGGGGTTTGGGGTTTGGGGCTTGGGGCTTGGGGCTTCTAATAAAGAGCGACTTTAATTGCGGGCTTAGAGTGGAGTGGCGATGCGACGGAATGTACACCACTTCGGAATTGCTCAATGTGGATGAAGAAATTAACTAAAAATTAACGCGCACCAGCGATTAAAGTAGCACGCTGAACAGGAATCTAAGCTAAAGTGGTGGTCGAGTATTGCGATTTCTTAAGCAGCTTGCTGGAAAGAATGTTGTCAAACTGCAGTAGAGCCTGAAGCAAACATTTTGATTAGGATCATCAACAAATAGTCCATACACAAAATGTAAATTACTAACTTATAAATATTCCATACAATAGAAACTCTTTCTTCCTGTTCCTAGAACCTATCAATGCCATCAATCAAAGCTTTCAATGTAGATTCCGCAGTCGATTACAGGGTGAATCACCATGCAATGCGCTATACACACCCAGACATAATATGGCAGGGACTTTGCGACAAAGTGTAATATTTATGGCCTATGCAAAGCCCAAGTGAAACCGAAGTGGAAAAGGTCTAGAGTGAGTCACCCTGCGGCTAAAGTTTGAGCAGGACTTGCCCCAGTTTGGGGAGCACTGGGCGCTGGGTGAAAAAATTTAAAAATCAATCCAATCACGAATCGTGCAAATTAATTCGAACAGAGCGAAAATAAATCAAATTTTGTCAAAATTCAATAGCCTACGCCCCCACAGGGCACCGGGAATGCGTCTGAATTTCTTGCCTTCAAAATTTGACTTTTGTGGGTCATGTGGGCGTCTAATTGTTGGCATTTTTCGCCGCCGATTGTCTTTGTCTATTGAAATTTATGCAATTGCAGCTTGCATTGGCATTTAATGGTTCATTTGGTATCTATTGTTATGCTAAAACAGTAAAAACTGAACTTTTGGGCCAGGCCAAATGCAAGGGTCCGCAACCGACTGGTTTCCTTTGCGAAGGCGTTGGTTATTCCTCCATCTTGCAGTTTATCTGTAACGCACCTTTGACAGCATTGACAACTTTCCCCGAAATGCAAAACTGGGGAAAAGCTGGGGAGTTGTTATTCAGCGGCTTTATCGCCAGTGTCTGTCGCAGTCTGTCGCGGTCTGTCTAGGTTTCTGTGCTTTTTCCTGTGGGCAGGCAGCTGAAAAAAATAAAAGGGCCCAAGTCTAGACAACGAGGCTGCCGAGTTGTCTTATCAGCCAGCCGAAATCTGAAAAGGAAATTGCCTGGGACTCGCTAAAAGTGTATACTTTGTGTATATAACAGAAACAGAGCTCAAGTATAAGCAGCTGACTGACAACGCTGGGATCGAGGGGGTAATTTGATTAATGTGCTTAGGCGATGGAATCAGGCGTATACAAGACTGTGGATGATTAAAGCGTGAGTTTCCCGCGACTGGAAGAGACCAGCTCAACACATGTTCTCCACAGAGGAACTGGGGGTCTGGGGGTCGCTTGAAAACTATTTTTACCGATGATGCTGACATTGGGACTTCCATTGATGTGTGTTTTTGCCCCAAGCTTCGCCTTTTGCTGGCATAAAACTCGTTGGCTAATTGTGTCAGGCGCAAATATCCGAAATATTCTGAGTGCTCAGTTTCGAAGAAACTGGTTGAATAAAAAACACAAAGCCAAATGTCTGAAGTGCGCAAAAGCGCAAAGCCGACTTGGGCTGTCAACTGCATAGTTAAGTAGCTGAGAACTGTTGGGGCGGCAGTTTTGACAGGTGGAGCTGTGTGGCTGAAATCATTTTTGGCTAAGCATCAATTCACTGGAGAGCCATTCAATTGCTGGGGCTTTATTTGCCTCCATTCCGCTGATCAAGAAGCTCTGCCATTAGATCATTCAAGGTGTGTTGAAGCAACGTGAGGCAAACGTGACGCAAATAAACTATACAGGAATTATTAATTAGGAAACAACAATTTTATGCCCGCCTTTAAAGTGTTTTATTGCTCCTATTTCAAATTTATGAAAATTAGCGCTACAAAACATTTTTGGTTGACAACGGCGGCGCCTAAGTCGCCAGAATTGTTTCCACCGAAAAACCGGCTTATCATCGAATGTTTATCTCCGCGAGCGAGCTGCGATCGTAAAATTGTACAATTATTGTATTTATGCAGAAAATAAAATGTCTTGAGAAGGGAGCGCCAGCAATCTACGAAACAAAAAGTATCTATACACACACGTATTTTTCGTAAAACCTTACCCTGAAGTTTAGCGGCCTGCATTAATTAGGCACGAAACCTGCTGTGCGAGAGGGTCAGAGAATAAAGGAAGGGCTAAGCCACCGTTATGAGCCGAACTTCGGACACTGGAAAAAAGCAGTGGAGCATATGATGGTTATAATGCAGTGCATGCATGCTACCCCATTAGTCTTTGCTCTCTTCAAGTTAGTATTAGTCACTAATTAATAAATACTTTCACAGCACCCATTAAACACGAATACATATGCTTTAATATGGAAAATCTGAATACGTTTATGGGGTTTTCCCCTGTGTAGTCTGGGCCAGCTGGGGATTTTTTGCGGGTGGACTTATTTAGTGCGAAACCGGTTCGCCAGCCTAGAGTTTCTTAATCGGCCAGAAGACCGAATCCGAATCCGAATCCAAGCCCGAAATGGAGGCAATCCGGCCGTTCTCCTTCCTCACCTCCTCACTTCCTCAGTCGACGCACTTGACAGCCGCATAAGCACTTTTGTGGAAATTATAAACAATTGAGGCTAATTTAAGTTTCTTTTCCTTCATCTACTGGCAAACGCTGGGAGATGTACAACATCGTAGACTATATAACAACATTAGCCGTGTAACTCGAGAGGATTGCTCGAATGGGGAAATGAGTTTTTGCGTCAGAGTGCTTTATATATAGACTTAATGCATTTCATTAAGAGTCACTTGAGGCGCGAGATGCTGCAACTGCATCTGAGTCGGCTATTCAATGGGGGTGGAAATCGCCAGCCATTGCATAACGAAGGTCGATTCGATGAATCTAAAAGCCAGAATATTCGGTCTGAATGGTACGGCAACAAGCGTCTGTCTTGAATGGAATGATGTAAGTTAATACTCGCTAATGAGATAAGAAGACAGCCATCTAAAATTTGCATGCAGTACTTAAGCTGTTTAAAGATAATATGACTTTGGAGAGCTGCAAAGTGGAAAGCACTAAGAGCTGATATCTGCAGGCTTATCTCCGCTTTCCTTATGACTGGCCATTAAAAACATTTGTCTATCGCAGATAAAATGATACTGATAAGATACAAGTGCAGTTAGACTTTAAGCCCATTTTACGGGGTTTCCGTAGACAGTATTTTTATAGAGTGTTTGTATAGAGTATTCTTCTGTCGAAACCCAGTGACCATTTCCACTTTCCTTGACATCTTTCATCCGAGTAAAATCCTACAATGGCTTTCATAATAATGTCCATCGCGCTGCATGTTCGAGGGGCATAAGCAAAGTCGACCCCTTAACCCAAACCATTACTTTGCCCGAAAAAAGGAAGAAGTGCAAGGCCCGAAAACTTTTTCATTATTATTATCAGCGCCGAAGATGGGGGCCGCCAGATATAACAGAGAGCAAAAACTCATCAGCATAATCAACTGGGGAAAGGGCGGCGCATGTTGCATGCCACATGCACACATGCACACAGCCTGGTTACCGACCGACTGAGCTGAACAGGCTGAGCAGCCTGACAGACTGATGTGCAGTTGTCGTCATTGTTCTGTGTGCATGTACAACAATTCCAGATACTATACTATACTATACCCATTGTAGTTGTCCATCAAGTGGATGGCCATCCGCCGCTGCGAGCTGGGAAGAAGAGTGGCCCCGAGTTGTAATTACGGACAACTCGAGTGGAACTCTAGTTCCAGAACCCCAGCTGACAGGACAGCTGACCGAAAATTTGAATTCAGACGCAGCCCTATCGCCGTGAAAACCAATAAATTTCCAATTGCATTTCATTAGCTTTAAGCATTCGAACCAGACTGGCCAAGACCAAGACCGACTGATAAATGGTCTGCTGACGTGATTTGTTTACCAGAGACCGAGACTCGACTCGATTCCCATTTTCAAGGGGCTATCGTTTCGATTAGATTTCTTCACGCTGCTATTCGAATTTTTCGTTAGTTTATGACTCCACAATGGACTCCTGTTTCCCAGTCTGTTTCGAATCATATGCAAATATTCCAGTTTTGTTCGAAAGCGAAGTGGAAGTGCCAGATGCTTTCTATGCGATTAGCGAGGTCTGGACATATTGATGGATGTCCCCAGATACGCCATCTGCTATCTGCTTATCCTATTTCCCACTCGCATGTGGACTCAGTAAATCAAGTGAGGAAAGTCAATTAAATTGGTCCGGCCATTGAGAAGAGTGTTGGCAGAGTCAACTCATTTATTAAATCGTTTTTCCAAAGGAAATTATACAGGTTACAGGTTCCACCCCTGGCGATCGTTTTAATTTACCAATTTGATCCATACCCATACCCACCCATCTACGTCGCCGAGAACAAGTAAAGTTCTGGGAGAATGATAATTAAATTTTCAAGAACCAAAGGGAGCGCCTTCTGTGGAAACTCAAGCACCCAAGCACCAAATGGGAGCCCCGATAAGAAAGGGGCTGGGTAGTTTTGGCTGGAGTTGGCCTTTCCGAGAATCATCATGCACTGGATCTGGAGCAGGCGGCCCGAGTTGGATGCCCGCTCAATGGGTTCAGTTCAGTGTTTGTCAACTGCAATTAGAAATATGTATGTATGTACATGGCAGCGGAATGGGAATGGGAATCGGTATGAGAATGGGATTGGGATTGGGAATGGGAATGGGGTTCATCTGCCAGCTGCCACAACATTAGTCGCAGCTGATTAATGATTGAAGCGCATTCCTCGGTCTTAAAAGGTGCCACTCCTCTCGCTTAACAGCACAAAAAGTAGACAAAAGGCGACTTTAATGCCTCTTTATAGAGTGCCAGAAAGCCACAAGGACGGCTGCATCCTACTGCCAGCAGCTGCTGCCATAGGTGCAGTCCAATTAGCCGGCACACGCCGTCCACGAAAGGTGCATCGATAGGGTGAACACTTGGAAGGGCAAGCTTGCCTGGTGGCTACTCCGTAATTTGGCCAACGAGAGCGGCTGGAACTGCACTTACGTAATTATTATATTGGCCAGGGGTCTTTGGAGGTCCATCTATCGGATAGGCTGCCTTCGCACTGTATTTACTGAACATTCAAATTGGCTAGTTGGGAACCAACGCTAACCAATCCTTTATAAGGGTAGACCCTTAATATCTTATAATGAACATATTAGCCAGCATACTACATTTGGCAAACTCTGAGGTACAAAATTAAGCTCACACTGAGTGGATCTTTAATGTTGAACGATTAAATAACCTAACTTAAATCGAATAGTTCTTCTACCACTGTGCATAATTGTGTTCCCCTTTATTTAAAGTGTAAAACTGTTTCGTTTTCAAATCATAACTGCCGAATTTTCTTTGTCTTCGTGGCATGATTTTCCCATGACAATTTTCTTTTTAATTGCTTCCTCTCGACAATCTTTTCTTGATGGGTTTCCATAATTATGATTTCTCCTGGCTTTGCTGTTGACCACAATATTTTTCGGCCATTAAGAAAGACAAAGCCTTAACCCTTTAAGCCCGACCCTTCTACCGCCGGTGGGCAGAGCAGGTAGCGCCTCAACGGGACTCTATTTAAGTATGCCAGACGGCGCCCAGGGACCCGATATCTGGGATTTGGTAGGTCATTAGCCCGAACAGTAGCCGGCATATCGATGCGGGTCACAGGCCCAGTCGGCTCATAAAATTCGCCCATTAATTAAGTGCCCCTTCCCCCGGGTTTCCAGCCCATTTCTTTAAGTGTTTCTGGGCTGGCCCTGTGTGCAGTGTACATACGAGTATGTTTACCGGGTTGATCAAATATTTACATGGCATTTACATCAAACACGGGGAAATGCAAATCGCCCGACTGGGAGACAGACTGTTTGGCGGCATCCAAAGTCGGTAGAGTTGCATTCAGTTGACATCGTTTCCTCTTCCTCGATTCAACTAAATGCAACTCAACTCTCGACAAACAAAATTGGAGTAGACACTGCCATTTCCAGAGTACTTCAATCAAAGTGAGAAAAGAGAGCAAAATTGCTGCCTTTTATCGGCTCAAGCAAGTCAGGTCTTCAGGGAAAGGCTGGCGATCTTGGGATACTTTTGCGATACTTTGCGATACTTTCCCGATACTTCTCTGATAGCTGCTGCCAACATGTGTATCTCAGGCTGCCCATCGACCGTTTGGCCGGAAATTGTTATGGACTTGTGCGATCGGCGGCGATCCGAGGCGGCTAATTGAACTGGAAAACTTGAGCAGTTTTCCTTCGACGATTTTCACACTTTCTCGGCGGCCGAGCAGTTCAAAGAGAAACGGCTATTAGAAATCAAAAGCAACTTCAAAGTTGACTCCTGTCGGTGTGCGAAAAATTACAAATTAAAAACTAATTTCTTTTCCCCCACCCCTGATGGACTCCACCTTTTCCGATTTTCAGGCATGACTAATTTTGATTAGCTGCGCGTGAAAATTTATGCGCAGCAGCGGCGTCGTTGCAAAAATCAATCTTCATCAAGGATGCAGGCAGAAAGTTCCCTGGAATAGCAGCATAATTAATTGCCATATTCTCTCAATTAAGATATTTTCAGGGGCTGCCACCCTGTGTAATTTCTTTCTTTCGGATACGAAAATATGAAAGTCAAGGCCCATAAATCGTTTCCGTTGAGGGGGAGTCTGCAAGGGGGGCGTTCTGCAACTCCCCTCCAATAAGAATTTATTACTCATACTTCACAGGATATAGGGATGAATGGAATGATGGGAACCGTATCATTCCCTTTGTCTCCTCTTCCCGATTTTAATTGATCGCTTTCCACGCACACACGCAACGCGAGAAAGCGGAATGTGGAAATGTGGAAAATTCGTGAGGGAGGGTGTCACCTCTCGAAAAATGGGACAGCTGCCCGGAAAACAGAGAGCCCATATGCGAGGGAGATCCGGGAGGGAGTTTCCCTGGATCAACCAGTACAGTCAGAGCTAATTCGCTTATTTTTGTTTGGCTTGCGCGATGTTGAACCGAAGTCATTAGCGGGAAATCAGCGAAAACAAAGGACTATTTATTTGGCTGAAATTTGGCAACGTCGTAAAGCATTTCCCACCAGCGATTTGAAATGCAATCCACGGGCCAAAAAAATACTCCACTTTCAGTGGGAATAACTTCAGCTGAACAGTCGCAGTTGCGACGAACAGAAAACCTAATAAAACTCCACAATGCAGCAGACAAAGTCTTTTATTAACCCCGTATTTTCGGTTCCCCTTTTTGACATGTTTGTGCAATTTGTGTGTAGGCTACTGTTCGGTTCGGTTCAATTGCGAGGGACATGGACGTGGTTAGGGGGTGATTTACGGTCCGGTCCGCAGATCATAAAGTGATATTGCATGTAAGCAGCTATAGGAGGGTGGTCGTACTAGTGGAGTAGACGATATCGATGGCGAAAGCTATGTTTATAGATATTTCAAGGGGCACAAACATGCAAATGATCGGCCATTAAGGACCGGGAAACACCCGGTTGGTGAATGGAGTTCCTAACTTCTTTACTTCAAGTTGCTTCCAAAATAAAGCCCCTGTGCAACTACGCCACTGTGTCGACCTTTTCATCACTTGCATGTGTAGAGCTGAACTCAACACTCGCCCATCTCATTTCGACATGCTCCATTAAGCTTTTTGGCCATTGTTGCACATCTTCCTGCACCTATGCAAATCTCCATGGAGCCAGTTTAATTTGTAGCTATTTTGGTGGATGAAAAAGAAAACAAATAAATAGGGATACGGATAGGAGAAAAGTGTCAGAGTGAGGCAGCTGATGTGGCAGATTTTCCCCGGTGCCCCTGAAGTGCTTTGCTGATTTTGCAATTATTTGCGGGGCTCTAGTGACGAGTAACTTTATAGCTGCTCTCCCTGGGAATCAGACACAATTATACCCTGGGAATGGGACACCCAGGCAATGAACAAAATATAGTTTGTGCCGCAGCTTCCGCATGGTTAATTTGTATTGCAATGTTTGTTTATTTGCTTATCAGTTTTTATCTCGTTCCGTGCCTGTTCATTTAAGCAATTGTAGGTGAACTCTTCTTTGTTATCTTTCTGTGTCAGCAGTTTTTAGTGGGAGAACTTTTGCTGACCGGTTTGAAACACAAATTTGTATCCATTCATTTCAAGGTGTATTTTTTATTTTGCACGTCACAAACACGTTTCTCATTTGGCTTTGGCGTTTTACCATTTATTTGTAGCTGGAGCATTGGAGCGCTGCTCAATGAACCAATGGGCCCGCGTAATTCTGTTGTATTTCTCACAAATCTTCACTTCACTTCGCGCAGCACTTCGGTAATCAGTTGGGCAAACAGCCGCCAGCGATCACGCACTGCAGATACACCCGCTCGAAAAACACCCGTCAGATACTCCGGTTCTCGGCTTCGGATACACCCGACATGCGCCAGTACGTGCTGCTCCGCAGGCAGTCGGATTGGAACTGAACCCGCCGATATTGAGCAAGATCAGTTGCGCGAGAGACGTTGGTCTCTACCGGTTCGCTCAGTTTACCGGTTCGCTCAATTTCAAATCTTCGTTTTGTGGTCTAGCAAAAGATACTTGAACTTGGCAAAATCCTCCGAATATCGGGATGAACCGGGCTACAGAACACGAATCTAAGAACCAGGATATGAACAAGCCGATTGCGATCTCCAATGGAGTCCCGGGATCCATACCCTGGCAACTCCGATTTCTGGTGCGTGTGCCTCGACTTCAAACGCGGAACTGAATATGACACACTCGACTTGACTCCGAAAATCCTTTGGCAACTGCTCCTGCCGCGACGCCGACTGCGCAGCAGCAGCAGCTGGAAGTGACGCCGATTTGTCGGCGACAAAACAAATAACAGACTCCAACCGGAAAACAAAGCGGAGGGGGTGGATGCTCTTAAGGGTCGGGCATTTCGTTTTTCAGGGGCGCTACACGTAGTACACAGGACATGGAGTATCACGCGACGCGGAGGTCACATCCTGGGGTAGACCCTATATTCCAGTACCCAATCGTGTGAAAAAACTCAATTACTATAATTATGCTGGCTTTGAACTCGGCAATGCTATCGAAATGAAGGTATAATTTAACACTCAAGGGAAGATGGAATAATGTAAAATATGTGCATGTCTGATGTGTTAATTATTCATAACTTGTTTGTTTTTTAGTTCTTGAGTTCATAAAAACTAAGTCAAATTTAGTTTGCTCTTGGAAAATATTCAGTCGGAAAGTTTTAACAAATTAGACTATCCTAAACACATATTTTTGTTTGTCTAGATATGAAGTTTATACTATTTTCAAGCGTTCAAACTTTATATTCCATAAAATATGAACTTTTATACTTTCTTTCTTTCTTAAGTAATAAATGGTCTTCAATGCTAGTACTTATATGTTATTCCTGTGTAGACAAGCCAAACTTCCCAAGCTACGCAGGGGATTTGGGCAGCAAGCATGCCCTGATCCAGAGCATCCTGCAGGACTACCAGCGACCAGAGTCAGGCGCCACCGTGGCGCCACCGCCGAAGGATACGTATGTTTTTGCGGACCGTGTCGCAGGCGTCTGCCCCATCGACGACCCCTTATTTAGATGTGCGCACAACTATGCAGACCGAAAGAATTACAGACGCAGCTTCCTTGGCGGCCAGGATGGCAGGGCAACAGGGCGACAGGACGACGAACAGCAAAGTGGAAAAAATTGCAAATTTGAGTTTTGTGTTCTGTGTTTTGTGGCTGGCTGGTCGTAAGGCCAAAGTGAAGGACAACCCGGTGGGGACGCACAGCGCCCAATGTCGTTTATTTTTGGCGCGAGACTCCGCGGCGCCACTAAAGAAATGTCTGCTCATACTTTTATGCTCCCCAACCCCCCAACCCCCAACTCCCCAACTCTCGTATAGAAGCCAAGTCACAAGGACTGGGGCGCAATAGAGCTGCTAAAACTTCTTGTGGGTGGTGCGCTTAACGAGTCTAGAGGGCGGCCGCTAAAAAATGATTGATTATCGGCAATCAAGATGAAGTCGGGTTGTTGGCTTTAGAGCCCAGTTCCTCCACATTTGTCGTCGACTTTTGGCCAGGCTCAGCATAAATTACCGACTTGGCATTAGTTGAACTGCTGTTGGCCTACCGAAATGGCATATATCCGCAACGGATTGTATGTGAAAAGTAGTAAGAGCGGCGTGGAATTGATTTCATGCTCGAGTGGCGACAGCTATATAAATGATGCTTTGCTAAAATACTACGTAGTAGTGGGAAGTTTGATAAATATGCCATACACTGCGTCCTTCCATACTAAATGGAATTTTCATATTAAAATTAGAGCAGACACGAGAGAAATAAATTGCTCGTAAGCAACCCAGGGATGAGTTGAATGGAAATTATAGTAGTATCTACATACCCAAGCTCAGTACATACTCGTACATTTCAAAGACAGCAACTGCAGATTTGTACTTACCTGAAAGAAAAGAGCAATAAATTAGTTTAATAATTCAGTATAGCCACTTAAAGGTAGGTCTCTAGCATGAATTACTCAGCAGCATGAGCCTGAACTTCAGGTCTTATTTCTTACTTGAGACAATCAGAGACATTTGCGCTACACCCATTAAGCAATTTGGGCGATTGCTCACTTTGCAACCAAGGGTCACTTAAAGGGTAAGTCTAATGGGATGATGTGTGCACTAGTTTTAGAAAAAGAATACGAACATCTTCCAGTTCCTAATACTTTCAAGTGCACTCTCTTCAAAGCCCAAGTCAATTAAAACACAAAGCATCCGCCCACACTTATTCTATCTTCCAAGTAACCTCCCCTATGTGTAGACCATCCGCATCTTTACCTCGTCCAGTCCAGATAGAGTCATCCGGCAGTAGCTCCGAGATTTGGCGCGAGTTCTGGCGCTTGAGGCGACCCGTCTAATCTGTTATAGTTGTGCCCCTTTGTCTTATCGCAGGGGCGTGGGGGAAATAGTTCCAAGGGGCTGTTGGGGTTCACGCTTTTAGTGTTATTACACTGGGCTGCATGGGTCCGTTCTGTCCCATGTCTGTGCCCCAGGTCACTTGGGTCAGCTCCGAGTGCGTGATAAATGGGCGCGTTGCGTGGCGTTTCCCCAGCTCCGTGGCGTCTTGTTGATGTTTTTGTTGCGGCTTAGTATTTATGGTCAATGATAAGATTGCTCAATTGGTGTTTTTCTACACCGAGAGGGGGCACCGAGGGGGCAAAAACTGAATGGAGTTCGACTGAGTCGAAAGCTGTTTAAAGTTGATGTAGGTTGGAAGTTTTATAAGCTGCTTGGGTTTTATGTGAGCGCGTCTGAATAAAGCTTATTATAAACTGCCATAAAGCTCAGCCTGATAAGCAAAACGGGGAGGGGGCAGGGTGGGTCGTAAAAAGGGATATTCGCTTGGGGATTGGCTCAGACTAGAGCTGGAAGAGGTGAAGCTAATCCGGGGTACCAATGGCTACAAAACTGTCTTTTTGAAGTTAAACTTATTGTAGTTATAGAGAAGCATATTCATAACTGTCTGGTTTGTGCAGACTTATTTTTGACCAGGTCAGAAGAGCGGAATATTATTCCTATTTCCACATAAAAATAGCATCAAAAGTTCAAGCAAACAGTTCGCATTTATATCAACTTTTAGAATAAGTATAAAACTTGCACAATTAAAGGGCAGAGCTCCAAAAATATTCCCAATCCCCCTGAAACTACCCACATTTGAGCGCACATCTCGAGAGCATTGCAGAAAGTTCACAAACTGCATTGTCAGACTTTCAGTGCCCCCCATCCACATCTCAATTTCCACGAGCAAATGCGAAAAACCAAACCAACTGCCAACGTATGGAGCTTCAGTTTTTTTTCCAACTACCGCAAAGTGAAATTTCATGACGTCGAAGCCTCCACAACGGGCATCTGTCAATAAAAAATACTCGTAATACAAAAAAGCCAATGGCAAATAATATGCGGCAAAACTGCTGACAGACTGGCGTTGGATGTGGATTGGGAGGTTCAAATAGATCGATAGGCGGGCCGAGAAAGTGCGGGAGCGACATATCGGCATCTAGGCTATAATCTATTATAAGCCCTGGCAGAAATTTAATTAACGCAGGCAACTTTGGCCAAGACAATGGCAGGCAAAGCCAAAAGAAACGACATCAAAGTCAATGGGCAATTAAAAAGTTTTCAATCCGCAATGGACGATGAGCAGGGGAGTCGGAAATGGGAAAGAAGTAGCAAAACTGTAGTTAAAAATCCCAGAACCACTTGAAACTGTAAGTCGTTTTTGAACTTTTAAACGCACAAGCATGTTGGTATTTGCCAACTTAATTGAATAGTAAAAGAAACGTTCGCAGAAGGGACTTCATTCAGCCATCATCATGTTAAGTACTTTAAGAAATGGTTCATACATATATTTCTATATTTCTATATTTCTATATTTCCATATTCGTAAGCAGACTAATTCAGGAAATATAGTTCCCCTTGACCGGCATATAAATAATCGCAATTTGTCATTTTCGTATCTTAGGTGTGATCACGTTGGAGGAAAGTTTGACCAGCCAGCTCGGAATCTAGCTCAAGTTTTCGCATTTGGTAAATGTACTTCTCTCGCTCAACCCACTCGCAGATAAATCACGCTGAGGCGACCCATTTTCCCGGCTCTTTTCACTTCTCCCCACCCAAGCACCTAATCCACTTAACCAACCAGACTCAGATCCAGACCGCATATCAGGCCATATCAGCTTGGTGGGATTCCAGCCGGCATAACTCCATTGCAATTACTATAAGTTTCCACATTGTTTGCACTTTTATGGCAGCTGGGCAGCCGAAGGTTCTCTGCTCCGCCGCGAGGTGCGAGAATGGGGAAATGTTGGGCAAAACTGGCAAGCTGAAATCAACTTAAATTTTTCCGACCATCAAATCGCCATCGAATCCTTCAAGCTCATTTCTTGCAATTTACACGTGCGCCTTGACCTTGGCCCCAGACTTTCCCAAACCCACCCACTCGGAGCTGCTGGAGCTGTGGAAAGTGTGGAAAATATGAGATTTATGTTGTCTGCCTGTCTGGCCCCGATAAATTTGATGGCGAAAGGTGTGGGTGGGTGGCTTATGGGAACTGGCTATAAAATACTTTATAGCGATTCTGCAATGTAGACGGGCATAAAGTGTACAATGACTGCTCCAAAGCTCCTTCCCCGACGGCATGCAATTTAAACTTTGTTTTATTTTCAAATGAAAATTGTTGGCAAGAAATTTGTAAATGAAATCAATTTCAGCCCCTCATGCAGGGAGGTTCATCAAAAAAGTCGCCCAAAAGTAGGCAAAAGTTTGACTCCACCTCTTCAAGTACTTTTGTCTGCCGCGGAAGTTTATCAGACTTTTGCGTGACTTCTGTTGACAACACGCACACACACCATTTCACAGTCTCAGTCCTTTAGTCCTTACACTTGAAGAAACCCGAATAATGTGGAGCAATGAACTCTTTGAATTTAGACAAATGTTGGCGCTCTAAGAAGTTGCACTCCAAATCAAAAAGAACTTTAAATTGAGAAATTACAAATAAATATTTCATAATTTAAATTGAAATATGAATTTGGGAAAAGTACTGGAGGCATTCATTCGTTTTTTTCCGTGCACCGAGCATCTTAAGTGGGATATGACGGAAGGCGACTTGGCGGAAAAGTTGGATGCAAGCTGACTGTTTGATAAGGGAAGCGAATGAATCTTTCAAAGCGCACGGCTTTTGGCACACCATTCCGGAGGGAGAGTGGGGGGAAGGTGGTGGGGCAGCCAGTTGCCACATTTTTCCGGCATCGCCCCTGAGCGTAGGCCATGAAAATGCGCAAAATGTTGCAACAGCTGCGAAACAAAATAAATTGTGACCCAAAGTACACGGCATAACCACTTAAATTAATGGCCGGGCACAATGCAGACGACGAGGCCATACCATAAAAGATGCGGTGGTCCAGATTAGAAGGCCAAGAATTCTCGTGCTTCTCCTAATTTATTCAGGTGACTTTTGTTGCAGTGCCAAGAGGCTATTTGCATTCAGCATATTCCCTAGCATGCTTTTCAGATCGTTTTGGAAATAAGATAAGAATTATATGACCCTGCCAATAAGAGTGATGAGAGATCAAATAAATCGGTTGAATAATGTATTGGAAAATTAAAACAAAAGGTTCCCATTAGATAAAGGAAATACGCTGCTCCTATGGGACATAATTATTGCAACAATGATTTATTTAACGAGTGCGTGCTAATTACGCTTTTATTTGCTATTATTCCTAACCAGTTATTTCAGGGCTTGCAACTTGTGGAATAAAAGAAAAAATGCAAACGTTTCAGGTGATAAGGAATGACACCAAAAGTATCTCAGGCTGTCAGTAAGTTCTGGCAGCAAGTTCAGCCGAGCAGAAGGATTCCACTGCACTCGCAATTCATCTGAACTTAAACCGAGTAGATGGGTGTGACGAGGTACTCACATTGGTTGACAGCTGGCTGCTCAGACTGAGCACCTGATCCCGGGCATCCTGCAACTCGCGCTTCAGCCTCCGGATTTCGTGCGCCTGCCGCTCCTCCGCGTTTCCGTATAGGGAACTGCCTCCGGACAGCAAGGAGGCGGCACTGCCGTGAACTGAAACGGAAACACAACGGCAAAGTTGCATTAATGTGCTCTTAGGCCTGCACTTAAAGATGCCCATTAAACATTGAGCAGAAGCTCGTCCTTCTTGCTTTTAATCCGGAATATTGTTACACTCGCGTATTCAATGGACTTGTTTATATGACTTCAGCAGGAGTGGGATTCCAGATATTCGGTTTAGGGACACAAGTGGGTTCTTTTCGTGTGTTCTCTCACCTTCGTCATTCTTCTTGGGATATGTCAGCCGATGTCCGACCATTGCACCAGCTCCTGCTCCTCCGCCAGCAGCCACGAGTCCTGCGCCTGATGTGGATCCATGGGTGGGCGATAGAACCGATGCAGCTGCGGCTGTGCTGAAGGGGCCGCGGCTGAGCGGGGTGGGCGAGGTGGGCTGGCTCCAGGCCACGCCCCCCACGCTAACGCCCACGCCGGGATTCCCCTGGGCCGCCTGCGATTGAGCAGCCATGGCAGCTGCCATTTGGGCCGTTAGCACGCCGTTGGTGCCGACGGGCAGGCAGTAGTAGGGCTCGATTTCCACCTCCCCAGCACGACTCATCATCGAGGGATACATCTTCTCGGATTTCGTCGATCTGGAATTGAGTCTCATTAGTATCGTGTGGCGCTAATTGAAGTGAGATGACATTGAATGAGTGCGTGAATGAATCAAAAGCACACTGAAATGGAGCAAGGCGTGACTATAGGTAAGCACTCTAAGTAAACTCAACATAAAAATGTATAATGTTTAAAAGTTAAAAGAATTTCCCGAAGATATACCAAATAATTGTAATAAAACACGCTGTACCAATCCATACCTCTCTGTCCGTAAACCTCGATTTAGATCACTATTGTGATGAGTAAATGTGGTCAGACAGTTGCAAATTTCCGTTGCGTTTGTCAACTCTATGAGGTTCCCCTGAAAAGAACCCATTTCCGTTTAACTCTGTTACAAATTGGTTGCGGCCACTGTGCATTTGAATGATAAGGCTACTGGGTGGAGCCATCGCTGCGTTTAAGTCCCTAGACAAATTGTCATAAAATGCAGAGATTTCTAAATGCTCACACAAATGCCCACGCTCCACAAGCAGAAAGGGATTCCGGAAAAGGGTGGGGGCTGGTCCATCCAGTCATGTCCACTCGCGTGGCTCTGATAACTGTGACATTAATGGCATTTCGCATGCAAATCTAATATTACGTATACGTCAAGTGTGCGCCCGTTGGTGCGGGCGGGCTCAGTTGTTTGCTTTTGGTGGTAAGAGCTGTCGGTTTTCCCTGTGGCTATTTGCCACAAACTTTGGCTGTGTGAATAGGAGTGTAAAATTTGATAACAAGCCGCCGAGCTGGCTTCCAGGGCCTCCACCTCCCCTGACACAATCCCTTCCACACTCCCTGTTGCATAATTGATGCCGAAGCTTTAAAAGCGAAGACACACAAACTGGAAAAGTAGATGTGGGCAATGGGAGTAAGTGGGAGTTGAAGAACTTAGGGCAAGGAAGGATTCCGAAAAAGTGTAAATATTTGTCCTTTTTGAAAGAACAATTATGTTTTCATTGTGACACTGTTTATTAAACCATTATGCACTAAATTTACTTCAAGTTAAAAAAATCGTTTTTCAGAGCTGGCTTGTCTTTTTGTTATTTAATTTTAATGTAGCACTTGACCATCGACAACCGACCGCAGTCAAAAACTCGCTGATGAGGCAGCCAGAAAAAAGCGAGCAAGTTCATCTGCATCCTTGGAAAGTCGGGGCTCACAAACCTATTGACATGTCAAATAATAATCTGGCCATCAACAACACCTCCCAGCTAGCAGACTCCTCTTTGTTTTCGTTTTCGTTTTCCCTTTTCCCATTTGCCCTTTGGGGTTTTTATATTTTTTTTGAATGGTTTTCCCAGTTCGTTTTCCCAACGAGCTTTCACATTGTCTGTTGGCGACAACCTGCCCAAACTTTGCTCTTTAAATAACTGGGCATGTCGCCCTTCTCGGTTCTTTGGCTTTAAGTGAATCCTTTGAATATGCACAGCGACACATGGAAAGCCAAGCATATGTCCTGGCGACATGGAGGCTACCAGTCGAAGGTAAGTTCGCTTGGCTTTCTGATGGTATGAAACAGGAATGCCAAAAGTTGTTTGCATATTTAAGGGAGAAGAAAAAGTAAAATACAGCTGACAGGCAAAAAAGTGTGCTTGTGTGGTGGTCGGTTTTTATATCAAGACAGTCTTCACTTTAGTGTGTGTTGGGAGAAAGTCCGTCCACACTAGCACATCGAAAATAAACATGAATAGAACAACTAAACTTGCTAGTCCTGGAAATTAAAAACGTAATGGAGTAACATTACGAAAGTCTACAACTCAACTTATTTAGATATTAAGCATGCAACATGTAAGAGGCAAGTGGGTGGAAAAGATGCTTAAGCTGTTGCTGATTGTTTGCGGCAAAGATGAACTGAGATGCAAAAATGTTGTGTGTGCTGAGCTATATGGTCACCTTGGATATGTCCTTTCTTTCAAGTAGCTGTTCAAGGGTAACCAGATTTACAGAGAAAAGAGAGAAGAGTGGAGATACAGATACATTCATGCAGGAAGGGAGAGCTTAAGCCTTGCTTTTGAAGTGAAACCAACCTTATGCTATTGCTGCGGTTCATGCGCGGACTTTGCACGTAGGGCGACTCAGTGCCCGACATTTGACCCGCCATCTGACCAGGTCCTCCGGACCGGTTGTGTATCATCTTGTGACCATGTCGGGTCATCGCCGGGGACCCAATCTGCAGCTGCTCAACGGACTCGCCGTCGGATAGCCGACTGCCGGCCGTATTGCTGTGCTTGAGCCACATGGCGTATGAGCTATATTCTGGCTTGACCTCCGCATAGGTTTGCGTATCGGAGAGCGATCCGTCGTGACGAGCACCTCCTCGATTGGAGATTCTAAGGGATGGAATAATTTTAGGGCATAATTATACGGAAATCCTACATTTCTAGTTTATTGTCTTATTCGTACTTGAATATATTCACATACCTGTGCTGAAATACGTGCAAGTCGCTGCCCGGCTTTGGTAGGCTGTGTGATCCGGTGGCTAGGCGCTCCCTAATGGACTGGCTTAATTGGGTGGCTGTTGGTCCGGTCAAGGAGAAGCTCCGATGCTGGGTATTCGGGGGCAGCTCTGTACAAGATTACAATACCATTTAAGTACTATGAAACTCGCGTGTTCATTAACTTATACTCACTGTTCATGTCATTGGGCAGGGTTTGGGTGCCGCCGGCAATCTTGCGACCGCTGGCGGTCCGCGGTACCGCCGACACATGAGCGGTACGACCGCAGGGCAGTCCATTGGCGGCCGCGCCCCCGGTGGCCATCATCAAAGCGATATTCTGCTGCTCGGCGGTGGAGGCAATGCTGCCGTTTGCCCGCTTTACATAGCCAAAACTTGGCGGAACCCCCTTTGTGCGCGAGGAGGAGGAGGGCGATCCCTGCTTGGAGGAACTGCCACTCCCACCGCCGCCCATGCTGCGACGGGATGGCGAGGACTTCTCCGACTTATCCGCCTTCTGGCCGTTGAGCGGCTCCGGCATTTTGCTCCAATTATCGCGCCCATTCCGAGATCCTGGCCGATGGTGGGGACTGCCATCCATTTTACCGCCGCCTCCCGCGTTATTGTTGTTGTTATTGTTGTTGTTGTGGGCGTGGGCTTGGGCGTGGGTGGTGGTGGAGCCGCCGCTGGAGCTGGCCTGGCTGGCCGCAGAGCTGCCGTTCGCGGCGGTTCCAATGCTGTCCAAGGAGCCGCGACTATTGCGAATGCTGAAAGGATCACCACCAGAGGGAATGTTTATTTATTCCAAATTAAAGAACGAATCTCTGTATGTTAATGTATGTAATTTTCGCATAAATACAGAAAATTAATGATAATGATAATGCTAATGGGTTCCCTTTCCCCTTAAAAATACATATAAACAGAAATTTGTGGAGATTAATTGCCTGGCCGCTTTTGCAAGGGAAAAAGCATAAAATAAAGCTCTTAAGGATGGGCACATTAAGTATACGCCACATTGGTCCTGTGGAATAAGGAGCAATGTCTTCAATAATTTATGCAAGTCAGGCCTTAAGTTGATTGTATGTACCTAGATAAGTACTGAAAAGTACATTTGTATAATGTACACATCAAAGTTCTATTCAAGAGTTAAATTGTCTAACAATGGCCAAATCAGCGGGCAAACAAACGCCATTCAAACGCCGGAAAGTCAAGCCATCCGACTGAGACAAAGGCGGACAAAAGACCTAAGCCAGAGGAGCTGACAGACAATCTGCAAATACAATTGGCAAGTGGCAGGGAAAGTCTCAAGGAATGGCTACATTTTTCAATTAAAATGACAAAGGATATTCCGGCTGGAGCGGGAGTGCCTCCCGCCGGTTCCGCCTCAGCCGGAAAATTGCATGTCTACTCCAAGCTGGATCCCATAGCGATGTGGGGGTATCATCTCTGCTTGGCTGCCATATATCAAAACTAATTGGGCGTGTCCGTGATCCAATAAATAATGTTGTTTATTTATGTGGAAAGCAACTTTCTGCTGCCAAGGGCACGAACTGCGCCGTGAGTACTGAAATTTCTAGAAGTGTATAACAATAATCATAGCTTGTATATCATAAATACACTTATTTCAAGTTTTGGAAACTCAAAACGAATTTTACTAAGCCCTTGGCCATCCGCAATACATTTCAATACAAATGAAAATCCCATATACGTGTAGTTTCAAAAAGTAATTACAAAAAGTAAAACAATATATTTAAACGTGATAAATTAAAGTATTCTCTCTCTCTCTCTGTTTGCTTCTCTTTCGATAAAATGATGAAGATAAATTGGTTTTAATACCAATTCAGCCCCTAATCTGCTCTTGCTCTGGAATAAACCCAAAATCCTGCAACAATGCCAAATGGAATAGCCAAATAAAAATTGCAAAGATAAAATATTGCAAAGCCGAAATGGCGAATATTCCATGTGGCTTCTGCTGGCACAAGCCAAATTATAACAATTGAAAACATCACCAGTTTAGATGGCTTTAAAGAGACAATAAAGGGGAAAGCTGGCCAATAAATTAACTAATTGGTGTTGCGTTTCACAGCGGTTTCCAGGGCGACTAAAGCGCTGAAATCCCGAACAGTACGCTATGATTTGGGGCTCCGCAAAGTGGAACACAGGAAAGGACGAAGGACGAAGGACGAGGAAAACAGCTGTCTGGGTCGTAAAACCCAACTACACCCCAGCAAGCAATTACAGTTCAGCTGGAGGGAAAAAACAACATTCTCCCTGAAACTGAGACGTCCATTTGGATTCGGGGGTTGGGTTGGGGTTGGGTTCTGGCCGTCGTACCCTCAAAGAATGCGTGACTGTCTCTGGTGCGAGTGGGGTGGCACTCTAGTGGGGTGGGTGTGGGCGGAAAATGCCAGTGAAAGTGGCATCAGAAGTGACACATAAAGCTCATAAATTGTCGCGCACTCAATATGCACGGAAGGCTAGGAGTGGGAAATTGGGGAAAAGGTGGAAAGCGGCTGGAAGCAAAAATCAATAGCGATTGCCGCCGTATCACGGTGCAGGTGGTCAAATGACCCCCGATGCCTCCTGAACGGCAAGTGGGTGAAATCGATAGGACTATCAGCCAGCATGGGTGGGCGAATATGAGTGCGGCCCTTAAATTCAATTATAGTTAAGCGCTGGCATACTAGTACATCAATTGATTGAAACCAGTTACCAAAAGCTTTGTTTATTTTATGTATTAACATATCGTGCTATTCTTTCAGTGGCAGTGCAATGTTTATTTATCGATCTTTTGGACTGTGTGGGCCGTTGAATTTATTTATTTTGTGGAATTAAGTATGCGAATTCCATGTGAACTGCAAACTCTGCTCAGCTTAAATTTTGAACGCACGGTGCAGTAGCAAACGGCAAACAAATGACGCGGAGCCAAAGGATCCTTTGCAAAGGAGGCATTTTTCTTCCCCTTTCAGCGCCAAGCTTCTGCAAAAAATTGCGCATAAATTTTTGCGGGCAGTCAAAAAAAAGAAAAGAAAAGAAAACTGGGTGAGCGCCATTCAGGAACAGACTCATAAGCGGGAAATTCGAAAGGAACAATGGAAGGCGAATTTATAGCCATTATTCCAAACGGAAAGAAGAAGAGGGCAGCTAATAGCCGAACTTTTAATGCACTTACAGAGCTTTCAACGTATTAATTCCTCTTGTTTTGTCCAAAATACAAAATATTACAAAATTACTTAAATTACTTAGAGCAGCATCCTTTTCTTGTAGTGTGTTGCCAGCCACTGCAATACACTTTTCTTTTTACTTGAGGCCTCCTATTTCCTCCTATTCCTATTCCTCCTATTCTTAAAGCTTATTATTATAATACGAAAGAGCTGAAAAATTTCCAGATTTTCAGATGTTTTTGTTATGCCAGCATACGTCAATTGCAGTGGATATGAATGAATGCCGAGGAATGACATGCGTACTGAAATTAAGTATTGCATTGCGATTAAATTTACGTCGATGAACTATTTATAATCGCACTAATTCTTTCCTGCCAGGCTGTAGTGGTGAAAATAAAAGCGTCATCGTTCACTGTGCGGGGGGGGCGGCAAGGACCTCGTCTCCTAAATGGAATCCTGGCAATCGAGCGCTCCGTCCTGCCGTCGTGTGCACTTTGTATCGATGTCAGTGCGCGGGCTTTAGTTTTTGGGAGCACATGAGGCACATACGTACGTACTAGTACGTGTTGCCAGAAAATAAATTCCTCCCCAGGCGAGAGTGCAGAAATGAAATTCCATGCATGTCTGCAGCGGACTTCCCAGTTCCATGTTCCATGGCTCCCACCATTTCGGCCATTTTAGTCCGCTGGAGTTTCCTAGTTCCGTGCACAAAATGTAATTTGCATGGGAGCCGAGTGGCAGGAGCACAACAACCGGGGCGGAAAGACAAAGTGAAAAGCCATAAACAAGCGCTTTAAACTGTCGGTCTGTTTAAATTCGGGGCTGCGTTCGAGTATTTTTCATTTAGTCGCGCTAATTTATTCCCTGACCAAGAGCACGTGTTCAATTTAAATGAGAAGGCTGCTGGCGGCCATGTTTTCAGAAGGGGATTGCTTTTCGAGGTGGCAACACATTGGCGTAATTGCCGCTTTTAATTGACAGTTGGCTCCTAAGTTCGCCGAACTGGCATGGGCTTTTACGTAGATAATTAGGCGTGGAATTCAGGTCCCTGACAAAAATTAGTGACCCTAATTCAGCCAGGCACTTGTGTTCGCGCCCAAGTGACTAATGGTGGTCGTGAGCAGGACTTGGGGAACGGCAAAGAAAGGTGGCTATGACTTTAGAGAGAAAAGCGTGGTCAAGTGGATTGCATTAGAATTACCATAGTTGTACCATAGTTATTATAGTGCTCCGATGTGAGAGGCCACAGAATTAGAACAAATTCCGTCTCTTTCTGCGTATTTTATGCTTTGCTTGTGAACCTTGTAAAATTCAATGTCCTATTGGGTATCCTGCAGTCCTTTTCATGTACTACAGCTGTCAGCAAAGCAACAAGCGTTGGCAACAAAGTATGCCGACTTATCAGCCCAGGAAATAGCGAACAATGCTTCAGTATCCTTCGGATACCCTTCCCTTTCCCAGAACACGATATCGTTCTGTGAATGGAATTCTGACAGCCCCACGGGCGTTACGAGCGCATTAATAAAAGTGTCGAACAGGCGGGCCGGAATGTGGGTGGCTGGCTCGATCCGAGATGAGTTGGCGCGCAACCTTCAACCGAGCTCCTCCCAGCCACTGTTTCCATTCCGCGATGTCCTTGCAAATGGCGGCAAACAAGGCGAAGAGGCGAAGAGGCGAAGTGGCGAAAAGGCGCCTAAAAGCAGGCAACACTCGAAACAAGGCAAAGAGCGGGGACTGTGTCAAGGATATAATGGAGGATTTAGTAGGCGTTTGTGGCAACTGAGTGGCACAGAGCGATCTTTTCACCAGACCAGCTTTCTGTGCTCTCGGATTATTATCTATTTGTACAAATTTGTAACATATATAATTGAGAGATTTCATTATTGTCAAACAGATAGCCCAAAGAAAATATTTCCCTTTCATCTCATTTCTCATTTCATTTCCATCTTGGCCTAACCTTTTTTGTTTCCATTATCCCAGTGAAGCAATCCGAATCGCAACTACTGGGTAGCAAAATGAATTGCACACTCGTACGAGCAGGCCCACATCAATTATGCAACCGACAGGGAGTATTTCCCCAAAGCAATTGTTTGCCTTTTGCGATTCTCGACCAACTGTGTGGGTCATAAATTATGGCAGCCAGGAAAATGGGTCCAGTTGGTAAGACGAAAAGCGGCCTTCTAGGCAGTTAAAACATTTTGTGGGGGACCACTCAAAGGCGAAACTTTTTGGCCAACTTTTTGCGAAACAAAAATTCTTGGCCGCTTACTTTGAGCTTCAGAAGGCTCCTCCTCGAACGAAAGCGTCAAACGAATACAGATTACATTAAGCACAAAACTTTGTTAATATGCTAAGCCAAAACATAATACCTCTGTTTGGTCCGACGGGTAAGAAGAGTTCTGTCTGAAAAATTAGGGAGTTGGGTGTTTGGTTGCACATTTTAATTAAGAAAGCTGCAAATTACAGACAAACAACAGACAGAGCAAATCGGGCGGAGGAGCAGGATTAAAACCGGATATGGGGGCTACAGGAACCACCGGACAAGTTGACTTGAACAATTGAGGAGGGAAGAAGATAAATGCAACTTATGTAAAGTACTAGACATGGAGTTATTTTGGACAGTCGTCGAGGTTTAATGACAGGACATCGCTGCTGTATTAAGTTCCCAGTTTGGGTTATCCTTTTCAAGCATGTTTTCATTAAAGAACTTAAAGCTCTTTCCACCTAGTTACGCCTACTTCCACCTGGCAGAACTACTTAGTTTGCTCATTAATAAACTCATTTGGTAAGTTAGTTAGTTTGCTTACGTCGCTTGTCAGTTTACTTCGGGGTCCTTCAGCAAGCGGACACGCAAAAGACAAGCCCTCTTCGATGGCCCACCCCCAAGCCGAGTAATTTGTTGTTCCTAATCACATTGTGCCATCGATTTTCCATACAAGGGACACACCTCCCGGCCGGTCACATATCTGCCTGGCCAGAAGTATGTGTGAGTCAGGATAAGCAGCAGGATAAGTGGTATATCGCCAGGCATACGAGTGTTGCGATTTTCCCTATGGCCCTAAATCATGCAAAGTGGGTTTGCGTTGCGGTATTGTTTTTGGTCCGCCACTTGACAGTTTCCACTGCGGCAAACTTCTGCCGTTTTTAGGCCAACCCGTTTATGGCCCCGTTTGGGCCATCCTGTCCACGTCCACGTCCTGTTGCCGGGTTCACGGCTTTCCCTCGCCGCAATAGTGTGAATCTCCTCCTGTGCTGGCCGACATAAAAGTTTTATATATGCCAGGCCGGCATTTGAGGCGTTTTTATTAGCCTCTGACTGTCTTACATAAATTTAACATTAAATTAAGTGCCATTTCACCTTGCAGGAGGGTTGGAATGCCCGGACACAAAATGAAAGGCAACGTTTTCCGAAGTTCATTGCTCTCACATTGAATCAAAAAGGGGAAGCTTTTCAGATTATTGGGCTTGAGGAACGGATTCGAATTGAGTACCTCTGAATTCCTCTTCTCATTCGACACAGAAGATCAAATATTTATATAACGTTTTCTTTTTGAGACCTAAGACTTTAATTTAGTTTGGCTTGTACTCAACAAGTGTTTAGTGCATAAGTCACACATAAGATCAAAAGAATTCAATTAAAACTAACAACGTTTGTAGAAGTATCTGGAATATTATTTTATACCCGGAAGCCAGCTCCCTATTCAGTTATTCAACTGAATGACTATTCGGGATTGAAACCACATGGCGCCTGGACGAGCTTAGCCAGCTTAACCCTCTGCGGCTACTGGTGGTTCTTTAGACCCCAGTCAGGCGTGCCTCGAAAGCCGCCTAGCTCATTGTAAATTCCAGCTAAGCCCGAGCACAGAAGCTATTAGGCGAAGCCACTCGTTTGAGTGGGTTTGAGAGGTGGAAAAACAGGTCCTTCGAAGGGTACCCACTGCCTGTTGCTTTTGGTGTTGTCTTTTTTGGAAAAGTGGCTCCCCAGTGGTTCCCTTTTAAGATTTATGGGCGCTGGGCTAGTTGGATATATGTACATACACTACATAGTGCTATTTGAAGTAAATGTTGAAATTGATGGACAGTTGATAGACAGAGCGAGTAAATTGATTAGGGTGACATGTGGGAAAATGCGAGCGGGTCTGGTCTCCATGTTTGTTTACCTTCGACTGGGAGCCCTTTTTGTGACCTTCTTTGCATACAACTTGGCCAAACAGGGGGACAAACACCAGAGCAAACACACCAGGACCGGGTAAACAAAGGCAGGAGCTCGAATGGAAGTCAAAGTCGGTCCGAGGGTTTAATGCCCCGGGCAGTCATTGACACCCGCTGCTCCTCCATTTGCTGGCGATGGCAGGATCCAGATTGGAACACGTTAATTAAACAAATTTACCTTTATCTGATGTCGGTAAATATTGGAGAAGTTTTCACTCCAGGAACATTGTTATCCACACGCTGAAAAGTATGCAAGTTCGGAAAACTCATGGGAGCTCGTTGTGTTTTCCCAGCACTCGAAAATAAACCGCACTTCACTAATCATTTGAATATATTCATTTCGAGCGAAATATTTCGTTTGAATTTTGCAAAGAGCTGATACTTTTTGCTAAGAGTCGAGTCACTTAAGCTCTTAGGAATTGAAATCCGAATTTATTACAGCACCAGTCACTTCAGAAGTCTTACGCAACGTATTTATTAACTCATTTATTACAACTTTCTACATGTTTTGAAGTATTCGAAATATTTTGTATGAACGCGCTGTTTCCATCCGTTTCTGTTTCTGCCGCAGCATTTTCATGTGGCAACCGCAAAGACCGAGTGTTCAAATGCGTATATGGGGTTGCTCTTCCGCTGTGCCGTGGAAAAGCCAAGTTCGAAAGGCAGGGAAATTTCGAAAAGCCAATTTAAGAGAGCCCAGAAGAGAGCCGCTGCGAGTAAGAGAACTCTGGCGTTCCTGTGTTGAAAGTAAAAGGTTTCGCGACATGCAACGCCTGTCGAACTCAAGACACCTGCCCACCCGAACACCACGCCATTTGTGTATGGCCATACCTGTCTGTTTGCAGCTCTGGAGTTTCGCATTTTTGGCTTTGGGCGTATTTCTTGGTCCGTGCTCTGCTGGCCACGCACTTGTTAAATAGTTAAGCAGCCCGGAGCATGATAATTTACCAAAACAGCAGAGAGGGGAATCGGATGTGGCAGTGGGTAGGAAAGTTTGGCGAAAAGGAAGTTGCCGCAGAGTTTGTAGTTTGTAACATGGCTCTCGAGCTGGCAGCTTGCAATTGAAATTGATGGGCTGTCTTACCATAAAGATAATGAATTTGCTGATTTCACACACTGCAATAATATAAATATTAATCAAGGAGTTTTTACAATAAAATTTGTATTTAACAAACGCCCATTTCTTTTTCTATTTTCAACACACTGCTGCATTCCATGTAGCAAAAAGGTTATTTGTACATTTTTAGAAACTGTTTTTTATTTTCCTAATATCAAAATATGCTTACAGCTACCGAAACACTAATAAAACTGTCATATTCCTTTCTCTTAGGATGACAGTCATTCGGGTTTATGGTTCCCTTGTACGTGCATATAAAAAGCGGGCTTAAGTTTCCCTTTTTCCCTTCGCTCCGCGCTTTTTCTCTCTTTCGACCAAGTCCTGAGTCCTGGGTCCTGGTTCCCGAGTCCCGCCATATGATGTGAATCATGGCCAGGAGCAGAGTGCGGGAATTTCGCGACTGCCAAGTGGGCTGGTGCGGTGGTGGTTCTCTCGCAGAGTTCCACCCACTCTCGGCCAAGCTGTCTGCCAAAGCAACAAATGTCTTTCAGCCACATTTCGGTGGAGAGAGCCATACACAGCTGTTGGCCCAAACTTAAGAGAAAAGCCCACTTCGAAACCAAGTTCGCTCTTCTTTTCCGATGCCAACAGCCGAAACTCGTTTCGCACTGTTTGGGCGTTTGTCAGCCCGGCTTAAACGCCAGAAATAATTGAGCCAAGGGCGGGCTGGTTGTGCTGTTGCAATGCACCGAAAACCGAAAACCGAAAAAAAACTGCAAAGTTGTGAACACAAGTGTTTGGTGAATGAAAAGCGAAACTTGATTGGCTGGCAAGTTGACGATGGAAATTCATTAATTGACAGCGATATCCAAGCACCATGTGCACACACAGAACACTTTATGGCATTTCATTATTTTGCCGCAGCTCATTAATCTTGTGGAACGGAAAGCAGTGATTTGGTTGAACAATTGGCTGTTCAATTGAAATTGATAAATTGGGACCACTGGATATCGAACAATAATGACAAACAGATGTACTACGTCTAAATATTACGATTATTTACAAAATAATATTGCACACTTTAATGGCATCTAAGCAGTGTTTGTTGTGATATGCGTTACTTGCGATTATCAACTCTCTGCTTTCCTAGACAATCAATTAATCTAAGCCGCTTGCTAGTCGTTTCAAAGACAAATAATTAAAATGCACGATTCTGGCCAAAAATATAACTGAGAATAGTATCTTATAGCCGTGGCAAAGTTACTGGAAACCAATTAAGTCAAAGTCTTGGATTTCTCAGCTGCTGCTGTTGGCCAAGTCCAAGCCACAATACGAGTATATGTATATAAAAGCAGACAGATACACCAACTGGTTTGATTGGGGTAAGTGGAAAGGTCAGTTATGGCTTAAAGGCTTACGATTGCTTTGCCACACGCTTTGAGTTGCTTTTAATTGTTTAGCACATGCCGTGGGTGAGTTCGAATGAAAAGCGCTTGCTTTTGGGCCGCAGCGCCTGCCGTTTTATCTATTTGATTTTCTGGCATACGGAAAACTGCAACTGGTTTTTGATTCGCCAAGCCTGACAAATGTTGCAATTTTGGCCAGCAATTTGTTGAATGGCGTTTTTAATGATGTCAAACAGCAAATGCAAAGCAACAAGCGTATGTCCAAGCCATAAATGTATGTGATTTTGTAATAAAAATATTTCATTTACAATGCAGTCAGAAATGCTGGATTTCTGCAAGGGTATATGGGTATATACTAATATATGTTTACCCCTGCTGAATTCACCTTACAGCAACATATACCTTAAAAATCAATTTTAATCCCAATATGAATTTTCAATTAATTTCTTATCTTGAGCTGCCATCCTGATGCTTAAGGATGTAACGCGCTGCCAACCTGATTTCTAAGGATGTCGACAATTGAGAACATAGGTTTGAGTACCAGATATCTTTAGCAAGTTTCAAGCCCATGTCAAATGTAGATATTCAAGGTAAATTATGTATGAGCGAAATGTAAAATATAATAATATGTAGAAAAAAGTAATTCCTTTTACAAAAAAATTGTAAGATATTTAATTTTAAAATGAGCATCTTCAGTCCACTTTATTTAAATAATACCAACGGTTTCTACACTCCTAATAGCCTAAAAACTGAAGAGGTAGACATTTAAATAGTTTAAGAGCATTATATTTTTATTTTTCCCTGACGCTACAAGATTTTTATACGCCTTAAATAAATATAAGGCGTCCATAATGCGTCACATGAGCATTAACGCAAAAGGACGTTCAAGCAAATTGAATACCCCAAAAATGTTCGGTTCATTTAACCCACTCGACACTCGGGGGTCAACCAAAACCGGGAAAAAAGTGGATGAGAAAAAATGGAGCCCGAAAAAGTGTATCAAATCGAGGCTGTCGAGGGTCTGTTTGGCATTGAGCACTCGAGTGGACAGCAGACAGGTGGAACTGCCCGGTCAGGAAACACTTTTAGTCCACGCTGCTTGGTTCACTGAGTTTCGGGATTGAATTAATAAAAACCATAAAAACCATTTCCAGGCATTATAATGTGGTGAGTAGAGTACGATTGGGGACTAGCAGCGAAGCTTATGCTCAATTTATGTTCATGGAAAATTCCCCATATGCGTGAAACAACTCTTGGCAATTTCGAATTTAAATTGGCTGATCATCCTCTTTAATTTTTTAAAATAAAATGAATTTAGCTTCGCAGGCTCACATGTTCTAACCATTGCTTAATCCAAACAATGTGCTGCAGAATTCCCTGTCGGGAAATGCAATAAAAGTTCATTTTCACTTACCGTGTCCGGTAAAAGTGTGTGCAAAAGAATGGCACGCTCGCACCATAAATCAATTGCATTGAAAAATGCTTTATTAAATAAGAGGAGGTAGCTGGGATTTCCGATGGCCAGTGCCGAGCCACCGAGGATATCGCCACATGTACGTCCAGTTGGGGCACCACTGTCCCTACCCCCCGTCTGAACATCCTGTCTGGCTTGCCACAATTTGCCCCTGTTCCCTGCGTCCGCCCCGCTATCCATATCCGTGCTGAAATATTTCTGCGCCCTGCTGCATTTTGATTTACTTTCATGGCTAGACAACGCATGTTGAGGCGTCATAAGACCGGCTCACTTGTTGGGCTTCGGAAATTATGTCCTGCAGGTGTCTGCGCCGCAACTGATTAGCTCCTGCCCCCAAGGACTCGCCGAGGGTCCTGTGGCTCCGCCCTGACGCTAATGCGACAGGTTGCCAGTCAGCGACGTGCATTAAAATTCAATTACAAAATATTTTCCAACTGCACTACGTGACCGGGCTTGGACTCCAGGGTCCGGGGTCACTTTCCATTTGGGACGGCAAGGGCTCGATTCCACTGAACTTCGCGACAGCTGTTCCTATTTACAAGAGCTCAGCTCGTTCCGGCGTGGTATTGCATTAATTTCACAGATCAAACGCGCTGACAGAACCGCAGGCTAATGAAAATGTGAAAAGCCTCTGACAGCCCCACTTTCATTCCATTTCCCATTCACAGTCCGTGGGCGCTTTTCAATGAAATGCGATGTGTGCTCAAGTTCTTAGGCGAATAAAGGAGCAATTTCGACAATTTCATTTTACAGTAAGCAGCTACTCTTGCTCCCTAACTTGGGTGTATACTATATATAGTATAAAGGCAAGCCGAATTAGTTCATAATATGAGACTAATAAACATGCTTTAACTTTGTATAAATCTAGTCATTTCATTAAATTCCTGTTCTTCCTAAAAGGTTTTTCATTAAATATAATGCGCACTGCGCCTTTTCTTGGAATGTGCCATTGAATGCGTTTAAGTCGAATTCCTCTATATTATCTCACCCCTTTGTCTTCTTCTGTACATAATTGATACCCTGAGAATGAATTCGAAGAAATGAACTATACAAAAAACCCAATAAGTGATAAGAAGGCGGTGCAGTACGCTAGCAATCCACATATAAAGCGCAGAGATTGATACTGCATCTTATGAGTTCCAATCGAACAGTACACAGCGACACATCGACATTGAAGATGCATTCCGCACTGCAAATTAGGTGAGCAGTACTAAATCCAAGTCTAAATCCAGCCTACTTAATACTAAATGTTTCCAGCTGCCTTCTCCTGGTTCTTGGCTGCCTTCTGGGCTCAGGACACTCCCAAAGTGAAGCTGAATTCGCGGCCAAGTCCCGAGAAATAAGTCAGCTTTTCGGGAATCCCTCCGTCGATAAATACACGAAGCTCCGCAATTTGCCCACGCTGATTGCCTTTTACGAGAAATACTCCAGTCGCCTACATCTGACAGCTCAGGAAAAGAATAATATCTCAAATTCTATCAGGCAGTATCGGGCACAGCAAAACCACCGAGTTGACGGAGTATCTGCTCAGGGAGGAAGGATATTGGACATCCTCAAGTCAGTTGTTAACGCCATTATGGGGGGCACTGACAGCCAGAAGGCCGTCGAAAACAAAACTGTAGATATGAGCAACACATATATTGGAGTGTAAAGAAATGGATTGGGCAAAGACTGTAATAAACATGAATTAATTCAATGAAATCCGCTTTAAATGTCTAAGATATAATAATAAGATAGTAACAATCCCACATTCAATTTGCAAGAGCGACAGTATCGCGAAAGAAGAGTATCTTCTCCTTTTTTTAGCATATCTCCACTCCAACTAGCTTATCTTATAGTTTCGGCTTTACTCAGATTTCAGAGCGAACTCCAACTTTTTTTGGAAAATAGGCTCGAGCAGGGGATGGGTATGGGTATCCATGGGGATTTTCTGGTGGGGCAACACCTGTGCGAGGAGCATTTCCTGCTGACAGGTGAGTGCTGTCGATTGTCGAGTCGCCTGCCTTTGACAATAGCAAATGACATTTGACATGCCGCAGCACGATTACAGGCAGGGATTCTGGCAGTTGTCGTCGAGTGGATTTCATGCAAATTGGCAAATTTTGGCTGGATGGAGCTGGCCTTTGTGAAGTGGATACCCTTGTGTATCCGGCAGGAAGTTGTTGAGGTGGTTAAGTGGCTGCCAGCGCAATTAACTGCTTCACATGGCAATGGGAGGCTCTCAACTGACAGTCAGTTCTATGTGTTGAATGTGTGACACAAAAAGTGCGGCCAATTGTGCGTGGCGCGCGAATAAAGCGGAGCCAGAATGAACTGAATGAAATGACATCAAAACCCATCGAGAGTGCACCCAAGCCTGAACTCAAAGTAGCACCCGAACCGGCACTTCCTCCATTCACATTCCGCTTGCTGCCCACCAGCAGGGGACAAAGGAACTCGACACATTTACAAGACACAAATGCGGGGTCCATCTTCTTGGAAACAGCCAAGCCATCCATACCAGGCTAAAATCGCCGAACGGCAGTTTTCGGTTGACTCATTGGTGTCAGCGGAGGCAACACCGCCTTAAGCAGCAAATTTCGGATGACTCATGGCAACTGGCGAGAAAGTAAGTGCTCACCTTAGGAGCCACACTGCCAAGCCACACGCTCATTATAATAAGCTTGAAATTGAAGGAAATGGTCATCCCAACCAAGAAGATGGCTGGTTGTCGTCTCAAATTAGCAGAACATGTTCAATGCATTTGGTTTGGGTATTAAGATGTCCCACAGACAATATATGTTCTGCTGATTTGTAATTCGCAAAATACTAATGATAATGATAAGGAATATTCGTGGATAGAATTACTAGGTGAGTGGATCATACGGCGGGAGGTGGCCGTATCGGTTGAAGCAATAGGGTTAAGCTATAGCTTAGGGACCACTCAACAGTATAGTTCCGAGAATTCGGATGGTCACTTATTTTCTTCCTATTTTATTATACGAGTATACGTGTATATTAAGAACCAATTGAACAGTACAGAGCATCGCATCAGTAGTGACTCTTTAAATGCCCTTTAATTTAAGCAAAACTGAAACCAAATGTAAGTAGGGAACTCACCGCTCCTCGATGGTGGTGGGCAGTTGGGTTCGGGCCCGCATCATGCTGAGAAAGTGCTTGCCGGGGGAGATGCCTCCTGCGGACGAGCTGGGCCCACTCAGACCGCTGCTGCCCTCCGAAAGGTATCCATTGTCGATGTCGTGGAACCGCGATCCCCCTGGGGAGCTGCCCACGCGCAGAGCGTCGCCATCGCTGCAGTAGCCCTGGCCAATGTCCGATTCACAAAAGTCCAGGTAGGATTGATGTGGGTGGTGGCCACCGCGAGCCCCCCTCGTCGGCAGGGTCACGTGCGAGTTGTAGCCCCTGAGCAGCGGTCTCATGGGCAGGACTGAACCTCCAGAGGCTGGTGGTGGTGGTGGGGGCAGCTGCTCCTCCTTGGACTCGTAGATCGTGCCCACAATCTTGGAGGGTATCGTGTGGAACTTGTTTGGCGAGGCGGTGGGTGTGTTGGGTGCCGAGTTGACCAGCGGCCTCGGCATTCCCTGTCGCAGGTGGTGCGGTGGGGAGGCCAGTATGTGAGGTCCTGCGTTGTACTCCAGTTTCCTAGGAGCGCTGAGGGCGGACTTTGGTGGCGGAAGGCGACTGGTACCGTAGATACCCGAGCTGTGCTGCGGAGTACTGGGCTCACTCAGAAACCCATGCGATGATATGTGGCTCGTTGGCTGACTATTCGCATAGTAGGGAGGTGGTGGCGTCTGATTCTGATGGATATGTGCATGTGTGCTGATGGGCGGCTCAGCCGGCGGTGGCTGGGATATGTTCGAGGATATGTCACTGGTTTCGCGTTTGAGCAGCTGCTGGTTCTGCTGAGACTCTGCAGCAGGAGAGTGGCCAGCACCACCACCCAAGGAGGGCAACTTGCTGGTGCCCTTGATGGCGGCAATAGGCTTGGGCAATCCCCCGCCACTGGGACTCTGGAGGAGTTGGGGCGCCTTCAAGGAGCTCTTCGAATCCGACTTCGAGTGCAGCGAGGACTTGGAGGACGTCTTGGGTGTGTTCTTCTCGACACCACCAACTGCGCGGACCAAAGATGACTTGCCAGTCCTGCCCATTGTGGAGCTACGTGACTCATTGCCCGATTCCTCCTTATTCAAGGACCTCGCCGGACTCTTCTCCTTTTTGTCCAGCTTGGTTGCCTTGTTGGCCTGGTCCTTCTTCTGCTGGGCAGCCAGCAGCTTGGACTGCTTCGTCTTGGGCTGCGGCTTCTGGGAACTCACGCTAATGCTGGGTGGTTTCAGCTGAGATCCGTGACCGTCATTTAAGCTCAGGCTGGAATCCGAGCGCTCCGAGCGCGCGGAGCTGAAGCCCGATGAGGAGGATGTCCTCTTGGACTGGATCTGCGTTTTGCTGGCTACCGAGGCGGCATTGACCGCATTTTGTTGCTTCTCCTTGTTGAAGAGCTTCAGCTTGTCCAGCATCGAGTGCTTCTGGGGAGCGGTCTGCGGACTGCTCGGCGAGGGAATGCCGCTCTTAACGCTCGGGGGTCGGAGGCTGAAATTAGATACATGTATTACTCAATAATTATTACGCATTTTGTATACAGTTAAGAAGCTATACGTGAAGACTTCAATAGAATCTTACCTGTTATTGTTGCCGCTCTTGAGGCTCTGGATTGTGTGGTTGCTGGTGGGCGGACTGTTTGGACGGCTGGTATTGAAATCACTTCCGCTCTTTCCCAGGCCCGGTATGGCTGAAAGCAAGAGCGATGTCAAGGGTTATGTTCTGGAATGCTCTAAGGAACTGCAGGCCCACTCGATTTCCCGCTTATCGGCGTCCACTTAACAGATAGAGTCAAGCCATAAATCCATGCAAGTGGCAATGCGGACGTTCAAGTTAATTAATTGCCTTGCGTGAGGCTGATAACAGATTGGAAGGAGTCTGAGCTCCGAGATTTATGATTGCCCAGAGACCACTCAAATTTTTGGTATGTAAATCATGCTGGAGAGTGAAGCTGTTCTATAGAAAGCCCACGGCCGTGACTCAACCAAAGTCAAAGTGAAAAATGCATGACAAACGGGAAATTGTGGTTGATGAGTTTAGTTCTCAACTTTCATTCGATTGCTAATATGAATATTTCGAGGTTTCAAAAGTTCTTTCTTGGCTATTTGTGTTGCTCAAGCTGAAACCAAGAGGTTCGTGAATGTGTGCCTCTGAATTTGTGGAATTTTTAATTACTCTCCAGGCTTCTAATTAAATGAAGAATTCAGTTACCTCGTCCACAAATCACCGTTACCTCTTTGGCATACGAAATTCTAACCCCAAACGGGTTGTCCCCAGGGAGCTCTAGCTATGAAGTTGGGATGTCCCCTCCAAAACACCAAAATCTCGGTCACAAGCCCACCCATAAAACGCATTTGAAAGGGGCTAAGTGCAGTCTGCGTTTTCCAGCTTTGGTGGTTGTTTCCCGACCCCCGATCCCCGAGAACGAAATTTGTTTATTCCCGGTAAACAATGGGGAGGTCCCTCACCTTCAAAACAGGGGTGGTTGAGGGCTTACGGCATTTTGTAATATGTACATTTTCCCAAACCAGAGATGGGTACTCACATGGCGTGTGATTCGGTGTGGGTGGCAGTGGACGCACTTTATCCGGCGGACAGCGCCGTTGGACCATCACGGTGGCGGGCAGTGGAATGGCAGTTCCGCCATTGACCTTTGCGTAGGCGGGAGCAATTTGTCTGCAATGGAGGAGAAGCGCATATAGATATTAAAGTGCACATAATAACAAGAATATTACATGAATTCACAGAGAGCTCCAATGCAATTTACAATTTTTTAAAAATAATCTTTTATGGTTTTAATGGCCTTCGCCCACTCCTCTTGTCCCAAGTAAATATTTATTGGCAGTCTGCAATCACAGCTTTACGCGGACTGCGGTATCAGTATCTGTAAGATACTTTTGAAATAATTTCATGCTTATAAATTAACGAACGAATGGCTTGTTGTTGCCGCCAAGCCCCTTGGTGCAATAAAAAATAAGAAGAGAAAACAACATCGACTTTAAGACCTGGCAATGCAGTAAATTTTTTATGTTCGTGATCATAAATTTGCATATCTGTTGATAGTCAACTGAAAACGTACTTGTGTTTGCGGACATGTAAGGAGCGTAGTTACATGAGTAGCCTCCTCGAATTTCTTGATTGGTCTATAATTGTTCCTCAATTGCAAACGCAATTCTAAGCTGGCCTACATGGTCATTCAATGGCCAATTTTCTTTGGAAAAGTATAATTATGCTTAACGAAGAATCGCCAAGAAATGGCTTAAACTCTTTGCAGTAGAGATCCTCCTCCATAAATTACCCAGAGAAACAAAGCAGTTTTGCAGAGCTCTCCATTTCAGTCTGCGCAATTAGTCATAAGTCTGATTAAGAAGGCAAATTAAGAGGGAAGTAAAGAAACGTAAACAAAACAAAACGCACTAACTTTTAATAAGTCGCGCCCATAAACTTCTGGACGGGACGCCAAGCCAAGTGGCAGACAAAGATAGAAATGTATCTTACGGCTGCCGCCATACAATTGTTGTTGGCCATTAATAAGTCAGCCAGAAAAAGGCGGAGAACTGGTAGCAATTGTATTAAATGAATAAAAAGCAGACAATAAAAACAAAGCTGACAGACGAATGAAGTTGCTGCGTCTCCTTCTGCAAATTAAATACGCATGCCAGACTCATGGACAGACTCGGCAAGGATGTTTCCTTCGCCAGGACATTTTACTTGCCGTTGCACAGAGCCCCAAGCAAGCAGCCCCAACGAAACTTGGCAAAATCCTGCAAAATTACTTTCATATTATTTTATTTGCATTTTCGTTCGCATTCGTTCCTCAAAACCTCCACGAACTTTGGTTCGCCTTTGTCGGCGCGATTTTTGAAGGGATTGTTCGCATACGAGACATTCTTTTTCACGCACTTAACTTGTAATTGTAAGAGTGGAGCGAATACATTTGTACTTTTGGAAGCTCAGACTAAATCTCACCCCACAACAATTGCATTCTCCAGGTTATTCAACATATTCGCAATCTTCATGGGTGCGCATTTGTGAGTTACACTCGTACTAAGCATTCTATCAATTTGGCACGCAAACTGCTTTAAATCATAATATGTGAATCAGTTGTAGCATCACCAATATAAATATACCAAGTGCAACCCCCAACTTTCTTTGCTAATGATGCATTTGTACATTTTTGCCTCCACCTACGCAATACTTCACGACGACCCCATCCGTCATCTACATCTGCAGGGACTACTCTGCATCTTGTTCGGAGCGGGAATGCACTTCGTATCTTTTCGATGCGTATCTTTCAGGTGTCGCATGTCAAAAGTGATGCACCGGGCGCCTCACATCTCTTTATGTACTTTATTTTGGCCCATTCCCCCGCTGTTGCACAAATTGAATGTACGTCTTTATTTTTGTTGTTTTGATTTTTGATTTGTTGCTGGAGATGTCGAGATGTCGAGATGCGGAGCTTTGCACAGATGCAGAAAAGAGCCAAACCGAGCCGAACCGAACAGAACTTGGCAGCAGCTGCCAAGTGTCTTTGACCTTTGCTTTCAGACTGAATGAGCCACGAATGCTTGCTCCTCATAATAGCCGCCTCTGCGGATGGCTGATTCCTCCGATCCCACTGCCTTCCACCGGTGGCATTCACCTGTGCTTTACCTCCCCGTACATCCAGCTACTCCGCCATTGCAGAAACCCACAAGCCCACGCAGTTTTGGACCACTCACTAAACATTTCCGTGTGGCGGGGGAAACGCTGATGGCATCTGTGCTTCTATATACACGTATGTTTGTATATACATATATATATATATCTGAAGTCCTGCTCCTCCTGCACACACCCCGGAAAACTTCTCGTCCTGGCTGCCCATTAGTTTGCATTGCATTTCGCTGCTGCTTTGTGTACAATGTATCACTTGAGTTGCATTTGTCATGGCAACAGCTTCTGAAAGCCCGACTCTCGTTGGGGAGCCAAGTATTACACTCGAGGAATAAAGGCGAAGTAAGACAATGGGTTTTTATTTTTCTAAGATATACACATAAGCGTTGAAAACTGCTTTCTGAGTGTATAAGCAGATATTAATACAGCTAGTGCGTTCATATAATTTATCTGACTACTTGGCTTATGAAATTATTTCATGTTTCTTTTGGTACCAAATATTAATATGGCCTTCCAGCGAGAGTTCTTTCCCAGTGCAATTAAGACGAGAGTGAGCCAACGTGTATGGACACAAGGAGGCTCCACTGGCTGTGCCTGCTGTGACCATTTTGGGAATCTGCCAGTTGCCTTTTATGCAGCATCTTTCGCTTTTATTATTGCTCTGCACACACACACATGGCGTGTTGCATGGAGTTAGCCCGTTATGGTTAGCGCTCAAAATCCGGCTTGTCCCTTTGGCATTTGAGTCATTTAACAATTTGAATCCATCCGCCGAGGAAATGCTTTCAAGCCGGCACTTTGTGCACACTCAAGACTCGTCACGATAGATCGGTTCGGCCAATCTTCGTATCCATATTAACCCAAAAACCTCCTTAACCCTCTGAGTTTTGAGTGGTTGTGGCGGTATTGCCGTTAGGCCCACAGTTTCATAAATTTGCCACAGCAATTCGGCTGGCTACTGCACAACCTCAAAGAGCCGATGAACCGCTGTCCAACACAAAACCGCATCCATCGGATACCTTCCCGTTCACCGCCAGAATGTTTCGACTCAACAGCAATGGCCTGTTTGCAATTTATGCGAGTTGGCCTGGCCAAAAAGGCAGAACAGCGTGGGCCACTCGAGAATAAGATACTTTGTCTAAGGAGTGCTTTAATGCTACGCTTTGTATCCCAGTTTTCCTTCGCCATTGGACTTTTGAAGAGGTGTTGAATGGCTGGTAATAAGCACAATTATATGCCATTGATATGGCCAGGGAGTGGTCCACAGCCGGAGCGCAGAATCGAATTAAGGAGCTATTCAGAGGAAGAATGTTTATGGCTCGGGAGAGCCTCTAAATGAAAATCGATTGGATGTGTTTATTTAAACCTGCTTCCAATGAAATCACAAACAAATCGACGGGAGTGCATTTTCCAGAAGGGAAATCTAATACTCTTATACATTTCTCTGTTTACATATCTAGTGTAACTCTTTTTGAATCACTCGTTTTGTGAAAAGCAGTCCGCAAACTTTCCGCAATTTTCGCTTGAAGGAATTTATTCTTTGGGGAAAGGTATAGGGATAGGGATAGGGATACCTCGCCCTTTCACTTAGCTCATAATCAACACCGGCTTTGTTCCCAACTAATAGCCATGTCACAATGTCTCCGCCCTTTGAAATGTTGGTAATGCGATGCGCCGCAGAACGTGTTCATTCTCTAGAGTCGTGTACCATCATCTACCGTCATCTACCATCATCTACATAGTGGCCCAGACCCTCGGGAATCTCCTGACTTTCTGGCTCTCTGGCTTTCTGGCCCAAATGAAACAGAGCTGCAGCCATATTGTGTTCTCCCATTTTCAAGTGCACACATAAAGTCACGATTTTCAGCTATTAGACGGGGCGAAACTTGGTGCTTTTTGTTTTCTGTGCGCCTTTGGAGACGCATTTTCTCAGCTGCAGCTGGTGGCACAAGAAACAATTAATAGCGTCTGCCAAGATACACCTCCCCCTCCATACACCGCCACATCGGCAAGCTGAAAGATGTTTCTCAGCCTGCTAATGGCTGTCGCCATCGTTGGACTGCCACCTTTTGTCGGCTGGCTGACATCCTTAAATATGCAGCAGGTTGGCTTAAGCCTGCAAACAAGCCGCAAATGGAGAGTGGCCGAGCAAACAAGCAAAATAGGAACACCAAGTGCGAGTCTTGGCGTCTCGAAGGACGTGGGGCCTGCAGGGAGCCTCTTCGGCAGCTCCCACACTTGGCCAACTCAAGTGGCGACTTCCACTTCCTTGTGCCGCAGTCACACCCAGTCTGCAGTGGGGTTTTTGAGGGAAATGAGTTGGACGACTCACGATACTAGGACCATTTTTGAAACTTGTATGAAATTTGAAATTTGTATGACGCTTATGAAGAGTTGTGCTCCTTAAACCTTGAACTGATAGAACACTTGATAATTTTAGGAAAGCAATGGCACACCTCACTCTGTGAAGCTTACTTTCATCTCCTACATATATCCTAACTTATATCCTTACATATAGGACATATTTTGTAGCCTAATAATGACATTTATAGCGTCGCCACACAAAACATAAAATAGGCATTTTCTTCGCACCCAAAGCCAAATGCAGCTGACAACATTTTGTGTTTTATATTTTTGTTTGAGGAGTCGACTCCGTGCGGGGGTTGCTCAAACAGCAGAGTTTTCCAAGGGTTGCTCGAGGACTTCTGATAAGTAGCACACAGGCAAAACGCACTCGCTCTCGTTTTCAATTATGCAACTTTGGCAAATGTTTTATTTATTGACTTTGAAATAAGGGGGAGGGGAGTGGAATGTCACACCATTTCCATCATAACTGAAAGGTTTTTAGATACGGTGGTTGATTTCGGGCACGCTTTTCTTTTCCAAGATTATTTAAGGGGGTTGGAAGAGCACTCCCGCAGTGTGTTCCCATATCTAAAATGCACTTTGAAATATTTGAGTAATATGGACATGGCGAGGCAGCTGAACTCGGCCGATCGCTGGATTATGCAACGTATTTCCATTGGGAGAGGGCAACAAACCGAGGACTCCAGCTGGATTTAGATGCCGTCTGGCTGGCAGCCAGAACTTCTTCATTCAGATCCAAGTGCTTTCGGCACTACGATCGTTGCGTGTCATCTTCTGTGTCGTTTTCGGCACCTCCAGACAGATGTACATATATGTACATATAGTATGGACACGAGTATGTACGTAAGAAACCACAAAGATGTGGAGTAAGTCGGGACAGACTACGCCGGCATTAATTATGAATCTGGAGGGAGCTGGGAAAATTTGCACTTGCCCGCAAACATCTTGGGAACCACGAAATGTCATTTCCATTAGCTGCCCGGAAAAATGTGTGCCTAAAAATATCCCGTTTAGCTTGAGAAATTATCGTAAATCTGGTGGAACTTTGTTTTCATTTTGGTCTATAGATAGCCCTGAAGTTGGGCATGATTGACTTGATTTATTGTGCTGACACTTGGCTCAATTCAAATGTTCCTCGTACCCATAATGCCACTCATTAGTGGCCAGAAATCTAAACTGGCACTTTCCCGGAAAAAATGCGAGTATACGTGTATAGAAGCTGAAAGCTCGAATGCTTGGTTACCTTCTGACATCCGGTGAGTTGGGTAGACTGCGACATTTCCGTGAACTTTTTCCACCACTCGCCGATGAGGATGATGCATTTCCCATGTTTCTTCGGTTGACGGCGATTATCGATAACTAATTTAAATTTGGCATTTAGATGCAACTTTGGCACTGAATTAGCTTTTGCTTATATCTTCGATTTTTCACATTACACTTTGGAGTTTTCCATTACTATTTGGCTTATTATGGAAATTTCTATTTATCTGGAGGGGTATTTCCGTTACTATTAATGGCTACTTAACTGTATTAATGGGTTATTTTACGGTTTCATATTGTATACTTTATGGCTTTTTAAAATATGTATGATGTATGCTCTCTACATATTGTTTTATTTAAAATAAAGATCAAAGGGTATGTTTGTGATATCTTCTATTTTCTATAAGGAACTCCCTTCCTCCCCCAATATTACTTGATCTCCTTCTTCTTCTCACTATTCCCCTTCAATTACATAAATACACCATTTCCACACTAATTATGAGCTCAGATATCGGAACGGAATGTTTACTTTGTGTAATTAGTTTGCAATTAAGGCGGGGAAGCTGCACTGGACGTAGAAATGGACCAAACCCGCCAAAATGACTGGTGGCAACGCCCTCCAGTCAAACACAGTCCGTCCGAAAAGGGAAAAGTAATCCATTTTGGGATGACCAAGGCGAAATATTTGCACAGCACTTTGATCTTAGCCCACAAACAAATGGGGGTTGCGCAGGCGGTCCCAACCCAAGTTTAATGCAATTAAGTGAACATATTTGCAGCTTCCGTGCAAGACAAACCAAGCCAGACGGACCGACATTTGTTTTTGATGTATGACTGCCGAAGCGGCTAATCGAGAGGAACCCAAAAAATGGGGTAGATTTGGCTCAACTCGCTGTAAACTTCTTCAGGATTGAGCGGATGCGAATGCGAATGCGGATGCGGATGCGGATTCCCTGCTCTTTTCGCTGGTTCCCGGCAGGAAAATCAATAACTTCAATTACAAGGATGGAAAGCGGGAACAAAAAATATTGCGTGCACATAATACGCACGTGTGCGTGACACGTGAGTGGGTGGCAGTTGCGCCCACCCACCGAGAGTCCTTGGAACATCCTTTTTTAGGAATTTTTCAAGTGCCTGCTAAATGCTCTCAAAGTGGTCATATTTTCCCATCAGTTGTTTTCCCCGGGCGTTGCGAGGGTGCGAAACTCATGCTTAATCAATTTGTCGTAAAAGGCAATGGGCAGAAACGGGCTGGATACGATTCGATAAGTGTAACAAGGGACTTGACACGTGTACGGGGATCGTCAGCTATTTCCCCATCGACTTTAACTTATGGGTGCATTTTTCCGATTTATTGAAAGTTCGCGGCGGTTGCGTAATCACGCTGCCACAGCAGCACAGCAACACAACAACAATTACGACAATCAGAACCTCGGAGAAAACCCGGAACCCGGACTAGGCCAGACCGAAACCACTCGACTCGGCTGAGTCCCGACTGACTGCATAATTTCCATAAATTGTTGCAAATTGCTGTTTGCTGTTTGTTGTTTGTTATTTGTTGTGTGTGGCTTGTCACTCAAGTCCGGGCCCAAAGAGCTCGGCTGGGCGAAGATGTGGAACAGGAAGCTAGGCGGCATCTATAGAAATCCATGAACACTCGTAGTACAGGGCTGTCTTGGCAGGCTGGGATCTCTGGAGTGAAAACGATGTGCTTACAAGACTTTTGACCCACGATGAGTTGGTTTTCCAGGGGGCATAGAAAAGGTAACAAAAGGCTTTTCATTGAAGATGAATCACCATCAAAGGTGATTCTCTTCTCATTTAAAATTAATACCATTTCGGATAACTGAGTAAGTAAAGATGTGCAGAAAAGTCACAGTACTTCCGCTATTCTTGGTATTTAAAATCAGTAGGAGTAGTAAGTTGGCTATAATATCTGCCACCGATTCCCATCCTGCTCCTCACCACCCTCCATAATCAGCGATAACTAATCGTTCGATTCGAGAAACATCACGTAGCCAACTTGAACCGCAACTTTTTGACACACTTAAAATGCCGACGGCCGCCAGTTGCGTTGGGGAAAAGTTTCGAGTGGCAGGACTGGAGGAAACTGCTGTTCTTATCAGAGCATTGCACTTTTCGCACTCTGCATAAGAAGTGGCAGAGCCGTTTACCCAGCTCTTATCTATGCCGACACATAAGAGGCCAGGCCCGAGGGGCGCTCTGGGGAATTATTAAAATCGGTTTTTGAAAATGCATTTTGCATAGTGGCCCGAAGCGGCTAGAAGTGGAAATTGACGTTTAGTCACGTACAATGGTGGCCGCAAGTTGGCTAAAGGAAAATAATTTAATATGCGGCAAAGAAGTGGCAAAAAGTCGTTGAAAGACACGCATACATAATCGAATATGTGGAGAAACACTGAAAGAAACGACAGCAGCTGGCCGAATGTTTAATCTAAAATAACGCTCTTCAATCCAAAACATATACTGTGGCTTGTAAACAGATTTTACTGGGAATTCGAAATGAGTTTGGAAAGTTTTTTTTTATTTATTTCAGTGTTCAATAGAAGTGTTCAGTGGAAGTTCTTTCGTCACGAACCTAATTGCCAGCGCGGGCGTTTAGAGAGTTTAGTTTAGAGAGGGAATCCACATAGTAAATGAATCGGTGTAACTTTGCCATTGTTGTGCCGGCCAAGCCTGGCCTGGACTGGACTGGACTGGACTGGACTGGACTGGAGTTTGTGGGCCATTTGGCAGTTTCTCTGTCCTGGAGGGTCTCGAAACATAAATCTAACAATGCTAGCGTTCAATCACTCCAATGGTTCTCGGGTTTCTGCAAAACTCCAACGTGGCGCTACGAGCACATGCAGTGCATATCAAACCGAACTTCGTCCGCGGCTTTAACAAATAAATTCTGAGGAGATTTATGGCAAGAGCCCGCCCCAAGCCCCTCAACCCCCTCAACTCCCTCTCAGCTGACACAAAAAATACTTCCATCTAAATATAAACAAAGGCAGAGGCATGAAATGAAGGGGCGCACTTGGGGGGGGGGGGGTAGGGGGAGTGGGAGTGGCAGTGGGAAGTGGGGAGCAAATTTTAAACGTGCAAATGCACGTGCTGCTCCAAATTCTAGTAGCGCCAGATGAGGGGTAAGTACGCATGTGGCATTGGGGGATTGGGGGAATTGGGGGATTTCGGGGATCGGGGGTTGCCTTTTGCGCTCCAGCGAGCAGCGGGGACCAAAACAGAAATAGACAAGTTTATGGAGCAGAAATCAACTTGAAAGAGTCTTTTAGCTTCCGCTTAAATATACAAAAGTGGAAAAGCGAATGAAAAACAAAGGGAAAGATACGAGTTTCGAGAGTGTCACAACCTTGCGATACCCTCGTCTTTTGGGTTTATGGGCAGTGCACTTCTGTGGACAGGAAATAAATCTCTTTTACTGCACTCCGCAGAAGGAGAAGGAGAGGAAAATTAAACGCAAAACAATATTTCAGGCTTTTATGGCCAGTCACTATAGGAACTTCTTACCAGCAACCCAAATAGAGTGCAAGTGTTGCTTAGCTTGGTCGAAATAATGATAGTTTCGACTTCCTACGCTTAATACTTCCTCTCAGGCAAAAGCTGCTGGGTATCTGAATGGAAACCCGAAGACAAAGGCGTTTTTCTTTTTGTATGTCAAAGCAAATCAACAATTTGTCACGGCATTTTGCATTGAATGGGAGCAGGGGGGCTGACAGGAAGGAGGGCAAAGTTGGGTGGGGCAAGAGATTTATACGCGTTTCACTCTTTTTGGGCAACTCCGAATGACTATTTCACCCTTTCCAGCTCGTTCCTCCACCCAGCCAATTAACTGCTTGAAAGGGCCTTAAGATCAGTGTGCGAGGTGCGGCCCACATTTTGAATTTAAATCGGAAAAGATATGCATATTTGTATGCATATTTACATGAATATTTCATAATCGCTTGCTGTGTTCTGAACTTGCAATTGACACTTCCTTGTCTGAAATGTCTGAAATCTTGATTCTTCGCTCCGCTGGCCAATTGAAAAGGCGACAAGAAACGGCAAGAAATAAAGAGAATCAATGTTTCTGAACGGGAGTCTTGGGTGGTCTTTAAGTCGCGGTTATTGAAAGGGGAGTGTATCAATTCCGAGCTCCAGACTTTAAATTGTCAAGCAATTTGCATAACAATTGAGTAGATTTTTGTGCATTAAAAATATGTAAATGTAAGGTATAGAGAGACCTAAAACAGAGATTATTCACCCCGCTATTAATATAATTTCTCCATGGCTCATTTAAACTGCAATTCCTGAGATATCTTCATAATTAATGCCAGCAGCTCTGAAATCGCTGAAATCGCTTAATTGTCATCGCAACCACAAGGAGTTTAACCCGCCTCCCAGTGGCATTTACCATTATACCATTACCATTATCATAATTAAGCCATTAGCGCAACGCTCACTGCTCCCTCAACTATCAGATACCTCGGGTTATTCACACGCTTTGCCCCGAGATGTTGTGCCCCTATCTTATTATTATTAGCTCATGTTTGGATTGAACTGAGAGCAGAGGAGTAATTGATTTTGCTGGCTTGATAATTTGACAGCTTGCTTCTGGTATCTCGAGCTTCGATTTTGATTTGGATTTCGACTCGGCTGCTGTGAGGGTTGCGAGTTCAATGCTCCCCCACCGAAGGATTTTGACAGCGCCTGTTACCCGCTTGTCAGGGTCTCAGATTGTCAGATTGTCAGATTGTCAGTTTGTCAGTTTGTCAGATGTCAGTGGCAGAGCAGCATTGGAAAATTGAAAACTGAAAGTCCCCGACTGCAAGCCATCGCACTCCCAACTTCTGGTAAGCATAATTAGCAGGAATCCCGAATATGGATGAATGGTAGCTTCCATACATCTTCCCAGGCTGAGGCCGCATAATCCTTTCGGTCCCAGCTGCCACTTGAATAAAATGTAATTAGAGACGCAGGGGAACCCGCTTCCAGAAGCTCCGAAGAACCAACAGATTCGCGGCGGTGATTAATTGGAGACACGCGTCGAAAGCCCCGAAAAACCGGTTATCAACCAGTCTGCAACACGCGATGACAATGGAGATTAGCACCCTTTGGGATCCCAAACTTGGTTAGCTTCCTAGCCATTGTCTGCCACTAATTACCGCTGGGCTCTGAACTTAGACAACTCCCGTTTTCTTCAGACCGTCTGACTACTTTGGAGGCAGTCATATGGAAAGGTGGTAAATCAGGGTGAAATTGACTGATAAGATGACTGACTGAAGATGAAGTGCGATAGTTCCCGAGTTGGGATTGTATTCCAAGGGCATGAAAGCAAACTATTTTTCAAAACATTTATGGGAGCTTATTTACGTTGGACACAACGTATTCCATGACAGAATTTCAGCGGAGGAACAGTCAGTTGCAGTGAATCTAAAACGAAGTTTACCTGCATTTTTAAGGAGAAAGCCGCAAGCTACAAGATCAAATTTCAAATGCTATACATTTTAATTAGCTAGCTCTAGCACACAGTCGTATATATAGTAACTTTTTATTCGGGAAACTTTGTATTCCCAAAGGTCCGCCGACATGAAAACCACTCCTCCCGAGGACTTAAAAAGCGCACAACCTTATCGAGGATACATAAACATAAAACATGGTCCGTGGAGAAAAAAAATCGTCTGGTCTGGCAGTTTTTGGGTTCTGTTTGGCTGGCTGCTGTAAGCCTTTTAATTTGTGTGCATTGAGATAAGGCGATAATTATGGAGGGTGCTAGAGAGTTTCAGGGCAATGCTGATGGTGGGTTCTTAAAGCCATGAAGCATACATCCGCCAACTGGAGGTACAACAGCCTGTTGGACACAATTTATGGATAAAATTGTACATTCGTACAAGAAGGAGTATAAGAGTCGAAGAATCCCAAGAGCATTATCCGAAAGCCATTCACTTGGCTCATTACATTAACTTTATTTTGGCACTTCTGAGCGATATGCTCGTCGTTAATCAACTTTATTCGCATTCGCATTCACATTCACATTCACACACTCTTTGATTGGCCGCCATTTACTTTCGCGATTGGCACGCGTCGCTTGAAGCCGGCGAAACAAAACAAAACAAACCAAATCAAAACAATCCGTATCCGTAGTAGTATCTGTACGTAGTATCCGTATCTGTATCCGCACGAAAATCTCCCGTCCGTCGACGCAGCGAAATCAAGCGACCGATACGAACTGCGTGATGGCTTCGAAGAACTCGCTTTTGCCGGCGATTTTCGTGCCAACTCACAGTTTTCCTGCCAACATGTTCGATGTTCGAAGTGGCGGCGGTTGGATTGTACACTCGGCAAAATGAAATCAACACTGGTACTTCATTGTTCAATAGATGAAAATATTTTACTTTACTTTTCAATTTTGTTAAGTAATAGTACTTAAGTAATTACTTATTAAATACTTAAGTAATAGTGTAAATTAAGTACTATAAAAAATAAATGTGCTGAGAAACAACAAAATTGAATTTACGAATAAGAATGAGCATACAAAATGCAATGTTTGAAGCATGGACTTAGGAGGTAGGACCTTGTTCTTAGAAAGTCATACAAGTCATACAAAAGTGCAATGTAAAGTGCATTGCTCCACCCCCTGATTTCTCAGTGTGCATCGAGTCACTGGAGGCGTTCGACTTGCTTGCCGTCCGTGTGCTGCATTTGGCTGCTCTAAAAATACTTGCCACTTGCACTTCTGGGAGGAGGAGGGCATTTTGGGCTTCTCCTCTGAAGTTCAATGCTCATGCCCCAGCTGCTGGGGGTCAACGCAGCCGAGTGGCGAACGAGACCAATTAAGCCGGCTAAAGTTATTGTTGGCCGGCAAACAAATCGCCGCAATTCAACAAAGTAAGCAATTATAGCCAATAGTCTCGAGTCACACGAACTGTCGCAGAAATGGAGCCAAATGGAGGCGAATGGAGGCGAATGGAGGCGAATGGAGGCGAATGGAGTGCCTGGCCGGGCAGAAAGTAAAACTGGTCAATCATCGAGCTTAATTTCCATCGGAGCTCGTTTGGCGCTAAGCCGATCGGACGGACACGCACTCCACTCGCTTCAATCAGTTTAGTTTCAGCTGAGTTCCTGCTTATACCCTAACCCTTTTGCGGCTTGGTAGTAGGGCAGCGCTGTGAGTGTACACATGCGTCGGCTTGCTGCAGCTGCCTGGCATTGACACTTTTTCAAATGCTTTATTTTCGGACCGGGTTGAAGTTTATGGCCAATGCATACGTGTATTGCGCAGCGTGGCGAAATATGATTGCAATTACTGGCATGTGCGATGTAGCGCCAAAAGCGCCAAAAACGCCAAAAGCGCCAAAAGCGCAATGATTGAACGGCGAAACGAGTTTCTATCCGAAAGTGCTCCGTGGAGCTTGCCACTATAATTGGAGCTGGAGCTGGGCTGGGGCTGGGGCTGGGTATCAGTGCATTCAGCAGAGGTGGGCGGCAAAGAAAGTGGCCGAATGCAATTAAGTTGTTGCAGACAGCTGAAAAAAGAGCCAGGTCTCGCATTGAGTAGGTTCGAGCCAAGGCTGGACTTCAAATTGAATTTATTGGGCAGATACTGTCATGGAGAGCGATTAGAGCTCATGTAGCTGCCACATCTGAATAGTGAGAGGATGATGGAGGATTGAGGATCACTGAGGAGTGCTAATGGCATCGAAGCAAAGAAATTAACTAAACTGATAAGCCAAGTTGCTTGGGCAAGTAACTTACGGCAATGGAATAAACTGTCACTTGTTTGCTTTCCCCCAATGTTGAGTCTTCTTTGAGTCTACCACAACTTTCTATCCCCTACTTGCCACAGCCACAAACAGTTTAAAAATAAACAGCATTTACACCCTCGCCACTCCTGCGGAATTCAGGGAGAACCAAAACTAGACCCAATAAATCTTTGTTTGGCCAAATCCAGAAGCATGAAAGCCTTTCGCCCGACTTGCCACACACAACATGCGGACATAACCAGATGTGGTAGATGTAGTTCCAGACTGACTGCTCCGAAGCCCCTCCTAATGCCATTAAGCCCCTGCTCCGGACTCCAAAAACACTAAGCATGCATTTTACTGCCTTTTGTCCGACTCCGGCGAACTTTCCGGACGGAGCGGAGCTCAGCCGGGCACTTTATCATTTCAATGGCCACCGGCGGACACTGCAATGTTTACTTTTCATTTTGTGTAGTCTGTCCCCGCCGTCAGTTTCGCCGACGATGTGCACCCCCCCATTGTTCACTTGGCCGTCCATCCAATTGTTGAGCGGTTCGTCTATGCAAATATTTTTATTTGCCCAATGGTTATGGGTGTCCAGCCAGGACAGGCGCCAAAAAAATGCGCTGAAAATACTCTAGATTTCGAGTTTGGCTTATTAAATGGAAAACTTGCTTTCTAATATGAAAAGCCCCTCAGCTCCGCAGTAGAACTCAACAAACTCAACCAAAAATTCATGATGCTTAGACTAGATTAAATTCTATATAGATCTGAGTCTAAGCTGAATTTATTCATAAGTACTTTGCATGAGAGCCAACTATTAAGGATCGCACACTTTCAAGTTGTAATTTAGTCAGGGAATGTTAAGCTAAGCCAACACTGCTGACAGCTGCTCATTTGATCCTTGCTGAAAAGGGGTAATGTTCAGTATTATATTTCGCACATGCTGCAGCTTTTCCGGGGCTTAGTCTTCTCATCCATCCCATCATCCAATCCATCCATCCCGGCAAATTCACGAGCCGAGTCATCAGCTTCATCAAGTTGCTCAAATAGTTAATGTGCCCGGGGGAGTTAATTATCCGAGTATTTAGCATATAATTATGGAGTTCACCTGTTTCACCGGTCTCATCATCATCGCCTGTCCGTGTCCTGTTCTCCGTCCAATCCCCCAGAAACGGTCCCTTGGGGGCAGGACAACTTGATGGCCCGCCCATTGGCAATTCAATTTTCCTTTACGACCGAACAACAACAGCAACAGGGGGAAAACTGTTGGAAAAAGTAATCATCGTTGCAATTGTTTCGCATTTTTCACATTGCGGCTCAGAGGGGAAGATGAATGCCGGCTTTGATGATGACGACTGAGGTGAGATGGGAGTCCTTTTTGGCGCCCACTACTACTCATCTTGGGATGCCTGTAGACGACGTTTTCCCGCTTTTCCCAATTTTCTTTCTTATGACTAATGGCAAGCCTCCGGAATCGAATTGTGGCTCTGCATTGGAGAGGCGGCGAGCTTAAAGAGTTGCAAAACTGAGGCCAACCCTTAGTCAACTCATTTTCCCATTTTCCAGGACTTTTCTTTATTTTTAATAATACACCCAAGCGCAGTCACTTCAAAAAAGGCGGATAACTTGAAAAAACGAACTTGAAACGCCAGGAAGCTCTAAGGATGAGAGTTGTGGTTGTGGTTTTGCGGACAACTGCTGGAAGTTGGGCATGGATATGGGAAACGCATGTCACAATTTTCGTGGGTTTTCCGCGGACAGTGAACCATTTTTACAGGGCGAAGCGAAGCAGATTTGTTGACGGTCCACAAGGGATGAATTCTCAATGGCAGATTTCAAGGGCTGCTGGATTTTGGCTACTAGTAATGCCTGCGGCTAGATTTGGATTAACTAACCGTCTGCTACAAGCAAAATGTGTATCCATCGCACTAGAACTAGTAATATTTGTCAAATAATTGACGCTCACAGTAGAAGTGTACAAATAAAGTTTAAACTTTAAAATGAAGTTTGGCAAGACCCTTGAAAACCTTATGGTACCTGAGTGGCGGCATCAGTACATGAACTACAATGTAACTGCGAATCATCTACCAATCCCCAGTCCAGACTAAACTTTCAGTCTATCTTTCCAAGGAGCTGAAGCAACTGATAAGGAATGGCGTGAGCAATGCGCCCAGTGGAGCTCGGCCAAGTAATGATGTTCTCATCGGGTACTACAGGGACTTCGAGGAACTCTTCTTCACCACCTGCAGGGTAGAATTGATCAAGGTGAACGACTTCTTTGCCCACAAACAGGCGGAGGCGCATCGCAAGTTGGCCACCCTCAATTACCAGCTAGACCGTCGTCGTGCTCAGCAGGATCCTCGGGGATCGTCCACCTCCAGGGGCTCGGCCTCGTCATGGACTCGCCAGAAGGAGGAGAAGCGCAGGATGCCGCCCATCAAGAAGCTTCGACTGGCCATGAGCGAGTTCTATCTGAGGTATGGGTCCCTCCTTAGCTTAGTAACATACCTCCAAAGAAGTGGTTCTAACACGAACCTAACTCCAGTTTGTAACTTCGCTTAAATGAAAACTAAAGTAGTACCCCCCACTCAGCCTGATAATGTTGCAGAACTACCAGACTCTGAACATGACGGCCTTTCGCAAAATCTGCAAGAAGTACGACAAGAATCTAAAATCAGAGGCTGGGCTCAGCTGGTACGAGATGTTCGTTCTGAAGTCGACCTTTGCCAAGTCCTTGCAACTGGACCGGATGATATCGGCCACGGAGGACATTTACACGGAGTACTTGGCCAACGGGGACAGATCTGAGGCTATGGCCAAGCTCCGGGTGCCGCCATTGGGCCACCCAACTCCGCCGGTCCATGTCTTCAGCGCCGGGCTTCTCCTTGGCCTCTTCCTGGTGGGCGCCGCTCTGTGTTTTATAACGTGTAAGTAGATTAGCTTTGCAGATTCGGTTTTATTAACAAGATGTCTTCCTTCCTGTAGATTTCGCGCTCCATTTGGTCCAGAGTTGCGCTACAACTTTGTCAGTCTGTTCAGGGGGCCCATCGCAGGTGTGACTTTTGGCTTCTGTCTGGCCATCAACATAAAGGTGTACGAGTGCGTGGGCGTCAACCACGTGCTAATCTTCGAAGTAGAGCGCAGGAGTGCCATCGGAGCCATGAGGTGCCTGCAAATAGTCGCCTTCTTCGGCTACCTGAACACCCTGAGCGTTCTGCTGTACCTGCTCCACAAGGAGTTCTTCATAGGGGATCCGAACTACATACCGCTGGTCCAGCTGGCCCTGGTGGCTGTGCTGCTCGTGAACCCCGCTCCCATTCTCTTCTACTCGGCCAGGATCTGGCTTTTGACCGTCGTGGGTCGAGTCCTCGCGTCCCCCTGCTTCTTTGTGAACTTCGCGGACTTTTGGGTGGCGGATCAGTGGACCTCCCTGGTGGTCCCCATCGTGGATCACTACTACCTGGTGCGGTTCTATGTGCGCTACTTCCTGGATCGGAGCGATGCCTTCGAGTTTGAGCCGGACTACGCGGTGGCTGTCCTTCGATGTTTGCCTGCGTGGTTTAGGTTCGCTCAGAGTCTCCGGAGATTCCGGGACAGCGGGTCCAAGTCCACGGACTATCTGATCAACGCCCTGAAGTACTTTTCGTTCATAGCGGAAGTCATATTTTCAACCATACAAATGCAAACAGTTAGTACGTGGCTCAAATCTACTTACTCTCCTACTCACTCAAAATAATCTCATAACTCATTCCGAAAACCCCCAGCCCATTATGCTGAGCTATTCGAGTGCCCCTGGACCTGGGCGTATATAACCATGTGCCTAGTCTCGTCCATTTATTCCATGTTCTGGGACTTGCTAATGGACTTCGGATTATTTCGAGTGTGGAAGGGCGCGAACCTATTTCTCCGCGACAACTTGGTCTATCCCAGGGTAAGACCTCAAGCCATCACTACTACTACTATTGGAAAGTAACCAATGCTTCACAGTGGTTCTACTACTTTGTGATCGTGGAAAATACCCTGCTTCGGTTCGTCTGGACTCTGGAGCTTGTCCTGGTCCACCAGGAGTTGGTGGCACCCCACAATGGCAAGACGCTGATTTGTTTCGGCGAGATAGTGCGGCGGTTCTTCTGGAACTTCCTGCGCCTGGAGAACGAGCATTTGTACAACTGCGGCCAATTCAGGGCCACTCGGGACATCTTCGTAACGCGGCTGGATCCGCAGGAGGAGAGATTCCTGGAGGGTTTGATGGATAATGCGGAGGACTTGGGAAGGGACAAGCTGGATAAAAAGTACTTTTAAGGTGCCATCCATACTACTCTTACTATTAACATTAAAGTATTGTGTGACAATACACTTGAATTGCGTTTTATGAACTCAAAGCTGATTGAGGATACTGTTGCATGGGCAGCGTTTTGTTTCCCAAACTCGCACTGCCCTTCTTGCCGCTCCAATCACCAGCAATTGACAGTCAATGGAGCGTTTACCCCAGAGCTGAACACAAGCTGCCAGGATTTTGGCCACCCGTCCGATTCCGTTCGACTCTGGGCACGCATATTGAATAAAATTAATCTCACATTTACGAAATTAAAACCACAAATGGAATTATAAATTCAGAACAGAGGAGCCGCCCATGTGGAAAGAACCAAGCCCGCAGGACAACAAAAGTTAAGCCAGACGAGGCCGAGGACAACGAGGACTTGACAATTTGCCAGCGAGGAGTGGTCACAGCCATATCGAGTGCATTTGGAAGGGGAAGGGAACGGGGAGGGGAACGAGGAAGGGAAAGGGAAAGGACATGCTGAATCCTGGCATCCTGAAATCCTGGGATCCTGGGGGATTGCCTCTTGTTCATGGTCACGCATAAATGCATGCGAATTAGAGAGCCACAGGAACACACGCACGTGGGCGGATTCCTTCAAATCAGGGGTAGATGTGGGCCCATGTGAGCTTCCTCCTCCCCCTTGGAAGACCTCCCCCCTCTTTAAGGGGTTCCTTTCGAGCCAATTGCAGACGCAAAGCTCGGTTGCAAATGCTATAAATACAATACATGTGGCTGGCATGTCTGCCGAAGCAATTTGCAGCTATAAATGGTGGGAGTTGGGCACTCCGGCTTAAATCGCCATCAGCTGTTGCCAGAATCCTTGGCTTCCTCGTGGGGCTATTGGGGCATAAATCCAAGTGCTTTATGGGGTATGTCGTCTAGCTTTAATTATGTGCGTCGGTGCAACATGTTGCTCCTGCCAGCAGCTCGTCCCCAAGAAATCACAGTCAGCGCGTCGGCAGCTGAGAACCTGCGAAGTGCCATGAAATTGGAGCTCCCACCCTCTGCGCAGAATGAAAAGCAGTCAGTGGCAGCTGCCGTTGCTAGAATGCTTTTGAATTTTGCATTGCCGAAATTCCAGCGAGCACTGCCGCTAATGGTACACGCAGAGAAAGAAAGTGGGATGACTACTTGGAGGACTACTTTCATACTACCTTCGATAGAGTAGAACTTCATTGGTCTTTTATGCACGTGCAGGCAACTTTTCAGCAACTGGAAAAGTGGTTGGCTTTCTGAAATTTTCTTTTTTGGGTGTACCATTCTCGGGGTTGCTATTTTGTCACCGTTCCGGGTGGCTGGCGGGATCCCCGGCTCCAAAGTGGGTCTAGGTCGCCAGACCGCAGACAGCATAAACACCGCTCTGGAGCTCTGTAGCTCTGGAGCTGAGGAGCTCTGGAGCTGTGGAGGGTCGATGCCACGGGTTGAAGCGAAAGTTCTGTGGCGTTCAAAGTTCTTTGAGCGCAGCACAAAGTAGGCGCAAGGACGACCATAAAAATGGTGTGTAATTTATTTGTCTGGCGGGACGAGCAGCGGCGAACGCCAAACATTTCCGCAGCCCATTTACATTTCATAGCCAGTGAAAGTCATCAAGGCATTGGGGTTCGGGCTCCACGACCAGGCACGACCAGGTCGGAGGATGGGAAATGGGCGGGGGCGCCACACAAAAGCTTCCGCTTCCTGTCTGCAGCTGCGAGGATTTCCCCGAGGGTTGCAAACACGACGCTCCAAAGGAAAGCCCCCAGGAGCGGGACGGAGTCGCAACCGAAGACCTCCCCACAGACATTGGGCAAATAAAGTTTTCTAATTTTGCCATCTTGCCATCTTGCCATCTTTTTTGAATTCGGTTTTGGAACACTTCGGAGAGCACTTGCGGAGCTCCCCTCCGGCAGAGATTTTCCTCTCTTTAAACTTGTAGCACGCCAATTGTGTGCGCCTTTCTGGAGTTTTCCTGCCATTTTCCCGATGACATCTGCTGGCGGCGGCGTGGGGCGGAACCCCAAGAAATGGAAGCCCAATCCAGCCCAATCCAGCCCAATCCCAACTGCCTGTAATTTCCGGCAAACAAACCAATAAATCATATCAAACGCGCTGTGAGTTCGAGGAAAGCGCAGAAAGCAGAAAGAAATGCCTGCCGGATGTCTTATGGCGGGCTAAGCTAACTCCGGCGGAAATCTCTGACATGGGATATGGATATTTTTTGGACGGCACTGGGGGAGGTTTTCCGAAGTCGGATAAGTAGAAAAATGACCTACCACTTGGTGGAGGTAAATACTCGGAACTGGCTGGTTTCACTTGAATTTTGCAGGTGAAAAAACCCAACTCTAAGTGCAATTGTCTTAATTATAGTTAAAGCTGTATAGTTGAAGTTACTTTATCAAATCAACAAGAAATGCTTTCTTTTGCATATCGAATTTTGGAATCGATTCAAGTTCTTTATTTATGAGAAAAAACTTTGAATTTGTATATTTTCATATTCGCAGAGCGCCCCTAATGGTTTGAGTATGTGCTAACACACTGCTAGCGATAAAAGACTCGTTGCTACGAGAGACGACCAATGCAGCAGCAGCTCGCCGCCAGATGGCTCTGTAGGTGCGGCAAAATCGAGAGTCACTGTAGCAACTTATTTGACATGCAGTATAAGAGTAATGTGTAGAATGTATAGTATAAGTATAGTATACTAGTGCCTAAAAGTATGCAGTGAAGTGAGGCAGAAGGCGTTGCAAAAATTCTTCAACTATTTCGCTGCATACTTCTGAGCATTAAATAAATAACGAACGCTGTGGGAAAAGTAAAGATATGTATCTTAAAGTATTTATATGCCAAAAGATGCGAGCGAAAGATTGTAGAACGAACCATAAAATTGCACTGCCTAAGCACTTACAAATGAATATTCAGATATGTGGCTGCGGATTTGGTATATTTAAGAGATGCTCTCGCAATAAACTCACCGATTCACCATCTCATTGCCGTTCTCCAGCGATTGGGCCAATTGCTGTGGCGTTTGCTGCTGCTGCAGCTGCTGCTGCTGTTGTTGCTGCTGCTGCTGCTGCTGCTGCTGCTCCTGCTGATTCTTATCCTGGCTGAGACTGGATCCCGGAGTCCTCAGTGCGCCGATGCCCAGGGTCGACGAGGCGCCCACTCCGCCGCCGCAGCCCACGCCGATGGATTTGGTCTGCTTGGCCTGCTGCTTGAAGCGGCTCAAGGCGAAGAAGAGGGCGAGCACGGCCTTCAGGCGGCCGGCACAGATGTCGTTGGTGGTGATGTTCTCCAAGCCGCCGACCGACTGGCTGCGCAGCACATGCAGACACGCGTTGACGTTGTCGAACTGAAACAGGGATTGGATTGAGCAGCGGAATGCAAATGAAACAAGGCCCGGGAATGGCGGACGGCCACCTCTTAAAGCTATTTAACTACGCGATGATTCATGGGCGCATCTCTCTGGGCCGCCCAATATAAATGTAAATCCTCGCTCTGTTCATCTCTGTTTATCGCCGGGCGCCTGCAAGTCGTGATTTTGACATGACTCCCAAATGAGGCGCCCCACCACCCGATGTACAAATGCGTTTTTTATGGCCAATTTGCTGAGGCGTCTTTAGCTGCTTCACGCACACGGCCGGGCGGAAAAACCTCTCGATTCAAACCGCAGCCGAACGAAACAAAAACTGACATTAAGATAAAGTGTTCAGGCATCCACTGCCCCCTCAGCACCCTTTTCCATTTGTCAACACCGGAAAACACAACACCAAAGACAGGTCGCACCACTCGAGATACTGCGGCTTGGGATTAGGAAACGCTGAGGTTGAACCTTGAAACCTAAAAGTACTCATGCTGGATCTATACTTCTATGCGGCACTTTGATTACAGATTTGCATTCCTACTTCGTCGATGCTTATGATTATTATTATTATTATTATTATTATTATTGTTGAGCGAAGCTATTAACGATTCTGTTACAAATTCGATTCATACCCATATTGTTATAAAAAAGAAAGGCTCCCAGGTATTTAATGCTATCCATTGATCGGCTACACAGGCCACCACTTTGCTGAGAGACCCCCAATCTGGGAAGAGGATTGACGGAACAATGTCGACGTGCTTCCGAAAAAGTTGACAAATTTGTCTTTCTGTATCATAGAGCACGATATTTCATACTTTTTCCCAGCTTTGTCACAGTGCTTGCAACAAATTAAAGACACAAAAAGCATACGTATAGTATACGCACACATATAGTTAAATAGAACTGCGAGGCAAATGTCGAAAAATCAAACTTGACAACTGACATGACGGCAGACAAATGACAAACGTCTGCTGGCTGTGTGCACTCAATTTGCTGGTCGAGAAGTCGAGGAGTCGAGAAGCCGAGAAGTCGATGCAGCAGCCGACGGTCCAAAGTTATCTATATCCATCCAGTTGACAGTGGGCTGGGCGGGACAAACTTTAAAAGGCTGCCAAAACTTATATGGCAAACTTTGTAATAACTTTGTGAGAGGCAAAATGGCAGCAACTTTTCGCCCAATGACTTTGGCAAACAATTGAAAAGCTCCAATCGCAGATAAGTTCAAGTTCAATGCCGCGCCATTATGCGTATCTACGAGATACTTTCCCGTGAATCCCTTGAATCCCCGTCCCACCGCCTGCCAGCATTAATATTTGGCCAAAGTGTTCTTGCCAGCTCGCAGTTGCTCAATTTGTTGCATTATAAATCGAGACAATAAATTTACATTCTTTTCAGCTTTCCTTTCTCTGTCCAGGGAAAACGGGGCCACTGCTGGAAAGCGGAGAGCGGAGAGCGGAGAGCGGAGAGCTGCTACTTGCGTTCCATCAATTTGTATCTGTTGCTCGTTATCGGTTGGGGCCTCTAATGATAGATAAGTTCTGTCGAATGCCACATGAACTTCTGTAGTTGCCGACGAAAGTTTTGCTGTCTTTCAAGCAAACTGCAATTATTATGATGTCGCACTAATTGGTCAGAGCTGAAACTTTAGTTCTCAAAGTTACTAATGGCGCTAAGAAATTGTACAGATTTCCTGGCTAGACTTTTCCCAAATTATTACGTGTAATCAATGGGAAACGAAAAGCGAGTTCTAACACTAGCCGTTCTAAGCTCAAACCTTAATTTTAAAATGATTTGGTTATTGTCACTGCACTTCTCGCTTGCCATTGTAAGAGCTTTTGTAACCTGCAAGCAAACAAGCCATTGCAACGTGTAACGCATTTTCCGCACCTGCCTTTGCCCGCGCTTAATCAAACTGTCTAAGTGCGATTGAGCCAACAGATCGGACCATTTGTTACGGCCCCGTTAATGGGACCTCCTCCATTAGCTCGCCCTGACAACATCGTTTCTCTCCGCGAACCCTGCTTCTCGCAGTTGCCACCGTTCCGAGGGGCAAGTACTATCGTTCGATCAATCACGCGCCGCGCTGACAGCTGCAAGTGTCAAGCAGAGCGGTGCACTTATTTACTATGCCCCACAATGAACACCGCCCACAGAAGCCACAAAGCTACAGTAGCTTTGTACAGTGTACACAGGGAGAAACAGGTACTCATATCAGTGGTAATGATTCGCAATGTGGCTGCATGACTCTCAGATTACTTTAAGCACCTAAATTAGTTACTTGATATTGCATTTCAAATAACTCCTTTCCTCGTTTCCACACAGTTTTCAGCCCTTGAGCTGCTGGGTTCCATATGCTTTTCATGCCGAAAGGAGAGATACATCTTTCAGATACATCTCTTCCCCAGCTGTAGATGCCGTAGATACCGCAGATACCGTGTAGATACCGAGTGTAGATACCGTGACTCAACGGGGTCACAGAACACGAGTGTTGTGGCACAGTTAAGACCCATTGAATCGCGGAGCTGGCGCGGCAAAGTGCATTGGAGCCCCGACTTACGTAATATGCAACAAAAGTCAAATAAACCACAATAGATGGGCGGCGGGAGGCGGGAGGCGGGGCCGCAAGTGCAGCGAGCTGCGGCAGCTGCTGCCTCTCCAAGGAAGACGGCGAACCGCAACTTGAATGCAACGAAATCGCGAAACCGATGCGATACTCCAGCAAAGTCTGGCAAAGTCTGGCGAAGCCGCAGAGCAGGCAGGGGTATCTCACTCGGATGCCCGGACACAAACGGGTTGAACTGCGAAGTATTGGGGTATGGAACGCGGGGCAGGCGCACTCCTCCCCCACTCACTTTCCCCAAAAACGAAGAATAAATGCAAATAATATTGTTCACATTGAAGCTGTCAATTGCACTGGGGAGCGAGTCCTCTGAATGACCCCTCCTCCAAATGGTAAACCGTGGTTTGCAGTGCATTTGATAGGTTGGCTAAGGATGGGCTTGTTAAGGCCTTAATAGTTGCACCAAAGAGACTAGAATAATAAGATGCGTAGTGTCTTTGGTTGCACCAAGTGTAGTTCTCCCCATGTGTCCTTAAGTAAAATATATAATTATTTTGCTGCTCGGAAAATGTAGAACTCAAGCTTCTTTAGCAATGTTCGGATAAATCGAACATGAATTAATGAATGCTTTAAGAACTTAGCCAAGTTTGCCCCGCTTTGCGATATTCCTTCCATTTTCCACATCGCTTGGGCGCACTGTAGCGCTCTGATGGGGCTTTCCAACTCTGCGCCTTGTGCGCCATCGAAAATGAAGACAACAAACTGGCCAAGTGACGCTTATTGTCACAGGATGCAGTGTCATTAAAGCCGAAAAAGGGTGGCGAGCGGAGCGGGGATTCCAGGGGGGGAACGAGGAGGACGAGGGAGGACGAGGTCCTGGGCCAGAAGCTGCAGCAGCCATATTGACATTCTTCGATTCTTCGATTTTTCTATCTTTGTGTTTGTGTGCCAAGCGCAGGGAATTTCTGAATTGCACTCGATGCATTGTGTTGGTGTTGCTGGCCCTGGCCAGTGAGTCTGTATTTAAGTCCTTTCCCCCCTCCGCTCCCCTCCGCTCCCCACCGCTCCCCTCCCCGCAGCCACACTCATTTAATGCGAATTTATCGCAGAATGCGGAGCGCATCTCCGTTCGCCGGCTCGAGGCTCCGCCAAAGGATTAAGAGTGGTCAACAAAGACGACGTAAATGAAAAGGCAAACGGACCAGCATCGAATGCTCCGCTCGGCCATGGAAAGTCCTTTGTTAATGGCGCTAAAGAGTGGCGCCCGCCCCGCAGGACATCATGTCGACCCACTGAAGTCAACTTATGCAGCCGTTCATTTAAAATACTACGAGGTATGTACACTTCGTTTGATTTATACACACTTTAAAGCGCATCGCTATAAATCAACGTAGGCGACTGCTCCCCTTTCCCAAAGCCGACGGCCAAGCCCCTTTTTTAATTAACCGCCGGCCAAAGGAATTATACAACAAAAATACAAAAATACAAAAATACAAAAATACAAAAATACAAAAATACAAAAAATATACAAAAATACAAAAATGCGAAACATACGAGTATGTGAGTTTTCGTCTGCGATTTCGGCAACAAAAACAATATGGAAATGCGCGATATCTGTGAATTTGTCAGGTGGGAAGCGAAATTGAATGGCTTTAAAGGGTAATCGCTCGGCAAATTGATCATTTAACTACATTTGCAAGATGAGTGCATGAATCTACCCATATTCGTAGTAAAACTCGAGTATAAAACTGGCTAATCGGTCGGTTTCAGCAGTAAGTAAGGTTTGATAATCCCCTTGAAGAGTCAAAGCCCACCAACCAATTAGCAACTAATTAAAAGCTCAGACACACACTTCACACACACTTACACACACTTTCCAGCCGAGAAAGATCCTCGAGCAGCGGCGTAGACTCCTTGGCATGCGGAAATCAATAACCGAAATCCACACGAATTCTTCGAATCACTCAAAATGAGAAAATTCCTGGGCAATGATAAGCAGACAGACAATTGCATTCAGACACCCACTCGAGTGGGAATTTGCGAGTTTGGGACGAGAGGCAGCGCAAAATGGCAAAACAATTTCAATAATTTCAAGTGTCCTTCGTGGCAGGACGGCAGTCACTCACCACCAGTCGCACTCGCAAGGATTCGATGCGAGATTTGGCGATCTGGCGATTGGGGACAATCGTCGCCAGAGTCACGACTTCCACTGGCGCGATAAGAAATTGCGAGATAAAATCGGAGCAAATGGAATTGTTTGGGGCGGCTAGCAAGTAGTGCCCGCTAAGACCGAACTGCAAATTCAATTTACGAATGACTGCAAGTGCAACACGCGTACTGCACAAGCGATTTGGCTCTTTTGGCTGTTTTGGCTGCCTGAGATGGCCAAAGGGCAGGGCGAAGTGCAATTTGATTGAAGTGAAGAAGTGTAATTGAAATTGCCGGACATATGTGCTTGCCGGAGACGGGAGGCGGCGTAGATGGGCCGGGGAATCCGTAGATGGAGCCAGTTTCATTTGGCAAGTGCAATCGAGTGAAAGTTGAACCTTTAAGTTCGGAAGTGTTTGTTCCTTGGCATAACCAAGTATCCACACTTGGGCCATTTGCAAAGTAGTTAGGCGCACACAACAACCAGGGGCATACAGTTTAAAGTTGCCTTGAAATGAGCAATTTTACTTTACTTTATAAACTTTTAAGCGTGCTCTCGATTTTCCATAATTGCTTCCTAGCCAGAATTTGACTTGTTAAATAGGAGGTGGAAGTGTGAGCGGAACCAAGTGTAGTTGAACTTACGTGTACGACTTCCTGCCAACCAAGTGGTCCTGGGAACTTAATACCTGTTCATATCAATAAAGTTAATAAGAAACTTGTATGGTTTTCTAAAGACGCGACTCTGGGGACCTCCCTTTCGAATTGCGCAACGCAAACTCCGCCACATCCGCAGTTTCCTTGCCACTCCGATCAATTTCCCGGCAGCCACATCGTTACTTTCCTCCGTGCTGAAATATTTAGTAAGATTTCAGCGCATTCACAGCAATTGTAGCAACTTTTCAGCAAGCAAACGAAATCACTTTCAGGGCTTCCCCCTCCAGGAGGAAGTCCACCCACTCCCCGGACTTCGTTCCTATGGCGACCTTTGGCGAAGTGCGTGTGCTCCGGCGCATTAAATTGATTGCGATAAAAATATTTGCAGGATGAGGCGCGGCCAATTTGAGTTTAAGTTCCCCCGCCCCCACCTCCGCCCACACGCTCGTCTCTCTGGGATTTTCTTTCTTTTCCCTCGAAACTGTAGCAAAGGAAAATGAAATTATCGATAAAGCCCGGCAGCAGCTTAAAGGCGTCTTAATAAAACTGCAGCCAGGGGATGGCGGCCCGGAAAATGCCAGAGAGGCAGGGGGGCAGGGAGGCTGGGGAAAACTAGCAGGCGAGCACACACGGTCACAATTTAAATATGCATTATGATTATTTACTGCCAGCGCAACTTAAATAGAAATTCAGTGGGAAAGTAGAAATAAGAATAAAAATATAAATAAATATAAAAGTAAGACGTGCATAAAGAGACGAGGGTCTCAACTCGAGATGATGATAAGCCGGGAGCTCTGGGTGGGAAAATGGGGAAATGGGGAAATGGGGAAAGCATAAGCAGGCAAATTGCGCACGCAAGCCCCTCAGTTTCCTCCGCTCGATTCGAACGTCTGTTCCCGTACTCCGTGTCCCGTGTCCCGGATCCCTGGGCCAAGGCCTCCTTCCTCCGTCCACCTTCCTCGCCGAGATTAGCCTGCGAGATATGGAATGCTAAGGTGCCGCTCCACTTGGAGCTAGCTGCCTTCAATAGGCGTCCGAAGAAAGTGCAGCGCCGGCTAAGAGCATTCGCTGCGAACGTGTTTCCCTGTTGCACTTACGCAAATCGGAGGCACATTTCTCCTCGCGAGGAGAGAGTGTGTACCCTTAGCCGAGCAATCACTTTTTCGAGGAATTCATTTTCCGATTTTTCCATTACCACGTTTCCCTACAGCTAGAGGAGGCCATTAGACGTTTAGTACAATATTGAATTTAGCGGAACATGTTTTAAAGTTCAGTTTACCATATGAACTTTATGATTTGGGCTTCTTAACCGATGCTCCATCTAATGATGCAATCAACTAATCAACTCTATCCATAAATTCCGCTCAGTGTCTTGAGCGCGTTGGCTGCATTCGCCATTGGCACACAATTGGGTGAGTTTTCCTTCTTTTGGTGTTTCGCTTTCTGGGCTGTCGGGTCGCAACACCATCTTAGCCTCAGCTACGCCTTAAGTTATGCTGTGCGAGTATCGCCTGCCGCCTCGACCTCCCACTTTTGCCACCCAACACCCAACACCCAACACCCAACGAGCAACAACCAACAAGCAACAAGCAACAAGCAACAACCAACATCCGACGGATAACAGCCGACACGGATGCCGCTCTAAGCTGTTTTCATTTTTATCCCTCGCGTTGCGATGCGAGTGTTTAGATTGCGAGCAATTGCAATTGCAATGGCAAGTTGCGTCAAAATATTTGCGCCGGCTGACACGGAATGCAAGCTAATAATTTGGGGAGAACTGTAAGCTGAACTGAATTCTGCGGAAAACACAGCAAAACACAGCAAAATGCAGCAATCAATTGGCTGCGATGCGTTGCCAAGGATCAAGGGCACAAATTTGTAAAATTAATTATAAATATCAATATGCGTATGCGTTGAGAGTTTGTTTCATGCCCGGCTGCATCGATTGCAAAATATGGGAAATATTTGCCCAGGCTGCAGCTCTTCCAAACTCACTAATTGGTTGGCGTAATCAGTTGGCTAAAAATATGCCCATAAATATGCATGAAACAGCAAACAAAACTCAAATAATTAATAACCCGTCATTTGTGTTGCCGCTGACTTTCCACGCCCAAAAAGAGGGAATGCAAACATTTTAGGCTTAAATTTCATTTGGGCCAGCTCGGCATCAACGGCATCATCGGCATATGCAATTTGCATTGTTTGCATAATAGTCAAAGATTCGTTTGTTTTACAAATTTACAGATATAAAATCAATACAAACAGCGTGTCGGTGAAACGTCATTAAGCCCACTCACCTGCAGCGAAACAGAATGTGTATGTTGCATGTGGCCAAAAGTGTTAAGCCTTAAAGCGAGAATATTTCCAGCGGCCAAACAAATGACAATGACAATGGCGAAATACGGTTTGTTCTGAAAGCGTGAGCTTTTTTCATATCGACGATAAAGCGTGACAGCTATTGAATGAGAAGGGGTTCCGCTGACAAATCAAACATGATTGCTTCATATTTTTTCCAGCTTCATTGCGAACCAGTTGACTTGTTTCAAATTAATAAGCCTAAAAAGTATCTGTGCCTGTAGTTCGCCCCGAAAAAAATATATTCAGGATATTCTCATCAATCAGAAACACGCATTTTCAAGTTTTATCGTCGTCTGTTTCCCAGTTTTTGCTAAATCGCGTGTAATACATTCCGGTCGTATTCAAAATATATTCTATTGAAATATTCGGAATATACATACGTGTGTATGGCCAAATGCATTTTTCTTCATTTTTACTGCAATGCATTTTTCAATTACTCCTCTGCCCTCTGCCCTCTGCACACATTTTATTCCGACATTTTGCCCTGTTTGGTTGCTCGTTTTACACAGGGAGAGACTCATAAGTTTACGTTCGATTTTGGCGTTTGTAGTAAAACGAAATTGATATTTTATGGCCATGCTCATCTGGGCGAAAGGGGGAAACGGGAACGGGAAAAGGGGGGCATGGGGGAAAGTGGCATGCAGCATACGATTTTCAAAGTTTATGGCGCGTGTATCTGTTAGATACGTTCCCCTATACCTTTTCGGTGTTATTTACATGAATACTTTGTGCGGAGATTTGCAGTTTTTTCTCTCTTTTTTATAGTTATTTATGAATGGGGCATTGTTTAAGCCGCATTCGGAGAGCACGCCAAACTCAATCGACACATGGCCCATGGCCAACTGCAATGCGCGTTTAGATGCAGCAGCTTTGGCTTAAAGCCCTTTGCAGTTTGCACACGGATTTTCGAGTTGATTTTTTCTTTCAAACTAGCTTTGACGTTTGTTTAATTAGTTAAGGGAACATCCGAGCTTACAGCTGTAAAAAACCATTTAACAAATATGATTTTTCTGCCCTCTGTTGTTTATTTAGGGGAACCAATACGTTACATAGACAGATATGTCAACGATGTCATGTTTACTCGTATTTATGGATAAGCTAGGACATCATTTTTAATATCATTTAAAATCATTTAAAAATGTAATATATTTTGACTTTAAAGCTGCTTACGAGCTCTTTCGTTTGCATATACTTGTATAAAGTTATAGACATTGGCTAAGCGATTTTATAGCTTAACAAGTTACATTTAACTTGCGTTTTTCTAGTTTCCCTCCCTACATCTTCACAGATTCTTTATATTTGCTTAAATTGCCAGAAGATAGCTCCAAATCTTCGCAAGAATCTTGGTTTTTTAAAAGCCTCCAAGGCAGAACACGTGCCATTTGTCGGTCCAGACTCATTCGATTACCAGGTGACAGGAGCGAGGAAGACAATGTACTTGTACATGGTAATCAACTTCTGGCAACTTCAAATTGTGCCTTTTTCTTAAGCGAGAGAAGTATTTATGAGGCCCATAAATAAAATGGCACACCAAACGAAAAGAGCAAACGAAGAAATGTGAAACGTGCTGGGCATAAAATCTACCAAAATTCAAATTTGTTTGCCCCACGTAGCGGAGGGAGTCCCAAGTCGAATCGAATGGACTGGGCAGGTATAAAAATCCGAGTGGGGCATTCAAACAAAATTTGATATTTTCATTAAATGATATTCGGCTGCTGCGGTGCCACATCACATAGTCAGTCCCATCGCACATCCGTTCCCATCACACTCGCTGTGCCAAAACTGCAGTCGAGCGTGAATCCGAGGTTCTGTATCTGTGACTCCGTGGAAAAATATACGTACACGTATATACGTATATTTTAGCGATTCTAGTGTCTAGTGCGGATCCGAAAGGTAAACAAGCAAATGGACTGTGCAAGCAAATGAAATATTGAAACTAAACAAGCTGGAACAGGTGTCAACGTCGCCGTTCGGAGGTTTCATTTGACGATTGTATTATTTGCATTTCATTTACGTTACGTTTCCCTTTTTGTTTGCCCGGCTTCTCTCTGCCCGTTTGGCTTGTTGTTTTTCCATTTTGCAGGTGTCCAGGCCAATTTGGGACCCAGAAATCAATCAGCATTCGAATCGCTCACTTATTTATCAATTGTTGTCGGCGGTTTGGCCGCCTTTGTTTTTCGGCTCTTTTGTGCCTTGAACTTGACACTTGGCCAGCCAACTGGCCAGCCAACTGGCAGCCAACAATGCCGTTAGAGCCCCTGCTGGCCAAAACGGATCCAATATGCGCCCAAAATGGGCCAAAATAGTACTTGAAACGTTTCTAATTCCAGGCTAATGACAGGGCCAACGCAAGCGGAAGTCGTGATTTGGGAAAGCTCAAATTGTAGCTCATGGCCGAGAAAATGTTCCGGCTTGGCTGGGATGGGAGCACGGATAATTATGGCTAATTAGGTAAATAGACTTGTCGAGCTTGACAATTTTAGTTGATTAGGTGCGGGAGGAATGAAAATGTAGTTGCTAATTTATAGGCACAAGTATTTACTCGAAACGGCAGTGAAATTGTCGCTGCACGATCAATTTTGGATTAAATTTTTGGATTTTGGATGATTATTGAATATCAAGTAGCTGACTAAGCGATACGAAGAATTTTGGAAATTGTATCTTTATTGTACGTCAAATAGATTAACTAGTGATGCACTTTCACATAACATTATTTACTCGAAAACGATTTAGCACGTTTATCAATCTATATTTCTATTTAGTTTTAGTTGCATCCAACTTGCAATACCAGAGTCCTAAAGTCTAAATATCGCAGAGCACTGATCTAGGCAGTGATTTTGGTTAAGGCAATGGTAATTTCAGCAATTTATGAAATCAGGTCAGCAATCATAGGTTGCCACAGCGCCGATCACTCGAGGCAATCGTTAGAACCCCGAGCAAAGGCGGTTATAACTTGGCTTTTATGGGCCGAGTCAGCAGGCAAAAGTCGGCGAGATTCAGATACAGATTCAGATTCAGATTTAGCTTCGAGTACAAGGTGTGTCACTTCGAATGCTTTCGTACTTTGCACTTTTCAGCCAGAAAACTGAAAGATACGAGTGCCACCGCGTCGGCGTTTAAATAATTGCGCTGTCAAAATGCGTTAGGCGTTTATTTTGGCCCACGGACTCCTCCGCCAATCCGCCAATCCACCAATCCACCGCCATGTCCCTGGGCACAATATTTAATTATAGGCTACATTTAACACAAACTCCCCGGCTGCTATTTGTTATTTGTTATGCATAATGAACTTACGCATGCAAAATTTATCAAATTTGCCACGCAACACGAACGCAGAATATTTTATGTCGCTTGATGGAACTTCGTGTTGCGATGACACTGAGATATTTTGAATGTAATTTTCATAACTCAGATTCTTTTGCCTCTAACTGTTCGGTTGCGTTGACAAATTAATTATGTATTGATGTGCGGCTTAAATGCTCACTGAGGCATGCTGCGTTTCAGGCTAGGAAATTGAATCTGCGAATAGGTGATTAGCTGAAACTTCGCTAATTAGCTGGCTGGGACCCTTTAAAAAATACTAATTCCTATTATTGTTGCCCAGAAACAGACAACAGTAATGGAGTACTAAACAAACTCAACAAGAACTTAACAACAAAAACGTAGATCAGTAGATCAGATCGATCAGGGATCAGTGGAAATCAGAGCTCGGATATGAAGACCTCTTCCAGGAAGTCGTGTTACCAACTCGTCGCTCCCATTCGGGCCATCACGCACAGCTACCTAGCTATCTTGCAGGTAGTTCCTGAGCCTGAGTGACGCGGCGTTGGGCTAGGTAGCTCCAAGTTGCCAGCTTGCATGGCTTGGACATATCCTTGAAGCTTGCATTTCTCGGCTGTCAACTGTTTAACTTGGCTTAACCTGCCCCTTGGCACCGCTCCCCCCCCTGGGTTTTTTGCATATTTGACTTTGACACTTCGCAGTTGCAGTTGCAGTTGCAGTGGCAGTGGCAGTGGCAGTTGCTATTGTGTGTTGTTGCTCTCGGCCCTGTTAACATGTCCAACTGTTCGTTGTTCGGTCCGTCGGTGGGTCTATATGTCGGTCTGCCAGGCGGCTGACTACAGCTCCTGCGTCCAGCGCCAATGGGCTGGGGCATTCCTCTTGAACACGCAACGTGCAATTGTCAGTGTCAGGCGTTGTGGCCCCTGCAAAAATATACACGTATGCGTATGGCAAATATATATATTTACAGTTTATATATATATGAGAATCTGTATCCGTAGACATTAATGTTCGAATGGCAGATCTATGTGCAGTGCACGAGATGCTGCAGCTGAGTCTCCCAACATGGCTTGTGTGAAACGCAATAAATGTATGTGATAAATATTTCATGGCCATGTAAACACTTTAATGAAATACATTCAAAACAGTAAGCAAATATAAATGTAATGCAATCAAAAGAACTTATATCATCATATATTCCAGAGCATTTCCACTTCGCTACCCCTTTGAAAGCCATCAATTTGACAACTTTTTTAGTGCCACCATCAGTCAGTTGCGAGATAAACTGGGCGAATTGAGTGATGCTTTTCGGACCGAATGCATTATTTTCGCTTTTCCCATGGCCCGGAACAATTGCATCTTCGGGATGCACAGTCGCGCAGAGTTGGCAATTCAATTTAAAGACCACGACTAGTTCATGGCCAACGCAAATGGTCGGTGGAATCCAGTTTTCCCGGCCTAATATGCCTTTTAACGAGCAAAGCTCTTCAAATGGCTGGAGGGCATCGAAAAATCGTGGTACACGCGTTTTCCGGTCATGTTTGACAACTGCCGAAAATGCAATTAACATTTGTGCCCGGTAGTTGTCAACATTTTCACAGACAAACACGTTCTCATGCGAAAACACGCCTCGAGTCAGGGGCGCCGCTTGGAAAAGTGTAGTGGGATCATTAGGACATAAGCTACATATAATAAAGATGGTAAGGATTCTTACTGTAAGGATTCTACTAAGTCGTATTACATCTGAACTAGATGTACTTGCTTTCAACAAATTCCGGGTACACTAGAAATTCCTTATTAAGTGATCGGGAAAGTTGATAGTCCACCTTGTTCTCCACACCCCCCTGCAACTGAGCGGGCACTGCGCCACTGCCCCGGGCGGAGGTAGTCATGCACAAACAGTTCCGGAGACAATTGCACCGTTAGAACTGCACACAAATGAATGCCCTTTGGCACCTGTCGACATCAACCTGGTTTGTCCAAAATGCTGCATAGTTTAGTTGCACTCTGCGAAATTAGCCAATGGCCGAAACTCTCGAAGCTTTGAATTCGGCATTCCGGGGGATTTGGATTGGACACTGGGATGGATTGGATGGGATGGGATGGGATGGGATGGGATGGGATGGGATGTTGTGGGATGGGATGGGCTGTACTGGGACGAGGCAGCACATTTACCTGCATTATTTGCACGTAGGATCCCCAGCGGAGTGGAGGCCGACCTGGCCGACATTAATGCATAATTTTGCCAAACTATTTTGAGGTTTGTTTGCCTGGCAGGCAAACCGCATGCAGCAGCTTCAGTAGCTCTCTCCATCCCTCAGCTCACCTCACCTCACCTCACCCTACCCTCCCACTACCACTCCCAACCAGGCCAATTTATTTGTCATGTCAATATAAACGTCGTGTAGCCAAGCGCACACTGAGAAAAACAAGGCAAAACTTTATTGATACATGCTAAACTTCGACAGTACATAGATACATCAAGTACATAGGTACATAAATATAATACATAGATTAATATAAAGTGGGAGATGTTTGTATCTGACTATGTGACTTGCAAACAAGTTGTTGTATTTTCAAGCCCTATGACCAATTTGAAGTTATGCCTATTTCGCTCAGTGCCTAGACATTTGGAGATCAAGAAGAAGCTCCATCTGGCTTTCGCATTCTAGCGAAACATAATTTACTATGCCTCCGTTTTGGGCTGCGGCTTTCCTTGCTGCTGGCAACTTGCCGAGCTGACAAATATTTGCAAATCCAGGCAGCCAGCTAGTTGGCAATTGTGAATTTAATTAGATTTTATCGGACAGGAGAACTGCGAGGTGAAATGGTGTGCTAGTGCAGTAAAATGGCAGCTTTTCTTAAGAGGCACGTAGCCCACAGTTGCCGAAAGCCAGATGCTAGCTCTAGGATCGAGTTTCAACTATACATGTGCTTCCTAATCGAACAACTGACTTGTCTATGGTTTCGATTGCCAATCCGTATTAGCTTACTGGGCCGCCACCCAACTCTTCGCATTCAATTAGCCAGAACAAACGCGGCGCAGCTAGGCCTCAAATTATAGTCTTATGATTTCCTGTCAATCTCAATGAGCGTCGCTACTGCACCACAAATGCTGCAGCACAGAAACGAGCAGCGCCTAGAAATCGTATGGCGAACAAGTAATAACCATAACAACGAACTGATTTGTGGGCCAATGAAGCGTGGCTAATTGCCGCCACTTGAATACTTTGCAGTGAAAACTTGTCGCCTGCTAATGAAGGTATCAACCAGATTGCAGACTATTCCACATTCCCATACCCATACCCATACCCATGCCCATTCCCATTTCCATGTCGAACCTGACATAACAATGGCAAGAGGGCGCCTTTTGGCCAGGCTAAGATCGCCTCGAAGGCGCAGCCTGTTGCCACTTTTACCTCTTTTTACCTCTTGCGATTTTTCAACGCCTTTGCCGCAAGATTTATGACCGCACAATGCGTGACCAACTGGCGGGAAAAACAAGGAGTGGCCGTCGCTCTTAGGAGGGGCACACTGTGGGGCGAGTGGGGCGAGTGGGGCGAGTGGGACACGCACCTTTCTTCCTTGTTAATTTCGAACGAAATAAGAGTTGTCGTGCTAAAAAATGTGTTCAATCAATATTTTGATTGCGTGCAATTCTTTGCAACGCAGTCGAAAACGAAGAAAGAAAGGCAGTTCTTACAAATGAATCCAATTAATCAGGCATCAAGGAATGCAACTGCAAAGACTCTCAATTACTGTGCACACTTATTACTCACTTATTTTCGTAGTGTATTGTGTTTGGCTTGAAATGGAGAACTAATGGATTGCCAGTTAAGAGAATGGGATTTTTAAATTGTAAGACCATAAGCAATACAACCAATTAACAAAGCGAAAGGTGCTAAGCAGCAGATTAAAAGATCTTTACATAATAGTTCATTGTTCATCATAACCTATCTGTATGTGCTTTCTGTTATACCTTATGGATGAGCTTTTCGCGTCGTCTTAGTCATTCGCTTGGCACCCAGCCAAATTAAAAGGAAAACAGCATTCGGGCCAATCCCCAATCCGTATGTCTAATTACTCAGTTCCCGCAATGCAGAATTCCTCGAATTGTAAAATGTGTCACTCCATCTATTCGCGCATAGAATTGCGTGGGCGTCCGCCTGGATTTCGTCAAATCTCTGGCGAATATTTTATGCTAAAGAGGCGAAAGTGGAAACCTCAGAACGCAGCTGCGAACTCAGAGTCAGATGCAGATGCAGATGCAGATGCAGATGCAGATGCAGATGCAGATGCAGATGCAGATGCAGATGCAGATGCAGATGGATGGGAAATGGCCAGGCCATGCAACCGAGGCGGTTGCACATGTGGGTGGCTTGACTGTGCCATCACACCATCGTCGTCATCATCAGCGGCATTGTAATCTGCGGCACGATCATCGTCATTGAGATTTATGCTTGTGTTTATGCTGCTGCCGGTTGACATTTCCGCTGCGCCGCTTCAATCAAAAGAGCGAGAAGCGAGAAGCGCAGAAGTGATATAAAATAAAGTCTGCACGTACCAAAAAATAATACAAGACCATCGTATCTGGACAGAGTGACAATGTGAGCCAAAGTGGCAAACAATAAAATGCAAGTCGGGCGATAAATGATAAGGCACGTCGACTCTGCTGATTGCAGTTCCAGTTGGACGGCACTTTGTGTTCCAGTCGAAGTTGAAGTTGAAGTTGAAGTTGAAGTTGAAGCTCAAGTTGCAGTTGCAGTCGCTCCAGTTGGCCCTAATGAATGGGGCTCTGGGCCACTTGGTCTTCGAGTGGTGGAGTGGCCAGGACTGCAGGGAAATGACGTGCTGCAGCCATTGTGCATCTCGAACTGATTGAGTGGACGGCTATCTATTGAGCCGAGTTCCTTTGAAGGAGCCTCTTTAGCCGGGTAAAATCACTCACGTGCAATTAATTAAGCCATTTCGTTCGGTTCAGGTGGGTTGGAGGAGCGAAATGGGATAGGGGCCAGGACCACGTTGCGTTATATTGGAAAAGGTTAGAAAGCACTTGCATTAATAGCTCGCTAATTGATTGCCAACCACAAGCTAACTTAATTCAATTCAGGGCTTTTCTGCTTAGCGAGCACAAATTATCATCAGCAGCAATTTGCCTAATTATACATATTTTAAATGTAGTTTTTACCAAAAACCAACCATCAAGCATAATAGCAAACCATTTCTCTCTGATTTCCGTGCTACCATCCAATGCCTTCTTGTTCTTCCTGGTCTTTATTAAACGTATTTTGATTGCCGGCTAGCTGAGCTACCTAAAAGGTAACTTCCTCGCCGGAGTCCTATATCAAATTAATGTGAATTTCGCCCACGAAGTTTGCCAATGTTTTCAGTACGCCCCCCGGCGTACCAGTAAAAAAAAACCGGCGAAAAGAAACCGAGCAAAACCGCTGTTGACTGAAGTTCGCCGACCATCGAGGGCCCTCTAACAAGCCCAGCGAAAAGCCGAAACAAAATAACCGCAAGCCATAATGAATGAAATCAATAATTTGTTTACTTTTGTCAAGAAATTTGTTGTGGCCACCCAGGAAACACAATGCGGTGTCAGGAGATTGGGATCGAATGAGTGGTGTCCCTAGTTGAGCATTGAACAAAAATGATATTCTGGATACTTAAACAACAATTCGAGATATGAACAATTATAACAAAACAACATTAATAAACATTAATAAAAACTAAACTAAAGGAAACCTCTGAAAACCTCTTAAAAGCTACCTATTTGAAGCCACCTTTTCAGCATAACTCGTGATGCTTCACAGCCCTGTATGCCCGAACAGGGTATTACAGGGTACTTCCGATTTGGTTCACACACTGCCCAGAGCAAAGGCGAGACATTCGAAGCCGTGCTAATTTGTAGCGCCCATTTCCGTTCTTTATGAGTCGGCGGTTCCTCCGCGGATCCTTTGGATCCTCCTTTGGATCGCGCTGTGCGGTCCGCGAAAGATTTTCTTTATTGATGCCCCACAATTAGCACGCCGCAAGAGCCAACCGCTGTTGGACTCCAACTCGGACTCGGACTCGGATTCGGATTCCGGTTGTAAACAAAGCTTAACGCCCTTTAACCAGACAAAGTACACAAACCGCAAATAAACCAGCGACCTTGACTGCGCACAGTAATGGGTGAGTGTGAGGTGGCCAGCCATGTGGATGACCACCAACTGGCCACCAACTGCCAACTGCAGCCAAACTGAGTCACCTCTGAGCACGGAACCGGTTTACCATTTAACATTCGGCCGGGCCGGCAAAAGGTTCTTTGAACCTAACCGTTCTGAACTCGTTGATGGATTTATTTTGTGTTTAATGCGGCCGATTGTCGAGTAACGCGTGCCGTTTTCGAAATTTACTTCAGAGGAAGCGCGCCAGTTGACACAACTAATGGGCTGCGTTAGTGATGAGATATTAAAAGAATGTTCGGGTGCTATCTCTGTGAAATCTCCATGAAGTATGGGACGGTCTCATGTAAGGTTCCTCCCATAAAGTTTTAGGGAGATGCGTCAAATGCAGTTTGCCACTAGCTCTTCACAGAATGATGGCCTAGTCAGTACTTCAGATTATGCAGAAGGCTGTTAAGGCTTAAATTACCTTAAATTGGCAATTTAAAAGCATGGCACACTCTGAAACAATTTATTTACATCCAGCCAATTTGCCTGCTCACTTCCTCAATAAATTATCGCACTAAAGTGTTGATGCTCGCTGCTAATAATGATAAATGCATTACTTTCAAATTAGTACCGAATTATTTTGCAACTACTAGACTTTCAACTTACTACTCACAGTCCCAACTTATAAGGATTGTCATTAGTTTTGGGCTGGCCTTCGCCACTGACCCACTAATTGGGGTTTGGGCTAACTCCATCTAATTGGCAAACGCAATTTATGGCATCGAAAAACACTTTCCTCGCCTTCGTGGCCAGCACACTGTCGGCCATAATTGGGAACAATCGGGCTTAGAGCAATGTTTGCCGTGTGCAAATTGGACAAATGTGTTGCGGAAGTTGTGTGGAGGGGCATAAAACACGAGACACAGAATTCCATTTGCCATTCCATTGAGTAGCAAATCGGAAACAGGCAAAACCAACTGACATGCCTGTGTTTCGACCAAGTTTCGCCTTTGGCATTAATGGGTAACTAACTTGACAATTCGCTCCGACGATTAGCAAGAGGTTTCTGTTTGGTCTTCTGTCCAATTTAAATTTCTCTTTGCATTGGATGGAAATGGCGAAGCACGACACGAAAAAGTTCGATTGGAAAAATATAGTAGAAAAGTGACCCATTATAATTACCCTGCAAAATCTTTTCTTTAATAATCTAAAAGGATTTCCAAACATTTCTTTAATATCTATAATATTTAATATTTAATATTTATAATATATCACAAAGAATATCAACAAGAAAACTGAAAGGGAATTACTTTTCTTTTGTTGACATATGGTGTTCCAGAAGTTAGCATCTTTTGGGATTAACCCCAGTTCCCCGTAAATTCAGTTTGGCATGCTGGATCACACTTGTTTCGCCTTATAACGTGGAAGTCTCAATTAATCCAATTCCTCAGCCAGTTTGGAACACATGACGCACACGATGACTCACCTCCGAGCGCAACGCCAGCTCTCCAGCTCCCAGATCTCCTGCCACTGCCACTGCCACTTTGCAACTTCATTGGCCCGCGGGCCAAAGTCCACAGGCCGTTGCAACAGCCGCTTGTCTCGTGGCTGCGGCTTCAACATTTACCCGGCTAGACAAAAGCCTAATTCTGTCTGGCCAACCAGCTGTCAGCTGTGCAGCACATACATACGTGTAGGTGGGTGGGTGGTGGGGTGGTTGGGTGTGTGGGAAAGTGGCGCCCACTAAATGGCCGGAATGGAGATGGATCTGGCAGCCTAGCGAAAATTAAATTTAATACTTGCCAGCGAGCAACCCGCCCAAATCTTGTTAAATTAATAAACTTCCAAGTCACTGTGACAGCTTGTTGCAGGGGCAAGTCAGGCTCGATTTAACGCTCAATTTGGTGGCTTAGGCTTAGACTTAAGCCGGGGTATTAGCCATCCACGGATGATGATGAATCGCCAGCGGTGGCCTAAGCTCATCGCTGTGTCAGTGATAAATAAAAGCTCATTAGTTGGCCCAAGCTTCTGGCCAGATAGCTTCCTTCCACCACAAAAAAAAAAAAAAAAACCAAAAATACAAAATAAAAACTGGGCAATCGGGCAATCGGGCAATCTTGACAGATAGCCAGCCATTGACTTTTCGTATTCCCAGAAAGCCCAGCGGGTAGCTCTACAAAATCACGTTAACTGCACACAAAATCTGGCCAAAAGCCACCCAAGAGGCGATCTCTCGGGGGATTAGTTCAACGAAATTTAATAAGCCCCCCCTTAACAAAGGTCAATAGCAATAATTATGTAATTTGTAGCTGGAATGGGCATTTTATTGTCAACCTCTGAGGGGCCACCGCCATCATAGCCATTCGCAGCGACAATAAGCGGCAATAGAACGACAATAAACTTGGCTGACAATACAGGCCAATGGGATTGAATGGGTAATTTTATGTACGAAGAGCACTTTCGGAGTGGAATCGGAGGCAGTGGCTGCGATGTGTGCTACTAAGAGGGGTTAAGGTCCGTCCAACTAAATCGAGTTCATCAACTTCGTTACATGTTTTTACTTTAAAACATATATAAGCTTAATGGAAATATGAAGAAAGTTAAAGTGAAACAGATTCCTACAGTTCTGATTGACCCATTCTTATATTCTTTCCACTACCTTTTTAAATGTTTAAAGACACCTTCATTCACACCGAATGCAGTGGAAAGTGGGAAAGTGGGACAGTAGGACGAGGACCCCCGTGGCTCAGACTACGCCACTGATCCGTCGCAGCTGTGCCCCGCTTTTAGCCGGAATAGATGGGCACGTAGCCGAAGTTTTGCCGCACACGCCTAGCCACAAAGGCCAAAAATTACCTACATGTGGATGTGCGCATGTATGTGGCTAAAAATAACATACATAAACATACATATACATACGTATGTACATATCTAGGTTCACAATAGGCGGGGAAAGTCGTAAAAATGACGTGGCTAACAGGACGCAAAGGACGCAAAGAGATCGAGGACGATAGGCTAACAAGGGGCGTGGCACTCGCGCCTGCCAGCGGTTTTCGGGTTTTCCTTCACCTTTTGACAGTTGTGTCATGATAATTAGTTTTGGCCTGGTCGGGGGTGTCATGCCTTCCTTTTTATTACCCCTCGCATTGTTTATGTTGATTTGATGTTAATTTAACGTAAAATTGATAAATATCTTGGAAAGACAGGGGGGGGGGGGGGGGGGGGGCAGCACGGGGGAATGGGTCAAACATTTTCATTTACCTCTTCAGTTTTTCGGGTTTCTGGCTGCTGTTGTGTTAGCTACTTGAGGTTACTTGACCTGCATACGTCGATGGCACGAAATGGTTTTCATTCCCCTTGTTGGCTTTTACGTTTCGATATTTCTGCTTTTTTTGGTTGAGTTTAATTGGAGCAGCCAGAAAACAAAGACGCTTGAACGAAATTTTTAATTGATATCATCTATTGCGGAATTCGCGCACATTTAAGGCAATCAACGTTCGCAATTAAACAAATGAAATGAATTTTTTGCTTCTCAAGCTTGAGAAATCATCGACGAAAATTTGCATGAAGTCAGCACTGTACACTGGCAGAAAACTCCCGCTTAGGCCCTAACTGACGTTTGTTTTTGAACACTGTTTGCACTCTGGGTTGGCCAATAATCTGCTTGATTTGATTAGCAATCAATTTTATTAGCTATTTTTTGTTCACTTCCCGCGAAAATGTAACCAAGTTCGTGGGCGCTTCCAAACGACGAGAAACTCAACTGAGCCGAGCAACAGTTGGTTGTCTACTGACTCGTAACCGGCAAAAGATCGGTCGCATCATCTGTTTTTGCTTTTGTTTTGTTTGCCCATCGAATCGATCGCACAGCTGTTTAGTCAGCAGCAACATTTTGCAGACAGGTTTGGGAATGTTGCCAGACTGGGGATCGCTGGGAAAGTTGCTGGCCAGGGAAATGTTGCAGACAGTGCTGTCAGTTTCGGTGGGATTTCCATTAGTCATGCACAGATGCTCTTTTTGCTGTGCGGCTGCGCGATATAGTATTAACTTGAGATTATTGTTAGTTGCAAGACAAAGTATCTATTTTGACTCCCTTAATTTCCTGCGAATGTGATTTTCAAAGCTTCACATAATGTCTTTCTAGTTCTTGGAAAATCAACAAAGCAACAAAGTCCCAACATCTTGTAGTTCACATCTCAGCAACATGTTGCCCAACAAAATTGGTACTAGCTGGATTGTATTTGTTGTTGTTTCGCTGCCCAGACATAAACACATTTCAGTTCTTCAATTTTGATTTCTGTTTTCTGACAGTTGGGGGTGTGTGGAAGAGGGACAGCGCTCTACTGTCTGCCACATCGTTCTGGGGGCAATGAGTAAACAAATTTTAAATGGAATTTTCAATAAGTCATCAAAGAGGTAGGTACGCATGAACATACATACGTGTACGTGTATGTGCATGTGTATATCTTTGTCTTGATGGATCACCTCTTGTTATTGTTCTCCTGAATGGACTCGTAAACTCCGACACAGTCCCCAAGTCCCCAATAAGCCCAACGATCGCGAGCGCAGCTCCCTCAATGAATCCCCCCATCGAACCATCAGCGAGTTCAATGGTATCATAAATTATAATTGCAAAAACGTGCAAGACAATGCCCAAAGAACTGAGCCGACTAAAAAGTGGGCCAAGCTGTGCAATTCGTTCTTTTCAGTTGAGTTCTACATGGCGCAGCGAACTTGCGAGTCAACTGGCAATTAAAGATACACAACCACCGCCGAATGAATGGCTAAAGTGGCAGTCGATAAATCTATATGGTAATCACGAACTGGTCGCATCGCCAAATATAAGAGCGATTGTAACTGGAGATCGGTTGGACTATTACAATACACTATTTTTACGATTTTAGTTTTTAGATAAAAATAAATGAAATGTTAGAAGAAATGTTCCAGTACAAATATCATGCAAATAATACAAATGTCACTTAATTAAATATAATGTAAGTTAAAACACAATTCATGGCTAGTTTCGAATAGTACTCTACTTGTACTTATTTATTTATATGTATTTCATTGATATTTCCTACGAATTCGCTCAGAATCAAAGTCCCAACCTCATCTTAACTCGCAAGATCTTCCAGCGATTGCCACACGCTGGTATCCAAGATCATTCCGCAGATCGTGAAGATCCCTTGTAACCCCAGCGATGCCGAACCTAAATCATGTGGGTGGCTTTTTCACAAAATCCGAATCGATGATAAATTGCAATAAACTTCTCGCTGTGGCCTCCAAAAATGATGTCAACAAGAAGTTCGCTGCACATAAATTTGGAGAGACGAGGCCACAGTTGAAAAAATCGGGGGGCCGAACTGAAAGCCACAAATATGTCGGCTGGGTCAACCTGTAGGCAAAGAGCAAAGTCTGCCAAGTGTATGTATATATATGTATGTACATAAATGTAGAGGCCTTTGGAAGTCTGCATCTCTGTCTAAATTTAGATAGAACATCTTGCAGAGCACTCGAAATGAGGTCGATGCTATGCTCCGCCTTTTTGAAGTCGTTTTTGGGGAGGAACCAGTGCAATTAGAGGAGCATCAGAGGCACCCAAATCGACTGTGGGGCCCCGTGTCTAATTAAGTGCGTGAATCTTGGCAAGAGTTGCTCACGAAAAAACCGGACCGAAAATAGAAATGTATTTCCACACATTACACATTTTGGACTTGGGCCAAAACTTTGAGCAGTTTGGCCAGCCAATTGAAGTGTAATTCACTTCCGCTTTTGTTTGTTGACCAAACAACCAGTTGGGAAGCCAGAGCCCAAGCCATAACCGCAGCGAAAACAAAATCCAGACGGACCAGACCAAGGACCATGACCATGTCCATTTCACCATTTCACCATTTCCCCGTTTCCCCATTTCCATGTCCATGTCAACTGGCCCAGCAGGCGACAACGGGCAAACATCTGTCCAAGTCCAGTTATCAGTGGAGCTAATTCCCCGACTGGCCGGGGTCCTCAGTCCGAATTCGTTACTGGGCATGGAACTGGGAACTGGGAACTGGGAACTGGGAACCGGGATCTCAGCTCTGAATACTGCACTCTGCACGCCCCCAATGACAATTACCGGGTACGACCACAGCTAAGTACCAGACAGGGGATTTCCCGCCGCACTCCCCTTCTGAGCTGCTGGAAAAGCTAAACAAAGTTCTCAAACACACAGAAACACACACGACCGAAGGGGGATTTACATTTGTAATTAGAAAGCTTTGGCGAAACTTTGACGAATGAACAGCCAAAAAACGAACACGGAAAACCCATCAAAATGAACTGGGAAAAGCGCTCTTAATATACCCTAAAAATAACTAGAAATAAATAAAACACGTAAATACAAGAGTGGACTTTTGCACAAAATGGATGCAACTTCCATATTTTATGTTATTAATATCAGTATTTTACGGATTATTTAGTGCCTGATGTAAACTTAGTAATAAACTTACTAATAACTTCTGGTTGAGAAATCAAATTGATTTGGAACTCAATTAGGGGGAAAGCAAAAAACACATTACACAAAACATACTCTGTGCAGTAAAAATGTTTTCTGTGTTCAGGGTAGTTCTCTAAAGACTTGTTTGTGCCACATGCAGCAACCAAACGCAATTTGGAAACTTTCAGTCGCCAACTTGAATAGTGCAGTTAATGTCTCTAATTTGCTGGAAGAGCACTTCAGGGCAACACGACAAACTAATGAAATAATGTTGTGGCCTTATAGTTTTCGAGATGGCTCAATTGGCCAACCCCCGGCTTACATGGCGTATGATAAACAAACTCCCCAAGCGAATCAAGTGCACTTGTCCTGTTGACCAACCAATGTTCTGTTGACTTGGCTTATGGGAGCCGCTCTCAGCAGGCTTAGAGTTGTAATTTCTAAGTGAAAAGAATTGGCATTTAAGTGGCGGGGCGGCTAAAGTTTAGTGCGGCAACTGTACTCGAAAGTTTCCCTGACCGGATCACGTGCCGCGACTAATTTATGCAACAGAAGGCGCAGCCATTGATTGGTTGTCCCGCCCACTTTGCACCCAGTTTCCCGCCCAGCTTTCCACACACTTTTCCACCCACCTTCCAGGCTTTTCTTCTCGTGCAACTTAATTTGTGTGCCGCAATTTATGGATGCTGCACGTGCAAAAGGGCCTGAGTGAGCCTCCCAGAAAGTTTTTTACCGCCTGATTTGTGGCAACAAACTTTTTTGTTATTCTTTACTTTTCCTTTTTGCCTTTGCCACGCAATTGTGAATTGCAAAACACAGAAAAGAGCGCAGTTGAATTTGTATTTTGTTTTCCTAACCCGTAGAGCTGAAGAAGATTGTGCAAGCCGGAGTCGACTATATTTACTATATTTAGCCAATTGAAATGTACACAGAAAAGCTTAGCCCCCGACCAGCAATTGCGGCATTGTAGACTTTAATGTGGAGCCATTAAAACTAGGCATTGTTTACCATGGAAACGATGCAGGCAAACCAAGGAGAAATTGGTATATGGTATTTGGTATCTGGTATCTGGGCTACGAGAGGAATTTTCCTAAAAATAAAGCAAAGTCTGCTGCATTAATGAACTTCAATTTGGGGCCAGATGCTGCATCCTCGATGCGGCACAGGAGAACGATAGAGGAATCCGTAGCCCCATCCTTAGTTACCTGCCGCCACCTAAGCAGATTTCATTTTAGATAGAGCAGACGTAAGCTTTTCCATTGAACTACGAGCATTGAAATCTCCCGGACAGCTGGAGAGACGGAAAAGCCAACGAAAGAGGTTTAGGGCACAGTAACCAAAGGTGGAAATTGGGCTGCACGAATTTTTATGCATTTGCATTTACCTTAAGTGGGCTTCGACGTGTAAACTGATTGGAGCAGTATTTCTTAAAAAGATTGAGGCTGATTGAGGCATCAGGAATTTATCTCGGCTTTTGTTGATCCATGCAGGTGATTGCCTTAGTAAAATACTAGAAAAGTCAGATGCCGTTCATTGCCTCAATATATCCTTTGTTTTCCGCCAAGCTCTCAAGCTTAAGCCACAAGATGATATTTCATTTCAGCCGTTCCTCTGAATATTTTATAGTTTTTCATCGCAAAATCACTCAACTTCTAAGCACTTAAATCGATTTAAGGCGGAAAGAAAGCCCCAACCCCTCGAATCGCACTTCAATCAGGGCATTTATCTGAAACAACAATGGCTCCACTTCTCCGAGGGGCAAATCAGTCAAGCGCATTAAATTGAGCTATTGTTTTAGTTTAATTACATAATAATTGCCTGTGCGTTGTTATTCATGTTTGTTGGCTGCTAATAACTGCAAGCAGCTTATGGCAAAAACCCACAACAACTCCAGCAAAGCGCAGTCAATGCAAGAAGACTGTGGCCCTGGACTATGGCCACAGAAACTGGCTACAACAGGAGCTCTTGGCCTGCACAGGACAGGATGAAAGGACAAAGGAGCGAGACAGGCAATTATGTAAGACACAGCATGTGCTTATTTTGATTTAATTTGCCATTTAAGACTTCGCCCGCCTGTTATTTACATACTTGATTGGGAAAATCTTTCTGTGCGAGCTCGTATGTACCACTCTACCTTTTCGACTTGCAGCATCCACATGTTCCCTTTGTTTTGCTTGAGAGTGGAAATCAAATTAGTAGCGCTGTAAAATTCATTTAGGTAAATTTGCACAAATTGCTCTTTGTTTCGGCAGTGACTCAGCTGAAGGCAGGACTTTAAGGACAAAGTGAAGAGAGTTCTTGGCAGAAAATTCTTTAATTCTTATATACTTGTTGCCGCGGAAAATTCTGAATGCTGAATATGGTCCATGTCAATTTGAATGATTTTAAAAATACTCAGAGAGAAAGAAGAAATGAAATTTAAGCACTGAGTTATTAATTGAACTACACACAGCATGACTACTAAAGCCGGTCAGTTTTCGAATGGAAAACGGCAGGAGCAAACTATTTTAACGACTCTGTTAACTCTTTCGTAATAACAGGAGTGCAGTTCAAACTGCACTTCAGTTTTGGCGAACTTTAAGCCACCGTTCTAGCCCTTTCGCCTTTAACTCGATTTTTGCGGCCTTTAATTTAGATGCCAGGAAACTTTGGCTTTCGGTTTTTCTCCTACGCGTTGGCAAGTGCCGTCGCTAAAGTTGACTCTGAACACTTTTACGTTTCGCTGATTTTTCAAGAGTTTCGTTTTCGTTTTCCTTTTTTATTTTTCGCTGCGGCTCTAGCCACATTTGACTCCGGCCCGGATCCTTGGGCTCTTTCAGATGCACCCTGTTCCTTTGCCGTCACTCATTAGAAAAACGTTGCGAAAGTCGAAAAAAATGTGCACTACGTGTTGCAGGGACGAAAAAACGGCAATGAAAACCCTCATGTAAAGTTTGCACTGGCAAAAAGTAAGCTGGCTCGCAAAAAAGGTGGAGATGGTTGGGAAAAGACCAGGAAAAGTTTATTACAAAGTTTGGACTGAAACACGCGCCAAAGAAAGGAGAACGCAAACTAAAGTTTAATATTTGATTTAAAAGTTGATCAAATTTACTTTAGCCTGCACTCAATGCACTCAGCACGGTGTTATTTGTTTTTATTGAATTTGTTCAAATGTGTCTTGGCCAGATTCCCTTGTTCATCGTCCTGTTTTCGTCCTTTTCCCGAGGTTTTCCCCATCTGCCTGCGCTGCACCTGGTTTGCGTCCCGGCTACCACGTGGATTTCTCATTTCGCCATGCAAATATGAAAAGCAAATGGGGAAATGAAAGGATGAAAGGAGAGCAGTCGCCGGTTCGCAACAAAAAAGGCCTGAAAATGGGAAAATGTGCAAATGCATTGTTTGCTGGCTTTGAAACGGAAAACACGAATAGTGCGATGAAGCGGGACCGAGCATGGCCATTGTTTTGAGTCCAGGATTTTAGGGCAGGGGCGGGGTTGCAAAGGGGTCACACAACAGGTATAGAGCCACGGGGGGCACTAGTTTGGGTAATGAATGATGATGTTGTAAGGCGGAATCAATGCAAATCAGATGGCAGAACAAGCAAAATGAAAAGGCACACAATGCAAATCGGTTACATTTTTGAGGGACAAAAATAGAAGATGCAATTTAAGAAGATTATTAGTTTTTGCAAATAGTACAAACTTCAAAAATTTATACAGCGAGGTTACACGGAGGTTAGCATTGAGCAGATTTTTGTAGCTCCTTGCACTTTTAACACCAATTAGTAGAGGATTTAAATGAAGAGACTGCATTTAAAGCCTGCATTCCAAACCTGCACTTCTTGAAAAGTTGCACGTACATTAATAGCTAAGCAACAACATTTGCGACAACATTTTAACAGAGGTGGTTTTAATTTGGGAAATTCATTTTCACATGCAAATATATTTTCGTGTTTTCCGCTACCGCCAGCAGTTATTTGCATTTCCATTCGGTGCGGAAAGAGTTTGCCATTCGCCACACAATCATAAACTTGCACCTAAACGTATAAACGTTCCCCCGGCCATCTAAAAAACACACAAAATTCGCATGCTACCTACTAATTTTGGATATATTTTTTATTGCATTCTTTATCCGTCTATATTTGAACGCCAAATTGGCAAATTGAGTTTGTTAGTCCAGGCTCCTGCTCGTCGCTATGTGGCAGTGTGTACAAGTATATACAGAGAAATGTGCAATGCATTGCATGGCTTCGAGCTTCTTCATCTCAAATAAACCCAATTTGGCGCCCATGTCACATACGTCAACGCGACTCGGTCACGCCCACTTTTGGGGCAAGTTCGCTGGCAATTTGTCAGCTATTTTTGCACGTTTTTTGTTTCTCTTACTTTTTCGCTTTCGGATTTTGTTTTTTCGATTCTTATATTTTCTTAGCTGTTAGCTGTTAGCTGCATCACGTGCCACAACGGCGCACGTTTAGCTGAGCTTATCATTTTCTCAAAGACTTTGTCTCCCGGCATTTCTAACTCGCAGTCCCTGCCTCCTGCCTCTTGAGTCCTGCCTCCTATTTAATATGCAAAACGTCAACTAACCAAAAACTGACAAAGTTGAAATAAATTTTTATTTCATGGACCCGCTTTCAGTCTCTCTCTGTTTATATATCGGCAATGAACTTGCCGCAGAATCAGCGCAAACCGACGAAAATATGCCAACGCCTTGGGGAGCCTTTGGTAGTGAAGAGCTGAAAGAGCCTAGCGAAAGCATTTTTTGGCAATCTTCTCACGTAGCAGACAGAGAAGTAAAGGAGAAAAAACCAGGATGAATTCACGGCTGGCAGGAGTCCTTGCGGAGCCCGGAAAACCAAAACTTTTTAATTTTAATTTTAATTTTAATTTCATAAATGCAGTGAAATGCAGTGAAGTGCAGCCATCGCTGCTGCAGACACGAAATCGTTGTCATCATCCCAATTCAATCAGAGGAACTGGTGGAGCAAGTGGCACCTGCTGCCAAATTGCTTAGTGCGGCGGAAATCATCATTTTCCAACTCGTAACTGAATTGCGGAGCTGCCGCCGCAGCACGGATGAAAAAGTTTGTCATACGCCCCGTGGTACAGCCAACACGGCGGATGACGGATCCACCTTTCAAATGCACACCGCACTCAAAGCGTGCGAGCGTGTGTATGTGGAATATTTTCACGTTGAGCCGGCATTTGCATATGCCGGATAATGGTCTGGCTTTAGTCGCTTTCCTCTGTTTTTCCACTTCCACTTCCATTCGGTTTTTTTGGTCGTGTAAAAAACAATTAACGCAAAAAATGGGAGTGACTCATGAGCCTTTGCGGATGAAATAGTCAACGCTTAGATTTTTCCACGTTTCCAGCGACATTTCAGTGGTGCGGTAAATGGGCGAAATTCCAAGGAAAATCAGCTTGTCATTGCCTAATGGAAGTTTCTCCTGCAGCTAACACTTAATTCAAATTATTCAAGATGGCTGGCTGGCCAGCTCTTTTCGTTAAATATATTGATTATCCGAGGCCTGAACTTCTACTTGATTTTGTGCATTTCTTCCTTGAAAGTCAAATCCACATTTGATATCAACTTACCATCTGCTGTTGATTCTTTGGCTTCTTGACCAAATCGGGCACCTTGAAGCTGGTAACCGCCTCGATAACCTCGGCGAGAAGGAGACCATCTCGGCAGTCGGCGGAGAGATCTGTGACTTTCCTTTTCGATTTGGCACGTTCCAAGTAATAGTTCGCCCAGTCTGTGTAGATCTGAAATGAGATTGGAACATATGAATTTAAATGTTTTCTAAACGGCAACCTAATGGTGCATTCAAGTTGTAATTATGACTCGAGCCATTCCAGCTGTCCCCTGGTGCTGCACAAAATTGCAGTCTTCTGGCAATTTGGTTATCAGGAAATCATTAGCCATCCGCCTTTCGGCCAACAGCAGCATATGCACAAGGAGTTGAGCAAACAAATTAAAATTGAAGACATTTCCTCCCAGAGAGCCCTTGGAAGTCGTTAAGAAAATCTGTGCAACAATTTTGGCTAAACGAAAAATCCTCTTTATTCCTTGGCCGTTCTGGTGGCCTTATCCTCGTCCCATTTCGAACTTCCTTTCCCCTCAGTGCCCTGCAAGCTTCATTTGTTGTCTTTGCTCGTCCTTGGCCTGGTATATCCTTCATCCGGCTGACTTCCTAAATTCTGTTACATAAATTTCACTACAAGGAATACAAGTTTTGTGAATAATGCCGAATGGGTGTTTGGTCTTTATGGGCTAGTTCGAATCTAAAAAACTAATGTCAGACAGCAAAGCAAAATTAAACGATGTTGCTTCGTATTGGTAAAGTAGAAAAACAAAATGGAAAACATTTTTGAATATTAGAGATGCATTTCGGTTTGCTTATCCATCTAGAGCAATCTTACATACACTTTCCTTTGCTGAACTTCTGATCTTCAGGGTATTTGAACTTTCCTTTTTGTTTCTGGCAAGGGCATTATTAGCTTTCCAGACATTGGCCCTTACGTCGTTAGCCACATCCTTACATAGTTTTATTGTGCCCCCTGCCAGCTGGCAATCCTAATGTGGCCCTCATCTTCCGGACTTTGCTGCATATGCATGCGACACATTTTATGTTCGCCTTGCCTGGCAATAAAAATATCTTGCATTGTACTTTGCTATCTTCGCCAGCCTTCTGTTTGTCTAGCTGCCATTCTGTTATTGTCCCCGGGTTCTGGCCCTCTACTCTGGCCCTCTACTCCACTGTTTAGCCATATTCCATTTCCGACCGAGTTACGGACGGGCTTTACATCTCAAAGGGCCAGACACACAACAATGGACTTGGCCCAGGACTTTGAGCCGGCTTGCTTATGTAACTTTTCCCCATTTTTCAGCTGCTTTCTTTAGGCTCGGGATTTGGCTTTGACATTGGCTTTCCGAACAATAAACTGAAAACTTGTTAGTGGAAAATAGCCGAATAGGCGAATGTCACTGTTACAGGCTTGTAGATCACGAGCTGCAAGGACTCCCTCGGCGTGCGTATCTGAGAGATACTTATGTTTATAAAGCGGCATTTTTTCCACTTTCCACACTCGCAACGTAACATAAATTCAGTTAGCCTTGCTGAGCACAAAAAGCTACTCTTTGCTAATTAATTTAGTTCCATTAGTAGTGTCTCGTCCTTTATACAAACCTCGGCATAGTCACGCGTCAGGATGCCGTTGATATTATCACAGGACCCCTGGTAGCTCACACAGCGAGCCAACATTTTTTCGCAGCTAAAAGGTTCACTGATTGATGGAGTTGATGCCTTTTTTTATTTGCACTTTTTCACATTTCACATTTTGTTTGCCTTTACAGGGCGTCGTTTATCATTTGGAATGGCAAATGGCTTTAAATATTGATTTAATATTAAATTATCTGGCAGTGGCAAGAAAAAGTAAAATTTTGCGAATTAAAACAGCATTTCAATGAATGGGTACAGTGACATAAATAGTCCTAACAAAAACATGTAAAGGCTTGAAACATCACATCACAACAGAACCCATTTTTCAAGCTCCCTGTACTTATTACACATTATGCACCTTTCAACCACAGCCGTGTTTATGGGCAAGCCCTCTCAACACTTTTCCGTCCTGCAGACCGTTTCATAAATAATAAATTACTTCCAACGGTTGCCCGCAAGTAGAAAAGCTGCACCACTGTAGAATGTGTTATTTCTTACAGACCCATTAAAATGTCAATTATGATAAAGTTTTATTGGAACACCGAGCGCTGAACACATTAAGCCTTATCAGCGGGGCCAGAAAGGAGCCAGCTTCGGTAATAATAATAATAAAAAACATTAGGCAACATTTTCACTTTCACCCTTTTCAAAAACACTTCCCGTCTTCTAAACAGATACCTGGTAACGTTTGGGGAGTGTTGGTTACTTGAGAAGGCCGGTATTTGAATTTAGAAGGGCTTATAAATGTGAAATAAGCTTCGCCAGCTTGCGTTTTAAAATTCTTTTAAACAAATTATATTTGCATGCTATAAAAAGCCTAAAAAATTGAAATAAAATATCGAATTCAAGGGTATTTTAAGCTCTGTACACCGTATGCACGCCTTGCACCTTTCCTGTTACTTATTTTTTGAAGTTCCGTGTTGAAAATCACACGCCCACTTGGACAAACTAATTGAAAATGAAAGTGGCACCCTGAGCTGACAGAAACAGCGGCAGCACCGCCATCATGTTGCCAACAACAGGTTGGTTGTTGGCTGCTCCCAACCCGCGTTCAGGAAATGGGTTTTCGGCCAGGACCCCATCCCAGCCCCAACTTTCCGCTCGCTGTTTGGGGTAGAGCTTATGCATAATTGGAGCTGACACCCTTGTCAGCGACAATTCAGATTTGTGTAGGCCAAGCGATTTTGCTGGCCTGATGCCTGATAAGTTTTAGTTCGGGGCTGAAAAGGGGTTGACAAATCGTCCAGGAAATCAATTTCGGTATTGGGCGCATGAGTATGGGTATGGGTATGGGTGTGGGTGTGGGTGTGGGTATGAAAAAGGTCAAACAGCCATTTAGGAAATGAAAAACCAGCCACGCCCACCATCCGGGGTCTCTTATCTAGTGTGTGAACACTTTTCGGGGGGTGGAGCGGTGGGTTCGGGTGAACTTTAGCCCCGAAGTACTTTACTTTACTTTCTGCGAAATGTCAGTGAAATGTCAGAATAAAAGTAATGCTGATAAAAATTTTATAGCTTGTCAGAAATGCGCAAAAACAAAAATAACCGCCCCCGAGGGCTTGCTGTCGCTTTCCCTGTTCCTTCTGATCTTTATCAAAAATGTCGCGACTTTGGTACTTTACTTTATTGGAATTTGCATGGCAGCAGCAGGAGCGACAGGTGATTCTAGGGGCATGGTGGGGTGCTTCGCGTCAAATTTATGTTAAATCGAACGCCCATAAATGGGGTCTGCAGGCTGTTAAATAACTCCATCGATGATGTGCGGCTTGTGCCCCAGTGGGTTTCGGTTATCTCGCCGTTAACAGTCGCTTTAAGCCGCTTTAAGGATTGGCCAAAAGCATCTGAGTGCTAACTCAGGTGTATGAGCTTCTGCCACGCTGCACGATGCTAACACAACAGTGAGTTTTACGCATAACTTATTATTATTAATAATTATTATTTTTCAGAATTATAGGAATTTGTTCTCATGTCATACCAATGGTAAATCATTAAGTATACGTAAGTAAAGGTTTAAATGTATGAAATGCTGTGTAAATGAATTTTCAACACTGAGCCTCCCAGAAAATTCAGAAAATTCTCCTGAAAATTCGAATATGCTCGAATGGCATCCAATGACAACCTGTTGTCAGCCTTTGATAATGGAGCTCCCTGAATCCAATCTTCCCCTCATCGGAGCATTACACCCAGTAACATGAGCAAAACTCTCCCCAGGATACGGCTTTGTAGTCAGCATCCCCATCTAACCTCATTAATTTGGATTGTATTATCGGCTTTTATCGCATTCGACCCAACGTTTCAGGCATCTTCGCTTCCACCTGGAACTCAATTTGCCCGAAACTCAATGACAGCCTTGGAAGAAATCAAATCACAGACGATTGACATTTGAAAGTAATGTCAAAACAATCTCGGACACCTTTTGGCCGGCAACTTTGATTTGGACGGACTTGAAGAAACGGGGGGGAATCGGGGAGAAATTCGAGGCAAGTGGACTGATTGGGCCAATGTGTTGATGTGCCCAATCAACCGAGTTTCATATCAAAGGCATTGCCCAGAGTTGGGGGCACAGAGTGAGACATCATTTAGGATGGGTCACTCGCATAAGAGGCAATAAAACCGCCTTTAAGCGATAAATATGCCTTTAAAGCATTAAAAGGCGATTACAGATTGCTATTAAATTCTTGGTTGCTTTTATGCACTATAAATAGCTTATGATGTAGTGATAATATTTTGAAATGAAACATTAAAGCAGCTCTAAAATACTACGACAAATATATTTTAATACAATAAAATGCGTTGTATATAGCAAACAAGTTAATTCAGCTACACTGAAATATATTTTTGTAATTTTTTGTAGCCCACGTTATTTAAAGTAATCTATTTATTCAAATGAAGCAACAAATTACCATGAAAATAAAATGTATAAACGCTATTAACAACATTGCAGACCATATCTGCAGGCCAGAGTTTCTGTTTTTTATACAGTGCAATAAATTCCAAGTCTAGTGCCATTTACTTCTCGTATGCAGCTTTTCAATTTCGCTTGTTCAATTTTAAATAAATAGGCAATTCAAGTGTTTTATGACACTGAAATGGACGACAGAGATCTTCCGCCATTTTCCATTTTCATTTACCACCACACTTTATCGTCTGCAAAGGCCAATAAACTAAGCCCTTGTCTCCGCCACACAAAACCCCTCCCTCGTCATTCAAACATTTGTGTAGGTGTGTCAAGTGAATGAAAAGCCCAAAGTGATTATGGGCAATTTCCACAGCCCACGCAGAAAGAAGCTTCTGAATTGAGTATTTCTATTTGTTTCTCTATGCTGCCGCCCATTAATTGATAACAATTCGTGACACAATTAATTGAAAGCTCGCCTCAATTCTTTTATTGCCCATAACAACTGGGCGAAACTGAAGGCACAGCAGATAAACAAGAACATAACTCGGCCAAGGAGGGGAAATCAGCATTTCTGCTGATGGGCCAAAGGAAAAACGCGAAAGGAGAAGAAAAAGATGCGACAGAAACGCTTGTCAACTGCCACATAAATAAAATATAGGAATTTCTTTTTTGGCAAAGCCAAGCGGAAACTCGGAAATGCCCTCCCCTTCGTTTAGCGATTGCCAAGAGGGAAAAGGTGAGGGATGGCTTGTCGCTTTTAATAATGACAACTCATCAAAAATGTATATGACCCAGTTGCCCGGATCCGCACACCCCCACAAGCAACCTACTAAGAGATGCCAAAAAATGGGACAACTTTCACAAATAAAACACAAGCGGATCCAAAACAAAACGCAAATATATATAAAAATATATATCATACGGCAAGTTGGCCAAAACTTTGGCCTTGCTGTTCGGCTAAAGTGCCGCCGGCACTTTCATGGCAAGTGGATAAGGTCCTTGGTGGGGGAAGGATGTCCCAGCTGGGGCTAAGTGCCGAATTAGCGATGCACGGGGGTCGGTGGCCCAAAAGGTCTCATCGAGGGAGTATTTACGGGTCAGATAAGTGGCTACATCTAACATACAGGACACAAGATACGACCGATCCGAATTGATAATAGGTGTTTTCTAATTTTAAATCTATCAGTGTGGCAATCCACTTTTAGCTTTCAAGGCTTAAGGAATATGTTCAAGCTGGACATATTTCAAACCGCTGAAGTAGGACATGAAGATACGCTTTCCTTACTGTAAGCTTATAACAAATAATTTCTCCAATTAACTCAGACCTGATCACAAAAGATAACAATGTAATTTTCATCTGCTGACTGCATTATTTGGGCCATTATCGTGATTCACACATCGACAGCTTCAGCAAAAGCCGAGCATTTGGCTGGTAGTTTTCCCGACCATTAGCCTGCTTGACCTGCCGCTTTATCTGGTGGAAATCCAATGAAAGCTGCTTTATGCGGACATTAAACTAATTGCCCGACGCATCAGCTGCTTGCCCAATTTTGCATAAAATTTGCACAGAGCGAAGAAAAAACAGCAATGGTTGACCGCAGGGAGTTGGGGGAAAAGCCATGAAGACCGCATATTGGACCGCAGGATACACACGAAAGGACTAAAAACAGGCCACTACGCCAAAGTCAATGGACATTCGGGCAATTGGGCACAGATGCGAGCTGAAATGCCCTTTTCCAGTGTGCGTGACACGTGGACTGGGCTCTGAGTGGACACAACCCGCCAGCATCCTCAGTAAGGCACAATGGAAATCGATATGTGGGCACCTAAAAATAGTAGCCAATTTCATAATGATTAAAAGGCTGACCCGAATGCTTGCAGGCCAACAATAAAGTAATTTTTTTAATTATGTTTTCAATTAATTATGCGGCGCCACATTGCGGCACCCTTCGGAAAATACTGCAAAGCAACGAAGAAAGAAGCAAGAAGAAAGCTTTCTGGCGTTAATTTAATTACCTCTAAAATGCGGAATGAGGCAGAAAGCGGGCTCAACTGCTTATTATTATGCCGCACGAATGGCAGCGCGGTGTTAACAGCTGTTAAGGCCATGGCGTGTTTGGGCCAACTTAACAGCCATGAGTCACCTGCAATTGACGTCGAGGGTGTGGGTGGCGCGGAAAATCGTGAAAATAAGAACCCTTTTAAGAAGCTCCCGGCTTGTATTACGCATACGCAACGAGCAACGAAACCGAAGCAACCGAAAAACGGAGGCACAACAAGGTGAAAAGTTGCTCGGGGTGGCGAGCAATCAGAGTTTGCCACAGGCTGAGGAAACACAAAAAATTGTTCGAAAAGGGTGCCTCCTTTTAACAGCTTGTTTTCACGTTCAAATTTAAAACAGCTTGCAGAATGGGGGAAATCAAAGTCCCGGATTGGGAGCTTGAGGAGCTAAGTGGAAAGGAAAATGAGGGGGCACAAAAAATTGTTGCCTAATGGCTTCATTGCCGATGGGCTAAAAGGGTTTGGGTTTCACAAAAATGAGCTCGTTGGAGCTTGTAATACTCCATTGTGTGCGAAAGCATGGCAATTTTTGGAATATTTTATAATTAAGTATTTTCCCTTTAATGTGATTTGTGGTTCATTTGTGAGGCGGAGAATAGGAAAATGTCAGCCTTTAAAAGGAATATTTTTTTCACACCAGCTGGAACTAAAATTTTAATTGTACTATTTATTTCACTGCCACTAATTTAATTAAATTTTATATTTTATGTATAAAAATTAATATGACTTTAACTTTTCAGAAACTCAACACGACCTGCTTTATTTACTATTTAATTTGAAATTTATTAACCACATCAATTACCACGCATTTTGTTCATTATAATGGGAATTCAATTAAACTGTTTGTTAAACATTAAGCCCTCAGCACTCCGAAAATTGATTTATTATTGGTGGCACTATCATTTAATGTGCAGCATTCAATAATTTAACTTATCGTGCGGAAAAGAGGCATTTTCCACCCCCGCCAAAGCGAAGCGCATTTTTATTTACACTTAATTAACTGCATTTTCCGAAGCACATAAATTTCACTTGATTAAACCATTTGCCGCACTACTATCTCAGAATGCGCTTTAAACAAAAAACGACCGAAAGCGCAATTAATTCATTAAAAATGAGCCGAGCCAGGGGAAAACCGTCTAGGCACGCTTTTCAATTCTATTTTCTGCCGAACCGAACCAAACCGAACCGAAGCGAACAGATCGGAACGGAAAAGCGCTTTTCCCCAACCGATAAGCGACGCGATCACAAGCGAACTGAGCATCCGAGAGAAATGGGAGCATCTTGCTCCTCTTCCAGTTGGGAATCTATTTTTGGTAGAATGCCAGCAACATTTTCACGATGGCCGGCAACATTCTGTCGAAAATAAATGCGTGTAAGTCGGAAATGTTACTGCCCGCCGGATTAAGCGATCGTCGAATGGGAAATGGGAAATGGGAAATCTGTGCACACTCACCGAAAATTCAATTACTCAAACCATTTGGGAAAAATCTCAAATTTAAATTACAAAACAAGCAATTAGTTTTCGGCAAAAGTGAGTGCTGGAAAAGCAGCAACTCCAACATGCCAAATGCACCAGTCCAAAACAATGAAATGGAAGTATTCGTGAGTAGATGGAAACTGAGGGTTGGCAGTAAGTGTTCCGTTCTGAAATACAATATCACTCACGATGGAAAGTTTTCGGTTTCAGCGGAGCAGGCTCGGGGTGGCGAAGATGGTGGCCAATGCAAATAAGTCAAGTTAAAATTAATTCACATTTTACAATGGCAGCAGCAACAACATGTTGACTCAAGGCTAATGGTTAAACAAAAATAAGGAAAGAATCCTTGCATACTTTCTGGGGATGTCCCGAACAGCAAATTGATGGGTGGACGGACACAAGACAAGACGTGAAAGTCAAGATGGAAAGTCCGCAAGGGATGCATTCTTCTTTTTCCACGACACTTTAAAAGTTTTCCAACCTAGCCCCTGCTGTTTCGTTTTCTTAACTACCTGTCCAGCCAGTGCGAAATTAGCGCTGTAGCTGCTACAATAAAAAATATTCAACTTGTAGCCAGACATGCAACAGTTTTCCCCTTTTGGCCATAAAACATGCAAAGTCACTACAGATGTAAATCAGCATATTCGAACTCCCAGAGTTGCAAAGGGAACTTACAAGACTTTAACTTCAGTGCTGCAGTAATTAAATCTAGGATTAGAATAAATTGCGGGCTTATGGGTATCGTAAAACTTAAGTTAATATGCCCTAGGTAAACACATTTCTCATTTAGAAGAAAACTGCTAGAAAAGTAAGATAATTAAAGGAAAAAACAATGACATTTATATTCGTACTTTCTGGATTTAATTCAAGCAATTAAGCTGTAAAAATATACAAAACAACTTTCATTCATATGTATTCGAAATGATCAAAAAACAAGTAAATAAGCGTAGGATAGTTGTTGATAAGCTTGAATGTTTAGAAATTCAAGTAGTATAGAAATCAATACTCATACAATCCTTCGCATCTCGATTCCATGACATCAGACATCAAATACGATAGTTTTAGCATTTTGCCAATTTGTCGCCCTTTTACTTGTTTTTCCGAACCACCACTTAACATCGTGCCGCAGACCACTTCTGATTAACCCAGGTTGAAGTTTATCGATGCAGCCGATTTAATGAGAAGCTACTCGAGAGACTCCACGCCAAAGCATTCATACCATTCATACCACTCGTGCCACTCATGCCAGTGCCACCTTGACAGCACTTCGTCTACATCAAAAGCAATTGCTAAACGGGACCCCTCTCCATTCGACGCCACTGAACCCAGACAATGCATCAACAATATCTAAATATATGCAGCTTGTCCACTCTTTCAGCCGGCAAGCCCCATGGGTTTCCAGTGGCATTGGCCGTGCCAGAAGCGAGTGCCTCGCCAACTTTATGCCAGTGCCACACGCTATTTTTACAAACAATTTCGCAAGTTGACAAGGATTGGGGAGCAGAACAACCAGAACTGCCAGAACAACAGCGAGACGTCTAGGATGGAGGAGCACACGACATTGAACCACAACACGGAACAGGATCGGCGTTCCCGGGATCCAGGGGATTCAGGGCATCCAAGGGGCGGAGTCATCGGGAACAACATGGCAACTAAGTGGCCCCTTCAAGTGGCTGCTTCCTGTGGATGAGGACGTGGTCGGCATGGGATTGGGGGTGAGGATGTGGATGTGGATGTGGATGTAGATGTCCCTCCAGCTTGTTAGTTGTTTCGCAAATTTGCTTCTCGCTCGGCCAAAGTCAATACGGCAAATTTTTGCTGACTGGCTGACGTTGCGACTGATGAAGACTAATTGCAGTTAATGCGGCGTGAAAACGGCATCATCAATCGGCCTTAGAGTGTTGCAACTTGCAAGTTATGAGCGGACCTATATGAAAACCACCGCCAGACATAAACAAAGGGAAAACGTGAAGAGTTTACGCCTAATTAAGTAAACTACTCCTGTTAATTAACACAGAAGACAAACAAAAGGCGCGCCGCAACTCATTTGGGGTGTCAAAAATTCGAGGCTATTTATAGGATGCTGACAACAGGCACTTCAAAATCAAAATCAAAATTCGTTCAATAAACGAACAGGCAGCGGGGGAATTCGGTGGGGAAAGTCAACAAACTTGAGAGTGGGGAATGGTTTCGAAAACAAATTAGACTGCTCACATAGAGTTCAAGGTCCGAATTGCTAATGAGAAACTAAAAGGATGTTGGGGTGTGTTTACATTTTTGTGGAATGTCATTTTGAGGGAGATGATGTTTGCTTCTAAAACAATGAGATAATAATGTCTTTTACTTTAATAAATATATCGAGTAGTAGTCAATTCGTCCGTAACTACAACCATCGGGTTATGAAAAGCTCGCTTTATTGATGTAAAACAAATGTTGCATTGCAGTTGGAACACTTTGTACGCAAAGCGAGGAACTCAAATATCTCATATCCCGATCCCAAGTATAATTGTGAGTCAATGACTGGGTATTCCCCGGTGGCAGATAAGGTGCCCGATCACTTGGCAATGCGTATTTATAGAAATAACACAAGTTGCACTGCCTCCCAGGAAACATGTGCCACACTCCCAACTAGGCGTGTCTTGTTGTCTGCTGGCGCTGCATCTTTGACAAAATAAATCGCGTCAAGTTCAACGCCGCCAAATGTCGAAGTGGAAATAGGGAAACTGCTGCTAAAAATAAATAATAACACAGCGGCAAGTTGCGAGGGAAAAACTGTCAACGTGCCGCATAATTAATTGCAACGTTGCACCGACCGACGGGCAACTTCCTTCGTTATTAGAAAGACAGCGCGTGCGAGGACCTCAAAAAAAAAACGACAAGAAAAGCCGGAAAACCCGTGGCGCGGCTGGAAAAACTTTGACTGATCACATGCGGAAGGCACAGGAGGTTAAAATGTAGCACGAGTTGGGGGAGGATTTGCAGCCATCTGAGTTCATGGCGCCATAATTTATCGTCTCTCATTAGGAGTTGTTATAATTTCATAATTTTTCAAGGAAAGGGTTCAGCTCATGTGACAACGTGCTGTAATTAATTTCCGCACCACGTCCCTAAATTCAATGGTAAAATAGTTTCCAACATGCCACTTTATAATAGTGTGTCACAATTTCACATGGACCATTGCGAAACAAGTTTATGGACGCCACACAACTTAAGTCCCCCTTAAGAACTACCTCGCCCCTCGGCGACGTCGTCGTAAATTACGAATAAACCACAAATCACACATTATTACAGCATATTAAACCATTCCGAGAACATCAATAAAACATAAAGAACGGGCAAACGAACAAGTAAGTGAGGGCCGTGCGTTTCTCGATTTTTCCCTCTTGACTTTACGGCCAATGGAGCATTTGCATGTTGCTTGGCAACATTGTTGCAGGCTCTGGGAAATGTGTTGGCTGTTGCTGGACGGTGGTGGTACCCTGTAAGTGTAGAGCGCATTGACAAGCTGCTGCTCATATTGATTAGTTCTACAACTTCTTGTCTTCCCGAGAGGTTCAACATAATTTTGTTGCGCTTATAAATGTTTATTAACATTGAGCTTAAAAGTGATCTTTCCATAGTAAACGTGTACTGTGGCTTCATTCGCAGGTAACAAGCCGTCTGTTTTTTTACAAAGCCATGTTCTTTTTTGCCCACTTGGCTCTGCCTTTTTGTCGCTGCTTTCAGCATTTTTAAACTTTCATGCGGCAGCTCGTCGGATGTCACATAATTATGAGCGTGGAGCACGCGTCTGAGGCAGCTGGCTTTATTATTTAAGCCCTTATGCGTGAGCATGTGAACTATGTACATGCACTATGCTGCTATGGCACTATGGCAGGATGCATGTGTGTGCGGTACATAAGGGTGCAGGAGTTTATGGTAAAAAAAGCCTGTTTTTTACGACGTGCTAACTAGGATTGGATGGACCGACAGACGCCACATCGACACCGATTTCCTTTGGCCTCCGTGGCCGTGTCTGGCCATAAAGTCAATTAAATGTGTATAAATTTAATGAGGACGTCGGTGGAGCTTAATGAGCATGCCCGTAATGCGCACTGCACACATAGCTGCAGCTGGATGAAAGCCGCTTGTCTCCAGTTGCATAATGGGCATTTCGATGCCTGTTAATCACATGCGAGTGACCAAATCGAGACTATTAATGCAGTTCACAGGTTAACTCCGCCATATGGGGGCCTTTGACACTGCGCTTTATTGCAAATATACTCGAAATACCACTCTCTATACTTTTTCCCTTCAATGCATCCGAAACTCATTTAAACTTACTCAACGTTAAACGAGCTTTATTTATATTATATGTATCACCTTCATATTTCCCTAAATTATAATTCATAACCGGCAATTGTTCGCTTTTCACGAAAGTAACTTTAAAAGTTTAATTAGATACTTTTGCAATAATACTTTTGCAGTTCTTCCAACGTGCCAAGATTTTTCGATACGTTCCTAATCCACTTACAACTTATTAGCATCGACAACATCGAGCAGACAAACAAAATCGCCAAATCGGCTTACCTGAAATGAGAGAGAATGGGGCAAATTAGAATTTTAATGATGAAACCAAATTAAAGTTCATTTAAATATGAAAATGAAACAGTAAGCTAATTAGCGGCCAGAGACGCGAACTCGAGCAGATTAAGTTACCAGGCTTTGGGCTTTGGGCTTTGGGCCAAATATCAACAGCAATTAGGGGGCCAAGATTTGAAATTCGCAAAATTCCCTTTTCGTTTTGGCCACGAAATCCCTTCCACTTTGCGTTGGTAAATATTAGGAAATTCCTTGCATTTGCCATGAGCTTCGTGGCTTCATTTTACGCTTCAAGTGTAGTTAATGCCATGAAAATTCCTTTGGTCTGCCAAAAAAGCAGTGGCAAATAAAGGAGCAACAAAAGGGAGGCGCCTACTTGCACTTGGGAACTTGGGAACTTGGTCCACTGGCCATCTGGCCATCTGGCAACCATTTCGGAGCAAAATGGAGAAACGAAGAGTCCACCATGTCAACCAGCTTCCTGTCTAATACTCTAATATCCGTTTTACTCGTTATCCTTTTTCTTTTTCTTTTTCTTTGTATTTGTATTTCATTTTCTTTTCTTTTTTTTGGTCTCCTAGTCTTATTCAGTTTGGTGTTGTTGCATTTGACATGTGTAAGTGGCTGTCAAGCGTTTTCAGAATGATATTTTTCCTGTCGACCGGCACCTTCTGCTTTCTTCTGCCCTCCATTGTTGTCCCTTTTGTCCTTCCGCAGTTGATTTTATTTACATTTCTTGGATTTTTCAACCTGCCCAGAAATCCAAGACTCGCCCTCAATTCGGGGCACTTATGCTAATATTTTTGGGGACGGGTCAGGAATGTATTCTATTTGCACTCCCCACCCTGCAAATTGTTGAATCCATTTCACAAATTGTAAATCCTTTCTGCAGGCATTTTGCAGAAGGCATTGCCTATTTTCAGGCTTAGGCTAAATCTTTTAGTTATTTGCTACCTCAAGTGGATCCTTGTCGTTTTCACTTTCTGACGAGGGATGGCAACAAATCAGTCAAGGAAAACCCTTTTGATACTTTCCCATATTGGCCACATGTGGAAAAGGATATATTTTAAATTGGGATTAAGTTACAGGCATCGCAAATCATCAAATTAAAATAAAGGAACCCATAGGGCTTAAAGGCACACTAAAAATTACTACAATATTATTTAAATGTTCGAATTTTATTTGAAACCTTTCGAACAGATTGTAAACCTGATTTGACTTTCGAAAACACTATGGAAACCCCCATGAAATGCCATAAGTTTGCATAGAAACTCAAGCAAATTAACCTTTTCGCACAAATTTGTGCAACAAACTCCAGTTTCGAGGACTTTTAAACTCGCATTTAGCAACTATGCCCTCTATAACCTTTCCTGTTTCGGTTTGGAACTTGGCGAAACCTTTCAAATTCCAGCTAGGAACCCAGGGCAAGTAACCTTTCAAGTTCGGTTTTACAAGCTTGGCCCGAACTCTTAACATTTCCAAGTTTAATTCACTGCAGCCATCGAGGAAACCATATTCGGCGCGTCTTCTGGCCAAGAGGAGTGTGGTCCAAACAAAAGTTTATCATTAAACCGAAACTTTGTTGCATTAAAACTGGCTGGGCCTGGGACTTTGGGTGGCCCCAGCCGACATGCATACGTGTATGAGTTTTCCAATCCCCGGAGCACACGAGTGTCTTTAAACTGATAATTGGATTTAATTTTTGAATAGACGACGGGCCTGAATGGACCTGGACCGGGTCCAAGACAAAACCCATTAACATTTTAGACACCCAAGCCCGAGTCTGAGCGCAGTTTCCAAAGCCCCAAAAGCGCCTGTTTTGGCCAGCAGCAGTTTTGCTTTTGAGCTGTGAAAATTTTGACATGTGCTTGCCGCATGCCGCATAACAATGCCTGGAAGTGAGTGGCTCCCCCGAGTGTCACATAAATATTCATTTTCTTGACTTTGCCGTCAGTGGAAAAGGGTGACTGTTCAGCGCCCTTGCCGCAGCCAACCAACCAGCCAACCAGCCAACCAGCCAACAACCTCTTCTGTTGTTGACTCTCCCGAATGCGTGTTACATAATCCCCTTAGAGCTGCCAGGGGCTAATTTTTAATTTTTATGGTTCACATGCTTTCCCCGACATTTCCCCCTAAAACGTGGGCTCATAAAATGAATAATTGCCACTTTTTGGCTCCAGTAGCTCGTTGGATGCTAATAAAGCGGGACCCGGCCAGACTGGCCGTCCACCCCACCAAACAAATGGAGATTAATTTTATTATAATGTTTCCCGACTCTGGCGACTCTTTCCCCCCACTGCCCCGCTTGGATTTCCCTTTTTGATTCGGTTTCTGCTATTTTTTGCTTTTGTATCCCGGTATTAAATTAATTTGGGGGCTATGTTGGGCTTTGGCCAGCGTAATTCTGTTTGACCAGCCCCAACGTCTGTAGAGTGGACACTTGATTACATTACACCGCTCCTGAATATCCTGAATGTCCTGAATATCCTGGGTGGACATGGGGGTGCGAGTTTGAGTGCAGGCCTGAGTATGTGATGTGGTTTGGCTTGAAGTGAGCGCTTATGTGCCTTTGATATGGTCTTTTGGCTAGTGGCTTTGTGTCTGGGCTTAAACGGGTCATTAAGGTCTGTTATTGGCTAATAACTTCTTATGCTCTTGCGAAACATTCGCCACTCGAGAGTTGAATGAGTTCCCAATTGCTTATTAGGTACTTACAACAGATTTAGCAACTTTCTTCCCATGGATAATTAACATCTGAAGTTCTTTTCTAGGCCTACAAAAAAATAGATAGTTAACTTGTTTCATATGCATGCGTTTTTTCTTTGCTTTGCTTTAAATTTCTTTAATTAAATATAGTCAGCATTTGTCTTAAGAATTCTTTTCCTTACAAGCACAAATTTTCCTTAAATAAACATGCAAAGTCCACTGTTGAAACGAACCAAAATGTATTGCTTTCGTATTCCGGTTGGAAATTGCGTTCCAAAGGGGATGCATTAAGCCCTATCCAAGCAGACCCAAAAATTTTCAGATATTTGTATAAAGCTTATGCCTTAAAAGGACGCAAATCCAGACACTCGAAAACAATCATTCGGCTGAGTCAACAAGGACATGAAGTTGGAGCTTTGGGGGCTACGCGCTTTTGGCGGGGCGTTATTCAATGACAGGTTGAGCGGTGGAGAGGTTGAGCGGTTGAACGGTTGAGGGGTTGAGCGTTTTGTGGGAGGACGGTTCGGTATGCATAAATCACTCTCACTTGCTTACACAAGTAGGCGCAGGTCGGGAGTTGGGCTTTCCACCGGAAAATAGAAATATTCCGTGGAGCAGACTGGGCTTAACGCAATTTTCCATTTTTTTTCTCCACTTGCTGTTTTGCTATTTATTCTGGCCTCCCCAACGCAAAAGGACAAAGGCGATTCGAACTGGACGTAGCTGGACGTAGTGGGTCAAACCCACACACATGTACGTGTGTATCCAGACGGATTTCATTTGACAGGACCTGCCACGCCCCCTCGCGCCCCACACACACAAACACACACAAATATTGAAAGGGAATAATAACAACAGTTGGGCAAACAATGTGCCGCCCGTCCAGGTCACGTTCCTGGGCTTAAGCCTGTCAAGCTGCAGGTCTGCAGGGGCAGGAATTTCGGGAACACATTGCTCGTGCTGTATAAACAATTTAAGCGATACACGGCATATTTTTGTTTATTATTTTGCTCTGTCTGCCGCGTAATGTTAAATTAATACTCCCCCCAACACAACGCGTTCTTTTTTAATTTGGTCCCTCAGTCAATTGGCATGCTATAAATATTTGGCTGCATACTTTTGGGGACACCGCGTTTGTTCTGGCCATAAGCCGCTTTTCTGCTCCTCCTCCGAAAACGGGAAAGTAAATAATTAACTCCGCCCCCTATTAAGTTGATGGGCCCATAACACATTTGGCTCAATTAAATCAACACACTGCGAACAGCCGCATCTAAATAAATAAACAATGAAATCAAAACAAGTTCCAGGAACACGGAAAAGTTTTACCAAAAAAATAACACAACAATCCAGCGAACGGAAGTTTTGTCAAAACTTTGGCAAACTCAAACTTTGCCAGCTATTAGCTGAAACAACAAGGGAATGACGGCAGAATTTGGGATGCCAAGTTTGGGGGTGGGAACACTGCCCACGCGTCCTGTCAAATTATCTAGGGAAATTATTTTTTAACACGCACCAGGACTACGAGGACGGAATTTGTGGGAAGGACTCCGGGAATATTGCCTGGGAAGTGAGGAGTACTCGTACATGCAAGAAGGCAGTTTTATGTTTCACGAGATGATGTTATTAATGTCACTGCTGCGGAAGATTAAAAATAAATATGACAGGCACTCCGAGCTGCAAGAACAACTTTTATCAGTAGCGATTACTACCTCACATATAATATATTTCCATAAAAACCCAAGTGGCATTTAGCGACTTTGTTCGCTTAACTTGCAAAATACTTAAGTGCAGCACGCAAATGTACTTTTTCCAAAAGGATTTAAAATAGCACGCTCAAATTGCGGGAGATGGTAATCGTGTATATCGTTAAATTGTTAATGCTATTTTAAAGCCATATACAAGCTTGAACAATATAAGCACCAAATAATTTTCATGCTAATTTACAGACCCTCAGCGAATCAACAAATGGCTTCAACTCGCTGCCACTCTAACCAACTCCGATAGCATGGAACTGTTGCTTTTGGCCAAATAAATAAAACGCCAGCAAGCAGCGGTCTAAACACTCCCAGCTGAATCATTGGAAACAAGTTTATTTTAACTTCCATTGCCTTCCACTTTTTGGGGCATTGAAAGGGGTAGGGGTGCCTGTTTCGCTGAAACCATGACTATTTACACAGGCACCGAAAACGTCCTTAATTAGCCCCGTGCAGTTTCGAGTGCCAGTGCGGAAAACAACCAAAATATTTGCACTACAATTTGGCAGGAGCCAAGCCCACTCCACACCACGAAACTCCCTCGGGCTTCGGGGGTATTAACGTATTCGTTGCGGTTGGCACCTGCGGCTAGTTGGCCAAGTTATAACTGTTGCCTAGGTAAGTTTGCGTTTGACTCGACCACAAATCAAGGCAGAAGTTGGAGAACATTTTTATGACTTTCTCATAAGTTCGTCCGCACGCAAAGCAATTTTTCAATTTTGTGCCACGCTGATAGGCCGGCACGATTTCCGCTGACTTGACAAATCGTGCAGGAATGAAATGTAAACCTTTACATACAAAAACTTCATTCCAACCCACTCCCCCCCCATATTCGTGCACCTTTTTGCTCCTTTTTTTGCTTATTACGTGCCCGCGTTACCAAACACGGAATGGTCACAGGAGTCGAAGGACAAAGGACCCTCTGATGATGATGATGAGGAGGCACAGCCGAAGCAGGCCCAAAGGGACTTTTCGGGACGGCCTAATATGTTCAGGGCCTGCGGCCTGAGCTTAAGTGAAATCAACGAGAAATATATCCATTTATCTGAAGTAAGAAATCATAAGCAATCAAATGCAGTGAGACTCTGGAAAGATGCCCTACACTTTTGGGTTAGTTAGCACTCGCTAACACTCAGGAATATTTTTATCATAGTCTTTGCATATGCGTATCAAAAACTAAATAAATAATCTGTACGATTTAACACAAAAATATTATAGTTAAATGCCAAACAAAACATTTAGCTATCGTTTTTTATCCATATTAAACTAATTAATTGAACCAAAAGACGTCCTGGATTAAGCCAAATCATTGCTCCTGAATTCTAAAATTGTTGCAATATATATTGCTATTGCTAATATACTTAGCTGGATTCGCTGCGAGGAGTGCACCACAGGGGCGGAAAATCACGACCAGGACGAGCTCAATGGTTGCCCCTACAGCTAACACTGTCCATTCATCACTCCGAGAAATGGAAGGAGCAAAAACTGGGGGACTTAGGTGGCGAAAAAGTTGAGTTCAGTCTGGAGAAAGATGAATGACTTGACAAATGCGCTGGTCATGAATCAAATATCAATTTGACAAGCGGAAAACTCCGAAAGGAGCTCAGGTGGCCCTTACCCCTGAAGAAAAGCCCAACTTATTCAATTTAATTGCGGTGGAGCCAGCCAGTGTAAATGACACGGGGCTGTGTGGCTAAGCAATTTTCGAGTGGGCTTAAACTTGAAATTCGCTGAGGGGCCAGGGATTAATGAAAAACTTTATCGCTGCACTTTGCAATTTTCGACGAGAGTGTTTATTAAGTTCGGCTGCAAGTTAGATTGGCCCGTTCCAGGATAGCTTTATCCTTCCAAGCAGCCATCAAAACTCGACGACGTTTCATTAGCAGGCGGCGAAAAGCTGGAGGACAGCGCGTCTGGGGAATTTGCATAGAGTCAACCCAACAGGCAGACAGACACACACATCACATTAATTATAAACAAGCCAGCCGCATCCGCTGGGAATTCCACGGGGGAAAGCCCAATCTACTTGATTAATAGTGTGCAAGCGGCAGGCAGCTCGAGTCGAGTCCTCGTCACTCGGCTGTATCCAGCTAGATAAATGGGAAAAAGCAAACAATTAACCCAACAAAAGCAGTGTCACCTGCGATTGGGGCTACAAAAAACACCCAGCCCATCCCATCCCATCCCATCCCATCCCATCCATCCAATCACATGCCCTCCCGAGCTTATCAAACAGACAGGACTCTGGACTCGATGGAAGTAGTCCAACTTCCTGGCGCTGCACTCCGGGCGTTTTCATTTTTATTGCCACTGTCCGGTGGAAAAAATGCAGCTAGGAGCCGAAATGGAACCGGAACTCGAACGGATGCCAAATGCCACAGTCAGTTTTTGCAATATGTCGCCAGTCGATATGGCTCGGCCACTCCTATCTCTACATATCCATGGATATGTCCTCCTGGATGCTCCTCCTTCCCTTCCCTCCTTCCCGGCTCTCATTGCCATGCAAATCTATGCCAAATTCAGCGACATTTATGCCCGAAAGACGGAGAAGCGATTTTGCAAAAATGTTTTATTCTCTTCCGCTATGCATTTTTAAATTATTCTGGCAAAACTGATTTAAGGGGAGGTGTAAGGGGTACTGCCTCCTTAAATATGTCAAAAAGAGTAAAATAAAATGGGAAATTACTAACGATTTTCCACCTTATAAATTAGCTAATAAATCATTTACAAATGAAATTCTTTTCTGGTTCGCCGGTAAATCTTTTGACTGTCTTATACCTTTGCATAACTCGTTAGAAAGTGACGCAATGTGTTTCCAGCATTAGATCTTCTTGCTTATTGCGGTCTGGATCATTATTTACGCCGTCAACGATATTTTCAAATATTTAAAAAATATGCAAATGCACCAGCAAAGTGAGTGCGGGAAATTCCAAGGGGTCTAGCCAGGTTGGAAAAACAAAAAAGGGCAAATGCATTTTTCAATGACGCCTGAGGGCTAAAAACTTGCATTTGCATGCGTAAGCTAGTAAACCCAGGGACCCCAACCACGAAACATTTGAAATGAGGTTGCACGGTGCCTTTGCAAGTTGAAATGTGGCTAAGCCACAAGGGAAGCTGGAAAATGGAAAAATGGAGGGCTAAACTGAGTTGAAATGCGGTTGGTTTGGGGATATTATTAAAAATTCTCGCAATGCCAGTGGCAGTGAAGTCTGGCTATGCGAAGAGGTGTTAGGATGGACCCTGCTCATTACTCTTGCTCCATTTCGCCCCTTGAAAGAGTGACAAACCATTTCAGACTGGTTAAAACATTTGAAACACTTTCGCAGTGAGTGCTCGAAAAGTGCTGACGATTTCTCCCCCGTCCAAAAGAGAAACGGAACCATCAATTTCTAATAATGTAATTTGGTAAACGTCGTTTCGCACACCGAACACCCCCTTTCGAGGGTGGAAAACTTTCTCTGGCTTTCATCACGCACAGCTAGGGAAATTCGCACTGCCGCAGCAGCACATTTAGCAAAAGGAAAAATTGTTGTTTAACGAAGGCAGTTAGTCAAATATTTGCAAGTTGCATCAGCAAATGCCAAAATGAGCAGAGAGCGCGAACTCCGGCAAACTGAAGCTCAAACTCAATTACTGGCCATGACACCTCACAACAATGCTGGCGGAAAATTCAGAGGGGGCAATTGCCAGGGGGATTGCGCAATCCACACCCACATCAAATGCAAATACAAGCCAGAAACATTTGCACGCTCCGCCCGGAAATAGCTGGGATACCGGATGTACGACAAGGGTGGGCCATCATGGCCATGGGTGCAAGAAATTAAAATCTAATAACACAGCTCAGAGCATAAATATTTGTTATACTTTCCACATCAAGTTTAAGGCTTAGCATTCGAATAAAAGGGGCAGGACTGTGTTTGGGTGACCTTTTCCCCCGCTTATAGTTTACGGTCGCCAGGACTCCGGGATGCGAGTGCAGGAGGGCTGGGCTGCTGTGTTGCTGGGTTGCTGGGTTGCTGGATTGCTGGGCACATAAAAACAAATGATTCAACACTCCATAAGCCCCAGCGTAAGGTGGGTGGTATAAACTCCAGGGTAACTGCAACAGACATCCTTGATATGTCCGCATGATCCTGTTTCTGTTCCTGTTGGCAGGGGCAACCTGTGCAACATTTTCCCAGCTTTGGCTGCCTTAGGTGAGGCTTCTGTTTTCCGCCCGTCTGCGATGCTCAAACTCCGATTCCCCGAGATTGCTCTTTGTTCTTTGTTGTTTCGCCCCCTTTACTTTGCGGTGGGTTTTTTGGTGGTTGCAACGGCGAGGGTTGGCTGAGGAGTTCTCTTCTCTAACTGATCTAATGATGGATAGCAGCTTAGCACAACTCGAGAGATAAGATCTTTGCTATCTATCAAATTTTTGACAGCTCTGAGGGCCATAAACATTTTTAACTCAGGATCAGATTTCTTTAATTATAGCAAACTCTTTTTTGATTTCAAATCAAAAGAACCACTGAAAAGTGAGTTAAAACTTATCTGATTTATGGATGCCCTTCAAAGTGATCCAAATAAATGATATTCCTAATGAAAGACACAAAATGAATTTACTTTCTGTGTTTTTGTAATCGTGCAAATAAGTTTACTGTGTACTTTATAAGTCCTTACTGGCCATTTGCTCAATCCACCCTCCTCAGCGGGATGTGAACCCCGCATCTTTTCGAGCTTAGACTAGCACAAATGTCCTGGGAAGGAGGTTGTCTATGGCAGGTCTATTACAGGTGGAACAACACAACAGGGAGGATTACTTTCCTTTTTGAGGCTACAAGTTTTTAAATGAATTTAGTTCAATTTGATTATGACTGGGGCACATATTGCATTTTATACAGAGAACCGTACTGTAGTTGACGTTTAATCTTGGCTGGGAGCTTTTTTCAGCACCCCTTTGCCATTTCCCCGATGTTCAGTGGGCGTAATTGATGGAAGGACACTTTTTCCCTCTGCCGGGCAAAAGTCTTTGAAATTCAATATGCAGTTTGGGTCCAATATTGGCCAACATCCCCTTATCGAGGTCCAATACAAAATCAATTATGGGAATCAGCGCGCCTGGGAACCCACACACACTCTGACACCATATATCATGTATCATGGAGGTCCTTCGAGCCGTACGTGCGTGTAAAGCAAGTTATAAGCCTGTGTAAAACTATAAATGGCACACAGGACTCGGCGATGTCGCCTGCGTAGGCTTAAGTGTGTTTGACTGCGGCTAATATTTATTTCCGGCAAATAAATCCTCCCCAACCCCAACCCCGTGGGCCAACATGCAGCACCCCGTCCCGGGGCGAAAAAACAGGATCAGCAAACGGCGAAACAAAAGGGAAAATACAGTGAAACCAGGTTATTAATTTCTCACAAAGGGTCCGCCAAACGTATCTGCTGAGCTAACCTTTGGCAAAGGAAAGGGTATATCGATTTGTTTGTTTGATTTGTAAGGTGATGCGGGATGATATTTTTGAACGGTTTCAAAAAAACTTACAACAGACTATGCATTAATTTACATTATGCATTTAATTACAGTTTTAAGGTGTTTGAAATACACTAAGTGTGAGAGTATTTGAATTCTGAACACATTTTCACAACCTTTTTATTGTATTTTCACAATGATTCTGCACCGGGACACATTTGGGCATTAGTTTTATGGCATTTATGTCGCAACCCCAAAGTAGCACAAAAACATCGGGGCAAAAAATCGTTATTGATGGCCCCCAGTTGGAGTATATGGGGGATGGGGGATTTGGTGTGTGTAGCCTACATTCTGGGGTGCATGTCATAAATTTCTGTGTCCCTGTCCATACTCCTCTTATCCTGTCGTTCACCCTTGGTTTTCGTTGTTATTTGCTTGTTATAACTCTTATCACTAGGTTACGTCTCTGGCCATCCATCTTGTCAATTTTGTGAGTTGTTGTCTCTTCTAATTAGCTACAAATCTCAGACGTTTGCTTTGTCGTTGCTGTTTGACAACGCACAATGATAAATATTTAATGCTATTAGTATTTGCACAAAAAGCCAGCCATTTCCCATCAAGAAGTTACCTTCAAAGTTGGCCAGTTGGACGAGAAACCCGAAACGAAGTCTGGATTTGAGCAAAAGCCGAGGTACAAAAGAATCTTTGTAGATTGCACTTTACTTGGAAAGCCATTTTTTGCCTGTTTACCTTTAAAGTTATGCTAACCATATTTAGTGAAGTTATGGGTATGCAAGAATAACAACCAGTTAGAGCATTTCAATGAATTTTAAAGTATATGCGACGTAGTACATAAAATATTCATTCTATTTTAATTAAGAAAGCTAGAGGAACTCGTATTGCTATTCAATCGCCATCATTGCAATCATCGCCAAGTTTGCGTGCAACTCCGTATCCTTAGAGTATTTTAGTCATTTCTGTTTACTTCCATTTACATTTAGGTAAATTGTGTCAGCAAAGCTATTTTGCTGAGGTAACTTTACCTCTGGTTTTCAAGTTCCTTTAGTCGCAAAAAAAAACAAGAAAAGACTCCTTTTTCCAGCATTGTGCACTGATTTATTTGCCATGTTTTCTTACCTTTCAAATGCACAAATATACAACAGCTGCGGAGAGAAAAATGGGAAAGATAGCAGGCATCTTGCGCCAAAAGAAATGTAAATAATTGCGTCGAGGAAATCTTTTTGCCGCTTGCCAAGGAATTCCAGAAACAATGCAATTATTTTATGTGCTCAGCATGCTCGGCTGCATTGACTAGTAAATTAATTGCATATTTTCAAACTCCAGACTACAGAGCTTATGGCATTTATAAGCTGCGCGCCAATGCAAGCTGTTCCTGGTTTCTGGCCAGGGGCGAAAAAACCAACGCTTTTAATTAGTTGCACCAGGCAGCCTCAAGCTGCAACTAGAATTTAATAAATAAATTTCTCAATAAGCCAAAATGCGCAATTTTCAGTAACCCACTTCCCACTGCACACTGCACACTGCACACCACCAACAAAGCAGTTTAAAATATGCATTAACTGGTCGAAAAGAGCAAAGTGCCGACTGCCAGCCTCCCCGTGGAAGCCTGCCCAGTCTGGTTAGTGGCCAAAAATTATGGCTATAATTTTTCACAGCTCCCCAAAAGAACCGGAACGAGGCCCAGGAAACTTTCCCAGCTCCGCTCCGGCGATTATCCCATAGGCAAAAGTACGGAAAATAAAATAAAATATAAAAGAGTGGAAAGGAGCCTGAAACTTTTCCCTTTTCAACATTGCTGCTCTGATGCATTTTTGCAATAGGAATAGGCAACCAGGAAGCAAAACAGGATCTGGGGACATTATAAATCTGTCACGATTATTGTTAAATAATGCATGGGACTTGATGTTTTGTTTGGCCAGGAAAAAGCAACTAAGTCGCCGGCCAGACGGTGCTATTTTGAATTTAAATTTCAAACTTGTTGGCTTACCTCGCAATTTCAAGTCATCTGGGAAATATATATTTTTAGTGAAAAACTTTCGTAACTTTTAAGCCAGCACTTGCCTTCGAGGGCTTTATTAATATTAAAGGCAAAGACTTCCGAAGCTTGCACATCAAATAAATGGTTTTATGCATAGGTAATACTAAATTTTGTTGTTAAATATAATAAGTTCCAAATCTACAAAGTTGGTCTCACTAACATAATAATACAATGATAAATCCTATCTACCTCGTTTTCCTTTCTTAAAAAAATGCCTGACTTAAACCTGAAGTAAAGTCGTATTATGCTGCAAAACTATTCGACGCACACGCCAAAGTCCTTTGGAGAACTATTTCCCCAGGGAACCTAATCTTCGGCTTCTGTTCTATTTCCTGCCGGTCTATTACTATAACTATCGTTTAGGACTAGGAAGGGGAATGTCCCTCTTGGAAGAGCTTCTTTCTACGTCTGTTTGAGTGCTGTCTGGACGGCCTGACATGTTTTAAGCATAAGTGCAACGCATTTAGCTGTCAGGGCTGCATTTTCCACTGCAGTGTGGAGCAGGAGCAGAGGAGAAGTGGGCGAGGAGAAGGAGGAGGATCCTTCGTCCTGGCTGACTGGATGACTGCCTTTAATGTCCCGCATGCGGCCACTAAGTGACAGCGACGGAGCCTCCGCCCATGTAAACAAAATGGGTCCGAAAACCCGAGGCCTGCAGCAAAGGACCTTCCCAGCTTGAAGTGCGGCGAATTGAAAACTTTAAGTGTGTCGGGAAAATATGAAATGTGCATTTAACGGAAAAGCAGAGCATTTCGAGCCGGAAAATGAAAGAGAGAGCCCGATGCTGATGCTGCTGCTGATTCCCATCCGCTGTCGCCATCGCACGTGCAGCAAAATGTTGCATTAATAACACCAGAGCGCATTAAGCGAAGTCTGTGCCGCCAGCTGGATTTGGCTCGAAGGACTGGTGAAAAATTAAAATTAAAATTAAAATTATTGTTCTTCCCCGCCAATATAATTACGAATGAACAAAAATATTTTCCCTATAAATTGCAGCTTAATCTGCTCTCCTTTGGTGAGGGAGTGATGCAAAGTCCCAGGGGCAACATGCAGGGCAATGAGTTGAAGCTTTTACAATATTGACACTGGCAGCTGGAGATCCTTACCGAGGACATTCGTGCTTGCTTAACTGTTAAATGGGAAACAGAAATAATTTCTCTTTTTTATTGCATGCATGGAACAGACTTTTGTTGGTGTTTTTTGTTAATTCTCTGTTGCCTGAATTTCAAATGGAAATGGATTCACGTGAGTGCATAAATGAAATACTGAGCTGATTAACCATTTGAAATGGTAATTTTTTATTGCAGCGCTCAGCCTGTATGCCGTATGCTATACTCAGTAGTTTTTACAGCTTACTCGGAATGGATATAATTTTATGAATTGGTGATGATCGGAAAAAGCGCTTAAAACCAAATTATTTTTTAACTTCATAACTTGCGGGACTCCATACTGAATATAGGTAATAAGAATATGAAATAAGTTTCAAAATTCGGCTTATTGGTTATTTTCTTTTTGAACAGTGCATATTATCGAACTGCACAAAATGCCAGATAATTTTTCCTGCGAAACACAAGTAAAAATCCCATTTGTAATTATGCACAATTTTGCACATATGGCATTGGCATTGGCATTGGCATTTTCCGTTCATTTGTCGCTGTAGGCGAAACATAATTATAAAATGCATTGAACATTTATTGCCGGTCATAAATCAAAAAGTTATCGCAGTGAAATCCCAACCCTCAACCTACAGTACATCTGATAATCACCAAGGGAATGCAGTGGCAACATCAGCAGTCGAAGCGACACTTTTTACAACTTATTGGGCTAATCAGAGGCGTTTTTCGGATGGGGGTACAGGGTGTTTTTGGGTCTGGATCCATAAAGTAGCCGCACGACACGCGACTTGCGAATGGCCATCCCCTGGATGGCTTACAACCATCCTCCCCCGCGGAATCGAAACACCCACCCTCCCACGCAAGGGGTAAACGATTTTTGGGTGCAATTTTAGAGCATCCACAGCATCCGCATCTGCACCCGCATCCGCACTCGCATCCGCTCTCGCATCCGCACTCGCATCCTGTCGCAAGGACAGGCAACTATGGCTGACAGTTGACAGCTTAGCGCCTCGCGACAAGTTCTCTTCGGAAAAGCCAGGAAAACTGTGAGGGAAATGCAGGGAGAGCGGTGCGGCAGTACGGAAAGCCAAATTGCATGCCTCAATGTGCTGTTTGCAATTTGCAATTGAGACTTCGGCCAAGCAGTCGGGGTAGTTCCCAAATTGTTGGCCAAAACGGGCAGTAGCCAACACATCAAGCCGGGCCAGAAATCCGTTGACCATTCACAAGCGAAAAAGGGGAAGGGCTGTAATTTATGGTTATGCAAACACCAGCCGCCGTTTGCATAAATTCCAGAAATGTTTTTGTTTGCTTTGACTTTGATGGAAAGTGGCATTCGAGGAGTCGGCTTGGAAAAGCTGCGATATCGCTGCGATATTGTGGACTGGATAATGGGGGTGGAATATGTGAAGTGGAAAACTGTGGTTTCATTTCGTAAGCAAAATTGTGTAGACCATTACAGCACTTGACTCCTGATGCTGCAGCTGTTTGTATCTTGATTGTAACTTTTTGTTATAGGTGCCACTAAAAATTGTGAAATTAATGAGATGTGCTTGGGGTGGCAGCTTGTATAATTTTGATGGGAATTCTTCAGTTTTCCAATCTTTGCACTTAAATAATTGTGTTATAAATTGTACTTTAAAAAAAATATATAATTACTTAAGGACCTACAAGAGATAGTATACAAAGTATTTGGCATAAGTTGGGTGCAACTGAATGAGTACAACTATATTTTTAGGCCACCAATTCACGAAACTAATTTTCCCTTCTCAACAACTTCCATGACAGCATTTTACCTTTCAGTCCGCCAGCTGATCCTGTTTTAGCATCCTCTCTCCCGCGAATACCAATTTACATTCCATTTGCAACAGGACCTCTGCCCATCATCCCTGGACCTTCGCCGAAACCTTCATTTGCAGCTTCTAGCCATCGGCCTTCTATCCATCCATCCGTCCATCCAGCCAGGAACTAACAACCACCACCGCCCACAAGGATATGAAAAGCAATGCACTTGACACTTTGCCGGCCACTTCAGCTGGGCCAAAAAGTGTGCTTCACTTGCTGTCCTGTCGTCGTTTCATTAGATGCTTCTGATGGCAAAAAAGTGCCCCAAGAGATTCTTTTGGCTGCTGTAATTCTTTGCTTTTTTTGGGAGCATGCCTCAAAGCAAAAATGTACAGCGCGTATTTCAATTTGCAAATGATAGAAAATGCCTGCGGCCCGGAAAATTGGGGGAGGGCGAATAGCTTATGTGGGCCAGCCGTGGCATGAGTACACCCACTTTCAACTCAGCACCATGGCAACAATTTTAATTCAATTCCATTAAAAGTCGCTAAGATTGAACATACATTCGCAGCTGGTGTGTGGTTGTTGTTTCCTTCTGGGTTTCCCCGCTTTTCCCTGCTTTTCTCTTTCAACCTGTCCCTCACTTGGGCACACAATCAAACTAATGTTTGGCGGTAGGGAAAACTAATGAAGCGAGCAGTGAAAACGCGACGATTGATTGCTCCCCCGGGACAGCAAGAAAACAAGAGCGAAGAGCGAAAGCCAGGGGGAAAGCCAGATGCAATCCAGCAGGAACTGCTCCGAAAAAGCCCTCGATTCTGGGAATCATCAGCAGTGCAGTGCCTCGAAACTGCAATTCCATGACTCCTTCTTCCCTTTTTTTTGATAATTTATACCCGAGGACTCGGCCGTGGGGGTTGACATTTGTTCATCGCCCGTGCGGGTGGGTTTTCCCGAAAGAGGTCTTCGAGGGGTAAGCTAACACCTCCCCTGGGGTGTTTGAAGATGCATAATAAGACTTGTTAAGTTGCTCGCTCGTTAAGATAAGTGAGCCGGCAAATGGCGACAAGTGCGACTTCGGAAACAGCCCGCAATGATTACCGGCTCAAGATATGCGAAATTATCCATATAGATAAGCTCGGATGCGACCTGCTGCGTGGGGTTTCTTCCAATGGTTAATGCTGCGACTCACATTACGGTAAGAGGATTACGTAAGAAATGTATGAAACGCAGCCAAATTCACTGCGAATATTGTGGGGTCATAAGAGCTTCACAAAATAAGCCATTAGCTGAACATTATGGTGGCGCTTTTCGGGCTGCATCTTAGCACTAATACCCAGATTTGCATAGGTAATATTAACGTTCCTTTGTGGGGACAAGCCATCAAAGTTAACAATAATTTTTGGAAAAAGGAGCGAAAAGTGAATTTACTTTGTAAGCTCAGGCTTTTTGCAAAAATTAGAATAGCTCGATTTTTATTTAAGTGAGTAGGTGGAGATATACTTGCATATTATACTGGGAAATATATCTTTTTTTAAGTAAACTCACCTCCATGTATCCCTGGACACTGTCGCACTGCTGAAGCACCAAAATGGCCGGATTCGCCCTCATTTCTTCGGGGGAGCAGGGCGATAGAAAACCACTATCCGCATCGCTGTGAGTTGATAGAGGTCGTGGTTTGCGTATCTTGTACTGGACATGACGACTGGGCACCGGGCCAGGATTAAAGAGCACATAGTTGGACTCCGTTGGAACCGTGTGGGAGCGCTGATCCCTTCGCTGTTGCTGCAACAACTGTTGCAGGTGCAGCATGTGGTCCGTGCTGACCAACTCGGAGATGGCCCGTTGCTGCTCAAAAGTATTCTTATCGATTGACTTTTTGCCACTTCGAAAGGGGGAAAGATTCAGAAATGTCAGCTTTTTCTTCATCGATTGCTGGGCGGGATTGGCCAGGCAACAGCTACCCGCGGAGCTGGCTGAATTCGTGGAGGTGGATGACTCGACCAGGGCGGTGGATGTGGTTTCCGTATCCTTGGACTCCTGGCTATTCGACATGCTAGCCGTGTTCTCCAGTTCGCTGAATAGCTTCTCCAGGTTCTGCTGCTCCAACTTGGCATTCACCAGCTGCTCGTTGGTATAAGGATTAGGTATGCCAATGTCCATAGGAAAATTGCCGGGATCTATGATAAAGTAGTTGTGGTGATCAAAACTAGACGGGGTCTCTGAATTTTTGGGAGTCGGTTCTGCTTCCGATTCCGCCTCTGGCATAGCTGAAGTCTCTATAATAATAGTCTCCTCCAACTCCAGCTCCTCGTTATCGTATATTACTTCTGGCACCAGTTCATCTTCATCCTCGCAGACCAAGTGCTGTCGTGAGCTGAAGAGAGGATCCCTCAATCCATGGGCTTGGGTACTAGGATATCTCATGGCTTTTTCGTTGATGAAGTCCACTGGATCAAATAGACAGTAGTTCTCCATGTGGGAGGTGGCAGCCTTGCGCTGTCTCACTGGCAGATTTCTAAGCTTCTCGGAGTAATCCGCCACGTCTTCATTGTTATTCGCTGATTCTGGAGCCGGAGGAGGAGGGGAAATCTCCTGACTGATGGGTCTTTCCTCCTGCTGCTGCAGCGATTTCTGTGAGCCCCTATGGAGGGTGGCAAACAGGCCACGAGCTATGCAGTTCTTCAGCTCACTGACACGTCCTTTATAGGGACTCGACTGGGCACTGCTGCTCAGGATCGAGGATTCGTCGATTCCCAGCTGTTTGCTGAGCTCCTTGCGCTCCTTTTTGCTGAGCACCACCTTGCCGCGACTCGGCGTATTGGGGGCGGAGTGGAGCAGCCTCGAGGGCATTTGGGAGAGGGGCGGTGGTGTGGGGGGCGGCGGATCCCTGTACGGTGGTGGAGCCACCAAGCAGGTGGCATAGCTAACTGGTAAGTCCGGGTAGGGCGTACTCTGCGCCGATGTCGTGGGATCCGTGGCAAGGAACTCGAGTTCCATGTAGTTGGATGTGGCAGCATCTTCGGCTGATTCTGGTGATGATTGTCCGTTCTTTGGCTCTTGGGCTTGGCGCCCAGTTGGTTCTCCTCATTCGCATTGCGATCGGGCTTGGTTGAAGAGCCCGGACGCAGTTTTCCTGCCTGACTGGCCATTTCTAGGGTTTCATTGCAGCTTCCATGGGCTCAGCACTTTTCACTCACTCACTCACAAATTTGTATACATTTTTTCACCGCTTGGCCAAAATTAATGGCTTTATAAATCTTCATCTTTATGGAGGGCAAAAACGCGTTAATGGGTTTTCTAGTCTTTCGACAAAAAAAAGTAAGGTCCTTTTTTCCATCTCTCTCTCTCTCTGTCTCTCTCTGTTTACACTTGTGTTTGTAATTGGATTTTTGAGCTGATGCATGTCAAAGTTAAATTAAAACTGACCCAGCGGGTCTAGGAAAAAAGAGTTATATGATTCTAGGTTGCTTTTGCGGGCAAAGTCATGGTCATGGTTACGCCGTGGTTGTGTCTGCTTTTGAAGTATTCCAGGGTGCCCCGAAACAAAGCCAAATTTGAGCTTTTTACAATTTGTCTACAAAGCAATTAACAGGAAGCCACCGCCGAAGGGATTGTGATAAAGAGGTGAACAATAATATATAATAATTATAAAAGTACTGCTGCACATGCGGTTTTATCTTGAAATTGTGCAAAGGCTTCAGAGAAGCGAACTTTAATGCTTTAAATTTAAAAAAGCCAAAAACATTCCCATATACGTGTGTGTATTTTTCTTCAACTTCCGACAACAGCACAGGTATTATTTTGTTCGTGATATTTCCGAATAAAAGTGATTGTGCCATTGAAGCTGGAAAGGAAATTCAATACAAAATGCATATCAAGTGCTCACTAGAGTTTCACATTTGATTAAGTTTCATTTCTCCTTCAGTTTTCCCCCCTCGCAAAATTGCAGGCATAACGGAATATCAATAACAAATTGACAGCAAATGGATCATGAATTTATTAAGTGGAAAGCGAAGTGAACAAAAGAATGCTTCAGCACAGTATCTTTCCATTACACTGGCTGAGATCTTTTCCATTACACTGGCTGAGATTCGGAAAGTAAATGTGAGTAATCAAAATATATATGAGTATAGCAAATACTGAAAAATGACACGGAACAGCATGTTCGCCAAAGCGAGATTATCCCGGCATTGTTTCCACTCGGAAAACCAGCAATAAACTTTTAATTTCCTTTATTTTAGCCCACTCACAAAACTATGACGAACATTTTTGCTAGGCCAACGTGGAAGAACTGAGAGGAAAACCGAAATGGAAAAAGTTTTATTGGCAACAAATTGAAAACCGCCTGGCCATTCGAGTCAGTGAACCAACAAGTTGCATAATTGTTGGCGCATGATAGAATTAAACGCCTTGAAATGAGCTGCTGTTCCAATGGCTCCTCCTGATCCCCTGCTCCCCTGCTCCCCTACTTCCCTGCTCACCCCCTCGCCCGGCTACTTACGTTTCCGGAAATGGCTGGCTGCAGGTGGCAGAAGCGAAAAAAGTTACTCCAGTTAAGTGGAGTTTCTCTGCCGGTGTCTGCCCTGCGTCCCATAAAGTATACTCAAAGTAATTTGCAATTAAAATGTTAATTTTAATTGAATTGCAGATGGCAGTAGGCAATGGCAGTAGTCTCGAATACTGAATCAAGTTAATTAGTGTCAAAGCAGGGAGCAGAAAGGGGAAGGCAGTTGGCCCAAGGTTGATTTATCCAGATTAGCAAAGTATGCTAATGAAATGCTGATAAATGCAAATAAAATATGGTGTTAGCTTGAGTTGAAATGATGAAATGCAATTGGTAGTCCATCGTTCAGGAACAACAATCGTTTCTTTAGTCTTATTCGAAAATTACTCGGAAAGTGTTAAGACTATACTGCAAAAGTGTGTTAAATACTTAATTGAGTACTTTAAGCAGACACTCTATACTCTTAAACTGAGCAATACACGTATTATATATTTAACACCATTAAGGCCTCAGAATCCGCGTCTGCGTCTATTCCCCCGGCTTAAGATCCCCCCGAAAGGCACGTGGATAGTTCCCTACTCCGGCATCACCTAATCCCTGACACTTTCAGTTTCCATGACGATTCCATGAAATGGGGCAAAAAAGAAAAATGAAAGGAGACCGAAGAGAAAGGCAGAATGCAGCAGGCAGGACTTAAAGTTAAACACTTTTGCTTTGAGGTTGAAGTTGCTCGCACTTCATCTGCCTTTGCTTTCCAGCTGGCAGCAGTCAAAGTTGACAAATACTTGTCAAGATTTGTGCATTGGGTTGGGTCCTCCTCTTCCAACTTGTAATTGCAGCTTTGGCGTGGTCTCTTTCGGATCCGCAGGGAAAAATGAAAAAAGAACAGATTTCCACCCACCAGTGGGGAAAACCCAACGTTTTGCCGGAGGCCATCAAGCCGCAAACTTTACGAGTTGATAGCTGAAATAAAGTGGAGCATGCATTCCAGGGCTTTTAGCCCGCCCACCGCCCACCGCCCGCCCACTTCATGACATCATTTTATTTGCACTCAATCTGAGTTCTTTTAGCGGCGCTTTCTGCGCCAACACGCTGTGCAAACTTCACTGGCAAGTTGGTTAGAAATGCTTTTGATTTGCTAGTAAGTTGACCACAATCCCAGCCCCTCGACTCGCTTTTCACACAAAAGCCCACTTTGGAAAGTGCACGCTTTTCTTTCTTCTTTCAGCTGCTCTTATTGCACCAAAAAGCCCAACCAGAACCCAAAACGTTATTCAAACAAAGAGAGAAGTATAAGTATGGTGTGGCAGAAAAAATTCAACGAAAAGTCTTATGAATGATTTCTAGATACACTATCAACTGGTCTTCCCTTGAAAACTGCTTCATAGCAAATTATTTTGGTGAAAATTCTAAAAAATCCTTTATAGGGATACCTTGATTAAATTATAAAGGGCAGGCATAAACTAAAATAATGCGTAACAAACTTTTCTATTACAGGGTATAAATAAAATGTCAGAGGCCGTAGCAAAAGCAGTGGAAAGGGAATAAAAAGTGCCAACTTCAATGCGTATGACAGTTTGAAACACTTCTAAGGACTTCTGAGCTACGCCGCAAGTTGGGGCGTGGTAGGTGTGGTAGGCGTGGCAGAGAGCCACAAAAACAACGCACAACTTCCGCTCAGCTAGAGGGCACAAAAAATATAAAACTAAATCAGAATCTATGTGCAATTCAATTAAAGCGCAATTTGCAGGCAGTCATCATATTTTTGTTACTTAACGAGCCAGTTGGCGGATAATGAAGACCGCGAAGGGTGTGGGGCAATTTAATAAGAACCATCGAGTGGGGCAAAACGGAAATCGCTCGAGGAAATTGTGTGTTTCAAGCAAAAGCATACATAATAAACTCATATAAAAGATTGTTGCATACTTCGGGGAGCAACTGCGAGCGGAAAGCCGGAGCGGAGGTATAAATACCCGTATTTGCAATTCGAAGAAGTGGATGTGGACGGAAAAGTCGGAAGAGGGATTCTGGGGACAGGCGAACGTATCCCTAGGCGGACAAGGGCGAACTCGAGGAAAAGCGGGAAAGCGGAAAAGCAGCGGGACCGCTGAATGTTATTAAAAAAGGAAAGCAGAGCAACGCTAAAATAGCAGCCCCACTCAGTTCCCCTCTCCCCGACGAAAAAAGTCATAAAATTTATTAAATGCCTAAAAGTATGACAGCAATAGACAATTTATGGTGGGGGGAACCAAGGGAAACCAAAGCAAAGGAAACGGAAGGAAACAAACTAACCGAGGATATGAACACAAGATTTTTCTTCGCTTTCGTACACCCTTAGAAATGCCATAAACATTAGCGGAATTTTAATGACCCTGTGTTAATTCACGCAAAAATATAAATATTTATCAAGAGCGTATTTATAAGCGTCAGCTGCTATCGAAATAAGCTGGAAAATATATTAATATTTATAGAAGGACCGCCGAACGTCAGCCAATCGAGTATAGGCATGTCCTTTGATGACAAACTTTTAGTAGCAGAAAATACTTATTTGCTTTTGCGAATTTCCAAATAGTAGTTATAGTCTAGTTTACACCAAAAGAGAGCGAAATCATTTCCGTTTAGTACCGGGATGGACAAAGCTAATTCCCGAACGGCAATACTCGCCTTTTGATAGGTGTATGCGACGACTCGTGTCTCCATTAGTGAAATGGCCACCAGCACCCTCTACGATAGCAATCGAAAAAGCTTTGAATATTTATAAGCTAGACCGCATACAATTTGCACTAATTTAAAGTTACTTTCGAGCTCCGCCCGACAATTTTCCGAGCCATTGTCGACGTGGACACACCAAAAGCATAATTCAACTTCATAAATTGAGCAAATAAACAGGCGGAGCTGGTGGCAAGTGTCCCAGCAGACGGATGTGCAACCATATGGTCACGCCTCAAGCTCATAAATTAGCACCATACGACGGACGAGGAGTCAGGACGAAGGACTATTCAATTTTCAGACAGCAGGACAGCAAGACAGCAAGACAGCAAGGGACATTTGTAAGGATTTGGCCAGGTGCACGAAAGCCATTAACATAAATGGGTCGAAAGCTGCTAACAAGGCTAACAACAAACTCGCATTTGAACTTCCCGCCCCTGGTGTTTTTAATTACGTAAGCTGAGAAGACATTTCCAACTTATTACGTGTCCGCACTAATCCGCTAAGGATAAAAAATGGCGTACAATCAATTCTAAGGAATTCGCCGACGCGAAGGAAACAATTTTCCTTCCAGCTTGTTTCGCATGGCGCAATTTTCCACTACATCGGATTAAAATGTGATATGTTTGGGATTGTTTACACACAGTGTTGGTGGGGTTTTTCGGGCGGATGGGGATCGGGGGCCCTGCAGACGAGACATGTGTTTGTTTACGAACTTTTGGCAGCTTTGTTTCGGGGGCGTGGCACGTTTCGCTGGAGTGGGTCTTAATTTCCGCTTCGCAAGCATTTCTTTTTCACAAACAGCATCTTTTTTTGTTTCGTCCTCTTCCTGGTAGTCTATTTTTTCCAGCTTGTCCATGATTTTTGTTTATTTTGGATTTGTTTGCCCTTTTCCCTTTACATGCTTGCTTGAGTACTTCCGGTTGCGCCGGAAGTGAGAGGAGCACATATCAGGCACAGTGGGACACAACGCATGTCAGGAGGTTTGGATGGGCGGTGGGCGGTGGGCGGTAGGCGGTGGGCTGTGGGTGGCTTTGCTGCTCTGTGGGGGCTTTAATTGCTACGAGTGGAAAATTGAATTTAACTGGCATGTCCGCATATGGACGGAAAGTACGCTCCACTCTCCTAATGCAGTTTGAACTTACAAAGCTACAAGCCCCAACTAAACTAAGAAACGACCCCTCATCTGGAAACTTTAATTATATTTTCTGAGGTCTCACAAATGTTACTAACAATCAAATGTTACGTTTTAAGCCCTCGTAAAAACGGAACTAAATAAATGTTTTACTTATTTACATCTATTTGGCAGAAGTTATGCTATTAAGTTTTTAAACATATTTTATATTTCGTTTCAATATACGCATACAATGAGCATGTAGACCCTTAACATCATATTAAACACATGCTTCTTTGGCACCCAGTACCAAAATAATGAACTGCAAAAAGAAGTAGCTATCGCTTTCCTAAGATGCTGTGAAAACGTATTGCTTGCATAAACCTCAAGCAGATTTTATGTTGCACAACACGTCCACGGAAGTTTTGCCTTACGAAAATTAGACAAACACGCCCTATACTTCTGCTCACTTCTACTTTCGGGAGCATTTGACGCATAATAAGTGAGGCAAGCACACATGAAGAAAATAAATGCCGACGGATAGAGGGTTTTCCGTTCAAGGATGTGCTCAAACTTAAATTTCTATTGAACTGCGCCATGTGAAATCAGTAAAAATAAATGCATATACTTTAAAAATCCAGAATGCAGAACAAACATGTTTTAAAAATCCAAAATGCAGAACAAACAGACTGAATAATCAATTTGCTAATAAGCTGAACTCATTGCATCATTGAACTGATCAACAACTGAATATTTAATAGGTTTGTTTTTTTGTTGAAAACAACACAGGCCTAACGAAATGAACAATTTGAACCAGAGTGTTTCCTTTTCGATTCCAAGGAAACCATTGGGAAAAAAGAACAGAATGCATAAAGTTCAGCTGGCCATAAAGATTACCCAAATCCTCCTCGAAATTCATTCCACAGTAAACTGCGCCCAATATCGTTCAAATTAATATACCCTTCAGCCGCCCACACACGCACTTTGAGATCCTCATTATGGCACATCATCCAATCTAATTTAAGGCATGACGATGGCTTGTTGTTTCTTGATAAATTCCCGACGAGCGGGAGATTTTCTGCGACTGATTTTTATAACGCCCACAAGCGCAATAATCGGGCCAGAGCACGCACCAAATGGCGAAGTAGGCTTTCCCGAAACGAAACATTTCCGTTCCGGGGGCCAAAGCCAAAAGGACGACATTACATTTTATTATCTATTATATCGTGGCGCCTAAAATGTCACTACATTAGCTTAAAATCCGTACACACACATGGCTAGGGGAGTGAGAGGGAGTGAGGACGTGAGCAGGACGTGTTTTTCGCCAGGCATAAAGTAAACATTAAAACAGGAAACGGAAGCCACGGCGGTGCCAAAACGGCAAACCGACATTCATAGACAATGTCCTGTGGCGGCGGTTATGATTATTTTGACTCGCTTATCCTGGCGAATGTGTGTTCTGGCATTTATGATTTTTCCCGCTCCTTTTTATATCGCCGAAAGGGTTCGAGTCGGGGTTGCCAGAGGTTAATTTACTATGCATAAAGTGTTGCCTGTGTCGCGATTCGCCAACTTCCTGCCACGATTGCATAACAAATCACTGGACGAGTGCACATATACGTATTTGTTAATTTTCACTTTTTTGTGCTGGTCCTTGGCGGTCGAGTGTAGAAGGAAGACATTTCTTTATTATAATCCACAGTTGGTAAAGAATGCCCAGTTCCTTTGGCCAGGACCCAAAACTCACGAAACGACGTAAAAATGAACGCGAAAATGATTATGTGAAACGCGAACGCGTACTGCGAAGTGCGCGCCACCACAGACAAGTTAGCACTGGCAGGACTTCGAGGGACTTGCCAAAGCCAAAACATTTCGAGCAACAGGGAATTTCCCAAAAGGACATTTGCCGCTCACTGGTCTCCCTGGAAGTGCTGCCGGCTTTCCCCTCCGCCTATTGCATTTGACCTTAGCCTTCGAGGATATCCGCCTTCTAGCCGGCTTCGGTTCAATGCACCACCGGTTCAGGACGAGGGTTGAAGGACTCTCTCGTCTTGGGGAAATTCTCTCATTGTTGTCCTTGTGTTTGGGCCTTGCTCCGGTTACCGTTGAATGCCACAGGTCTAACAGGTTGGCACGTGACGTCACAGCTGACTAGGGGAATTGTCACCAAGAGGATATTTTTGCAGGGGTTCAACGATATTTCTCGGCTGGAAGTGGCTTGCTAAAAGTATTATTTGATGATGTTATTTTGATGTTATTTGATGAGTTATAAACAAAGTTATTTCGCTATTGACGGTATTCAATATTTTTCACTTGTTCGCAGTTTTGTCAGCATCAAGTGGGAGATATGATATTCCGTATTTGAAATTGGTATTACTTGAATTTTTACTATACAAATAAGTTAAAATTGATTACTGTGATTAAATATTTTCTAAATTGAATAAAGTAAAAAATAAATGTACTTAAAACATATATGCAAAAAAAATGCATATCAATTATTATACATTTTTTTTATGGTAGGAAAATATTTGTTTGTAAAAATAGACTTTGAAATGAAACCCCCATGAAACATACATATGTATATATATTATGCAGCATTTTGCATATCTTTATATTTTGGAGTTTTCATTACTTCAGTTCTTCCCTTGTAGCTATATTGCACAAGCTGTTCCAATCAACAATTTAAAATTTTCATTCGTTTTTTATGGCTAACTTGATTAGTGCCATACACCAGTAAAGGCCCCCCATAAGAGCGAAGAAAACCGGTCTCAAATGATGTTTGTTTTCCACCCTTCTCAGTCTGAAAGTACGGCCATTTCTACATAACATGTTCATCATCTGTCTAGGTCCATGCATTGATAACTCCCAGTCGCGACTATAAAACAATAGAGCCCCAATTTCCATGGCACGGGCCTGCACATTCATGCAAACAAAATAAAACCAAAACACCATAGAAAATGGACGAAACCATCTAGGGAATTTTCGGGGCAATAACTATAAAATGTCCGTAGAGTCGCGTCGCGTGTATGCAGTCAACCAGGACGCAGGACAACACAAACAAAAAAGGGTCCTTCGTTGTCGCAGTCAATGGCTAAAGGATTAAAAAACAAGGCTACGGCGACAACAAAATATTATCTCAATAGAAAAATCTCAGGCACACGGACAAAACAAAATGCTGAACAAAAAAATAGCGAGTGGAAGAATTAAGGACGGACTTTGATAAAAACAAAGTGAAAATTTATGCAAAGCGAAGATAGAAAGCCTCGCTGCGAAGAGAAAAGCCGGAAACGATGAAAGAAATTGAAAATGGACGCAGATAATACAAGGAAAAAGCCAAACTAAAAGAGTTGAAACACTTTTCAGCAGTCAGCTTTTAACTATGCGCTTAATCTCAGATGTAAGAGTAGTTGAAAAATTAAAATGAAAGGCTTGCAGAATATTTATATATAATATATATAATTCTTAAGATTTTTGAGCCCCTTTTATCACAATCTTATTTAATATGTGAGCGATATTATGATTTATGTAAAAATTACATTTAACTAAAATAACAACAGTAACCAAGAGGAAACGCTAAGTACTACGTTTCTGCTAAGGCTCCGCGATTTCTTGGAATCGTGAAATCTCACACCCAAAACATTTACTTGGTCTCAGTTGACAGGGATTCCGGAGGGTTTTCTATCACATCGATAGGAATTAACGAAACATACAGTAAAGTAAAACAATTAACAAACTATTTCCGAGATCACCGCGTTCATACAGACAGACGAGCATGACGACATCGACTTGGCTGGGGATCCTGATAAGGGATATACTATGTACTTCTTTCTGCTTCATACTTTTTAACAATGGTAATACACTGTTACCCACGAGTAACGTGTATAAAAAACATCGTTTTTAGCTTTTTGTTTAACCAGTTTCATACTCTATTATCGCTTTATCCATTATTCTATTTTTTTACATTTTTACATTTTACATTTTACACATTTGAAAATTTCCCCAATTCGTCCTTTACTAAAAAGGGAAGAAAACATTGAAATATGGAAATGTAGAGCGAAAGTACATAGCAAAGACAGAAACCGAATTTTTTTTTTGCCATTAGATGGAGACAAAAAAACCTTACCGGCAGATGGCGCTAATTTACCAACTTCATAACAACATAGAAAAGTCAAGGAGTTTTTATGATTTTTAAATGAAGGTATTGAAAAACTCAAGCAATACAAGTTTTGACAAAATGAAATAGACTGAAACGGGAAATTCTATGATGTGAAAACAAAAATTTAACCAAACTCTCAATTCGATAATCAGTAATTAGCATATGACAAGGCCACTTCACTTTTCCTAATCACTTGACAACAACGCGAAGAAGGCTAAACAATTTTCGATTTCATCGTGTACATATAAGCAATGCACATTGGGATATTTTACAACAAATGTGAGGATTGGCTCAGTTCAGCACAATTCGAATGGTCACTAACCGCAAAGAGCTGTCAACAATTGATCAATTCAATTTTCCAAATCACTTGACAACGCGACGAAGGCTAAACAATTTTCGATAGATAAAAACCAGATTACCTCCGCCCAAAAGGAACAGAAACAAAGGCAATTCCTTTGCAAGGCAAAGACTTCTGCAATGTCAGCAGGAAACTATCCTATCATTCGAATTTGCATGTAACAGGGTGAGATTGTTTTGAACCTCAAACATGAAGACATTCGCTCAATAATGGGGCTGTGTATTTTTCACAAATGTTAATATTCATTATTCAGTTGGGCCGAAATCCCGGCGGTACTGCAAAACCGGGCCAACCCGCGACAGAGGTGGAGCAAGCCCCTAGCACTCCGTCTGATTCCAAAAATCAGTTTAACATTTGTTGTCCTCCAATGGAGGAACTATCAGATGTTAAGCTGATAAGAACAGATACTACACTTTGATCTTAGCCATAAGGCCGAGAAGCGATAACTACTCCGTTTTGAAACGAAGGACTTCATGCAATTGCAGCTAAAGCCAGTTGGGAATTATTATATGTGTAGAGTCCAGAATCCAAAAGCGGTATTGCATATTTTAGGGCAGGATTTCCTCACATCGCAAAGGTCCTTGGGTAATCGTGTAAGATCAAATGCAGGTATAAATGCACAAAAGGACATGTATGTTTAATATAAACTTCCTCGTTCGAGGCCACGTTGTTCATACGGACAAACGGATGGGAAGTCATCGATCTGCCCGACTAGGCTTGTTATCCTGTTCAAGAATATATATACTTCATGGGGTCTAAGGACGCTTTCCACTACCTGTTTCATTATTTGTATAAAATCTGGCATACCCACATATAAAAGTGTAGGTAACTACCCTTGAAATGTGGCATATAGGTAGCTGCCAAAGGTACGACAGCTATCTTTAAGTGAGTTTGCCATTCCTACCCAAATGACTCTTAAAATTCCCAAGTGTTTCTGGCCAATACTGATCCTAGAGGCATAATGTTGCTGATGTAAAGTCACTCTGGTTTCTCTTCAATTGTCGAATAAATCTTTCGCCTTTTACTAAAGATTTCCGTGGAGAGGAACACTCTAATGAGTCTAAACTCAATTTTTATTAAGGCCTGACAGCTTATGTTATCGGGCCCATTAATTATACATTTTATAATATTAACTGTTCAAATATCTTTCAAATTTGTACCTAAAACAATGCTGAGTTCATCTTAGCTTCTTACACGACGACGCTGTCTTAAGCTGACGAATATGAGGTCGTAATTGGCCGGATCAGTGTGCTCTGACCAACAAAAAATAAAGAAGGAAATATAATACCGCAGTTAAAAAGGATGTGCAATACATACTTAAATGCCAATTCAAATTATAAAGGTAACGTAAGCAAAATTGGTTTAAATGTGAGTATTTCATGCTGAATTTATCGCGTGTATCTTATGGAATCATTTTATTTTCGGTTTTTATTTTATTAATTTTTAGCATGAATAAAATGCATAATACTAAAATAGACAACTTTAAATATGGTGTATTAAGACGTGTAATATTACCTTTCCCTAGATTTGTATGTATATTTAAATACGTAAGGGAAAAACATACAAAACAAGAAGAAACTCAAAAACTGCCTTACTTTTATATTCGGCATTTTTAAAAAAAATTAAAAAAACATTAAAAAACATTAAAATTAAAAAACCATAAAAAACCGATAAGGTTAAACAATTGCTGATCAAAAGCTTTGCCAAGGAGCTCTTCTAAAAGAACCAAAGCTGGTGGATGATGTAATAAAGACGCAAGTTAGTTTAACCTTTTTAGATTTGACAGCATGACCATGGATTGGCGGTAACCAAATACGGAAATGCACAAAAAAACCAAATATCAAAAGCAAAACACGGCGAAGGAAGTGCGATGAATTAGGTGTGGGAAATCTAGTGCTTATTGCTGAATTCATGATTCATGAACTTGTCTTGTCTCATACAAATTTCGAAATAACACTTTAAGCAGTCCAGGGAAAAGGCATCCAAAGCAAAAGGCCTATAGCGTCAAGTACTACAACTTTACAACTGTCCAAAAGAATTGGAAACGCCGCCCCAATCGCCATATCCCAATCCAATTGAGAATTTTTACAGTGAGTTGGACGGCCGCGTTCACAAAACAATTTATTAGAAATGTGCCAAAACGCCTAAGTGATACCTTAAAAAATAATGGTTTTCATACTAAGTATTAAAACTAACTTATTCTCTTAATTAATTTTTTCCTAGTTATATATATGTCAAAACAAAATATTTAAGGAACGCCAGTGTATAATTTTACTTATAATTTAAAATAAAAGGTAATCAAGTTATCTTAAGTTTTCCATTTCAAAATTTTGTTGTTTTTGTTTAGTTTTAAACATTTAATTCGCGCTTGAAATTTAAAAATAAATACCAAACATAAATATGATCCCCTGTAATCCTAATTTTATCGTTTACGTGTGCATATTTTTTCTGAAAAAATCACTATGTTGATATTTGGTTTCATTAAGAAATTTTAATCAAAAGCTTAATAATTTTAAGCAAATTTTTTTCTAGAATCTTATCCGTATTAAAACCACTTCATGTAATAATGATTATTTCGTTAATCTTAACAATAAAATGGTAATCACTTTGGGTGGCAATCTACGTAGTGACGATGAGATTGATGCTCTTTGCAACTGCAGAATTTTCAGAAAAGGATTGTGGAGATATGGGAAAATAATGAAAGTGAGAAAATAAGCATTTTTGCGTTGGAGCAAAATGTAACGCTGTTAAAAGTTATGTTTTTTAACGTTTTGGATTGTCCCTAACGATTTTGGTTTTCAAGTTAGTCTTTATATTCCTTGAGATAACGAAACTTTTGATATACGTGTATAACACAATTCAGTGAAAACTTCGGAGTTATATATATCATGTACATACATATAAGCAATGCACATTGGGATATTTTACAACAAATGTGAGGATTGGCTCAGTTCAGCACAATTCGAATGGTCACTAACCGCAAAGAGCTGTCAACAATTGATCAATTCAATTTTCCAAATCACTTGACAACGCGACGAAGGCTAAACAATTTTCGATAGATAAAAACCAGATTACCTCCGCCCAAAAGGAACAGAAACAAAGGCAATTCCTTTGCAAGGCAAAGACTTCTGCAATGTCAGCAGGAAACTATCCTATCATTCGAATTTGCATGTAACAGGGTGAGATTGTTTTGAACCTCAAACATGAAGACATTCGCTCAATAATGGGGCTGTGTATTTTTCACAAATGTTAATATTCATTATTCAGTTGGGCCGAAATCCCGGCGGTACTGCAATACCGGGCCAACCCGCGACAGAGGTGGAGCAAGCCCCTAGCACTCCGTCTGATTCCAAAAATCAGTTTAACATTTGTTGTCCTCCAATGGAGGAACTATCAGATGTTAAGCTGATAAGAACAGATACTACACTTTGATCTTAGCCATAAGGCCGAGAAGCGATAACTACTCCGTTTTGAAACGAAGGACTTCATGCAATTGCAGCTAAAGCCAGTTGGGAATTACTATATGTGTAGAGTCCAGAATCCAAAAGCGGTATTGCATATTTTAGGGCAGGATTTCCTCACATCGCAAAGGTCCTTGGGTAATCGTGTAAGATCAAATGCAGGTATAAATGCACAAAAGGACATGTATGCTTAATATAAACTTCCTCGCTCGAGGCCACGTTGTTCATACGGACAAACGGATGGGAAGTCATCGATCTGCCCGACTAGGCTTGTTATCCTGTTCAAGAATATATATACTTCATGGGGTCTAAGGACGCTTTCCACTACCTGTTTCATTATTTGTATAAAATCTGGCATACCCACATATAAAAGTGTAGGTAACTACCCTTGAAATGTGGCATATAGGTAGCTGCCAAAGGTACGACAGCTATCTTTAAGTGAGTTTGCCATTCCTACCCAAATGACTCTTAAAATTCCCAAGTGTTTCTGGCCAATACTGATCCTAGAGGCATAATGTTGCTGATGTAAAGTCACTCTGGTTTCTCTTCAATTGTCGAATAAATCTTTCGCCTTTTACTAAAGATTTCCGTGGAGAGGAACACTCTAATGAGTCTAAACTCAATTTTTATTAAGGCCTGACAGCTTATGTTATCGGGCCCATTAATTATACATTTTATAATATTAACTGTTCAAATATCTTTCAAATTTGTATCTAAAACAATGCTGAGTTCATCTTAGCTTCTTACACGACGACGCTGTCTTAAGCTGACGAATATGAGGTCGTAATTGGCCGGATCAGTGTGCTCTGACCAACAAAAAATAAAGTAGGAAATATAAAACCGCAGTTAAAAAGGATGTGCAATACATACTTAAATGCCAATTCAAATTATAAAGGTAACGTAAGCAAAATTGGTCTATATGTGAGTATCTCCTGCGGAATTTATCGCGTGTATCTTATGGAATCAATTTATTTTCGGTTTTTATTTTATTAATTTTAAACATGAATAAAATGCATAATACTAAAATAGACAACTTTAAATATGGTGTATTAAGACGTGTAATATTACCTTTCCCTAGATTTGTATGTATATTTAAATACGTAAGGGAAAAACATACAAAACAAGAAGAAACTAAAAAACTGCCTTACTTTCATATTCGGCATTTTTAAAAAAAATTAAAAAAACATTAAAAAACATTAAAATTAAAAAACCATAAAAAACCGATAAGGTTAAACAATTGCTGATCAAAAGCTTTGCCAAGGAGCTCTTCTAAAAGAACCAAAGCTGGTGGATGATGTAATAAAGACGCAAGTTAGTTTAACCTTTTTAGATTTGACAGCATGACCATGGATTGGCGGTAACCAAATACGGAAATGCACAAAAAAACCAAATATCAAAAGCAAAACACGGCGAAGGAAGTGCGATGAATTAGGTGTGGGAAATCTAGTGCTTATTGCTGAATTCATGATTCAAGAAATTGTCTTGTCTCATACAAATTTCGAAATAACACTTTAAGCACTCCAGGGAAAAGGCACCCAAAGCAAAAGGCCTATAGAGTCAAGTACTACAACTTTACAACTGTCCAAAAGAATTGGAAATCCGCCCCAATCGCCATATCCCAATCCAATTGAGAATTTTTACAGTGAGTTGGACGGCCGCGTTCACAAAACAATTTATTAGAAATGTGCCAAAACGCCTAAGTGATACCTTAAAAAATAATGGTTTTCATACTAAGTATTAAAACTAACTTATTCTCTTAATTAATTTTTTTCTAGTTATATATATGTGAAAACAAAATATTTAAGGAACGCCAGTGTATAATTTTACTTATAATTTAAAATAAAAGGTAATCAAGTTATCTTAAGTTTTCCATTTCAAAATTTTGTTGTTTTTGTTTAGTTTTAAACATTTAATTCGCGCTTGAAATTTAAAAATAAATACCAAACATAAATATGATCCCCTGTAATCCTAATTTTATCGTTTACGTGTGCATATTTTTTCTGAAAAAATCACTATGTTGATATTTGGATTCATTAACAAATTTTAATGAAAAGCTTAATAATTTTAAGCAAATTTTTTTCTAGAATCTTATCCGTATTAAAACCACTTCATGTAATATTATGTAACACTTTAAATGATTATTTCGTTAATCTTAACAATAAAATGGTAATCACTTTGGGTGGCAATCTACGTAGTGACGATGAGATTGATGCTCTTTGCAACTGCAGAATTTTCAGAAAAGAATTGTGGAGATATGGGAAAATAATGAAAGTGAGAAAATAAGCATTTTTGCGTTGGAGCAAAATGTAACGCTGTTAAAAGTTATGTTTTTTAACGTTTTGGATTGTCCCTAACGATTTTGGTTTTCAAGTTAGTCTTTATATTCCTTGAGATAACGAAACTTTTGATATACGTGTATAACACAATTCAGTGAAAACTTCGGAGTTATATATATCATGTACATACATATAAGCAATGCACATTGGGATATTTTACAACAAATGTGAGGATTGGCTCAGTTCAGCACAATTCGAATGGTCACTAACCGCAAAGAGCTGTCAACAATTGATCAATTCAATTTTCCAAATCACTTGACAACGCGACGAAGGCTAAACAATTTTCGATAGATAAAAACCAGATTACCTCCGCCCAAAAGGAACAGAAACAAAGGCAATTCCTTTGCAAGGCAAAGACTTCTGCAATGTCAGCAGGAAACTATCCTATCATTCGAATTTGCATGTAACAGGGTGAGATTTTTTTGAACCTCAAACATGAAGACATTCGCTCAATAATGGGGCTGTGTATTTTTCACAAATGTTAATATTCATTATTCAGTTGGGCCGAAATCCCGGCGGTACTGCAATACCGGGCCAACCCGCGACAGAGGTGGAGCAAGCCCCTAGCACTCCGTCTGATTCCAAAAATCAGTTTAACATTTGTTGTCCTCCAATGGAGGAACTATCAGATGTTAAGCTGATAAGAACAGATACTACACTTTGATCTTAGCCATAAGGCCGAGAAGCGATAACTACTCCGTTTTGAAACGAAGGACTTCATGCAATTGCAGCTAAAGCCAGTTGGGAATTACTATATGTGTAGAGTCCAGAATCCAAAAGCGGTATTGCATATTTTAGGGCAGGATTTCCTCACATCGCAAAGGTCCTTGGGTAATCGTGTAAGATCAAATGCAGGTATAAATGCACAAAAGGACATGTATGCTTAATATAAACTTCCTCGCTCGAGGCCACGTTGTTCATACGGACAAACGGATGGGAAGTCATCGATCTGCCCGACTAGGCTTGTTATCCTGTTCAAGAATATATATACTTCATGGGGTCTAAGGACGCTTTCCACTACCTGTTTCATTATTTGTATAAAATCTGGCATACCCACATATAAAAGTGTAGGTAACTACCCTTGAAATGTGGCATATAGGTAGCTGCCAAAGGTACGACAGCTATCTTTAAGTGAGTTTGCCATTCCTACCCAAATGACTCTTAAAATTCCCAAGTGTTTCTGGCCAATACTGATCCTAGAGGCATAATGTTGCTGATGTAAAGTCACTCTGGTTTCTCTTCAATTGTCGAATAAATCTTTCGCCTTTTACTAAAGATTTCCGTGGAGAGGAACACTCTAATGAGTCTAAACTCAATTTTTATTAAGGCCTGACAGCTTATGTTATCGGGCCCATTATTTATACATTTTATAATATTAACTGTTCAAATATCTTTCAAATTTGTATCTAAAACAATGCTGAGTTCATCTTAGCTTCTTACACGACGACGCTGTCTTAAGCTGACGAATATGAGGTCGTAATTGGCCGGATCAGTGTGCTCTGACCAACAAAAAATAAAGAAGGAAATATAATACCGCAGTTAAAAAGGATGTGCAATACATACTTAAATGCCAATTCAAATTATAAAGGTAACGTAAGCAAAATTGGTCTAAATGTGAGTATTTCATGCTGAATTTATCGCGTGTATCTTATGGAATCATTTTATTTTCGGTTTTTATTTTATTAATTTTTAGCATGAATAAAATGCATAATACTAAAATAGACAACTTTAAATATGGTGTATTAAGACGTGTAATATTACCTTTCCCTAGATTTGTATGTATATTTAAATACGTAAGGGAAAAACATACAAAACAAGAAGAAACTCAAAAACTGCCTTACTTTTATATTCGGCATTTTTAAAAAAAATTAAAAAAAACATTAAAAAACATTAAAATTAAAAAACCATAAAAAACCGATAAGGTTAAACAATTGCTGATCAAAAGCTTTGCCAAGGAGCTCTTCTAAAAGAACCAAAGCTGGTGGATGATGTAATAAAGACGCAAGTTAGTTTAACCTTTTTAGATTTGACAGCATGACCATGGATTGGCGGTAACCAAATACGGAAATGCACAAAAAAACCAAATATCAAAAGCAAAACACGGCGAAGGAAGTGCGATGAATTAGGTGTGGGAAATCTAGTGCTTATTGCTGAATTCATGATTCATGAACTTGTCTTGTCTCATACAAATTTCGAAATAACACTTTAAGCAGTCCAGGGAAAAGGCATCCAAAGCAAAAGGCCTATAGCGTCAAGTACTACAACTTTACAACTGTCCAAAAGAATTGGAAACGCCGCCCCAATCGCCATATCCCAATCCAATTGAGAATTTTTACAGTGAGTTGGACGGCCGCGTTCACAAAACAATTTATTAGAAATGTGCCAAAACGCCTAAGTGATACCTTAAAAAATAATGGTTTTCATACTAAGTATTAAAACTAACTTATTCTCTTAATTAATTTTTTCCTAGTTATATATATGTCAAAACAAAATATTTAAGGAACGCCAGTGTATAATTTTACTTATAATTTAAAATAAAAGGTAATCAAGTTATCTTAAGTTTTCCATTTCAAAATTTTGTTGTTTTTGTTTAGTTTTAAACATTTAATTCGCGCTTGAAATTTAAAAATAAATACCAAACATAAATATGATCCCCTGTAATCCTAATTTTATCGTTTACGTGTGCATATTTTTTCTGAAAAAATCACTATGTTGATATTTGGTTTCATTAAGAAATTTTAATCAAAAGCTTAATAATTTTAAGCAAATTTTTTTCTAGAATCTTATCCGTATTAAAACCACTTCATGTAATATTATGTAACACTTTAAATGATTATTTCGTTAATCTTAACAATAAAATGGTAATCACTTTGGGTGGCAATCTACGTAGTGACGATGAGATTGATGCTCTTTGCAACTGCAGAATTTTCAGAAAAGGATTGTGGAGATATGGGAAAATAATGAAAGTGAGAAAATAAGCATTTTTGCGTTGGGGCAAAAATTGTCCCTAACGATTTTGGTTTTCAAGTTAGTCTTTATATTCCTTGAGATAACGAAACTTTTGATATACGTGTATAACACAATTCAGTGAAAACTTCGGAGTTATATATATCATGTACATACATATAAGCAATGCACATTGGGATATTTTACAACAAATGTGAGGATTGGCTCAGTTCAGCACAATTCGAATGGTCACTAACCGCAAAGAGCTGTCAACAATTGATCATTTCAATTTTCCAAATCACTTGACAACGCGACGAAGGCTAAACAATTTTCGATAGATAAAAACCAGATTACCTCCGCCCAAAAGGAACAGAAACAAAGGCAATTCCTTTGCAAGACAAAGACTTCTGCAATGTCAGCAGGAAACTATCCTATCATTCGAATTTGCATGTAACAGGGTGAGATTGTTTTGAACCTCAAACATGAAGACATTCGCTCAATAATGGGGCTGTGTATTTTTCACAAATGTTAATATTCATTATTCAGTTGGGCCGAAATCCCGGCGGTACTGCAAAACCGGGCCAACCCGCGACAGAGGTGGAGCAAGCCCCTAGCACTCCGTCTGATTCCAAAAATCAGTTTAACATTTGTTGTCCTCCAATGGAGGAACTATCAGATGTTAAGCTGATAAGAACAGATACTACACTTTGATCTTAGCCATAAGGCCGAGAAGCGATAACTACTCCGTTTTGAAACGAAGGACTTCATGCAATTGCAGCTAAAGCCAGTTGGGAATTACTATATGTGTAAAGTCCAGAATCCAAAAGCGGTATTGCATATTTTAGGGCAGGATTTCCTCACATCGCAAAGGTCCTTGGGTAATCGTGTAAGATCAAATGCAGGTATAAATGCACAAAAGGACATGTATGCTTAATATAAACTTCCTCGCTCGAGGCCACGTTGTTCATACGGACAAACGGATGGGAAGTCATCGATCTGCCCGACTAGGCTTGTTATCCTGTTCAAGAATATATATACTTCATGGGGTCTAAGGACGCTTTCCACTACCTGTTTCATTATTTGTATAAAATCTGGCATACCCACATATAAAAGTGTAGGTAACTACCCTTGAAATGTGGCATATAGGTAGCTGCCAAATAAGCTGCCAAAGGTAGCTGTCGAATAAATCTTTCGCCTTTTACTAAAGATTTCCGTGGAGAGGAACACTCTAATGAGTCTAAACTCAATTTTTATTAAGGCCTGACAGCTTATGTTATCGGGCCCATTAATTATACATTTTATAATATTAACTGTTCAAATATCTTTCAAATTTGTATCTAAAACAATGCTGAGTTCATCTTAGCTTCTTACACGACGACGCTGTCTTAAGCTGACGAATATGAGGTCGTAATTGGCCGGATCAGTGTGCTCTGACCAACAAAAAATAAAGAAGGAAATATAATACCGCAGTTAAAAAGGATGTGCAATACATACTTAAATGCCAATTCAAATTATAAAGGTAACGTAAGCAAAATTGGTTTAAATGTGAGTATTTCATGCTGAATTTATCGCGTGTATCTTATGGAATCATTTTATTTTCGGTTTTTATTTTATTAATTTTTAGCATGAATAAAATGCATAATACTAAAATAGACAACTTTAAATATGGTGTATTAAGACGTGTAATATTACCTTTCCCTAGATTTGTATGTTTATTTAAATACGTAAGGGAACAAACATACAAAACAAGACGAAACTCAAAAACTGCCTTACTTTTATATTCGGCATTTTTAAAAAAAATTAAAAAAAACATTAAAAAACATTAAAATTAAAAAACCATAAAAAACCGATAAGGTTAAACAATTGCTGATCAAAAGCTTTGCCAAGGAGCTCTTCTAAAAGAACCAAAGCTGGTGGATGATGTAATAAAGACGCAAGTTAGTTTAACCTTTTTAGATTTGACAGCATGACCATGGATTGGCGGTAACCAAATACGGAAATGCACAAAAAAACCAAATATCAAAAGCAAAACACGGCGAAGGAAGTGCGATGAATTAGGTGTGGGAAATCTAGTGCTTATTGCTGAATTCATGATTCATGAACTTGTCTTGTCTCATACAAATTTCGAAATAACACTTTAAGCAGTCCAGGGAAAAGGCATCCAAAGCAAAAGGCCTATAGCGTCAAGTACTACAACTTTACAACTGTCCAAAAGAATTGGAAACGCCGCCCCAATCGCCATATCCCAATCCAATTGAGAATTTTTACAGTGAGTTGGATGGCCGCGTTCACAAAACAATTTATTAGAAATGTGCCAAAACGCCTAAGTGATACCTTAAAAAATAATGGTTTTCATACTAAGTATTAAAGTATTAAAACTAACTTATTCTCTTAATTAATTTTTTTCTAGTTATATATATGTGAAAACAAAATATTTAAGGAACGCCAGTGTATAATTTTACTTATAATTTAAAATAAAAGGTAATCAAGTTATCTTAAGTTTTCCATTTCAAAATTTTGTTGTTTTTGTTTAGTTTTAAACATTTAATTCGCGCTTGAAATTTAAAAATAAATACCAAACATAAATATGATCCCCTGTAATCCTAATTTTATCGTTTACGTGTGCATATTTTTTCTGAAAAAATCACTATGTTGATATTTGGTTTCATTAAGAAATTTTAATCAAAAGCTTAATAATTTTAAGCAAATTTTTTTCTAGAATCTTATCCGTATTAAAACCACTTCATGTAATATTATGTAACACTTTAAATGATTATTTCGTTAATCTTAACAATAAAATGGTAATCACTTTGGGTGGCAATCTACGTAGTGACGATGAGATTGATGCTCTTTGCAACTGCAGAATTTTCAGAAAAGGATTGTGGAGATATGGGAAAATAATGAAAGTGAGAAAATAAGCATTTTTGCGTTGGAGCAAAAATTGTCCCTAACGATTTTGGTTTTCAAGTTAGTCTTTATATTCCTTGAGATAACGAAACTTTTGATATACGTGTATAACACAATTCAGTGAAAACTTCGGAGTTATATATATCATGTACATACATATAAGCAATGCACATTGGGATATTTTACAACAAATGTGAGGATTGGCTCAGTTCAGCACAATTCGAATGGTCACTAACCGCAAAGAGCTGTCAACAATTGATCATTTCAATTTTCCAAATCACTTGACAACGCGACGAAGGCTAAACAATTTTCGATAGATAAAAACCAGATTACCTCCGCCCAAAAGGAACAGAAACAAAGGCAATTCCTTTGCAAGACAAAGACTTCTGCAATGTCAGCAGGAAACTATCCTATCATTCGAATTTGCATGTAACAGGGTGAGATTGTTTTGAACCTCAAACATGAAGACATTCGCTCAATAATGGGGCTGTGTATTTTTCACAAATGTTAATATTCATTATTCAGTTGGGCCGAAATCCCGGCGGTACTGCAATACCGGGCCAACCCGCGACAGAGGTGGAGCAAGCCCCAAGCACTCCGCCTGATTCCAAAAATCAGTTTAACATTTGTTGTCCTCCAATGGAGGAACTATCAGATGTTAAGCTGATAAGAACAGATACTACACTTTGATCTTAGCCATAAGGCCGAGAAGCGATAACTACTCCGTTTTGAAACGAAGGACTTCATGCAATTGCAGCTAAAGCCAGTTGGGAATTACTATATGTGTAGAGTCCAGAATCCAAAAGCGGTATTGCATATTTTAGGGCAGGATTTCCTCACATCGCAAAGGTCCTTGGGTAATCGTGTAAGATCAAATGCAGGTATAAATGCACAAAAGGACATGTATGCTTAATATAAACTTCCTCGCTCGAGGCCACGTTGTTCATACGGACAAACGGATGGGAAGTCATCGATCTGCCCGACTAGGCTTGTTATCCTGTTCAAGAATATATATACTTCATGGGGTCTAAGGACGCTTTCCACTACCTGTTTCATTAGTTGTATAAAATCTGGCATACCCACATATAAAAGTGTAGGTAACTACCCTTGAAATGTGGCATATAGGTAGCTGCCAAAGGTACGACAGCTATCTTTAAGTGAGTTTGCCATTCCTACCCAAATGACTCTTAAAATTCCCAAGTGTTTCTGGCCAATACTGATCCTAGAGGCATAATGTTGCTGATGTAAAGTCACTCTGGTTTCTCTTCAATTGTCGAATAAATCTTTCGCCTTTTACTAAAGATTTCCGTGGAGAGGAACACTCTAATGAGTCTAAACTCAATTTTTATTAAGGCCTGACAGCTTATGTTATCGGGCCCATTAATTATACATTTTATAATATTAACTGTTCAAATATCTTTCAAATTTGTATCTAAAACAATGCTGAGTTCATCTTAGCTTCTTACACGACGACGCTGTCTTAAGCTGACGAATATGAGGTCGTAATTGGCCGGATCAGTGTGCTCTGACCAACAAAAAATAAAGAAGGAAATATAATACCGCAGTTAAAAAGGATGTGCAATACATACTTAAATGCCAATTCAAATTATAAAGGTAACGTAAGCAAAATTGGTCTATATGTGAGTATCTCCTGCGGAATTTATCGCGTGTATCTTATGGAATCAATTTATTTTCGGTTTTTATTTTATTAATTTTAAACATGAATAAAATGCATAATACTAAAATAGACAACTTTAAATGTGGTGTATTAAGACGTGTAATATTACCTTTCCCTAGATTTGTATGTATATTTAAATACGTAAGGGAAAAACATACAAAACAAGAAGAAACTCAAAAACTGCCTTATTTTTATATTCGGCATTTTTAAAAAAAATTAAAAAAACATTAAAATTAAAAAACCATAAAAAACCGATAAGGTTAAACAATTGCTGATCAAAAGCTTTGCCAAGGAGCTCTTCTAAAAGAACCAAAGCTGGTGGATGATGTAATAAAGACGCAAGTTAGTTTATCCTTTTTGGATTTGACAGCATGACCATGGATTGGCGGTAACCAAATACGGAAATGCACCAAAAAACCAAATATCAAAAGCAAAACACGGCGAAGGAAGTGCGATGAATTAGGTGTGGGAAATCTAGTGCTTATTGCTGAATTCATGATTCATGAACTTGTCTTGTCTCATACAAATTTCGAAATAACACTTTAAGCACTCCAGGGAAAAGGCACCCAAAACAAAAGGCCTATAGAGTCAAGTACTACAACTTTACAACTGTCCAAAAGAATTGGAAACGCCGCCCCAATCGCCATATCCCAATCCAATTGAGAATTTTTACAGTGAGTTGGACGGCCGCGTTCACAAAACAATTTATTAGAAATGTGCCAAAACGCCTAAGTGATACCTTAAAAAATAATGGTTTTCATACTAAGTATTAAAACTAACTTATTCTCTTAATTAATTTTTTCCTAGTTATATATATGTCAAAACAAAATATTTAAGGAACGCCAGTGTATAATTTTACTTATAATTTAAAATAAAAGGTAATCAAGTTATCTTAAGTTTTCCATTTCAAAATTTTGTTGTTTTTGTTTAGTTAATTAAAACATTTAATTCGCGCTTGAAATTTAAAAATAAATACCAAACATAAATATGATCCCCTGTAATCCGAATTTTATCGTTTACGTGTGCATATTTTTTCTGAAAAAATCACTATGTTGATATTTGGTTTCATTAACAAATTTTAATCAAAAGCTTAATAATTTTAAGCAAATTTTTTTCTAGAATCTTATCCGTATTAAAACCACTTCATGTAATAATGATTATTTCGTTAATCTTAACAATAAAATGGTAATCACTTTGGGTGGCAATCTACGTAGTGACGATGAGATTGATGCTCTTTGCAACTGCAGAATTTTCAGAAAAGGATTGTGGAGATATGGGAAAATAATGAAAGTGAGAAAATAAGCATTTTTGCGTTGGAGCAAAATGTAACGCTGTTAAAAGTTATGTTTTTTAACGTTTTGGATTGTCCCTAACGATTTTGGTTTTCAAGTTAGTCTTTATATTCCTTGAGATAACGAAACTTTTGATATACGTGTATAACACAATTCAGTGAAAACTTCGGAGTTATATATATCATGTACATACATATAAGCAATGCACATTGGGATATTTTACAACAAATGTGAGGATTGGCTCAGTTCAGCACAATTCGAATGGTCACTAACCGCAAAGAGCTGTCAACAATTGATCAATTCAATTTTCCAAATCACTTGACAACGGGACGAAGTCTAAACAATTTTCGATAGATAAAAACCAGATTACCTCCGCCCAAAAGGAACAGAAACAAAGGCAATTCCTTTGCAAGGCAAAGACTTCTGCAATGTCAGCAGGAAACTATCCTATCATTCGAATTTGCATGTAACAGGGTGAGATTGTTTTGAACCTCAAACATGAAGACATTGGCTCAATAATGGGGCTGTGTATTTTTCACAAATGTTAATATTCATTATTCAGTTGGGCCGAAATCCCGGCGGTACTGCAATACCGGGCCAACCCGCGACAGAGGTGGAGCAAGCCCCTAGCACTCCGTCTGATTCCAAAAATCAGTTTAACATTTGTTGTCCTCCAATGGAGGAACTATCAGATGTTAAGCTGATAAGAACAGATACTACACTTTGATCTTAGCCATAAGGCCGAGAAGCGATAACTACTCCGTTTTGAAACGAAGGACTTCATGCAATTGCAGCTAAAGCCAGTTGGGAATTACTGTGGTTGGACCTGGAAAAAAACAAGAAATACTACTGTATACTTTTGGGGATGATCCATTTGCTCATTGTTATTTATCGTTAATTTATTGCAATGACCATTTACATTTGCAATTATATGTTCATAAATGTCATAGGTTTTGGAATATCAGAGTAATACGAGTGGAGTAACACCTTTCTCATGAATACCGACGGAGCTGTTAACTATCGTTATTAAAACCAACACTGCTAAGGCTAGCGAAAAAAACATAAGCAAAAAGAATTACGTAGTTCAATCTTAAAATAACCATTACTAAACTGTTGAATGATTCAACTTCCTTGATGGGAAAATATTACAGTGTAAACATTATTTAAATGAAATTATTTTTAATTTATTTTGCAGCCCTTAACATTTGTATATTAATCAGATATGTATATTAATCTTTTACTAATATTTTCGAACTGCGCTTAGAATTCTTATGCATTCTGGACAATATCGAGTTTTTCTTCAGTTGTCGAAAAAATCTTTCGCCTTTTAGTAAACTCAATTTTCTTATTTCTATTTATGTAGCTCGGTCAATGATTAATAATAATACTGAAAATAAGTTCGGGCGTCGAATTGTTAGATAACTAGTCTGCCATTCCACGTTCCATTCCCATAAATTTTAATTGAATTATTTTATCTCTTTCTTGGTTGCCGAGGCTTAAGTATTCTGGAAAAGCATCTTCATCAATGCGGGATTGCTTTGCATAAATAACGCATAAATTGAAAAGATCCAAGAAAAGGCCAGCAATCCAAATCTGTGCTACATGCTCGGCATTGAGAAAAAGTAGGCTAAGCGTAAAAAATGAAATATGTTTGGGGTCATGGGTCGCCTTGGAATTACATCTGCTTAGTTCATAAAAAGGAAACAAGCCACCAACGTTAGTCTCTAGAGTTAAACCGACGTTACGCATCGGAAAATCTGAACTTTGTGAGGGGTCGTCCTTTTTTTGTATTTATGTGTGTGTCTAAATTGGCTTTATGCCACAAAAGGAACCAAAAGAGCTCGGGTGAAGTTTTTCGAAGCCAAAACTAGCAAAGTTGTAAATTTACATAGAAGTTAAAGGTTTCCGTTTATCTGGTTCTCTCCTCGTGTCGAACTTGAACTATAAAAACACAAAAATCTAGCCGAAGGAAAAGTTTCCAGTCGCATAAACATAAATTGCGACAGTAATTTTCGGTCAGAAGTATTTTGGGAATTTTCCCGCATTCACACACAACCAGTCACATTTGCATGCACAGCATACAGGACGGATATTGTGATTTAGCTAGAGAGTAGGCTAAATGTGAGATACCATTAGGTTTAATTTGTCTAATGCCCATGAACCCTTTTTGAGGATGAGTGTGTGTTTCGAATGGCTTAAATTAATGGTTAGGCAAAATAGTTTTACACGACGATTTGCAATTTCTGTGGGTTTCATAGCCTTTTTAACCGGCACAGGGATCTTAGTTATATGGCCATTTAACGATTATGACCCATCAAGATTTGACTTTAGTGTCCTTTCATTAACTCTCATTAATAATGCTGAGCTCAGCACCGTTTTTGAAGCGGTACCCAGCGTTGCCTATAGACTAATATTCGAATGTATTTTTAATGGCCCTCTCGGGCTCCCAAAAATTGCCGTAGTGGACGGTTTTTCACGTCCCCATGGCGGGGTATTGGTTAAAGTTTTCAACTAGCAATAATCGCACCTCAGTAGAACTTCATTGGTTACGATATCGCCTCTGCGCAAAGATAACTTTCAACCCCAAATCAGTCCCTACTCCACTCAGAGGAAGCCAGAACTATTTGGGAATTATTAGTGCGCTAAGGATTAACGTGCATAGCAAAATGTTGCATACTTTCCATGCAGTTCATACCTGTATGGTAGTTTCTAGCTGGTTTTTTAACGAGGGAAAATGCATTTTAGGGGTGAGTTTCGGTTAAGGTATGCAACAAGCTGTACTATATACATTATCACGAAATAAGAGGCGCATGTAGACAAAAGTATTACCTTCTCTTTCGGTAAAGACAATAAAAAAGGATCCTTTATCAAAAATGAAAGAATATATCTTTTGCTTGCCGGTAAAATATAATGTTTTCAAAACGTCAAGATACCTTGAAAACCCCATTACATGACTAAACCTCCACATTGTTCATGTGCTAACAACACAAATCTGCACCGCCCTCAATTTCCCCATTGCCCGAAATCATTGCGAAATTCGTTCATTTAAATTTCCATTTCTTCTGCTTTTTAGCGTCCCATTTGAAATACAATTAATGAAAAATTCAGAGCCTAGAGTCGCAAGGACTCTGAGGAGTGAGATGAACGGGGCACAAGGTTCCTTGAGGTCATGTTCGCCTACTCTAAAATGCTAAATAGCCACTTTTGCGGCCGGGCACGACAAACTTTGTGTTTTTTCTTAGCCTTAGACTTCCATCGTTCTCCGCTCCTCCACGCCTGTGTCATAAAAAATTGAACAAGTTCGCCTAGGGAAGCCAAGTGTGGATGGGTGTGTGGATGGGTGCGGATGGGTGGTGCCCCGTGGGGTGGCAGAGACAGCGACGACAATACCGGAAATCCGTTTCATGACAAATGCGTCACATTGTCCTGGCGTCCTGGAGTCCTAGAGTCCTGGAGTCCTGGCTGAGTGTTAGGAGAAGTGGCCACCCTCCTTTCTGGATGCTCTCCTTTACGATCCGCTCCTGCCGGCAGTGAAATTCCTTCAATGGCAGCACGTGACTTGGCCAATAAGAGAGCACAACAAACGCGGCTAAGAGAACGTCGACATTGACATTGGGGGAGCAAAACATGTCGAAGGCGCAGGCGCCGCTCTCGAAGGACTCGCAGCATTTCCATCTACGTGCCGGCATAACTTTGGCATTTTAATGAGAAATCCATATTTATGTTGTTTGTTTTGCCAAAAAAAAAAGTGGCAAAAAGCCAACTTCCAAGCGGGCAGCATATGCGGCGAAAAGTGAAATTTCTGAATTTCTCTTCGTGGGAGGGCGTGCTAAGGCATTTCTGTAATCATTTTTAATGGGACGCGACGTCTGCGGGTATATAGAGCGGCATATGGTCGCTATTTCCTTCAGAATCGCAGACTGTTCAGAAACCCGACCATTAGTCGAAACCAGAAAACAGTTAATGGTATTTGGGCGGAAACGAATCACAACTCGGAGCAGAGACCAGTTTTTAAAATCTTCTAAAGCCTTTTAAGGTAAAAGCATGGTAAAGAAGTCAAAAATTAAAAGACAATATTTCTTTACATTCAATTTAAGCAAAATTCTAACTTTATCTTGCTTTAAAATGAAAAAGGCTCTTGAATAAATATTTACAAATATTTTATTAATTCATACTATTATCAATAGTATTTTAATATACATATACTTTCTTTCCTAGATCTTTTAAGATATGTAGTGTATAATTTTCCATTTGATATGTCACAAGTAAACTAAAAGGATTTCTAAATTAAACTATTTCTATATCAAACTATATGTAACATCCCTTGTTCCTGTAATACTCGAATCCAGCTAGTACTGACTTTCTCTTAAGAGGGAATGACCCATCCATCCGTGTGATCCCACATGACGAGACATTTTAACTAAGCCACGTTCGCGACTTGTCACAATGGAGCCATAACGTTATCATTCCAGCGCAAAAGCCATAAAAATAGCGGCTTAAATAGTAACAGCCAGGAAACACGTCCAGAATGAAAAGAGGGATGCAATTGCCGGGGAAAAGTCCACTTCACACATTTTGCTCTAGCGCTCCTTTTCATCCGGCTTTAATACTAGAGAAGCAGCGCCAGCGAAACAAAAAAGTTATGTTTTTATTGTGCAAATAAAAGCACGCGGAAACTACTTAATCAAGTTTCAGAGACGAAGACCGCCCTTCACCCTCACCGGCTTATGGCCATCTCGTTTTTACCCGGCACCAAAGGAATCCGGAAGAGCCGCGTTCTCCATGAGCGAAAGCAAAACAAACCCAACTGAGGAATAAAAAGCAACAGCAGCCAGTACAGACTTTCCCGACGTTGTTTTTTGCGATTTTGCTGCGGGGTGACGGGGCGGAGAAAGTGCGGGAAAGTTCGAGGAAAGTGGTCGCGGGAAGAGCCGAAGCTGAGACAACATGCAAACCAAAACAAATGGGATCTGAAAAGTAGCACTCCCGCATTGTGTCGAATAGTAGATACTCTTTGATGTATGTATGTATGGGAAAGCATTTTAGGAACTTGAAATCTTGATAGGTGTCTTTATAAAATAGAGCTGATAGAGTTATAGCCCTCAGCTTAAGTGGAATGTTTCAAATATGAAAAGGATTTACAAAAGGAGTTATAACAAAAAAATGTCATTTATTTTGTAGTAAAATTTATAATATCCATAAAAACTCTGTTTAATTTGAACTAGGTGTGTTCTAAGATACTAAGGTACAACAAAAAATATGAGTAATGTTGCATCAATAGGAATATATGTATTTTACTCAAATCCAATGGGTTCAACGTACAATGTTCAGCAAAAAATTATATTCAAATAAAAATAAATATCGCTATGATATCTTTCCTTTTCCAAGCAAGTCGCTTCTCGATTCCCCCAGGAACACTTTCCATTAAGCCATTTCTTTCCCTAATTGCTCAATCTACCCGAATTCCTTGAGCAACCCTTTGGTAATAGCGCAACTACCCCCTTTATCCCGTTTTCCCCGGCGACAGAGTATAACAATTTGCCGAAGGAATGTTTCCCAGCGAGTTGAGTTCAAAATTTATGACAGCAATTAGCGGGACAGTAGGCGTGTCTGGGGGGTTGCTCCCAGGCTGGCATTGTCCAAAAAACACGAAAACTCTTCAATTATTTTGTTGAGCTCTGCTCAGCAAACAGCAAAGCGACGGAGCACATCAATCCAGTCGAGGAGCAAGTCAAACGTAAGGTCTCCATTCGGACACCAGTGGAGTCCGAATGGCCTCCAGATCCCCGCTATCCGGGGTGTGAAAAATCACCAGGATAAGATAGAGCCCGGTGAACGCCCACAAATTTGGTCGCGTGCCAGACTCCTCGGCTCGTAAATTGTTCGTTTCATTTTTAATTATCGCACTTAAGTCGTATTTTTTAATGCCAGCCAGCAGGCGATTCGACCTAAATGGCAGAGAAATTGAAGGACCAGAAGGAGCAAGGCTTACCTGAATCGTTTCCGTGGCGGAATACTTTCGATTGTAGTCGACGTGATGGAGGTTCGGCATGTTTGCTCACAGTTCACTGATGATGACTATGGATAGAGCTACTTAACACGTGTCCTTGGGCTGGTGGGTGGCACTTCCGGTTCCCGTTCCCAATCAAGATATGCCAGTTTATGAGGCATTTGTGTTAATTTCTGTTGTCGTTCCACTTTTTTGCCTCGTCCCCGTGGCTTGCTCTTCTGTAAAGCGAGAAGAGAGTGGGCAAAGTTTGTAAGTTGAAGTTGGAAAAGTGTAAATTACTTCGAGCAATCTGCAGACTTCTTCCCCCTGTTTCCCCCCCTGATCCCCCTTGGGCATTTGTTTACTCATGTCGATATTGTTAATACGCCACGTGTTCCACAGCGGGATGCGTGTAAGTCAGGGATACATGCTAACGTATATTCGTATGTTCGGGGTGGTCCATGGACGCTTGGGCTTACGGATTTATTGCCAAGTTTACGCTACGTGCTTTGACTAAATTTATAAGCCGAGAACGCACAAAGAATCGAGCAATGGCCCACAGGCACTGGCAGAAACAAATAAGCACGCACACCCAAATATGTACTTTGGAAAGACATTCGAATACAGCTGCATCCAAGCAATTAGAAGCGGTTACAGGGCTAGGTGGAGCTAACTCCATTTTCTTACAAGTTAAGACTTAGGCTCTATGTTTGCTTTCATATATTAGTAGATGTTAAAGAATTTCTAAAGATGTACTTATATACGATTTGAGTACAGGAATGAAAATGTGTAAAAAGGATTTTATATTCATTATAGTTGCATGTCCTCTGCTATAAGCAAATGTATTTAAATCTTCCGAATCTTCCGCTCTCAGCTATATGCACACTGTACTTAAGATATATGTGCATATATATCCAAGGATTGCCAAAAACAACTTTTCGCTAAGCCGTACAAAACCGCTCCACCTTTTGTGGGTAGATACTACAACTGCTTAAGCATTCGTCATCATGGCTAAGACGCTTCAAAAAACGAACTAATAATTAGACTGTATCCAAGCGATATGTTGAGTGAAACTGTTGCCTTTAAGGGCCAGCTTCGTAGCTACAGGGCTAATTGACTTTTGTGGCCGTCATAACTGTTGACACACAAAATAAGGTCGATAAACAAAGTAATTTCCATGGTGAAGGAGCGAGAGGCGTGCAACAGCTGTAATTTTGTAATGCCCATTAAGTTTTATGCGTAGACAGGCCAAAATTTACGTCGAAACCAGCTATGAGACATTTCATCGTAAAGTAAATGTTATGCTTTCGATTTCTACAACCTCGTAAAAGTCGCCTTGAAGAAAACTTGTTGAGTGCCGCGTGAATTATAAATTAGGTTAGGGAAAAATGCAGTTCAGTACCATTTTAGCGTCACATTAAATAGTGTCCGAAACTAACTTCTTTCCAAAGGGCGAAATTAAATTTTCAAGAAGCAAAAAGTCATTTAAAATATATATATTTATATTTTACAAAGTGCACATCAAGTTCCAGCCACCATTAACAATATATCATGACTCCCCTGGCAGTGCTTTAAAATTAATGATGCACTTTGTAGGCCGGAACTTTAATCGTAGAGTGCGGAGTGGTTTGGTGGCTCCAGTCATTTCACTAATTACGCCCAGAACAACATCGATGTTTGCCCTCCAGTGGGGGGCAATTTGGACAGGATGTGGTGGTGCAGCCCCGCCCAAAATCTCTCCACATGATGCATGACCAAATTTATTAGCTGCTTATGGATTGGAAATGTATAGTGTTTGTGGGAGTGCGAATTCTTGTGGGTAGTACGCAAATGTGTTGAGAACATGCTAATCGAGGAACACCCGAATGGCCAGGAGCAACAGGAGGCACGGCCCTCAAAGTCAAGCAGTGCAGGCCAAATTAAATTGTTCAATAATTGAGTTAGTCGAGGAAATTCCCCAATGCGGCCCAGGGCGCTTAAAGCCGTCGCATCGGTTTGGTGCAAATAACTTGGCCATACATCAATCGATTTACAACTGATTTAAGGCTCCACCCAAGGAGGGAGAGGTCCTGTCCCGTGGCCTGTGTTGTGTTGGCTAACAAAAAACAGCCTGAGTGCCAGGAAGCTAGGGAGCCAGGGAGCCAGTAAGCAGTCATAAATTATGCAGCGACACAGTCAAAGGACAACAGCCCAGGACATGGCCCCCGACGCCAGGGATATGCAGTTGCATAGTCAAGCTGTTGTGTCCTGTTTCCAGGACCCCGCCCCATCACGGTCTATTAACTCCTCTGCTGGAGAGCTGCAGAGCTGCAGAGCTGGAGAACTAGAGAACTGAGCAGTTAATAAGAACAACTTGTGCGGGAAGCCGGAGGAGCAGCAGGTTTGCAGTGCAGCAGTTGCAAATTATGACAAAGTAGTGAAAAAGAGCCAGAATGTCAGGAAAAGTTCAACGGGTTGAATGTGCCCCGTGGCGTGGCAAAGGAGGCCCCAGAGAGGCTCTAACTTCTGGAGAAATACATACTCGTGCTACATGGGGCACCACATAGTTTCAATTAGACACTGCGGCTGGCACGGCAATGCCATATGGAAATTGCAGCGAAAAGTCGGCTGAATGGGATCAAAGTAGATACATTTTAATTACACTGTGCTTTCCCTCTACTTTGATAATAAAAGCATAATTATAATTATTATCAAAGTAAAGGATAATGAGAATTATTATCAAAGTAAAGGAAAACCACCCTCCAATTACTAACAAATAATTGAATGTGACAAATAATGCGTTTCAAAGTTATAATATTATTACTATGCAAAATGGGGAAAATACATTAAATGATATATTTCTGCCAAATCCCCATACTGCTGAGTACAGGGAATATTGCATCCTATTTTAAAAACATATTCAAAAAGTGATTGTAAGCCTTTCAAACCAACGCCTTTTAGGCTAATCCTATTAGAGCCTATTTAAAACTCCATTATGTTGACAGGAAATATAATTATAATAAACGTTTGTGCATGATTTTGGCTAATCGGATTAACACATTTGAAAGTGTTCAGAATATTGAAGCTCCTAATTGTTTGTAAAATAAATTATAACAAAGGGATGAATGAGAAAAACTAACACACTTACTATTTACCACCCTTAACCCCCACTTGATCACCCCAAATTTTGAGACAGCACAACATTTCCATTATCTTTTCTGACCACATTTGGTACTTCAACCAGTTACAAACTTCACAAGTCATTGTGACATTACACAACTGCGTTGCCCTGGAAAACTACATAAAGGAGTAAAAGCCGGCAGCAGTTGTAACTGGAGAAAGCCCAACAGGTTGAGGAAAAGCAGACGCCGATGTTAATTACACAATGTCCCCGCAGTTATGACAATTCGCGCAACCCCATCCATTTTCCCTTTAACGTCCTTCTGCAGACGGAATGACAAATGGCCAAGGAAAGCAACAAAACTAGAAGAACCTAATGAAGTAAACTGTTTGGCTTGCGGTTTAATTAGATTTAAAAACACTTTCAGGCAGAAGCACCGCCAAGAAAAACTTTCTGACAAAGTTCAGATCATTTGTCAGCCGCAGTTATGGCCGCAAAAACGAACTCAACGGAAATTCTTCGCTTTCGAAAACTCGAACAAAAATCAATAATTGAGAGGGCAGCCAGACAAAACCAAAAATACACAAGCCCGACAAACAAGTCGAAGTGAAATGCGGCCGTAACAACAATAAAAATTGATGGTTATCCCTAAAAGAAGTGAAACAATCAGCAATAAAAACGAAATATAAAAAGCCAGGCATGCGGAAGTTTCACATACCCTAAAAATAAGCCGAAGATAAGGAGAAAATCCTCTGTACTATAAGACAGTATTGCTTAAAGTTCGATCAGTTATATTATTTTGAGATATTCTATAACTCAGCCTCGTGAAACATGAGAAAAAACATGTTTCTAAGTAAAGAACAAGTATGGGATACAAAAAGTTCTCTGATGATTGAGGAAAAAAGTTACTAATAAAGGAACGCTAGGGAAAATCAAAAGATAACACGAATTCTCCCCTCCGCGAGCCATCGCACCCATCCTCGCAATTTTCGTGTTGGCAAGTAATTGCAGCTTTGCGTACTTTTAGGCCTCAGAAAGGCGTTCAAATACCGTACTTGGCCCAAAACGCGAGGGCGTTTAGCCTAATCCTGCAAGGACTTAGCACGGCTGTTAGGTGTATCAAGCTGCTACTCTGAAAAATAAGGCAGACGCAGGTTGGGATTCGGGGAAACTTGGGGTGGAGCCAAGGAGCAAAGTTGGAGTTGCTAGCGCGGCATTTGAACTTGCCAAAGACCGGAAAGGGCCATCTGCGATTTTTAATTCAAGAGTAAGGCACTTTAAGAACTTTTTGAAACGAATGTGTAATGCTCTGTCAAGCGAAATTGGAAGACAAATTTGGGTGATTGCTTTAAAAGTTATTTCGAATGCATAAGAAGTGGATAGCTATGAGGTTTCCATTTTAGTTCTTAAACTATTTGGAACTTGAAAATCAGCTAAAGCTTCTTTGTCGAACTAAATGAACCAGAGTGTCCAGAGAGTATCGAAACAGGTGTACAAATAGCACCAATAATAAAGCAAGCATAACCATAAAAGCACAAAGGCCCCAAGCTCGCATTTTGGGGTTCAAAATTCGAAAAAGGCCAAAACGAGCTGAAATTCAAATAGAAAAGAAAACACTCGCAATTGAAGTGCTGACGAACAAGGATGCAAGGATGCGAGTCCAATGTTACCCCACTTGTTTACGCTTGTAGTGCTTTGATTGAATTTTCGCCAGGGAGGAAAAGAGCAAATGGGAAGGAAAAGCAACAATCTGCCGGCGAAGAGCAACGAAATTATAGAGGCTCTGCTGCCGGAAAAAATAGTATCAAAAAGAACCGAATTCCGAGTGTGGCCATCCACATCCAAGTTTGGCTGTTGTCCATCGGCAGGTGGACAAGTGGGCATATCTGTCCGCTCCTTCAAACGAGTCCTTTTTATAGGAATGTGCAGTGGGAAAATCCGGAATCAAAATGCGCGCAAAATGGAGGCCAAATGGGGTTACAGAAACACAAGCGCTGTCAATTCCCCAGAGGGCCATGGTATCGGGCTTCAAAACAGTGGGCCGAATCCGCAAATTACTTGATCATTTGAAATCACCGAAGTGGATGTCTGTACCTTCATTTTAAATAAATTTATTGATCAACAATCTGGCTCTTTTGTTTCAGTAATTGAGTTATTAATTGCGTAAACTTCAAGTCGGCCGAAAAGGAACTGAACAACTAGATCCTATAGTGATTTATGAAATGGTTTGCTTTATAAAAATGGATACCCACAATTAAAATCAATAAATTAAGTGTCCCAAAATGTGCTCCATTGTCCGCCTATAGCCCTGGGGAGAACTAAGAGGAGGGCCACTCGCCTCAATGACAGCGGTTGGAATTGAAGTTGGCAAAATGTTGTTCGAGGGTGGATTTTAAAATGCAAACACACTCGGTGCAGGAGCACGGGGACAAGGGTATCCACAGGTAGGGGGAAGGGGGGCGAGTCGGCGACCCGTGGCATAGCCTTACATGCCACCAGTGCTGGAGTCCCAACACGTGTCCTGCCATTTGGCCTGTGTCCTGGGCAGCTGCCAATGCCGCGGATTGCCTCAGTTTATGTTTATCCTGTTTTTGGCTCGAGTCGAAAATCAAAACAGCCAAGAAGCCCAAAGAAAAGCCAAGGAACTTATCTCTAGGCAGCTAAATCAGGAGCGTTTTCCCATCGCGTGCCAATGAAAACAGGCTGGTGGGCTGGGAAAATCTCCGGGATGGGGCTAATAACCAAAGCTAAACAATAGCGGAAATAATTTTATTACACTTGGCATGCTATTTGCATTAACAAGCAGACCATAAAAGTCGCCTGAGCAACGGCTGAACGCACTTTTTGTTCGGCTATCTGGTGGCCTTAATATTTGTGTCACTCAAAGTGCTAATGAGAAAAAAGGTCAGGACTGCTTTCCTTTTCCAGCCAACCAGAAAATTATGGTAAGCGAAAAGAAAGTCCCGAAAGTCTTTAAACTTTTTAAAGATCATACGATGACTTAAGTGCGCTTTGTACGCTTAAGATTGTGTTATCCTTACTAAAGTTCCTAGAAGTATTAGGTTTTCGGAATTTAATGTAATTTAAAGTTTGGCCTGTCTTCAAGGGATAGCTAAAGTAAATATCGTCTGGCCGTGTAGCTCGAATTTCAATTCTACTCATATTTTATTCAAGTACAGAAAGTGGAAAGACGTGGAGGCCAGTGGAAGCGGAGTATTCTGTAAAATGAAAATGGATTTATGCGTCTTTTGATAACTAATTCCCTTTGGGCAGCTGTCAACAAGCAGATAAACTGCTAGGCAACCCAAAAATATGCCAAATGTAGCCAAACTCTTGCTAAGCCGAGCGAAGGAAGCTGCGAGCTGAGGGGTGTCCATAAAGGACTTTCGGCGATATTGCGTCAGGGAACTTTGACTCGTATTAGGTCGGCATTAAATGAAAATGAAAGAATTTTCGGCATTCCATCCGATTGGGTGTATGTGCCACTCCTTCCATTCTGTCACAGTTAAACGCCTGTCAAATGTGTTCGGAAAAATGGGCGAAAACAATTTGAGGCAATCAGCTGGCAGGAGTACGTGACTCACTCTTCTCAAGACTTTGGCCAAGCATATACACTTTCAAAAACTAGGCCCTCAATACGTGTATATAATATAAATTTTTAAATATTATGTACGATCAATAGGACATGAAAACATATCTATGTAGCGATATTTTATCTCCGAAAGTAGCGGAAGGATGTATCCTTTCCTACGTTTTTACCAGTGTATAGTTAGCGGCACAAAGAACTTGAGCAGTGCAAAATGCAAACATCTGCTGCCCAGTGGCTCCACCCGTGACCAAGTCGGAAAACTGCGAGGATCTGGGGGACGCTGGTCGAGTGTCAATGACCTGCGGCTCCTTTGGCTGGATGCTAACGAGCACGTGAGGCAAGTGTACCGGAAAATGAGCTAATTTGTGCTGCGTTTCTTTTGGCCAGCTCCACCGGCCACGTGTGGCCCCCAGCTTCCCAGCTCCCCAGCGACCTGGGCAAAGAAAAGTCAAGAAATTCAATTGCGAACATAAATCATGCCCAAGACGAACATGCAGGACATCAGACAGGATGAACACGCAATCAGCTGTTTGTCACAAAGCATATCGAGGATGTGTTCGAGTGAGTGACTCTGTGGGTGGGTTAGCGGCAGTTGGGGATCCCCTCGTGAGCGGGGGCATGTCAATCAAGCCACAAGCAGCCACGCGCACCCACAGCCATGCCACCCCGCCATTTCCACCCACCCATCCACTCGCTGGTTTCCCAGGAGGGAGTGATCTGAAGAGTAAGGCCCCAAATCGGACCAGTCTCGAAATCATGCTGTGGGTGTCAAGTTCAAGCCGGGTAATAACGACATTGCTGTACCCTAAGTGTGCTTAAGTGCTTAAAATAAGAATATTTTGAAGAAGATTTTCTTTTCTTTTCAAAAAGAAGAGCTGACTATGGAATGGGAATTGGGGCTACTCATTGAAAGGATTGTTGAATACCAAATGGAATTTTTTGCAAGGGTATCCAAGGTGCAGATGCAGTGGGTCGATTTCATCGATGCCTCTCCATGGCATAGGCGATAATTTATTTAACAATGTGTGGCATGCGTTTTTCTCGGGGAGCCCGAGCCGGAGCTTTTGTCCATTGAAATGTAAACGCTTTGGGATGTGTTATCCTGGCCAGCTGCGAGCTGGCTGGCTGGCTGGGAAACATTTGCCCCGGGGCTAGAACAAAGGAGAGAATCGTTTTTATCTGCCACAGCATTCACTCCTTTATTTGCCAAGTGCAAATTGCAAAATGATATTAGAGGGGTGGATTCCTCGCTGCACCAAAGGGGGTTGGCCCCCCCGTCCAGCAAAAGTGGCAGGATGTCAGGCTGGCAGGATGGTAGGATGGCAGGATGGCAGGGTGAAAGTGGAAAGTGGAAAGTGCGTCCTGGTCCGGCACCAGCCCAGCCCAGCCCAGCCGAGCGAGCAGCTCGTCCGTAATGAGCACGAACAAAATTAATGTGATTTGTGTCGAAGGGTGCAACGACTGTATTATCGCACTGGAATACGGGATAATACAGGAAGCCCAATAACGCTGGTATTGTGGCCGACAGCAGATTTCTATTTGCACTTGTAATTGGCGCGTTGGTCCGGGGAGCAATCCCAACTCGTAATCCCTAACACTCCCCACAGTTTCGCTGCACAGTCCTCGACTTTAATGAATAATTGAGCACACACAATCCCCAAAAATAGAAGTGGAAAATGTTTGATACGTGGAAATTCACGCATTTCATTGCTGTTTTTTGGCTGTGGTCCCCGTTTTATCAAATTAAATCAATTTCCCGTGTTTTATAAATAAATATTTTATCAATCGCATTTAGCTTGAAATATGTACTGTGTGCAATTTTTATTGATTTCTCGATGGCTTGGTGTTGGATTGACAGAATTTTATAGATGTAATGCTTTATTCCTTTTCGATTTAAAAAACCAATACTAAAAATGGCCAAAAACTGTTTTACTAAATATATCTTAAGCCTAATATATTAATCGTTGATTAAGAACAACGATTTGACATTCATTCATATTTTTTCGTTGCACTTATCTTATATATGGGTGTTATCCATCACCACCGTCCCTTTAATTCACATAATGAAGATGATAAATACATTATTGAAGTGACCACAACACTTGACCGTTACAACTTGTCCCGAACAAAATGCATTATAATGATTTATGGGCGTGGGTCCGTAGCCAAAAAATCAACCCCTGGACAAATTAACAAGGATATATGATGATAATGATGCTCCTCTCCAACCAGAGCAACCCAAAAAACAAAGGCTGTCAAAGCCACAAAGAGACACTCGACCCAAGCAGATGCCCGGAGGTGTTTTCCCGACCAAGTTTAAACGAAAATTAAAACACCTACCCTCCCCATTTGATGGCCACGACCTTTCAGTCCCTTTTCCTTGCCTGAACTTGAAGCTAATCAAAAATGTTACACAAAAGAGCGTAAGAAGGAAAGGACATAAAGCTTAGGCTTCGGTTACAACGAACTCAGTTTACACTACACTTTGTGCCTTCAATTATTTCAAAGTCTAAATCTAGTTCAGTAATTATTGCCTAATGGTTAAAATAATAATCATTCAAATTTCAAAATTAAACAATTCTTAAATATACATTTTAAGTTTTCAATTTTCTATTCAATTCTATTCTATTGTAAATAAACTCAATTATTAAATGATGAATTCGGGAATCATATATTCCTCATATTTAGATATCCTCTATTATAGGACTTATCTTTATTTCATTCAAATTAATATGCCTATATATATATATATAAGTAATTCTTAGAAGGTTACGTTCTGAATATAATATTAATATTATTTTTTTTTTTGTTCGCTAAACAGAAACGTATGCTTTCCGAAAGAAATCAAATATCAAAAATCCAGATTCAAGCGAAAGAGCAAAAGTTGCTCAAGTAGTTTTTTCTGCAAGGCCAACAACCACAACCACCGAAGGAAAACACAAAAAATGTTTCCGAACTTGGATGGATACTTCTTGGTTGTCGTGGCAAGTCAGCCGACATTGTCGCCATGATTAGCATTTTATCAGCAGATCCTTTGGCTCATCATGCCGTTTTTTAGGACAAACACTTGGCCATATTTATGGTAATTTAGTTTTGGCTGATGAGCGGCCACAGCTGGCAATTTTAGCGGAATTTGCTGCCCCCTCAAAAAAGGAACAAGGAAAACCCCATGGCCCACTCCCTCAAAGTGAACTGGTAGGCAAGTAGTACTTGCCACATGAGGAAGCTGCGTGTCACATAATCAAAAGTGCGGCAAACTCAACCTGCAGGGTGCTCTTTATGTTTTTATGTGCGGATCCCATTAATTTATTGCCGTAGACATTGAGACACCTCCAGCCGAACAAAAGGCGACATTATTATTTCATTATTATGCCAAACGCATCAGCATCAGCATCCCGCCCCCTTCCCCCCAATGCACGTGGGCAGGCTCATATTACATACGGTGGGGAGTCCACGGAGGATGGCACCGCGGTGGAGGCTTTTCGACGTGCCAGATGATTCATGCGATGGCAAATTTTTTGACGCCCGCCACATAAATAAAAGAGGCTGCCCGGGGAGCTCAGACATATGTTTGGATAGTCCCGGGTCAAAGGGCCCAGTTCGGAGGCTGTAATATTCACTCGTAAATATTTTTATAGGCACTAAGGCTTCCGCTCAGGATGAACAAAGCGCGAAGAGTCCACAAGGGCAGGTGTTCCATGGAATTAAATAAATATTTGTAGCGAAAGGGCAACCTTTCTATCTTTATTTGGGAAATTGTGGAAAAATCACGAGCCACATATCCTGCAACGCTTTCGCCACGAGGCACTTTGTTAATTAAGTCAGTGCCCCTGATACCCACTATTTGTAAGCACTGTTAAATTTTACCAATGCTGGGTCTTTCCAAGGATTTCATTTCAGATCTCTAGAGTCAAAAGATTAATAGCCGCACGCAGACTTCCAAAAAGTGCACTTCAAAGTCCTTATCAGCCAATTCCTTTATACCAATCCCAGGTTAATAAAAATGTTAGCAACATCTAGACCATCTAGTCAATCCTAAATACCAAGATTTATTGGATGCGTCTATGTCGAAGGCGAATATTATTATTTTTAGGAATACCGCGATTAAAAACATCCATTTAAATGGGTTCGAAATGAGTTATTGGCACCTAAATTCGTTTTAACAATTGACTGTTTTTCCGCTCCCAATTTGTTCAATGCATTGGCAATTTGCCAAATTCAACCGAGTTAAATACCATCCCGCTGGAGCACCCACAAACATCCCACCTCTGCGACGAACTTTCGACTCCTGCTGCTAATCCTTTCGTGCGTGCACGTGTGAGAGTAAACCATTTAGCGCCAATTAAAACATAATTGCGGCATTCGCGGATTGCGATCGGCACTAAATCATTCTCGGGCCTATGCGAGTTCCATTCGAGTTTGCAGGACGGGAATAGCGGCACATACACACGCACACACGTACGTACATACGTGTACGTCGAGCAATCGCAACAAATGGCAAATGGCAAATGGCAAAAAGCGCGGGCGAAAACGCGAAAGCACTTGGGCGCCATTCACTGAATAATGGCTTCAATTCAATCCCGAGGCTCTGCTCACTTTAATCTTGTGCCACTGGGGGCGTTGATTAAGAACACAAGACCGCACTGGCGAACATTTCACTTTTAAGAACGTAATTCCGACGGGAGATTTTGGCCGGGAGTCTCGAGCACAGAAACCACCCGCTATAACAACCACACTCCGCCGGCTAAGAGCACTAACTGCCATTCCTGCGAGCTTCTTTTGGGGACTTCATCCCCGGAGTGGCGGCTTTCGATCAGCTGATTGGGGTAAAACGGAAGTACCGGAAACAGGGATGGAACGTCTTCAAAATTGGCGGGCTTTCTAGCTGGCGGACAGAGTAACTTCCTGTAATAATACAAAATATGCTGATAAAGTAGTTTATAACTCTCATTGCTGAAACTCGCCAATTTCCAACAGATGGAATACAGAGAGCCTTGTTCATCTTTTTAAGTGGTATAATTTAATGTGTTGTTTTTAAGATTTATAGATTCATTACGATAGTTCTCCGCCGATATAAGTACTATTAAATCCCATCCCTATCAGATATCTTTTGACAAGCCCCGAACGGTCACACTGCGCATCACATTTTTAATTGTTTCGCTTCGCATTTCATTGTTTCCCGTATTCGCCGAATTAATCAAAATGCCTGCGGTTGTGCGTATCAAGCGACGCATCGACGAGGAGCCACACACCGCATTCGTGCTGAACGGCAAGCGGCGGCGTCTCCACAACGATGAGAATGCTCTGGAGGACTCGGGAGCGGTGGCGGGAGCAGCGGCATCGGACAAAGACGAACTGACCACCGTGCTCAAGTTTGCCGGCACGCTGGAGAAGCAGGTGGGATTGGGGGATTCGAGTCCTCAAAGCACCCGTAGACTTAATGCCCATGCAAATCCTAATGCTGCTCATCTTTGAGATGTAAAACGAAATGCGCTTAGCGCTTGCGGCTCAAATTGGCCAAAATACACTCAGTGAACTGATTTGAGCTTCCCCCAATGATCCTTAAGCAATAGCTTATCTAAGGAAATATGTGAGGGCAACTTCAATAATTCTTATCAGTTAAACGCAGTGATCTTTAACCTAGCCAGGGGTACTAGCCTCTTATCTGTAAAGTGAATGCACTCTAACTGGTTATTGGTAATAGTGATAAGTCCTTCTGCACAAGTCACTATAGGGTTAATGCTTTTTTGTGTTTCCTAACGTTGATTTGTATGCCTCTTTCCCAGGACGACTGTGCCACTCGCCAATTTGCCGCTGCCAGACTGAACAAGGCCGCAGCCCGCGAGCTGGTGCAACAGCAGCGTTGCAATGATGCAGCCATTGCCAGTGCGCTGCGGCGAGATCGTCAGCGTCAGGAGGCCCAGGAAAATGCACGGGAGCAGCGTTTCCGGGTGGTGAACTGCCTCCGCAGCACCCTCGAAAACAGTGCCGCAGAAGCGGAATTCCCAGAGAGCCAAAGTCAGGAGTCCAGCAGCCACATAACGATCGTGGACATTGAATCGCAGCAGCAGCAGCTGCAGCAAACGGGCACTGAAAACGCAGCAGCTCAGCAGCAGCAGCAGCTGGAGATGGAACGCAGCCACGATCAGCAGCAACCAGCCGATTCGGACGTGGGCTACGTTTACGATCTCTATGTTCCCGAGAACGAGATGCAGGCGGCTTATGTGGATATGATGGACGACAACTACTTAAGGTTTGTCATTCAAATTGAGCCACAGAAAACGTTGAGCATTACCAACTACTATATGTAACCGATCACTATACTTATGTAATATATGGCATATATCTAAGCGGTGTGTGTGTCTCGGTGCTAGCGTATCTGTTTGGGTGTGCGTGTGTCTGTGTTCGTTGTCCTCGGGCGCAGTCTCATACTTGCATATTACATTTACCATCTAGATACGATTGCAATCACTACAGCTCAATAATACGATTCGTTCTCCATAAGGTTGTATTATCCGTTTAATTACTACAACAACTGCTACTGGTAAACAAGAAAAAACAAAATGGAGAGAGAGACAAAGCCCCAGGCACTTAGGAAGTGCGATGACACCCAACGCCCCACCCACGACAATAAAAAAGGACTGCAACTGGCAACTCACATCACTTATAGCTCATTAAAGTCACCATCTGACAAGTGCCCAAAAACTACAGATACAGCGTTGTTTTTATGAGATTAACACGGCATGCTCTGAAAACTAATGATTCTGAAGCTATTTGATTTGTTACTGTGAGATTGCATTCAATTTGAGTAAAACTATGTTATGCCATATTCCATTTATAAATATGTTAGATAAAAACTTCAAAAATTTTGAATAATGTATCATAATTATGTAAAGTTCTCATAATTCCCTCTTGCCAAAGTTTTTAATAAAAAAAATATGTATCCTACTAAATACGCACAATTAGCGTTCTATTTGGAATCGTTTTAGGCAAATGTCTCATTACCTTATGTTCATAGAATTAATTAGCTATTAGATTAGAATAGTTTATCCTCACGCACACACACACACACCGCACTTTTAGAAACAGCTCACTGAGCATTTTTCGTTTAGTTTTTGCCAGTTGTCAGTTGCCTTTTTTGTTCGTTTTCATTCCGACAATAAACCACGGATAACACTTGTGCTGAAGTCTAATTAAGTGCATAGTTTTAGTTAATTTGCTTTATTTTTATTGGGGTCTAGCGTTGCCCGAACTCGAATATAAACTAAATAAAGAAACCCTCAAAATACGTGACAAACTTTGCTGTGTTTCAATTTGAAAGTGCTACGCGATCAAAGAATCGAAATCGAAATAAACCTACTAATTATTTCGGCTATTCCGCAGTGTGATACCTGTGGGCGAGATTGTGCTAGAAGATTGCTACAACGACCAGGACGAGGATTACGATTCGGAGGACTCGAATCAGGAGAACTACTTTACGAATGACTACCCGGACGACGAGGAAGCCGGCGCCATGGGTTCTGATGATGAATTGTGTCGGCAAATGAACAAGTTTATGCTCGGTAAGATTTGGGTAAACTGCTTTTATGGATTCAGATTATGAGTATGTGTATGTAACTTCCAGATGACGACGAGGATAAGTTTGCCAGCACCAGCGATGATGATGATTATGCCACCTTTCGCGATCCCTATGTGCACACGATCAACACTGAGGAAGACTCATTTGTGGACGATGTGGACTTTTATAATGTCGACCGGGAGAGGGGCAGCGCCTATGAGCGCTACAAGCGAAGGATTCTAAAGGAACTGGAGGAGGACCAGGAAGAATGTGATGAGGATGATGATGACTCATTTGCGAGCGCTGATGACGAATGAGCGGTTGAAAAGCCAATTCATTCATCCACCGCATATTGCTGGCTTTAATGAAATATTATAATATAGTTAGGCTTTCAATAACTAAAAAATTTAAGTAAATAAAAAATGTGGTTATATTTTGCTATATTTAAGCTAACTCCTATCATCTAAAACTTTTGCTATCTTTCTTCTCAGTCTTAATGTTTTGCAGCTGAGGCTTTGGCGCACAACCTTCCATATAAAGGCGCAGGGTTTCCTCGTCCATCTTCTCATTATCCTTTGGAGGCTTATAATCTGCCACATGATCGACCCTTAGTGTTCTATCGAGGATTTTGATGCCATTCAGGTTGTCCACGGCCAGAACAGTGGATCTCTGGTCCTCGTAGCACAGGAAGCAGAAGCCCTGCATAAGATTAAGCAATGATTTTAGGAACTTCTTTAAAAGGGAACAAGATTCTATTGCACTACCTTGGACTTCCCCGTTTTCGAGTCTCGAATTAGATTAATGTTGACCACTTCGCCGTACTGTGAGAATACGCAAACTAAGTCACCCTCGGTTAGGGTATAAGGAAATCCTGCCACGAAAATCCAGGCTGAGTCCTTGTACATGTCGTGCCAGCTCTTCTTTCCTCCATGTTGCAGTTCGTGCTCGCTCAGTTTGAGCACATTTTTCATATTTGTTAAGGGATTCATCTTCAAATTGTTTTATTTGTTTATATTCTTGTGTTGGTGTGACTGCTTGCTGCTTGCCAATAAATACTATCAGCCTGGTTTTCGATATCAAGCAAGCAGTGCACGATGTACTTCAGTATATATACTTCAGCAATATAAAAATCGTTATCGATAATAGTAACTTTTTTGTTAATTCAGGGAGTTCTTCGAAACCGAAGTGCTTATATGAATAATTTGCAGAATGATTTATGAAATTCCTAACGCATTTAAATAAAGACATAGTTTTTTATTGTGAGGCATATATTTGGTATTTAATGTTTCTGACGCGGTATTAAATAGTACATTCTTCCCAGGCCGGCGGTATTTTCATCGTTATCGTCACATTTGTTGTCGCGTTGTAAAAGGTTGCGGAACGGAACGCATTTATTTGTGCAGTGGGACGGACTGTGAAAAATGTTGTAATATTACCACGGTGATCTATTCGAGAAAAGGTGTGTACGAATGCGAAATGGGTTTACATAGCCGCCGTCTGTCTGTTTGTGTGTCTGTGTGTGTGCGGTGTGCCAGTGCGTGTGCATGCTCATGTGCGTGCCGAAGGAAAAAGATATGCTGAAAAAGTATCTCCTCCCTATTTAAAAATGTGTGTCAGTGTATTGTGCGGCACCAACGAAAATAATAAATAATAGCTGCCGCGACTGCTTGTTGGAGCGAAAGAGGAAAAAACAAACGAAAAACCGTTTGGCGTCTTTGGGGTCTTTTAATTGTGCCAAAGCCATTGTTTTACCATTTTCCCATCATCATTCAAGACGCGTTCTGTGCCGAATAACAGCGAATAACGCCCCGTCTCTTCTGTTTTTTCTCCCATATTATTTTTTGCGAAGGAAGCTGAGTGTGTTTCCCTCTCTGTCTCGCGCACGTAACTATGCCTACGCCTTGCTATTGGAACAGTTGGTATGTAAAAGACATAAGTGCGATATGTCCGTTTCACACTAGGTTTTGTCACCCTGTGGCAGCCACACTCACACACACACACTCTCACCTGGGACAACTCCACCATATGTCCATCCGTCTGTGTGCCTGTCTGTCTGTCTGTCTGCTGCTGCTGCTGCTGCTTTTCCTTAACACATCGACATCCACAGTCACATGCACATTCCACCCCATTGGCAATGTCTCTCTTCGTACAGCTGCAGTCAAAATAATAGTAATGGGCCTCTGGTTCCACGGCCGTAGGCTATCTTGCTGTCTTCATGGAGTCCTTGGTAATGGAAGAGGAAGAGCGGACAAAAGCATTCCTCCAAAGCTGCCTTCTTTTGTCCCACAACTTCAACCCCAAATACCCAGATAAGAAAACGTGCATTTTAAAACCAATAAACCCTATGAATAGGGTTCCTCACTTGACCACGACTAGAACTTAGTTTTGTTGTCCAGTTTAAAACATTATGTGTATTTCCTATATGGCGTTCCGGAATATGATAGTAGTTCGCACAATAGCCACAGAACAACTCATGCAAACTGCTGTCATTTGACTCATCACAATCAACCCTACATTACCTAACCTTTGTTTCGAATCCTTGGGCATTACGCTTCAAAATACAGTACAGCTGAATTTCCGATTTCAGCCCGAAGCCGCAAAAAGTGTTTTTTGTAAGCCATTAACCTAAAACCTAAGATTACGCACGACCTTAAAATATCCCAACACGACTTTAAAGTATTGACCCCCGCTGTATGGTCGCTTGTGTCTCTTTGTTTTTGTCCACGCCAAAAGGAGAAACATGTACTTTCCTCGCTTGTTTTTAATGTTTAGGTGTGGTCGTGCCTTAGTTGCGGGCTTACACACATCCAGTTGTATGTGTTTCTTCAAGCGGAAGTGGTCGTAAAAGACTTTTCGTGGCGCTGCCCACACAGTTGACATTGAACTCGCTCTGCCCCGCTCCCCTTGGTCCTCCTGCTCCTCCTGCTGCTCGTGCCCCAAACCCGCACCCACTCCGCCAACCAACTGATATTTTTGGCCCGCTCTGTTACTCTCTGTTACTTTCCCAAAAAGCCAACTCCTGCTGGCCTTTCATTTTTCGCTGGCCGACCACACTTACTTTTCTTCGTACCCTTTTGCCAGTAAAGTCAAGAGTTTTGTGAAAGGAGCGAGGTGTGCGATTAACGAACTAGGCGTTAAGGAGGCGGAAAATCAATTAACAAATACTATTTGGCGTAGACTAATTGTTAATTTTAGGTTGGACCTTATTTCATGTTGCTACTATATTGCACCGCTGTGTAAACCTTAGTTGCGTACTTAGGGATACAGAGTTCAATAGCTTTATGGCTCGTTATGCAGTTCATAAATCTATAATAATGATAATTAAAGATGATATTATCTGAACCAATATCATATCTTCCTCGTTCTTGATATACATATATTTTAAACTATATTTTTGTTTACATACACATATGTACATTTCCCTACAATGCAATGGGTATTTATGTGAAGTGATGGAAAGTGGCTTAGAATGGGACCCATCCAAAGGGTATCCCCTCGCATCGCAGAACTTCCTCCAGTAACTTGAATTACTTCTATTCCATGAGAACATTTTGGGCCCATGTTGACTCATTTTGGCCGTTGAATGCGGGGGCTGGGTGCGGGAGCTTTCTCGTTATTATTACGAGATACGTACAGATATGTACTGCTATGCGAGTATGTACATACACTCGTGTGGTGCTCCTACTGCGGTTATTATGTGGCTCACGTCTCTGGGAAAGATTCGCGCCGCGACTGCGCACGATTATGGCACATTTCGAGTGACGAGAGCAAAGTTGACTGCGCTGCGGCCGCCTGTTGCAGAAAACGTGTCAAGTTGGCCAGATACATCTACTCTATGTCTATATATAAGTGCATTTATGTACGGCCACTGTATGTGCAACAGCAAAACCAAGCGAGCTGCCCCCGCCGCCGCCAGCACCCGATTCCGAGTTCGATTAATTTCGTTGCGCCTCGGTAGCTGTGCACTCAACTCAAACATCCGCTCAAACGGGCAGCCAGCTCACACCGATTCCAGTGGGGAACGTTTACCTCGCCGGCGACCAGCTCATTACACCACTGCCCACAGATGCGGCAGATGCCGGTCCCCGGATTCCATGCCCCATACCTTCCAGCAAAACCCTTTCCTATCTGGGGGAGTTGCCTTCGCTCGGGTGACACCAGACATCTGTGCGGACTGGGTCTAAACTGGGCTGGGATTGTGTGTTCGTTTCATAACAGCGGTAACGAGATCCGCGAATAAATTGTGAACTACTTCTACACTAGTTCAACAGAAGGAATTTCGCATTCTCCTCTTCGAAATATCGTAGGGATAAGAATTACACTAGACTGCACACTATTGCTTCCCCAAAGTGTGTGATTTTTCACCCGCTTTTTCACGCAGTAAAATAAGCAAGTTATAATTCTAAATTGAAGCCGTTATCACTGTTTCGATAACCCAACCACTGTTTTGTTGAGCAATGTAAACAGTGTACAATAGCAGACACATAAAACATTTCAAAGAAACTGACAACAGAAAATTCGCTGTTCTACACATTTCGCCTTGTGTCTTATTGCTGTTTACACCTGTTCGAGCCGACGCCGTCGCGTTTTATATTCGCATTTTGTTTTTGTTTACATTCATGTAAAAAATTCTTTATAAACGCTCCATATTTGGCGACTGACATGCCCCCAGCCTCGCCACTATACGGAATGGTTGCTTATTTAAGTGCGAGCGGGGGAAATGCCGAACCCACACAGAGTATAAGAATTTTCGGGTTGGCGGCTTTTGTAGCTGGCTGCTGATGTTGTGTTTCATATGCGTATCAAATAATTGAGCTCAATTGATTTCAATTAAAACTGACAAGTCGCTGGGGCTTTGTTGTTGCTGCTGTTATGGTTGTTAGTGCCAAGTCATATGAAACAAAAACCATCAAAATGCCTCAAAAGTGCCCTCTGTGTGCGTTTGCTCGATGAGCTGAAACGAATGTGAAATGCGCTAGGAATTACATGATAGAACTATAGAAGCAAATAAATATATATGCTCTATCTTTTATTAACATTTATTATTCATATAGTGAGTTGGATGACTTCATTATTTAAAAATAGAATATGAAATGTAGAGTCTGTTCGATCACCGATTCCCCAGTTTAATTCGCATGATCTCCGATCATCATAACATGATTGCTGTAAGTGATCACAACAAATATTTCGAATTTCAAAAAGCCTTAGTTTTTGATAAGATGTTGCATTGTCGATCAGCTTTTCCCATATCTACCATTGGATCCAAGCCTCAGATAAGGAGAACCCTTTGTATGTTAGTCATCAGTGAGACAGAATAATTTGTATCAACCTATAATTTATCCATGAATCACCTGTGCAAATACACTGAATGGAATGCCGCCTTATTTAAATATTAAGAGCTCTAATAGTTTTAATTGAACATGTGTAATTTATCATTTATAATTAGCAGTTTGTACAGTAAAACAAATGGAAGTAGCAAAATTTTGAAAGCAAACGCTTCTGGGTATTATTAAGAGCTATTATAAAGATATATATATAATTTATTGCATTGTATATAGTGCACAATCAATTTAAATGCAATATATTTTGCAAAAAATACAGTTTTCGGGATCACTATTTTTAGAGAAACCAAACCCCAAACAACTTGTGCGAATTGCCGCCCATCAAACCATTGTCGCCCTTTCAAGAATAGAAGTTTAAGAATAGCCCTTCGAAATACCAAATTCCGCTGAAGGATTCCGCAGCCGAGCCAAGATGCACCCTTTAGCTCATATGCCCGCAATTGGAAGCGCACACAATTGTCTATTAATACGAACAAGTCTCGTATGGAGGGAGGGTGATATTCTGTGTATGTTTTCGCATTTGTTTATGAATTTCAACGCTTGTGCCAATTGCCCCCGTTTGTTATGGCCGTTTGTCTTATTGAAATTCAACACTTTATTTAACAATTCATATGCACGGCCACTCGGTCGGTCGCGCTCGCATAGAAATGAATAATAATTAAATTATATTGCCACTGCCACTGGCCTGGCCGAGTCTGACGTTTGCTTCTAAATATTTGGCCACTGCGCTTTCTTCCAGCAGCTGCTTCGCATATTTGTTAATGTGATTTTTATTGTACGGTTTTATTTAGCTTTGTTTATTTTTAAAAATTTCGCATGCCGGCGCCACGAGCCTAAGACAACCTGAAAGAAAAAATTTGGATATTGCCGGCCGCGTGTGTTTGGCTTCAGCTTTGTCTACGTATGGCAGCTATACACGTACATATGTGTACGAGTATGTTTCGTTGATGCGCGCAAAACTTTCACTTCCATTAAAAATATAAAGTCTGGTCTCGGATAGTCGGAGTGTGAGTCTATGAGTCTATGAGTCTATGTGTTTATGTGTACCTGTTTTTCGACGACGCTAAATGACACTAGGCTAGGTTTTATGGTTCGCTGGTGGAGATGAGTTTGTTTGGGGCAGGCGAAATTCTGCACAAATGTCAAAGTAGAAAATTTACATGGGCAGCGGAATTGAACGATTTCGCTTTTCTTTTCTGCCCTGCGCTTTCCTATTTTTTATATCAGATGAACGCTTTAATGCCCCAACAATGGCACTTTAATGGGCTGCTGCCTGGCAACTTAAAGCAAGTTTTGGAAATTCGCTGTTGGTACATTTCGAAATTATGCAATCCCCACATAATAAAGTAATCATGTCGGAATGGGACTGAAGCCAATTAGGAAATGTATAATATATTTTTAACAATTCAAGAATCATATGAAGCATGATAAAATAAATACATATACATTTTGTTGACTGTATATGCTCGTGTAATATAAGCGCATTCAAACTTCTCTCGTTTCTGCGGCACCTAACTTGCAACTTGGCGTTTGTGTATGCCACAGTCCATAATTGTGTGAACGGAAGTCGAAAGCTCGACAATTAAGGTGGCCATGGGAGTGTAAAGTTTGGTCCGTGGCCCAGGTAAAAATAATATAACGGACTTGGGCAGTCCAAAGCACGAGCGTTGACTAATGTGGCGGTTAGACTAATTGCATTTCCCACATGGCGGACGTACTTTTCCATTTCTATATTATGAGTCAGTCAGTGGTCGGCGGTGGGGTTGTGAGGCATCGATTCGGGAGCAGTCTACAGCCCACCAAAGGGCTCTACATTGATGCACTACATGGCTATATGGCTCTATGGCTATATGGCTGGCTGGCCCGTAAGCAAATCCGCCATGTGAGTCAGCCAGGCGGCCAAACTGATCAGATTTCCAAAAGCACAAGTGCCACTAGCTGTCAACTGGGGCGAAGATTGATACCGCTCTGCTCAACAGATTAACGGCACATTGCGAGCATATAGCAACCGGATCAGCCTTGGGCTGCAATTGTTCATGCTGCATGGTTTATAGGAGCGCAGACTGACTGGCTGGCTGGCTGGCATCAATTGGTCAGTCGAATGACTTCATGTTGGCTCATTAGTCACGCGGTCCAAATCTATGTGTCTGCGGTGAAATGGCTTTCGATTGACTTCGTCCGGGTCTCGGCTGGATATATCATTAGGTTACATAATGCGAATCTGCGAAAGCCAATTAAGTCGCCTACTGGGACTATTTAAAGTGAGTCAAAGCTAGAAGCTGGAGTCATCGAGCAATCAGAAAAGGTCTTAATCATTAGTTAGTCCCCAAAAAAGGGCTATGCGAAAAGCATTGTACAGAAATCCAAATCCAAAGAAGTTCAGATAGTTTAAAAACTAGAGTTACCTATGAAAATTTCTGAAGAAAATAAAAATGAATAATGCTTTGATTGCAGGTGAATTTTCTCCTAAGAATAGTTATAATATCAATAACTAGAATTTTCTTTTACATAATATATATTATAAAATTGTTAGCAACTAAATGCCCAATTTAGTTAAGGAAATCGTTTATCCATTCTAGTCCTCTCCCCAGCATCGTTTAGCACTTGCCGGCTGAAGTGAATGAGCGACTGCTTGGCTGACTGACTGACTAACTGACTGAATGAATGTCGAACGGAGGGGGAGGGGAACTGACTGGCAGTCTCAGCACAGCAACTAGGCTTAAGCACATCATGCATGCACTTGCAGCCTCGTAAGTCTTTTATGGCCGACAACCGACATCATTCGCTGCAATTGTCCGCTCTAGAAACCAGTGAGTAAGTGACCCACTTTGGGACGTAAATTAGCACAAACAACAGAGCATTCAAGACAGGCAACTTTTATTCAGCTTATTAAAGCCGTGTTTCTAGTTGGGTTCCAGACTCACGCACTTGCGATTCCAGTCTTGATTTATAGATCATTGTCATGTTTGGCTTTCGGTTTCTCGCTGCGAGTCAATTGGGTCAAGCCCCGACCGTGGTGAGGTGGAAAACAGAGCCTGAAGCCCGCCATTAAAAAACCATTAACTGTTGTCCAATATTAAGTTATTTCATAGCATTAAATTGGCCTGAGCCTCTTGCAAAGCGATTGAAATGTTTGCTGCTCTCACAAACTCCGGTGTTTGGCGGCTTGGAGTCCGGACATAGACAATGTTGTTTAATTGATTGGAGAAAGTGAGCTGGCCGAAACAAACCGATGGGAAAATGTCTTCATTGGGCTCGTTTTTGGCCAAAGTGCAATGGGCAATCAAGAAAGTGAATATGCACAGAGTTCGAAAAATATTTTGTATTTTGTATTTTGTTTTTGGCTTTTGTGCATAATTGAGATGAAGTTCATTTGATTTTGTGCGTTCGAATAGCTTTTAACGCAATCAATGGCCTGATGGCCTAATCATGTATGATAATTTTTATCTCACAATCTCTCAAGATTTCAATTGCCCAACATAACGCCGCTTAAATTGATTTTTAAACTCTAAATGCTTGTAAAATATTTACAACTGATCAGAATGCACACTGCTTATATACCAAGATAAGTTCGAATGTGAGGTTAAACAATAAATCTCGGTAACTGATTTGCATTTCCCAATGTATACATCGTCAAAAACAAAGTCATACGGCGTGTATCAACAGAACGTGCTGCCCAAAAAGAATTCTTTAGATACTGACAATGGGAGAACAACAGATTTAACAATATAATAAACCCTAATTAATTCATAAGAATACGTCGGGAAAGCTGTAGGTTGCGGTTACGCAGAGTGTTATTATCTCACCTATTCATTCACCATTGTTGGGTAGCACTCAATCACACAGTCAATTTGATGACATCGATTCGATCTTTTGTAACACGTTTGTATCGTTTTCCCAGGTCGTTGGCATAGGGATTTTATATTTTGTTTTACCCGATTGTAGATGCACTTTACATTTTCTGTCAGTCTGTCGTGGGTCTTCTTTATGTGACTGCATTTTGAGACCGTTAGCGTTAACAATTTTTAATAGTTTAGCTGCGCTTCGGCCGCAAGTGATGGACGGCCTCACCAGGCTCTCGAGTTTTCCTCCTAGGCGAATGGAAAAACCAGTTTTCCCCAGCTACGTACTCCACGCTCCTCTCGAATGGTTTCGCTTCGTCCCAAGTTGTCCGCTGTTGGCTTAATTTATGAAAGTTTAAATGCTGCAGCCTGGCGGCGACTGCATTTCGTGTCGCCTGTAAATCAGAACCACCGCTAGGCATCCCATCCTCATCCTCATCCTCATCCACATCTCCTCCCCTTCGAATCGCAATTCGAATCCGAATCCCATTCGACCATTCGGGCCCCAACTGGTTTGAACTTTATAAATATTTATTGTATATATTTATTGAGTCGAACCATACCCCTACGTGTGCCACATCCTGCCGCTTGTCTGAGCCAGTGACCTTATTTATTTCACCGCCAAGTCGGGAAAATCCACATCAGAGGCAGAGAGAGTACAGCTTTTTAGCACCGAAAGTAGAACATTTGGCCTGGCGAGACTCCAGGTCGCTTAGCTGATGAAAAGATCGCGCGTGCCATTAGAAAGTAAACTCCGATAAACGAGGCCTGAATGTTTAATTTAGCTTTTGGGCACTTTCTGCTAAATGACCACTCCATTTGGGGTGGGAAATTCTGGCTGGAGCTCGATCATACGAAAGTGAAACATTGGGGACGGCCAGGGATCCGGATTCAAGCTCTAGATTTGGGAATGAGAACGCCAAGATTCTGAAAAAGAGGTAGTCATGTCCCAAATAACTAGTTCGAAAGAAAGAGAACATTTATTTAAAATTAGGTATCATTATATACTTGTATATCATTTGATACATGTACGTAAGATATTCCCAAGGCTTGAGTCTGACAATTACAAACTTTAACGTGACTGTATAAAGACTTGTTTATGCAAATGGATTTGAAAGGCCTGGAAACAGAATAAAAAAGGTGGGAATGGTAAATGGAAGACTAGTGGGAAGAATGGTAGCCTTCGCATTGTTATTTATCGTGGGTTCTCGGCTATTGAAGCCCTAAAGAGTTAAGTACTGCGAATGCATTCACTAAATCTGAATTCCCCGCTTCTTTCAGATGTCGCAACTGGCGTAGAGTGATCGATCCATCATGTCAGACAAGGTGAGCACATCCTTGGCAGCCCAGCTGCATTCCCATGCCCTGGCATCGGCGGAATCAGGTGGTGTTGGTGGAGTAAATGGTGGCCCTACTGCCTGCCATGCCAGCACGGACAAGGATGCCCAGGCTCCACCGCTCCAGTTTGAAATGGATGCCCCGGCGGCCGCCATCAGTGCCCAGCTGAACTTCAAAATCGTGCCCGCTGACAGTTTGCCCGGTCTGAGTTATCAGGACATGTTCGCCTCCATGAATACATCACAAATCTCCAATGCCTCCACGGAGTCCAGCTGCAGTCCGCCCATCCAGGGCGCTGTACCGCCTCCAAAGCCCAGTCGTCACATGGCCGTGCAGCCGCTGAACAGCGTAAGTACCTTTACTTACGCGAGCAAATCCTCCAAAGTCTTATCTTAATTTCCATCCGCAGAAATCGTGCCGATTTCCCAAACTAGAGGAGTGCGCCCACTTCCACTACGAAAGGGTGCAGTTGGGTCCGCTCTCCGTGCAGCTTTTGGATGACAAGTCGGAGCACATGGGCAGTAGTATTGCTTCCCAATCTCTTGGTGGTGATTTGCCACACAGCTCCCTGCGCAGCTTTTCTCCGGAGAGCTGTTGGTTCATCATCCGTGTGTGCCCACAGCGTTGCGAACCGTTCCTGATTAAGAGGAGCTTCGAAAACATGCAGCTTCTGGACGAGATGCTCCACCGGTGTGTGTACGACCGGAAAATCAGTGGACTGCGCAACATGGAGGAACTGGCGGCCGAGCTGCCCAGCGAATCGGATGTGGAGTATGCGGTGGCCAAGTACCTGGAGCGTTTCTCGAAGATCGCCTCCGATTCACTGACCTGCGGCACAATTCTGACCTGGCTACAGCTTGACAATAAAGGCAGGCGACTACCGCTGGCGGATGGTGAGACACAGAGGACTATCAACACACCTGCGGTGGGTGCCGCCTATGGAGTGAGGCGCTATCAGGCTCAAGCTCCGGATGAGATAAACATAGAGGTGGGCGATATGATTTCCGTGATCGATATGCCCAGTCCGGCGGAGTCGATTTGGTGGCGCGGTAAGAAGTCGCATCTGCAAAAGTCTCTCTACGAAGTGGGTTTTTTCCCCCAATCCTGTGTGGCCACTATCGGCGATAAAGTGCCCAGGAACTTTCCGATGCCGGCTCCGCTAGTCGGTCATTTGGATGCCTCACCCACTAAGCCGGTGCTGCGTAAGCACGGCAAACTGATCGCCTTCTTCCGTTCCTTTATCCTGTCGCGACCATCACGTCGTCGCCTAAAACAAAGTGGAATTTACCGCGAGCGGGTCTTTAACTGTGACCTGTCCGAGCATCTGCTGAACAGCGGTCAGGACATACCCATGGTTCTCCGCTCCTGTGCGGAGTTCATTGAAAACTATGGCGTCATAGACGGAATATACCGACTCTCCGGCATCACCTCCAACATCCAGCGGCTGAGGCGTGCCTTCGATGAGGAGCGTGTGCCGGACTTGGGTAACCCTGAAATGAAGCAGGACATTCATGCAGTCAGTTCGCTGCTCAAGATGTACTTTCGCGAGCTTCCAAATCCCCTGTGCACCTACCAACTGTACGACAATTTTGTGGAGGCCATCCAAGTAAAGGCCGATGAGGCAGACGAGCGGTTGCGACTTATGAAGGAGACGGTGCTCAAGCTGCCACCGCCACATTATCGGTAAGTGGTTGGAATCTTCCATTAATTTTTTTTATTCATTTGATGCTAACATTGTTTTATTATACTTGCAGAACCCTTAAATATCTGGCCGAGCACTTGTACAAGGTGTCGCAACACCACGAACGCACCGGAATGACGGACAAGAATCTGGCCATTGTTTGGGCGCCAAATTTACTGCGCTCACCTGCCCTTGAATCGGGGGGCGTGGCTGCTCTGCGCGGCGTTGGCGTTCAAGCTGTGGTCACCGAGTACCTGATACGGAATTGCCATAACATCTTCGACGCTCTGGAGGATCATCCGGCGCGACACAGCATGGTGGCGAGTGCTACGGCTGCTGCTACGAATGCCTCTGGTGGCGAACTACGTCTGGAGTCACTTACCGATTGCGAAAGTCTGCTCGTGGAGCAGCGGGAGCAAGATCAATCCTTGGGCGTGGTGGAGCGCCCAAAGAGTCTGAGCACCGGTGGAGCCAAACTGATAAGCCTAGAAGAGGCCCAGGAAAGGCATTCACGGGTAGAGGGTGCTGACCTCAAGCAGTCGCTGCCCATTAGCATGTTGACCAGTACTAGTAGCAACGCCGCCTCCAACATTGGCTCCTACATTGAAGTGGGCGGTGGTCCGTCCAGCTTGCCGGATAAATACCACACAGTACTGTCGGCCCCGCGCAGCTGGCAGAAACGTAAGCCGGACAAGACTCCGTCTTGGAAGTCGATATTCACCCGCAGTCAACGACAGGGTAACCCTGATCCTGGCCAGAAAATAACCACGGATGTCAAGGATTCCGTTGCTTCCCGTGTGAGCTTTGTGCAGGCATCGCATGCTCATGCTAGCAAGGAACTGACCAAGCATGACAAGCCCAAATCTATTGAACTCCTAGAGACAACGAGCAATGAACGCGATCCGAAACCAATGGACCTGTGCATACGTTCCAATTCAATTGATAGCCTGCGCACAGTGGGTCATTCGAGGAGTGTCTCACATGACTCCTACTTCGATTTGCTGCAGTCTCCGCAAAGGGGTCACATGACGACATGTCCGTCGCGGGAGCTTTCCGAGCTGGGTCTCAATTTCGACCGCGAAGAGCCGGAAATGCGCATCTTCTCAGAAAGCGAATCTCTAGTTAGCTCACCGCGCGTGGGCAAGGAGAATGTTCCACCTGCCTCTGGCTGTGCCACTCGTCGCATAATGCGCGCTAGGCCTGAGGAGTTCTCAAGCCAGACGAATAGCGTTAATCCCAGTCCCAAGAAGCAGCCTCGCCTCAATCTCCTATCACCCAGCTCGGCCAGGACGATGCCCCCATTACCTCCTTCAGCGCCTGGTACTGCATCTTCCTCCTGTGGACATGAATCCGGCGGAGCTGAAAACTGCTGTAAGCGATACAAGCTGGAAGATCAGTTGTGCGACATTCAGTTCATTGACTGCGGAACTCCGGAAAATGTGCCCACCACTCAACAGCAGTTCGCCAGTGTTGAAGTGCACCCGCCACCGAAGCCAGCGAGGGCTATACAATCGCCCATATCGTCGTCGACGGGTGCATCTGCAGGCTCCTCCTCCTCGTCTACCCGCTACAGCTATCCGTCAGTGCAGCTGGGGGCAAAACGGAAAGAACAGCAGGATGCTAAGGAGCGTTTCAGCTACCAGGGAACCTTTACGCAGCCAGGACAGAAGCAGGAGCCTTCAGTCCCAAGACCTGCGCAGTGAGTATACATTTCATGGCACGATTATTATTCAGTTCAAAAACGCTATACAATATACTATTTAACAGTGCCAACAACATTGCTACTTTACGAAAACCTCGAGTGGAACCTGTCGAAGATGGTCAGATCAAGCTCAATGTGCCTACGCCTACAACTCCTGCCCGCAGTCCCCGGTACTCCTTGTTGTTGTGCGACACCGAAAGCTCCGATAACAGTTCGGCGGTAAATACACCACAATATGACATGGAGCCCCTTATGCTGACATCGGCCATGTCTGGCGTATCCGGTGTTTCATCCAATGTACAGCAGCAGCTGCTTTTAGGTGTGGATGCGGCCAGCAGTTACCTAGGCAGCTCGCACGAGAGCTTGGGACAGCACGTAAGAATTCCAATTGATATGTTCCCCAGAAGAGAATCATCGATTGATCAGGCATGTCCAAAATCCAAAACTGACATTTTACACCTTGCAGATCAACACCCACCAGGATGTTGAACAGCGTGATATGAATGCCCTGAAACGGGAGCTATCTTTGGACCTTAATCCACTGCAGCCGCGCCCACAGCCCGCAAATCGAGCTGCCACTTTACCGGTAAAAGATCAACTGCAGGCTGCTGCGGCGGCCATGTGCTCTTCGCCCAACAACTCAAATTTTACGGACAACACTAGTCAGTCAGTGACACCGAGCGAGTTTGGTTACCAGCACTTGCAGCGACAGCTAAGCATGCACTCCCTACTGGCGACCGATGACAGTTCGCCAGTGTACGAGGACTTTGAACAAACCCCCGTCAAGATGGTGCCCAGCCCCATAAAATCCACCATTAGCATCACATACAAGTCGCCCGAGAAGGAAAAGAAACCTTCGGCGATCTTAGAGACCAACTTTGATGAAAACACTGTCTATGAACAGGTGAAACTGTTCCGTAACTCGGTAACCGAGGTTAATCAAATGTTGCATGAGCGTTCCAGCCTGAAACAGATTGCCGAGGAGGAGCAGCACGACGGGGGTGCCTTTAAGGCAGCAGAGATGACGCAGCAGCTGTTGCAGCTGGAACAGGAGCACCATGACCACCAAGAGCAGCAGGTGAAAGACCCTGAAGATGAGGAGCAATCCCAGTTACTTTACGAAAACATTGAGCTACGCAAACCGAAAACAGTTTATGAAAATCTACGTGGCGAGGAGATGAAATTCATTACAGAAGAACAGAAACCAAACATTGATAGAATCGAGCTCGATAGCCTAGACAGTTTGCCGGACAACATGGAACACGAACAGTCGTCGCCCAGCAAATCGCCCACTTTCAGTGTCAAGGAGTTGGCCAACAAATTTGAGAGCTCGCCCGTGGAGCAACTGCCCATCTTTGATTTCTCGTTGCGTGGCGGCTCCATGAAGAAGCCCAATGAACTGAGCGTACCCAAGGCCATGCCTGCACCCGTGCCGCTTAAGAAACTGAACAGCAGTGCCCAAAAGATAACCCGCTCGCTGGATGAGAACGCATTTGTCAGAGAGTTTGGTGGCAAGCAACTACAAGATCTGTCAGTCTCTAACAAGCTCCCCGAGCTGATGTCAGAGGTAAACAGCCGCCGCAAAAGCTTTGACTTCACGCGGCCTAAAACCTTGAATCCGCCTAAGCGATTGCCGGGCATGAGCATCACAGAGGAGATATGTCAGAAGCGTGGTGGCGACCCCGAGCCCATTACCCCCACCACCGAGAACCGCATCTCACTCATCCAGCAGAATAATATGCCCAAGGAGCAGCAGTCGACACCTAATCAGTTCCTGCCTCCGGCGGGTCGAAAGAACGTATTAACAGGTGTGGTTCTGGATCGAGAGCGCATCGACAAAATTAAGGAGGAGCGCCGTCAGCAGCTAACGCAAAAGTACTACGGCGATACTCTTAAGTCTCGCTCACGTACGGAACTAAACTCGGAAGACAACTTCCCGGCTGCAGAATCCCTGCGAATCAAGTCCAAGTCGCGCGGCGATATGCACGCCTTGCAAAAGGACATCGACATGAACCTAAAGCAATTGAGCCGCGTCACTGGCGGCGGATCGGAGTGCACCCTCCACATGGGCTTGAGCCAGGGTAACGGACAGGAGCAGCTGGGTCAACAGCGAGTGCGCAGGATTTCCGACGAAAAGAACCAAAATTGTGATACCAGTAATGGTGGCGTAAGTGGCATAACGGCTACTTCGCTACTCAGCGTCAAGACGACGGCCCAGAAATATGGAAGCACCAGCAAGGCGCCAGCGAATAAGTTTGAACGTAGTCAGCCCATGCCGCGCGATCGCTTGCAGAGGAACTCCTTGGCCGAGAGCAATGCAGGCACCAAGTAAGAACCAAGCTTGCCACGATTTTTGATTAAACTACTTATCCACATTTTTTATAGCAACAGAGAAAAGATCTCACCACAATTCTCAATACGCGACGTGACAGCGATGTTCGAATCTCGTTCACAAAACCAATAGGCTAAGTCAACTACCAACTAACTACATCGAAAAAATGAGACCGCTATCTACATATAATCACAGTTCTGGAGCAGCGTATATATGCCTATGAACGCATATATATTTTATTTAGTTTTTAATCATTGACTTAAGCGCATTAAAATTCTCAAAAGTGTTCTTGATATATACGGCGCAAGCGGATCCAAAGACATACAAGTTTTATAACGTCGTGTTTATTGCAACCACATTTATAATGATATACCGATGATAATCATAATAAGGACGCTTTGCGCCTTAAATCATTTGCAAAATTCAATTTTGTTTTGAAGCAGCATGAAGAGAGTTTAACTAAAAGACCATCCCTACCATACCCCTCGATCCTAAACAGTGCATATTGTTATTGCATTTTGGGTGTTTCTTTAAATAGGTGTTAAGTTTCATTCGTTTAACCATACAAAAAGGAACGAATTCATTTCTTCTTGAATTCCATTTCGAATTGTTTTTGCTTGATTTGTGTCTTGAGTGTTTTTATATTCTTGTTTTTGCGACTAAGCTTTGACGCATGTATCGGAGATGATATTTTTCTTAGTTTCTAATAAAAGCATTTGCAACTACTTTGAGCAAGGTGTCCTAAGTTAGTTATTATACGATTAATTTATATGTATTTTTTAAAACAATAAACTCAATTGCATTGTCACTCACATACTCTTTCTTGAACCAAACCAATCCTTGTATATACTCTTTGGCTATACCTTTAACTGTTGCTAATGGAAACTATGCATAACTGGAGATTTGAAAGGCCTGTGTACCCGACTTAAGCGAATTTTCAAGTAAGATCCAGGCTTCCGTGAGGCGTTAAGTAAAACATTTATGTATTTGGTCAGAATAGAAACAATCTGATTCTCACATACTAAAACACAAATATATTTTCCATACTAATGAAAATATTTGAATTGAGAAAAGTAAAACTAAATAAACAATATGGTTGTCTATAAGTATATACAAATACCTTTACACTAAATGGTAACGTTCGCTATAAAAGAAAAACTAAATACTTAAAACATAGAAAGATTTACAGGAAAAAACAGCAGTTATATATTACAACGCTGTCACTCGAATGTAACTAGTTTACTTTTATTTAAAAGTAATGTAATACGTGTTTTTGTTGATTTATTTGGTCTACTTCAGAAAGCTTAAGCTTACTATAATTAGCTTCGAAAGTTAAGCGCATGGCTGGAAATCTGCTGAATGAAATTTGCCAATGGCTGTAAACATATTAAAGGGCAAACACGACTTGATTTTGTTAAAATATTTATGACTTCTTTCCCTCTGGTTAGCTTTGTTATGCTTAAGAGCCGATTTATTTTATAAATCTTTAAACGTATGAAATACTTCCTGGAAAGTTATTAAGCGCGTACACAGCAACCATATACTTATAAAACTTACTAACAATATGACCAATGAAAGGAACATCTGATGCATAACTAATTAAAGAAATTTTGTGGCTAGTGCTTAGATTTGATTAATAGATCAATTTGATACTCTAAAAGAAAACCATGCGTTTGAGAAATTTTTTAAACCATTATTACTCCAGAGCAGCTGCCAAAACTTTTTTATTTCAAACGTATCAAAATTTTAAAAGGAAAACAAAGCCACAAAACGAACGGAGATTAACAGAATTGTAATACAATAACTAAATAGAAAGCTTTAAAAAATAAGTTAGCATTTGATATATTTTGATAAACATAAAAGAAAACCACAACATAAGTGTAGTGTTAAACAATCGTATTTCATAACGACTGAACCACAAAACGGAACCGGAGAAGAAAAATATATAAGCAGCGCTTGGGACAACGACGACAAGCTAAACTATGATAATGTCTTACAAACTTATATTTAATAGAGCAAGGATCAATCAATATTAAACAAATATATGAGATGAAACGTTATGCGATACGTTCACAATTTGCATTAACATTTTTATAAGCCATAAATATAACGACAAAATACTTCTATAACGCATTTAAATAAAACGAGAATATTAAAAACATAAACATTTGTTTTTAAACTGATGTATCTACAGACGGATCGCTATGAATTTTACACATATTTATACCCTAAGCTCCCTTATGGACTTCAGTCAGAATTTTGCAACGCAGTGAAGGAGACTTTGCGTCCATATACTCTTGATCACAATCAACATCCGAGTCACTATAGTCATGTCTTTCCGCCCGCCCATTCTCAACAATGTTTGTTTCTGCATGAAACTTTTCCAAAAATATTTTTTATTGCTTCTGGTTATACTCGTTACTCGTAGAGTTAAAGGCTGTAATATATCCGTTGTAAAGTGTAAAGGAAAGCCTTTCAACACATAACTGTTGGTTAGGTTCACTATTTATTTAGGTTTACTATTTACTAGAATATTATTCTAGTGTCTTTGTTTTGGCCCTGTCCGTCCGTATGAAGGCTGTGATCTCGGGAACCATAAAAGGTAGAAAGCATTGTAAAATCTACGCTGTGCAAGTTTTTTTTCAGAACGGTGTCACGACCACTCTAACGCCTAGAATCCACTAAAAACTTTCACGCTCACACATTTAAAATTTTGATTTCTGTACATTTTATTATTTGTCGTGCAAATTTCTATAACTGACGCCCACAAAGCGAAAAAGGTTTCCCGTTCATACTTATATTTCTTGCCAACTCCTATCGATATGCCAAAAAAATTGGAAATTTCTTCTTCGCGCCCCTTTAGCTGAAACAAGGGTACTGGATAGCCCAGGAACTGGACTGCAGCGTTCTCTCTTGATATATATCCGTTACTCGTAGGCTAATAGGGTATACTACATTCGTCAAAAAGTATGTAAGAATCTTTATTATTATTAATAATTATTAATTTTATTGGTACGACCAAAGACACTAGAATAATTATAATTTTAATTATTCTAGTGTCTTTGGTACGACCCTATAAAGTTCGTCTGTCGGTCCGTCTGTCTGTCCGTATGAGCGGCTGGGTAGTTTTTCCGGCCGGTTCTCATAAATATGACAAAATCAAAATACTATACTCGTATTATCCTAGTGCTGGTTCTCCGCCGGCTGTGTACGGATCTCCGCTTAAGCCTTTAAGTTTTTATGCTACAGCACTCTACTGCTTTTATATCTCTATCTCAATCAATCTAGCGCTTTACTATCTGAGTAACGGGTATCTTAGTTGCGTCACTCGACCATAGCGTTCTATCTGTTTTTTGTGTTAATCTGTTTACATTTTAATATATTGGGTAATAAAGACGAATGTTATTTTAGTAGAGAAAGGAATTCCAACTCTTTTCAATACAAATAAGCCCCTAACATTCCCGCTGATCTATTCTTCTTTCGTCGTCCTGCGAATAATACACGGAGTTCAAAGAGAAGGCGTTGTGCCACCCAACGTTAAGCCATAAGTCCATAATTTTATTAGCCATAAGCATTGTCCTTTGCTGTTATTTTAGAACCTGCTGGGAAGCAAAAAAGAGCACGTGAGAAAATTAATTTGATTAAATTGCCATAGAGATGCACAGCGGGTCGGATGTGTGACAGGATGAGGGGGCAGCGACATGGGATGTCTTATCGCTGAATCGGAATCAGTTGTTAGCCGGCTACTTAACGCGGATGCAGAGCCACCCCGAAAGGACTCACGAAAACACATCCTTCGAAGCGATGCGGGCTCACAGCGGCGAACGGAGTAAATGATGTGCATAAGTGCGAAAACGTTTTGCACATGGACTGCCCCACTCACTCTTGATGCTTAACTTTTATTTACTCTTTTTGCTTCCGTCCAAGATGCCCTCCTGTCCACTGGCTGTCTGTTTGGGTTGATTGACGCTGATAGAGCACGTGCTGGCAATTATTTTGGAATAAACATAACAAGCCTCTCCACGGACCAAATCAGCAGATGACTTCTCTTTCCCAGCTTCTAGCTCTTGGGCACGACAGGAATTTAATTTCCTTGCAAATAAGGCACTAGATTGGAACAAGCGATTATAAAGCACCTCGATTGATAAGACATTATTGAATTGAAATATTAAAATATTAATTGCTTGGCCCTCATTTTGAAACTCCTTTGTTTCAAGATTCTTACAGGGATTGTAAAAAGATACTTTAGGAAAATATTTTCCTGTCAACTACATTTTTCGTGCAATGATATATAACATACGTGTTTAGGTAAAGGAGAGAATATACGTTAAGTAATCTTAAGTATTTATTCGGAAACTTCTATTATCATCTAGATAGTTTTGTAACAGAAGTATTAAGTTGAGCGTGTTATGGGTAATCCATTGCAAATTGGGATATAATTTAATAACATCGATAATCACTTCATTATTTTCTAAATTTAATTGTCTGTCGGTGTTAAATTGTCAAAATCTCAGAGTTAGGATCGTTAGAGCACCCACTATTTCTCCCTCGAGGGTACTTCAACTGTCCGACGAGTGGCGTTTTCCGCTTCTGTAGTGCTTTGTTTTGGGCGGTCGGCTGCTTATTAAAGGCCTCTTGTTGTGATCCTAGGCCCAGTAACCTTTTCGTACTGTCCCTCGTACTCGAATTAGACCGCCCTGACAATTAGAGCACTAACAAATGCAATTATCCTGCCACCTCCCCCTACTGGGGCACCATTCCTTCACCCCTTGCGGCACACAATTGCTCTCATTGGCAACAATTGTGGATGAACCCGTCGTCGTCCGGAGTCACAAGTCCTTTAGGTCCTTTCCCAGCCAACAAACAACGAGAGTGCAGAGGAAGAAAAAATGAAAAAAATACGTGCGGAGTAGAAAGAGCCGAGCTAGGAAGGCAAAAGTTTCCCGAACGCGTGCCACATATTAAATTACATCGAAATATGTGCACACGATGATTTGTCGAGGGGCAGTTTGTAATTTGCTGGCATTTTCCGATTTTATCAGCCGGCGGGGGCAGCATCGCTGTTATTTTGATACAGTTGTCGGGCTCTATGAGGCTCTACGGCCATGTAGTGTGCTATTTAATTGAATTTATCCCGCGCAATTATCGTGAAATCTACTGAACAGCCAGCCAGCCAGGCCCTTCAACACGCTCGATTGTTCAGCCACTGAATTCCCGGATATGGCATTTTTGGTGGGCGTAACGCAACAATTTTCGAGTATATTTCTTATTTAAATGCAGCCGAATAGCCATTTGATTGCGAGTTACGTGAGGATTTTCCTAGAGTGGGACAAGCTAGGTGAATTCTAAAAGGAGCTTAGCCATTGAACTATAAAGAACTAGATCTATTCCCTTCTTCATACCTTCTTTCTCATAAAAGCTAATCAATCAAAAATATATCATACAGAGGTGAGGTAAAAGTGTCGATGGCGCCTGGACTGCATTATTATTTAAAAAAAATCATTTTAATTATATATAGGTTGTTTCCGTTGCCTAAGACGTTTAAAAACTGGGTTATGTAAATCCTTTAAAGAAGTGAAAAGCCATGAAAAGTGGCCATGGTTGATCTATTTAATTAAATAGAGGTAGTTTCAGGACTGGAAAATAAAGATCACATACAGAACGGAAGACAAACAAACTTTTTATTCCTTGTGTTTCTTTTACAATCTTTGAATATGAATATAAATATGATGGATTGAGGTGGTCGGAGCTATAATGATATATCAGTTGGGACTTGTTGCTACAATTATCAAAGTACTCACAATTTTCCATAGCTAATCCTCGCTTTAAAAATACTGGTAAGCATCATATCGACCAATAAATAATAGTAGCTATGGTTCACATGAACTTATATCAATAACTAACTTAAATTTAACCTTAAGTTGGCTATGATTAGTTCGAAGGAAAGGAAAAGGAAAAAACACGAACTACAAGTACGAATTTTTCATCATCGAAGGTTTAGCAAACGAAAACTACAATGCAACAAAGGAAGCGTAAGGATGTAGCCACTTGAACGCTGCTCCCAAAAACAAAGGACCCGCAAGGATGTTCAAGTTTGTGTTGCTTGCATCAGAAGTTAATTTACCGAGAATCAAACTTAAATGCGGAAAGAGGATCTGAGGCGATGTGCCGCCAATAATCACCCCTGTTGCGAGTCGGGCACGACCTATGGCTTATGTAACCTGATCGGTGACACACTTCAGCTTTGATTCCATGGAATTATGCTAACACAAAAAAGGAGGATTCAAGGAGACGTTCATGTAGACAGCACAGAAGGATTTGCCAGACAAACTGACACAAAATGTTGTAATTGCCCCAAGGAAAGCACCCTCCTTCAGCTTAAACCGCAAAGTGGCTGGCAATTCGATGCCCCGGACGTAGTAGCATTTTTATTATTATAAAAATTAGGCTCAGTCCATCAGAAGGGGCACGTGCAACAATGGGAAATTAGGCAGACTAAATGATGGCTCGAAAATATGATCTGCCTTCATAGTTGGCCCTGGGAAACTCCTTTCGCAAATCCGCTGATTTCGAGCTAGAGAAAAATCAATAAAAAACACAAGGTAGACACACCCAGCCAAGCAGACTCAAAAAAGAACTGAACAACATATATGTATGTGCTCACAAAGGCCCTTTGGCACGTTCATGTCAGCGGGTTAACAATGGATGACACCGAAGAGTAGTCCGGGACGGTGGATGTGGAGGTGGAGCCGCCAGTTAAGAGCTTTCAGCCAGGTGAGAGGAGTGCTCATCTCTGGCTGGGATACCTTTTTTCCGCTTATATCCGTCTCTGGAGCTCTGGACGTTTTAGATCGAGTTGGATCAACTATATACTTGTATTATTAAGTCTCCAAATATTTTTCTGTATTACTTTTCTTTCCCTTAGATAAATTTCAGGTTTTATTTCTCATATATGTATGTACAAATAAAGATATTATTAAGAGTTGTATAAAAGTATTAAAAAAAAAGATTTAAATTAAGAAAATATCAAGAGATAAATGCTGTCTCTCTTAAATTCTGTATCTAACTCGTTTTTAATAATTTTAAAATTCTGAAATTAGGTTATCTTTTTAAAGTATTATTATATATTTTTTAAATGCAATTAAATATTTTTCTAGTAAGCACAAGCCCCATAACCTTTCTGACAATATTTTAGGCTCATACAAAATAAATGGCTTAATGTCCTTAGAGAAGCTGAGATATTTTTGCCCAGGGACAGGGCAGCACAAACGCGACCCCAGCCATCCCCAACAGCAGCCCCAACCATCACCGCGATCACTCGAATGCCATCCTAATGCGTCCGTTTTAGGGCTTTAACCTAATAATGACGTTCGACTTAGTTTGCGTGACTTATTTTATTAATAAAACGAGCAAATTTGTCTTGCTTTTTGGTCGCATCGTCGTCATATGCTTTTTCTCTCTCGGTGCTGTCTCGTTATTGTCCTTCCTTCCTGCTCTGTCTCTGGATCCTCCGCTCTCCCCTTGAAGGATCCAGGACATTCAGCAGTGCTAAGACTGGTGCTCGAATAAACAGGACGAAACAGGACGAACATACTGGCGAAAGCCACCCCTTGGCGAGCTCTTCAGTGATTGGTGGCTTGCAGCTAAGGAGGCACGCCCCCTTTTCGGTGGTGGCACTCAGTGGGTGTGGGGCCGGGTGTCCTTGGTGGGCGGTGTACGGCTATGTGGGGCTTCGATTCAATTAACCGCTCGGGGAAAAAAATGTATGAATGCAAAGCAGGCGAGTGTGTGTCCCCCAACCCAGCGGGTACAGTTGCGTTGGCTCCACCTAGCAATTATCCTGTCACAGCAACAGAATCGATTGTTTAATTCAATTATAATAATTGTGGCATTTAATGCACGCACATCATCAGCCAGACAGACAACAATGGCGGCCGTGACACGTTAATTATGCGAGTGGGTGCCAAATGGGTGGCAAGGGACGGGGCAGGATGTGCCTGCCTCACAAAATGGCGGCGGCGCAAGGACGCATAGTTGTGCAACTTATTTGCGGCTAACGGGGGCCAATTACTCTAAGGTTTTTCCGCACTAATCGGATGTCCAGTGGATGCGGATGCGGATGCCAGCAGAGCGATGGGTGCTCAAAATCCTGCCAGAGCAGGACAACCCTATGCGCATGCAAATGTAGGGGTGTGTTCATGTGCCCGCTTACGGGGATTCCCCGAATATTGCCGCTCTAAGCGGGCACCGCACCGCAAAGCAGGCCCAACTGCAGCCGGATTGCGGATTGTGGAGGTGGTGGCACTGGCTGAGAACGGGGTGCTGCGCTCACATTTTTTCCCCCTGATTTTCCGCAGGATGCAGGACCATATCGCCGGCTCGCTCGCACATGTCTGCTGGCAGCTCGTTTAGAGCAATTTGCTGGTTGATGTGCGGTGATTGCCGCAAACTCAACGCGACCGTCAACGAGCAAACAACATAAGCGCGCGCGCGGTCCAAGGACACGTATATATCCCGGCTGGCTGGCTGGCATATCCTGGCTCCGGTCTCCAATACTGCTCCTCCTCCACCTCGGCCATCTTCCAGCGCCATGGCCATGCTTAATGAGGCCAGCTTGAGTCCTGCGGACGCACATGCTCATGCCAACGCCACCACGCCCACGCACAGCAAGGCGGCTGCGTTGGCCAGTGCCACCACAATGCTGACCACAAAAACGCCATTCTCCATCGAGCACATATTGTTTCAAAACTTAAATAGTGCCAGCAATAATAACAATAGTAGTGATAACAGCAGCATCGCCGCAAACAGCAACAACTACGCTCCAAAGAGCAACAGAAATGCGGCGAAAAGTGCCAGAAGCGGTTTTGCCCACGACAATAATCCACACAAACATCCGTCGCAACATTCGCATCCGCCGCAATCGCATCCGCCGGCATCCGCATCCGCATCCGCGACGGCTACTGCTCGCAGCAACCAGGCTGCGTCGGGTTTTGCTGGCGAGGATTACGCCAAGTCCTTGCACAACACTCAACGGTTGGTTTCAGACATACATATGTGACTTAATCGTAATGTAGTAAAATTTAATTTAGAAAGCTTTATTTTGAAGCCAATGTGCCACTTATAAATACCAAGAAAAGTGAAATAGAGTGATTTAATGGCGAAATAAGTGAGAAAAGAATGTAATATTAATTGTGTGAACTACTACAAAGTAACAAGTAAACATTAGACATTCGAAATCGAATGCGGTCGTTGGAAAACCTGCCGTAAAGTTAAACATTTTTAAATAGCTTATGGCATAGAGGGAAACTACTATACAGCATTAAAGACACTATAAACAATACAATATACTCCTAATTGAACCCCTTGATTCGTAGGTCTAACCACCATTCACGACATGGAGCATCCCACTACGGAGCATCCCACAACGGAGATCAGATTTCCCAGCAATTGGCATCTGGAGCGGGACCACATCCGCCGGTGCCAACAACTCAGCCTCAGCCTCCGCCTCCGCCGCCCATGAATGGAGGAAGTGGCGCGTCCAATGGAGTGCTGTATCCGAATGCACCGTACACCGATCACGGATTTCTCCAAATGACCCTCGGATATCTCTCTCCGTCCTCGGGCACCTACAAGTCCGTGGATCCCTATTTTCTATCACAAGGTGTGTACTACTCGGCATCCTAGAAGCTTTCCCTTTTCGCCTAATAACATACATACATATGTTGGTAATTTGACCCATTAAACAAATATGTGAAAGTCGAACACGTGGAAAACGTAAAGTTAAATTCTAGCTTAACCTGAAAATGGACATTTCCTCATTGTAGAGCCAAGAAAACATTATTTTCACACTAAGAACTCTTCCAATATAAAACCCAAATTGGTAGGGCAACTGATGGTAGAGTGTAGATTTCATTTAGAGGAACTAAAACTCAGAGCACTCGGTGTAAATGGCCATCAACACCGAAACTTTCCATTCCTTCCAACTATCGTATAACGAAGTTAACCAAATTTTGGCATCCATCCGACCCTTTCAGCCAGCCTGTTCGGGGGAGCGCCCTTCTTTGGAGCGCCAGGATGTGTGCCGGAACTGGCCCTCGGACTGGGAATGGGCGTGAATGCCCTGCGCCACTGCCGCCGGAGGAAGGCCCGCACTGTGTTCAGTGATCCGCAACTGTCCGGCCTGGAGAAGCGGTTCGAGGGTCAGCGATACCTCTCCACGCCGGAGCGCGTGGAGCTGGCCACCGCCTTGGGACTCAGCGAGACGCAGGTGAAGACCTGGTTCCAGAACCGCCGCATGAAGCACAAAAAGCAGCTGCGCCGGCGCGACAATGCCAATGGTGAGCACATTGATTTTTGTCAATCCGTATAATTTGAAATTCTATTTTTTGTACCCTAGTAATAGTATATTAATAATTGTCGTCTCCTTTGAAATGTTATTAAATTTCTTAATTTCAACATTTTACTTTGCGGACTTGATAAAAACAAACAGAACGAACAAGAACTGTTCAAGTTATCCAGCCTTGAAACAATGCAATATTTGAGTTAGTAATTAAATTGTCAAAAGGCATTTCGAACAGAAGTGGTCAGCAATTCTCAAGTCTGTCAAAAAGCCCCAGAAACTAGACCACTTGAAAATAATTGAGGGCAAAAGAGGCAAAAGACTGTGAGTAGTTTCTTTGAGGAACTTTTGGCGTATCAATTAGACCTTTTGGCTTTTAGCTGGCTCCTTCCGATGCAAAAAGTTTTGCTCAAGTTTCTCCACAAATCAAATTAGTTCTAAATTTTGTGGAAATTTCTTTGACTCTTCCATGCCGCAGAGCCCGTCGACTTCTCACGCAGCGAGCCGGGCAAGCAGCCGGGCGAAGCCACCTCCTCCTCCGGGGACTCCAAGCACGGCAAACTGAATCCCGGATCCGTCGGCGGCACGCCCACTCAGCCCACAAGCGAGCAGCAGCTGCAGATGTGCCTGATGCAGCAGGGATACTCCACGGATGACTACTCTGATCTGGAGGCGGACAGTGGCGACGAGGACAACTCCAGCGACGTGGACATCGTCGGCGATGCGAAACTCTATCAGTTAACATAGATAGTTCGATCGGGAGAGGACCTGGATCCTAAATTAGTCAAGTTTTCGGTGTTTCAGTTGGGGAAATACAACTAAAAGGGATTCGCAAGTAAATCATAATATTATAATACTTTCGCTGCATTCCCCGTAACAAATTTCATGTTGAAATACTTTTATGTTCTATTGTCAGTTACAAAAAAACACATCTTATCAGCGCGAGCATGGTTAACCATTTCAAAATATGTACCATTACTAATTAGTAAGAATTCCTTTATAACTGTGTAAACTTTCCCATGAGTTTCACATTGTCACCTTCAAATTAATTGATCTATTTTAACAGATACCATCCAGCTACTTGCCACATTTATAGTTGTACTTCCCCCACATATTTGAATTGAATCGAAAAACAGTGTAAATACCAACGAGTTCTTGAACGAGTATTCTAGTCATGTGTTAAGTCTTAAACTAATCAAATTTAGTGATTGTATTCGAGAACTTCCATTTTAAGATATATTAGTTCCCTGCGACTTCTTATCCAGAACATAGTGCTTACAATAAACAGAACAGAGCGAATTATGCGAATGCTGGAGAAGTGTTACTTGGGGGGGAAGATGTCCCGCCTCCTCGCTGGGCAATCAAATCCAATTGACAACACAAAGTAGCAACTAATATGGTTAAGCAGCGGGAATACTGATGTATGGGGTTGGCTGACTGCCACGCCCTGCGCATGTCCTGGTGCCCAAGTGGGTGGGCGGAAGCGGGTGGGATCGGATTGAATTGGGGTGGATGGAAATGCACTTAACAATGGCAAAATAATTGCGGGTTTTCAGACAGCCATTTTAGTGAGACACCCATTGTCAAGTGCGGGAGGGAAGAGTTAAATGTTTCAAATTGATTGGTAATTATGGGTTAGCAGGAATGCCCTCGAAAAATTACTAGATGGATGGCATTAAACATGAGTCTTGGAGGACATGGACTTCCATATGCTCATATGAATAAATACATGATTTATTTATTGAGAAGTAATCACTTTTATGTTCATACTTTGGACTGTGAAATCTTTTCTTGACGTCAAACATGAAATCTTGAAATTAAAATTGCGAGGAAAATATTATGTATTTTTTATATTTCGAGTGTGTTTTGGGTTATATTCAACTTGGTAGACACACTCTAATCGCTCGCAAATTAACGAAAATCGGAAGATTGCTGCGGAATAATATACAATCTAAGGTCGAAGCAATGACAAGGCGCAATCGCTCTAGCCACTTGTATTTTCCCAGTAAATACTGAACTTAGTAAGTAGTACTCCAGGGCTTATCTTACTATTGATAAGGCCAACGCCAGAGTAGACTGCTGGAGGCGAGCCTCCCCCGATTGGAGATTAGATTGGTACTAAAAATCACGCATACCACCTGGTAACTTTGCCCAATAAATGTTTTGATTTTAGTCTCTTACTATTATAAAACGTATTTTCAAACTTCCTCTTTAAAATGGGCTTATAGTGAAGCTTCCATCGATGCCATAAGGCATTTTCATCGGCAAGCTTCCCAACTCTTTTCCGCTCTTCATATGTGGCTCCCTCTTAGTTTTGGAGCCATCTGTCTGTGTCTGTGTCTGCAGCTTATGCTCCCCATCTGGACTCTCTTCCACTCCGCACTCTCTTCTATATACTTTTTCTGTGTGTATGCTATATACATATGTACATATGTTCGTGCTATCAGTGGCCGCCGCTGAAAACAAAACAAAAAGTAGGAGCAGATATGGAAGCCGAACTTTCTATACCCTAACACTTGTTTCTGCGAACGTGTATAATAATTCAGCTAGAACAAACGCATGATGAAAATTGAGAAACTGTATGTTTATAACACTTTCTATTTTTATAAAGAATATTCTTCCATACAATTCATTCTTATTATGTAATTTCAAATTTAATAAGAACTTAGTTATACTCTTTTTATACTCTTTACTTAATTGTACGATTACTATATACGTTTCCAGTGAATATATGAATAGTTACTTTTAAAATTCTCATTAGGATCATATTAACGCTTACTTCCCATAGTTATGTTCCAAGCAACTCAGCCAAGTGCACAATCTCTCTGAAAGAGTATGTCCGGCAGTGACGTTTCGCTGGCTTTTCTTCGCCGTCGTCGTGGCCGTGGACTAAAGCCAAAAGTAGTCTCTTTAGATCAGCCGTCGACCGCGGTTCGTTGTTTGTTTGCCAGAGTCTGTCGATTTGTTGTAAGTGAAAGTGCATTTCTTGGGTTCTTGCTGAAGCTCCACAAATGTTTGAGGTCAATGGCGGCGTTAAGGACACGCCTCAAAGTCATTTAGATCGCTCTGTTATGGATGATTAAAAGAGATATACGTACACTTCCCTATAGATACTCTGTTTACTTATACTCTATGCGTTGATATATACTCAGTGAATCGGGTGCTACGCGGAGGCGTTCCAAAAATAAATAGGAGGCACGTGTCGATGTATGAGATCTGCCGGCAGAAATAATATTTTGTGGTTCTACATTTATACATTTTTCCATAACACATTTGTGTGATTTTTTGTAGAGCAAACAGGTTATCAGCTAGTGAAATACAAACCACAACCACAGAAACAAAAACACACATAATCAGAGTGACAAGTTTTTGATAGAGATTTTTTATGCAACAAGCCCCCGAAAAACCACTAGAGACAAAACGGGGTCACTGATTCGACCTTCCCATAGAAGGACAGACCCTTGTTCTGATAAATTCTACTAAATTGGTAATTGTTTTTACTTTAATGGATCCCACAGGAACCGCACCATTTAGAGAGCGTCCTATATCTACATAGAACCAATAATGGCGGCCAGTAGCGGTGATTGTAAGTGAAGTAGCCTCCTGCTTCCTGCTTTCTGCTCCTTCTTTCTTGCCCAGCTCCTTTTACCCCAATGTGCCTTTTTCCCAATACTATGCCCGCCTGCACCACCTAAACTCGTTCCAATGACCAGAAATATTTGTAACCAGTAGTTGCTGAGCTCCAAAATGATAACCATGCTTTACTGCCAAGCCTTCAGTTGTATACCCCCGTGTTTAATCCTAAATCCTTTTCAGAGCCCATAAATATTATTTGCACATATGTACCTTACTTGTTTTTTTTAGCTTTCGCCAAAGTAATATTTTTAATATATGTGTGGCTCTGCAAATAATCGATTATTTTAAACCTATTCTAATCCCGTCACAGTCATATCCAGCAAAATGTCATCATCCCATTTAAAATCTTGTTAGTAGTATAGTATAACTAAGCCATCTTTTTTACATATATAATAGCCAAAATGAGCCAACAGGGGCCAGCTTTTGACTCCAATGCGATGACGCTGACGCGATTCGTGCTGCAGGAGCAGCGAAAGTTCAAGAGTGCCACTGGCGATCTCTCTCAGCTGCTGAACTCCATCCAAACTGCCATTAAGGCTACATCATCCGCGGTCCGGAAGGCCGGTATCGCCCAGCTCCATGGATTCGCTGGCGACGTGAATGTCCAGGGCGAGGAAGTCAAGAAGCTGGACGTGCTCTCCAACGAGCTGTTCATCAACATGCTGAAATCATCCTATACCACATGTCTCATGGTTTCGGAAGAGAACGAGAATGTGATCGAGGTGGAAGTGGAGAAACAGGTAAGGTTATATTAGAGTCTTTAAAAATTGATGTATATGGTGTGAATTAGCTTTCAGCTAAGATGGCTGTATCTTTGAGATATCTTCTAGCCCCGTTTAAATAGTTAAATATTTTGATGGTGATTTCATCTACTTCGTAGAGATTCATTTTTGGAAACAATACATTATTCGTTCTTTCTCCTTCAGGGCAAATACATCGTGTGCTTCGATCCCCTGGATGGATCCTCCAACATAGACTGTCTGGTGTCGATCGGTTCGATCTTTGCCATTTACCGCAAGAAAAGCGATGGTCCGCCCACAGTGGAGGATGCCCTGCAGCCTGGAAATCAGCTGGTCGCCGCCGGATACGCGCTGTACGGCTCGGCCACAGCAATAGTCCTAGGTCTGGGTTCTGGAGTGAATGGCTTCACCTACGACCCGGCCATCGGAGAGTTCATACTGACCGATCCCAACATGCGGGTACCTGAGAAGGGGAAGATTTACTCAATCAACGAGGGTTATGCAGGGGATTGGGAGGAAGGTGTGTTCAACTACATTGCGGCCAAGAAGGACTCCGCCAAGGGAAAGCCCTATGGAGCGCGGTACGTAGGATCCATGGTCGCAGATGTGCATCGTACCATCAAGTACGGTGGCATCTTCATCTATCCGGCTACAAAATCCGCTCCCAGCGGAAAACTCCGTCTGCTGTACGAGTGCGTACCTATGGCCTATCTGATGATTCAGGCCGGAGGCCTGGCCAGCGATGGAAAGATCAGCATTTTGGACATTGTGCCCAAGAAGATTCACGAACGCAGTCCCATATTCCTAGGATCCAAGGCCGACGTGGAGGAGGCGCTCAGCTACTTAAAGTGATTGTTGTAACTACAGTAATGTATCAATAAAGGTCAATTATATTTTTTACTAAGAAATGCGAGTCCTTGAGCCTGCTGCCCCTTAATTTATGCTAACGAATTGGCAAACTATTTCCAGTGGGCCTTTCTAATTCACAACTAGTTCTAGCTGCATTTCAATGTTGAGCTGCGACTCAGGGCTGAATAAGTTATCGCTTCTCGGCCTTATGGCTAAGATCAAAGTGTAGTATCTGTTCTTATCAGCTTAACATCTGATAGTTCCTCCATTGGAGGACAACAAATGTTAAACTGATTTTTGGAATCAGACGGAGTGCTAGGGGCTTGCTCCACCTCTGTCGCGGGTTGGCCCGGTATTGCAGTACCGCCGGGATTTCGGCCCAACTGATTAATACATTTTAAACCTAGAGAGCAGCATAGTCGAGTTCCTTAACTATCAGATATCAGTGGCTCAGCTAGTCCAGACTCTAAAACAAACGTAACAGCTAACTATACACCCATATTAGGTCCGTGAAAGTAAATAAACAAGCTGTTGAAAAAATCATAGTTTTTTAATAAATTTTAATGAATAAAGCAGCTAACAGCAATAATGTCACAACTTCTAAACCAGAAAGCTATACACGGAAGGAATCTAAAAGGCATTCGCCTTGTGCTTAGGTACAAAAGTGAAGGATTCTGGTACCCGACCCAGCAGCGATTCACTAAGCTTCACCCAGTCAGCTGCATTGCCGGAACTCATGAGGGTCTCCATTTCGTCGCGTCCGCGGTACTTTTGGGGACGAGCGTTGATCTTTTGCGGCGGAGCCGTCTGCAAGGCCTCGGGTATGTATCGGTACAGGAAGGACTGCCATTCGAGGAGAAATCGGCGAGTGGTCTCCACACCCTTGGTGTCAGAGCCCCAGTGCTCCAGTCCGTAGTTGCAGAACTTTTGCAGCATTCCGTAGCGTTGGCCGGACGATGGAGACCAGGCCTGTTTCTCTTTTATCTCTTGGAATATCCAGGGCTTTATTAACGCTCCGCGTCCAATCATTACGGAGCTAACGTGTGGCGCCAGCGTCCTACGCTCAATGTAATCCTCGTAACTGAGTATATCGCCATTGCCGATCACCGGCATGCGCTTTGCCTTGGCAGCACACTGCTCGATGTAAGCCCAGTTGGCGTGTTTAGTGTAGCGCTGCTCTCTGGATCGCCCGTGCAGGGTCACTGCTGAGGCACCCCACTCTTCAACCAGCGGAAGAAGTTCGTGGGCTACGCTCTTGTCTGCATAGATGCCTGTGCGCATCTTCACAGTGAACGGCAGGCGATCAGACAAGGCTGCACAGCTGCGCACTGTCAGCTCCAAGATATTGGTTCGTCGCATCAGCGCACTGCCACCGCCTTGCTGGTAAATCAGATCAATCGGGCAACCAATATTAAGATCAATGAAGTCCACCTGGGCCGTTTCATGAATAACCTGCGCCGCCTGGTTAATCATGTTGGGATTATTTCCGCAGAGCTGGACTCCAAAGACGTCTTCGCTCTGGTGTCGCTTGGTCAGGGCCCACTCCTGGCCCATACCCTTCAGAAGAGGCTGAGCACAGGCCATCTCGCCACAAGTGATGTCTGCACCGAACTCTTTGCAGATCCTCCGGAAGGGCAAATTGCCCAACGTGGTAAGTGGAGACAGCACGAGTTTTTCGCGGAAATCAACGGCGGGCTTCTGATCAGCATCTCTGCCGATAGCGGAATCATCAATTGCACAACCAGTTGCAGTTGCAGTTGGTTTACTCTCAGAATCCGTCTGTTGTTCTGCATCTAGCATTTCGGCGGTGTCACCAGGTTGTTTTTCTCCTTCAGTTGGGCTTACTGTCCCTTCAGACTGATTATTTTTATTTTCCTGTTCTTCCTTTAGTTTTCGCACATCTCTTAGCTTTTCAGCCATTTTGATAAGCTCCTTGCTGCGGCTAAAGTCATAGTCATGTTTTCGCAGACGCACTTGGAGTTCTGAAAAGAGGTTTAGTTAATGAGATTTTCAAAGTACTTTAGTACTTCAGTTAAGAGTTAGCTGCAGCAATAGTTCCCACCTGAGCTGACGCCATTGCATGTGGTTGGCGGAGCCTTTTCATCGTAGTCCTCCCTTTTGAGGTTCCTGCCCTGTTCATTTGTGTGGGCCTTCGCAAAGCGACAACTAACTCCACGGGCGCAATAGCCCTTGGTGGTGTACACATAGCATTCGAGGCCCAAGTCCTCACCCTTCGCGGCCAAGTAGGCATCCAGATCGTGGACATAGCGACAGTTGTCCAGGGAACAAGCTTCGCCACCGGTTCCGTCGATCAGCGAGTGGCACAGATGCGAGTACCGCTCATCCTTAAAAACTGGGCGGTTCTAAAAATATAATATTTTGTATAATGTGTTCTTTAGTAAAAATGTACACTTACCTTGTTCTGTCCACGTTTGCGTTCCTTTTTATCCCATTTCTTTTTTCCGCCGGCTTCCTTTTCTTCGCCATCCTCGCGTTTTCTTTTGTTATTCTCGCTGTTTTCGGTGTTAGCTGCTGCACTGCCGCCATCGGCTTCAGTTAGCAGGTATCTAAAGGATATAAAAGCATATTAAACCAACCAAATATTTGTGAATAGATGTACTTACTCTGGTTTGATGTAACAAATACCGGAATCCATTTCACAATAAACAATCGCACGTGCTGGTCTGCGCTTCTTCTACCTTGTTGCTGTCAATCAGCTGCTTGTGATTTATCGATAGCAACAAAGATAGTGGGCGGGTTCAGCATATTTGAGAATTGCATGGATTTCAATGTATAACACTTCATGAATACTAAAATCAATATCTTCTTTGGACGACATTTATGAGTGTTCCATATACCTTCAATTTGTGATTTAGAAATTTTCTTCTTTTAAGCAAAATTACTCGACACCGATATATTTCCCTTCGTGGTCACAGTGAATCAGTCACTTTTTGCGGAAGTGCTCATCGCTATTGTATAATGCCGCCTCTGAAATGGTGCAAATCTTTAAATTCCTGTTAAAATCCAGCAAATCTGTGAGAACCATATTGTTATACGAAAATCTGAAGTAATATCGAAAGGTTTTAATGACTAGCCCGGTCGTGCCCACTTCCGACCCACTTTTTTGGACACCTTACGCTTGGCCGTTCGTGGAGGACATGGCGGAAATGGATTGCCCAAATACGGAGGAGTCGGTGGTCAAGGGGGTTGCGTCTACTTGGTGTCGAAGGAAGGACTTACCCTTCGCAAGGTCGTCCAGGGACTAAAGGACAAGCGAGTGGCAGCATCCAGTGGCGAGGACAGCAGCAAGGCCAGCATCTTCGGACGCCGTGGAGTCGACCAGAGGATCGAGGTGCCTGTGGGCGTCCAAGTGTATGACGACCAACAGAAACTCATCGCTGACCTTGACGAGCACGAGGCCACGTGCATTGTGGCGGGCGGAGGTACAGGCGGATGCACGGCCACAAATTTTCTGGGACGTCCCGGGGAGAATCGCACGGTGAATTTGGACCTAAAGCTCATAGCAGATGTGGGACTCGTGGGATTCCCCAACGCCGGCAAGAGCACCCTTCTGAAGGCCGTATCCAATGCTAAACCGAAAATTGCAGCTTATCCCTGTGAGTTATTGCTAGATCGATTTGGTATTTGATCTTAATTAACCACTCTTACCTCAGTTACTACCATTCGGCCCCAGATTGGAACCATCGAGTACAGCGACCTGCGCTCCATCACAGTTGCCGATCTTCCCGGTCTGATCGAGGGAGCCCACGCGAACTTTGGCTTGGGTCACAAGTTCCTCAAGCACATAGAACGCACCCGCCTGCTGGTCTTCATGGTGGATATATTCGGCTTCCAGCTAAGCCCCAGGCACCCGCATCGCAACTGTTTAGACAATGTGTATGCGCTCAACAAAGAGTTGGAGCTCTACGACCCATCGCTTCTGGAAAAGCCCAGTGTCCTGCTGCTGAACAAAATGGACAAGGAGGGGGCCCACGAGATCCTCTCCAAAGTCAAGCCGCTCATTAATGACTTGGGTAGCGGGCTTGAACAGTGTCCCGAAGAACTGCGTCCGAAACAGGTTCTTAAGTTCGACAGCATTGTCCCCATATCGGCCATGAACTCGTCAAAGATCACGCAAGTGAAATCGCAACTTAGGAGGACCCTTGTGCGGCTGGCTGAGAAACAGTTCCTGGCGGACGAGGATCAGGTTAAGGAGAAGCTAAGGCAGCGCGTTGGCCTGGTGGGTCCCAAAATTACTTAGTTTGTAATGTAAATAGATTTGTGTGCGATTTGATAAATTAAACTACCTTTAAATAGCGAAAATGTGTAATCTTTATACCCTTCTTGATCAGGATTAATATCCGAGTCGATCTGGTCATGTCCGCCCACATTTACGTTGAGATAGCAGGATTTTTAAAAGCTAGAAAGTTGAGAGGTATATATGCAGCGCAAGTTCGTTGCTACACCCACTCTAACGTCCAAAACTCCCACTGCCACAATTTCAGAAAATTGTTTGATTTTTAAAATATTTTATTTGCTTAGACAATTTCTATTTCTACTGTTATGGTCAAACAAAGTGAAAGACATTGGGAAGCATCCTTTGAGTTGGAAACTATTTTGAAAGCTCCGCATGCGATAGAAAAGCTGCCGCACCGATAGCACTGCTATCGATTGCTGGCGGCTGTGGCCCCACCACTAACTGCGCTCCACAAACAGTTTGTTGTTGTGTCTCGCTGAACGTTTCGTTCGTCGCGCGTTCGGGAGCGAAATAAAGCGTAAAATGGTCAAAACCCAACGCCAGCTTCGAGCCAATATAAGTTGCAATTGCCGAGCAGTTGCAGAGTGCCATGTGTGAGTTGCGGCGGCAGCTGGAAAATGCGAAATCCAAAGGACAATAGCAACAATGCCAGTTCGATACATACACACAGACGAGGGCCGATGAAAAACTGGTATATAAAAGACGCCAAAAGCTTGCGAAAAAGAGAGCTAACGCGCCCCTAACTCGGCTGCAGGACAACATACCACAAGGCGAAACGAAACCAGGCGACACTTTCCAAGTGGAAGCATAAACAGGCAGCACCGCGTCCGTGATGTCACAACAACACCCACATCACGCCCACCCCCACCACTACGCCCACCACTACCCACCCCCTGCGACGCCCATGTCCCTGCAGCAACAGCAGCAGCAGCAAGCGCAGCTGCCGCCTCAGCAGCAGCACGGCAATTGGTACTCACATGTTGCTTCCTACCCCACACCCCACTCGGCCTTCGGCCCTGCCCCCTCTTGCAAGGCCACCAACAACAGTAGCAGCGGCAACAACAACAACATCATGGGCGGCGGGGGATACGGGACAGGGGGTGGTGGCACGCAGGGCTATTATGGCGCCGCTGGCGGTGGCCTCAATGTCAGTGGGGCGGTGGTGGGTGGTGGTGGGCCGAACTACGGCCTTGGGGCCAATACAGTGGCATATGCCCACAATCAACTGCTGCAGTATCAACAACAACAACAACAACAGCAGCAGCAACACCAGCAGCAACAACAGCAACATCAGCATCTTCCACAGCATATAAACCAACAAAGGCCCTATATGGGCCACAATATCATGACCGGCAGCTATCCTTATATCAAGAGCGAACCCATGGAGGCCTACCAGCAGCCCCCGAATCCCATGGCCCCGCCCCCGGCACCAGAAGTATTAATAAAATGTAAGTTCCCAAATATGAATATATGTATAGTACACACATTCGAATGAATTATTTATCATATTTGGACATTAGCACCGAGTAAACTTTCTTTAAACAAGCCAGTAGACTTACAGTGGGTTGGGTTTTTGTGTATACTTAAAGAGATTCTCAGAGAACCTGGAGACGAAAATAGCTATAATAAAAATGAGAGTAATTCCTTTAATTACTATGCAAGTGACAGTACAAAAGAATAAAATAATGTTTATTTATGGTAACTGCAGGTTAAATATGTAGATCTATTAATCCTCTTGAATAGGCCAGTACAAATATCAAAATCCAAAACCCTCCTTACGCCGCGGAAATCTGAAAAACTTGAGACCCTTATCCGGCTTTGAAAGAGATGCAAACAGAATGCACGCAGTATATCAAACTTACATGGGGACATTTTCCTATAAGTAGCGTAGTTTCAGCTCCATTTTGGCGTCGAATCAATAAAACGTTTGCTGAGTTTCGCTGAGGTTTGGCGCTTGTTTCGTTCGGATGGTTTTCGGATTCGGATTCTGATTCGGTTCCACCGCTCGTCAACCTACGGCTCTGTATCTGTATATTGCTCTGTTCGGTTCCGTACCGTACAATTTGGTTCTGTTTGCGCGTCTCTCGGTATGTGCGATGGTACGTTTGTCAGTATGTATCCATTTGGCAAATGTGTACTCGGATAGATGCTTTATACTACCGGCGTAACCTATTCAGTTCGATTCCTACGCACACATGTGCATGCCCTCGTATGTCCAGTAAGTGTGCATATCATCTCCCTCCTGCCTTACTTTTTTGGAACGGGTTGTGGGGAACTGTCTTTCAAGCAGCTTCTTATGTAACGTGCTCCCGTAGACTAACCTACAAATTATTGGTCTCGCCCCGCACTCCAAGTGTCAGTTTAATGGGCGTGTGGGCGGGGCCGAATCCAGAGAGTAAAACAAATATTATGGGTACGCACAGAACGACGCCCAAAATATTGATATTATAGGTAATGAATTCAGTCTCTCAAACATGTTCGCAGTAACCATATCAACATAAGTATCCGAATATATATATGTATATACTCTAAATCGAAAAATAAATATTGCTGGTTTTATCCAGTAGCTATTAATTTAAGATATAGTTCTTATTATAATATACTTTAAAATATAGTTCAAATGGAAACAGCCTAGATGCTACCATAAATAATGTAAATAGAAGAAATATCTGCGTGTCTGCATAGCACTCGGTTATCTATCCATTTTATGTAGGGGCAGTTAATTCTTATCACCAATCAAAGGGGAGTACAAAATACAATTCGAAACCATAGAAACAGCAAATAATGGATACAGAATTTTTCATCTGCGTGGAGTTTTTGTATTTCGTGGTTATATATATGTTTGAATTACTCCGCAAAATGAATTTATTATATAATAGCCATAACTTACATGTATATATTTATACGAAATCTTTTTGAAAATATCACACAATAATTATAAATTTCCTGAACAGCGGAACCCGTTGACGAGCATTCCTATAAGTCTAACTATATAGACGACAATACACCATTTGCTGACTTTAGCAAGTTCACCGAATTCGGCGAGGACATGCTGAGCCCCAAAGTCGAGCTGACCGTGAAGGATGAGTCCTACGGAAAGGTCAGTGTAAAATGGTCCTTGCTGAAAACACACTTCAATCATCTTTTCACTATTTTAGAGCACTAGCAGTTTCCTGCGCCGCAAACAACAATCGGATCGGGGCACCGAAAGCCTGCCCATCTGCCAGCGCTGCAAGGAGGTATTTTTTAAGAAGCAGGTCTATCTTCGCCATGTGGCCGAGAGCAACTGCGGCATCCAGGAGTACGACTTCAAGTGCAGCACCTGTCCCATGTCCTTCATGACCACCGAGGAGTTGCAGCGGCACAAGCTCCACCACCGGGCAGACAGGTTCTTCTGCCACAAGTACTGCGGCAAGCACTTTGACACGATAGCGGAGTGCGAGGCGCACGAGTACATGCAGCACGAATATGATGGCTTTGTCTGCAACGTAGGATGCACATTTTCTTGCTTTCTTGAAACACTATTTCATTGATCGTCCATTTTGCAGATGTGCTCCGGAACCTTCGCAACGAGGGAGCAACTGTACGCCCACCTTCCGCAGCACAAGTTCCAGCAGCGCTTCGACTGTCCCATCTGCCGTCTGTGGTATCAGACGGCTCTGGAGCTACACGAACATCGTCTGGCTGCGCCCTATTTCTGCGGCAAGTACTACACGGGCGGACAGTCATCCTCTGCCTCCCAGTCGCAGTCGCAGGCGCAGCAGCACCAGACCAACTACAAGCTGCAGGACTGTCATATGGCGACCATGGAAAGTAAGTAAGGAAACATAAGTAACTAACACCTTTTGTAACGTGCTATTTCTCTTTGCTCTAGTGACCACAAACCCGCACCACAAAACAACTCCATCCGGCTCGTCTTTGCCGGCGACGGCTGCACTGAATTCTCTTCTGCAGCAGCGTCAGGCAAATGCCGATGGAGCTGCCATGTTCGCAGCATCTGCAATGAAGAACGAAGTTAATGTTAAGATGGAGCGGAGCTACAGTAACTCTACCAGCGAGTCATCCTACAGCGTTCAGGACAGTGGCTACAATAATACTTATGGAAGCGACAGCTCAATGCACGCAGGAGCGATCGCCGGACCACAGGCGCACTCCTCAACGCTAGACGACTCCGAGGACGCCTTGTGCTGTGTTCCTCTGTGCGGAGTGCGCAAGAGCACGAGCCCTACGCTTCAGTTTTTCACGTTCCCCAAGGATGAGAAGTACCTTAATCAGTGGCTGCACAACCTCAAGATGTTCCACATACCCGCCGCCAGCTACGCCACTTTCCGCATCTGTAGCATGCATTTTCCGAAGCGCTGCATTAACCGCTACTCTCTGTGCTATTGGGCCGTTCCCACGTTTAACCTGGGCCACGACGACGTGGCCAATCTATACCAGAACAGGGAACTCACCAACACCTTCACCACCGGCGAGGTAGCGCGCTGCAGCATGCCTCACTGTACAAGTCAGCGGGGTGAGAGCAACCTAAAGTTCTACAACTTTCCCAAGGACATCAAAAGCTTGATCAAGTGGTGCCAGAATGCACGACTCCCCGTTCAGGCAAAAGAGCCGCGTCATTTTTGCAGCCGCCACTTCGAAGAGCGCTGCATTGGCAAGTTCCGACTGAAGCCGTGGGCGGTGCCTACTTTACATCTAGGTGCCCAGTATGGTAAGATCCACGACAACCCAAAGAATTTGTACGTCGAGGAAAAACGCTGCTGTCTCAACTTCTGCCGCCGGAGCCGATCTTCTGACTTCAATATGTCGCTATATCGTTTTCCCAGAGATGAAGTTCTTCTGCGACGCTGGTGCTACAATCTTCGCTTGGATCCTGGAGTATATCGTGGGAAGAATCACAAAATATGCAGCGCACACTTCATCAAGGAAGCGTTGGGTCTGCGGAAACTATCCCCAGGTAAGTTTCAACGGAATTATTGCGCTTGCAAAAAATATTTAAATGGTTTCTCAATGAAGGGGCCGTACCCACACTTCATCTGGGTCACACTGACACCTTTAACATCTATGAGAACGAACTGTGGCCACCGCCAACAACACCCAATAGTCACAGCAGTGGCCTCCAGCACCAGACGCAACATCATTCTTCGCAACACTCACTGCAGCAGCAGTTGCATAGCAAATCGTACCATCGCCAATCAGCGGCTTCCACGTCCTCCTCCGCCAGCTCGGCAAACTCTCACTACGTGGATCCTGATCTAAGCGCTTCTTACCTGGCCTTAGGTGCCAGTGGATCTTCTGCAATGAATGCCAGCGACAGCATGGACATATGTTGCGTGCCCAGTTGCGAGAGCAAGCGGCACAATAATGAGAACATTACATTCCACACCATACCACGCCGACCGGAGCAGATGCGCAAGTGGTGCCATAATCTGAAAATAGCCGAAGAAAAGATGCACAAGGGTATGAGGATTTGCAGTCTTCACTTCGAGCCCTACTGCATTGGCGGTTGCATGCGTCCATTTGCGGTGCCTACGCTTAATTTGGGTCACGATGACGACGATATTCACAGAAATCCGGATGTGATTAAAAAATTGAACATCCGAGAAACGTGCTGCGTCGCCGTATGTAAACGAAATCGGGACAGAGACCATGCCAATCTGCACCGTTTCCCAAGCAATGTGTCACTATTGACCAAGTGGTGTGGCAATCTTCAGCGTCCTGTTCCGGATGGAAGTAAACTTTTCAACGACGCCATATGTGAAGTGCACTTCGAGGAACGGTGTCTGCGCAACAAAAGGCTCGAGAAGTGGGCGGTGCCCACATTATCGCTAGGTCACGAAAACATCCCATACCCGCTGCCCACGCCGGAACAGGTTACAGAGTTCTACGCTCGACCCACTGCACCCAATAATGGCGAGGAACAGGGAGAGTGCTGTGTGGAGACGTGCAAGAGAAATCCCAGTGTGGATGACATTAAGCTTTATCGGCCGCCGGAAGAAGCTTCCGTGTTGGCAAAATGGGCGCACAACCTGCAGACGGAGAGTAGTCAACTGACGAGCATGAGGATCTGCAATCTTCACTTTGAGGCACACTGCATCGGCAAGCGAATGCGACCTTGGGCTATTCCAACACTAAATCTTGCAGGTAACATAGAAAATCTTTACGAGAATCCAGAGCATTCGATGCTGTACAAGCGGCGGACTCACATAAAAACCAAGCAGTCGGCTTCCGTGAAGCCCACTTGGGTTCCCAGATGCTGTCTTCCGCATTGCCGCAAAGTTCGGGCTATCCACAACGTTCAGCTTTATCGCTTTCCCAAGCTCAATCGCTCTACCCTGGCTAAGTGGGCGCACAATCTCCAGGTTCCTATGGTTGGCAGTGCCCAACGCCGCCTATGCTCGGCTCATTTTGAGCCACACGTGTTAAGCAAGAAGTGTCCGGTGCCGCTGGCGGTACCCACATTGGACTTGAACGCGCCACCCGGCTTGAAGATTTACCAGAACCCAGCCAAGCTCAAGGCAAGCAAGCTGTGTCTGCAGCGCGTGTGTATTGTCGAAAGCTGCCGCAAGACGCGGGCGCAGGGCGTCCAGCTCTTCCGGCTGCCACATAGTCCAACGCAGTTGCGCAAGTGGATGCATAACATCAAAACGCGTCCCAGAGCGGCTATGAGGGCCCAATACCGGGTGTGTTCCCGCCACTTCGAGACACACTCTTTCAATGGCAGGAGACTGAGCGCTGGCGCCATTCCCACCCTGGAATTGGGTCATGACGACGAGGACATCTATCCCAACGAAGCGCAGGCCTTTGCGGATGAACACTGCGTGGTCGAGGGCTGCGAGTCATCCAAAGAACAGCCGGACGTACGCCTGTTCCGTTTTCCCACAGAGGATGACGATATGCTATGGAAGTGGTGCAACAATCTCAAAATGAACCCGGTGGATTGCACCGGCGTACGCATATGCAATAAACACTTCGAGGCTGATTGCATCGGGCCGAAGCACTTATACAAGTGGGCTATTCCAACCGAGGAACTAGGGCACGACGACGCCGAGATCGAGCTAATACTAAATCCCAATCCGGAGGACAGGTATGTGGATCCGGTGTTCAAGTGCATCGTACCGACCTGCGGAAAGACGCGTCGCTTCGACGAAGTGCAGATGAACAGCTTTCCCAAGGATGCGAATCTCTTCGAGCGTTGGAAACACAACTTGCGGCTGGAACACCTCAGCTTCCTGGAACGCGATCGGTACAAGATATGCAACTCTCACTTTGAGGATATATGTATTGGAAAGACTCGGCTAAACATAGGTTCGATCCCGACTCTAGAACTTGGTCACGACGAGACAGACGATCTGTTCCAGGTAAATCCAGCAGAGCTGCAAAGCAACCTTTTCGGACGACAGCGGCGAATACACGACGAGTCGGGCGGAATAATTATCAAGCAGGAGTTTTCCGAGTCGGAAGACGTCAAAACGGATGTGGCAACCATGTCTGATGCCAAAGATTTCAATACGAGACAGGTGAGTTTACAATTATCAGAGGAACCATAATTACTCAGTTTTAACTGCTTTTTCTTTAAGGTTAAGCTGAAGAAACCTATGTCCGATCTGAAGTGTTGTGTGCGCAGTTGTGGGCGCAGTCGACTGGAGCACGGAGCACGCCTCTTTCCATTTCCCACTGGTAAGCAGCAGCACCTGAAGTGGCGCCATAACCTGCGTCTAGAACCCGACGAGGTGGACCGATCGACACGGATTTGCAGTGCGCACTTCAACCGGCGCTGCATTGATGGCAAGCAGCTGAGAAGCTGGGCAATGCCCACGCAACAACTGGGCCACCAGGAGCAGCCGATCTACGAGAATCCGAAAAACATACCAGGATTCTTTACGCCCACATGTGCTCTGAGTCATTGCCGCAAGCGGAGGAGCATTGACAACGATCTCCGCACTTATCGATATCCACGGAGTGAGGATCTTCTGGAGAAATGGCGGGCGAATCTGCGTCTGGCACCGGATCAGTGTCGCGGCAGGATATGTGCTGACCATTTTGAGGCACAGGTGCGTGGAAAGTTGAAGCTGAAAACGGGAGCGGTGCCTACTTTAAATCTTGGCCATGATGAGGGCTTAATATACGATAATGAGGCTATAAAGGTGGGTATGACCGAAGAAGAGGAAGGCGGCTCTGAGTTGCCACGACTGAAAACCAAAAGAGAGCTGATTGATGAGGAGGAAGAAGAGCTAGAGGCTGAGGAGGAGCAACATGACCACGATATTTTCGATGAAGATGAGAAAGACGGCCACTATTTCGATCCCCTCGAGCTGGTCGAGACCTTTGCCGAACATGCAAGTGATGATGAAGGGGAGATGGGGAGATGCGGAGATGGGGAGAATGAACGCGACGAAGAAGAGGACTTGGAGGAGGCGGAGCACTTTCATCCGGACGCCCCACCCACTCCTCCAACCATCCCTCTGCGTCGCGAAAAGCCCGCTAATAATGTGACGCCCATATGCTGCCTAAAGCACTGCAGAAAGGAACGCACTGCTTTTCATCTACTTAGCACCTTTGGATTTCCCAAGGATCGGCAGTTGCTGCTCAAGTGGTGCTCCAATCTACACCTGAATCCAGATGACTGCATCGGCCGCGTTTGCATTGAGCACTTTCAGCCGGAGGTACTGGGAACCCGTAAGCTTAAGCAAAATGCGGTACCCACTCTCAATGTGGGCCACGATGAGCCCCTTAAATACTCCTGTAATGGAGTGGATCTTGACCAAGAGCAATTACAGCCACAGCACTCGGTTTTTCGGCTTTGGAGCCTAAAACACTGCCGCAAGAGGAAGCTGACAGAGCCGCCGGACATTCACCAAAACAAGTGGAGTCCGGTGGAAGTGCGGAAGATGCAGAGGTTGAGGATGGAGATGAAGATAGGGAAGGAGATCAAGCAGGAGGTGCAGACGGAGAGGGAAATGAAGACGAAGGAGAAGAAGAATCACAGAGAGAGTAAGCTGGAAAGATGTTGCATCAGCTCCTGTGGGAATGAGGACGTAAACCAACTACTTCCGCTGCCTGAGGGGCAAAATCTATTAAAAAAGTGGCAGCATAACCTAAAGCTTTCCCTAGACACAGACTTCAAGGAAATTCGAGTGTGTCTTAAGCACTTTGAGGAGCAAGTGGTGGAAAATGGAAAGCCCTTGGAGCAGGCAGTTCCCACCTTAATGCTAGATCAAAACAGTTGGAACATCTACAGAAACATCGGCAGTTGTCTTTTTCCCGAGTGCAGAAATTCTTCATCGGATCCCATAAGCTTTGTTAATTTACCCGCAAATGGGGTCATAAGAGATGCCTGGATAAGTCACCTTAATTTGCCACCTAGCAGTGAGGGTCTTCTTTGTGGCGACCACTTTATGCAACTGTTTAAACAGGTGGAGTTTCCCAAGGTATTGGCCGCACAAGACTTGGAAGACTTGGAGTGGGTTCTTGACGAACTAAAATGCGCTGTGCCTAGTTGTTCCTCCAAATCTGATAGGGATCTTCAGCTTATCCCGCTTCCGAACAAGGATGCTACCCTTTTGAAATGGTTACATAACACAAAGATGGCTTACGACCATTTAAGGCACAAAAGCTATCGCATATGTGATCTTCACTTCGAGCCAATATGCTTAGAGGCGAATTTTTTGAAACCTTGGGCCATACCTACCTTGCATTTAAACCACGATGACGAGATTCATTTGAATCTCAAGCCTGAATCTCGCAGTGATACTCCAAACAGCAATTATAGACTTACTCCATTAAGAATTAAAACGGACCTCGCCGCCTTGGAAAGTCCATGCTCGAGTGCAAGTCCTAGTCCTCGAGGCAGGATCAGGATATGTTGCATTTCCACATGTGGACAGATTGGAAGTAGTCAAATTCGACTCTACCGCTTCCCCACCGAAGAGCAGGCCCTGCTCCGGTGGCTGGTGAACACGCAGCAGCAACCTCGCCTTGTTGACCCTGCGGAGCTTTACGTGTGCCAAACTCACTTTGAACCAGACGCCATATGCAAAAAACAACTTCGTTGCTGGGCGGAACCCACCTTAAACCTGGGCCACGACGGGTTTGTTATCCCCAATGCCAAGCACAATGGGAACATTGCTGGCGGCCAGGATACTGAGGAGGCGATGAGGCTTATCAGGGAGCGCTTTTGTTCCATACTGACTTGTTTTCAGGCTGCAGCTAGCGGTATAAGGCTCTATGAGTATCCCAAGGATATGCCAACTATACGAAAGTGGGCAGCCGCGTGCAGACATCGCTCCATGCAGGCAAGCAGCCATGGTTTCAAGGTATGCCAGTCTCACTTTGCGCCCGAGTGCTTTGAGCCGGACACTTTAAATTTGATTGACGGATCCGTTCCAACTCTGGAGTTAAGTAGAGGCGACATCGAAAGACACTGCCTAGTGTCTGGATGTGAAAAGGACGCCTCTGGAGGACGTCTCCGCTATTATAAGGTGCCAAAGGCCGCTGCCCAACTGAATGCGTGGAGCAACAACCTAAAGATTAGTTCCGTGGACCTCGGGTTGGGAGAGCAGCTCATCTGTGAACGACACTTTGAGCCCTTTTGTTTCGGTGCCCACAAAGGATTACGTCCTGGCGCACTACCGACTCTAATGCTAGGGCACGACGAAGAGGTGGAGATGTTACCAAACCCAGAAAGTCTCTGGCAGAAAAAAGCGGAGGTTTGCTGTGCTCCTCAATGTGGTCGAATATGGCAGCCCGGAGACACTAAGTTCAGTGGATTTCCGAAAACGTTGACGTTGGCTAAGAAATGGATTCATAATCTCAAACTTAGAGTAGCAAATGACCAACTGGGTAGTCTGAAAGTCTGCAGTGCGCATTTCGAAGCCTCTCTCTTCAATAAAAGTGGATTAATATCGGGCTCCATACCCACTCTGGAGCTGGGCCATTCCTCTCAGGATATATTTCAGTCGGACACCCAAAACCTGGGTAAAAGCCTCAAGCTTGAAAGGAGGGCCATAATATCGGAGGTTGATTGCATTTATCCTGAGTGCAAGGAACTGTGCAAAACCGTGTCATTCAGTCTGCCCCAAGAGGAGAACTTACGGAGAGCGTGGCTGCGTCATTTGAATATCGAAGAGCCGTCGAGTAATGCCGGTCAGCTATGCCCACTGCACTACGTTATTCTTTACGAACTAAGTATCAAAAGTTTTCCAGAGCACGTTTCAAACCGATTCCTCGAAGAAAATTACTATTCTGCTCGAAACAACAGACGCGTCAAGATCGTTAGCTGTTCGGTTAAGGGTTGTGAAATGATCAGGCCCCGGGATAGGGTGCTCCTGCACGGGTTGCCGCAAAGAAAAGACATGCTGAGAATGTGGGTTGAGAATGGCCAACTGGAGATTACGGAGCCGCAGCAGCAATATATGCTTAGAGTATGCCGCAATCACTTTGAGTCCCGATGCTCGTTTGACGACAGGCGGCTGCATACCTGGAGTGTTCCCACTCTGAACTTACCTGGAAATCCAGTGCACCAAATTCCCACTAAGGAGGAATGGCAGGAAATGACAGTAAAATTGACCCAGGAAACCGATACAATTAAATTGGAGATAGAGGATGAGCGGGAAGAGGAGGAGCTGCATGATGAGGAAGAGGGTGACAGTTCCCTTCTAGAGCCCATTGTAAGAATGGAGCACATCGAGTCCGACGAGGAAGACTCGGAGATGCAGGCCCTGGAGGTCCTTCTGGAGGTTGGTCACGTTGAGCGAATGGACAGCTACGAAGGAGTGGACAAGTCCTATATCGAACATGCCGTCTACCAATCTAATAGCATTCGAAACCAGTACAATGCCAACCACTGCGCCGTTGAAGGATGCGAAGTGACCGTTGAGGACGTGGACGGGACCATCAAGCTGCACAAGTTCCCCGCGTCTTCGGAGGCCGCTAGGAAGTGGATGCACAACACCCAAGTTGACATGGATGAGAAGTTCTGGTGGCGATATCGAATTTGCAGTTACCATTTCGAGCAGGAGTGCTTCCAGAGCGCTAGGATAAAGAAGGGAGCAATGCCCACTCTTCTCCTTGGACCTAGGAGACCAGAAAAGGTATACGAAAATGAATTCGCATTGCAGGAGACTGAAGAGCTTATTTTGCCCGAAGAACTTCATTTTGAGGAGAACAAAAAGGTCAAAAGTGAGGTAATAAAACTGTGCCTGCCAAAGCCGGCTCCACCTCGAAAGTCCAGTAAGTTTTGTCAGATTGAGGGCTGTATAAATCACCTGACCACTCAAAACATAACGTTGCACAAATTTCCTCATTCAGAGGACATGTGCCTCAAGTGGCAGCACAACACACAGGTGCCTTTCGATCCCTTCCACCGGTGGCGATACCGGATCTGTAGTGCGCATTTTCATCCGGTGTGCCTGCTTAACATGAGACTAGTCCATGGCAGTGTGCCCACCTTAAAACTAGGTACCAAGGCTCCCACCGAACTATTTGACAACGACTTCGAAGCCATTAACCTCAGGCTGGACAAGAAGTTGGGAGCTGACCCAAGCACCGTGCAGATAAAGGAGGAGGATGAAGATTCTATGCCGTCTCTGGAACCAGAACTTCAGCTTCACGAGGACCAAGAGGCAGAGGACTCAGCAGCTACGCAAATAACCTTTAATCAGACAAACTGGAAAAGCCAACTGCGCTTGCCTGTGAAGCAGGAAAAGGTGACCTACAACCAGGTGAAGTCCGGTTACGATAAGTGCTCATTGGGTCATTGCCAGCGTCAAAGATCTAAGCATGGCGTTCACATCTACAAATTTCCCAAATCGAGGCTCCAACAGGAGCGTTGGATGCACAACCTTCGCATCCGCTACGATGAGCGAAGGCCATGGAAGTTTATGATCTGCAGCGTGCATTTTGAGCCACACTGCATCAGCCTGAGGAAGCTGCGCCCCTGGGCGGTTCCCACCCTGGAGCTGGGCGACAATGTGCCCGAGAAGATCTTTACGAACGAACAGTGCCATGAACTGTTCATCGATCGCAGCGAGGTGGAGAGCGATGCCGATGAGGAGGATGGACTGCAGGAAGACGAGGACGAGGAGGAGGAGGAGGAGGATGAGTACGAGGAGAATATAGGGACGGAGGTGCGAATCAAGCGGGAGCGACGTTCCAAGCTGGATCCTTGGCCGCCAGGGCAGGTTCCGCCGTGGAAAGTTAAGCAGTGTTGTCTTCCTTACTGTCGGGCCTTCCGTGGCGATGGCATCAAATTATTTCGGCTGCCCAACAACCGCACCTCCATACGCAACTGGGAGCTGGCGACGGGCATGGTGTTCAAGGAGTCTCAACGAAACACTCGCCTGATTTGCAGCCGGCACTTTGAGCCCGAGTTGATTGGGGTAAGACGTCTCATGCGGAACGCCATTCCCACGAGGCACTTAAATCCTCAGACATCCTCCGAGGAAGGGAAGAGAAAGCCGGATCCTCCCCTCCCAATTGCAACCTGTTGCATGGCTGACTGTCATCATAATGGAAATGTTAAACTGCACAAGTTTCCCAGTGGTAAGTAAACGGACTACAAAACTAAATCAAACTAATCTAACATTTATTGTTCCTCTTATTAAAGACCCGGCGCTGCTTAGACAGTGGTGCCAAGCACTCAGGCTCACGGATACCCAAAGATACCGGGGCAAACATATCTGCTCGGTCCACCTGCCCACCGACAGGACGGTTAGCTGTGTCATCTGCGGAGTGGACAATGTCCAGTTGCCGATGCTGGACTTTCCAGAGCAGCGCAATCAGCGCGCCAAGTGGTGCTACAATCTCAAGATCGAGGCCATATCCAAGTGGGACCACTCCAAGCACATCTGCTGTCGTCACTTCGAGTCGCATTGCTTCCTCCAGCCGGGTGAACTGCGTCCCGGTGCGATTCCCACGCTGCAGCTGAACCACGACGACACGAATATATTCCTCAGCGACTTCGCCACTGGTCCGACCGGCAATCGGATCAAGGACGAGCCGCTGGACAACGACGACATGCTGCTGGTTTAGTCTACCCACATGGAATCATTTTAGTCTAGTTTTAGCTGTACCATTTTATAGACCTTTTTGTACAACCATTGTACAATGCCACATCACGTCTTCTAGTTTTACCATGTAGTCTCTACCGGTGATTTTAATGCGTTATTAATTAATAAATGGCTCGTGGAGAAAGGATATGCCATACAAAGAAACAAACAACACAAAATGTTCCTTAAGTTTTTGTTTTACTTTTTATACATACGTACTTTAACTGTGAGAAAAATTTTAGTTTCCATAATACTGACATAAATAAACTATAGACATATGTAATATCCTTGAGCGTATATGTGTATGTAGACTTGTAGATGTCCCCATATTAGTTGGAGGTTTTCTAAATATACATATTACTGAAACTGAAACTAAGCGTATTGCCTCTGGGAAGAAAATATATCTATTAGGAGCAATTTTTAGAATCGAATATTAAAGCAGTCCATATAAGTTGTGTAACTTGTACCATCGGAAATATTTTAATTAACTAACTTATTCATATTCCGTTAATATTTTAATTTAATGTTGGGCTTTTAAGCCCACTTGAAATTATAAATCTAATAATCAAGAGAGAACGATAAACGTTACACTGCTGGTCGGAGAATCTTTGACTAGAATCTGAATGCTTAAACTTAATCTTTCTAGCTTGTATTGCTCCCGAGATAAGAAGATGGCCAGATCGACTCGGACTCGGATCGGAAACGCTGCCTTCTACCTGTAACATACATTTTAGCGAATGCATCTTTTACTTCATATATTATAATAATAGATCAGGTTATTCTACTAGATAATGCTGGAAACGTCGACTTCAAAATGGAGCAGGTCCAGGTGAAAGAGGAACCACAATCAGAAGACGAGGACATTCATGTGGACGATGCGGGCCAAGTTAGAGTGCAGCTTCTAGTGAAAGGAGGACACTAAGTAGACAAGGACTTAGCGACGCAGGTGAATTATTATTAAGGATGAGCTTTCGATGCTGGAGGCAATTTCTATTAAGGAGGAACTTTTGCTGCTGAGCGACATCTCAGTTAAAGAGGAGGATTCAATGCACCACGAAAACAGTCAATTCCGGTTCTATAGATTTCCATGCTATGAGAATACTCAATTCCAGTGGCTTGTAAACTCCCAGATGAAGCCTACTCTGTATAATCCGCTCGAGCCAGTTTCACTTTGAACCCAAAGCTGTACAAGATAGTCCAACTTGTTCCTCGGCCACGAGGTTGATTTCGGAGCAAAGACAAAGTTTTCGTCTATTTGAATAAGAAAATGCGTTAATTTGACAAGGAGCTTTCGCATATGCAGCCTCGACTTTGATGAGGATTGCTTTCAAGACTCCAGGGTGAAAAAAGGTCGCAGTGCCAACTCCTCGATTGGGGGAGAAAAGAAAGCCTCTATTCGTAGTTTACAAAAACGTGTGGATTGCCAAGAAAAGAAAGCCCCCTCCCGGTTTCCCTGGGAAGTGAAGGATTCTGGTTAGAATAATATTATATTTAACACTTTAATTTATGACTCGAAAACAAACTGACGCACAATTGTGAGAATATTGAAAATGTTTTTCTTCTTTCCAAAAATGAATGCAGTTTTTGCTAATATATGTGTACTAATATATAATATGTATTTTATATAAGAGTATGATGCTTAATGTGTATGCGTTACATAAATTCATGTTTGCTACTAATACCTAAATATTGAGTTTGAGGGTAAAAAATTAATTTATGCATATAAAACCTGTAGTTACAATTAAAACAAAAATCATATTAATAAAAAACTGTCTGACAGTATGTAAAATTAATAATTAGTTAATTGGAAAGAATATTGAAGGGCCTACAATTAATGTATACTCTTAGGAGTTAACAAAACACTTGGAAACACAAATATTTCTTTACTGTCAGAAGAACCTTAACTAAGAGAGTATGTGAACAAGGGGCTACTGTTTCCCCGCCTCGTTTGCGGAGGATCCATCTTCGTTTTGTGGATAACTAGCGTCCAGGTAGAGATTACGATCCGATTTGTTCGACTGCAATGGGTTACTTGGTTATTAACTGCTGTAAATAAAGTAAGCTCACTGACCTCTCGGTACTTTTGCAGGTAAATGGATAGTGGTTCCACGTAGTTGTCGAATCCCAGATTGCTGAAGGCAACCAGCAGGTCGTCCCCATTGACTGTCTTGCGATTTTCGGCTACGCTACGTTCGATGGCCTCACTGCTAATGAAGGATATGAATTCAGAGACGCACTCCTGGATGCACTCTCGTGCATCCTTGGCTATCTTGCCATTCTGCGGCACCGGCACCTTCATGATTTTAATGATGTTGCAGATGGGCAGAAATCGGTCCTGTTCCCGCAGCATTATTCCTCCATCCTGCTTGTCCGAATCGTCTGCGGGGGTGAAATAGCAGAGTCAAGCAACAAAACACAGGCTTGTGGATGGTCTTTCGCTTACCGCCGGACGCTTCGTCCTCCTCCTTAACCAGCATGTCGTTCAGATACTGCTGCGAGTCCTCGCTATTACTCATATCTTAAATTTTTATCAGATTTTTTCAGCGGCTTTGCTTTTGTTTACTTTGCAAAATTTCGAGGCCTATCGTTAATCGATAACAGCCAATAGTGGTGGAGGCTCACTGCTCCACCCGATAGTCGCGCCGTTGTATCTGGCAACGCCGTACATATCGATAGTCGTTTTCTGATCGCAGCGGTATACAGCGGTATTTATTGCGCTGCTGCTCTCTTCTTCTTGATATTGATAGTTGTTGATCTGAAATCCTCTGATCGGAGCGAAATGCTGGCGAATTTGGCGCTGGCCAAGGGGGAGATCGAAATGGAGGACCCCAAGATCAAGTTGGAGCCGCAGGACGAAGAGCCGGACAGTGCCATAAAAATTCTGAGCGGTAAGCTTGCAATGCTCTCGCTCACATGTGTGTGTGTGAGTGCTGATGGGTGCCGAAGTGTGGGTGTCGCAGCTATTCTATTACGCACTTTACCGTTACCTTTTAATTCTTGTTCAATTTGGCCAAACTACAGCATGTGATACGCTGAAAATTTTGGACGAGGGATCTCAAATGATAACAGTGCCGATCAGGGATCGTTTGCGTTCCGAGGACGAGCGCCTTTTTATTGCCAGTCTTGGACTCGATCAGCAACAGGTAATTATACATAACCTAAAAAAGCACATTCCCGCAAAGGGGTGTGGCGGAAGGTGGCTTGCGAGTATCCCGTTTCGGGATTTTAATGTCATTCATAGATAAGAATTCATTTTCATAACTGTAAACAAATATATGCAGTCACAATTTCACAAGAAAACATATGTATTTAGTCCGAATATTAAATGTATGTTTTCATAATAATCCAGCGTAATTCAAAGTATATATATTGTTTTTATTAACTCAAAAATACAAAAATTATGAAAACATTAACAATTAGCTAATACTTTCACACATCCAGATATTTGCGTCTCAATTGGATGACAACCCAACACCAAAAGATTGCGATATTTGCCAGTATAAGTTTAAAAGCCAACTGGATATATCAAGTCACCAGGTCCACCATGAAATGAACCTTCATTTCTGTCGCCTGGGCTGTGGGATCTGGTTGGATACTCTTGAAAAGATCCTTGAGCACGAATATCGCCAACACTCGAATCCGGGACATTTGTTTGGCTGTAGGGTGAGCTTATCTGGGTTATACTTTTATGCACACATTGATTAAACAGAAAACTGCTCAGGTTTGCGATTTTTTGGCAAAAGGCGCGGATGACCTGGCCAGCCACATGCAAAGCCACATTTACGTATATCGCTTTGTTTGTTCCATTTGTCGTCGGCATTTTGAGTCCAAACAGATCCTTAATTTGCATAGGAAGCAGAGCCAGAACGTTTGCAGGCGTGTGGACTTCAGACCGGGGTTATCGTCGAAACCAGAACTTGTGGCAGTTAGTACGCCTGTGACCTCAGAGTCGGTTTGCAATGTGCAGATAAAAGAGGAGCCACTTAACGCCGACGATGGAGATCAAATCCTATTGGAAGACAACCCTCCACCCAACATCAAATTGGAACCACAGGACGATGAAATGCCAGATGTGAGCACTAAGGAGGAACAGTTCAATGGTAGCATCTGGCCAGCCATCCCTACTCCGTTAAGGAATAAACTGCGCCTGCCAGCTTTGAGCTCCACCAAAAAGCAGACGGACCTAAAAAGTAAGTTAATTGCAAATATAGTTTAAAATTTTTATATAAATACCTACTACCTTCTTAGCAGGTGTTAAGCGGAATGGACTACCAACATCAAATGTGGAATCTCTTAAGAAACAATCCCTTTACTCAGTGATTCCCGATAATTCAAATATTCTTCCAATCTGCAACCAAGACCCTGTGACACATACAAATTCTTCGATTGCAGCCAATATACTGAAAGTGTTACCTAGTAACTGCATGGTCATCAAGTTGCCCTCCAACACAAGAATCTTTAAGATGACAGGGCAAGCTCCGACTGTAGCTAAGGAATCTCTTACTGTAACTATGAGTGGTTCAGAGAATTTAACAAATGTTATAAAGATTCCTCAGGCGATAAGTATAAGTACCGTCAGTTCTGTTCACAATCCTCCAAGTATTGCCACTCCTGAGACTGCTAAGGCTGTGCTGCTACCCCAAACTCACAGTCGATCATCGTCCTTCCTTGTCGATGCGTTTAATAAATCGGAGAGCAGACCCGAGTCCATAAAGATAATCAATGAATTGCGTAATCAAATTCGCTCCATAGAAAAGACATTGCCACTGCCGGGAACAGTGCTACAGTCCTCCAAGGTAAAGATGGATGAATCATCGCCATCTCCCATGGATGCACCCAGACCCGTAGAACTGATGCTTAACCCGTTGTCTTTTATGGTGGCCAAGGAGCTGCAGATCCAGTACCCGCTCTATCGTTTTATGTGGACTTGTCCGCTATGTCAGCGAATTTTCGAGAAGCATTGCGCATTTTGTACGCATCTGGCCAGCAAGCACGGCTTAACGGATGAAAAGTGTAACAATCTTAAAGTGGTCTTAATGCCATCTAAAAGTAAGTTAACTCAAATCCTTCTGGAAGGCACTTTTTAATTCTCTTTTCAGTACTTTCACAGGACTCAGCAAATGCTGCAACTAAAATAGTGCATGTGCCATCGGCTACCCTTGTGGAATCGAATCCAAAAACGCCTGTGCCTCCTCCAAAATTACACATTACTTCTTCGCTAAGCGGAGTAGTTGCTCCTTTAACAGATCACACATTAGCACTATCCAATATTCCTGTTAACAAAGGTTTATTAACGACAAGTGTAAATACGGATTCATCAAAAGGCTCCAAGAAGTCCAGGAACAATCAACAGAATTGGACGCAGTTCCAGTGCACCGAATGCTCGAAAGTGTTTACTACTTTTGGAGCCCTCCGCATCCACAAGTCAATACACACGGGGGAACTGCCTCACAAGTGCAACTACTGTGACAAACGTTTCAGGACTGCTGGACAAGTGCGAGTTCACCATCGTCGTCACACCGGAGAGAAACCATTTAAGTGCAAAGTGAGAAGAAAATCTTTGGCTTTAAAAAATTTGGGCTTATGCTTACTTTAGACAAATTAGATATTTGATTTATTGAAATCTTACCGTTTCCTTTTCCAGATATGCTCATTAGACTTTACTCACCGGGAAACGTTAATTTCCCACCTATCGCGTCATATTGGGATGAAGCGGTATAAATGCTATGGATGCGATAAATACTTCGTAGTTGTCAGCGGCTTACGTGCCCATCGTCGTCTCCGGCCAGACACATGTGGGAAGGTGAAGTTCACGGCTCGAGCACATGGTCCCCGCGTGCGGGTCATCAGAGGAGAGGTTGTGTTCGAGCATCACCCAGAGCACAACGGCTACCTACGCAGTGAAGACCCGCTCAACATTTTGTCCCAACGTGATCAAACCGACTTAACCCCACCAGAAACTGCAAAGGATATAAATTAATTGTTTTGTTTTGTTTTTTTTACCACTTTATCTTAACTGGTTTTATTTTTGAACCAATTAGATAACGCCATTTCGATATACATAGATCGTATTTTTTTGAAAAACACGATGATTTAATACTTTAGATGGTAGGATCTGGATCCATAAGAAATAAGCATTGATATTGCCTGAATTATCATTAATTTCTAAGTTTTCAATTATGTTCCAACAAAGCCCATGAAAATAACCGTATCTGCTATTAAAAATATACTCAATAGTGGACTAATATATAATATATAAAATTATTCAAAACATCTCTTATCAGTAAGTGAACTATTAGATGATAATTTGAAGAAAAGTAACCTCTTTCATTGCCAGCCTAGAAAGCGATTTGTGATAACAATATAATGTCACTGATCTGTTGACCTTGTTAAAATATTAATCCACTTTTCCTTTTCATTGCTTGCTGTCTAAATCATTTTATTGACTTTAGTACCTATCCTTGAAGCTAAAGACTTTTAGAAAGAGAGGTTCGTGTTGCCGTTTATCAGTAGAAGCGATGTATTCATCGATCGCATTGAAAAGCTCACTTTCCCGAGCTATAGTGGCCGGAGTCAGCTTAGCTTTCATTAGGGTGGCACCTATGACAAACCCATTGTGGAGTTTCTCATCCTCACTGGTGAATTCATCACTAACGCCCAGTAAACCACCTAAGCTCATGCCAATCACCTCGGATTCAGGCGTCGATTCACTCAGCTTGTTGAGTCCTTCAAATATCTGTGGGAGTTCGGAGATGTACATATATTTCTCGCCAGTGGTGCCTTGCAGGATGAGACGTTTGCCCTTGTTAGCGTAGGCCTGAAGGGTAGCGGTGTTCGGTCCCCGATGTTCAACCGGAACATTGTCTACAATTCTCTGCACGAATTTGGTGGTGAAGAGCATCATATTACCAATTTGAATGTCACGGATGGTCTTGACAGAGCGAAAAAAATCAGCTATTATCTCATTTTGCGATAGTGGAGGAGCAGCACCGGCCAGGCTCTGTGGAATATTCATTATGTTAAAACAATGTGATCCGATTTTCTGTGTTTTAATATTTACCACAGCAAATATGACAAATATAAGCATACAACGCATTTTCAGCAACTGATTTGATTCGACTCAAATAATTTTAAGCAGAGATTGGCTTTTTATACACATGTTGCTATCAGTGAATCGTTTATTTCTTTTATGAAATATGGTGCTTATGTGCCAAACTGTCTCATGAGATAATGGAAAAGCGATTAAGGAACTAGAAAAGAATATTGTCAGATGCTTATGATCTTTCCCTTGTCTTGGGCGGCATTCCAACGGATAAGTGTAGGAGTTGCTCTGGAGAATACTCATTGTTTTAGGATTATTAATTTATTAATTATTATTAATAAAATTAAAAAATTTAAAATTAAAAAAATTAAAAAATTAAATAATTAAAAAAATTAATAAAATAATCATTATTAATTTAATAATTGAATTTGAATACGAACAATTCTGACCGGATTTTGTTTTCTTATATAAATGTCACTAAAATCGTATCTCACAAACTGTATCTCGTAAACTGGTTCACTTGACAAACTATTTGGCAGCACCATAGCGCTCGAACGCATGCAAGTTATCCAACCCGCCTGTATAGCGCTCCACACCAAATTATAAAAAACCTTCAAACCCCAATTTCGGCTCGCACTTGGCGACGCCACAATCTAAGCAATCCGATCTTCCGCTTAGCAACCAGTGGGGCTAACCCATTGCGGTCCAATAAAAGAGTGCAACCTTCAGCATAATTCGATTTAATTGGCGCCCAACGTGGGGCCGTGTCTAAAAAATTCCAAAAAAATTATTAACGAAGAATAAGTTAAATAAAAACGGGAATCGCGCTGCCAACCAATCCTCAAACCCCACCAAATCATAATTCAGTGATCGCGATAAAACAACTGGCAATCAATTAATGCAATAAACCAGTTTTAATAATCCGACACAAAAAAGTGATAGTGGTAACAAATTCAATTGGCAAACAATTAATGAAATAAACCAATTGAAATATCATTATATATAAAAGGTGGTCCAAAAAAGTTAAATCTACTATTACAATTACGCTATAAAATCATCAAATCAGAACCCAAACAAAAAAGTGAACACGCCCAAGTACACCATTTAATCAGCTAAATCTGAAATCAAACAAAAACAAAAGCGCTCAAAAGTGAATCATCGATTAAAAAAGGAGCCCTTGAACAAAGTGAATTAACAAATATAAAAACCACAAGTGGAAAAAAATACAAAAAATCTCAACAGACTCAAAAAACATTGTGACACACACAAGGAAAAATTAAATAATTGAAATTCAACCCAAAGAAGGAAGGAAGAACCACAAGTCATCACAATTCTACACTCTCTACCATCAAACAAAGACCGGAAATCAGCAGCTAGGAAAACAGCGTGAGCAGATAATTAATTATACTTTAACTTAATAAAATAACACAAATAGAAATACAAAATTTAAGGTAGAGAGCTAAGGCAAATAAACCATTCTTCACCGAAATTGTACAAGTTTACAAGCAATCTATCTGAGTAATTAATCTGGTGAATTAATAAATAAATTAAAAAATTGATTATTTTAAAATGGCAACGGAGGGTCAACCCCAACCACTTCCGCTAACAAAATGGCAACTGGAAGTTTAACCCCTTCCACTTCTGTGGGCAGCGTGGCCAACGCAAGTAATCTCACCATTGAATTAATCAATCGATTAATCAATGTTCAGTTAAGCGAAGTAACTAAAAAATTGGAGGGCTTAGAAGGGCAATTATTAGCCAACAGGCATGAGGTAGAAAATTATAAAGTACAGACCATAGACACATACGTGAAATGCGATACAACACTAGAAGTAATCAAATCAGTACCAAACTTCACAGGGGAGGCACCCCAATATGTAGGATGGAGAGAAGCGGCAGAATCTGCCAAGGGACTGTACAAAATTCAAAGCGAGCAATACTTCATTTCTCTAACCATCCTTAGAAACAAAATCTTGGGAGCAGCTCATGACGCGCTCACCAACCATGGTACGGTTTTAAACTTTCAAGCGATACTCTCAAGACTGGATTTTATTTACAATGATAAAAGAACGATCCACGTCTTGGAAGCTGAACTGAGTATCCTTAGACAAGGACGGCTGACCATCACCTAGTTTTACAACGAGGTGAACAAAAAAATGAGTCTACTAATAAACAAGACAAAAATGACGTACGGAGAGGACAGCGAAATTACTAAAGAAACAAACAGGATCATCAGAAGCAATGCTCTCAGGATCTTCATCTCCGGATTAAATGGATCCATTGCGGAAACGTTGTTTTCACTAAACCCACCTGATTTACCCAACGCATTGGCAAAATGCCAAGAATTAGAATCAAATAATTTTCGGGCACAATTTGGCAACAAATATTACGGATTCAGAAACGGAAACAGAAACCCGGGAAATAACCTGAGACTTAACCCGGTAAATACCAAACCATTCAACAACTCCCCAAATAAGCCTCTGAACCAGCTTCAACAGCAACTGCTGATAGCTTCGGGGAGGTTCACAATACATGAGTCTCTGAAAATTTTCGACAAAACCAGACACATAATTGAATACGACACGACTGAAAACCTAGTAAATATATAAAAGAAAATTTACCACCGGACGTAGTGGTGGGAATTCACTGCACCCTAGAGGACTTATATCACATACAAATTCCACTTAAAAACAACTTCACTAACAAATTTCTCTTCACGAGAATATTTTTACAAGACGTAGAAAACGACGAAGACAAAGCAATCATAATAGAAGAAACCAAGAGCCGAGCCCGAAGAAAACTACAAACAAATTAACAGACTATACTATTGGCGAAATCTATACATAAAGTTAAAAGAATATATAAAAAACTGCACCATTTGTAATGAAAACAAATACAACAGGCACCCAGTCAAAATCCCTATTGGAGAGGCTCCTATCCCATCTAGCGAAGGAGAAAACCTTCACATTGACATTTATTACGCACAGAGCCTTACCATTTAAACTTGCATTGATTCATACTCAAAATTCCTGGCAGTAAAGCAAATACAGAATAAATTAAATATTGAAAACAGCGTAATGGAACTACTCCAACAGTTTCCCCGCACTAAAATGCTAATGACTGATAATGAACCGAGCTTTACTTCTGCTCAATTCAAATCCTTTGCGCAGAGATGTGGCTTATCTTTGCATTACGCCGACCCCAGACATAGCACTTCAAACGGACAGGTAGAACGAACAGCTGACTGAACTAGCGCGCTGCATACGAGAAGAATTCCATTTGTTAGATTACCCCGAAATAATTATCAGAGCATCTAAAGAATACAATCAAAGTATTCATTCCACTACTAACCAGAAACCGTTCGACATTTTATACAATAAAGTTAAGCACGAGAATATGCCACAGGTATTAAAAAACACTCAGACAAAAATGTTAGAGACACATAACAAGGACAGAAAAGAAAAGGAATACCAAAAAAAATATGGGGAACGAAATAAACCAAAATATAAAAAGCAGGTCGCCAAAGAAAATCTAGCAAACAAGATAGTAATTAATAACAGAAACAGAATTATATACAAGGACAATATTAAGTCATAAGTCATTTTACTTTACAGAAAAATGCACCTCGTACTACACTTAATATCATTCATACTGGCGGTCAAAACAGAAATAATCGACTACTCGAACCATGACTTCTTCCTATACAAAGACAAAAAAGATGTACTGACGTACGAGACATACGCTGACCTATTTCATGTTACCAATTTGAGCCTGTACAGAGAAATCATCGACTTAGAATCAGACTACAAAAGTAAGGACAAAAACATAAGGTCCCGATGGGAAATAAAATATGACTTGCAAGTAATAGAATTAATTTTGGCACAATTATTAACATCTCGACCCAAAAGGGGAATAAACGAGCTAGGCACCATTTGGAAGTGGCTAGCGGGAACCCCAGATCATGACGACTTTATTCGAATTCAAGATAAAATAAACGATCTAATTGAAAATAATAATCAACAACAAATTATTCAAAGAAATCAAATCACTTTCAGACCATTTCAAAAATGTTTTTCTAGACCAAGAGCTACCACTAAGAAAGCACCGTTTGCGCTTGCTAACGTTTGAATTACAACATTTAGTCGACAAAATTGACGTTTTTAATACTAAAATCCTAAATAATGAAGACATAAAAGAAATTTTAGTTCACGAGCATAAACCTGTATTTATCACAGATCTAATGGACATTTCTGTGTTCAAGATCGTATTGCACAATGAGCTTCTTGTAATCTATATAAAATATCCCATAATTACAAATAGATGCGAAATCTATCACGCTAGATCAATTGCTCAGAAAGATGGAAAGCTTCAAATAAGTAGCCAGGTCGCGAAATGCGAGAATAATTTTTACGAAATAACTAATTTTAAGAAAGAACTTTACAATAATTATTGCACGATAAGTAAAAATAAAACCTGTTTCCCCAAATTATTAAACAAAGAAAAATCAATTTGTACGAAGATTCGTGAAAAAAATAAAAGAATATATGTTATTCAGGAAGGTGCAGTTCTATATTATTAGTATTAATCATTATATACTTAATCACGAAATTATTGATAAGAATCAAACATATTGTAACCAAGCAAAAACGGCCAGAACCAGCTCAAGCAAATACTGAAGGAGAATTTTTGACAGTGTTAAATGAACATCTTAATGAAATTAATAATGAAGCGGGACGCATCAGTTTAGAAGGGGGAGAGTTATCCAACCCATGACTCAGGGGCCCTTACCCAATTTATAAACAATTTTTCAAAATCCAATCTCAACGATTGATTTGCCTTGGATCCCGAAGTCGCACTTCACCGGCTTGTAAATAAACCAAACTTAACGTATACACAGCTCCCTCTTGATCGAATTTAACGTAAACACAACTTCCTCTTGGACACCAAACATATTGCGCATTGGGGACCAACTTATTGCGTATCAATCAAACTGCAATGGTCAGCATAATTGAATTTCACAACGCAATGGAAAGATTTCAAAGCCTTTGGCTCTCTTCCTAACGAAGTTTCTAGAGCGTCTCCTAAGAGAACATTTCTCCAAAAAGAAAAGCCTCTGGCCGAGGTTGATTGGGCTCCGATGAAGAATCAAAAGATCAGTCTTCATCGGGCGACAAGCGAGAATGGTTATTAGAATTAATCTGTAAAAGTTAAGTGACTTGTAATAGTGGATTAGCATAACGGATTATCACCAAATATTATATTATAATTGAAAAACGTTTGAAATAAAAAATATATTTTTTTAAAAAATTTGTACGTAACAAATTTAATTTGCATGCTAGTCGGGTGTAAAATCTTACTTGAAAACACTTCGTTGGAAAGTACTACACCCCCAGACCAGAGATTGCTTCCTCTCGGTACTATTTTTCGTTAATGATGTAGTCAAAAGTGGATTTCGGAGAAAGATGACACAAAGTTGTGGCTTGCAATGGAAATACTTTGTAATAATGTAATCGAATAAAAAACAAGAAGAGAGAACTCTTTATTCGACTTCCTGGACTATCAGATACCCTTTAGTCAGCAAGTGGGATTGCAAGAAAGATACAATTATGCAAAAAATTATGCTTTGGCGATTGCTCACTGGCGCAACCTGGTTGCTGTTACATTAATTATATCATTGTAGAGGGTATAATGATTATAATCAGACGATTGCTACGCATTGAAGAGACATTTGACGATCCCGTGTAAACGATTCAGCGCAAACTAGTCTATAATTTTTAGAGCAATAAAATTTGAGTTTTACTTTTATAAAGATTGGACAACTATATCATGTTGGAACAGTAGAAAAATTTTTTAAGAATATTAGAAAAGAAATTAATGCTTCGTTATATATGATCATAAAATGTTTTTACATACGTGTATACGAGTATACTCTATAAGGTCGAAAACGCTTCCTTCTACAGTTTATATATTCTTCATCGCACTTATGATAACCGTTTACTCTACGACTAATAATTAAAATTAAAGACACTTACGAGTTTTAATTTCTTCTTTTATTATTTCTCATCATTCAGTTTGCAGTTTTTTGAAAATGATATATTATTTGTATGGTATTTTTAAACATAATATGACATCCTTACCCATACTTGAATGCGAAATACATATGCTTTTCTGTTTGCTTGATTAGTATAATCATTATATTGTTTGCTTGCTTGTGTATCGTATTACCATTAAAATTGTTATATCTTTCTATTTCGTAAAACATACAAAACAATTATATCTTAACAAAATTTGACAAGCCGGCAGATTCGTGTAATATACAACATAATCGTATATTTCAATTTATGTATATGTTATGTTAATACGATTGCAACTCTCTGCGGGGGTACCTTTATCTAGACATCTATTTTTGCTAGCGCTATAGTTTAATTTAGTATCTCTCGTTTTATTCCAAATACGCCCAGCCGGCCAGCATCGTCTCAAAATTTACTACTTCCTAACACTTCTGATCCAATTGGCAGGGGCAACATGCTAAAGTAGTTATAACAAATACTTTTATTTCGTATAAATATTTAGTTTACATATGACTATGGTTGTTTAACACGTGTTTCAGCTAATAATTTAGTGTTTGCTTTTAAGCATTTGCTTGCTAACTTTTTATATATTTATGTATAATTACGAGGCCGAATTCAAACGTTTTGCAAAACAGCTTATCAGTTATATACATTATTATGTACCTTAACACCTATTGCCAATGTATCGATTTATATATTTATAACCGCGTGCGCCGCTCTATTTTATGGTAAAAATTATATGCTACAGTACATATCTACAGTTATCATTCTAATCTTTTCGCTTGGTTATTATCTATGTCTTCATACACCTTAGGTACAATAACTGCTTTTCAATCTAAATTACACAGAAATACGTAGCTAGCTCGGGTATCGACTGTGGTATATACAGGAATGTACTAGGGAACTGAATAGAAAAATCGGGGGAATGAGGTTAAAGTTTCAATAGCTCCTTGGCTGGAAGTTGCGTCTGTGGTCTGTCTTATCGGGCAATGAAATTTGAAATGCCTGTTAGCTACCAAAATATCCATCAGTCCATAAAGTTTGTCATCTTCTCGGGGAGATCAAAACATAAGTTGTGTTTGAAAACTAATTTTAGAATCTAGCTGACTTATAAAATATGCGCTATGCAAGACTTTTGACTAATTGCACGGACCGTTATAACTGGTTTCCAACAACCGAGGCATAAAAACTGATTAACATAGCAGTGTTTGATTGATTGTATTACTCATACGTGTTTATATTATAATAGCGATTGGATTTAGCTGCCAAAACGCCCGAAGTTTCGATTTACTTAAAATGGCTTCTACTTTCGACCCTATGCTTCCGTTCGAGATTCGATTTAGGCGGTAAGACTAATAGCTACCAAGTCCTTAGTTCAAATATGTATCGGTTTCCTGTGGCGCGCACCACTCATGGTCATTCCGGCGCCAGCCCCACGAACAACAAGTTGATTGACATCCTTCTCCATTAGCGAGCAAAATCTTGATGCACGTACATAGAAGTGCATGTGGGTTGATATATAAAGTTTTGATAATTAAACGTGTAACAGTCTTCTTTAGTTTACATTATCAGTAAAATAGAACGCATTAAAAGATCGAGTCCCCCAAAGAATCGTAATGGTAACAAAACCTGCTGGCGGGGGTGCGCTTATCAACTAAACATATCCACGTATATAAGTATAGGTGTATTAAGTAAGTGTGGGCAGTAGCTGGCTATAATACTTTAGAGTTATGATATCCGTGTATATCGTAAATGCGTTTATGCGTAGAGTTCGAAATAAGTATGCAACGAACGCAGGGTCGATGAGATTTTAGCTCTGTAGGCCGGGCAAACTCATTATGAAATGCCCTCAGTTTGCATAGTTGTCGAATGAGCCCAAGTACTCCAATGCAGCACGATAGCAGAAGTGGTATTGATCCTATGGGAATTATACAAAGTAAAATACACAATTTTCCTTCGTCGATTAAGAAGACAGTGCAATACCCACCTCGGTTTGTACCATAGCCGGACGCTGGGAACGCAGTATGCGCACTGTCTGGAAGACATCCAGTACTCCTTCGTACTGCATTCGTTCCAGAACGATGCTCAGAGTGATAAAGACACCCGAACGTCCCACGCCCGCTGAACAGTGCACGGTAATGGGTCCATCCTGGCCAAACTGCTCCTTGGTCTTGTGCACCTGTCCGATGAAGTCGATGAAGCCTTCGCCCGACTTGGGCACACCCTGCTCCGGCCAATCGATGAACTGGAACTGGCGGACGGTGCGCGATGAGCCATCTCGGGCATCAGTGACCTAGGGGCGAGGATGATTAAATTATTTTAATGTTGTAAACCAACAATAAAGTGATTGGTGCTCACCTTAAATTCACGCAGCTTGTACTGCGGCATGTTGTACTCGGCAATGGGATCCACAACATAATACTGATAACGTACGGATCGCTCATGAGGCCAGTACTGGAAGCATTTCTCCTGCGGATGTAGGGGTTAATTAATATGAATATTCACAGTAATATGGCGCAAGAAGGGGTCTTACCCTGCCCATTTCCTTGAGCTTGGTCAGCATGACCACAATGGTTGAGTTGTGCTCCCAGAGCATGCGCCAAAAGTCCTCAGCGGCATCCTGCACAGGACCCTGTGCGGCGATGTAGGCGGATCGGTAGCGATAGCCGTCTATGAAGCTGGCGTTGACATAGTCGCTTCCCTCGATTCCATGGATAGGGGTCAGGTAGACGCGACTTGACTCGTACGGAAGAATGTGGACCAAGCGGTTCTTGTGCTTGTTGCACGGCAGATTGGCCGTTACGAACTTGGACGAGTCCATCTTGACGTTAGAAAGCTTCTTGAACTCCACCTCCATGCCCGAGATGGTTTCGCCGGGTTCCGTGATCAGTAGCTTCTGTAGGTGGGTGTGTAGATTGCGAGCCGGCACCTCCGTTACCCCACAGATGATGGCCTCCAAGATGGCGTCATGGATGAAGATGTACTGATCCTCCGTCTGCACCATGTAGTTCCGTTGCGCACGTAAGCAGGTAACATGCCCATAGATGTCGATAATCTTCTCGTGTTTCATTCGTTCCAACATCGAATCGATTACAATGTAACAGCCAGTTCGGCCCACTCCAGCAGAGCAGTGAACAATCACGGGCCCAGATTCCGGTGGCGTTAGGGCGCGACACCGGCGCAAGAACTGAAGGAAGGGAGCTGGATGATCGGGAACTCCATGGTCTGGCCAGGCGGTGAACTGCAGCTGCTTGATCTCACGACGATCGTTGAAGCCCTGCCGGCACAACTGGAACGTACGGATGCTGTAGGTAGCCAGTTCCTGTGTCTCCGTAATGGTCACAAAAATCTGGCCATAGGTCTCCGTTCCACGAGTGGGCCAATACTGATCGCACTTTATGCGCGTTCGTTCCTCCAATCGCGTCATCATCACAATGGTGGCCGTCTTCAGTTCCCAACACATGCGCCAGAAGTCCACGAAGGTCTCCTGCAACGGACCTTGGGTCGCCACATAGGCATTGTGCTTCCGATAACCGTCACAGTAATTGGCATTGATGTAATCTGATCCAACCACACCCTCTACCGCTGGCAACTGGACGCGTGAATGATCGTAGGCGGTGACATTGGCATAGCGGTTTTTGGATTTGTTGTGATCCATATTGGAGTTATCCCAGGTGAACTGCTGGCCCGGCTCAATGCTTTCGTACTCCTGCGAAAACTTCTGATTGTCATTCGACTTAAGTCGTTCGATGTGGTTGGCAAACTCGGATATGGGTATGGGCGGATGGGAGATCATGCCGGGCGTCTGGAAGTTCAAGCGCCTCATGTCAACGGGATCGCTGGGAGTAGGTCCGGCTCCCAGGTCAGCGGCCATCAGGGGCCTTGTAACGGCCGCCTGATCCGGAGTCTTGCATGGCTGGCGGCGACGCTTCACCACACAGAGAACAATCATCGCGGTGGACACGATGAAGGTGGAAACCATTAGGGGCAGCACCACCCATAGAATCTCCGGCTCGTCCTTGTTGCGGTTCACCGACACTTCCGGCTCCGCTGGCCAGTTGGGATCGGGTCGATGGGGCCGCTCGCCTGGCGGAGCTTCCCTCATGTCCAGCGATAGGAACTCGGAGAAGGGACTGGAGGTGTACAGGTGCTTCTGTGGCGTATCCACCACCGCCCGCACAAAGATGCGGTAGCGCTTCTCTCGCTCCAACTTGCGATTTGTAAAGTTATGATAGTCATCACCAGAACCCAGGTGGAATGTGAACGGAATGGAACGCTGCGGGAACTTGGCTGCAATGTACGGCGCATTCGGACGCTCCGGTTTGTTCCTGCCCGGCAAGAGATCATCGGTAAGGAACTGATCGGGTATCTTGTGCAGATTGGACTTGTCCTCCGGGACCACCACCAAATAATAGTGCGAAATGGGTCCATATTCCTCCGAAGCCTGAGGCAGTATCACCAGAATTTCCTCTCCATTAACAACGCCATAGAAATCCGGCTTCACCATTGGCTGAGGTGCAGCCATTTGCGTTGTAACCGTGATCTTGGTGGGCGGGCGGTAAGAATAATCCGAGGGGATGGCACTCACATTCACATTGTACGTGGTAAACGGACTGAGTTCGTTGATCGTGTGGGTCTTCACATAGTGCTTAAGGATGATCTCTCGCTTGGGAACGATCTGGGTCTGGGAGAATCCTTGTGAGTCCACAAACACCTTCATGGCATCAAAGCTGATCTTGTAGTTGACTGGAGTTAGGCGAATGGGTGGCGACCAACTCAAGGTCATCGAATGGGTGCTGACATCGTGAGCACGAAGATTTAGGGGCACATCCTCCGGCTTGATTCGTACCGTAACCTTCTCACTAAGACGTCCCAATCCGTTCTTGAACCTCGCCGCAATGGCCACGGCGTATTGGGCAAACTTTTCGAGATTAACAAGATCAGCGGATTCTGTGAGTCCAACGGTTTTCGTTTGCCAATCGTCCAGATCCTCGACAGCTGTCATGGTGTAAAAGATCTTGTAGCCGAGCAACTTGCCACGACTTGTTACCGGTTCCCACCAGATCTCTGCAGTTTGCTCCGAGGTCGCCTCTGCCTGCAGGGACATCGGGGCTCGACCCATGTCACGTTCAGTCTCCACGATTAACTTTTCGCTGAAGGGACCTGCTCCCTGCTTCGTATAAGCCCTCACCCGAAAGATATACTCGGTGTTCTCCTCCAGATTTGTGAACACCGCCTTCCGTAGGGTCATGTTTCGCTCGGACCCAAGGCCATGATCGATTTTCTTATGAAACTGAACATCGTAGCGGGTGATTATGCCATTCCGGTGCTCCCTAGTTGGTGGATCCCAGGTCACGCATAGTACATCCGGAGTTTGGAAGCGAATGGTGATGTTCGAGGGCGGTCCACCTGGTGTTCCCTCTGGTGTCTGAAATATTTTCACCGTCTCTTGCCCAATACCGATATGGTTGCTGCCGGCCACACGGAACTCGTACTCTACCCCGCGTTCCAGGTTATCAAAGCGTTTCTTGGTCATTTGGGGTCCTGACAGCATCTCCTCCTTCAGAGCCTGGTCCTTGACGCCCCACCGAAGTCGATAGCCACGCAATTCGCCATAGGTCTGCGCCGGACGCTCCCATTCTAGCTCGATGGACACGATCGGTTCCCGCTCCATGATCTTCAGACTCACCGTTGGCCGAACTGGTACTCCGCCAGGAGTTTTCACCACAATCGCTGCACTCCGGTCACCATCCCCTTTACGAGTTAATGCCGCCACCTGAATGGAGTACTTTGTATCCGGCTGCAAGCCAGTCACATTGAACTCCAGCGTGTCCACCACATCAAACTTGAAAGGCTCGTTCAGAAATCCCTTGCCCTGGTTGGGAAATTAGATGTTTAGTGAATCAAAGTGAATATTATCTGAAAACGCACCTCATCTCGCAGCTCCTGAGCGTGTATGTGATACCCACGGATGATGCCATTGCGATCTTTCTCGAGAGGCGGCTTCCAGCTGACATGGATCGATGTGGAGTTCAAAGGCGTGGCCTTCACATCTTGCGGGTCGCCGGGCACTAAACCGACGACGAGGAAAATGGCGATTAGATGAGAGCACTCACAATGGTGTAAACAACTTGAAATATTAACATTAAAGATAGCTTAACTTATGCCAATTTATTGGCTAGGGTGGTTAAAGCTAACTTACTTAACACTGTAGTACGAGAACTATGGCAACTATTACTAAGAGATTAGACCCTAGAAGTAATACATATACAAGATATATGTTGGAAGTACAGAGCCAGAACAAACCTAGTTCCAAGTCAATGCCATCACCACAACACAGACAAAAACAGATTTAAATTAAATTAGGAGAGGGAACTGGAGGAACCAAACAACCAAAGTGCTGCTTAGGTGCTATATAGTTTGCATATGGAAGGGGTTGCTCAATGGGTGCTCACAGTTTATAGGGGGTGCAGATTATACCTTGATATATAATTAGTTTATAGTATAGACCATTGCTTAAGAGCATGGTGTCAAAAAAGTACACAAAAATATGGGCTATTGGAAACACTTGGATTTCGATGTCCAACTCGTCTCACTTAGCAAAAACAAACATGTAAGCATTCAAAAATTTGTTACTTTGTTGTGTGCAAAAAACATACATGGGAAAATCAAAAAATAGTTTATATATATTTTTTATACACGTGTGCTGCTTTAAGGAGCATCAAAAATCCTTGTCGACCTCTTAAATGGTTTGGTAAGATTTATCAAAAAACGTCGAAATAGAGAAACATATCAAAAAACAGAATATGTGATTTTTTTAGTTATCGGTCGATTTATTTTAGACCAATTCAAAAATATGTTTTTGGGAAAAAGAGTACAGGTATAGAAATAGAGATGTATTGTATAGTATAAATAGTTTTGCTATAGGGCATTCTTAAACATAATACATAGTCAACCATTAAATATACTCACTCTTTTTCTCTAAATAGTTTTAAAATGTTTTATATGTATTATATATATAAACCACCATCCATTAAAGGTTGCGTTCAAAAATCAAATTTCGCAATAATTTCGTATTCACATCAAAAAGTTTCAAAAAGATTTTGGTTTATGATTTCGGTTTTTTGTTTTTGTTTTTGGTTTTTTCCATTTTGATTTGCATTCAAAAAAAGGTGCACGAAACAGAGCAATTGGTGCAAGGTGCGAGTGGCCAAGCAAAGTTATTTGGTTTTTTATAGTATGTGAAAAAAGATATAAAATATAGGTATTTAGATTACAGTATACAGTTCCAAAAAGGGTAACTAGTGCACAAAAATAGTTTGAAATCCGGAAAAGGAAAGGTGAACAACTGAAGAGGGAAAACATGATACAAAATCTACATATTTGTTGGCACACCGTTTTGATACTGTACAGTGTTTTAATTGTGACTTTTGAAAACTCTTTTCCTCTTTTTTATGTGGTAGTTTGTAGCTTCAACGCAGCCAATTATAGTTATTAATCGGTTAGCTTAAATTGTACGCCTAACTTACCTTAGTTGGTCTTAAGATAATACTCGTACTTCAGTAATTTACGAAGCTTAAGACTACCTTAAAATACATTTTACTTTAAGCTTTGAATACCTGATGTTGATATCACAATTTGTATTAATAATTTAATAATTTTTTGCATACATTTCATAACGCTTAACATGCGTTAATCTGAAGTGTTAAATTCGAGATCCGCTGCAATGAATGTGTTTTACAATTTCATACATTACATACGAGTATGTACCGTTCGTTATTTGTGCGATAATTCCCCGCCCGGCGGTTCCGTGCCCTCAGCCATTGCCTTTGGGTTCATTAAAAATGTTAAATAAATGCATAATACAAATTATTCAAATGCAACTGGCCGGGCAAAAAGTTAAATTATGCTTCATTAGTGTCCTGCAGCCTGGCAGCTCGTCTGCTTAACTTTTTCAGCTGGCGGAAAGCAGAAGTTGGAAGGGGTCAAATGCCGTAGCGTTGTCTCATTTTTTGTCATTTCACATCCATTCACTCCAGGTGAGCTACCTGCACACACACATAGACAGCCCACACACCCCACAGTGCACTAAAAATATAAAATAATTAAAATGCTACCGTAGAAGTGTTCTCTATTTTGTATTTCTTGCCGTGCTCCTTCCGTGCTGAATGGAACAAACAAAGCAAGGAGCGCGTGCTAAGCTTCCAATGCTCGAGGTGCTCATTTTTTAACATTTTCCTTCTATATATGGTGTGTGCATTTTTTGTGTATTTTATTTTTTACTTTGTATTTTCGGGCTATACGTGGGCAGGACGAGTGCGACAGTGCGAGAGTGCGAGAGTGTAGATGGGGTGCACGGAGGAGGACGCGGCACACGTGGCGGAATGAAAAGCAAGTGCCCAGCTTTAGACAGGTGGGATGCATTTGCATTTGCATTTGCATTTGCAGTTGAGCTGTGGCAGCTAACAAGCGCATCACATCATAACGAAATACGCTCCCGACATACGAAACACAAAAATTAGTGGTGAAAGACCAGTGGAACGATATAGGCGCATCTCTCGACTATTGTATACCCGGTGTTGTGTTCCAGGCCAAAAAGCACTCTTAACAGAACGAAATATGTCTGCTCGACTGTAGAAAACGAAATATAAAGGATTTCTTTATATTTCCCGAGAACTATCATATCATATCAGAAAATAAGGATACGAGTTTCTGAATCTGGTAGATGGAATTCATATTACTCTTCTATACGTATTTCTACGTTGATGAAGATCAACGTCATAGCGGTTAGCAAACACATTATGCTCCCACAATACAGGGTATTAAAGGGAGTACAAGAACATGATAAAAAGAGAAATGCAGTGGCATGCTCACTGAGCACCAGTTCCACTACCATGGGCTGAACCTTTAATGCTGGCCCAGCTGCTTCTACTGCAGCTTGTGAGCCGCTGGCTACAAGTGCCAAGCAGGAAACGGAAGGGAGTCGGGTTCGGATTGAGATATGTGGTCGTTTGCCCCTGGATATGCCAAATTGAGTACAATTAAAACGAAATTCAAGTCAGTCACAGATAGCTGGATGGCGTTGCGGTGCTTTGGTGCTGCTCTTGCTGCTGCTGGGTTAATGCACAGCGAGAAAATGCGACTGGATGAGATCAGTACCTTATGGTGGCGGCATTGCCTATTAGTTCGAGCGATGCAATATTACATAGCACCCTGCACACTGAGAAGTCCATTGTGAAATGGAAACAGCGCCACAAGGGGTTATATTACATATTACATATAGGTCTGTAAAGTTTCGATCCAGTAATATTTTCTTTCCGTGCGCCCTGCAAGTGATTTCTGTGGAAAACATCCACCTATTTACATAAGTGTCCTTCCAATGCGCATTGTGTGTGCCTGTGCATAGGGTGCGGTGCTATCGGTGCTATCGGTGCTGCAGACTTAAGACTAGGCTTATTATAACATCTAGAGTGAGCTAAAATATAGAAGTGTGACACCGAGAGGGAGCGAGTGAGACGTACACTAAAGGTGCTTACGAATAAGTACGTTTAATTTACAGTGCTTAGCCAAATCAAAATGAAGTGAAGGGCCACCGCCACACTCAGATGGTGTTGAGCTCTTAGAACACACAAATTGAGTAGGTACTTTATAAAGAAAACTGGCTGCTGTCGTACAGGCAAGTTAACAGCTAACAAGCAAATGAAGGTACATAGTATATAAGGTTGTTTAAATCAGAATGGATTTTTATTGCAAGGAAACCGTGAGCGAGAACAAAAGCATTATATAATGGGACTGGAACAAAGCTACATGTATGGAATGGATGGGATCTATTTTTGGTCTTGAACACTGAAGTTCAGCGAAATACTTGAACAAATTAAGTATTAAAGGTATGGAACCAAAAAACTCTTCGATCGGACAAAAAATGTTAGGGGCAGGTGCCAACGATGAAAATTGCAAATATGCAAATGTGTTAACTGTGCAAACATGCAGGTGATTGCAAATAAAACTTAATAAAGTGGGTCAACAACACAAAATATACAAAATTATGTGCGTAAATAAAAAGTTCGGTTAATTTTGTGCAGAAATCAATTTAAGGATTTGCCATTTGCTGTGCTGGATTCGCTATTTGCATAGCAGTACAAAAAACAAAACCCATTTAAAAACGTGCGACATTTGCAGGGCTTTTGGGGCATTCGTGGTGGGATGGGGATATGTGGAGCTTCACTGGTGACAAAGTGCAAAAACCGTGTGCCAAAAACCAAACAGATAGGGGTAGAGCTCAAAATTATAGAACACCGAGCTTTTGCAAACGTTATTAAATATGTATGCACTTATGTAAATATCACACATGTAGATGTATTGGCAAAGGTGTGTTTGCAGGTGAGCGTGAACTGAGAAAAAAATTATAAACAAATAGAGCGAAACATTTTGCGCTATTTGCGTTGAGTCAACATTGGAAAAAAAAAAAGGTGAAATATGTGCGGGAATTTATTGGGCTCGAAAGGAGGGTTATTATGGCCAGAGCCATACCTCCGTTTAGGTATGTACGTGTGTTGTGTTTACATTTATAATTGCACACATTTAATTATGCAAATAAATAAATAAAATATTTAATGCAAAACAACCTAAAATCAAATTTGTGTATTGGTTTTGGGCATTAGGTTCGTGTTGTTAAGGTTGTGCTTACAAAAACTATATGAAAATGCCAAAAATACAAAAAGATTACATGGAGTTCATGGCGATCTTTGGTGCTTTACAAATTACCACAAACAATTGATGCATTATATTCAAAAATAGTTATTTATTTATATAAAATTCGATTCTTTAGTTATATTAAGAGATATATCTTGGTGTTGTGCATTTCTCGAGACGATTGCGAGTCAAGAAGTGAAAGGAACAAAATGATGTTTGCTTGCATATAGTACACAATACATAGGAGTTCTTCTAAAAAGAGATATTTCTTTTTTCGTAAGAGATTTTGTGCAAAAAAGTAGTCAAAAATTGCGCCAAAAAATATGCAATTTCATAGTGCCAATAAGATAATTTTGTAGATTTTTCAAATTTCAGTGAAATATACAAACGAATTCTCACAAATATTAACGTAAGAAGGTCGTAAAATATCATAAATATATATAATATATAACTAAATAAGACAAGGTTTGGGTGGTAAAAGACAATGAATATGTTGCTCTCAACAATACGAATCTATATCCAATGGATCCCAAGCGATCATAATTGTTTTTATGCTGGTTAGAAAATGATAGTTAGAAAATCAGACCAGATGGCAAAGCATTGCAGTTGCGATTGCAGCTCATAAAGATAAGTGAAAACCGTAGATTTATGTTACAGTTCGCAACGAATTTATTACTGGTCTGATTAGCCAGCTTCGGACAGACTTTGGACTCAATGAAATAATACGTTGGGCTAGACTACAAATTAAAATTTTAGCCGCTTCAAAACCTTTATATACAGCTAATTGGAATTGGTAATGGGTAATTGGTAATTGAGGCAAAACCTCGTAAAATAAAAATGGTTCAATTGGGTTGACAAAAATATATATATAGATATCTGCATATATATCAGATAACGCTCCATAGTGTTCAGCCGCTCCTGTGGTGAATGCTCCCGATATCAAAATTCAAAAATTGTACAAAGTTCGATTAGTTTCAGGTTGATACTTTTCAGGGGATGATATAACGAGATAATGGTAACGAGATAAGAAAATGGCCAACATAACTTAGGGCAAGTGTAAAACTAAGAGTAGGGTATAAACGTAATTATAAATCAAAACAGATAAATTAGGTACATAACTGAAGGGGGAAACGAAACGAAACGAAAGGAAACTTTACGATAGGACTTACGCTTAGGTAAGATCGTTATGGGCATACATACCATCCTCTTGGGTGCGCAAAATGATGGGATGCGACCGCGGCCCATCCCCGACGGAGGTGCCGGCCAGCACCCAGATCTTGTACTCTGTCCAGCGGTTCAGCTCGTCCAGCACAATGCTGGTCATATTGAGGGTCAAGGTGGTGGCCTCGTTGTCTTCGCGACCCACCTCCACGTAGAACACCTTATAGTATATGATCCGGCCGTGCGACCGCTCGACGGGCGGAGGCAGCCAGTTCAGGGATATGGTCGTCGAGCTGCTGGCTATGGCGGTGATATTTCGAGGCGGAGCACCTGGTACTAATTACATAGATGGGAACGGAACGTATTTGTGTGTGCATTGATTTGATTGGGTTTATGGGGGTTCATTGATGTTGATGCATAGCCAAGGTTTTGGGTATGAGAGTTGGTTTTCATAGCGTTCAGCAATTAGCGCAGAGAATACGAAAGATATTTTGTCAAACCAAAGTAAAAGGGGTAACATGAAACGAAAAAGCCGTAAAGCGAAATAATATTAAATCATATGGTATAACATGGTTTATATTGGCATAAAAATATCAAAACATAAATTCAAATATCAAGACAGATTTCCAATGGTTTATGCAAATAATGTTGACTCCTTTTGCGTTCGTCAATAATTTGTGCATATTTTTTGGTAACGACTTTTTGAGCTGAAAAATTTCCCAACTATCTACTACGGAGTGGCATATCCACGGCATGCATAGCTTCGAAAACGATAAATAAACGTTAACTAAACATTCAGGCAACTACTTGTACATCTACATACACACGAAAGACATTCATTTGCATAAACCATTCGAATTTGGCATACTCTGGTACAACTAAAGCCCAATAAACTAAGAAACCAAGGATCTGAAAGTGCGCCGATTTAAAAGGCAGAATAGCTAGGGCAAATGATTAATTCAACTGAACGAGATGAGTGCCCAAGATGGGCGCCATTCAAATGGGAATACAATGTAATTGGGCATCTACTAGTTTGGCAACTCAACTTTAAGACAACTCAACAAACTAGAAACTAAGAGTTCCAAAATAACTTTGTGGCTTGTCTTCATTGCAACCGTCTGAGCCACAATAAGTGGCGTGGCACAGACAGACAACCATTTACATTTTAATTATGCGAGTATGCAAAACGTGCAAATATGGAAACCAAAAGTGATATTTATGCCGCTGCCAAGAACTTTGCACTTCCGGCGTTTGTCTTCGCGCCGCTCTATTAAAATATCATTCAAAATCAATTTTCTAGACACTGATGCAGACGAGAAGTTAAGGAATTTTCGGTTTTCGGTTTTAGGTTTTAGGTTTTCGGTTTTCGGTTTTCGGTTTTGTGGTCTCAGTGCTTTGGTGCAGTGGGCTTGGTGCAATGTGCTTGGTGCAATGTGCCTGGTGCATTAGGAAGTTTGGCACTTAAATAGTGGTCTAAGGTCGGAAATTGTTTGGGCACAATTTACATGATTCAACACTCAGCGAGCCACAAATGATAAATGGAATATAATCGGGCATTGCACAACACTCGTACACAAAGCAAATTCTAGTATGCGTGCCATAATAGTTTGGTTACTTTTAATTTTCTTGCATTTTCCCACATATTTTGCATTACATTATTAAACGGAAAAGGTGTTTTCGGTTTGCAATTGGTATTCGTTTAATGTTTTGGCCCTAATGCTGTGTCTGAAGTGGATGTGGACTGTTGTTCAGTGGGCCATTGTTCAGTGGGTTTTGGTCTGTTATTGGTTGAGTTGGACAGATCGCAGCGGGGTTGTTACATTAGGCAAATATTATTGCAAATATTTGGGGAATAATCATTTATTTTGCCCCTTTGGATATCAGTTCAATTAAACAATACTGCGGTTTGCCAAACTCTAATTTGTAATATATGGTTTATTCTGTTCTATGTGTGTAATGCTAGAGGTCTTATTTACTTATGTATGTAGCGTATATATGTGTAATCTATGTAAAGTTGTTGTAATCAGTGTAGTTTTGTACAAACTAACTAATCTAAGGAACTAAATCTTAGGACTAACTTGCAAGGAACAAGAACGATCACATGTCAAACAATATATATAAATATATATATCAGTGTATATATCGATATAGGTATGTATAGTCAAGATATATAAGAGGATGGGTGCATAAAACTCAGTGCACACCAGGAACACTCATTCGAAATCATGTATTCACTGCATTCACTCACTCTTTACCTGATTCCACGAAGGCACAACTCAATAAAAGTTATTTCGCACTCAGACATTTTGGTTTCGGGTAGTAACTGAATAATCAACTACATGTTTATGTTTATGTTAATGTTATATATCATATACATATATGTGGACTCGTATAGAAAACAATCAGTTTTGTCGCTGCACTTAAGCCTATGGAAACTTGTACGTCTACGGCGTTTCGAACTAACTTAAGGAGTTACGCAGTTAAGTGCCGCACTGGCCAACTTACCGTATTGCTTGGTGCGGACCGGAATGGGCGGGGTGGTGGCCCCCTCGCCCCGCTGCGACCTCGCAGCCAGCCAGATGTAGTAGAGGGTATCGGGGTAGAGTCCGTCCAGGGTATACGCCTCCGAGTTGGAAATGCGCCTGAAACGGGAGTTCACTTGGTTCAGTACTCCTTCCTCTATGTGGGGTTACGGATTTCAGCGTCCGGATTTTGGAGTAAACTCACTTGTGATAGGGCTGATTGGCGTATGTGTCATTCCAGTAGAGCGTGTAGTGCACGATATTCTCGCTGGAATGCGTCGGCTTGGTCCATTGCAGTGTGACTGCGGTCTCACCGATATCGGTTGCCCGGAAATTGCTCGGTTGCGATGGCACACCTTTGTAGACATATCCGTATTTCATATTCCGGGGGTTTTCGGTGATATTTTCGGGGGGTTGGGGCATCGTGGTGCGTCGTTGATGTGCGTTGTTTGCCGGTTGGGAATTGCATTTGGTTTTTGGTTTGGTTATAATGAAACGGAAATTACGGAAATTAAATAAAATACAAACAAATCAATGTGGGGCATTTGTTTGCATGCCGATGGATCCGAGCGATAGCGATTCCGATTCGGTTTCCAATTCAGAATGCTGAACACCGATACTGATGAGCTGACACACGCACACCAATCGCTGCCTCAGCATTTTGAATTCCTATTTGGTTTCGGTATGAAATTGATTGAGATGTGTCCATCTATTCAAACACCGAATAACCCACCCGGCCCAATTTATATTTTTGAATACGAGTGATATACTCAGCGCTCACCACGGAAGCCAGCTGGGAAAACCCGGGGAGAAAATGATTATCAATTTTCAAATATTCCTGCTCCCCAGGGGAGCAAGAGAGCCAAAGAAGAGCCGTGTCATCGCTTTGAAGTTTTTGGTTTAATGAATTAAACGAAACCATATCGAACTGCCAAGTGGCTTTGTATGTGAACACGTACATATGTACATATGTATGTACATAGATTGGCTTAAAGAGTTAAATGGCCTAATTAAACCCCAACTCAGAGTCACGTCCGACCCAAAATGGAAGTGGACATATTTTGCAGCTTACATGACCCCGGGTAATAAGTCGGTGCAGTTCAAAGTTGAGTCCCTGTTTTGTTAGTTATTGTTGCACTTAAAGCTCCTTAAGATGGCCGCAGCCAGCAGTAAGTCAGTCCGACTAGCCACGCCCCCACCTAAGCGCCCAGATACACTCGGTCAATGCATTTGCATCCAATATAATCGCATACACACAGATGCAGATACAGATACATGTACGCACATCCACTGATTGCAGCAGTTAATGAATATCTGCCGGACAAGCCCACAAGTGCAGTCGGTGTTTTGCTCGGACGGAGATAAATATTTCATGAACGGACACACGTTTCGCCTGACATTTTGTATTCTAATTAAATAATTGGTGTGATCTATGTGGGCCGATTGAGTTGAGCAATTAAATTGCAAAATGTGCCCGATTCAAAATGCGTGCATGTGTGCGTTTCGGTGTGTGTTGTGTGTGTGTGTGCGTGTTTGTGTGTGTTATGTGTATTTCATGTGCCTAATTGGAGCTGATGGCCCAATCAATTTGGCTTAGCTTACCTTGCTGGGCCTTCACCTGGACCGGCGTGGACATTGGACCGGCTCCCATCGAAGTGTAGGCCTGGACCCGGACCGTGTAGATGGCGTGGGGCGTCAGCTCCGAGACTGTGGTCAGTTCGCTATTGTCGACCATCTGCGAGTTCCACGAGGCCTCCGGCTGATTCGAGTTGGTCGTGTAGTACACCTTGTAGCCCTGGTTTTATCAAGAGACAGTGTGAAGGAGTTAGAGGTGCCATATCCCATGCAGACATGCTTATATTTGATCAATGTAACGCTAACGGAGGATTAATATATATTGAATATCCTCGAGTTAAGTCCGCAACAGTTAAACTTAATTAAGAAGAACTAAATTGCATATTTGACAGAAATGTATTAAAGCGCAACTGCCTTTCCTATGATTCTTTTCATAATTTGATCTCTATTTATGGAGTTGAAAACGAAAAGTGTTGAAAGTTACTTTCATGTTGCAAGAATGAAACACGACGGTTCTGGAACGCAGCAGAATTACGAAATTGAAGCCATTCGAAATCCAAACTCCAAATCCGATTTTCACCTTTCATTAACTGATAAACCGAAAATGATATATTGCTGCTGCTGGGAGATTTGTGAGCCCAAAAGGCCCGGACAAGTCAGCCTGTCCGCCGGAGTCCGGAGTCCGGAGACCAGAGAGACCACAGCGATTGCCGGCCGACTCGGAATGGAGACCCGTAGACAGGTGTCTAGGATTTGCATACGAACGTCCGCCAGCCATTCGTGTCCCGGAACATGGCTAAAGGCATTTTGCCAATTTCCCTTCGATGGGCCCCTCCATTCGGCCCATTCGAGCCATTCGGCCTGACGTGACAAAGTGCGTTGGTCGGACTCCGGACTCTGGACGCCGGGCTACGGGGTGCGGGCAGGGGGCAGCGGGCTTTGTGCTACGGGTTCCGGACCCGGAGCACGGAGTCCGGGCTTTGGACGCCGGATCTTATCGTTTAATATGCGCACTTGATGCCAGGTACTTACGGTCACTTGTCCATTGGGCGTCTCTGGTGGTTCCCAAGTAATAACCATCGTGGACGAGCTCAGCGTGCGCACTTGGACATTACGTGGTGCACTTTCCATTTCTACAGGCGAAGGGGGGAGACAGAAATGGGAAATGGGTTATATTAGCATTGTCATGACAAAGGTTGGGCATATAACAATGGCTGGCTGGGATGGCCGCCTGCACACCAGATATGTATGTGGCCTGGCTAAGCGAATTTCGAAAATGCATTGGCCCTATGAAAACTCATTGGTTACCGGCTTTAGAGTCCTGGAGGATTATTTGCGAGGGCTCTGGGCTACACTAGCCACACCAGAACTCTATTAGATAACTACTCTAATACTCTTTCACAATAATGTCCCCATAACTACATTGCTGTTTACTTTATTGGATGTATGTAGCTTCAGATCTGCATAGCTCGAATTATATATACTTATTAACTTGAAATAGATTGATAGCATGTACCAACAAACCTGCCATAATTTGCCACAAAGTGTTGAATGTAGCTTTTAAATGCTTACAACCTTTATTTGACTATTCGGAATTTGATTATAGTTTCAGCCTACACTCGCTATTAAATGATTTTAGAATATGCTGCCAGTCCAGCACACCATTCATCCCGATTTCCCCCCAAAAATCATAAATATGCAATTTTGTTAAATGATTTTCTGGGGTGAAAGGCGCACAACGACAAACAAATGCCATTATCGAGAAACTAGTGAAGCCATGAGGCGAAGGGGGTGGCGCTTTCTGTGGCATTAGGGCATCGCAAATGTTTTGCACAGCAAACAATCCCCATCCATCACAATTTGTTTTTCCAATGAACGCTCCGTTGTTGTTTTAGCTCCTGCTCCTGCTGCTCCTGCTGCTGGAGATGCGTATTTCATGTCGCTTTTCATGGTCGCAGGAGGTGGAGCAGGAGGTGGAGGTCGGTGGGAATGGAATCTGCATTTCCGGGGAAAATTGAGCAAATTGTTATGGCGCGTTGAAGCCTAGCGGCTGTTATAGCGAGAATTTTGCATTTATAAACTGATTTTTGTGTGTGCTCGCCACCACCACGGCCCCAAAAAATGATTTCCCGCGAAGCATGAATCTAGCTATTCGTCATGCATTTGCATGCATTTCAAAAATTTGTCGGTCAACTGCATTGTCAGCCGCGAAATCATCGGTGGCATTCTGGCATCCAAACCGCCCCCCAGCAGCCCCACACCAGCGAAAAAGATAACCACATCGAAGCAGCCCCATCATGAATGGCAATTAGTGGTAGAATTCTCCATCACTCAATTTTCCTTATGTGTGATATGGGTATGTGGCATGGTATGTGTGGTGTGTGTAACCGATTCGTAAACCGATTGGTTAATGGCCAATCAATAAATTCCAATTTCTCACAATTTTACTGCAATATCCACAAACGGTGCAGCAGCAGTTTTATCCACAATTTATATCGCAGTCATCTCATCTGTTACCCAAGTGCTACCCCCAATTGCGAGTAGTGTGTGGTTATGGGTATGGGTATGGGTATGGGTATGACCTGGTCCATTGCTTGTTATAGCCAAGATTTGCATGCAGCTCGCACACACCGATTCACCGATAGATCCAGACAAAAATTTCCTCTCAGCCCTTGTGAATCTATGTGTGGAGAAGCAGGATGCAGGGCATCACGTAAGCTGCATTTAAGGGCATATCCATTACATACGGATACGCTCCATTAATATGTATCCTTGCATGCCAGCGCACACGCCTACTCCTTATAGCGCCAGCTTACAACACTAAATCGCAGCCCCCACTTCCCAGCTCCACTCCCATCTTCATCCGCACCAGGCTCGGTGGCAGGAGGCAGAAGGCAGGAGGCAGGAGGAGCATGTGCAGGCCATATATCTGATTACTTGACGAAAGGATATGCTCAGGACTCGTTGAATTCTCGCCTCAGACCCGATTGCGGTCCGCACTTAAAATGTGGGTTTTGATTACTGCCCCTCAAAAGCAGTTTCTGCTCTCGAACGCTTTCACAAACATTAATGAGTAGGTTTACCAAATGCAGAAGCAGCATCTCCTGCAAGTTTACGGCTGCCCTGTGACTGCTAAGAAGCTTCCCAAGCCGGGTGCCAGAAATATATGTACATACACAAGTATATCAATGGTCAGTTCTGTGTCAGTTCCAGTGAAGGGCGTTTGCATTTTACCCTATGCTCTCATAGTTTCAGATTCAATAAAGCAGTACCAAGTAGATGCTTGCTTCAAAGGGAAAATAAACGCGCCCCATATTTAGTTTAAAGTACGCATTGTTAGCATTTTGACGACCTAAAACTTAAGCGGTATATGTTTCCGGACACAGGTGCTTTAAGTGGCACCAGCTTACGTAGCATTACCATTTCAGCTAATGCACTCCTCTCCTTTGTAGTGTAGCGTTACTAGCCATGAGAAAACCGTAGGATTACCCACTTGGCTCATCTGCTACCTAAGCCAGTGACACGTGTTAAGCATTACGTTGACCTGCTGAAGCCAGTCCTCTGGGATGCCCGTCCGGAGCCCAGCTTTAAGCGCCCATAAACGTGGCCATCGGAATATTATTTCGAAACGATATTGGGCAAGCGATAAGCATAATTGCGGCAATAAAAGTTTCCAACTTTTGTACGACACGCTCTTGGATCCGCTGCAAAAAATGCAGCTGCAGCTGCTGCCGCTGATGGAAGAAGCGAGCTGAACGAATTGGGGAATACCCTCTTACAATTGAACTCGCACTACATACCCTGTAGTAGAATATTTTTTTTTGTTAAGAGGTTAATCAAAAATGGAATAGCTGATTACAATTAGGGTATTTTCCGTTAAGATGGCTGAGCTAGCCTTAGCTTTATGACCAGGAGTAATGATGAAGTATTTCCACAGAACTTTTTACATACTATACGCTATAGCTTTAAGGCCCAGGCCAGTGATACAGGGCTCCTAGCTGCTGGGACACCTAATCATACCCTGTGGAGGGCACAGAAAAAGCAGAAGTAGCCGGAAAGGCATGTCCGACAAGCGAACGCTTACGCGGGAATTGCCAGGACTAAAACAACGTTGCCAGCGTCCAACACACACACACACACACACGCATACGCACACACAACACAGCCATCCGCATCCAAACGAACGCATAACAATGCAAACTTTATGGGATTTACGGGGGAGGATATCCCCATAGCCCCAGCTGGGGCGCCATCCCCCACCCATGCCCTCACGCGCATACGTCAGGATATCGCCAGGACGCGTGGTTCTGCATCGCAGCTGCGTATGCAACGATTTTTTTACATTGCATTTACCTTTGATTCTATCTAGCTACTTGTTATTCCGCTTTCTTTGCTCCGTTTTACTCTTTCTACTTTTTATACCCTTTTCACATTTTTCGAGTCGGATTTGTGCTGCTCAACAATTGTTATTGAAATTGTTTTGCCAATTTTTGGCCAACCATAAAATTTTGTTTGCCAAGGATACTTACTTGTGCCACCGAATGAGAAATCGCCTGAGCAGGCAATGGCATGTGAGAAAGCGAGACAGAGACAGAGAGAGAAAGAGAGAGAGAGAGAGAGGGCAAATAGACATTTTCAAGAAGGGTTAGTACGATTCTCGACATAATGGACCAAGGCAAATAAAAACGGATCTAAGCGCACTCTAAATTCAAAATGAAATTGGTTAAAAGTCCTTTTGTGCAGCATGTGGGAGACGACGAGGCGAGAGAAGGCAGCAGTTAGTTAAATGTCCTTCGAATATGAAGAGGGGCATCCCCACATCCGCGATACTTACTTGTCTCACCAGTGGTACATGTCGCTGGAGCCGAGGGCGGTCCGCGTCCAATATTGTTCACGGCTATCACGTAGAACTCGTACTCCGTGTAGGGACTCAGGGCGCGGACCACATAGTACATGGTGATGATGCCGCTAATCTCGCTGAAGGCCTGGTTGGCGTTCTTCGGCTTGTACTGGATCACGTAATACTGCAAGTCCTCGGGACCCTTGTACGACCACTCCAGACGCACCGAAGTGGCGGTCACCTCGGAGATTTGCACATCGGTGGGTGCGGTGGGCAGAGCTGTGGAAGAGACCGATTGTCAGTTTGCCAAGTGAGTACTATGCCCAACCATCGCACTCCAAGCCCCACACTTACATTGCACTTTAACCACCGAAACGGAATCGATTTGGCCCAATGTGGAAGCCGCTATGCAAGTGTAGTTGGCGCTCTCCTGGATATTGATCAGCTGCAGGACATTTCGCCCGATCGGCATCTCATTCTCGGGAGTAAGATCTTCGGAGCCTGAAAAGGGGTAGTAATTGAGCATTTGAAAACAATGTTGTACAACCAATTCACATACCCTTCATCCACTTGACATGGGGCATGGGTGAGCCGACGGCTATGCAGGACAGATTCAGATTGGATCCCAACATCACCTCACTGATGGTCTCTGGTGGGCGGGAGAAGGTGGGCGGAACTCGACGGACTTTTACATACAAATTGGTGGCCTTCGAGTGCTCCGTGCCCATTGAATTCTCGGCCACACATTCGTATTTGCCCTGGTCCTCCTCGCGACTGTTCTCGATTTGCAGGAAGCCTAAAAAAAAGAGAGAACAAGTGATATTTATATTTTTATATTTAAGATACATTTCAGATGTCATGCAACTAAAGTTCTACCTAAGAATCTATGCTTATTGGAGATTTACCTGTAAGCCTATCCCTAGAACAGCTGCCATATCTTCAGCTCTTACCTGACTAATGGCTTAACCATTAACATGTACCTATATTACAGCTTACCTAAAGCTGTTGCCCACTGATGCAATTTACTACCTGTTCCCATATATAAGATACTGTACCATGACCAAGGCAATCAGTATTGGTACGAGTCTCTCCATGAGAACAACACAAAATGTTGAACGTGTTTTTAATAACCAGCCTGTTTTATGTTGCGAGTGGCACCACCTATGTGACCACCAGTAGTCACATAGAGATGCCAATATACCAGAAGCGTCCTTTGAGCGAGCAAATGGAGATGATTGATATTCTGGATTTGGGCGACCGTCCGAGACGACAGGCGGAGCCCAATCTCCACAATTCAGCCTCCAAGTTCCTCCTCGAAGTTTACAACGAGATTAGCGAGGACCAAGAGCCCAAAGAGGTCCTGCATCAGCGCCACAAACGCTCGCTGGACGATGACATACTGATTTCAAACGAGGATCGACAGGAGATTGCTAGTTGCAACAGCATCCTTACCTTTTCCAGCCGCTTGAAACCCGAGGAACTGGGCAACGAGCTTGATATGCACATTACTTTCAATACCAACGATGTGCCAGTCGATTTGAGTTTGGTTCACGCCATGCTCAGGATATACAAGCAGCCAAGTCTGGTGGACAGGAGGGAGAACTTCACCGTGTCCGTGTACCGGAAACTGGACAATCGCCAGGACTTCTCGTATCGCATTCTGGGCTCTGTAAATACTACGAGCAGCCAACGTGGCTGGTTGGAATTCAATTTGACAGAAACTCTGAGGTCTTGGTTACTCATCAAGGGACTCCAACGGCGAAATGAGCTGAGGATATCAATTGGCGACTCCCAACTGAGCACCTTTGCAGCTGGATTGGTGACTCCGAAGGCCAGCCGCTCTAGTTTGGAGCCCTTTATTGTCGGCTATTTCAACGGCCCCGAGCTGTTGGTCAAAATACAGAAACTTCGTTTCAAGAGAGATGTGGAGAAGCGAAGGACAGGTGGTTCTGCACCACCACCTCCACCACCACCACCCGTGGATCTATACAGACCTCCGCAGTCCTGCGAGCGCCTCAACTTCACCGTGGATTTCAAGGAGCTGCATATGCACAACTGGGTGATAGCGCCCAAAAAGTTCGAGGCCTATTTCTGCGGCGGCGGTTGCAACTTCCCGCTGGGCACCAAAATGAATGCCACCAACCACGCCATCGTCCAAACCCTGATGCACCTGAAGCAGCCGCATTTGCCCAAACCATGCTGTGTGCCCACGGTTTTGGGAGCCATTACTATTCTGAGGTATCTGAATGAGGACATCATCGACCTGACCAAATACCAAAAGGCGGTGGCCAAGGAGTGTGGATGTCATTAGATTTGCTTGCCTATATCGATTGTGATGTACATATTAGTTTTATGGTAATTAGTTTAATTAATAAAAATAAAACATAAAATTCTTGTAAGACTGACATTTTGAGTTTCGATAATATTAGTGATAAAACACTTTAATTTTTTCTTTCAGAGCTTTAGTTTCCCTAAAACCTTGTTGGCATATCAACTGATTGAAAATGCTTAGAATTATTAAGCCTTTAAGAAAGGGCTATCAATGCTTAAATATGTTACTAAAACTGTCCATAAAACTGAAGACTCAACTTTGTTCTCCACTTAGAATAACCTATGCCTATTTGAATATTGTGGCGTCAAACTTGTACGCTTATTTAGCAAAACCTTTACTTGTTACGCTCTTTTATGACCTCCTTTGGTAATGGACAACGGGGCTTAACCGTAACACACTCGTAAGATCTTAGATTTATCAATAAATTTGAAAGTCGAATGGTGTTTGCTTATCTCACATCACTTTGATAGGCAACCCACATTATCCTTGCCCCATAAAAAGGTCCTCAATTTACCTTGCTTTTATGCACGGAATCCATCCACTCGACTTTGGGATGTAGGATGCCACGGCTGCCATGAGAAGCAACACATGGAAAATTAACACTTTTTATATGATTTTAAAAGCCATATAAATTTTACGACAGTCACCACCGCCCGAAGATGTTGCAATCCCTCCAATGAGAAATTACACACCCGCACACGTCTATTAAACACCGACGCTCGCTTTTCCGGCATATTACGCTAATGTGGATGACAAACATACGGCGGAAACGACGGAGGGCCATAAAATGCCTTCACATTGACATTATATTTATATGACTAATAAACAATGAAGCACGAGGCGGCGATGAGTAGACAAAATGAATTTAGCCCAAACAAAATCCACTTCCCTTTTGGGGTTGTTTTGCCCCCCAAAAATCCAGTGGCTTTTAAATCCACACGTTTTCAATACGTTTTCCGGCGAACAACATTTTTGAGAGCCATTGGCATTTTACATCTGGCTAAAACCATTAATTTGTGGCTCAAATGCGTATGTTATTGCCCTTTTTAATTAACCAATAACTATGATTTCATTTCACACGATAATTTAGAGAGCCATAGTTGATATCACATGATTTGTTTTACTCGGTTTATAATTTATTTTGCAAATTCATTTCATACTTTACAGAAAATCATATTAGCATTTTAAATGAAGCATGAGAGATTCGTCAACAGCGTGTGAATTTCTAAGCGTTTGAAATCCAAAGCCAAGTGTTACTGTTTGCGTATGTACGAGTATGTGCGAAATTAATCATATTGAGTTCGATATTCAATTTTCTCTCGCATACAATTAACGAACAACCTCAATTCAATATGCACACGTATCCACAACCAGAGTGTGTGTGCGTGTTGTGTGGGCGAGCGATTTTAAAATCTGCATGAAATATGACAATTAATTTGCGAAACAAGAGTTTTTCATGTGCAATATTATCGTTTAATTATTTATTGCTGAATTTTGTGCATATTTAAGCAGTATTGATCGCGCTTAAACGGAAAGCTTAAATTACAAAATCGTATTTTCTTTTAATACGATACTGAGCTTAATATTGTGGTGAATCCCCTGATCAATTGCACACGCTTGTTGTTCTTTAACAACAGACATCGTTTTTATTTTCCCACCACAGTCATATAAGAATTGCCAATTTATTTTTTTTTAATAATTTCCTACTTACCCCAGGTAAGTTTTAAAGAGAACTAATTACCATTTGTTCCATAAAGCTTTCAACGTATGTTGCACATTGCAAATTTGTGCTGGTTTTATATCTCTTGTCAAAGGGTTGTGTAGTTACCATTTAAAAGGAATAATAAATAGACCGTGTCAATAAACAAATATAGGAGCACAATCGACTACAGTTGAGTGAATCATTTTAATGGCTTCTGATGTTGCAGTGCAATACTTTTTTATTCTTATTATTATCGACTCCAGGGATCTCGAATAGGGGTACTTTAAATAGGCAATTTTTAAAAGTAAACTAAATTGTAATTTATTTACAGCTTACATATATGTACGTGTAAGCTCTTAAGGGGTCAACAAATGTAATTTCTAAATTGCTTGGTTTTTGGTATTTTCCCCCAAAAAGAATCTTTGACTACGCCTCTGCCCATCGAGTATTGTGCAAAAACTGCGGGACAGCGTTAAATGTTGCAAAATCGCTCAGTTCGCACTAAAGCCATGTTTATTGTGTCTATTTTATGTACCTTTCCGTTTTACTATGGTTGACATTTTTTGTTTGATGGCAACAAAACAAACGGGGGCGAGGAGCTTGTGGGGGAAATAAAAAATGGGCAGATTGCTGTGCGGTTTCAGTGTGCACCGCCCATTGAAGCTGTGTTTTAGGTTTGTTTTCGCTGTGAAAAGGACGCTTTGTGCTTTTATTCCCGCTGCCACTGCCGGCTCACCTACAACATGCATCAAAGTTGATTGTTGCGAAATTTATTGCATGCTATTTGGCCGCCATGGCGGAACATTTATTACGCTTGTTGCACTTCCTGTGCAGCGGCCATTCCCCCAACCGGCTGGCCTATTGTTTAGGGCCCGTTGAACCATTTAAACAAGCATTAAATGGAGCAACTTTCATAAATAATCGACCCTTTCGTTCCCGCTGACATGTGTAGTTCAGCGATGCAAACAAACACTTTTTGCGCCATCATCCATGCTGAAATTGTTCAAGGTAAAGCGCCGGCATACGATGCAAATTATGGAACAAAATGACAAAGTCTGTGGAGAGCGTTGATTAAAATTTACGAAGCCAACTTTCATTAAGAGTCTTGCCAACCCTCTGCCAAAAACATTAACGTAAGCCCCACACAACCACACTCACACATACACCCACACACCCACACACACACACACACACACACACTTGCGTGCGGAATGGCTGTAGCAATAAAAATTAAGCTAGCATACATCTGGGCGCCGTCTGTGTCCCGAATGTAAGTCATTTTCACCGAGTTTTCGGCCTTGTCTCTGCGTGCGTGTGCTACTCTTATGAAAATTAAAAATTCTTTCAAGCGCCATAAAAAAGAAATACAAACAAATGGACAGGCTAGCAAAGGAGCCCGGCCGGTGAGCAGGTGAATAATTTATGAAAAATGTCGCTTAACCTAAAGGGGTTTGGCTTTAAACCTTTCACAAAAATTGTACAAATCATTCTTGAGAGTTAATGGCTGTGTTTTATACATATTCAGCTTCTTTAGGTCTTTGTGCATGGTTAGAAGACTTCATGGTTAGGGAAAACTGAAAATCAAACAATCCTTTATAAAAAAAACTTTGTTTTCTGTGTGTTCCTTCACTACTATTGACAAGGTAATCCCTTGCCTTCAGGTTCAGAAAAATTGATACAGAATCTGAAAACTGGTTTTTTGTTATGTTCTCTTTTATGGAGGTTTGAACAATCCAACTTGGACAATTCTTTTATTGCAATTCTAACTTTTCAGAAGCGCTTTCCAGATTGAAGCACCGCAGTTTGGTGAAATTCAAGGGAAAAATGCGAGAAGCACTCGTCGAGGGCCATGGAGCACCTAGTGCCACCCAATGCGTCCGCCTCCCCATGCGGCCGCTGTAAATGTGGCAAGACATCGGTTGCGGGCTAGTTTGCACGTGGCACACATGTGGCGCGCCACACAGCTGCACTTCCGCTAGCGCAGTCATTTTCATATTCAGCAACTTCCGCTCGAAACGCACACTCTTGCACTTTCGTTGCCAAGGATGTTCGGTTCGCGTTTGGGTTCGACTTTGGCTTTGGCTTTGGCATTGGGTTCAGCTTAAAATGCTTGGCTTCACGCCCAAATGGGATTATTAATTTAATTATGCTTTAATTTAAGTAGTCCTCGTTGTCGTCGTCGTTACAAAGTGACATTTATGGGGCGACATTCCCTTCTCCGCCGCAAGTTCATCCACATAAAAGTGTGCAAAGTTTCAATTTTGGTAATGCAAGTGACGACGACTTATCGTCAACCGAAAGAAGAAACCCAACTGACCCCCATTCCATCCGCTTCATGAGGCCGAGGAGTGTGGAAGTGGAGGAGGTGGCGAAGTTGGAGGTGGAGCAGGACATGCTCCCGCTGGGAGAAAGCCGTTCTAGTCATGCACATTTTGGCAATTACTGTCTCATTTTCAACAAAAGTGACTGTCAACTCTTTCGAGCTGCTGGAGGAGCGACGAGGAGTGTCAAGGAGGAGCTCATAATTTAAGCATTAAACTTTTCCCGAAATGCTTTCAAGTTGACTTGCCTTAACTACAGTTTTACGGCTCAAGTAAATAATTGCGTGCAGGCCCCGTTTCCCGCCCACCCGCTCTTCCGCCTTACCATTTTCCCCAGTTTCCCCATTTTCTCATTTTCCCTCCACAATTTCCTCTTGGCCCACAGGTTGGTCACGTCAAGTGGCAAGGCGATTGTAATGATGGAGCCCAGCAATTAAAGAGTTGTGGAGCCGGAGCCGGAGCCCAGGTCGCAGTTCGCAGTTCGCAAGTCGAGGGGCCATTCTCGTCGCAGCTGCTGCCCCTTTTTTGGGGGGCAGGAAGTGGCGCCGTTGCCACGTGCAAGTTTCGAACAAAAGAAGGTATAAAAATGTCATATAAAAAATAAGACGATGTTGCAAGCTGGGCTCTCTTCCGCGACTCAAACTGGTCGGTCATAAGTTGCCTTTAAGTTTTGCACATAAAGGTCTACCTGCTGAGTTATATGGCCTCTATTCGCTCTTTTACGCCCCGGCAATCCGGCGAGCAATCCAACTCAATACTCAGCTAGTTAAAACTTGAGTACCCACTTGAGGAAAGCTGTGTTTAATTTTAACTAGACTTTTATTGACATGCTTTGCTTATGAGATCGGGCTCTTTACATTCACTTAATGGAATGCTTAAGGAGCCAGCTGAGTTTACACTTTCCTTAAAGTTTAGAAAATAAAAAGTTTGAAATAAATGTACTTATATGTGTGTGCCAAAACTGTGCCTGAGATTCTGGCTGGTACAATTCAATTGCACCTGCTCAAGGAACGGAACGGAAGCCATTATCGCCTCAATGGCTCCCTGAAAGACCCTCCTCGTTGACACTTCCATTCCATTCAGTTGAGTTCATCTGCCAACACACAACCCATTAAGACAATTGGCTCAGGCGAAACCAATTTCTGATAAGCCTCTTTTGCTTAAAAGCCAAATTATGATATTTGAAAGAGCCCAACATTTTTCTGCTACTCCTTTCCCCTTTTGGCCAATGAGGATTCCAACCCCAAGAATGTAATTTCCCCAGACGCTGCGGCAGAACCTTTTCATGAATAAAAAAAATTACAAGGAACCCAGCAAGGGAAACAGGGAAAAACCGTGGTCACTACGCCAAGGGTTTTTTTATTCCTTCCGTTATGCTTTTTATTGAACAAAGGCCCTCGGGGACTATTTGGCGAAATAAAAATAAAGGTATAATACTCAATAATATTGTCGCTGGTCGTTGCCCGCCTTCGTCCTATTGGGAGCCTACCCTTTTCCCGTTTCGCTTCGAAGGACTAAATTAACTACCAACTGGCAAAGAGTACGAAGGAATGCCCTGCGCAGTAATTTTAAATAAATTATTTATAAATGTATTTGTGCATTGAAGTGCGACCGCTGTCATTTGCCTTTGCCACACGCTCAAGTGGAAAATGTTGAAGGACCAAGGAACGTGCGGAATACTTTGCATATTGCCCGTGAAATTTCGCCAGTTACAATGTGTATGTGCTCTGTGCAGCAGATTTTCGAAACTTGCATAGAAAAGGAAATGTATTTTTAAGATTTTTAAGATTGTAGAGCTCTATATACTATCTATATACCATCTCTATCTATATCCCTTTGGTCCGTGCCTTTGCAATTCGCCACGATTTTCGGACTGGCCCGAGGGCTAATAGTAAAGAGGAGTGTATAATAATCACATTAATGTATCCGAGCGCAGGCGATTGGTGTGCTTCAAAGGAAAGGGAGCAGAGCCACGCCATGAGGTGCTTCGGGCTCTTGAGACGCTTTTATTAAAATAATAAAGTTCTAATTTAATTATGACGCGAACAGAATGAAGTACGACTGCCGCCGAGTTACTTTTCATTTGATAACTCACGTACCCCGACGAGGACCTCTCCACCCACAATCCTGCGTCCCTGCAGGCTCTAATTAGCAGGCGGCGGCCGTATGACCGAAAAATCAACGCGCTCAGGGGAAAATGCCCAGGATATAGTACAGGGCGTGGTGGCGATGGAGGCGATGGAGGCGATGGAGGGGCGGTGTGGGTGCACAATAAAGGACCATAAAGTGCTAATTGAATAAAACGGCACATGACTTGCATAACTTATTATGCGAAATATTTATTCTCGCCACTCGGCTGGGGAATGCAGGGAGATCCAGGACGAAGGACGAAGGACGAAGGGGACACAGAACTCAGGACGCGTTGGATCTCCACAATGGGGCAGCTCAGCGAACCCGTCCGAATCCTCACCTCAGGGCAAATATTTATTTTCATAAATTTAAAGCGCGCTTTAAGGAGCGCGGCGATGCGGGGAAGTGAAAGGACGTTTAGGGCGCCCAAAAGGATATTTAGCTGGCGGAAATACTTTTACGTTTCGTTTAACGCGCCAAAGATGGTGCCAGTCTGGTCGAGACCCCCAGCCCCTCCCACTGCCTCCCGGCCATTGCTCACCTCCAGCAGGTGGGTAGGTAAAACAAGTTACTCGGCCCACGTAAAACTAATTTAACCCGCAAAAGCCTCCTCCTTCGGCAACTTCCCCTCCCTCCACATCCAGAAGCCAGCACGGCCACTTTGGTTCGTGTTGCGCTAAATTAGTCGACCTCCACATCCGTGAAAAGCGGGCAAAAAATAAGAGAATCCAACAAATAGCCGTGGACTATGTTTGCATGGATTCTCATCGTTGAAGCGGCGAAAATAATTTCACCTTGGGGAAATACATGTAACAGTTTTTAATTTGCATCGCTGTAGGCCAACAAAAGGCGATGGATAGTTTGGTTTTGGCCCGCGTTTCAAATGGTTGCAAATTGCGGAGTCGGGGGAATCTAAAGCAATCTACTCGCTTGAATGGCCTGATGGAAGCCAGTTACTTTGCTCCCGGGAATACATTTTATTTGCATCTCAATTTATTAGCTTTTGATTCGAAAGTATTTGTTCTAAGATTATGAAATGCTAGAAATGATCATTACATATTATACTTGAACACTACTCAAGTCTACTTTTAGCTTTCTAAAACTGCGAGCAAGTGTATTGTATTCCAGTTGTATCGACGACATCATAATGTTAAAATGGACATCGTTAAAATGGATTATCCTTTGCAACATGTCCTCACAACATCCTGTACCGTGCAAAAAGGACGCTGTGCCATCTCAGGGCGCCTGAATGTCAGTCGCTGCGTGGAAAAGGACCTCCCATGGAGGCCAGTCAATCGTTTGGCGGGCGGTCATTACGCGTAAGCGACCGTTTCATTAGCATAGCGGCGCCACAGGCAGATGTTGGATGACAGGACCGCCGCCCAGCAAGGACATCGCATAATGTTTTTGTTAACGTCGCTGTTTTCTTGCCATGTCCAACACGTTCCAATTGTTGGGGCTCGGTGGCCTAGGTGGTGAGTGATGGCCCGATGGTAATCATTTGTCCGATCACCGCGTCCAGCCAATTGAAATAATGCCCGCCGCGCAGCTAACCTCGCGCCACAGTTTTCCGCATTTTCCAAAGCTGCTCTCCACCGCTGCTCCACTCCCATTTCGTTTGTCAACGTGTTTGTTATTGATGTCGTTTTAAAAGGCGCTCTTTAATGCATATTAATGTCAATATTAATGTCAATATTTGAGCCTCTAATGACCGGAGGCTCTTCTGGCCTCTGCAGCTGGCAGCTTATGTGTTAGTCTTGCCCACTTTGCCCTCCGTTTGATGTGACCCACGACGCGACCTGACATTGAACATATAATTATCAAATGCTGTGAGTGGTGCGAGTGGTGCGAGTGCTGCGACGCCTGATTAAAGGACCCGGTGACGTTTTGTTGACATGCGGAAAGTTTCCGAAAGCTGGAGAAGGTCGCCCATCCTCATCGGCGTTTCAAAGGACTAACTTTGCTCAGGTGCGAGTGGCTGACTGCTACCTGACAAAAGTCAAACGTTAACTAAGCGCCCGAAAACTTGCGACACAAAGTGCGTCGAAGCGTAAGTAAACTCCCAAGAAATTCAAATGAGCGTAAGGGAAAAACAGCTGAGCAAAAAATTATCTAAAAAGGACGAGACCCGCTCAAAAGGCAATGGACACGGCGACGGACTAGAATTTTAATAAATGAAGTCCTGTACCTTCCATCGAAGGAAGCTCCCGACCGAACAAAATGTTACATAATCCCTGGCCAATGGGAGATAATATAACTTAATCTACGTATGTATACCACCAAAAATGTATAATCTGTTGACTGAGCTACTCGGCTTACACTCACTATGATTTCTGGGTTATCAATAGCTGAGTACTAATTACTTATACTACTTAAAGGAACTACGATATCATCACTTTGTTAAAGTTAAGTTGTACTTACCATCCTTGAGAGAGTAGCGCGGATTGGTCATATCCACCTTTGTCTGATTCTTAATCCAGTAAATGTTAGGCGTCGGATTGCCGATGGCTTTGCATGTCATGAGGACCGTGTGACCCACTTCAATGACGCGAGTTCCCGGACCCTGGGTTATAACCGGAAAGCCTGCGGGTGTTTTATCGCCTGCAACGAGGAGAAAGTCGCGGGTAACAAAGGGTTAAAAATTATTATGTTGCGAAATGCGAAAAACAAAACAAAAGTAGCGAGCGCAAAAAGCACTGTGCTCATATGGCAGTTTAAGAAGGAGCGGGATCTACGAGGGAACTACGAGGGCAGGACGCCTAGGAGTTTTGGACAAACAATATGGCGTGGCCCACACACACACACGCACACACAAAGTATTGTTTTACACGACTCTTTTATACATACGGAAGTTGCCGTTTTCTGCCATTTTTTTCTTTTTTGTGTGTGAAAGCTTGGCTGCGTCGTCAGTTGCTTTTGTTGGCGCTTTCTACGCCATTTTGTAAGTCAAACAATGGGATTCCCGCACTCACACACTCGCACACCCGCGCACACGCAGCATGCACACAAGTGTGTGTGTGTGTGTGTGTGTGTGTGTGTGTGTGTGTGAGGTCAGCATTTACCCCAACTCCGGTTGACATTTCCTTTGTTGCAATGCTAGCCAGCTTTAAGGGAATTTCAGTTGTGGACGGTTTTCCCCCTCCCGCTTTTCTTGCTTCTCCTGCTTTTCCCGAAATCCCCACTTTCATTTTATTTTATTTTACTTTCCCGCTTTCTGCGACCAGCTTAAAGAAAACTCTCGCGGTGGCTGTCAAGTGGCCCCTGCTGCAACTGTCATCTGCGCGCCCAACTGCATCTTTCAAATGAACAAAGCTCATTTACATTTTCCAATTAAATCCGTCGGCGGCCATGGCAATTGGCAAAAAACGGAGCGCGAAAAGGGGTCGGGATGAGGACGTGTATGCGGCTGCGGATGAGGATGCGGATGCAGATGCAGATGCAGATGAGGACCAAGCGGATGAGGATGATTCCAGCTGCCACTGATGCCGGCAGCAGCTGCCATTGCATTCCATCTGCCGACTGTTGCTGGAGGATTTGGTACACTAGGCGAGAGAGTTCTACTAGTTCGGGATCTTAGCTAGCATTCGAATCCTTCCAACTCAATTCCTCAAGTAATTTACTTGAAATGAACCAGCACATCTCAAAGCGCTCAAAATAATTACTTCAATATCTTTATAGGAACTTTGTCCCCAAGAAACATTAGTTTTAAATGTAAACTCGTTTCTCAATGTCGAATCTAAACTCTTTTTGAAGACAGGGTATATGGAGGTTGTTGTGGTCGTATTGACTTTCCAAAGCCAGCTTTTTGGCATTTACTGAAACATTTAACAGCGACAAAATCCACAATAAACGGGCACACAGAAGTTGCAGTTAGTTGCAGTTGGTTCTTTTTGCCCTGGCCTTTCCTCTGTTAAATACTGTGGCCCTACAGTGCCGCCCTTCAGTCAACCACTCCCCGAATGTCCTGCCAAAAATGTCTTGCCTCGCACTTAGTTTGTGTGGAGGTTTTTCGCCTTCTGCTGGGCAAATTCTGATGCAGGATGCGGAGCCCCTCTGTGTGTGCGTTTGTGGTGTGTTTTCAGCGTGAAATTAAAATTTTAACACAGAGGGTACAAAAAAAGCGGTTGCCTGTGAATATGTATATGCTTTGCACAAAGGCATAAAATGCAAAACTCCAGTAGCAAAAAGAATAAACAACGCAGCATTGATGTTGACATTTGACGTTGCCGTCATCATCATCATCACACACAGCTACATTCACATCCACATTCACATTCACATTCACATCCACTTGCACACATTGTGTCCCAATGTCCTGCAGTCGCGAATGTCCTCCCCCTCAGCCCTTTTCTGCCCTTTCAGCCCCCTGATTCCATATTGTCGGTTGCCATTTTCAGTCATTTTCACATCACCCTGCCGTTTGTGGGCCGCCGTTTGTTTCGTTGCTTTATTTATTATTGCAGTGTCACTTCCTCGCAAATGCATAACGAAACAAACACGCAGCAGCCGAAAACGGAAAAATAAAATAGCAAGTGAAAAACAATGGAACTGGGCCAAAATTAACAAATAAAACTTTTACATTTGTATTAAACAATGTAGAAAAGTGCATTCTATTCGAATAACGAATAACGAATAACGAATGTGCATGAGTGCAAACAGCGCCAAAACTCCGACTAAGCGTATAACAATGAACAAATATCAAAGCACTACGGATAGATTCGCTTTTAAAATGGTTTAGTTTTTCGAATTGGCGAGGGAGGAACCCTAAGCGTTTAGTTTTGAGCGAATATTAAAAAGCCAATCAGATCGGAAAAATGGCTAAAAAGCGCCACTTCCCCCTTTCAAGTGGCGAAAAACAACAAAAGTCATAGCGCTAAATTCACTTTGGAAATTTGAAGTTCCGTCAATTGTTTGATCGAAAGGCTTAGTTAAATAAGAAATATAGTGCAGAGACTACTTTAGGGATTCCTTTAAAAATACAAGCGTTTTAAAAGTTATTCAAATACCATAGGAGGACCCATATTTGATGGCGCCGTGAACGCATCACCATAAATGGATACTTCTGCTTTCGACAGGCCATAGTGCCAATTTATGGGAGTTTCTATCCGCAGCAAAGCACTTTCGCATCCTTTCATGATGCGACTAAACTTGCACAGCCCGTTGTTCTCGAAACTGATGACAAGTGCCGCCCGAAAATCCACAACAACAGTTCACACTTAACAATGAAACTGGTCGATGTTGTGCGCCATGTGTGAGCGGAAATTTTGTGAAAATTTGGCTGGATGGAAAAGCTGGCCAACACTTAATTTACAGCATTATAGAGGTCCAACGGGAGCGAAGAGGTGTTGCCATAGGAAGCCTATCCCCAGAACAACAAAAAAAACTAATATAGAACGCATGGCTGGTTAGGAGGAATACTGTAGTATGTGCGACAGTGCGTGGCCAAAAACTGATGAAGGGACTGAAGGGGACTTATGAACAAGGGGGAACTATAGTCGAGTTGCGCGACTATGAGATACCCATTTAAGTAATTTTGAGCTCAATAACATGATGGCTATTCCGAAAATTCTAGCCTCATGGATCCCGAGATCACAACGGTCATACGGACAGTCGAACGGACAGATCGATCCTCATTGGGAATACACATACTTTATAGTATCGCAAGTGCCTTCTTCTAGCTGAAACATACTTTTCAACAAATCTAGTATACCCCTTTACCCTATACGACTAGCGGGTATAAAAAGTCAAAAGCAGCAGTGGCACCACCAGCCTGTCGAATCCCTCTGACACTTTCATGCATTTCAATTAAACTGTCGCTCGAGTGCGAAAATGTACAAGGCTAAATGTTTGAATAATGTCGAAGTTGGGGATCAGGAACAAAGCTGACTAGACGACAGCAACACCATTACCATTACCATCACCATCACCATCACCATGGCGCTGTTGATCTCGGCGACAGGTTCTAATGAATTAGCCAAAAGAAAATAGAAGGACTAAGAAAGGACCTCCTGCCCGCCAATGGTCCCTTTCATATATGGCGACTGTATGGAAGCGTGTATCCTGAAAGCGATAAACATCATTAGCCGGCACAAAAGGACTTTATTTGCATCTCGTCTGCTTGTAGGTGCCACTGACCCGTCGCCAGGATGAATGAAATCCGCCGAGACTTAGAGTCTCAGGTTTTTGCCTTATCGAGTCTGTTTCAAAAGGCGCGTTTTCACGCCATGTTTTTTTTATATCTCCGACATCAAAATGCTTCTTTTTTTCCTCTTTTGTCTTTGGTCAAAGAGATGGAAAATATGTTGTGTTCACAAGAAACTCTGAGCGCTGGATGAATGTCACTCGAAAAAGGTGTTTGTGGACACGGCAAACATTTCCGAGCGAAATGCTTTAAGCAAACTTCCCATTCTGGCTTTAAAGTCGCCGCCAGTTTCAGAAAAGAGCGATACAGCCGGCTACTGGCCACAAAGCATAAATTTGCATATTTTAATTATTCATGCATTTTTAAGATTGATAAGAAATGTTGTGGCCAACCGGCGTTGGGTTCGTCGTCTGTCCAAGGACTACTAGGGGTCTCTATGCTCCCGGCTAGTTAAAATATCATTTTTCATTGGTCAGCAGCAAAAGCAGCAGATACCGAAAATTTGCACTGAAAGTTTGGTTCTGAGCGACCAAAGTGTGAACTGACATGGCAAAAGAGTTAAAAGTATGATTAAATTGTAGGAAAATAAACTTCGTTTACGGTTAAACAATATTTTGACTTTTCTTTCTAGTCTCAGGCTTGGCATATAAGCTGATAAAATGTTCAGCATAGCATAAACCTTATTTTAAAGACTTTTCGGAATGATCAGGTGTACATACATATGTGCGTCGAGCTGAACCTGCAAAATATATTAATCAACCATTTTGGACAACGATAACGATTTAAAAATGTATTTATGTTGTGTTCAGGGAATTAAAAATGGAGACTGCAAGGCGAAAAATCACTCTTTTTGAAAGCATAATTATTTATAATACACACACAAATAAATTTAGCGAACAAGAAAAGACAAAAGCTAAATCAAGCAATCCAAAGCAAATCAAACTTGGTGTCAACTTATTTCGGATTATTCCCGGCAAACTTTTCTCCTTCTGAGTAGCCAAGCAATTGAAAACAAATCAAAACCGAGGGAGAAGCGGTGGCAGCCACAATTGACAATCTTGGGATATATATTTATAGGCCGGAGTGGGGAAACCCGGACTAAACCGGAAAATTCCTCACCGAGGACTACAGAGCAAACAGTTGCGGGTTTCTAAGCAAAGTTTCCAGCTATAGTTGGGGCAAAATCCCAAACAAAACATTCTCGAAAATTGAGTGTTTATTGTGTTAAGTAGACGACACACTCTCCACAGAGCCACCAAAGGAGGACACATCCAGGGCCCCAAGGATCCAGAGGAGCCTGTGGCAGAGTAAATAACCGTTTTTTAGTGGCAGGCCGGAAGGGAAAAAAGCGAAAAAAGACAACTGGCTAAAGATGTTAGACAATGCCAACAATAAAGCCGCAAGTGCCGGCGGCTTTAGAACAAGAAAAAAATTGGAACTGGAACTGGAACCCACAGCACGAAGGCGAAGTTTCATGCCCAAGACATCGACAAATTTGTGGACAGTCAACACTTCCTGTTCCCGGAATCGCATGTGAATTGTCCGGGTGTGTGCGACTTGGACTGGCTTGGACTGGATAAGTGACATCAAGCAGACCCATTGATCAGCGTAATGAAGAGGCCGACGTTTCCCTAATTGCTGTCGCCAGTAGGCCCACTCATAAAGGCTCAGATGCAGTCACGCCCAAGAAGATGATGATGCGGATGAGCTCTTGGCTTGCGAGGCTCGGCGGTTGCGAGGCTTCGAGGGTCCTTAGGCTGGCAGCCATGATGGCAGTTAATAGATAATAGCTCCGGTCGAAGGACCCTCTCGAGCAGCTGATTTGAGTGGAGTTCAGTTGACGAACTGGTGGCTGACAGAAGGAAGCTCGATTATTGCACTATTCTGGACTTGCAGAATTAAAAGTAAATTGAAGTTTCAACACATTTTCGGGCTTAAGAAAGCTGCACTTAAGGTTTAACCCTAAAATGTTTGCTGATTACGGATCTATGGGAATAATATACATATATGAGAGCCGTAAAATGCTAGCAACCATTTGTCGATTCCTGCCCTCGAGGTCCGCTCAGATGTGTACGTGAACGTGGATGTGGATGTGGATGTGGATGTGGGTATGGATGGTAAAAGGATGCGAGATGTCCTGCTCGTCTGACAAACTGACGGACTTGGATGGCTTGTCTGTTTGTCTAACTGTCAGTTCCGTCTGATGGCTGCATGTGTATCCACTGACAGACGACATGCACAGCGTACATCTTATTAAGTTTGCATTACGATGTTGCACTCGGAGCTAGGTGCTTGTGTCCTTGCTGTCCTTCGGCTCTTGCCGAATCGACTCAGCTCCTAAGACGGCTGCCACTGAGGCAAAAACATAGCGAAAACTTGAAGAGATTCCAGAAAGAGAAAGGACTTCTTGCAGTGAGGCTAACTGCACTACTCAACATCGATTTATAATATCGCATATTAAATGGTTCTTGTATGCGTCTTTATGCGAACATGTTGGTCATTAAAATGAATAAGTTTTGCATCACAGTCCCAAAAACCTTTTATGAAAGTATTATCTAGAAGTTCTCGAGCTTAACCCTTAGGTAACCTAGAGCAGTTTCCCTCAGTGCGCAATGATGAGATAGTGAGCTGGACAGAGAAGTGCATTGAAGTGTGCCGGAGTTTCAATTTCTCTGTCCAGGCCACGACTGTCGAAGTCTATTTCAACATACGTCCGCCGTCCCTTTTGTTCCGAATGCTGCTCTCTCTTTCGCTCTGCATTTCGCATTTCGCAATTTAATTTAATTTTTCTCGTTGTAGACGTTTGATAATGCAGCCCCGCCTGCCGACCAGTTACTATTACTACTCATGCTGGCACTGCTGCTTTTCAGCAGCTTCTGCCACTGGTCTACTTCGCAGTTATGGGCTGGCTGGCGCATTTTATAAATTTTTAAACTTATGGCTCATTTTTATGCATTTCCACAGAATGCGCAGTGAGACTGCAAGGCAAAATAAACGAAAAGAAAATGAGGAGCAAAGGACGATGGAGAGATTGCCTGCAAGGTATGCGGACTCAGCCGATTTTCAGTTTCGGTTTTCAACCTACATATCTCTGCAGGACCTCCCAGCCAGCACTCACTTGTCTCCCCCTGGGCATTTCTAATGCGTTTTAATGCTATAATAAATCATTTGGAATCCATTTGTATTGTCAACACAAGTTGACAACCGAAACGAGCAGAGGAAGCGTTTGGCTTGCATGCGTGTTGACCATTAAACGCCAACTGGTATGCAATAAAAAGCGAGAATCAAGAAAAGCTGTTATATTTAGACAGCGAGACACATAAACACCTCACCATCTAGTTTGCCTCAATAGTCCTTGCTAATGATTTGCCAGTTAAAGCGGGAAAGTTTTAATGAGATTGGAAAAGGAATGGGTTCGTACTGGCGGCGGTGAAAGTGCTATACTGGAAACAACATGCCCAGGTTCAAAGGATCTCGTATAAATGCCTTGCTGTTTCTTTTATATTTGGAGTGCAATCCTCTCGATTCACTGCTGATTTTATGCCTTTCAATAGGGAACTATTTATTCACCATTGACCCACATGCCGTCATAGATCATGCTCCGCTTTAGCCTGGAAAACACAAAGAGGAACGGCGCCAGCAGGCAGCACAAACAAATAGCAACAAAGGGGACGGCGAAATTAATAAATAAATTAATAAATTACAAATAATTTATCACAATCCGCACACAAGCGCCGCGCTGGTATTTGCTATTCGCAGGCAGCAAACCTTCTGTCTAAATAAGTCTATTAGAGAAATGAAAATTAATTGCGTGCTTTCAGGCGCCTGCCAGGACGAAACATCGAATGCCGACAACATGCGAAGTTGGACACCCACACACACACATCCACACCCACACACACACACTCACACACGCAGACACAGACAGCAGCAGCAGCAGCAGCAAAAACAAAAGCGAAGTTCAATTATAAATGCGTGTAGCAGGCATTGTCTGTAAGTCCCTATATGTGCTATATAGTACATAGACAGACGCTGTGGAATGGTTTCGGTTTGACTCTGGCTGTGCGCTTGTGTACTAAGTGTAAGTGATTAATTTTTGACAGGCACATTTGTTGTGCGGTATTGAACACAATCAATGCCCAATCTACGACAAGGATCCCCAAAGGATCCCCTCCCAACATCGGCAATTAGAGAGCTTGAGCAAAAATGCCCGGCAAACCTCAAGTGGATTGGTCGAGATTGCGTTTATTGAGAACACAGCCGATGTGGCCGGCCAACATGTGTAGTAAATAAATATTTTGCATACCATTACTAATTGACTGCAAATCGGGGCCAACTAAGAAAGCCATAACATATAATGTGGGTTCGGGGTTTGGCATGCAGTTTATTATTTATTGACTTAATATATATGCGGTTTCTGCAATAAAGTATGCGGCTTTAAATAACTAAGGCAACCAAAAATGCCACACATATTTGTAATCTTTTATCCTTCCTCTTTATACTTAAAGCTCCTATTATTGAATTATACTCGTTTCTAAGCTGAAGAAAGTCCGAAGAGAACGATATGCACGCATCAGCATACATCAGCGCCACCTAGCGGCGGCTACGTGAAGTCCCCATTACTTTTTTATGAATGCTCAGACTTAAAACATTTTTGGCATGCAGTTGGATATTGATAAGACGTGAAACAGAAATATGTGTTAAAAGAAAAAAGCCTTGGTAATGTGGAATACAAAAAATCGATTAATCTCGGGTATCTCTACCCCGAAAACGCACAGCCTGGAGCCTTCAACCTTTGGTGCCTTCATCTCATTTAGTGGCCATTTCTCAAATATTTACATGCTGCCTGTTTTTACGACTATCTGCCGAGCCACATCCACGCCACCACATCAATCCACAGCCCCCGCGCCAATTGGCAAATGTGCGTTTTGGGTAAAATTATAACATAAACCACCTGGATACCCCAACCGATTCTGGATGCTCCGCATGCAGGTGGTAAATATAAAAATCAAGCGAAAAACCAAAACCAAAGCTGAAAGCCGCCAGAAACCCAGCGAAGCTCTGGCCATAATGCAAATTTATGATCAGAATTCAATTATGTGCTTATTGAAACGCAGCTGCTGCCAAATGTTGCTGGCGTAGAGGGAATTGGAGGGCAGAAAGGGCAGGAAGGGGACCAAGGAAGGCCGGCCATTCACGCATCCGGCCAGCAGTTAATGCTGCCCAGTTTAACGGCTGGAGCCAAAAGACTATGATTTACGCACACCCAAACAGATACGGCCGTCGAATGTGCATGTCCGTGTGGCCCAACAAACGACTGCACACACACAGAGTGGCAATTGTGGCTTAAAGTGCGTGGCACAGCGCTTTATGAGCAGCGGGTGCCGCACAGAGGCGTCATTAAATCAGTTAACAAATAAATACCAACAGCACGGGCCCAAAGAAATCGCGGCAGCCAAAAGGGGCGGCACACTGCTGGCTTCAAATTAGGCCAACAGGGATGTGCCAACCGGCTTGGGAGAGATTCGTCATTTTTACAACTAAATAAAGAAAGTGCTAATAAACATATACCGAAAACTAAATACTACATATACGATTTTAGAATATGCACAACAAATTTCTTCTTTTACAAAAAAAAAAGTAGAAAAATAACCCCAGTTCAACACGAATATTAAAGTTTATGTATTTAGATTTTAAATGCTTTGTTTGAAATTGGCGCATTGAATTATTAAATGCCTCTTTTTGATCCATTTTCAACGCAGTCCTGCCGGAAAACTCTCAATTAAATCTCTCTGCGCTGCTGGAAGCCTAGTAAATATTTCCACAGTTAATAGTTGCTCGCTTAATTTTCAGCTTGTTTAAGGAAAATTTAATTGGGGACACACACACACACACACACACACACAAGGCATAAACACCGCAGGGAGGTTAGACTTTAAATAGTAGCTTTTCCAGCTATTATTCTTTTATTTTGTAATATTTTTTAGCTCGATTCTGATGCTGCTTTTCCAGTTTGCACTGTCTGGGCGTTCATGTATAAATAATTTGAAATTAATTACATGTAACAGACTACTGCTCCGCCTGTCTGCTTTATGCGAGTTTGTTGTTAAAACATAAAAAAGAGGAAAAACAAACGAAAATTAAAATAGGGACGAGAAAGGTTTCCGTTTCACTGTTGTCAAAGGTGGCCGTCGGTCAATTGGCAGTGGAGTGTGAGCAGTGGGTTATAAAATATATATAAAGTATATGGGAAAACAAGATGTGCGACGACTGCTGCACGGATTTATGGTACGCAATTAACAATGCCGGCCATTAAGCGCAACTACAACTACAACTACAACTGCAACTACAGCTACTGCCACGCATACAAGCACAGCAACATTTACAGGCCACAAATACAATTGCACATCCGCGTGTGAGCGCGCTCAACATTTTATAGCATACTTTTATGGGGCAACAAACAGACTTTTATTCGCATTCACACACAGCACGCTCTCAGTACAGCCGCTGGCAGCTTAAATGTTTTGAATTTAAACTTATAATTAAAAAACTTTTCTTCTCTGTGCCGGGCCCCCGACATTGTTAGCCCTTTAATTGGCTCTTTGTTACAGTAGTTTTCCGCTTTCCGCCACCACCCTCATCGCCCATGCCACCCATCCATGCCATCATAGCCACCAAATGCCATTTCAATTCATTGGCATTTTTGTTTTCGCCTCCTCCTCACCCGCCCCCCGACTTAAATCTTTCATATGTAAATGGAATGTTGAACATTGAAATGGACTTGCATTAAGTTGCATAATTACATTTCGCAATAAACGCTGGACACCGCACACATATAATTGAGTGCCGTTCGCCTTGCCATTTGGACGTGGCACTCTGGTTCGGGCATCCGGCACACACAATATATTATTTATTGCAAATATGCCCATAAAAAGCACAATGTAGTTCCTGCTGTTCGGGGGGCAGTGCGGAGTGGGGGGGCATCGGGGAAATGGCGTCTGAGGTAAAAGTAATGGCAACTACCTTTTGCACTTTGACATATGACAACAGCTGCGCTGCTGTAAGCTGTGCATAGTGCCCCTGCTGACATGGTGCATAAAAAATGATTACAACGCACAAAAGTCGGGGAATGCAGTGAAATGTTTGCACTTTTATCCCGTGATAATGCCCAGTCCTGGGATTCTGCACGAGCACTGCAGTCGAGTGCAGTCCGTGCAGTCCGTGCAGTAAAATCAGTGATAGAAACGGCGAAATAGCCCTCACTATTTGTTTCCAACTTTATGCGCATTTCCCATTTGCTTTAATTAACCGCTCGTACTTTAATGAAGACAGTAATGCCATAACAATAACGGGAATAATGCGCAGGAAAATCGGAGCTACGACACAGAGAAAACCAGAGAGCGTCGCATATGGCGCATAAAAATGCCGGAAATGCCGTACAAAAACTAATAACCAAACGGAAATGCAAAAATGCAAACCAACATACGTACGTACGTACATATGTACATATGTACATATGTATGTTTGCTTAACCAACAAGACAAAAATAATGAATACAGAGCGATAGCCGTTTTTATGGCCGTGCTGGGGAATAAACAAAATTGAACAAAAATTGTGGGTCTGCAACTGAATCTGGCACTATAACGAAGGTAGCGGCCATAAGCCAAAGGACATTAAATGTTCAACTGACGGCGAAAAAACTGAAATTTAATTAATTTCATACGCGAGTCAAATATTTTCAGTGGCCAATGCATCTGCATCTCGGTTGATTTCCACCTTTTTGCAACTCAACATGGGTCTTCATTTAATATACGAGTACGAGTGCATTCCCCATTTTTTATCCCGCAAATGTATTCGAACATTTTTCACTCCGCTTGTGTTTCAATTTTTGTTTGACATCTATTAACATTTTTCTTGCTGAAGCCCTTCGTTTTTTCCATTTAGTTTGCTTGTTTTTTATGGCCAGACATTTACATAATTAAATTTATAAACATTATTGGTGGCATGCTTTTAGCTTTATTAATTTTGCGTCCGTTTTCGGATGCATATGTCGGGGGAAATGACTGCGGACACACATCGCGATACTCGTCGAACCCCAAGAGCACGGGATTTGGGGTAATGGAGTCCACTTCCTGTTTGCCAGCCACCAACATATGCCAGCTATATATATGTATATATATATATATACTCGGTCGTATGCCAGATATACATACATACAGATATATATGTGCTTCGGCTTGTTTATTAATTATATAGGTTTACTGGCCAAAGGACCCGTTTTGGGCTACGCACATGTGCAGCCCATTTAATCAATTTACCTTTAGTTGCTGATGGGCGGAGTAGCCGTGAAGGAAAATTAATTACCAATAACACATCTTGATATTGTCATTGGATCGACCAGTCCATATTCACTAACTTGAATTCAAATTATACAGCTGACTTGCTAAACCTATGCAAAAATCACATAGTGGTTGAATATCCAAAAATGCCTTGAAATCGGCAGATTACAAATAAATATTGTAAATTTATATATATTAACCCAATACTAAATGTGCGGAAGCTCATTTTTATGCACGTGCATATTAAAACCGCCTTAAATATTGTATGTGCCCCGTTGAAGCCTATTTATTATTTATTCCTATTTCTGAACGTATATAAATATTTTAATGGATTGATTGAATTAGTACTTGAGACTGCCCTTTGACTACACAAAAACAACGAATTATTGAGTTATTCCCGAACGGATTAATTAATTTATTGATATGAATTGCGTGTCAAGGACAAATACGAGGTTATTTACAATTTTAAAATCAAATAAATAATCAGAATGGGTGAGTCAGTCAACCAATGAACAAAGGCGCGCAATTCAATCATATTCCATATTGAATAATGGCAAGAATGGCCAAGAGGAGAACGGCCAACATTTAATTAAAAATGCCCGCGAAAAGGATAAATAAGAAAACAGCGGGGCTGTTCTCTTATTAATTAGTTCACAATTAGCGCAAAAGGACTATATTCACTGCTGCAGAAAGCAGAAGCACTCGTGCATGTGGGCGTGTCCGAATGACAGAGCCAGAATCCTTCTGCGAATGGAGATGAGATGGTCTGCAATGAGATGAGATAAACTTGAGCTTGAGTTGCCCGAGTTGCCGTCATCATTTTCATTTTCATTATCATTATCATTATCATCAAACAGCAAGTGCATTCTTAATTGCTTTCGCTGCGGAGAAGCTGCACAAGTTTTTTGTTGTCGTTGGGACTTATTATTTGCCTATAAAGCAAATGCGTAATGCTCGGCAAAGAAAGTTATAATTATGCTGATTGCGGCGGCAGAGTGGCGATGACGTTGCTGTTTATACAACAGGACATCTCTTTAGCTGGCCATTGGAGTTTAGGACAGAATCGCCTAAATACACGTATATATAAATATATATAGATATATCGGTAAGCCGCATTTCCACTTCTGCCATAGATATGCAAATGTAATTAGTTGCATGCCACGACATGGACACGGATGCAGCCACGGACAGCGAGGATGCGGACGGGCTGAGGATGAGGACAGCCAGGATACGGACAGCCAGGATACGGACAGCAGCCAACTGTAAAACGCCACAGTGCGCTCTCGACGCTCGGCGCCTTGTAAAATGTTAGCGTACCGAAACAATTTATAGCGAAAATAGAATTAAAACCACAAAAGCAAAACATGCCAACAAAGAGGCGAACAAAAAAGCAAAAAATATAAAGGATTCGCAGTGGAGAAAGGAAACAGAGAAAGGGACCTGAGCGATATAAAATATACAAGCAGCCAGCCAAAAGGCAGGACCCACTGCGAAAAAATGCAAAATGGGTGGCGTGGGGCGGTAAGAAAGAGCAGTCGGCTAAACCAAGATTTATATGCGGAAAAGTCTAAGGGGTCCTCGCCGGAGTCGTAGAATACCTCTTAGGCGTGGTAACAAAATGAATTAATATCGAAATGTGTTGGAAAGCTACGGGGATACTCGATTGCTGTGTGGGTTAGGTAATTGTAGGCACGAATATTCAAAGTAATATTCAAATTATTTAGATTCAAATACTTACAGCGGTTCGAGAAGATACTTTCATGGCTTTCATATTGCTTAATACAAATCAGCTAATGTGCAACACATAATGAGATTTTCAACCTGTTCGTATGTAACTTAAAAGTTGGAAAATATTTTTCACGTATCTGTACAATTTGGTATCTAACTATTCAATTACAGGGGATGGATCCATATAGTTACAAAAGGAAGCAACACCAGAAGGACCAACTCGTATGAAGACATTTAATCAGCCAGCTCGGCATTCTGCCATCCGCATATACGCATACCTGTGGCTACAGGGTATGCGCACAAGAGGCAACAAAATCAAGATGGAGAAGGCTGGGGCAGCCAGGTGGGGAGTTCGGGGGGCGTTGGCCAACAAAAAATGTGCATAGATTTGGCCACAATGCCTGGAACGCGGCAGGAACTCTACCGAGCGAGAACAACGAAAAAGGACGATGCATATAAATTTGTAATTCTTGATGCAACCGCGCCGTTTATTAATTTAAAATTCAATTTCAAAGTGGTCAAGTCTTCGCCATGCAATAGAACGTGGTCCCTGGTGACCATTCCCATTCCCATTCCCATTCCCATTCCCAAGTGCTTTCCATTGACGCCAGCGATGTCCTTTGCGGGCGGGAAGGGAATCAATGGTACTCGTATTAATGCTTCAGCAATTAGTACGATCAAGTCTAATTGTTTTTCCCAAGTCCATTTCAAAACCAATGGAGATGGAATAACTAATGTGCTGGACGCTTGTTGTGTGAGGGAATGCGCAGCTGTCACGTCTGCAAACTTAAAGCAGCCAGGTGAGAGTGAATTTAAAGTGTTTTTGGTTTCGTGGCCCGAAGCCACAAATGAATTAGTTATTTTCTGTGCAATTTACTAACAATTTAGAAAAGGTCAGAAGATGTTTCAAAAGTTCCAAATAATATATTATATTCCTGAATTGTCGTAAAGAACAGAATGTATCTTCCAGTTTTCATTACACTCCTCTACTATTTTATGTATTTTCAACAAAATATTAAGGCATAAGTATTTTTAAAATTAAAGAAGATGTTTCAAAAGTTCCAAATAACAGCCAAAGCTATACTCGTATATATTTCTGAATTGTCGTAAAGAACAGAATGTATCTTCAGTTTTCATTACACTCCTCTACTATTTTATGTATTTTCAACAAAATATTAAGGCATAAGATCTTTTAAAATGTTTTCTTCAAAAACAATGATGATATACTTCAGGAATTAACAGCCAGCTGACTGGGTAAAGTAGAGCACTATCTTCTAGGGATTACACCGTAAAAGTTCCAAAAGGGTACCAACAAAGCATATGTACACGGAACAAGGAAAAGCGGGGGAAAACGAAAAACAAAAAGAAGGAAAATTCTATGCAGAACATTAAACACAACTGACAGCTCGAACATACGTCACGTTGCGCTGTCGTAAAGTTTCAGTTGTCGTTTCAGCCACAATTTGTGGAAGGCGATCCCAGACAGCAGGACGGCAGAGGGCAAGACAGCGACACACATGGCCAACAACTTCGATGACTTGGGGCCATTTTTAATGGAAACTCCTTTTTGGGGTTAATTGTAAGCAAAGATGTCTGTTGCCTGCTGGCTTTTTATTATTTTGGTCGCGATCCAAAGGCAAATGCAGCACATACTCGGGGGAGTGGTGGACGCAACTGGCTCAAGGCTAGCAGAAAGTGCATTGTGTGCGGAAAATTATGAGCGAGCACACTGACCTGGTGGGGCAAGTTGGGTTGAAGTTGCCGCACCCTTGGTGCCACCACCAGCAGACGCGGTTAATGTTCTGCAGTGCATTCTGTAATGAGCGGCAGGACTTTTGAACAGGATATGCTGTACAGAGAGCATTTTATGGGAAACCAAACACTTAGTAAAACAATGGCTTACATCTTTATAATGCATAACATCATTTTTGGCAGAGTTTTCCAATTTCATTCTGAGTGGATGGCTGTGCTTTAATCGATTTGGCAAGGGCTTGCAAAACAGCGCAGTTCTGAAGTTCAGTTCCCGAACAATGTTGTTACACTATTGTTGGAACTGGCTGAAACAGCTGAAAATGGCCAAGCTTTCAGCCATTAAAGACACAATTAAGGGCATCGAAGCCAGATTGTAAGCACCTACATGTCGCAAACAACAAAACTTTAAGTCTGCACATTTTTTGATTGCATTTTCATGTGTAAGCCTCATTTCCATGACCCAAAAGAAAATCCTCTTTGGGCCACAATTCACACAAACATTTTCGCTGACGCGACTTTTGGCCACCCAGAACATCATCATTTGCCAGCTGAGCAGCCAAATTCCGCTGCGAATTTCCGTTTGCTGATGTTTACCCTTAAGCAAAATGCTTTAATTAGACCCCAGCACACGAATTCAAGTTCACAAGCCCTACTTTTCCTTATGCGCAATGGAGAAAGGCAAGTGCTTAACATTTTTGCGCTGCCATGGCATAAATGGCTTAATCGCCGCCTTCAAGCGACACTAGAAGAAATTCCATTTGCAATTACTTTAATTACGCTTGGGCAGATTTATCGGTTTGGGGCGCCCGAAAGTATGCAGTATTATGATACTACAAAATTGTTGCCACATATTTCAAGTTGCTCGCTCCGGTGACAATGACACACACAGATGTTGCTCGCGCACGCTCTGCATACTCGGAAAATGTTATTTATAAAAATGACAGACACTTCTATTTCGCCTCGGTCCCTTATATACCACATACATATACTCGTATATAGGTGTATATATGTATATTTCTAGGAATTTTCGTGTTGTTTTCTCTTGGCGGGCACAGAAAACAATGTGAAAAATGGCAATGGTGCGCGGCATCACGTTCCACAGCTACAGAGTCTGTGAGTCGTCCTTTCGCACATACCACACTAGATTAAATTATAATCGAGCGACGAATGGGGCCCGAACTTGGCCAGATTTGTGCAATTGACTGTGTAAGTGTGGCATTGCCAGAATAGCTCTCTCCAAGTTGCGACCTCCCCCTTGTTTTTAATGAAATGTCAGTCACTCGCCAGGACGATTTTTCATCGCAGGACAACAGCAGGAGCAGCGGCGGCAGCAACTGATTAACTTTTAACAACCGCCTTTGCATTAAAAAATAAAATAGGAAAAATACTTTTGTGCCTTGCCACTTTGATCGGACGTCGTAAATCATACAAGCCAAAATAGAAACCCTTTTTTGACTCCGCTGCAAGTTTGACATTTTGTGTTAGTTTATGTGATATTTCATATGTGATAAGCCAGTGACATTTAGATGGGTCTCGCCCTCTGGAAACGCGGTCAACTATTTTTCCTTGACCCTTTCCAACTTTTTTCCCCGTTTTCCCGGTGACCCGTTGGTCAGTGTCAAAGGGCATTTGCCGCCTTTTTGCATGGCTCATTGAGCACTTTCTTGTTGGGGTTGTTGGGGGTGGAGGCGGCGGAAAAGGTCGGGAAAACGGTTGAGCTAAGCTAAAATTATTTGAGCGGCAAGAGTAAGTGATAAACTATGAGATGAAATGTCTGAAAAAAGTGTCAAATAAGACATTTTCCGGTATTAAGTTAAGCACAATGTTTATGAAGGAAAGCCAGAAGCTTTTTAAGGGAGGCACTAGAAGATAAAGCGGTACAAAGCTGATAAGGCAAGAAAGTGGGAAATTCGCCCAAATAAGGGATAGAAATATCATCAAAAATATTGAGTATTACCCGGAGAAATCCAATTATTAATTAAGACATCTCTCACCCAAACCGATGACACAAGTGGAGGATAGGATAATATTTCAGCGCACGACGTATTCCAACCTCCTGACTTATTGCCGGATCTTCAGCATCCTGACAAGCCAACATAATTTTTCACTGCCGATTCGCCATTTTTTGGGTGATACGCGGAGTGGGGAAAATGGAAAGCACCCACCTTCTTCACTCTGCACACTCGTTTACAATTGTTTTACGCGATTTATGCCACATGTCAAATGGCTGACAAAGGATGACCCGCTTTCATTTCCCCTCTAGTGCTGCCTAACCCAACTCCACATGACAGATAAGTGAAAACTTTTTCTGCGTACGCTGAGCAACAGAAAACAAGCAAACAAATAGCAACCAAAATAAAAACCAGAGGGAGGGGCAACAAAATTTCGAATGCTTCGAATTTTTTCGAGTCTGTGTTCTTTAATGTGTGACAAGCTCAAAGCAAATGCAAAACTTTGTTACACATGTAACGAAAAAAATAAATAAATAAATAAATAAACGCAACAATTTTTCGGGCGAGGGTTGAAGTGCTACCCCGTGACAAGTCGAAGGTCCTTGTCAGAAGGTCCTGTGCCACCGATAGCACATGGAAACGAGCCGAGGACTGGAGACGATTGCCTCGATTTACAATGCGCTAAGTGTCGCCAAAAGCCACGCGCCAAAAGTTGAGATATCAAAAGGCACCACAAACAAACAGGGCACAAAACAAACAAACAAACAGCAGCAAGCGCAAAGGAAACAAAGACATATCGTAAGTGGCATCGTATGTCAGGACGTGTCAGGATCACGTCAAGGTGAGCCAAGCAGGACCTCCCCTTCTGCCTTCTGCCTTCTGCCTCCTGCCTTCGAGCCATCTCATTTGCCTGCAGGGCAAGGCAAGCACAGGGACGCTTGGCTGATTAAGTTGTAGGCCATTTGGCAGGGAAGTGCAAAGTATCTTTGCCAAATCAACGGAATTTTCCATTTCCGCGAACAGTTCCAGAGCGTCGGGAGGGAGAATGGGAATGCATTTATTATTTATCGGGCCAGGATATAGCCGCAGACCGTCTCGACAATATCTACATCATTGTTAGCTCCTCCGTGGTCGTTGGCAAGCCAAAAGAGCCCCTGCTGCCGCACAATGCACTTCCCAAACAAAGAGCAAAAATGCGGCCAAAACTGAAGCAAAACACAAGCAAACAAACAAAGACACCAGCTTCTGTCGACAAAAGTGAGCTTTGAAATAGTAAATACATACATGTGGGTAGTGCCGTGTTGCCCGTTCTTTTCGGCGGGAATAGAATAATAAACAAACACTGCCTGCTCATGGAGCAGCTGAAATTATGTATGAATGGCTGGGTGGCTGTTTGTGGTGGCACATTCAAGTCCTACAAAGAAGCTGTCGGCGGTGGAGAACTCGCCACGGGCGGAATTTAATTAGCTCCACATGCTTGAGTGGAGTTTAAAGGTCTTCAACGCGATTAAGGCGCCTTTAATTGGTCCAAAGTAATGCACGCTAGTTTAGGATCCATTTGGGAGAATATGAGAAGCAGCCAGTCTTTGGATTTATTCCTAGTTTGCAGGAACATGGCACTTTACGCTGCCGAATTGCTCTATAACTATCTACTCACAAAGCCATTATCATGATGGACTGCCATGCAGCAAGGAAACAAAACACATCCTTTTGTATCCTTGAGAAAATTGGAAACATGTTGCACCGAATGGTGAGCTTCCGTCGTCCACCCTCTCGAACCTACAAGAAGTAACGATTTCACTTTTCATATCTATTTTCGTTTTTCATTTTTCGGAAAGCCAATATAAGTTCAATTTTTTCAAGTCGCTTCCAATTTTATTTAACGTCATTACATCTGAAACTTTAATACCGAAAAAATTGAGATGCTGGGTGGAAAAGAAGGCGCTGGTGGCTGACTTGCACTTACTTGGCAGTCAAGAGAAGCAAAAGTGGGCTGATTGAGGGCGGATCGTATATATATATACATATACATATACATACATATATTGATGCAAAGGAGGACTGTCATGTGGGAGGTATGGGTATCTACGTAAGTAGGTCTGCTACCAATTTCTACTGATGAATTTCAAATGCATTTTCCGGCATAATAAAATGTGTATATACGTGCATGGTAGAGGTGGTAGAGGAAAAGAGGCGGAAGCAGCCTCGAGAAACGGAAATCCGATTTATACTCGTATGTTATAAAATATATTCCTCTCGTCACCTCGATTTCATGTATAATTCAAACTAAGTTGGCTAATCTCCAAATACAGTTTTCATTTCTTTCTAAGCCTCTCCGAGTCGTTTGATTAAAATCTACGCCGACGGGGGCTTCCTTCATTTCAACCAACAATTCAACAATTCAACAATTCAACAATTCAACAATTGTGACTCTTTTCCATCAAGCCCGCAGTACGGCTTGAAGAAAATTTTCTGCTGCATTTCCCATTTGTGCTCGCTTCCCAAGATTCCCAACGCAAGACGACGACTTTTGGTATTTACGTGTGCAGCTCGGTTGCACGCAACTCAGCAATCGCAGGATACCACATGTATGTATATGTATGTATGTATATATATATACCTATGTGTGTGGTGGCTAGTTTTTGAAATATTTTCGCAATTTGGAGCGGCACTTTATGGCTTTTCGGCAGCACAAATCATATTAGGTGAAATGGGAGTGAGCGAGATGAACATTTAATTGGTCTGCATTGGAAAAGCAGCGAAATGTGTTTAGTTGAGCTATATGGCAAGATTTATTCACAGCCGTTAGTAGCCGCCAAGTTCTATTATGACCATAATAAAACACAATTTATGAAGATTTGGTGACAGCATTTACATTTAACGAGCTATTTTACGGCATAATGAGCTGATTTAGTTTAAAATATATGTATCTGAATAAATGGGTTGCTGCGAGCTCAGCTGACCAGTTATGAACTATAGTATAATGCGTTTTCGAACTATTTTAATCGAGCTCGCGGAGTTATCGAAGTTTGAATTTATTATTGACACAAGTGAGGGAAGTTTAACCACTACTTCAACTTTTGAATACATTGTACATTGACTAACGGGCTATTGTGGGCACTTTTTGCAGTCGGACTTGCTGCAGTTTTTGCTTTAAGTTCACCCCTTTTGTCATACATTAAATATAAACAGCCATAAGCCCAATAACTTTGCAGCACACACACTTCATTGTATGGAGCCAGGCAGTCCACGATGAAGAATGGAGGAGGGAGGAGTGTCCAGGATCTAGGATCCAGGATGCAGGATCCTTATTCCTGGCACAGCTTGGCGCCACAGCTGCATTGCTGCAGGGCCAAAATAGCCGGCTCCCTTCTCCGCAGCAAATTTCGCCCATTTAAACTTTTCGCTACTGTGGAATTTTCATTATTAATACGACTTTTTAGGCGAACCGCAAACGGTGCTCTGGGCTGAGGGACGAGGGACGAGGGACGATGGGCGAAGGACCAGCGAGGGACGGAGGACTCCTGGTGGCCGAGGATGTGGCCAATGCCGCTGGCCAGTTAAATGCGCCCAGTGTATTGTCAATGTTTGTCTATGTGAGCGCACAGCGCGAGCTAAAGCCAAGGATGAAGTTTTCCCCAATGCCCAGGACATGCCATTTGACTTTGCAACAAGTGCAGCCTGGGTGGGTTTTCCCGGCTCGGTTGAGTCCAGCGTTTTAATCAAGCCCAACTAATGGGCCACAGTTCGGACTGCCCCTTTCAGCAAAGGGCGGAAAAAAAGGGTGGGAGTAAAACCTAAAAAACCGGAGGAAGCCCAGCCAAACCAAACCAAACCAAACCAAGCCAAACCGTAACCAGCAAAGCCGCTTATTACTATAAAGTGAGATTAATGAATGCGCCCGCCCCCCGAAACTGCGAAATTCTTGAACGATGCCATCGCAGTCTCCTCTTCGGGTGGCAATTAATGAAATTTATTTGCGCCTCCACGACGGACGGCATATTGTTTTTGCCCACGGATTTTCCCGAACAGCCAGGAGGAGCGAGCGAAAAAGGGAAGATTTTGTTAGCCGTTTGAGGTGCTAAAATGTTTTTTGGCTGGCAAATTTAAAAGCAAATTGTTTTGGTTTTGTTGCTTTCTGCTCTGCGGCAAAGTAGATTGCCTTTCAGATGATTTTATTGCAATTTGCAGGCAGGCAAGCGGCTTTCATTAGCTCCTTTGCCGTCCAGACAACACCAACTAGGTAATGGAAAGGGTTTTTGGTGGGGGAATAATCAGATGTTTCACAAATAATAAAGTACAAAAAACTGAAAAAGTAAGCCCCACATAAAATGAGAATTTATAAAAAATATTAGTGATATACTAAACCGGCTTTTAATATGCATTAAGTAAATACAGTCAGTTTGATTGAAACTTTTCGTAGTCACTTACTCAAAATAGAAACTTGGAGAGACATACATATACTTAATTGCAAATAGATAATGGAACACCGGCATACAGACACTGGCAATTAATTTCCGCATGTAAAAAGTTGCCACGACATGTGGCACGTTTATACTTTTCACTTTTTTGTCCATACAACTTGTTCTACCTTTGCGCGCTCCTACATACGTGTATGTACATATATACACTATATATTTTTTGTAATATTTTTTCCGTGATAAATCTCAATGTAAAAATTCGCACACACACACACAGAAATGGGGGTGGGGAAAGCGTGGAAAAATAAACGCCACCCAAATGCCAATAAAGGCGCCCACATATGCAGAGGAGCAGCGTTGGGGCACGTTTGAGTTTCACGTGAAAGCATTTTTAATCAAAATTCTCAACAGGCTAAAGCAGCGCGAGATCAAAAACACTTGCCACAGCGATCTGTGTGTGTGTGTGTGTGTGTGCTGTGCCTGTGTGTGTGGGTGTGCATTCTGCAACTCCTCTTGCTACTCCTTGCCACAAAAGCCGACGAGCCGCCACACCCACGAGCACCAGGTTGGTTTTTTTGGATAGATTGCACCTGCAACACCTGCAAGTAACGTGACTCTGTCTCCTCACCTGTCGAGCAATATCTTGCCAAAAAAGGGGGCGGCATAGTAAATCCCCTTTTGCCTTTGCAGCTTTATGCACTCCCCCAAAAAAAAGTGGGGAATAAAAGTAAGACAAAAGCGTGGCAAGCGGATTGCCACTTCCATGTACACGTACATATGTATGTATGTGTATCTGCACATATCTTTTGACATGTTTGTTTTTTATGCAAATATCGAAGGAAAGATTAGTTTTGTGCTGGCTGCTGGATAAATCTTGCCACCGGAGGCGTGACTCCTGGCATCCTTCTTTTATTTGCACGCATATTTATGCCCGAAACGCTTAGCCAACTGACTGCGTTAGTCGTTGCGATTTAGTGCTAATGTGGCCCGGTCTTTTGGCCAACTCGCCGCCCCTTTGTTCGCTGCCTGGCTGCTGAAATTTAGTGTTTACAATTTGTTGCCTGATTGCTTCTGTTCTCCGCACGCTTTGACTAAATTTATAGCGAGCGATAAGTTTCTTTTTTCTGGTATTGGTGTGTTTATTATAATGCTGTCTTCCATTTGCCGGCTGCATTATTATTTCGCTATTAAGCCACGACTTTCCTTTCGGCCACGTTGCTGCTCATGGCTGTGTGACTTTGTTATCTGCCAAATGGTGGCATGGTGGTCGTGTTTTCAGCTCTAAGTCTCTGGATGAATGTTTTGCTCTTGACAAGAGCAACATTTTAATTATGTGCCATGGCAGCAAAGTGGGGCTGGCTCCCGTGGCAGGATGGGGTAATAAATTTTGGTTTTAAGTTGTACAACTATTTCATATTTCATGCAATTCTCAATTCTACCCAGTTTCTTTTCTGGCGGCTTGCTTGTGGGGTAAAAATCTATTTATTATTCACCATATTTTCAACTACAAGTATAATCGCAGCACACCCCCATTCTGCACTGATGACTTCCAGGTGTTTGGCAGACATTTTGTAAACGGAAAATAATTACGTACCCGAAGGCTGGAAGGTGGAAAATTTATGTACGCGGCGTATGAGTAATGTGCACTACTTTTATACCCGAGCTCCTCTACGAGCTGCAGCCCCAACTTATAATTTACTACTGTCTGCCAGCCATTTTAGCTTGTTTATTATTGTTGTTGTTTCGGGATTTAGCCAGTTGTTTGTTGGTTGTTTATGAGGCCGCCAAAGGGAACCGCAAAATGTGTGAAAATTGCACAGAGGCCAGGTGAACGAAGCAGAAACAAAAAAAAAAAAAAAAAAAAAACAAAAAAAAACTAGTGGATGGGAACATATTTTTGTTGATACACTCCGGTGGGCCTCTTTTGGTTTTGGCCCCATGTCTGTGGCCTCCACCCTTCGCCATTCCACAATGTCTCTATCCTCACTCGGTCTTTTTATGCGGCTAGTTTGCATTTTTAGTTGTTAATTATGCGAGTTGATTATGCTCTCTGTGCACTTTGGCGCCACGTAATTGGTGTGCATTTGATTTGTGGCAGCTTGGAGCGCTCGCTGATAGACTCAAAAGCGAATGGAGTGCACCCCATCCCGTATGCCACATATGGGGGAAGTAATTAGTGTAGTTTAGCGGGGACTAACAACCCTGTGAGTGAAGGTAAAAGTTCAGCAAAAGACGAAAGAGGCAGGCCAAGGTAACGTTGCTTATTAGCCTCGTTAGCACAACAGGATCTCGATATATAAATAGCAAATATGTATGCAAGTTAGTCAGTTTGCTCAGCTATGCAATTTAAATTTCTTTCTCGTATGTATTATACTATATCAATATTTCCCATTAACATTAAAAAGGGCAAAATTTTATCGTTCTTCCGCATCAAGCTTCCATCAATGTAAAGACATTGAAGGGCTTAATTATATTATAACCCAAAAACGCTCCTAATTAATTCAGCAAGAATTCGACTTTCGCTTCAAATGAACTCAGCCAAGCAGAGACCATCGATCAATATGTATTTTGTATTGGAGTTGATTTACCAAATAATTTGCTTCTTTAATCTCATTAAAAGTTATAACTTCTGCCTTTCCCAAGCCCACTTCCCATTAGGGAGAACAATTTTTGTTATTGAACTTTTGCTGTTTATAATTTGGGACCGAAGTAAAAAAAAAAAATATAAAATATATATATATAAGGTGGGTGGGCGTTTGGTCGAGCTGAGTGGAGAATGTATAAATACTTGGACTGCTCTCAGTTTAAGCAAATTAGTTCAATTGCCTGGCTATCCAAGCCCATCCGCCCCCAACCCAGACTTGATTAGGCTTAGAGAGCGAAAACTTTATCCTTTGCACAGTTGTAAATAAGCAAAAGTAAATTTTGGCAAGTAATTTAAGCCACACAAACAAGCTGGCAAATAACTTTCCACCGCCACCCTTGGGGGCCTGGTGGTTTGAGCTCCCCAAAAGTTTACCATTTACGCCAAGTTCTTTGCCCAGTTTTAATTCAAAATCAATGTATGAACGTAGTTTACATTGCGACGCATCCTAGGCATCCTAGAAACTTTTTGTGTCGCTCTATCACGACTCTTTTCTTCGCAAACCGGAAAATAAAAGGGATTCAGTTAGATGGCTAATGCAAACTTTGTTCTTAACACACTAAAAAATCAAGCTCTATTTCGCCACAAATTCCTTTAGGTTTGGATTGTCGAATGGGTAGTTAAGCTGCTAAAAATGATCAATTGACTTTGGATTTGCCTAGCTATTCTGTGCACCACAGATATTTAGAGTTTTTGTTCACACCTAGTTTGTTTCAGCTTAAACATATACATACACACATGTGTCTTTGATTCTGGCTGCACAATTTCGCGCAGTGCATCTCCCGTAGAGTGCGGTTCAATTAGGAGGCTGCACTCGAAGGCCATAAATAACTGCACACGGTGATGTCGATGACGGCACGGCACTTACCTTCATAGATGGTTAAAGTTGCATCTGCGGAAACGGCATCGCCCACCCCGTTCTCCGCCACACACTCGTATGGGGCATCATCGCGGCCCGCCCGCACGGGCTCAATCCGGAGTATGGAAATCCCGCCGGGCTGCTCCAGCACCGTGTAACGCGACTGGGTTCCTGCAAAACGATGGAAGCCACGGGGCTCCGTTAAGAGAGGGTTTTTGGGAGGATTGGGCCGGGCTGGGCCGGCTTTGTTGGGAAAACTTACCCGAAACTTTTTTGCCATTTTTGCGCCACACTATCGATGGAGGCGGATCACCGCGGGCCGCACAATAGAAGCTAGCGACGCCGCCCACTCGGACTCCCTGATTCTGCGGCTTCCTGATGATCTCCGGCGGATCTGTGGAGGGTCGTAAAAGAACATGGCAATGTGGGTTACTAACTGGGCTTAAAAGGCTCTGGAAGCACTTATTATTTCGGGCTTAGAAATTCGGAATTTCGAACGCAGTTTTCGGTGCCGCACATGCTGAGCTCGCTAAACTCGGTTAAACTGGGTAAGCCTGTGGGCCAAAGGGTTTCTGTATGCCGAAAACATACAAAATAGTGTGGCTCATACGTCCAAGAAGCATACGTTGGCCATTAGTTTCGTTTATTTTTGTGTGCGCTAAGAGCATTAAGTAGGCATCAGCCGTTTTAAAGCTGCTGTGCTGAATAACTCGAATGCATTTCCATTATTTCGAATAGCTCGCTGCCTGGCTGGCGGCAGCGGGTGTTTTCATATATTCTTTTTACATATTTGTCACAATATGCTGTCAATACAACGTCGCATGTTGTTTGCTCACACACACACACACACACACACACACCCTCAACGGAGTACGTGCCTCGCAGATGTGTGAGTGCGGCAAAAAGGACGCCAGGACGCCAGGATTGCACAGGATAGCAGATTGCGGGAATAGGGAAGCCGGGCGCCGGCAGGGAAACCAGATGTGTGGCATTAAAAATCTGGCAAAAATCACGAAACGTTAAACAACCAGCAAAAATATTGTCATGCGAATGTTGCATGCTGCAATGTGTAGCACAGCCCACGTCATGTCGGCCATACGTACGCTCCTTTCGGCCCGGAACGTAAAGTAGTTTGCCCAACATATCAATTCGATTTATGATTCTGATTTTAATTCACTTTTTGCATCGGACTTTGATTGAAATTAAATATAAAACGCGCCGCTTAAACTGTTAGTGCAATGCAACCTTAGGCCGCAGCCCGACTTACGTGTGAGATACTGTATATATGGTATATCCGAATAATTTGCATCTGTAATGGGCATCAGACCGGTTAGTAATGGCGTTTTAAATCGCGCACGAGTACGTCGGCGAATTTGCTTTCGATTTACGCGAATTATTTAACTTTGGTTATATGGTATTTGATGTTATCCTTAGTGCTATATCCTTATATATCCTTAGTTCCACAGCACTAGGAACAGCAACTTGCAGGACATTCTTCAAAATAACTTGGCTAATACTGCTTGGTTTTCATTTAACTAACTAACTTAAAGATAACTTAAAGATACCTTATTGTGTTATAAAAAGGATAAGCTAGCCCTGGCATACTACGAAGTAATTGGAAAATGAAGCGACAATCAGCCATGAATACCAACTAATTCCCTCACTTGCAGCTTGGATGTAGTGAAGTGCTGCTCCTAGAGAAATAACACAGGAGACAAGACTCGGGAACATTGTGCTCTGTACAACCTAAGTGTATTCTAAATAATTTAAAGTTTTCCACAGGGCAGAGCTTCCTGTGGCCAGCGCTTTTTGTGGTTAGCATGGCCATAATAATGGGCCAAATTTGCTGCTGCTGCGGCACAGTCAGTCTGTATCATTTACCAAAGTTTCTGGGCTCAACTTTGGTCGCAGAAGTTTTCTGATCACGATGCCAAGGCAATAAGTTAAGGCGTTGGGGCAAGAAGCAGTTGCAATTTATAATGAAGAATGCACCGAATACGAGTAGTTAAATCAATTTCATGTAAACTATTTGCTTTCGCAGTTTGCAGAAAATGAAGCAGAAGAAAGCAGGCAGAAAATTGGCAAGGAAATGGAGTTCTGCCACCTACATTACAACAATTGTTGCATTTGCTCATTAAAAAATGAAACGAATGGGGAATGGAAAGAAATGACACGTTTTGCACCCCAATCCCAAGATGATTTGCCATCGCGGTTTGGTTTGCTAGATTTGCTGGATTTGCGAAGCACTTGAAAGCATTTTACGCTTACGCTAGCAGTTTTTATGGCCACGACTGAGCTGCCGGCGAATCAGCAATAAGCATATTGGTTTTTGCGGCTGTAATGAGCTCTTCTGCGCTTTCCGCAGGCAAACGCAAATTCTTCAGTAAATATACATATATATATATATATTTTCCTCGCATTTGTAAATTTTTATGTTTGCTTAAACAATTTGATGGCAGAGGAAAAACACAGACAGACAGACCGACAGACAGAGAGACGGCGTTCAAGACACTTCCGTGCGGAGTCATAAAAAGCGTATCATTAAGGCCATAAAACAGGGATTTTTGTTTATTTTGCCGGATTGCCAGCACTGCTCGTCGCTTGTTTGGTTTTAGGCGAAAATACAGAGATAAAATTTAAATAAATTTAATTATGCTCGTGCTATTTGGCGGCTCCATTTCCTGTTACAAAGATTAAAGGCATAGCAAATGAAATTTGTAGATTACATAGATACACAGCCCCGGGCCATAAAAGTGGTTGGATGGGTGGAAAATCAAGGAATCTGAACTGCAGCCAAGTTGTGCTTGCTTGCGTGCAACTTTTTGCTGATTTTTCATTTCGCACGTTCGGCTGGAAAAGCGAAAAAAAATTGGAAGCTCTGGCAACGCAGTCCGCATTGAGCAAACAATTTCGTTGTTGATATGTGCAAATTGATTTGAGCGTTTGAAATGTGCAGTTATAGATACACACCCCCACACTAAACCCTACACCCACACACATACACATACACACCACATACACACACACACTTAGACAGAGGGGCACAAATACCAATACGCGCATTCAAGCAATTTATATGGAAATTAATACTAACATTTTTACTATGGCCCGTACAAAAAAGGTTGAGAAAGAACACCACATAAAATAGAAAATTCGAATTGATTTTATGAAAAAATATTCTATAAGCTTTTTGCCCAATCAGGGGCGTAGTTAAATATTACTGAACAGGGGGGTCAGGCCAGCGGGAATGGGTTAAAGTGCAAATCGAGGGATAGATATGATAATAGGTCAAGATGTGTGGAACATTTGCAGTGAAATGCAAATATTAAGCTAGGTATCTAACTTAAACCAATTTAAAACAACAGGCCATCTTAATTTATTAAAGTACCCAGCTGTTTAACCAATCGTATTTACATTTAATATTCCAATTTGACCTTTGATACTGGATTTTACGCAAGCATTTGAAGTTGAAGCCCAAATTAACAAGCTGAATCAGCTATTTGTACAGTGAAATTAGGTTTGCTTAGAGAACGCGGCAAGTTTATTAGATTAATGTTTATATTTGTGTGTTATTTTACCATATAATATAGCAACAATTGCAGTGTTTTGTCTTTTGAGAATGGTTTCCTAATAGCAATAGATCTTCCTTCGACCCAACTGAATAAACTAACTTAAAGCAACTGAATTTGGGGGAAAAATGATGACAGCTCCCTTAGGTGCCACAACTGCATTAGCTCTCTTTTTGCGGTGCCCCTTTAAAGTATACTCATAACCTTTGGCCCCATTTTCCAATATGCCGAAATGCTCATAAAAATTGACCCCGTGCGGCATTCACGGAAAAGGGGGAATGTGCCTCAATCGCTACTTTAGCCGTGGCATGTGTGCCGAATATGTATATACATATGGACATACATGCTCGTATGTACGTAGATGTATGTGTATGAAATAAGCATATGCTGAATGGAATCGTAAAGTATGCAGCTGGGTTTTATGGCCCCAGGCCTAGTTAGGGAAAACTTGAAAGTTAGGCCTCCGGCTACATTCTGGCAATTTATGCTCGAAGCCAGAATTTGCGAGTTCAGCGGCCCCCCCCCATCCATCGAATATACGACTTTTTAATAAGTGCAAAGTGCGAGTGGGTCCCATTTGATGGGGCAAAAGGGGTAGCTTCAGGTTCGGCTTGTAATGGAAACGCTTCCACTGCAAATAGTCATAAGATGCTCTGCAGAGGAAGGATGAGCTGCTAAGCTGCTTGCCGGCTCTATAAGTCCGCAGATGTATGGAGTGTGTACGGGTATATGTATATAAGCCCGTACCAATATAGGTACACATCGTATATAGGAGGGCATGTTGGCGACAAATCATTTGGCAAGCAGGCAGCCGGGAAATAAATAAGGGGAAATAACCAGGAAAAGATGCCATCCCAAACGGGAAGATGAGCCGAACGGGTCGTTTCCACTGACTGACAGCTGCAATTCACCTGTCAGCATCAGAAGCGTTTTCGTATCGTTTCGTTCGTTCCGTTTCGTTCAGCTGAATTGCATTGAAATACGATGCTAAATTTAACGATTCATTGCATTTCCCACTCCTTCGCCTCCGGAGCACTTTCCTCCCCCTACCCCTCCCCCTGCGCAAACCCTACCCTACCCATCCCCCCCCCAGCCAAGTTGCAACTCTGTGTGTGCTCCCGACCCCCAGCACTCGATTCCCGTGTTGTATTTTTAATGCGGCAACTTTGGCAAAGCATTGCTAAATCTGCTGAGTCCAAGGAACAGAGACTGCCTCGCAACTGCCTCATCCTGCACTCCTCCTCCATCCATCCCGCACGGGATGCTGCAAATAAAATACTTATAAAAGCGCAGCATAGTTTTACACTTGAGGATTTTTATAGCACCCCCCTCCCCGGCCGCCGTCCCATGAGCTGTTGCGTATGCAACTAAATTTTAATGTTACTTGAAAGAGTAATAAAAATAAACTTTACGCCAGTTGAGAAACAGCGAGCCAAAGGCAGCCAGCGATTATGACCAACTCCTACGGAAAGTATGCAGTGGAAAATGTTTAATTAAATTGCACAGGGAAACGGTTTCCTTTCTTCCGCACGGAAGGGGAAAATTCTGGCATTCTGGCATTCTGGCTGGGCTTGGAGTGGACAAAGTGTCAAGCGAATCGCACGAGGCAATTCATCATGGAATCGATAACAGCGAATAGAAAACTTTCGGGATAAAGTTTAGGAAAGGCCTACGCCGAATGCTCGGTCAGTCAAGCATATAAATGATGCGGGCCAAAATGTCGACTTTGAAGCCATTAATCAAAATTAAAAGCGTGTGACTTTTCCCGAAACACTCAGAAAATTTACGATTAAAATCTAAGTGAAATGAAGAACCAAGTTGTATCTTAAAGAAATGGATTGATTTGGATTTCAAATTCGCTTTGCTGCAAACTAAAGTAAACTAAAAGTGTGCTTACCAAAATGGACTACATTTTTATTTCAAGTGTGGTTGGTGTACCAAAACAGAACCCAAAACTGTCTTTCATGCAAAGGTAAAGAAGTATACAGATCAAGGACACGGTTTTAAGATGATTATTGTTTTGGCTCTGCACTTCCTGAACAACCCCTAATTGAAAATGATACTTAGACCAGCTGTCAACTGTCAAGGCAACCTGAAGCACAAATATTCAAGGAATTAAGCTGAATCGGAATTTGCTATCCACTAGTTTGATGCAACATCAAATATTTATGGATTGCCAGTTGTCAATGACAAGAAATACCAAGCGTTTCGGCTGCAAGTTAGTTATCGACTGTGTTGATTGGGTTTTCAATATTCCCCGGCCCTGGCCCATTCAGCTCTTCATTTAAATATCCATTAAAAGGCTTAGCGAAGTTTCGCCAGCAACTTTTCGGCCATAACTCGTAGCCACATCTCACAGTTCGTGTGCCAAAAGTGACTTGGCAAACACACACGTTTGTGTATGCATTAAACTGTATAAACTAACCAACTGGTTGGCAAACTCAAAATCCCTGCAAACATTTTCGACCAATGCCAACGCCTCGGGCGAGCAGCAAAAAAATGTAAATATACATATATGTATGTACGTACGTACGGACAGTTTTCCATGACATTTTAATATAATTAGTTTCTGCTTCTAGCCTAATGTAAAGTTGTGGCCAAAAAATTGTCAACACGTGCGAGGAGGGTCGAGGAGAGGGAGAGTCCTTCGCAATATAGGACATGGCAAAGTTAACATGACTGTCATGCGGTTTTGCCTCAGCTGCCGAGAGAAAACTATTCGAGCCTCTGGGTAAAGCTGAGGATTCCATAGACCACAGCATATTTAATGGCGGAATTTCCCAATGCCCACCTACTCACGCCTACTCTATTAAATGGGGATTTGTTGTTTTTTGGCTACAATCCATCTGTGTGTGTTTTTTAAAAAGGAAAGCAGGCCGAAGACGTTTGGCCACATGGCAACTCTCATTATTTCTTTGCGGGATTACCCAGTAAGCTGGGGCAGCTTAAAATGCCGCAAACTTTATGAGACGCAGCACACGTGGTTCGCCTTGGTTCGCCCTGGTTTGGATTGGTCTGGTCTGCTCACTCCCTTGCCAAAGAATCCTGCAGGATCCTCGGCGAATAGGCCTTAGCAATTTATGATTGCTAGCGACCGGGCGATAACAAAAGGCAGGAGGAACAAGCACAGAACAATGATGACGACAAGAAAGAAGGAATGCTCTGTAGACAACCTGGCAATTTCATAAACTGTCCTGGCACTTGCCAAATTGCCAGGAGAAAAACCAAAATCACCAAAGCCCAAGGATATACCCAGATTGAAGGAGATTTCAGAAAGGTTGGAAACAACCGGGCATATTAGCTATGCAGTGGCATTAAGAAAAGGAATAACCAATTATGGGTGAAAATATATTATGAATGAGTACAGGATCTAGTATTCTGAGTACAACTTAGTACTAATTTGTTGCAATCCTATTGATTTAAATGTATTTCGCATTATATACCGCATAGAGCACCTAACCTGCCAGTAGAAATACACTTTCTTTGCGTTTCTTTCACGTTGTCGCCCCAGTAAGGATGCTTTGATATTTTATTGAGCTTGTCATAATATTTATGAAATGTATTAATGCATACAGGATAGGATGGAGTATCTGCTGCCAGAGCAAACACAAAACCGAACTAAAGCCTAAATGTCAACCGAATGTTTCGGTCTCAGTATTTTTGGAGGTGAGAGCGACAGGGACAATGCAAAAAGTTTGCCGAGCGGAGTGCAGGACAAAGTTTTATTATTATTAGCATGGCTTTTGGCTTTCATTAGTTTCAACTTTTGACAGAAATTATATTGAGTATATACATTCGCTGTAGAGCAGACGCACACACACACGTACGTACATACGTATTGATGTTGACCATGATGGACGAACAAGTTTCCTACCAGCCACAAAGTTTCTTTTCCATTTTTGCTGTTTTGTTTAATTTGCGTTATTTATAAGCTGCCAGAAGAGCCGCCGGCCAGATGGCCAGTCCAAAAAACTTGTCTACCACTTGCCACTTGATGTTACTTCCCGCTCCCTGCTCCCCGCTCCCTGCTGCCCGCTCCACGCTCCTACGTTCAACACACGCATTGGGGCGGCAACGCCCGTAAGTAGGCAACATCAGCCGCAAAATGGCTGGCAGCCAAATGGGCGTACGACACAGCCAGCCGCACTTAAGTCGACTCTTAAGGAAAACAATGCGAAGTAAGTCCCAGGTAGCCAGGCTACACTTCGCCTCTGGGCTACGGCTTTTAAGGGAGCTCTACACGTGGGCAAATCTGAAGTTTGAGATTTGCTGGCATTTTAAATGCCTGCGAAATCCGCATTGTCATACCTTGATAAATAGCTGAAATTACTCCTGGCAAACACTCCTCGCAGTTGCCGTTGCCACTTGGCGAAAGTTCGTCGAGTAACGCCCGGTAAGCCGGTGTCAAGTTGAGGAACTAAAACGAATTCCATGTATTTCATTAAGATGCCCCCACGTCCTGCTGGAGGATCTAAATACGAGACAGGAATTTAAAACTGGCAAGCAGCTCCTCATTACGTTTCAATCCGGCTTTTCGCACTATTCACAACATACCTCGAAATCATTTCAAATTAACTTCGATATTTATACTTATATGAAATGGTGTTGAAGCTAACAGACCCTAAGACAAACCAACTAAGAGAATCTGGGGACATTTTCCATTTGATTAGGCGATAAGTCTGCTGAAAAAAGCAATCCCTATCTTTTCTTTTTAATCAAAGAAATGTAAATTTCCATTTTCCATAAGAAAAATTGTTTCCTCCAGGTAACCTAGCGTTGGAACCCAACTAGTACATTAAACATTCAGCTCAATCTTCTGAACGTCTCACCCTCCAAGTTGTCTTTCCCATTTATAAACCTAATACCATGCTGGTTCCCAATCCCAATCCAGCGAAACTTCTGTATCTCCATCTCACCTTAACCTTTGAGCTGAGAATTAATATGTGGCCCCAATCCCCAACACCCAACTGCCGCCTCCTGAACTTGGCCAAACTACCAGACGGAGGCAATCCCGTCAGGTCCCGAGTTTCCTTTACAAAATCCAACAAAGCATAAATGTTTTGTCGCTAAGCCTACAGTCATATAGCCGTAAAGTATGCATTGCCTGTTTGGCCATTGTTTCATCCTGGCCAAACGAAAACCTCCACCAGGATGGAAGGACCCAGCTCCACCCAACTCCACGCTATCCATTCTCGACAAGTCCTTGTTTTATTGTTTCTCAAATCGCTGCCTGTCGCTGACTTTTTTCTTCTGCCACCCGTCGTCTCGAGTCCTGGGCTTTTTGTTTATTATTATGCAGCAAATGTCGCGACGCGTCGAGATTATGGAGGAAAATAGTGGAGAGGGGACGGCTCCATAGGCATTTATGTTTCAGAACTTTGTCACGAGGCCCTAAACGCAATATTTACAAAATAAACATACGCCCAGCTCAACAGAAAGAAGTTTAAATACTCTTCTTGTGCCTGAAGCCATTCCAATAAGGGCCAAGCTCTCGAGAAAGCTACTTTCAAGCCAGGATTAGGGATAGGAGCACCAAACTGGAATTATCTAGGCTACACTTGAAGTTTCTTTTAAGGTCAACCAAACCTAACACGTTGCCAATTTTGGAAAGAGCATTGCCACGAAAATACGCAGGTAATAGCGAAATTTGATAAATGTCCTCCCGTCTAAGGGCTTATGCAAATTCATGGAGTGAAATCAGCACTGCAGGTCGACCAGAAGTTAGCAAGTGGCACTAAGTTCGCCAAGAGCTTACTGGAGGTTTCATCAATTCTCATGCCTTGCCCAACTGTTGCAAAGACAGGCAATTACGCCGACGGCGGCAGTAGTAGTAGTACATAAAAGAACAAAAAAGAATATATGCATTAATGGCCAAAAAAAAGATCGAGTCGGGGACGATTAAGACGATAATAACAAGCGACAAGTTTATTGCCCGCACACACATCAGTTGGGCCAGAGAAAGCAGATGGGGGCGGAATGGATATTGTCCAGCCGCAAAAACTCTTCCAGAAAGCCTAAGCTTTTGTGACCCGAAGCCTAATGCGTTAACAGCAATAATAGCAACGGCAAAATGTGGCCTTTGCAGCCACAAAACAGCACATACATATATATATTTATATGTATACATACAACATTTGCTCGCCTTAAAAGCCAGTCGTCCACTAATGCCAACAGCTGGCGACATAAATATCAAAAAGTGCTGTGGGATGCGGGGGCGTCAATGGGAGCGGGAACCACGGCTTTTGTCTTTGACCAACAGCCAGACTGAAACAGACCATGAGCACCGGGCACGGGCAGTAAACCACTAAATAAGATAAGTGAGGTCAAGCAAAAGGGGTCATGTGCGCGCATTGTAACCAAGTTGCTCACGCCTCCGCCTCCGCCATCGCCTCCGCCTCCGCTTCCACCTCCACCGAGACCTCCTCCTCCTCCTGCTCCTCCTCCGCGTACTCCATCCTGGTTATCTAACCACATGGGAGGAGCAGAAGCAACTTCGACGACGAACCCGGACAACGCTGGTGTGCCAGGAACACGACAGCAGCAATGGAATGAGCAACCAGGTGCGGGCGGCAAAAGTTGCCGATAAAGGAAAGTACAGGGACAACACTCATACGGCTCGGAGAAGGTGCTCAACTCAATCAGTAAATCAATAACTCAATGGCCGCAGTCTTCGGGGAATTGCGGTTTAGGATATTTGCTTTTACCAATCAATCTTTCTTCTCAGAACACCAAATCACAATTAAAACTTCAGGCATATACAAATATATATATATATCCCCTCATACGAGGAGAACATTATAATTCGTATGTTAGTTCATACTATTAAATCAAGAGAAGAAAACGCCACAGAAGATACTTGTTACTCAACTAAAGGCAGTGCGAATGGAGATTTAGTTATAAAGGTTGCATATGAACGCCACCTAGCGGCAGCTGCGCGTACTTCTCACGACCCTTTGAAGCCATAGATTATTAATTACTTTTGAGGGTAATGGCGTGCCTTGGACAATTTGTTGTATTGTGCCAAGTTTACCAAGGTCTGAACCAAGGTTATTAAATGACTCAAGCTGTACTTATTAATTTCCACCAGTATTTACCACCAAAAGTAATACTAAGTTGCTATTAGTATAAAAACCACGTTTCTGGATATGTGCAAACTCACAAATCACGTACAGCAATCAAAAGTCATCAATTTGCATCACTGAAAATCCTGCATTTGCTGCTCCGCGCCAAAAGGTAAATGAATATCTACGCACATTCTATGCCATGTGATGACTCTCTATAGGCGATGGCGATGATAGTGCTGCTTTGAGCCATAATTACTTTCACTTTTTCGATATGCCGAGTCATGCAAAATAATTTCCTTATTGGCCAGAAAAATACACAACTTAACTTTTTGACAAAACGCTCGCCTGATCCAAAATCCCTGGGCAGAATGGGCGAAAAGTTCTTCCTGTTGCCCTGAGCCTCATCACAAGTGATGACTTTCATGCTTCCATTATTCATTATCTATGCCTAGAGCAAATCTGGGGATCAAGGTTTTGGTTTGCGCTTGGGTTTGGGTTTGGGTTTGGGTTCTGGCGTTGCCGGGGTTTTAATTAATGAAGCTACAATATGACAACAAAGCTTAGCTAATTAATTTGTTGCCAGAGAATTCGTTTCGCAAAGTATAAAAATTAGGTACGAGTATATACAGCAATCCTCTCAAGGAATTAACGAAACCAGGTACATCAAAGTTTGAAAACACAATGTAAAATGTACCTTTTTTGTGATTGTTAAATAATGAACTAATACTTAAGCATTCATAAGCAGTTAACAAAAGCCAGTGTGTCTTTCAAGGAAAATATGTAATATACCTAAGCATAATCATATGAAATACAAAAATTCTTCGAGCTTCGAATCTTTTTTGATAAATTATTTAAATTACCCAAAAATGACAGTCGTGCAAAACAGGCTTTATAAGAAAAACACAGCCAAAAGTTGAGAAAATGTTACTTTTCCATGTTACTTTTGCACTTTGCAGCAAAAGTCGAAAAGTCGAGATGCGTTTGCTAATGTTGTGAAAGAATCGAGAGCAAACAGAGAAGAAATGCCAAAATATGCAAATCAACTTGCTTTCAACTCAGTGAGTAGGAAAAAGAGTAACCAAACATGTGGGCGAGCCACATACAGCGAACACTCCGATATGGATTGATGTAAAATTGATGCGCCGCAGAGTGGGTTATTGTCTGGTATTGGCCCGCATAAACAACCATAAGTAAAAACAAAACAGAGAACGGAAAACAGGAAACAGAAAAAATAACAAGAAATTTCAATAATGCCAAGGCATTTGTTCGCCACTTGAAAAATGGTTGCGAGCAAAAATATGAAGGAGTCGAGAAAGTCGGTAGAGCACTTCAGGCAATTTATGGCATATGTTACGTTACCTAACACACAAGACACAAAGCACAACACACAAAATACAAAAAACAAAAAACAAAACTCGCACACTCACTCGTATGTATGTAAATGCTAAAATAATACGTATGCGTGTGGCATAAAAATTGATATGCCAACATTTCTTTCATGTGTGAGTAATTCACAAGTAAAGTGCACAAAGTTTTTAAATAAAATATAAAATATCGCCAGAGTGCTTGGGAACACAAGAAAGTCAGTGGCAAATTGTTGACTTGATGTTTGCCCTATAAGTGATTGATCTCGAGGGTAGGGGAAAATATGTAAGGCAGCCTTGGAAGTAATTTATGAAATACCCCTACCCCCCCCCCACCCCTTCATTGGCCATCATTTATGGGTTATGGATTTTAAATTAATAGCCCCCATTGCCAAATATTTTCCAGGATTTTCGAAGGCCAAGGGGCCCCAACTGAAAGCTCCAACAACTATGGCCTGAAATAATGACGCACAATAAATTGAACTTTTCATAAATTTTCAGCACAAATTGGCCCAGCGTTTGGGGTTTTCATTGGGGCATCCACTCCACTCCACTCCACTCCACTCAACTCGACTCAACTCAAGTCAACTGTGCTCTGCTTCTGCTGTGCGTCCTGCAAGCCATCCTGGCATTGTCAACGCCTGCCACGCCTGCCACGCCTACCATCCGACCAAACAGCCGCCCCCTTTCTGCCAGCTGAATTTATGGTTGGCAGCTTTTAGGCTTTGTTTTGCTGCTTATTATTGTTATTGGCACCAACAGTGACATATTAGGAGCACCGCCACCGCCATCGCCTCCATTTTTCCTTCTGTCCAAGCTCATTTGTTGGCCCCGACCAGAGATGGCTGATCGCTTTTGGGCCCGGAGTCCTCGAAGGTCCTGCGGTCCGTTGCGTACGCCGGATTATTAATATTAGAGGAACAAAAAATACGAGCAAAAAAGAAGGAGAGCATATATATTTTCTACTGACCGGCTGCTGCTGCTGCTTCTGCTGCTGCTGCTGCTGTATTCGATTATTGTCCTTCGCATCGTCCTGTTTCTTATCCCGTAAATTGTTATTGACAACGGACGCAGCAGCGCGGCACAAATTGGGCGTTGAATTTGCGGCTTGCTTGGTGTTTCCCCCCAACTTTGCTTCTTTATTTCGCTTGGCCTTCTTTATGCGGCCGTCCATTTGCTGTGGTTATTATTATGGTTGATTTAGTGGCCACAAATTGAATGAATTGTCTTATTTAACCGAAATAAGCAATATCGCATAGGTTTTTTTAAATTCAATAATCCCGCCAAAGTGCGTCTTTCCCCAAATCAGATTAAAACGGAGACCAAGTCGAATTCGAATCCGAATTCGTAGATGAAGATGAAGATGACGATGACGATGGCGATGGCGATGAAGACAGAGGAAAGCGAACGAACTTGGCGGAAATGACAGACGCAGCACTCAATTGAATTAATTAATGCCCAGCCGATGAAAGGGTGTCGAGGAAATTAAGTTTAAGCGGCTGGCGAACAGCAGGCGAAGATGTTGACAGCGCGACATATCGCAGAAAATATTTAAATAAAGTCGTAATTAAATGCATAGCGTTCCCAGCCACCAGCCACCGCATGCCACATACCACCACTCATGCAATCCCCTCAGTCTGAAAGTTGAGCAACAGTTGGAATAGCAGGAAAATCGCGCATACGAGGACATCTGAAGCCAACGGATGATGAGTGTTCAAGTGGTTGACGATATCAGCATGTGTGGGTGGAAATGAGAGAGTGCCAGCCACGCACAACTTTCACAATTAGAAAATTAAAAGTACACAGGGCGGAATTTTGAGTGCACAAGTACGAGTAATGCTAATAATCAATTGTAATCAATTACTCACAAGTGCTTAAAAGTATGCTGTAATACTTTTACTGCCACCAATTATAGTGTTGCATGCTTTTAAACAGCTTTGTATGTGGCTCCATTCGACTCCATTCGGGCGTTTTAAAAGTATTAATTACTTGTACTTCAAAGTTTCTTTGTCGCCTGCACACATGTGTCACCCGAAACAGAAGGCTCGAGTGTTCCAGTGCCATAATTAATTAAATCGTTTCGCGAGTAACACCGACGAAGTACAAAGCCTCTTAGTGCTTTGTTCAAGTGTACCAGCTCCGATAAACACACTCAAGCACAATGGCCAACAATTTGTTGCGTTCTGCAGACTTACTTGGCAAGCTGTTGGCAATTTTAACCACCGCCACGAGGATCTCTTCATTTCCACTGTCGCCAAAGCAGAAACAGAAACAGGAACAGCAACCCAAACCCAAACCAAAACCAAAACCAAAACCGAGACCAAAAACCAAAAACCAAACTGCGAAGCCTCCAATGGGAGCCACGTTGAGTGCTAAATGGCGGGGAGTTGTCCTCAGCGTGCTCCCCTCCAGCAGCACGCAGGCATATTAAAATATTTAATTACCATGTAAACTTACGACTTTTGTTTTTGTTATTGTTTTAATTGTGACAACAACTGTCATAATAATGAATATGATGATGTTTGCCACTCCCCAAACCCCCAATTCCCCATTTCCGCACTTCCCCCCTCTCCTGCCACGCAAAAGTGCACAACGCATGGCGAACATGATACGGAATTGCGTAAGCGGCGGCGGGAGTATTGCGCTCAGGGGCGCAGGGGGAGCGGGAGCGGGCGCAGGATGAAAAAGGACGAGGGCATAGCAAAGCTTTATTACATTTCCCGCGCGTGTATCTGTGTGTGAGTGTGTCTGTGTGTGTGTGTGGGTGATTCATGGCACATATGTCTCGGTGGTTGATGGTGTAGGAAGAAGTGAGCTTTGGCGGTTTTCTAAGAATTGTCTGACGCCTTTCAACACATTGAGTTGTTTGCTCTGTGTACGCAGTCTAAGGTCCTCCGCCCTCCCCACCCCCCTTCCCCACCACACCCTTCCCGCATTTTCGCAGCCCGTGCGCCGCCTTGCATGTTATTTGAATTTTAATTGCAAACTTTTGTTGCATACTTTTGGCGTGGATTTATTTTATGGTCGAAGCTGTGCTTGGCTCCTTACTTCCTCGCCACCGACCGTCTGTTTAATTAAAAATGCTTTGCGGTCTTCCCTGCTCGCTGCCTCCAATTTTTTCCCTCTGGCAGTGCATTTTCATTGTTTCGCGGCCAGGTGTTTCTCGGAAAATTTAAGGAAAAGTGTCACGCGAATGATACCTCTTTGAATTGTTATCATCTGCGTGGAAGGACCTATTAAACTAGCTCTTAAATTGATTAAAAGTGAACACGCACTGTCTTGGGGCGTATCTAAATTCATTTGTAAAAATTATGTTGGAAAATCTATGTTAGGAAATCAAATGAGAAACTAGTGTTTGCAGCTAAACTGAAGCATAGTTGCATTCTGAGCAGCAATTTGCTCACCTGGCCACAGCTACCTTGATGTACCCTCTAATTACAGCTATTAGAACTGAATGGTGCCCATTTTGTTTGCTCAGTGGAACTAATTAGTTTGCCTTCGCCAGCTTATTGACTGACCCCCATCCCAGGCCAGACGACTCCGTTTTCAGGGCCAGTGCGAGGATGAGATTTTTCAATTGACATTGTCAATGGCGGGATGCCTTCTGCAAGGATGCCTTGGTACAAGGGGCGCAGTTTTTTCGTAGGTCTGCTATTTAGTATGCGGCACACAATGCACATAAAACATTAATAAAGCTTGTTGTCCTTTTCGGATGGCTGCGTGTCCGTGCCTCCCCATCTTGAGCGAGCCCTTGTCATTACCAGGACACGGCCCACGTCCTTTCCCGGCTGCCTCCTCTCCCTTTCCCTTTCCCTTTCCATTTCCCTTTCCCTGCTCGTCCCTTTATCCCATCGTAGGCATATGCTTAGCATAAATTCGGAGAACTCTGTTTTGGTATGCAAGTGATGCTGGGATGATGATACTTGAAGGAACTGCGGCAGACAACTTTGATTTGGGCCCGTGCTTAAAGCGTGGCGTGGCGTGGCTTAATTAAAAAAAATTTAAAACCAAACACAGCTTTTAAAGTTTGACGTTTTCCTTATTTTCTATTATACTTCCCAGCCAATTATTAACGGGCAGTTCACTTGCCCATGGTTCATACAACATAATTCAGTCATATAAAATTTGTCTAGCGTAAAATTAGAAATGCTGCAGGATGCGGGAGCAACAAGGACGCGACAGACGCTGCGTAATTAAAATGGGAAAAAATCATAGCACACTTTTCAGGGCCCGCCATTGATATGCTGATGAGACTGAAAATCGTCCTGCCAGGCGAGGAACTCAGAGCGGGGGAAACTGGGTCCTGACATTCAAGTGACTGCCTTCAAAATAGTGGGTGAGCAGCATGTGCGTAGGAAGACTTTGCCAGATTTTGTATGGTTGTCTGGGTGTGCGAGTGTTTACATAAAAATTTAAAGCGAAAACCCAGTGATTTTTATGCTTATCAACAGCGAAATTGAAAATGCCGCCTGGCTACAGATTCCCCTCGAAGCAAAAGGAAACACAATATTTGTTCGGATTAAGTCCCACACACACACTGGCATAATGCAGTTGAAAAGTTTATGAATTTAGATCGGATTATCTGCTCTACATGAACACTGGATTCTTAGGATGAGCCGCATATTTATTGTTTTCTCGGTCTGTATTAATGGTAACTAGTAAGTTAGTAACTTTGTAACTTTGTAGTTTCATTGAGCTTTTGTATACTAATATGTTAAGGACACTGTGCACCTTCATTTGGCGGCGTCAAATGAACACACACATACAAGTGTGAGCCTGAGCATGTGTGCGAGAGTTGATTTTCAATCGAAGAAGCAGTCAACGACCCCCTTTTCCGGCACACTCCCAACCCTCCAGAAATGGAACCCCAAAGAGGCCTTGGAAAAAACTTATTTGCCAAGTTTTGCGGTTTTTGAGGTTGACATGTTGCCGTTTATGTGACCCAAAGAAGTGAGCAGCTGCTCGACAGCCATCGCTGATTATGATGAGACCGAGACAGGCCGTTCGGAAAATCCCTTTTCGTTACAAATTTGTGCCAAGCTGTCGAAACTTTATTTAAAATGGGTATGCCGCCTGTCCTGCCCCCTCCATGCCTTCCATTCTGTTTCACTTCCGGCGGAAGGGGCTGGCGATCGAGTGCTAGATGTGAAAGAAAAATAATCGTACCCTTTGGCTAGATTTGCATTTCCTGTCAGGTAATTACCCGGTGATAGAGGCAGGCTCCTTCGCCATTCAACAAAACGAGCCGCTGACTGGGCCCGTCATCAATTTCTAGCACCGTTCTAATTAAAGATAGGCATCAAACATGCAAACTGCTGAACTGAATGGCAGGCAGCGGAACTACGGACAACGAACTCGAAAGGATCCCATATATGTGCATATGTATGTGTGCGCTGTATGTGCATGCATACAATGTACATATGTGGGTGGGTGTGTGTGTGTGTGTGTGAGTGTGTGCATATGAGTTGCGATGTCGAGTGCGCTTTGTAATTGATTTGCTGGCACTTTGTTGTTTGCCAAAGGTCGGTCACAGGGGGCGGGCAAGCTGCGGGTGGAATTTAATAAATATGAAAACATCAAATTATTTCAAATGCCTGAACTATCTTGTCTGGCGGTCGGTCCATCTGTCTGCGCGTCTGGCTGACTGACAAACGCCCGCCAAGCACGGAAAATATGCTTTCCCAGGGCGTGGCAAGGGGGCTGGGGCGGAGTTGTATGCCGGTGGTGGTGGTCTCCTGACTTTTGCATAATTCTGCAATTTCTCCACAACAAATCGCAGTTGATTGTTTTTGTTTGTGTTCTTTTTTCCCTCTGTTAGTACATACATAACTGCAGCCGGCAAAACTGCCTTAAAATATGCAACGAAACTTTGCTCAAAGCATAAAATAAACTCGGAGCAATTCCACTTCTGCCGCCCAAAAGGGTGAAGGGAGGGGATGGCCGGGAGATTGGGAGTCCGAATGGGAAGTGATTCGGGAGGGGGGGTGGTAAGGGAAGGGGTAAGGGAAAATAGGAAATCACTGTTTGCGAAAAACAAGCGCTGAAAATAAAGCTCACCAACACACTCACTCGCATTAAACTGAAGCGGAAATGCAAGGCATTCTTATGCATATCCTCTAAACAACTGCACACAAGCGCGCGCAAACACACACACACACACACACTGCCACCTATATAAAGACACACACACACACACAGACAGGGTGAGAGAGGAAGAAAGGGTGCAAGGAGAAAGTAGCAGCCAGGAACTGCGGAGCTAACTCGTTTGGGGAATTGCTGCTGCTTCCTCTGCTGCCACTGCAAAAGGAATTTTTCATACGCAAATTAAATCTACTTCAAGTCTTCAGCTATGTGCGCCTCCCCTCCTCTCCGCCTCCCCGCCCCTGCGCACCCCACCTCGACCACGCCCACTTCCACGCTGCAGTCGGCGAGATTTGCAAATATTCATTACATAATAAACTAAATAAAATGCGAGAATCCTGCACAGCTCCGAGATTTCCGGAAGCCAAGCACGGCAGGCTCAGTGGTGGCAAGTTAACAATCGCCAGCTTCTTCTGGTGTGAGAATTATGGTTACGACTTGTAGCGATTAAATTATATAAGCCTCTTCATTAGGACAAACAATTTAGGGTAATTTTAGAGAAAATAAAATATAAACAAGCTATCCAGTTATCTAGTGCGTTAAACTTTTCATTTAAACGTAAAAGTGATCAAATACTGTTTCTAAGTATCTAAATTGTTTTTAGTTCAAAATATAATTGTATTTTGGATAAATATATAAACATATAAATATAATGTAACATTTTTTCAGATCAAAAACTGGTACAAAGAAGGCATATGACTAAAAAAGTGGTATAAATTCAAAAAAGAAAATGGAATGGTAAATCATGTAAAGAACAATACAATACTGAAGAAAAAGTAATAGGTATAAGGTAGGATCCGCTACTACTGCTATGGCAATCACAGTTATTAAGCCAACACTTTGGGGCAACAAATCAAACTGAACATCGCATCCCAAATGGCAATTGGTGGCCCACCGGATGGAATGTTTCTGACTGGTGAAATATATGTGGCAAATCAATGACACGTAAATGCTGTAATTAAACGCACATTTCTGGGGCGCTATGTTCCAATTTGGGCTCCTAGAATCCTAGAAGACCATCGGCACGCGGAGACCATTGCCATGTGGGTTGGCCAAGGGTCATAAACTGGTCTACCCCTCGTAAACCCCAGACCGTTTCCTTCCTTCGCGTCCTGTGGGCTGGAGGAGGCATTCCTGTCCGGTTCCGGTGGCTCAACACCACGTGCGGCGCGTTTTGGGCCAGATATAATTGAAGGCTAGTGAACTTGCTGTATGATCTATTACTGTATTCAGATTAGACCACCTTGCGTTGTTTTTTCGGTAATGAAGGCCCTCAAAAGTAGTTTGATATATAATATTTCAGCGTAGTTTGAAATACACGCTCACTTTGTTGGCAAAAGTAGGAGCCATTTATTTCGGTTGCCTATTTGCATAAGCTTGGTTACAATTCGTTTACCACAACAACTCTCTTAGAGCCACATTGCCGATTGGGCTCCAAACACTGGGTCGAAAAGCAACTGAGGAGTTGGCCCTTCGCCGGTTAGTCCCTCAACCCCCCAAAAAAAAGCTCTGTGTCCCACCAACAATGCGTAATTATATTGTATTTATACGCTTTATATATGGCGTATAATTACCTCGCTTCTCCCTGCTTTTTTTACAGCGCCTTAACATGTAAATTCGATTCGAGTGGACTTCCATCCAAGGCACCAGGGCACCAAAGCAGCAAAGCACCCACCCACACACACCTTAATTAAATTTCTAATTATTGTAATTAACCACATTAATATGACCTCATGCGCACCCCAATTTGCCGCAACTCCGGGCGAAAACAAAAACCCGGAGCGACCGTAACCCAGACCGAATCCGTATCCCTATCCGTATCTGAATCCGAATCCGTGTCCGAGTCCCGATCCTCCGAGTCTGGCGGGATATAAAATTGTGTAGAAAATTGTCGGTAAACACATTTTTACAGTTTATTTGGGATGGGGATGCGTGGAAGGCGACGCGACTTGTATATGTGTGGGCCAACTGGATGTGGTTTTCGTACTGCCCAGGCCAAGCTGCCCTTCTATTATATGGCTATATGGCTGTATAGCTACACGTATGTGTGTGTGTGTGTGTGTGTGTGTGTATATGGCGGAATACGAGGCGGCAACAATGCTGTTCCAATGGTTTTGGTCTTAATGAGGTCATGTGTGGCGACCACGACCAGGACCACGACCACGACAACGACAGCGGGAGCGACTAAGGACGACGGCAGTGGTGATTATGATGGCATGAAATTAACATTTAATTTGAGTTGAAGCCACCTAGCGGGAAATGGCTTTTGGCTAATTTATACCGCCGACGCGGCACCGTCTCCATTCTGAATGTGCCATCATTAGAGGGCCAAAGTTTGCGGTTCTGCGGCCCACGCTGGATTCCATTGGACAATGGCATCTAATTTATGTTTGTCTTAGCAGATGCTGTCCGCCATCGCCATCTCCATCTCCATCTCCAATTCCAGCCCCAGTTCCAGTCCCAGTCCAAGTCCCCAAACCAATCTTCAACGCTTTTGAAGGCAACAAGTTGGATGTTGGGGAATCAGAAGGCCCAGGCGAACCAGTTAAAAACTTTTTCTTTTTCCCGCAAAAGTTTTCCTGTCTGCGTTTAAGCGCTGCGAAAAATGAAAAGTTTACGGCTCAAAAACAAATTTTTGTGCGGTGCCAGGCGAAAACTTTATTCTCGGCTTATCAATGCTCTCGCATTGATCAGCAAAATTTTATTGAAAACAGGCGAATGGGAATGGAAATGCGAATGGAAATGGAAATGGAAACGGATACGCAGCTACCTGTCGTTTTCCCCACTACTTGGTTATTCATCTCTAAGTATTCGCTGCATTATTTATTAATGAGGCTAAGCAGCGTCTAACATTTCAAAGCGTTCTCCTCGCCTGCGGATAAATGGAAACCGGAACCACAACAGGGGCAAAAAGAACTAATAAGAGCGGAAAAGGCAAAAATGTGAGCGCATTAAATATTAATTCCCATTTCGTAACTGATAAGAGCTGAAGTTGCTTCTCGGAAAGGATGGCCAAAAGGTCAGCGGCGAATAGGGCTTTCAATTAGCCGCGCCAAAGAAGCATTATAAATAGCGCAGAAAGGGTTAACATTTTGGGGAAAAGGTTTGGCGAGCGCATAAATCAGGCGGGATAGTTTGAAATATTATATTAGAGTTCGGGGTTGAAAAGTTCTAGTGCTTTTCCTTCGCCCATGAAATTTGTTTATTTATGGAGGAATATGTTTATGCTGGCATTAATTACAGAAGTCCATAGGCAGACCTTCTAGTATATTACCCCATTAATGAGATGCCTGCTTTAGTTGTGCATGTACATGTACTCATTGTTATATTATATATGTAGGTTCTGTTCTAAGGGAGTAAATAAAAGTTCCATTGGATGTCCCCAAACAAATCGAAAACGGTTTCCATTCGATTTTTAACCGGATTTATTGCTGCCTGTTAGGTCATCCAATTGAAACGCCCAACACTTGTCTCCCGACCCAAGGAACACTTCATTTTGGGGCCTTCAGACACCAAAAACCCGTATCGGGCAGAAGTTAATTTTTGGTTCCCTTATCCTATCAAAGTTGGTGGCAAAAGAAACGACATACAAATTCGGTGAACAAAATGAAATGTCAACAGTAAATTTACCTTCGAGTTTTCCCTTTTTCCCCTGTTGTTGTTGCTCGGCCCTTGATTATTTTGCTTTCTAATGCGGCGAAAGCTCATTTTTCTTATTTTCAAACGAAATTTCTGTTAATGGGATTTACAAAACGAAATGTCTACACAGATTCTTTGTGTGGGTCGTCTGCCTTCTTTCTTTTTTTTCGGGACACTTTTTTTCGGGTCATTGACGTAGTGTGTAAAATGGCGCATAAATATGTTGAAAATGGACTTGAGAATTTATTTACATAAAAAGGATTTAGCAAATAAGGCAGAGAAAGGGAACTCGGCCTTGGTGATTTGTTGTTTGCTTATTCGTTTCTTTTGTTATTTTAAGCTGGTGAACGATCCGATTTTCCCGGGAAGGTTACCAGGCAACAGACGACGATGGGAATGATGGGGATGATGTGGATAATGATGATGGGTAAAATGTTGAGGCAGTTTATTGGATTTGCTTTGTTATACAATGGTCAATGATCACGAGTTGAGCGAAATACTTTGATTTTGGAGTTTTGCACGTTTCACTTAGCGAAAAATGCAGGAGTTCATTTTCGAAAGTATAAAGAAAAGATGGGAAATGAAGAAAAGCGAAGCCAACTTGCTCGAACCGAGAATGGGAAGTTGTCGCGCTCTAAGCAGCAAATCCCTTCATCCGATTTAAGTAAATGCAAACAAAATAAGTAAATAGCAAGAAGCAACACTTCGTCTCCATTGCCTTGTAGCTTTTGTTGGCTCCTCCTTTTCCCCGCATGAAAAGGGGAAAAATGGGGAAAGCTGGGGAAAGCTGGGGGAAAGCTGAGGGAAATGAGGGAAAATGGGGGAAATGTGCGGAATGGGGAAAAAGGAGCTTATGGAGGCCGCCGTGGATCCGGCTCCATCTCCGATCTCCGTGCACATCTCATCTTCCCCAGCACTTGGATGAGAGCTTGTTAAAACTTTAAGTCCGTTTTACTTAACGTGGCTACATTTTAGCTGACAGTTGTAACTGCTTCTGTTGCTTTGATTTCTTGTCGGCCCCTCGGCGTTTTCCATTCACCATGTTTCTGCACTTGCCATTGTCCCCCGGTCTTTAAGCCAGTTAGTTAGTTTTTCAAGGCGCCCGAATGAACCCTTTAACTATTTAGCATATTAGCCTGAAGTTCTTATCATCCCACTGTCGTGTGTTTTGCCTTCGACAACGCCTTTAATTGACTTCCATTGTAGCCCTTTTCCCTCTTAATCGTTCTTGGTCTCGCCTTTTTCATTTTTTTCAACTTTTTTTTATTTTTTTTGCCTTCTGCCATGACAAGCCGTGTAATTAGTCATCTCGGTTTGAGCCACTTTTTGCTATTGACACTTGGCCAAAAGCAACGATGCCTTTTAAGTTCGCTGCTATCGCGCTTGTGCTTTGCTTTTTAATTGAAAGCAGAGTCCTTTGCGGAGTCTTGATTAGGTTTATTAATGCGACAAGCCTCTTATGAACACGAACTCGGGCCCAGCTCAGAAATGAACAAGTAAGTTGGGAATTATGAGCGCACATAGGGAGTAAGCGATGCATTTATTAAATAGCGCACACAAAACGTTAGTTTTAATCTTTTACACTTTTAATCTTTCAAATTTAATGAGGCGAATTAAATCGTATATTTCACTATTTCTTCTTTATAAATTCTTCAATTGTTTTGCTCTCCGACACTTTAAAAAGGTATAATACTATAGCCGAGGCCTGGCATTCACTTATGACGCATACCTTTCAGTAAACAGAGGAGCCAGTCACAAATTCTAAACATAGTTGGCGTCGCACTCGGAGTTCCGGACTCTTTAAAATTGTTGGCTGGCGAAAGTCGAAACCAATTCATTCGCTCGCCCATCTTTCGCAGAATGTGCGCATACATATTTGCCTACCTCGGCATAATTTGAAATTAGTGCACTCAATGGCTATGGTTTCTCTACTTTTCCTACATTTTCGGCCTGCATATTTACATAGGACGATGGGTTTTAGGGATTGAGGGGTCGTATGGTGAAATGCTGGGCCTACCTCACCAGCCGCTTCAGCTAAAAATGCAAAAGTGCTTACGCTGGCCAGCAATTTCGTTGGGTTGTTGGTGGTGCGGAAGGGTGGTGTTGGTGGCTCGTGGTGGCTCGTGGTGGGTGATGGTGGCTACCAAAAAAGCCAGCATCAATTTCTGCAACTGCAGCTCGGGAAATTTCAACAAAAACGGAGGAAAGCAGTGGCCGCCATGGTCTATCGCAGGAAAGTGCAACGATGAGCGCCATTTTGGGCTTCATGGCTTTAAAGTTTCGCTGCATAAGTTAAGGCGTTGGCACTGCTGGAATATGAAAAATGTCCTCTAATGCTTTGACATTTCGCCACTTCTCGTCCTCCCTCCTCTGCGTTTTTCCACCCGCCCTGCGTTGTCTGTCTCGTGTCGCCAGCGAAATGCCCCTGAAACGGCAAGGGCGTAAAATTGCCGTAACATGACAGCGAACAACTTGGCCAAAAGGTAACTCAAAACGCGCTGCAAACACGCACCCCACCTCCACCCACCTCCACCCACCTCCAACCACCCAACCACCCATCCACCCAACACGCCAGCAAGCCACGCCATTTTGGCCAGAATACCCGAGTACTCTGCTCCGCTTGTTAGCGTTGAGTTAGAGGACCGCCACCCACAACTACCCCAAACACATACACGTATATACATATATGTATAGCCGCCGTATATATACTCGTACCTCAAGATGTAGAGCTTTATCAGTGCGCTCTGGTAGAAAGTTTTCCATAATGTGTGGAAAAACTGCGCAAAAAATAATGCCGAAGGAAGAGACAAAACTGTCAACTATTCAAATTTCCGTAGGTTCTTTTTATGATTTTCTAATACCAAAAACGCATATTTCGCACGATGTTTTAGATGTTTAGTGTACTGTTCTGGATGATACCATGACTATCACGACTATCCTTGGTAAATTAAAAATGAACACCCACAAGTGTATTATATCCAGCTTCATATTCAATTTTCATGGGTAAATATTAATAAATGTCCGACTGCCGTTCAATATTTTATTATATTAAGCGTTTACGATTACACAAGATGAATGTTTCAATGCTTCCGTACGTTTACTACGAAATTCGAAGAATTAAATTAACTTCTTCAGCATAACTAACATATACGATTTGCTGCATATCGTCTAATAAATTCCACTAAGAAATTACATTTCACATGACCGAATATTTTATAATTCAATTTCCGTAGCCTGCTTCGCAAAATGTCTAATTGTCAACCAATATTTTGGGAAAATGCCCGTCCCGAGTGTATTGCATATTCGGCTTCCTGGCTTCTAGGAGCAAATATTTTCCTTTTCCCGTGCGGCTTTCCTCCTTTATTTTTCCCTCTTGTCTACATTATTTATGCATTTTACTCTCGGCTGCTGCTGCTGGCTTTTAATAGTTATGCATGTGTGCTGCGTGTGTTTACCACATTGAAAAGTTTTCTTTGCAAAGTGCTTGGTACATACAAGCGCGCAAATATGCCAAAAAATATGCTTTTGTGTAGCAAAAGTAGCAAGTGCAAAGTTTTAACAATTGAAAACTTCGCATGGCTGGCGCATTGTGAAAAAATACTTCAGAGTGAAAAAGAAGAAAACCTAGAGGCGCTGCTCCCCTAAGTAGTTAACTCAAAGTGTATGGCGTGTCAAAGTGGAAGATTGAGGAAGATTGTCTGAAATCGAGCAGACTTGAAAATCAGTTTAGCTTTAGCCTTTCCCCGAAATACATCATTAATCATAATTCTTACATTGGCACTGTGAATCTGCATAAAAGCAGACATTTTCCTTTCATTCGGGCGATATTTTTGGCCTTTAGCAGACTTGATTTTTAAATTTCTGGGCAAGCCATCACAGGATTCGAGGTCCTGCAGTGGGGAAAAGCACAGAAAAACGCATGCGGGAAAGCGGAATGAAGGAAAATGCCACTAAAAACAAACTATGCAAGCTTTTTTATGTGCTCTGCAAGTGGCCAAGAAAGAGGTAAGTCCTTTAGTGATTTCTTTACCCTGCTTCCATTCTTTGTCACTCGCTCCTTTGAGCCACCTTGCCAGAGCAATGAGGTGTGAAGATGAACTGTCGCAATTGTCTAACGGCTTTGTTGTAGCTGCAGTTGAATGCACATATACCCCCGACCAGGGGCGCACCCAAAAGGGGGTCGATCAAGTAGATGCGGTGAAATGGCGCAGCAAAATCCATTTTGTTCCCTCCTTCGATACAAGCAATCGTCTAAAGAATTCGCTTCTCATTATATTAAACAAAAGGTAAACAATATTTTTCACAGTAATGCTGTTAGGTTATATTTTTAACTTGATATTAACTTAATTTAACTTATTTTTAACTTAAACAATGATTTCCTAGGCTGAAGCCTTTTATGGTATTAATTTTCGATTTGAATCCGACTGTGAGTCCCCCTGGAATGCATATACCCCAGCTACGCACCTGACAACAGCAGGACAACAGGACAGCGAGACATCTTCTTGCCTTGACTGGGTATTTTTGTAGCGCCACCTCTTCAGTGTGCCCCTTCTCAACTTTTTTTCTCTGTTTTTTCTTCTTGCGACTGTGTGTGCGTAGAACAAATATCCCACTAAGGCGAAAGCAAATCAAATGTAAAACCCGGTGTAGGCGAGTGTCAGTCGGTGTGTGCTTTGTGGTCGCTCCCATACACCCATACCCCCATCCATCCTACAATCCTGCCAAGCCAGCCACCGTCCTGGCATCCAAGACCATCCCAGGAACACCCATCTGAACCCCTGGCATGCTCGACTTGACTACACCTTTTGTGGAAATCCAACAATGTCAACTATGCAACACAAAAGCGACAATGCTGTTGCTTTGTCTGACCAAAAGAGATCGAAAGTGTGGCAAGGTGGCAAGGTGGCAAGGTGGTTGTGGCGCCCTTGTTGCTGCCGCTTTTATGTGCCACGCAAAAATAGCTCACTTTTACCCCAACATTGTCCGCTTTCTCTGCTTTTCGGTATAATTTGTTTGGGGCTTTCGTGCACACAATTTGCATTGGTGGCCTGCCCTCCTCCTCCTTTTTATTTACCCGTTTGCAACTTAAAGCCACGCAGAAATAATGACATTAAAATGCACATTACATTAAACCAAAAAACGAAGAAAAGCCTAAAAAAATAAAAAAAAAACAGAAAACCGAAAACCGAAAACAGAAGGAAAACAAAATTCTAGATTTTCCAGCGCGTGCCGGTTTAACCCCTTGGCGTGTGGCCCATAAAAAAACCCAAGCTGAACCAAACCAAGCCCCGAAAATGAAACGAACAACATGCAAATCAGCAGCTAGCAAACAGCGCCAGCAACAATAACAGCCATAACTACAACTACTTCAGTTTTATGAGCTCCAAGCCACCCCCCGCAGGACCTCCACCACCCGCCACCCACCACCCCCCATTGACAATTATTAGACCGACCACGCCCCTTGTCGTGCTCATAAATTTTGTAATTATTCCCCTGCGTGCGGAAAGAAAGACCAAAAAACAACACAAAATTGAGGGAAACACACGCATGTCTAGGCCAAATATGGAAAAAAGCGGAGAGATGAGTTAAGATTGCCACCGGAACGATTGTTTGGCTAAAACTGTGCTACCAGTTCTCTTAAAGGGCTGTGATCGCAAACTTAATTTAATTACCTGGCTATAGCACACTGCATTTCCTTAGGGAACGGTAGGGCTTAAGTGTTATTCGCCTTAAAAATGTGTATAATTAATTTCCAAAAATTACTGTAGGGTATCGTTAAGTAGTGTATACGATGATAGTAAAAACGTTTCTTCAATTCTTTTGCATTCTTTTTGGATGGCACGTCAGTGGCTCAGATATATATTTAAACAGTAATGTTGCCTGCCGTAGCATATAATTAATTTAACTTAAATGAAGTGGTATCAAATGACTGTGACTATTTTAATGTGTATTGATCGAAAATTGTTTTCTTTCGCAGCGCTCAACGCCCCAGAAATATTTCATTTGGTCGCCTAAAACTGCCTAATCGCTTAAATTGCCTTGAGTCATTTAGTAAGATTTATTAACAAATACTAATTAAATTCCAACGAGGTCTGTGGTCTTCTTTGGAAGCCAAGACAAAGTCGAAGCATGGGAGAGCACAGAAAAATTAGTATGGTTTTATAAATTTTAACTTAAAAGGCTTGCGAGTGACTCTGTGCCGCAGTGCAGCCATAAACATTAATTAAAAGTTTTGACCCTTTTTGCCATTGCTCAGGGGCTCATCAGCTGCAATATTCATGCGCAGCCAGCACACTCACAACTACAATAAAATGCACTCAAATTGTTGCTGTGGGAGAATAGGAGAAAGCCAGGCGGAGAAAGCCCAGTTAGCTGGGCGAAAAAAAGGGCCAAAAGGGCCAAAAGCGCGGCCTCAGTGGCCTTATTTGCACGTAGTGCTAACAAAAATTACGAGTTAAGCACTTTTCTCCCAGGGCAAACACACTCACTCACATTCGCAGACTTCAATCTCCGCACACGCGGTCAGCACTCACATGACTCATGAATCATTTAGCCCACACTCGGCCGGCCAAACTTTTATTTTCGCCATTTACATGAGCAGTGTTCGCGGCAAAATGTTCAGTTTTTCGCTGGCCGCTTTCATAATTTCCTTTTTTTAACCTTTTTTTGCCCTTTTTTGCGGCTTGTCGAAAATATGACTGGGACATATGGGCAAACAATTGTCATCGTGTTGTGAGTGTAACTATCTGTATAAGTATTCATGGCGGTGGCTGCTGTGACACACTTTCCAGCGCCGTCGGCCAGGAAACCAGTGAAAACAAATGGAATTGGCCGAAAACACACCGATTCACCCCGACCAGTCAACTGGATTCAGCCAAGCATTAAATTAACATTTTTTCTAATTAAAGTGGCCAGCGGAAGTGGTAAAAGACCGCAATTGTCCCTGGGACACTTAAAAGCGAAGAGCATTGTATTCGTAGAAAATAACGCTTGAAGGACTTAAAAAACAGACAATTTGGCAAAAGGAATCCCATGTCTAAACTTATAAATATTCAATAAATTGCCACAAACCTAATAAAATAATGCAGAATATTATATACATTTGGATAAAGTTTTATTTGAATTTGCCAGCAGTGGTTTTCCTTACAGCATTGCCAAAATTTCTGGCCTTCCGCCAAAAATACATTTAGGGCCCTTAATAGGCCGTAATTAGCCAGAAGATATAAACGGTCATTTTCAATTGTCAGCAATGGCCGCAGATAAATGTTGATTTATCTCAAACCGTCCGTCTCCACTCGCATTAATGTGTTGACATTTTGGGGTGGCAAGGACAAGGGGCACTCCTTGCCCCAAAAACATATAAATAAAAAACTAACAGCGTTTTGGGAAGAATAGGGAAAGAAGGCGACGGCGGCGGCGGCGGAGGAGGAGGCTTCGTTGTAATGAAAAGTAATAATATTAAATTAACAGAACTCTGGTGAATTGTTGCCGCTTGGCCGGAGACAACCTTTGGGAAATGCCAAATGTGGCACGGTGAACGGTGAATGGTGAATGGTGAATGGTCCGAAGCAAAACATTTCGGGAATCCCCCTCCGAAGGTCCACACTATTTTTCGCTAGGCCGCAAGAAACATCTTATTTATGGCCTCGTTTCTCGTAAAAATTTGTTATTTAGATTTATGGCGCTTTGCTCTTTGTTGTTGCCAACATTTATTTATCTTTCTTTCATTCGGACGTTCTCGGTTCTTTTCTTTTTTTTTTTTGGCATTTTTTGTAGCCCACTAAGTGGGAGGTGGGTCCTCCACTCATTTGGGCACTGAAATTTTAGAGCCACTTTAGCTGGTCACTTGTCCGTCGACCAGCAACGCGAAAAAGTGTGATTAATGCCAGGACATTATTACTCTTGAACAACTCAGATATATGCGAATCCTGAAATGTTTGCTAAAATAATGATATGCGGCGTTGCAAGTTACACACGCATTTGTGTTGCCCATTTGTCCAAGTGTCAGAAATAAACAAATGATGAGCGTTCTCCGAGCTAGAAAAGATACTCTTGATGTCTTGGAACTTACGCTGCCAACAAATTTGTTACTAATGCATGAATTGGATGCTTAATGCCAATTTATTTTAAACGCTTCTCGTAATTAAATGTCAAGTTACTTAAGTATCATGCGGTAAAGTGGCATTACATATCGCTGAGCACACAGCACACAGACTTCTGCAAGAGTAGAAACCTATATTCATTGCAAAAGTTGCGGATTGATTTGTGATCGCCTACCCTGGAATTCTCCCAGCCAGGCGATTACTCCAGCGTCTACTGTTTAATTACCTTTCGCTTCGCGAACTCCATCAAGCCGAAAGTTATCAATTTCGGATTACTTTTCCCCACAAAAGCAAACACAGGCGCAAAATCGACTTTAACCATATTTCATCCAGACACTTTTCCGCCCCCGCGCAGTTCAACTTGCGGCTTTTCGGCAAAGGATGAGGTAAAACTTTTGCTATATGTTAATTATGGTTCCGGCATTTATTTGCGGCTTAATATGGGCTATACTCGTATATGGGCGTACGCACATACGTGTATAGTTTAGTGCCGTTCGCCCTTAGTTTAGGAAGCGATTTTCCCAGGCCTTCTGACATTCGCTGTTCCACATTCCCGTGTATTATTTTTTTGCCTTTTTTTGGCCGCTCTCGCTGTCTAAACGAAAACTTTTCAAATTATCGTAGCATCAACTTTTTGCTCCTCCATCTTTTTTTGCCCACTGATGGGCGGAATGAAAGGAATGGAATGGAATGGAATGGAAAGGAAAGGAAAGGAAAGCCAGAGATTGGAGCATTGGCGCTCGGAGTTACGCAAATTAATTAAAACTTGTTGCAAAAACCAAAGCAAAATGAGTTCCCTTTGCGAGAAATATATTTCGGAGCTGGACACAGTTGAGTTAAGTCGGCAATTGTTGAGCGGGGCTTTTGTGTCATAATTTCCAACAAACGACAAATTAGCTGGCCAAAGTGGGTGGTCCGGTGGTCCGGTGGTCCTTCGAGCCGGGCTAGTGTGCTGTGGTGGCAGCAAAAAAGGCCGGAAGGGACGAGATACGGCCCAAAAACCATTTACATGGCAAACAGCAAACAGTTTTGCATATGTTTTTAGATACTTTCCGCTGCAATGCTGCTGTCCAACAGTTTGTCGGTCTGTCAACGCCCGAAGAGCTTCGGCAGAAAAGCAAAACCAAAAAAAAAAAAAAATTAGGGACATTGTGGGGAAGGGGGGGCAAAAAACAGAAAAAAAAAAAACAGCAGCAAGCCGCAACCCGCAACGAGTTGTACAAACATTTCACGCGGCAAAGTGCCGCATAAATTTCAATTTAATGCCACATACACAAAAAGAGGTGCGACAAACTGCAAACTGCAAACTGCAAACTGCAGGCTAACCAGGCGAAAGCGGCAAGTACAGCAAAAGCATCAGCTACCCGGTAAGGACAACAAATAAAAAGGCAACAAAACCCGGCCAAATACATCAGGATGTGCAGTGTTTGTGCTGCCTGTTTTTCTGACTCTCCCAGTGCCCCTGCAGCTTGTTTATCGCCCCACGTACCGCCCGGCCCCACCCATCTGCCCTATACCCACAGTCCCTGGGGTTCCCCCGAACGCCCCTCAAAACGAAATGAAGCGCCTATGAAAAGTAAGTGCCACGGCGAGTGGATGGCGCCAGGAGGCATAAGTCAGACTCGACACCTCCGCTTCCACTTCCACTTGCACTTGCACTTCCACTTGCACTTGGTCTTGCGCAAAATATGAGCCACATTTGACTGCAATTCTGCAAATGTCAACACTTTGATTGTTATTTGTTTCTCCTTTCTCTGAGGTGACGAAAACGCTTTCCAGTTGGGCAGGCTGTGCTGCATGGAATTGGTAATTGAATGCGAAATGTATGCAGAGCCAAAAGAAATGCAACTTTATGAGCACTAATTAGCCGGAATGTCAATCTAATTCAAGCCTTTTGGGCCGTTGCAATAACTTACTCCTAAAATCGCGCAGTGGCAGGAGTAATGAGTTAGCCTTCAAAACTTCCAACACATCAAGTTCAAATGTATTACTTTGCTCTCATTTATTATTAATTAATTATGCTGCTAATTTGCAGATTTATGCTATAGCAATATTGGCAGGATCATCGACATTCTTGCCCCATTTCTGCTAATTAAAAATGTTCTAGTTGCCTTCGCAGCTTTCCGCTGGCTAATTTGCGCTTCAACTGATTAAAATTCTTTTCTTTAATTTTCAAATGCTTGCGCCGCATAAACATTATGCTCCTCCAAGTTAATTTTAGCACTTGGGCCGCGCTCCAACTTTGGCTAAAATCCAAGTAAACCCAACTCCACTTGAAAGTTCAGCTCGCTGGCAAGAATGTTCGAAATTAAGAGCGCAACTTAGCGTAAACTTAGCGTAAACTAACTTGCGTGTAAAGTGGCGCCGTGGTATCGCAAAAAATGTCCATTAAATGAGTTCTTAGCAGTTGCTAACACACGCGGTTGTATTTTTAGTTATAGGCTAATACTTACGGGCTGCATCCACGATTGTGGGGGTCCAGGTGAGCAAGGACAACGCTAGTAGGCTGAGAGCTGCAATTGGACTGGCTGCTGTCGTCTGCAGACCCATTATTTCGCTATGTTTTCGCCGGACGTTGCAAGTTGCAGGTTGCAAGGGGATGTCGACGGTTGGTAACAACAACAACAACAGCAACAACAACAATGGGGTTTTTTGCTTTTTAATAATTTTAAATGCTCTTTTTATTTACACACAGGCTGTGTGTCACTGTCAGACTTACTCGTTGGCTGACGGACTCACTCACACTCACTCGCCAAATGGCACTCAAGCTTTTGCTGCAGGTGCCAATTGAAAATTGAAAGGCGATAGGAAAAGCCAACGTCAACAGTTGTTGCAAGTGCAAGTTGCAAGTTTTCGGTACAGTGTAGGGTTCGTGTGTATTTTGTGTGTGTGTCGAGGAGTGCGTGTGTTTGGTGGTTATTGTTGATTTTATGTTGGTTTTGTAGTCGATATAGTATAGTAGATATTATGTGAGTGTTTCAATCGTTCGTTAAATACATTTTCGAAAGCCGAAAATCATCGGATATTACAAGATGTGTTAGTAAATGCGATGTCATCATCATTATTGGCATGGCAGCAACATGTCGTATGCGTTATAAATATTTGCAGTTGTTGTTGTCGTCACGTCGCATTCATTTGTAGTAGAAGGTGTTGTCGTTGCAGATCACACAAATTGATTGTTGTCGACATAATCGGGATTCGAGAGTCGCAGTTGCAATCGCAGTCGTCGTTTCATCGATATATGGTTACCATGTGGAGGGAAGCTGTTGTTACTTATCTGACCAGAATACATTTACCTGACTAAGTCTGAACCTAATACTTAAAGAACTCTTATGTTTACTTCATTTACATATATATCTAAAATATAATCTGAGATATGCAGTTTATTCTTTGTCTGATTTTATATTGATTTATATTTTTTGCTGTGATTCAGTGCTGTGTGCCGTTTGGTATTCGGTATTCCTGCAAAAAAGGATACACATAAGAAGGGAGCACGAGGAAAAAACAATTGTTAAGGATAAAAGTCAGTCGACCTGGCTTAAATTGTCAGAGACCTTTGTGTGTGGTTTTGCGGCCGAGGGGTAAGTGGAGAGGTGAAAATCTGTTGGTCTCGTTTTGCTTGCAAAATTCAACAATAAATACGTTTTTAACAATACACTCCCGCCCCAAACAAAGGCAAATAAAATTGGAAAGGTATTTAGGTGATTTAAAAATTTAAAAACATTTAATGGAATACTCAAAAATGTCAGAGTAAACATACTTCGCAAATTATTTTTGCTTGGAAATTCGAGTCTTTGCAAGTATACATTTTAAGTAAAGATAAACAATTCGCACAAATATGATCAATAAACCAAACCATAGAAAACTTGTTTTCCGACGATTAAAGGACAGTTAGAGAGCATTACGTTCGCTTTAAAGAAATATTATGAAGACACTCAAAGCCGGAGGAAAACTATTAATGAGCCACAAACTATCTCCAAGTAAAGGGAATTTTTCCAATTAAAGATGTCATCGAACTGACAGCAAATTCGAAAACCAAATTACAGATTTGCTGCGAGTAAAGTTAATCGCAGTAGATTTCATCGGTCCAACTGCTTTGCCTACTTTGAGTAAAGGACTCATTAAGGCAATCACCTAAAAGCAATGCCCTCAAAGGCAAGCCAATAATTACAGTGGCAGGAGCACACTCAGCAGCAATTAAAAAGTCAGGTGTAGCAGCCAAGTGAAATAGGAAAGGGAAAATACCGAAAAGTCAGGCAAGAATTGAACAAACTATAAAACTATAAAAGCCAAGCCAATTGGAAGAGCCTAACGAATTTGCACCTCGGTTCATGGGGCAATGCTACTTTTGATTTCTTCTCTGCCAGCAGTAAGCCCTTTGCAGCTACTTTGTTTACACCAAGTTATAGACCCACTTAGCCAGCTGGGAGAAAGGGAAATCACGGAAATCACGACTGCTAGTAGGTAGGTTCGTGCCGTATGTACGTATGTTTTTGCGTCCATATCCGTATATATGTATATGCACTTGTAAAAATCAATTAAACTTTTCAAGTGAAGTTATAATGGCTGGCAACCCTTTCAACCACTCGCACTCATTTTTCTGCTTGATTTTTTGCGGACTTTCGACTTTCCCCTACGTACATTGTTTTTGTTGCCTCTGGCTGTTCAGTCAGTTTCTTATTGTTTTCATAGCCTTGCAACGCCTTGTTGTTGCAGTTGTCAAAAGTTTTAAAATAATTGGATTTTTTTCGGTCTGCATGTGCGAGCGAGCGAGTGGGAGCACTGTGAGCACAGAACACGAACATCGGAATGTCGAAGACTGCAGCCAAAAAAAACAGGAGGGGGCGGAAAATGGAGGTATTGCCGCCCCCAAACTCATTCTATATAAATTAAAATTTCTTTGTTGCAAAACCCCTTCGCGCTCACACACACACACAAGCTCACACACACACACACACACAGGCATGCAGACACAGGAGGGTACTTAATGCAGGATTGCTGCAGTCATCCAGCCAACGCCATCATCACGAGTATTACCCAATTTCCAGCTGAAGTTTTCAACACCAAATTGTAAACGTCAACAACAGCCGGGGGGGAAAAAAGTAGAGTGGGCGTGGCCGATCAGCCAGCCATGGCATGACGAACGAATGGTAAAACGCTGTTTGAACAGACAGAAGAGGCCCATTGAAGTGCTTTTCACCTGGCTTCAAACGGGGGCCCATGGGGCTAATGGGAGTGGAAGGTCGTCTCCGCGAGAAATGCAAATGAAGCCCCCTCATTTACCAATATCAGTCCATCTGTCTATCTCTTGTTTTCATTCATTGGAACCAGCCACACGTTAATATAATAAACAAGTTGCATAGTAATTTCAACTTGGTCAGCACCTAATTAACCCCAAGCCCTGCTGGAGACCTGTGAATGATGTATCAAGCGATATAATTTCAATTAGGCTAATGCAAGCCATAAAATAGCCTATGGTAACAATACTATACTAACAATCAGATCCTACAATTTCCGATTGTTTCTGCCAGCGAAAATAGCCCTTACCACTTGTGAAGTCTACTTTAGGTATTCGTTATACATGGCGTATGCGTATTATTTTTGTTTCCAACCTCATTTCAAGTTTGGATGGAAAAAGGAATGAAAGGAAAAATTGTACTTCGCCCCTTCGTCGGCGATTTTTCTCTTTTCCGCTTTTGCTTCTAATAAAAGCACTTGACACCAAAACGAGGAAAGTTCCTTGAGGCAAGTAGTGAAAGACATTTTAGGTTGAGTTGTGTTGTACGAGTTTCTTCAACGAAAATATTAAATACTTGTCTAAACATTTAGAAAGACCCTTTTGGAATATTTACTTTCATAAGTTTCAGTTAGAATTTACTCCAAACTAATATTTTATACATGAGAATTGAGCAGAATTCTCTAAATAGGGAGATGCAGAATTTGTCAATTGAAAAATGCGATATTTTCGAAAACTGTGTTCAACTTTACTACACATTTTAGCTTTAAAGCAACATATATAATCAGATTTAGCTTGGCAAGAGCAGGCCAAACTTAAATTTTCTTGAGCTCATGCCAAGGACTTCCCATTACTCGCTGAGGACATAACTATGTCAATCTGCAGACACACACACACACACATAAACTGCAGTCCTTTTTTCGCCTTTGCTGAAAATCACTTCGCAGCTGGTCCTAAAACGATTTTAGGCCGCTCCAATCACAAACACAGACTCGGCACACACGAATCGGAAGCCAGCGAAAACATCAGGCACAACAATCCTTCCAGGACGCAGCGTTATTTTCGCACCAAGCTGCAGGAAACCCCTCCAGGACCTCAATCGAAAAAGAACTGTGAAAAATTGCCAACGTTTTCGCTTTAAGGCCGAAAGGAGCGGGCCGAAAAAAGAGCTACTCGCTCGTAAAACTGCAAATGAAAATAGATAAAAAGTATCTGTCGTCCCAACCAGTAAACTTCATTCTGTAAATCAATTGAATTTTCAATTGTGTGCGAGCAAACTAAACCAAACCACGACGAAACGAGGGAGCACAAAGAGAAAAAGTAGGTAAACATAAAAGGACAAGTAAAGGAAACGACACTATTACTAAAGAAAGGATGGAAGGATTTTCCCCTCCCCGGGCAATCGATTCAATTTCCATCTCGAAAAGCGGCACAGGAGGACTGGCGTTTCTTATTAGCAGTGCCAAAACGATAAGGATAACGTTATATATGGACCTTATTCATAAGGACGTTCCAGGTCAAACACACACACCCACACACAAGGCTTCTGATAATTTCCAGTGTTTTCTTTAGATTTTACCGATTTATCCGCCAGGTATTACATGCTTCTTCAGTTGCTCTTCGGTAATTATGTCTCGCGGAAGTTCTACGCCCGCAACGTGGTGGTGTAATTATAGAAATAATTTTTTAACCGGCTTGCGGCGAAACACGCTCACAAAAACAAGTGCACATACGAGTACGGCGGCAACAACAAGATAATGGAGAAGGGGCTGAGGGGGTTGAACCGAGGCAAGCCGAGGACTTCGACGATTTGGTTTTTGGTTAACTTGGCTAAAATCACTTTGCCGGGCTTTCCAAACGCTGTGGCTCTTTGCTATTCCATTATCACCGAGTACGACCTTTGTTATATCACTTGAAATTGGATTCAAACGATTCGTGGGATTTTATGCGAATTTTGTGCAATATACAATTTGTTGTCGCGCTGCTTGTTGCCCGATTATCGCACACACACGGCTGAGAAGGACGCGCTCTGTTTCTTACACGCTCGTTACATCCTGCCAAATCCCGAAATTGTACTAAATACGTACAAAACTTTTACGATTGGCTAAGGCTCCTAGCAGCGGTGCTCGTGTTTTTCCTCGCGTTCAGTGTGTGCGTTTGTGAGTCGCCACTCGACCCGAAGAGTCCTTCTGCGGGCCCGAGGATGCGCCGACCGAGTGCTGTGTGGTGGGTTTTCCCAAAGAGCGGACAAGCCGAGAAAATCGCCAGCCGAAGTTGCGAGAGACGAAGTTGCGAAGAGAAACCCTGCAGGCTGGTCACTCAAAAGTGAGATATGCTCAGAACTTAGTCACATACGCTAACATACGCTTCAGAGAAATGTTAAGAGCGCTGCAATCGGAGTGATTTTACTTATCATTTGAAAATAGCTCAATTGTGCACTAAAAGGGCTTACAAAAAAATAAGATTATTTAAAGCATTGGTTTCCACAACTATGGAGTTTCTTTAAAATATTTTAAAATTGATTTGGTAATTCATTTAAAAATATTATTTTACTATATGCTAGTCTGTAGGCGTTGCAGAAAATACCTTCGAATGGCAACCGCAATTTGGACACTGCTTTACGCAAAATGAAACGAACTCATATTTTTTAACATTGAGGCAGTAACTGAGTGCTTTTCTGGCAAAACAGAAGGGTTTCTCTTAGAATGAAGTGCTCACTTTTAGTTGGGCACTTTCATTTTTAGCTCAACCATAAAGGACTCGAATTGCAGGATCTAAGAGTACGGGCTTATTGAGAACTGTTAACTTTAAGCGCAATTGAAGCGCTCAAAGGCAACAGAACAGACTTACTCTACTTCGAGTCTCGAGTCCTTTGAGGCTTAGAGCGTGAGACCAAAGAGAAGCGCAAATGCGATTAAGGCAACTCAGTCCCTCGCAGCAAGGACTCGCTCGAAGAGAGCCCCTGGTGAGATGGGCAAACGAGCTTTCGACGTGGCTGAATCGGAAAGGTTCGAGTTTTTTGAGAACCGAGCCCAGCGACGAAGGTGAAAAGCGAATCGCGTCCACGAAAACCCGCCATTTACTTTGACCGTCGTTCGCCAGTCGTCAGTTTCAACTGGAGCGGCGGGCAGAAAGCTGAAAGCGGCTGAATGGACATACTGGGAGGACATTTCGGAGGAAGGCGAACCAGAGCAGTTCCGAGCAGGAAAAGGCGAGAAGCGGCCTGTGCTAATTTTCCTGGCTAGCTGATTTTTGGCGCGCACCAGCTTTAATCCTGCAGTCTAAGTGAATGTGAAATGTACCAGGCCAAGTGACAGTTAGCAAAAGTCAGACGACAACAGGAAGGGAGGAAGCTGAAAGGGAGACAGCAGCCAAACAGATGGAAACAACTCGCAGATGCTGATGTTCCTGCCCCAGGAGACATTTAACATAATAAAAACGAACGTGTGCGGCATTGTGTGTTGCCTTATGGCCAAGTTAACTCCTGTTCCTGCATCTGGGTGTGTGTGTGAGTGAGTGTGTGTGTGTGTGTGTGTTCGTTCCATGCTAATATCACAGAGAGTGGCCCCCGCTCAACCCACACAAACTTACAAACAAACAATATTGCAAATGTGTGCGTGAGGCAGTTGGCAAAAGTGTCGTAAATCGTTTAGACAGCGCGACGTGGCCCAGAAAAAGGAGATGAGGGCCAAAAAACGATATGTAAACGACACAGCAGTCGCCGTGGGAAAAACTGGGAAATGCCAACAAAAAAAGCCAAGAAAGCGGAGGATCCGACGATGAACTGCATTTGTTGCTCATGTGAGTATTCCGCCACAAAGAAATTATCTCTTTTTTGTTACTCCTTCGACTCCCTTACCTACATATACATACATGTATTACTTTTATGCGGCCTTAACGTGAAACAATTGGGGAGGTGCTGGAGTGGTTGGCGTGTCATAATAAAATTTTATGTGCGATTTCTCCTTCTGTGAGTGCGTTTGCCAATAAGGCCACCGAAGTAAAGGGGCTACGAAATACTCAATAAAAATCAGCACAATAAGTGCAATCAGGGTGTGATCAGCATAAAAATCAAGATAATTAAATTGAGAAAAGTCTGTATAAATAAGGAACATCTTAATGTGTTTCCCATAATCTCACAAAGTAGTATTAATATTAAATGACAGAGAGTATGCAGTTAAAGTGGAAGTATGTAGCTGCATACTTTTAGACATCTTTATAATTGTGATTTCTGTGCGACCGTCGACAAATGAGTACAAACAAAAATTCTCATTAGAAACAACACACAATTTCCACTTACAATTGAAAATGGAATATTTCCCCACCCTGTGATGTTAAGATACAATATTATTATGTACAGATTCTTCCTTTAATAAATATATATAAAAAATAGAAAAAAACTTACAATTGAAAATACTTTTGAAGCATGCAAACAAAATGCTTAAACTGCAAAAAGATTTTAATTATTTCGGACAACACCATTGCTTGTTTTTACTATTGGCAAACAATTAACATGTAACCATTTATTTGTATCAAAGGCCGTCAGTTGGAGAGGTACATTTAAATATATTCGCATGGCAAAAAAACCAGCAAAAACTAAAATCAAATTCCAAATGAAAAGTTTGATATCAAATATATTTGCATAAGTGTACAGACATGGTCGAAACAGAAAAAATTAAAATTGCTTGCGAATCCTATTTCAGACCTAAAAAGTTTAAATTGAAAATGCAAAAAATTTGTCCGTTATTAAAAGCAAACAAAATGGTAAAAACAAACAGCTATAAGTTCAACATAAACACAAGTGCCGAGCAGAAATATTTTATAATTTGCACTATATACACTTCAAAACTATTTTTTTAACGAAAGTTATTGTCTTCTTTTCTTTCCAGACGTGATACAATATGATATGCGGAAATAGTCGTGACAAAGTAACTTTTTGCAATAATGACTGATTAATCCATTTGTTGACTTCTATTTGTTGACTGATTTACAAAAAGTAAGTACACGCTGACTCAATTTTAAACTTCTTTTTATAAATTAAAATTAAATTGAAAAAAAGCATTTGCCATTATATATTTTGTTTTTATCACAATAAAGTTTTTTGTATAAAATACGCTGTCAATACATTTCGAAACTAACTTAAAAAAACTATCCAGACCCTTTCGAGGTTTTGAGATCCGAGAATACTTCACTTAGTAATGTTTCATCAAAGAATTTTTAATTTAAGCTAAAATAATTGTACATTTAGAACGAGAATTTGCACAAATAGTAAGTCCCATTTACACTATTCGAATGCATTAAACTAAATACCGTCACAATTTTTGCTTAAATTGTGGGTTTGAGCAACTTAAGCCTTCTAACAGGACCAATCTTTTTTTTTGTTAATTTGCTATGCCTAGATGAAAAGTAGTTTTCAACAAGTTCCTCCATAATGCGAACTTTACACATTTTTCCACACGAACCCCCGACTTGCTAATCCCTTCTGGCACGCAATTCTTTGAGTCTCCACTCCACCAAACCTAATCTTCCACAATCAGTCACAAAGTGTCACAAAGTGTGTGAACCAAATCGTTGGCTGATAAATCGTAAAATGACAAAGCAAACCAAATAGAGCGTTGTGAACGCAACAAGCAAATGCACTCAAAACTGGATTCCATCAAATTTCCAAACAAAGGGACGTGACCATTGACGAAAAATGCGTCAAAAAGGCGAATTTGTGTACTTTTTGTTTACGATCAAAGAGTAAAGTAGCGCGAAGTATTAATAAAAGAAAGACATGAGTTCCGAGGATAAAGGACCATGCAGCAGGCACGTAGTTCCCTGCTACTTGCTGTTGCATACTTTTACGCGTCTCTTTAGTATTAATTTGTAGGGGTAACCCGCATCCAGGTGAAAGGATCGTGGGCCTCATTATGCATGCTTGTCCGCATGTCCGCATTCCCCTGCATTCCCCCGACATCCTCCAGCTTAAAAGAACAGATGCCCCAACACACTCACACACACACACACACACACTGACACGCCAGGAGAAGAGTTTTCGGTTTTGGTTCTGGTTCTGGCCGTGTTCCAGTTTCTGCTAACTTTTACCAATTTCATTTTCAATTGACTGGCGACCAGAACACGCAGACGGGCTCGGCTAACCACCAGCAATTGAGCGTAGAAGCGCCAGAAAGGTCCTGGGCCCTCACAAAAAGTTTCTGCGAGGCAGGACACCAGAACCCAGAGTCGCACACCAACACACGTCCAGCACACACACACACACACACAGACAGAGACACGCACAAAGAGATATCAGCAGAGATACAAGCGTCTTTTTTCTTCCCTTCTTTGTGTGTGGCCCAAGAATCCTTTTCTTTCATTTCAATTGCGATGCCGGCAAAGTTGCCTTCTGTATTATACTACTTATTTTATTTCAAGCGGAAGGAACGTGTGCGCCTTGTGCAAACCATCCCAATTCCTATCCCAATCCCAATCCCAATCGCCTCCACTATGCTGCCTTATCCCTTAGAAAGTTTTCTGCGAAATTGCGCCACGCACAATTCATTTGCAAATAGGAACAGTTTAATTTGCTGCCTTTGTGTGTGTGTGAGAGCTGTATGACAAGGATATCCCTGACCGGTTTACAAAGTTTTTGAAAGGACCCGCATACGAGGGGCACACCCACGCACAAAGGGCTTCTTTATGGGGAATATTGCATTAAACGAGCCGGCCCACAATCAAATCAGTTCGATTGGGGCCTCTCCCTACATCCCCTACATTCACCCACCACCACCCCCCCTGCTGACCAAGCGCAGTAATTAAGCCAGGATACATGGTCCTTTTCTCAGAGCAGATCTAAATCACTCCGCCCCGCATTCCCTGGACACTTTGAGTGAAAGGCAAATATTCTTGGGCAACTGTTTACTGCATTCATTCCATAGTTGTCAGAAGTCTAGACACTTGAAAAGCTTTCTCCAGCTTGCCTTGGCACGTATGCGAATTGATAATCGAAAAAAGGAGGAATGGCAAAAATAAACTCCTTGGGAATAGCTCAGGGTGTGCTAAGTTGTTGACCGGTTTTGACAAGTCCTGACAAATGAGCAAGAGATGAGATCGTGATAGCCAAGGGAAACACTTTCGCATGACATATAAAAAATGCTAATGCTCCTTCAATAGTTATTGGATGGGTTACTCATTTTGCTCGTTAAACCTAACCACCAAGGATTTTTTTCCAACTAACCGCCAAAAAAAAGAAAAGGGGGAAAGAAAGAAGGAGAAAGAGTAATATTCCTTTTAAAAGAAAGATAGTTTTTTTTATAACAGGACACTAAGCACCTACAATCATACGTACGTCTTAAAGGAATACCATAGATGTTTTTCATAAACACCATGTGTTTGTTGGCTAGCACAGGGATTAAAGTTGATTGAGTGTTCCTGTTTATTATAATCATGAGTGAAAACCATTTCAAAAATAACGAAGATGGGTTCATTTTAGCATATCTTCGTTTATAGAGCATCATTTTTGTTCATTACTATGAATCCGATGTAATCACTTGAATTTTCTGATTATTTATTTAATTTCACCAATTTATTTTGTATTTATATGCAATTCTTTGACATAGAAACAAACGTCTGCAGTTCTTTTATTTTATACATACTTTAGAAGTAACATATGTTTTATATTATTAGTGCACCGCATGTCTCAGTTATATATATGATATTCATAAATTTTATTTAAGAGTTCTTCAAATATTAGTATCAGGATAAAAAAGTGTTTAATATGATTTACTCACGTGTTGAAACATAGTAATGGTTTTATTTTTTGTCCTCTTAGCTCTACAGAAATGTTCGTTTTGTTTGCATCACCTGTAAATAAAAGAGTTAGGAAAAAAATTTAAATAAATTTATATAAAAATTGGTTCTAATTTGCAATTGTTTTTATTCCCCCTTTACTGCAGATCCCTCCAGAATGATGATGACAATGGCTTATCAATACTGCGTTGAATATAAATATCGCCATAAATAAAGCAATTTTGTAAAAGAAAAAAATAAAATATACAGTCAATAAAATACACACTGCTGAATTGTATTTGTTAATAAACGGAGGGTGGATTTGAGCTGAGGTGTACACCGTTCAGAGGTCACAAAATGATTGTTATTATACGCCCTTATTATTATGATTATTACGCTTATCACAGCCAATGTCAAGCCGACGAAAAAGGAAAATAAAAAATCCAAGAACAATAGTCAAGGAGCTCAGCAGGACAAAATCAAAAAGGCAGCAGAACGTGCTCGGCATAAGTACCCACCTACATTCAAGTTGGTCTCAAAAATTTATGTATTGTTTGTTTATTTGCTTATGCAGTGCTACTCCTCTGCTCAAGGAGACCCACATGAGGCAGTGGTTTTCCTCCTCCTTCCAGGCAGTTTCTCATGCAAATTTATACACCTTTGCAGGCGGCCATAATAAATATTCCCGAAAAATATATCTGGTTTCAGCGCCTTTTGTCTACTTTTGCTCCTATTGCTCCTTTTCCCACTTTTGCTCCTTTTCTCTACGTTGTTGTCGCCTTGTCACGTGTCGGCATCATTACCACACGTACCAGAATTATTTATACAAAAAATATATATCGTTTATAAGCCCAGCAATTGCAAGCACCAAAGCCGTGGGTGGCACAGACGAATATCAAATGCTCTTTAAAACTCCATAAGAGGGCACAAAAATAGATGGAGATACATTGAGAGTCATTTGAAGAAATCCCCGGCGAAAAGCAAAGGGGAGACGAATTTAAATCACCAGTAAATGTTTGCCAGGAGTGGAGCTAATTGTTCAATATTTGTGGCCAAAGGCAGCTGGCACTTTGAGTCCTTTGGGAAATGTGTGGGTGAATTTACGACACATATTCCCGCCTAAAACTGGCCAACAAAACATGCCAAGCATGTCGAGCCCAATCGCCCTGAAAACTGTATCTGTATCCTTCGTTGCCCATCCGAGCCCCACAAACCCCCGGCCCCCTGTCCGGTTCCCCATAAGCGTCACAGTTAATTTGTTGACAGCTTTGCTGGAAAAGCGGGTGGGGAGCCCAGAAGGAAGCGGAAACATTGGGCGGTATAATACGGCTGCAGGACACATCGGTGGACAACCAGACAAATGTCGTCCTCCTCGGGGACTACAAGACATGGAGCCATGTAAAGTGTGCAAATGACCAAAGAGAAAAGCTTGAGAAATATCAGGGCTCCAAATTGTAATTAGTGGGGTGTGCGGGAGGCGCTCGATGTTCGACGTTCCATATAGATTTGTGGGGGCAGATGGACAGGGAGATGGCCCCGATAAGAAATGCAAAAGAGGCGATTGCAAAAATGGAGAATAAGTGCTTTTAGGTTTAAGCAAGCATTTTTCCTTAAAGCTGCAAAATAGTAAACATTATGCTCGGTCTTATTTAATAAAGTTGATGAATGCAAACCTAATTAACGTAAGTGTGTTCTAAACTTAAAAAATTAGGGTACAACTGAACTCGTGTATGTTATAATAAGGTTGATGAACAGAAACCCAAGTTAGGTTCATTTCCTAAACTCGAAATTAGGACACACCTGAATCAAAAGTACATTATTTACCCAAATTAAGAAATAAAAGGACATCTCCTAAAAGGACACAAAAAAGCCAAGCAAAGCCACAGCCTTCGTAGTGAATGAAAAGCACAATATAGTTTAGTATAGTTGATCTGATTATCCATTTGCAGGAACGAAAGCCCCAGTAAATGAAGAGTATAGATGACCATTATTTATATAAACTTTATTAAATACAAATACATTTTGTACAATTTGAGGCTACGGTTTTCGATTGGTGTCTGGTTTAAGGAGGTCTACTTGCTGAGATGTCAAGTATCAACGTCGCCATCGTCAACTAATTGGGTTTGGACTCCATCCACGAAAACAGAAAATATTGGCGTATCTTTTTGGGAGAATGGGAAAAAGCACGAGGAAGTGAAATGCCAGGGGGTGAAGATACAAAAAAGCGACGTAAAAAAAGATTAAATTTCCTCGTTACGATTTTCATCAGAGCTGAAAATAAGAAACCGAAAATTGCGAGAAAAATGAAAATAAATATTGAATTATTGATATACAATATCCCAAACGAGTATTGAGTGCCGCCAGCACACGAAGTGACAAAGTTCCTTTTTTTGGGTGGTTGCTTGTAAATTTAAATGACAAAAACATACCTACGTAAATGGGTTCTTATTTAGAATTCAGCTGACAAACTCAAAGGTCTTGATGTATTAAAATTGGGAGTCTTTTGACTTTAAGTGCTTCGTGCTCAGTTGACTTCTTATTTGCCAAAAAAGGAATTCGCCAAGTTTTTTAACGATGCCTTGTTATAAAGTAAATGAAGAATAGTCCCTCCTTGGTGGAGTATATCTTTAAAACAGTTCTTAGTCTATTGAAATTCCTGGGGAATTCGTTGCCTGAAGAGTACAGTACAGTTTACTTTTTTAACTCGGCTTATTGCCAGCGCAAATATTTGTATATTTATTTATTTTTTTGGGTAGAGCACAGGTAGTCCACCGTTTCCAGTCCTCCGAAATGGCTCAGTGTGAGCCGTGGCTTATTTATTTTTATGATGAGTGCGCTTTTCTACGTTCCCGTTTTTCCTGGTGGGCCCGCAACCATATTTTGCATGTTTGGATACAAAATATCATATTTGCAGAGATTGTTTCATTAAAAAAGCAGGTGCTACTGCTGCTGTGCACATATTTCATATGCCCATCCTCCGTCGCCGGAGACTGCCTATCCCTGTAGTACGTGTTTAGCTTTAGCACCTCCTCGTTCCCAAAACGCCTACACATGCGTGAGCCATAAAATGGTCATATTACCAAAATAGCAGTAAGTGCTACGCCACGGAAATTGGTTTCCCCACGCACCAGAAATTGGTCGCCAGTATGGATATGTATATGATAGGGTAGTCAGGAGGGAAACGATTCCTAGTTTTGTATGCTGAACAGGTGGACTTCTCTGGTGAGCTCGTAGCTCGTAAAAGCTTCGCCGATTCCTGTTGTATATTACCTCAGCCCAATGCATTGGAAACGCATAAAGCCCAAGAGTTGGCCCGAATTTAAGTCATAAAAAGACTGAAAGAAATATTGGGTACCGAGGGTTTTGCCAAAGAGTTAGTGGGCTCAAGCAGAGCACTATTAAGACGAATTCATTTTAAAGGCTAGTTGCAACTAAGCCTATCAATAATCAGGTAAGTAATCTTCAGTACAGTCCTCCGTATTCCTAAAAAGCTCATTGTGTAGCTGCCTTTTTGTGAGCATGAGTCCTGAGCGCAGTGACTTGGATTGAAAAACCATTCAAAGTGGCTGGAAGTGACTGCCGCACTGGTACATTCACATTCCATAAGGACAGCCATCTTTATAAGTTAAAACCTTTCCGGTTTCCTGGCACTTACTTTTCCTTTCACCTGAGATGTCAACAGCTATCCACCTGCCTGGCCACCCCGGAGCACTCACTGCTCACCAACCCAAAGGAAACACAATGTTAGTCAATTATTGCGTTGACAGTAAGCACATAAAAATACAAATAGATGACACCCAACGACAAGGAAGCGTAGAAAAGGTAGCAAAAAATAAAGGAAGGACTTGTAATGGGTTTGAGGCATTTGAAGCCAGTGGAACTAGGACACACTGCCAGACTGCCAGACTGGCAGACTGGTGGACTGGCAGCGATTTGACGGTACCTTTTCCCTAATCTATATTTCGTTGTTCACTTGCTGCTCGCTGCTCGCTGCTCTGCGCCTATGGCAGGACATGAAACGGAGGACAAAGGACGCACGCCTTTATCGGAGATTAAGTGCGATGACATCGTTATACTCATGGACGCAGCCATGGTCCCAGTCTTCGTTAGTTATATTGTGTTGAAATGTGCTTACAGGACATTAATTTCTTGCACCTGACATTAAGATAATTGTTGCCTTTTGTTTAGTGATGGCTGGGCGAGATAATCAAGTCGTAATTTGGCAATGTGTTGCTGCGCCTCTTGATAACTTCGCACAATGTGTCCTGCACGACTTTCTGGTTAGCCGGACAGTTGGACAGTTGGACAGTTGGACAGTTGGACAGTTGAAAAGGACGAATCAATCAGATCTATGCTGGCTACAAGGACTTAAAGCTAGAGGTGAACCAAGTTGCATGCTGTTTTAACAAATAGTTCAACTAATATATTTTCTCTCCTCATTCAAAGTATCTTTCTTTAGATCCCAGAGTTTTCTGTCCTGGGTTATTCTCTTTTACGAGTGCGGAACAACAATGTAATATCCACGCAAAGAAGAAATCCACACAAAAATTAATAATAAAAATCAACAGAACGCTTATTACTTTCGCAATGTAATACGACAGAAATCATCTTTTAATGGGATGGAATTTGAGTGGAGGTTGTCAATCGCTTTGAACTTTGAGGGGTCGCAAACTCACACACTCACACACATGGCACACCCACACACACACCCACACTCACACGACCTGAAGTGAAAGCAATTTGATGTAATTTAATAAGAAAATAATAGGAAGCAATGACTTAAAAAGGCTGAAACAAAAGCACGAGGAAGAGTGTGAGTGTTGCGTGTGTGCTGTCATAAAATGAAATCATAAATTATGTGGCTCGCTTTTGAGCCGCCAATTCAGTTGGACGAGTGCGATTTAATTTTGTGGCTGTTTGTTGATATTTTATATACATACAATACATCTATATATCTATATATTTAAGTATTTTTTACGTTGGTAAGTCAACGCGGGAGCGACAAATGGCTAAAAGCCGCATACGCGCTTTCGCTGAGTTTGCTTAGTAATTGCTTATGAAATATGCATAGGGCCTCCACTCAGTCGTCATCTTTTTTTTTCAGTTGGCAGAAGTCACGCACCCTTTTCAGCCGGAAATCTTGGGGCTCCCTTGAATGCGGTTCAGTTTTTCCTTCTTTTTTGTACATCCATAGATACATATTGGGGAGTTGGACCGGCCTAGCATGACATAGCCACTTAGCGGCTACATTAATGGCAGTGCCAAATGACTCTATCTTCCACTGAGAGTGTGTGGGTGTGGGTGTGGGTGTGTATTAGCCGTAACTGAGCGTGTAACGATAAATAAACTACCGCCAACATTTTGCAGACGAAATGCTTTAGGCATAAAAGTGTAGCCGTCTTTTCTGCGTATGAAGATGTTACGTTTTGTTACGTTTGCCTGTATCCTGGGTCCTGTGCCCCCTGTATGTATGCCGCCCCCTCCGCCGAGTGCATCATGAATATTTAATGCTGACATGTACAAAGTATGGCACATATATACGAAAACTTGTAACTGTACATCAACAACAGATCTGAAGGACGAAAAAGCCCAGGCGAATGACAAGAAAAATTACAAACGTAACCAGAAAGTTTCGCCTTTTTCCAAGGGGCTTAAATTTCCTTCTTGTTTTTTGGCAGCATACAAGTGCGGGATGTTCCTAAGATTATAAGTAGGAATGTTTTGTTTTTATTTTAGCGATAAACTAGCGCAAAATCTAAACACATTCAAATATTTCATGCTGCATAGAATTTTGTTCTATAATCACACATTTTTCTATATAATTATCAAATTTCTTCTATTCAAAAACTTTCTAGTTTCAGAAGTTCTGTTGAATATGGCAGCATAAACATAATTACTCAATACAAAACTAAACCCATCATTAGATATAATCAGTATAAAACGGAGTATTCTCATGGTGCTTTACGAGACACACGATAGTCTATCACACCATCATCACCAAACCCACAAATATAAGCGCCCAAATCATCAAGCAAAATTATGAGAGTCTTTTCGTTTCGATTCGGTTGTACGTGAAACTTCCACAACTCCAACTAACACAAGGCAATTTATACATAATACGTATACTAAGACAACAGAACAATTTAACGCTTTAATGATAATGATGTATGAACAAGGAAAGGACAACAAACAGCGGCGAAAGTTGCACGTGTGTTGGCCAAGTTATGAACGGAATTTTCGTCGGCGGCCGCGGGGAATTGCGATGGAGAAGAGGTGAACCATCGCTTAACAAGCTAATGTGCTTTTAATGGTTTCGCTGGTTCCGCTTTTTCTGGCCTCCCGCCTGATTATGCCATTTGGGCGGTTGGAGGACGAGGAAGAGGGAAGGAGAAAGGGGGGGTGGCCAAGAAATACAAGTAAAATACACAAATAATTAAATTTAATTATCTTGCAATTAGTTTACGATTTACTCATTAAGCTGAAGGTTGAAACGTGGCGGACAATGCTCGGAAAAGTATGCTACGCCTTTGTTTGTTTGCTTGCTTACCTCACTCTCTCTCTCTTTCTCTCTCTCTGCCACACACACCAACACAGAGTCCGCACACACCCACTCGCACACACACACACACGCACTCATAAACACTCTGGCAGGATACAATGGATGTATGAAGGATAATGGCTATGACAATATAATTATGAAATTAGTGCTCTAACATTTCAATTGAGTTGTTTATTTGATTTATGTGCAATTGCACAAGCAAATGGAATATGACGCCCACTTAGCATGCGCCCTAGCACACACACACACACCTCACACACACACACACACACACACAGAAGCACACGTCTGATGACATTTATTGCGCATACGACATGTTGACTCTGACATTTATACTCAGCAGGAGCTGGCCTTCCTTTTATTGACATTTAACACACTCCCCCATCATCATCCAAACTCGCTCTTCTTTTTGCGCCCATGATTTACGAGTCAAGTCTTGAATTAACCGATAGGTTAAAAGCACCAAATTGCTCAATCCTCACTCTGCCCGCTTTGTAATTTAAACGTGTTCCCGACCCCACAAGCCGAGTTTCTGGTTAGCCCTGCCCTGCTAAGTAAAGTACTTAACCGTCTGCTTATTATTAAAAGGCAAAGCTTAAGTGGCAAAGTCAAGCTAATTGAATTAGCCTGGCCAAAACCCCGTTGCGCGTGGTGCGTGAAAAAAGGCATCAGCAGCCAAACCCAACAGCAATAACAACATCGTTGAAAAGGCAACAAGAAACGCTAATGTTGATAAAGTGCCGCCAACTCAAAAAGATTTTACAATATTTTTTGACAAAAAACAGAAAACGTCGACAGGAGACGACGCTAGCGAGTCTCGCTTATGTGGACTTCAAAATGGCCTTACACAAAAGAAAAAACATTTTTCCCACGAAGAAAATAAATAAATTTTCGATTTATGTACGAACCTCATTAGGTTATACTACGAATAAATTATGGAGTTAAAATAGTAATGGAAAAGACAAGGTGTATATTTCCATTCCCTAATCAAAGGGAGCGCGTGAAGTGTAAAATACTCGTCATCGTGGTCAATCTCAGTCTGACCTCTGTCAGTCGGGATGCCTTGGAGCGAGGCTCACGTAGCACCTTGTGCCAATAGCATTAAAAAGGGTTTTCAGCGCATTGGAGTCCTGGCCCAAGTTGGCTATCGGTTTACGCGCTATGCTTCGTTAAGTGCATTTTGAATATTTAATGTTGAACGCGCTTGCCAAGATGAAAGGGGCTGGTTGGGAAAAGGGACTCCACGAAGTCTCCGTCTCGGTCTCCAGCTTCTGGACTCCCTGTTGCCGACGAGTTGCCGGCGAGGTCCTGATTAATTCGCTTTATTAAAAAACCATACGCCGAGAAATGCGTAATACTTTTTAGCACTTGGCCGGGACGCGCAGCTGCTCTTCCAGCGGCAGTAACAACAAACAAGGCAAAATAATCAACACAAATTACACGTCGGGCATAAATATTCCTTCACAATGTGGGGCGATAAAGGGGTAAGGGGTTTACATCGGGGAACGGAGCACTGCTGTGGGTAAAGGATATCTACCCGTGGCCAATTAATTTTTAATTTACGCTAAGCATTGCAATACATTTTTGAAAATTAAGCAGGGGAGTTTTAGTCAAGTGGCCAGGGAGATTTGCCTAGGTTTGCTGCTTATTCTCTACGAGCAATCACAGGGTATCACGGGAATACTAAGCCCAAGAGACAAACCCTGTAAAAGGCGATTTTGAGTTCACTTAGGCATATGGATCATATCATATCATCTAGATCAGCTTTGATGTAATGTAATATCCCCTAAACCGAACAGAACAATCGCTTCAGGAAGAAAACCTGCGCATAAAATAGTCGAGCCCACAGGCTGCACTTGTACTACACATTTTCCTTAAGCTTGCGGTTTCTTTTTCATGATTTGCAAAAGTGCCAACAGCAGTGTAAAGGATTTTAGACCAAGCCAAGGGATTAATAAAAGGATTACGCAGCGGAAAATGCCAGCTGTGATGCTTCGAGAGTTGGCAATGCTAATGCGGATGCGGATGCGGAGGAGGAAGTTGAGGGCGGGCGGAGATCCTCCTGCTGCTGCTGATGGAAATTTGTAGCAACACTCGACTAGGATAACGATATGTGGGTGTGGGTGATGGTGTGGGTGGCAGTGGGAGTTGGATTGGGAGTGGAAGTGGACGAAGTGTGTAGAGTCCTCGGTCTCTTTACGTGTGGGAGGCACTGCACTTGCAGCAGGCTAATTGCGATTCGGTTCGCCTTGGCTGCACCAGCATCAATGGGCCTTCGCCTGCTTTTACCACAAGCTGCAGTTTTTCGGTGGCCGGCTTTGCGTCTGCGGGTTTTGTATGAAATGGTATGTCTGCCTCGAATATATGGCCGGTCATATATTTAAAATAATCCATTCGATATCTGTTTTAATACTTCAAATTTATAGCACTTGCCCCGAACGAAGCAACAGCAGCAGTAGCAGCACCATCGGCTACCAGCTACAATAGCAACAAACAACTCTCTGTGTCATTTTGAAGGGCTTTTGGCTTGGTATTTTATTGCTTAAAGGATGCGTCTGACCATCAAAATGCGAGGGATGCTATCAAAAAAGCATTTATTGTTCTATAAACTCAAAACTTAAAGGGTTGATTGGTCGATCGCTTGGTTTGTTTAGTTTTGAAACATATTTGAAAGACATTGAACTATTTTAAGGCTAATAAACCTAAGAGTTAAAAAGTGCTTTACCTACAAGTATTCTAAAGTATTCTAGGTCGTCTGTCAGTGATATTTTAATTTTGGTGAAAAAGAGGCATTCAAGTAGAACAGAGTCTTCGATCCACCCTCGCTCCACATTCGTACATGTCATTTGTTATTTTTATGCCCATTTTAATAATAACATTTGTCTCGGTTTTCGCTGCGTTTGCCTTCTTATGTTCGCTCTCCATTTTTTATGGATAATGCCCGAGCGCTGATTTGCTTACAATTGACATAAACGACCATCGCTTGAGTTATGTCATAACTCAGTCGGGCTTACCGCACTCCCTCACATTCAGAATAAACCATATACCATATAGCATACGGCATATGGCAATGCAGATAAGCCGCACTCAATCAGCATAAAAGTGTGCTATGGAAAATCATCGGGGAGACAGGAGCATCGAGGAGTGGAGGAGCGGAGGAGCTCGAGCCGCCGTTAATCAAGGGAGCAACATCTGGGGGATATAGAACAAAGTCAGAGCAAATCTAAATTGGGACTCTCCCAACACGCACGCATTTAATTAAAGTAAAAGCTTTGCCTTTCTACTCATTTTCCCTGGGCTGCTTATTTTTCAGTTAGTGCGAAATGCAAATGCGAAAAAATACTTGCAAAAAATGTGACCGTCGAGGGATGCAATGTCTGTCTGATTCTTCAGTTTCAGTTGCACCGGGTAATAACGTGCAATTTATATGCGTGCCACTAGTTTCTATCTATTCCACAGAAGCCTTGGCGAAGTGAGGCACTCCAAGGATATCAAATAGGGGAATATGCACTTTTAACTCATTCACTAGCTTCGCAGCTGAGTGAGCAAAAACCATTTTAATACAATCTTTGCTGGTGCAAAGGGGAAGTTCGGTGCATTCATTCGGTTCAAGATGCTTTATGGCAGGAATGAATATTTAGGGGTGGAAAACTAAGGATGTATAACAGAAATTCATTCATTTCACCGTCCTCGACGGTGTTTCCCTGGTTAGGCTTGGGGCTTAGCACCTCGTTTTGTGGGGAGTTTTAAGACTCCTCACATATGATGTTGTCCCTATCATATTATAGAAATAAAGAATTTAAAGAATTCAAGTCAAATTGCCTAATGCTTTGTCAGCTATTTTGTGACGCATATGATTGTGTCGCTTTCATAATATAGAAATATAAACTTTAATGCCTCTTCATCACTTTAGTGACGCATATTATCCCTATCATATTAAAGAAATAAAGAATAAAAATATAAAAGTATGAAAGTATGAGAGTAGCTCTGAGTATAAAAGTTTATGGGTTTTTATAAACATTAAAAAGTTCAATGCGCTTTATAGAAGAAATGAATGCTTAGGGGTGGAAAACTAAGGATGTATAACAGATAAACAATTATTTCACACTTCTCACTGCATACTGCTATACAACATGGCTTTCTGGTATATTTGCATTATCGTACGGTCCATGGTTAAAAATTACAAATATGAAATTGAAAACAACTTAGTGTTATATGTATATAATTAGAACTATAGTATAAGAGAATAAAAGTATGAAAGTATGAGAGTATAAAAGTAGCTCTGAGTATAAAAGTTTATGGGTTTTTATGAACATTAAAAAGTTCAATGCGCTTTTTAGAAGAAATGAATGCTTAGGGGTGGAAAACTAAGGATGTATAACAGATAAACTATTATTTCACACTGCTATACAACATGCCTTTATGGTATCTTTGCATTATCTCACAGTCCATGGTTAAAAATGACTAATGACACGTAAAACAACTGAGTGTTAATTAATTATAACTACAATTTTTGCTGTAAGTATACAATTTGATGGTTTTTTATAAGCATTAAAAACATTTTAAATCGCTCTGTGGTGAACCTAATAAGTGATTTTCAAGTAAAAGCTACAAGTTTGTAAAAAGCTCTTTTATTAATATATCAGTTTTGAAAACTCTACACTTTGATCTAAAAGCTTTCCGTGAAACTTACAGAGTGAAAAGAAAATTCAAGCTTTTATAGTACTGTTAAAACATAGAATGTTAAAGGACATCGCAAAATAAAATGTTGTGTCATATAAAAAGGATTTGAGTCCTTAAAGTAGATAGTGTTAGTATTTAACGAATCTATTGCAGCCTTCTATTCAACGAGTACTGCATAGTATAGTTAAAGCAAATTGAATTAACAGAAATTAAATTATTAACCCAACCAGTACCTCGGGTTGATCAATGATCAAACTGCTTTAATGCATTTAACCCATAGCCGCATACATCTGAAGTGAATCATCTTTCCACCTGCCCAGCCAATGACACAAAGTTTGCCACAGCTTATCAATGAGTAAATGAAGGGCCTTAGCATGCGTATGGGTTGGTTATATTTCAGCGTTTTGCGTAGGCGCTACTCAAGAAGCCAAATAAGCCAGCCGTGGCAGCACATATACTCGCATGCATGTACATATGTATATATCTATGATAGCAAATAAAATTGACTAACGGCCAAGATAAAAAGCTAGTTGGCCGCGTTTGCAAGAGTTATTTCCACTTTATGAGTGTTGATATGGGGCAAGTCAACTTTTATTGGATCGCCAGCTGAGTAGTTGACAAAAATAAAGAACACTCGGCTTAGATAAGAAAAGCACTTTAAAGATGCTTTATGCAGATGCGAGAAGGACATGTGTATGTACTTTGGGGTCTTAATATTGCGTTTAATATCTATCGCACCATCAATAGGCGGGAATAACCAAATTAATTATATAAACTTGAGTTTACGAAAATTCAGCATTGCGGAATATTTAAATTCCATAAACCCATTGCCTACATGACCCAATTAGATTAGATCTGACTTTTAATTCAAAAAATTATGATAATAGATAAGTAGGTACGAATCGCTGACACAATTATCATTAATTTTTGTATATTAGGTTAAAAATCAGTTTATTGTTTGCGAAGCAGGAGACATTCAAAAACATATATGTAGCTAAATAATAGAAATTATACATATCTACAATTTCGCCAATAAATCTGCCATCTGAGGTGACCAAATTTCAGATGGCGCTAGCTTAAAATCGAAGGGGACCAAAGTGGATCTTTCTGATCCTGATCTCGGCTTCAGATAAGTTTAAAATTCGCAATTTATTTGTAGGACTGCAAACAGCATGGGAAACCAGTGAAATCAATTGCCTTCCACCCCCGCGAAACGAGGATTTAAGGATGCCTACCCCGGTCAATGGACAAGGACTTGAAGCAACCCCGAAACGGAAAAGTGCAAACTTTTCCAAGGGGAATGCATCCCGGTGTCAGCCAGCCTGTTTCCACACTAGGGTGTATCGGGTGTCGTGTGTATTCAGCTAAAACATCTAATTAAGATTCCGCCTTGGCCAAATAGAAATGAAAAGTCATTTGAGCGAGAGGAAATGAGCGTTTTCAGAGTCCGGCCGAGGAAAGTAGAAAATGAAATAGCGAACCTATTGATAACCGGAAAAACGGAGAATCTTGCTCCGCTTTTCCGCAGGGCAAAACAATTCCAATAAGGAAATTCTTACTTTGACAAGCCATTTGGCCCCATAATTGCCAACTAATGAGGCTGGCGGGCGAGTTTTTAATTTCGGCCCGGCTGAAATGAGTTTGGCTCTGGGTTGAAAGAGACACTTTAAGAGCTTGCCGCAGATACTCGCAAGAAACGACAGCAGCAACAGCCTGGCGAAGTTCTTTCGGCAATTAACTTGCCGCACATTAAATGATAAAAAGAAGGCAATTGCACAAAAAACAGAGTGCGAGTTGGAATCTTCTTGGGGTGGCAAATACAAGGGAGCCAAACTCGGGACAAAAGGACAATGAAGTTGGAGGCACAAAGACAAAGCAAAGGCCACAGGCGGAGTTCAGAGGTTGCAGTTGCAATTTGGGTCAAGCCAACAAGATAATGCGGTTCGCGGCTTCTATCCACTTTTTTCTGCCCCCCAAAAGTTTTGTTTGCATCTTCCACTTCGCAAGGAGCTCGCGTTTTAGTTCCAACTTTCGGTCAGAATTTTCGGTAGTGAATTTAACATTTGGTTCAGCTTAATCAACTTCAACTTGGTTCTCGGGACTTAAGACTAGACAACTTATGTTTCGAGTTGTAAGTTTGAGTCCCAATACTGCAAGTCAGCTTTAAGTAAAATAAGGTTTGAGTGAGCTAAACGTACATTTAATACTACTGTTTCGGCAATAATTTCACTTTCTCAATCGTACTTAATTTAGCAACTTTTTATAAATATAAGGAACTTTACTTTGTATCAATATTTGCCAAACCAATTATAGCAAACCCAGATATTTCTTGATTGGCTTTAATACGATTGGCTTTAGGGGTACGAACATCAAAAATGGATTGAGTTGAAAAACCAAACACTGCGCCTAGCCGATTTTGGAAATGACCGTTCTTAAGTATTAACCTAAAGTAGTTCACTTGGGCAATGTAATTTCTTATCTTTGTAGACCCCGACCCGGAGTACTGATTTACACAATCACAGCCCATTTGATTTGGTAGATCGCCAAATAACGAAGTGCTAGCCGCAATATGAAGGTAAAACCGGGCCTACTGCACCGATTTGGAAGGCACATTGCACTGTTGCGTCGGATTACAGGCACCAGGCACATTTTGGTGGCGACTCTGGGACTTTGCCTCCGTCTCCGATGGCAAACTTCGAGTCCGCCCACGCGACTATCTTCATTGGACTGGTTTGGTTTGGCTTGGTTTATGAACAACAATTGCGAGAAGCACGACAAGATTTCCATGCTGCTGTGTGCTGGGTTTTGGGTTTTGGGTTTCGAGCACACATGTTACACATGTTACACATTTTCATAGATTCATAGATTCAGAGCAAAGGCTTTAGTATGTGGCGGAGTAATTAATGGCAAAAACTTACAACAGAATCGATTTTTTATTCACACGAACACTCGCACACACACACACATGCAACTGGCGCGTAGTGTGCGTAAAAAACAAGTGGGGAAAACGCCGACAAGAACACTCGAAAAACAAGGGGCGATTCGAAAACGGTCACTTTGCGGGTACTCAGAAAACCACTAGTACCGCTTTGCACCACTAATACGAGCTCATAATGTCACAAAACATTTATTTTTGGGTAATTTCGCGCAGCCAAAGCGATGTTGGTGTTGTTCTTTCGTGTGGTTCGCGAGCGAACTGATTCCGAAACGCGAAAACCAGGGATGAGCTGGAACAGAAACAGCTGTGGAGTCGCTGTGAGGAACCAGGGCTGCACATGCACTTTTAATTTACTTAAACTTTACTTTTAGTAACGTTAGAAAATTGTTTAACAACTTGGTTACTTACACTTTGAATTTTTAATTCGATCTTTGCTGGGTTCTTGTGCCAGCTGCTTTGCCTGCTCTATTGCTTTTCTCCCCTGCCTTTTCTTCTGCCTACTAATTTCACTAAATATTTAATAGAATGACTATTCCTTCGTAAAGCATTCAGTTTTCGAACACAGTTTCCACACTTCGAAGTCCAGTTTGGTTTTTTGTTATTTGAAATTCATCGGGCGTTTTGGGGCACTTAGTGCACTTTGTTTTTATTGGGGGATAAATCGATTTTTTTGATTTTTCGCTCACACGTCGGAGTAAAGGGCGCCTCACACTTTTCCCACACTTTGTTTACTGCCCAATTTGGCCATTTTTGATTCAGGGAATATTTGGTTGGATTTTTCACACATCCTTAACGTTTCGATTCACTGGTTTTCGGCAAAAGTTTTCTTCAAGAGCAGGACACGAGAAGGCGCACGCTGTCAACTGAACTAAATTCCTTTATACCAGGACAGGATTCAAATGGGGGTGACTTGGTTTCGCCTAAGATTCCGACTCCGGACCCCACGGCACATGCGCCAGCTTCGGATACATTTAAATCCACTTTCCCGCTCGCTCAGTTGAGTTATTTTAGAACCATAAACACTTTAAGGCCAATAAAATATGCCCGAAAGGAAAATTACTTGCTCATAAGCAAAATATTTAATTTCTCGTAGAAGCTCTCTTTCCAATTACGATAAATTAATAATTAGTTTCGAAAACAATCAACTATATCTTTAAACAGGTTTCCCGAATACGATTTTGGAAACAAAACTTGGGCTACTTGAAAGGGTGAACTTTCGCCAAGAACACTCCGTAACTCGAGTGGGTCAGCGATAGTCAATCATGATATGGTTGTAAATATTATCTAACGTGGGTATAGCCGCAGTTGGGGGATCGGCTTGGGCGGAGTTTTCCCTCCGGGATCAGGCGCTGGTTCAGGCTGAGCATCTTGGGTGGAGGCGGGATTCGAAGCTGGAGTATCCTTGATGGTTGGCCTAGGCTTTTTCCCGAAAGCGAAGCAGCCACTCTGTTTGGTGGCCACCGGCGACAGGTTGTCCTTGTTTTTGGTGCTACGAACGAAATTGGAAACTTATTAGAAGCCCTCATTAAATGTACTCTTTCAGTCAACCTACAACGCCTTGAGTGCCTCCAGCTTGGGTATATTTCTGTTGTGCGACCTGCCGCCGCCCGCCGCCTCTTGGGCAGCAAGTTCCTCGGGATGTGACTTCTTCTTGTGCGTGCGGCAGTTGGAGCCGTTGGCAAAGGTGCGGTCGCAAAAGTCGCAGGAGTAAGGCTTGAGTCCAGTATGCAGGATGAGGTGATTCTTCAGCGCCTTGGCCCGCTTGAACTCACGGCCGCAATAGTCGCACTTGTGCTGCATCTGGTCCGTGTGCACCAGACGGTGGCGATTCAAAGTGGTCCGCGAATTCAGCTGCATGCCGCACTCTGGGCAGATGTACTTGTGCGGATCATGTGTCTCCTTGTGGTGTTTTAGGCGATTGGCCGACTTAAAGCACTTCTTGCACACCTCGCACTCGAAAGGGGCATAGTCCGTGTGCTTCAGGACGTGCTCCTTGAGGGCGCTCATCGAGTGCACACCCACGCCGCACTGTTCGCAAATCACCGGCCTCGGCCGCTCATCCAGGTGCATGTACTGTTCGTGCTGCTGGGCGGATGCACTGGTGGCGAACTTCTTGTCGCAACTACTGCAGGCGTACTGCTTCCGCTTGGGCAGGGGCACATGCCATTTCATGTGCCTTTCCAGCTGGTAGTGTAGGCGAAACTTCTTGGGGCAATCCGGGCATTTCAGCTGCTCGGTTAAGGGCTCAGTCTGACCATGATCCTGTCTTAGGTGACGCTGCAGAGTTTTGGCAGTGGCGTAGCTTCGCAAACACTCACTGCACTGGTGTCTTTTTTCGGAGTCTGCTGTATCCTGTCCAGCTTTTTCTTGACTCGGCGAGGAGTCGCCCAAGCTACCCGCGGAAGAGTTTTCCTCCTGAATGCCAAAGGCATCACACAGGTTCATCAGCACACCATCTTCATCCGCATCGTAGTCGTCCTCCCGTTCATCTTGCTCCTCTTGTTCTCGCTCCTCCGCCGGCTGATCCTGCTCCTGATCTACCTTTTCCTGCTTTTCTTCCGGCGTCAGTGGGTTTTCCAGCTCGTAAGTCGACTCCTCTGGCAGAAACTCCAGCTGTTCATCTAACTTTGGCTTCTTATCCACATAGTGGACCTCAGTCAGCGTCTCCTCGTCCAGCAAACCAAATTTGGAGCGGAGTTCGTGGAGATTTGGGCTCTCGTGATTGGGCGTGCTTTGCAGGATGCAGTAAAGCTTCTGCACGCGGGTAATCCGTTCCGAGAAATTCACCAGGGAGGTGACCAGCGACAGGCACTCACTGCATATCGTCTCCGGCAGCTCTTCACCTCGAGTAATCTGATTGGGCAGGCAAATGAAACTGGTTAGCTTGTGGGTCCAAGGAGCTACGAGGCGCACTCACATTCACCCAGAAGTACTTGCCAATGGCGGTGGCCAGTTCCATAGAGGATGCCTCGCCGGAATCTTCGTTCTTGAGGAACACATTCATGTTGCCTTGCACGTCGTCCTTGGCGCACAGGCGACACCAATGTCGCCAGTCGCTGCTCGGATTTCTATCGGCATGGGGAGCCACCGGAGCAGCGCGTTCCTCCACCTGGGCGGCGGCCATCGCGGAGCTCAGCAATTAGTTATAAATAAATGCCAGTGCAGCGTAAACATATTGGACGATGACTGGATCCGAGCTGGAACTGGAACTGGATGGACTGATTCCGTGGGAACCGGAACCAGCTTTGCAGATGCTGCCAGATCACGCAGATGCTCAATTGAATTGATTAACGGAAAATGAAAACATATTACCGTCTTGTTTTAAATCCTATTGGAAGATCTTTTCTGACTAATTGAAACGTAAGCTAAATCCGCTTCAGTAACTAGCCAATATGACAAACCCCAAACCGAACATGGTTCTGCGGCAATCTGGCATCTCTCCGCTTGTAGCGAAACAGCTGACTAGTTTCATTTTGCTTGGGAATTGTGAAATTAACGGGACTGCGCTAGTTAATTTTGAAAAATGCTGGAGGCGCGATTAGCTCAGACTCTTGTGCTGAAGAAGATCATCGATGCGCTGAAGGAAATCATTGCTCAGGGAACGCTGGATTGCAGTGATTCTGGCCTGCAGGTGAAGAGAAGAACCCACAATCTCTCAGCTTTCCATAAACAGGATTTTATAAACAGTCCCAATGGGAATGACCTTCCAGCAAAAAAAAATTTTTTTCCAACTTAAATATTAAAATATCAATATTATAGCTTCACACATATACATAACTATAATTCAGGTTATCGGTCGTTATGGAAAGACATTAAAGATGTAGAAAATAACTATTTTTAAAAGGGAACATGGAGTGTAAGGATTAAAGCTTTTGTGGTGCAGCCTGTAAGGTGTTTTAAAACGTAAATTAACCACATAACTCTGTATTCCAGCTCCAATCGATGGACAATTCCCACGTTTCGCTGGTGGCCCTAAGCCTCCAATCGGATTGTTTTGAAAAGTTCCGGTGCGATCGCAATGTCTCCCTGGGCTTGGATCTGAAATCCCTGGGCAAGGTACTTAAGTGCGCCAGTAGCAGCGATGCGGTCACCATAAAGGCCGTTGACAAGCCGGACAAGATTACGCTAAGCTTCGAGTCGGATGGCAAAGAACGCACGGCGGACTACGAGCTAAAGCTCCTGAATCTGGACGAGGACCACCTGGGAATTCCGGAAACGGACTACTCCTGCGTCATCCAGTTGCCGTCGACGGAGTTCGCCCGCATTTGTCGGGACTTGAGCATGTTCGACGAGTCCCTGACGATCGCCTGCTCCAAACAGGGCATCAAGTTCTCGGCCAACGGAGATCTGGGCTCGGCCAACATCCAGCTGAGTGAGGGCACCAAAATGGAAGTGAGCATTGACGTGCAGGAACCCCTGACCCAGTCCTTCGCCGGTCGCTACTTAAACACCTTCACCAAGGCCACGCCACTCTCGGATCGCGTCAAGATATGCCTGTCCGCCGAAGTGCCACTCCTGGTGGAGTACCCCATCGAGGATTACGGCTACATCCGATACTACCTCGCTCCCAAGGTGGATGACCCCGATTCCTAGCTGCCTGAAACTCTCATCAATTTATTACACATTTTCTAACGCGACTGAAAACATAACGAAACGGTACACATTTTTTTAGGACGAAGAATACAAAAAATCGGCTTTATAAAGCTCAATTTAAAAATATAACTATAAATAAAATAAGATATAATACTAAAAACTATTAAAATTAAAAACGGCATTTTACTAAATCATATAATTTTGCGCCTTGTTTTTATTAAATTGAAGTAGCATTTTCTAAATTTTTCTGATATTCATATATGAAGATTTAAGTTTTCAGGTTCAGATTACTTTAGTTCAATATATTAAAACATTTTTTTTAATGTTTGATGTTATGAAGGAATTGAAACTATTATATAGGTTTTATTATTATTAGTTTATTTTATTTATACCTATATTTTTAAATTGATTTTTTATTTTAAAGTCAATTTTTGGTATTCTTTGTCCTAAAATAAATGTTTTCCGTTTCGTTATGTTGTTAGTCGCGTTGGACGAAGGCATATCATTAATAATATAATCAATAGTACTAAGTTCTTATTGTTTTTTTTTCGTGTATTAAACTCCGATAAGTTTAATAATCTTTTAAAAACAAGAGGAAAAAATGAATCCAAAAATATTGTATTTACAACTGACCTGCGTTGCCGGACCGTTCAGTGCCCAATGTTTTCTGGCGCAGCAATGGTCACCCTAAATCGTGCATGTCTGTGAGAAGACCTGACAACCCTGCTCAGGCGCAAACGCTGAGCTAAACAAAAACCGAAAAACCTAAAAACCGGCGTAAAAACCTAGGCTATTACCACTGAACCATGGAAACAGAGGAAGTGAAGCGAGGCCGCGGCCGGGGCGAGGCACCAGGGCTCGCGGTCGTGGACGTGGCCGAGGACGCGGTCGTGGCAAGAAAATTGACGACAGCAGCATCGCCGACGCCGCAGCCCTGGCGGCCAGCAGCTGTGCAGCCCTGGAGGACAGTCCGGGACGACTGGACCCCTCCGAGGATTCGGTCATGCAGGAGCTAGACAAGGAGGGCGACATGGAAGCGGTCACCGCGCTGGAGGATCCGCTGCTACACGCAACTCTAGGAACAGTCGCCGTCAGCGAGGACATGACTGCAGCGACGCCACAGCCACAAGTCCTCCAGCAAGTGCCACCGCCTGTGCTGAGCCAAACAAGTGAGTCTCATCAGTATTTCCGCAAGGAAATGGTTGACCCAAGATAGGTAATCTGCTATGCTTGCGTAGCATTCATTTATCTTTGCTTAACCGATTCCCTGGAATGCAAGCAAACCTGATGCATATAACAAAGCCGTCTCTCGCCCGAGCAGTTGACATGGAAGCGGACATATCACAGCTGGAGGCCCCCACTTTCACCACACTATCGCGCGGACCTCCGGAGCCGATGCTGCGCCTTAAGTGGAACCACAAGGTGAGCCTGATCGGCGAGAAGGTGCTTAACCCGATGATCCACTGCTGCGATCAGTGCGACAAGCCGATCCTCGTCTACGGCCGCATGATTCCCTGCAAGCATGTCTTTTGCCTCAAGTGCGCCCGTGCTGAGCCCATTAAGAGCTGTCCACGGTGTACGGACAAGGTGCTCCGCGTGGAGCAGAGTGGTCTGGGCACCGTGTTCATGTGCACGCACGGCGGCAGTCGCTACGGCAGCTCCGGCTGCCGGCGAACCTACCTTTCGCAACGCGACCTGCAGGCGCACATCAATCACAGACATGTGGCGCCGCAGCCGCCTCCGCTGCAGCCACAGCCGCAGCTGTCAGCCATGGCGGAGCAGGCCAAAATGTCGGATCTGGGCGGCGTCGGTCTGGGCCTGGAGTTGCACAAGCAGCGCAAGGCGAGTGGTAGCTATGGCTCCTAAACTAAGCTGTCCTGTCTATAAAAACCCGCTTGCCCCTTGCAGCTCTCCGAGTCGTCTGTCCCCCTATCCGTTTCCGCCTCCATTGCCCGTCCCGTCCTGTCGCGGCTGCCACTGGCCGGCGGTGTCGGGGGCATCGGTAGCATTCCGCCACCAGGATCCGCCGCCGCCGCCCAAAACGCCATCCATGGCGGCCACTCGACGCTCACACTGGCCAATTTGGCCAGGATCAACAATGCTAATGCGCAGGACTGTCACCAGGGCAAGGCCTCGCTGCACCACACGCTAAAGAAGGGCATGCCTCACCAGTCCGAGTCGGTGGCGGATGCCTCCTACTATAGCAGCGTACTCGCCTCCTTCGGCAGCGCGGCCGGCAATCCGGGATCTGGGCCACTGGGCGGCGTGGCAGCAGCCGCACATCCTTCCAATCCAAGTGCCAGCTATCCCGCTGGTGTCCCAGGTGCCCTTATTGGAGGCTCCGCCGAAACGCCAACTGGGGCCTCGAGTGGCAACTGGCAGCAGTCACAATACTACAGATAAGGGGAGCAAAGTGAGGAGCTAGAAACCAGGGTAGACGATTTATATGCAAGCACGGCTTTTAATTAAGTGAACAAATGTATGTTAAGCTGAAAACTATTAAAGATATTTTACGGGGTTAAGCCAACCCGAACTTTAAAATAAACGCTGCTCCGATTTTAAAACTTTGTATTTCACGGAAGGATTACCTTTGCCAATCAATTGAGATTTCCTCATTACTTTCTGTAGAACATTTGAGGAACTCCAGCTGGACCAAATTCAAAAACGCCCGCTCGATAACGATAAGCGGCGATAACGATAAGCTTTCCAGCTGGCTGCTCCGCCAGCCAAATGCAAAAGGTAAACAAATCCGACTAGGAGCCCAGCCATGAATGGAGCATTAGCATAAAGACAACAGGCCGCGAGTGCCGGAGTCAAGTGGCAGGTCAGGGAGAATACCACATGCAGTATCTGATGAGCACTGCGTAGAACTCGGGGAAATCGAGGCCAGAAGCAGCAGCAGAAGCAGCGGTTGTGAAAGAAGCGGGCGACCAAAAGTGAAAGTTGCCCCGAAAAATGCTGAAAATTGTACTGATCAGCGGCAAGCGAAAGTGCGGCAAGGATTTCGTATCCGAGAGACTGCAGCGGAGGTGGGTGGTGTCCATTCCTAGAACTCTTCCTAGAACTCCCCATTATCCAGAGCCCTTCTCGTGGTGCTGTGGCCCCAATCTTCACACAGTTGGGATCAAAGTAATGGTATTTTTGTATCGAATCGTGACTAATGCCAATTGGCTTTTATACCTATTCAAATGTTATTTAAAACCAATTTAAAGTAACTCTTAAAAGCACAAAAACTACCCGAAGGCAAAATTGTCAGCATGCACTTATTTTGAAAAATGATCTTATTTCAAAACCCTGAATTAAATGGATTTTGTACTACTTTCTACACAAGTATTCAGGCAATTAAAACGCAAACTTATTTTAGACTGGGCTCCCGGTCGCGAATCGTTCGAATCTCGGAGCCCATCAAGTCGGAGTGGGCTCGCAAGCTGCAGTTGGACCTGGACGCCCTGCTCAGCGATGGACCTACAAGGAGAAGTACCGGCGCGACATGATCGTGTGGAGCGACGAGGTGCGGGCCCAGGACTATGGCTACTTCTGTCGCGTGGCCATGGAGGACGCGCTGAGTCGCCAGCAGACGCCCTACATTCTGGTGAGCGATGTGCGGCGCAAGAACGACATTAAGTGGTTCCGGGAGACTTACGGGGCGGAAAAGGTCATCACCCTGCGACTGACATCCCGTCCAGAAACCCGGTGTGCACGCGGATGGACCTTCACCGCGGGCATTGACGACGTCCCCTCCGAGTGCGATCTGGATGATCTGGCCGACGGCTTCGACTTTGTGCTGGCCAACGACGAGGAACTCGACCAGGAGGCCATTGACCTTCTGCTGGACAAGCTGCAGCTGCAGTATCGGTAGAGCTTTGAGGAGTTAAACCATGCTTTGAACAAATGTATTTTTGATATGTCACGTATTCCGGTCCCTTTGAAACCTGAAGTGGTCCTCACAAATAGCGTAGTTAATGCAATATACCATACAAGAATGAAGTTAAGTACCTAATAGTGTTATGAAATACTCTTAGTAACCAAATAGAGCTTGTGTGGCAGTTTCACTAAAATGTAACGTTTAAGACTTAATGGATTCAATGGTGATTTTCGGTAATAGGTTACATGAAGAACGAATAGTCCGGTTTCCAACTGTGAGTAAACTAGAGTGAATAATACTCAAAAATCTTCTTCATCCATCAATATTAATAATATACATATGTGCACAATGTACTGGCAAGAAAACCATTAAAAGGTTTTTATTAAAAGATGAGTAATAAAAGTATGTATTCGTGAGAAAAGATAATGATTTGGTGGATTTGGTGGGCATAAGGCAATTGTAGCTACTAAACTGTGTTAGTAAATGGGTCCATTGAATCCTTCGGCGCCAGAGATTAGCCGCTGTTGATCGTTGATGTTCTGCACGGGCGGAATCTGATTCTTCCTAGAATCCTTTTCCATAGAACGGGATCGTAGATGCGGCTTATTCTTTACACAACTGAGTGGAGTTCGCTTTTGGGCGGACAGGGGGGTACTGTTTGTCTTGGGCGTAATGGACCCTCCGGCCCTTGGGGAATCCTCCTCCTGATCAACGTAGATCTTTGGCTTGTTGGCTCTGGCGGGCTTGCGCGGTGGCACCCGACGCTTGTGACCTAAACGTACTCGCTCCAGATGTTTGTTGGCCGGCACTTCTGGTACCTGCTCCTCGCCAGCGGCAAAGGATGCCATGCTGCTCTCAGTGCTGAGATTCAGGGTTAGCGTTTCCAGGATGTGCTCCAGCATCTGGGCCTCGCGTGCCTCCTCCTCCTCGTCGTCACAGAAGATGATGGGTGTGCGATCGACGCCCAGGCTGGGCGAGCGGGGATCACCATGGGGCTGTTGTGCTGGAGGAGGGGATGCCATTTTCAGCTGACTCTGATTCTGATCCTGCTCCTGATACGGCAGCAGCTGATGATCGCAAGGCAAGGTTTCCTCCTGATCGTAGGGCAGTGAGACAATCTCCAGGGAACTATTGTTGTGTGCAGCAGACGGAGGTGTGCCGAAGCTATCGTAGCTCTCCTCTAAATTCACTTGGGGAGGCGTGGCAGGCACTGCCCTTTGTGCTGTACCCACTCTGGTGTCCACGAAGAGATCGGCGAAGGTGTCATCCAGATTGAGCGAACGAACCTCATCGAGGACCAGAGGAGTGCGATTCAGCTGAGGAGAGCGCGGATCATTCAGGGAGAAGCCCTTGAGCAAACGTTTTTTCAGTATGGAAAAGGCATTCTCACTGGTGGTCACATGCTGCTCCTCCTGCTCAACTCTAGGCTTTGACGCCTGCAAGAACTACAACGCCGCCATCATTATGAAACCCTCAAAGGAACTTAATGCATGTAAACTCACGGTTAAAGGCGTGCGACAGCCATTTGGTGATCGAGGATCGAGTAAGGCGTTGTTTTGCTCTCGAATCGGCGTCGACATTTCCATTTGTTCTCGCTTTTCGCTGGCCATGCGCATTTTGTTTAGTGTCGGCGTATCCGGCAAATATTCACCTTCCATTTTCGTTACCTTTGCTCCCATATTTAACAACTAATCTGACTAATTTTGCGACTTCTCACCAAATGTTGCTGGGTGAAATAAAATCGTTGCCGCGCATTTGTTTTGAAATGGCGTCGCGTGGAGTTGCCGGATCAGCAAATGCCTAATGAAGGGGAATGGAAACAATATTTCAAAATACTGTCTAGCTATATTCAAGCCAAATCTGGCTTACACAATGTTTTCATTACTAGCTATTGTTAAAAAATAAATTAATGCTAGTCATAGTATGAATATAATAAATATCTTTTAGCATGTTCAAAATGTATACTGTCACATTATAGCATAGAAGCACACATTTTCGACACCTTTGGTTATAGGTTCTTGATTAACCTAAATATATAGCAATCTTTTATGGTTAGTATGAAAATCAAAATGTATAATTCTGAAATTTTTAGTCAAATAATATGAATTACTTAAACCTAAAATTATTAGTTATTTTTTCATGTTCGCTTTACAGCACTGATCTTTTTATTGCCACGCGATAGTGTCATCTCCGCCTTCTACCCGAAGTCTGGCAACACTTGATCATTTAAGACGCGACAGAACGAATTGTACTCTTTCAATTTTCCAAAAAGAAAATGGCATGAAAACCGGCCAAAAAAGTGTAACAAACGAAGAGCTTAACCCCAAAGTAAGTGCCCAAGAAAAAACTTTAATACCCATCCGTATGAAAGCAACAAAACGACGTATCTTGCGTACATGAATGCGCGAGTGTGAGTGCTAAAAATTAGTGACTGTGTACCTTAAGCGAAAAAGAGGAAATGAAGACAGGAAATGGAGTTTTTTTTTTTACTCCAGAAGACTATTTTTATTGAATTTACGCAGTTGCTGTACTAAATAGGCGTGTTTTTGTGTATGTGTGTGTGGGCGCCGCAAGCAGCAGTAAATTCTCCTGTGTGTATATGTGTTTTTTTTTTCTATGGCCGTCTCCTTTTTACACTCACTGGCGCACAATACAGCTGCGCCTTGTTTTTTTGCCGACATTTTTAGTTTTGTTTAAGTTTTCTTCAATTAGGAAGACAAATTATTTGCCCGCTTTGCGAAGCAATCAATGTGGGTTAGTAAGCTAAAATGCTGCGTAAAATTGCGCTATTGTTTTATTTGCCAATTGTAGCGCAAAAAGTAAACAAATTGTATACACACAAATGCCAGAGCGCATGTCGTGCAGACTTTCTCTCTTGCTCCAAATTGCGAGTGTGTGCGTGCCTGTGTGTGTGTATGAGTGAGTACACGCTGAAAACAACCGAATTTCATTCATTGCTCATTTCCAAGAAAAAACTATACGCTACATTCGTCGCCATCTGCAATTGCATCCCTGTGTGCGTAAGGCACACAAGTACATATATGTATGCATAGGAGCCGCTGCAGTTGTGCAACATGTTAATTGATTCCAGGGGCAGCTGGGCGTGGCAGGTGCAAAAGCCCCCTCCCCCTCACATCTATTTACAGAAACTTCTTCCCACTTCCAGCCGCATTCCAGAGTTCAACATTCTTGCTCTTCCCGTCGTTTGACAGTCGTCATTGGCCGCGTTTTTCAAACATTCCACGAGCGGACTTAGCAAACTCACACCGGCACACTTGTCTATGGCCTTTCGCACGCTGTGTATGCATACATACGTATATTGATTTCAATCAACTTTGTAAGCGCGCTCTCGCCCTCTCCTTCGCTCATTCGGCAGTGTGCTTTGCTCTCCCTGTCTCATTTGTCAATTAAGCACCACGTCCGTTTGTCGGCTCATCAGCAATTCACACAGACGCACACTTCACTGGGCTGCATCCGTGTGGGTAAATTCCATTTCCTGTTTATAATATTGCGGCACTCCCTCTCCTTCCGCTGCCTCCTTCCAGGCTCCCAGAAAACGCGTCTTGTCTGTCTGCTGCACAGCGGAGACGCAAACCAGCAGCCGCTCTCCCTTTCGCCTTTATGCCGCTTTTCTCGCTGCACAATGGATTGATCGATTTTGATTGATCCTAAATGAGTATCAATACGTCGCTTAAAAAACATTCAAATTTTATTATATAGCAAATAAATTGTAGTTTTCGTAGTTCAACTAAGTTTTTATATCATTATTATTCAATTTTTAAACATTTCAAATTAAATTATTAATACTACAGCTTTTTACAAAACGGATATCCGTCTACTTTCGATCTTATCCGACGTATCTCCTGCTTACGATCATCCACTAGTTTCGGTTTCGCTCCTCTCCACTTTTCGAATCGCAACCACTGTGCCGTTGGCATTGGAACGTTGACCGCTTTGCTGCTGGGAACGATGCGGAATCGGAACATCCGAATGCGACGCGCTCCGCTCTTATTCCATTTCCATTTTCGAATTCCCTGCCTGATCCGGCTGTCACTGCTCTTGTTGTTGTGGCCGCTGTCGGTAGCGGCAGCGGTGAGTTGAGTAGTACAGTACGTGCCACTTCCTTTACATTCAGAAAAATAAAAATTACTCACACATACTCAGGCATGTGTACGCCTAAAGCATACATAAACAGACGTTTCAGACAGACAAACATTGAGTGGAGCTGTGGGAGGGGGAGCGGTTTGCTTGGCGTCTGCGCCGTGTGTTGTTGCTTTTATGCTGCCCCTACTTATTGTTCTTGTACAGTTGCAAAGACACTCACTCACATTGGTGCACGCGTGTGTTGCTGTGTGTGTATGTGGAGTCAAAACAGTGAAAACGAGTTTGATGTCTGGCTAGATATGGCAACTCCGTCGGCGAGTGCACATCCCCCCCACCACCAAGCGCCCGCTTATTAGAAGAGAAATACCGCAGAGCGTTGTTGTTGATTTTACGTAAGAAGGCCGTCGAACTCAGCATAGAAAATGGGGAGAGACAGAGAGAGCGACCGCGAGAGAAATGGGATGGCCCAAGACCAGAATCTCAATCAGAGCCAGAGAGAGTGTGCATGCAAATAAGTGCGAGTGTGTGCGTCTAATGATTACCGTTACTATTTGCATGTTGTCTAGTCAGACGTCTCGCGACCCAGACTGTGCGACCCACCAGGCAATTGGCGAAAAATTCTTCGTCGTGACCTTTCATCGTCATCGTTTCAAGCGGACATCCATTACATGCATATGTATGTGTGAATGTTCCGTGACAGTAATGTTGTTTATTGATTTTTACTAGCATTGCCTTCGAATCGGCTTTCCAAATGAGCATAAAATGAATACGACAGCGACGGCGGTAAAATGTTAGCAATTTGCAAGAATGCACTGGAAAGAAGAATGCAAACATTTGGCACAAATATATTTGTACATTTGTATATCCCATTGGTTGGTCATTTTGCTCAAGTACATCAGAGTACAAAACTTTGAACTTATTCGTTGCTACCTAACCTTTAGATTGCTATGACATGTCGGCCAATTTACGCGCAAGAAACCCAATTATACAGCGGTCTGAAGGAATCCTTCGCAATGCATTGCTAATTCTGTGACCGCAGCTGTACACTTGCCACTCACTTGCGTGCAGTTCTGCATTTCTGCCGGCTGTGGTTCAACGTCCTAAGCCGCACACAACAAGTGCAACAATTGTAACATCAACAAAGCAACCGAACACCGCAAAAGGGGCAGAAAGGCGGTGTGGCAGAGAGGCACAACTTGATGGGGGAATCGGAATGGAAATGGATGGTATTGGGAATGGAAATGCACAAGTGCAGAAGCGAAGCGACGAAGATGGCAAACGGAATGAGGGCAGGTCCTAGGGCAATCCATTAACATTTCGCCCATCCCCCATTATCATCGTCATCGTCGTCATCTTCTGGGTATTATTGTACAGTTGAACCTGTGGCACTGAGTCCCGCTGGGTTGTGAACTAAGCCGATTGATAGTCCAAATCTCTCCTGAATCGACTTGCCATTTGGTTGACTCTTGGTTTCTTTCTTTTCCTGCTTTTCCCCCGCTTTGCGATGCATTCCGACATCCGTGAGCTGTTGTAACCCAGAAAGCGTTGTGCCAGGTTGTTGCTGTTGTGTCGCTTGTGACGTCAATTGGCTGTGGAATGGTGTCGGCGGCCCACATTGCGGACCGACTACCCACCGGAAACGAGTAGTTGTGCCGCTTTCATACATGCAGTCGAGCTTCCATAAGTCGAATCCGCCACATGCAGTGGTGGAATTCCAAAATCTCACTTGCGGTCACAGAGACGCCCCAAATGTTTTAAATCTCATTAGGAAGAAATAGACTATTTTAGAAGTATAAATCCATAAATAACTCGTTTGAGCTTTGACATTATTAACTTACCTTAAAGCATACCTTTTCCGTGTTTTTAAGTGAATCTGCAGATCTTGTAGAAACACTCTTCCAGCCCTGAAAATCGAATCTCCAGTATGAACCAACAGTGCTCCCGTTTCAAAGGGCGTTGAATCGCGAGAAATCTGAAAAGTCAAAATCCCAATGGTTGTGGCAACGACATCGGTCGGAGCTTTATTTTTGGCGCGCTTCTCGAGCGGCCAGAAGAAATTTCCCGAGGAATGGAATGTTGTTTACTTGCGCGCCTGCGCATCCCCAACCTTCGGCCAGTTCCATGAAATCTGCAGTTGGGCCGAACTCGTCTGGGTTTCATCCTGTTCGTCCCGTTTGTCCGGCTACCTGCCCCGCCCCTGCGCACCGCCACGCCCCTTCGTTCTCGAACGCATTTATATATTTTTTTTTGTGTTTTTGCACCGCCGCTCTGCGTCGCTTCTTGTTTGTGTGCTTTTCGCTCCGACAAGCTTAAAAGTCGCGGCGGCGTCGTGTCAATAACATGTTGATCCTACATCGTACGAAATCTTCTGGCAACACCAAAACAAAAACAAAACAAGAGAGCGCCCTTTTTACGGGCTGTAACTACTCAGATATACCCTTTAGTCCATGAGCAAATATTTCAGAATACTGGAAAGCGTTTAATGGCACAGATAATATGATAAATAGATAAATATTACTTTTTTTACTCTCAAAATCTTAGTAGAATCTAATTCGAATTATACTTTTTTTTTTAATCTAATCATGTAAATTATCTCCTGTTTTTTTCCCCTATGTATTTCGCTACTTATGCTAAGTATTTGTTTGAAAATAACTTTGTGTGAGGGCCTATCACCGTATACCCCACTAACTATTTAAGTAACGGGTATACAACTACATACAGCATGAGCTCGAAAGCCGCTCGCCGCTTTGTTGTTATTATGCCGCATTCGTCCCTCTCGTTCTCTCCCGCTCCCTCTTCAGCGAGAGAATCTCTTGCTGCTCTCGCTCTGCTGAAAACACCTCCATCTTCAGAAGCAATTTTGTTGTTGTTCGGCATTCGGTTTTCGAATCTTTGGCGGTGCGGTTGTGTTTTTTCGTGTGCGCGGTGTGTCGTCGGCGTTTTGCACTAATGTTGTCCATATTAAAATGCAAACAGTTGGTAATTTGTGAAGAGAAAGCATAGTGAATTGGTGTTTTAGTGAGCAGTGTTTCATTTCGCTTGGTATTTGAGCAAAAAGAATGGGTTTTAACGCCTAAACGCGCTGTCTTTCAGTTTCTCCATCTTCTGCGTCTTTTCTGCTTCCTCTATGTTTGTATTGGTGTGATATATTTCGTTTTCGGCTTAGCGTTTTTGCATAGCGACGCATAACGAATTTTCTTTTTTAACTATTTAAACTTCTGTTTGGTTCTGGAATATACATATATGTATGTGTGGTCCGCGCCCCGTTTCATCTATCGCTTTTGCAAAATTCTTAGAATTCCTCGCAACATTCCCGCGCACACACACTCGTGGTACATATATACATACATAATTTATCCCCTTGAATGGCATGGAGTAAGAGTGAGATGGCGAAGCGAGCAAAAGAGAGCGAGAGCTGAAGCGTCGGCTGTGTTTGTGTGTGTGTGTGCCAATATGCACGTATACGCAACACACCTCAAAAGGTTGTGGTCTCTGCTAAATGCGCCTTCATTGCGTTCTCACGCCTTTTCGCTCTCTCTTCTCTTGATTTAAAACTTGTAGGACTTGTTTCTTGAGCTTTTTGCGAAAACATAAAAACCGGTAAATTTTTTTTCGAAACTGCAAGCAGAGAAAAGAGCGAGCTGTGTTGTTGGTCCTGTATTGGTATTTTTTTTTACCTTAACCATATTTTTCACACACTTTGCTTTCCTTACAGTTTTCTAAACACACACACATACAGAAACGAGAAGAGCCAACGAACTCGTGCAGCGACGCCCAAGAATGAAAGAGAGCAAGGCAACATGAAAATTACAGCAACAACAACTGGCTTGCCGAAGAAGTTGTAAAAGACGCAAGAGCAGAAGAAGAAGCAGCCACAACAGTATTTTTTATTAGCGGGTGTTGTTGTTGTCATGTATGTATGCACACTTTTTGCCGTCCACACTCTAATATAGTTGATTGTTGTTGTAATTATTGTGGTGCTTGTACATATTGCTGTTGTTGTTATCGTGTTTGTTGGCTCATTTCCCCATTATTGAAATGCACTAAAAGATCATCGAACTTGCTTCAATTGCTTTTACGAAAACCAAAAAAAATATAAAGTGCCGCCGCTGATCTTGACCTACACGCTCGCAAGTTCAGCGCATTTTATATGGCTATTCAACTTGACTTTAGCGCTCATTACCTTACTTCTACTTCCTCTCGCACACAAACACACATACATACATATGTGCGAATGTATGTACATGCATGCGAACATAAGCGCCGGCGGTGGATTTAATTTTTATAACGGAAATTTTAATAAGCTGTCCGCTGTCGCTTACCGTGCGTGAGCGAGAAAGAGAGGTCAAAGAGTGCAGCAATTGTTAACCGTAAAAGCATTCTAATACATAAATAAGCCCACACTCATCGTATAACTGTTCTTGCATTGCATCACAGTGGGCGCTCAAAATTGCGAACGATAATAGGTTTTCATTTGTTTGAATATAGAAAATTTTAGTTTCATTCACATCTTAGTGTATTAAACTTGTTGAGCAAATGTTAAAAAGATAACAAATCGGTATTTGAGATGAACTGTTTTCGTTGATTTCGATCGTGTTCTTCCGTTTTGTTATTCTTCGTTTGCATTCCTTATCAGTTTGAATTTCCGAGCTCGAACTCAGAAATGATGAAATCAAAACAAATTTGGCGTCAAATTTCCAAAGGCTGGCGCCAAATGTATGTTTACAATTTTATTATAATTATTTCGGGTGCATTGCATCTTGCCGTCATTTTTCAGTGTTGTTCTTCGGTGTTGTGTGTGCTTGTGGAATTTTGTTGTTGCTAAACCGATGGCGAGTCTATAGCGTAGAAATGTACGAAATTTGTCCCATTCACTCGCGCTCTGTCGCCATTCATAGCAATCCACATTTGCGTATTATCAGCAGTAGCAGTCCCATCATCGTAATCATCATTACCATCGTCGTCGTCGTCATGATCATCATTATCATCGTGTTGTAGTCGTCGTCGCATTTATTTATTTTTCGTACTTTTTTCATATTTGTTTATTATGCCGTGGCTGCAAAAAAGTAAAAGGCTCCAAGCCCATGGCCGTGAGAACGTTGCTAAAAGACTTTAGGAGAAGACGGGTCTCCATCTGAATCTGAACCTCGGCTCCATCGAATCGAAGAAGGAGAATTGTGTCATTCTTCAAAGTGGTTGTGAAATGTTTGCCTTTTTATGCCTATTCATATCACAGCCAGCTTTGAGGAGCGACGCGATGCTCAAGACAAGAAAAATTAAATTTAAAAATTCAAAACAAAAAAAAAATGCATAATTGAACTCAACAAGTATAAACGGTAACAATCGTCTGATTTTGTTTATATCATTACATGAGCATGAAAATCAAAATTGAAAATTCTAAACTCCCGCAGTCAAATATCCCGAAACCTCAATCAATAAAACTATATTGGCGCATTCATGCTGGGCTCTCAAAGTGGTTGTGAAATGCATATCCGCTTTGCGCGGCATATCACAGCCAGCTTTGATGAGCTTAGCGTAATGTATCGTACATCAAATCATGGTAATACTTCCCGCCACATAATAATCACACGCCCATCATAAAACACACTCCGTCCGCCTTAAATATACACATAAATTTATAGTGAATTGCATCTGAAAAGAAACCGCGGCGAACTGAGATCTGAATTCGGAACGACGGAGGATAAATGCATGCCACAGCACCGAAAAATGGCTCCACTGGACTTACGTGTCTGACTTAGGACGCTGTCGAACTGACTACACACATCCGGTGCAATATTGTTACTAACACATTCATTAAGTTGAAGGAACTGTTCTTCATCCGTACGATGTTGATTATCTAAGCCTCATCAAGTGGTTGTGATATGGATACCCAACGCATATCACAGCCAGCTTTGATGAGCTAGGATAATCAACGGGAGACAACGTAAATGGAATTTAAAACAGAAAGTGAATTGGCTGTGAAGGAGGAGTTCGAAAATCGATGTAAAATTTCCAGACTGTAACATAATTATTCACTGCGATTTTTAATATATACCTTTATAAATACATACATAGTTATGATTTTATGCAGTTCGTTTTCCCCTTCTGTTGAGTACACAGCTTTAGAGTTAAATACCACCGATGCTACTTGGAGACTACTGGCCACTAATGACTTTCTATCTTTCTCACAGATACACACATCTCCCCTAACTCAACGTTTACGTTCCACCAGCAGCATGCACATGTAGAGAAACCAATTCCAAAGAGATCTGACGACGCCCTTGCAGCGGACAACGAATATTCTAATTTATTATTGTGATAGCCACTAGTTTTAGTATTCTTAAGCTTTTAAACAACCAAACGTTGCACGCCAAAAACGAGAGCAGATACCCAAAAAGCTACAAATTGTAATGCATTCCACAATGAGTGTACAACATGGGCTGGTTGCCCTGGTACTGATCAGCTGCCTGGCACACCCGTGGTACGTCGAGGCCTGCTCCAGCCGTACGGTGCCCAAGCCGCGCTCCTCGATCTCCTCATCCATGTCCGGCACGGCACTGCCGCCGACCCAGGCTCCAGTCACAAGTAGCACCACAATGCGCACCACCACGACGACCACGCCCAGGCCCAATATTACATTCCCCACTTACAAATGTCCTGAGACCTTCGATGCCTGGTACTGTCTGAACGATGCCCATTGCTTCGCGGTGAAGATTGCCGATCTACCGGTTTACAGCTGCGAGTGCGCCATTGGTTTCATGGGACAGCGGTGCGAGTACAAGGAGATCGACAATACTTATCTGCCCAAGAGGCCGCGTCCAATGCTGGAGAAGGCGAGCATTGCCAGTGGAGCAATGTGTGCCCTGGTCTTTATGCTGTTTGTCTGCCTTGCCTTCTATTTGCGCTTTGAACAGCGAGCAGCCAAGAAGGCCTTCGAGCTGGAGCAGGAACTGCAGCAGGAATACGACGATGATGAAGGCCAGTGCGAGTGCTGCCGGAACCGGTGCTGCCCAGATGGCCAGGAGCCTGTCATTCTGGAGCGCAAGCTTCCCTATCACATGCGGCTGGAGCACGCGCTGATGTCCTTCGCATACGACGCAGCAACAAGCTGTGAGCAGAGCGAGCTATGGACTTATACAGGAAGCCGAATTTCGAATATGCCTTGCCCAATACACAATTCCTTACTGGGCTTTAGTCGATAGCTAATAATACCTAAAAATATCTGTTCACCCGATTCTATATAGAGATCTTCATATCTTCTATATAGAGATCTTCATATCTTCTATATAGAGATCTTCATATCTTCTATATAGAGATTTCTTTTACCGAAAGTTACCCCGAAAATGGAAGCCTTGTACTACCCAATTGACTATGAATTTTAATACCTAACGCTAGCTATTTATTATTATTGCTAACTGATATACGTATCACACACACAACGCGAAACACGCGCCAAGTATTATTTATTGCGAGAGATTTAAGAAGAAATGATATGGATTTTCAAAATAAACATAAGAAACTGCACCATGCTAAACACGCGATTTTTGATTAAAAGTAGCGGAAGTCAAGCTCTTCTTTTCACAGGGTTTCAAAAATTTAAACTTATTTAGAACGGTTACTATCAATTATGCGGCCTCCATGTGTCACAAACCGGTCAGATAAAAAACCCGAATAGGTCTTGGATTTTTAAATGATACATGCTTGCCAAAATGTAATAGGACTTATCAGTTTTGATTAATTAATTTGATTAGACCAAATTGCAGTATATCTGATACTCGATTCATTACTTTTTCGGCCCTATCAGCTGTCAATCAAAAGGGGGTTCTAAAACTTTTATAGGGGAGTACCAGACGGGGAAATTCAGACCGCTACCTCACCGGGTTTTCCCTAATGAGGCATTAATAAAATAGTTAGTCATGTTCATGGTAGCCATAAACACATTGTACCTAAAATGAGGTAGGCAATTGTGAATCGTATTAGGAATTTCTGGATAGATCGAAAAAACGATTTTTTTAAGAAGAATTAAATTTATTTATCTACGTACATTCGAGTGATTCGTTTCCTATCTAAAACTGTTGGGATATATTTCTGCATTTCTCATAGAGTGCTTTCATCGGTCCGTAGCTCGACAGAACCAACGATATGAGGGTGAGGCACTTCATCAGGATTTGGAAATCTGTCTCACTACGGCTCTTGAAGTATCCCGTCTGGTAGCCGTAATACTGGGTCACCAGCGCTATCACGAAGCACGCGAATCCCAGGAAATTGTGGAACGTCTTGTTCAGCAATGGTGTGATTAGCTTCTTGATGCGGGGGGAGAAAAGTGCCGCCAGGCCCGAGGACATGGCCAGAATGCACAGTATGAAGGCGGTCATCCCTGTTGGCGAAGAGCGAGTCTATTAGTCAGTTCCTATTAGGTGTTAAGTGTTGCCGATATTAAGTACCGAGATCAGATTCCCTAAAGATCATTAAATTTACCTCTAAAAAGTGGTCGAGTAATGTATGTCGAACTAAAAAAAGTGTGTAGGGGCGTACAAAACTGTTGTGTTAAAATACTAGTTGTGTGATATTCTAACAAACAAAATAGTAGCTTACAGGGAAACACAACTTTTAATAGCTCAACTTATGAGCTTTTAAATATAGTATGAAAGAAACACAAAAAAAAAGAATGCGGGAATCTATCACTTAGTTCTGAATCTAGCATCTGCTGGCATCTATAACAGGCACTGCGTCTTTGTGCTGGACTCACCCAGCCTTCCATGTGTCGATTGCAGCAAAAACCCCTTTTGAATCATTTTGATAAGGGCACCAGCTGCCCCACAACCGCCTCCCAAAGTCAGAAGCACCCAGTGTATGGTGGTCTTCGTTTTGCGCTTGTATCCATTTGTCAGCACATTGCCGCCGTAGTGGATCATAACGCCCTCGGCCATGAAGAAGGAGAACTGTGGTGTTGGATGATCTTCAGTGCCCGCTTAGAAGGTGATAATCGCAAACTATTTACCCCGATGGTAACCAGCCAGGCATGCAGACCCGTGCCAGACAGCCCAGTTCGCAGCGTCAGGTAGGAAATGTAGATGGTGACGAAACCAATGCACATCTGGTTCAGAACGTTGAGGAAGTACTCCAATCTCTGGAGGCGGTTCTGGGCCTCGTGACCGGACAGGGAACCGTGGGTCATTTTCGAATAGCGACGCGGAGATTCGATCGGAATAAATGTGGGTCGCCGTAGAGATTCCGTCCGGATCGTGCTGCCGTAGTCGACGGATGTCTGAGTTCTACTAAGCACGGGCTTCTCACTCTCGGACATTGTAGTTACAGTTTTCAGTTTTTTGCTTGCCGGCTTTTATCAGTGCGCTGAAATAATGTTATTTTCGTGTTAACATTTATACATTTGTCGACTGATAATACTGCCTGCCACTTTTCACAGACAAATTGCGGCAAATTATTTATTATTCGGCAAAGCCAGACGTGTGCTCAAGCTACGACAGCAATTAAAGGTTTAGTATTCGACCGATACGCCCAATGAAATTGGTTAATCAAATCATTTGGTCGAATGTTTATGAGCAACTGGCGAAGCCATTCTTGCAGCGTCATTTACAAGTTGACTGGACTTGACCACAAGATTATTTAAGTTTTCATTCCTATTCATATCGTTTTACGCTACGGGAAGCTATCAAAGTGCAGCAAAACCGCAACTAGGCCTTCGCTCGTATGCCTTTTTCAAATTTCCAATGGCGCGAAAAGTTTCGATGCGATAGGTATTCGTATCAATTTGCACTTATCAACACTAAACGGTGCTGATTTGCAATGCAACAGTGATGGCAGTATAGCGAAAATATATGTTACTCGCACAAAATTGGTATTTTGTACACTAGCACCGTTAATGATTGATATAAATCATATCAACGCATATACCTCGACATTTGATTACAAGCCAGACCAGATTTCAGTAAGCATAGGAATCATAGGAATCCCCTAGAAATCAATTTCTTAAATACATATAACGTTTTGTAATATTGGATGCTTTGTTCTTCTTCCCAAAGTACGTTGCTTTTTTAATATAACTATCTTTTTCAATAACATTAAAAACACAGAGAGAGAGCTTTAGAATATGAGGAAGAGCTACCCCTCAAAAATACGTTGCATACCTAAAATGTTGCTGAGGGGTTCCATATCATTTATCTTTTGCCAGTGAGTTATGCATAGTTATCTTTTGCAACTCATGTGTTACATAAGCACAGAATAAAATTTCACAAATATTTAATATTTATTAACTTAACTAATTAACATTATGCAATGTAATTATTTTTTTTTACATAGGTATATTACTACTTTAACTACATTTTAAACACATGTTTTACTCGGACTTTTGAAAGAATACACCAAAATACCAAAATTTTAAAAGTTCGCAGTCATTTTTTATTGTTTTCTTAATTATTTGATGTAACCTTATGATAATATTAACTTATAATATAAATAACGAATAGTCTAGCTTAGCTTAAAATGCACCGTATACAGAATGAAGGATAGACGGCAAGTGTTTTTAACTGGCCAAGCTACCAAATTTCTGGTAGAGCGACTTAATGGCGCCAATGCTGGTTAGGACCATTAGGACCATAGTGACAACCTGCATGAGAACAACGAAGTCCTGTCCTTGGCCCTTGAAAATTCGAGTCTGCGTGTATCCGTAAAACTGCGCCATCATGGCGATCACGAAGGCGGCAATGCTGAGGACCACGTGGAAGGTCTTGTTGGCCAAGGGTGAGATGGTCCTGCTCAGGCATCTCGCCAGGAAGGCGACAAGTCCACTCAGCAGTGAGATCAGGCACAGGATGAAGGCGGCGAAACCCAGGCGGGCATGTAACGTGACGCTGATTGACCAATCGTCACGTATTAGTTGGATTAAACAGCCGGCCACGCCCATGCCGCCCCCCAGGATCTGAAGGACCACGTGAAAGGCGGTCTTGTACTTCCGGGAGTATCGCAACGTTAGCCAACTGCCCTCGTAGAAGCACATCATTCCCTCGGCCATTAGGAACACAAATCCGAAGGTTACCAGCCAGGCATGCAGGCGAATTCCCGACAGGTCCTGGCGCAGACAGGTCCAGCTGACCCAAATGGTGACGAATCCTATGCACAGCTGGTTGATCACATATAGCGCCGATTCTATATGCTGCAGCACCGACGTTGGCTTGGACTTTTCATCGCCCATTGTGGCGCTACTTTGGAATTATTTCACAGAAATTGTAATTGCAATTTCAAAGAATTAGTAATTTTAATTTCACAAGCACTGTAATTTCAGATTCACAAGAGCTGTAGTTTAATTTCGCAAAAGTAGAAATTAAAAAAATGTTTCTAATTCCTATTCCTAATTCCCATTTTAAATCTCCGAAATTAATTGCGTACATCCTTTATAAGGATTCTTCCTAATTGTCTTCCCTATGGATAAAGCATTTTGCCTTTAATTCAAGGATTCTTCTTTAAGGATTCTTCTTTAAGGATTCTTCTTTAAGGATTCTTCTTTAAGGATTCTTCTATATGAAAACTGCCTTTTGACTACCGATCCGCGGTGCATTAGTTATTACAACGCACTATGCGGAACTTTTTATTGCCTTCACCGTGGCTTCTGACTTTCACTAGACTGGCATACAATTTGTTTGCTATCGGGTTATCAGCGAAACATTTTGGGTGCCCCATTCTAATGCAGCAGACTTAGAGGATTACACAATATTATTAAGTGGTCGGCGCTGCATGTACACGCTCGCAGTATCGTAGGCCAAAAGATCTAATCGACCTTATCGACATCCATTCATTCACCGATTTACTTCGGCACCGAAGTAAAGAGGATTACCATTCAGGGGCGCTCGACTATGCGATCGCACTCACGTTGACCATTCCCCGAAAACGTCATGAGCCAGGGGCTAAATTTAGGGCTGTTATTAATATTAATTAGACTCTCGTCACTCGAGTACTGGCCCACTCTGTTTCCACTTATTGATAATATACATATTACTAATGTAGTCCTCCTGTCGGATCGCAAGTCAGCAGCGCCTTATCGAAATGCAAAATCGCACGTACCAGATAAAAGTAACCACCTACTTGAAAATACATACAGATTGTTGATGTCTTTGGGCCAAATGTCTGGACAGACAGGCTGAACTTTCGCCAGTCACTAAGCGACTAAACCATACACGCGCCTTAGGCACTGCTGTTTTGATAAACCATACACACTGTGATCCAATTTGCTAGCGCAATGTTTACAAATATTTATTGCTGACTCAGCAGATTCATATCTACGATCTGACATTGAAGGTGATTAAGTATATTGGATTTAACTTCGAGTAGTACCATAAAAATGTGGGCTGTAGGAAGCGTGGTACGCTGATTAAAATGACATAGCTTGATTTATGATCCTGTGGACTCGAAACTGTGACTTTAAGTGCCTCTGAAGTCGCTGAGCTCCAATTTAAGTTGATAATATTCGGTTGCCTTCCGGCCATAATTATCATAGATAACTACACTGCAAGGCTTAAGATTGGTCACTTCAAGTGTTCTGTACGCCTCGACGGGAATGCATTTGCTTTCATTCTTGGCCAGGCTTTCAAAGTAGACGATGACCACGGAGTCTTCATTCTTGGTATCCACGGACTGCGGAAAAAATTGTTCATTTGGGGGCAATTATCTTTAAAAAAGTGCTTAACTCACCCCCACTCCTTCGACATCACGAATTTTCTTAAAGCTTGATCTATCCGAGCGGTATCCAGAGGGCAGGGACACCTCCAAAACGGCCATATTGGAGGCCTTTGTGTTCCTCTCCACGAACTCCACGCAGACGACTAGCTCCATCTTCGATGACAAGCTGCTGGGTCTGACCGTAGTGTGAATACTAAAGCTTGGATTGCCCTCCTTCTCCTCGAAGTCATACCCATAGGTAATCTGGATGAGAGCTGCTCCAGTTCCCTTTGCCTGAACCTCCAGGAATTTGATGTCCGGCGGGAAGTTAATCGACTGGGTCAACTGGGTTATATTGCCTAGGACCAATTTTGGGATATGTCTTCGTTGCTGATGCTCACTTCCCAAGCGCTTGGATTATAACCCCATTTCTTAGCGAACTCAACCAGAGCTGTAAGACCAATAACTGTTTTCTGGCTGGAGTCGAATTCTCCATAAATATTTCTCTGGGCCAAAAGCCATCGAACGGTGCTGATTGCTGCCTCTGGCACATCCATTTCCGAATCCATGAGGGAGAGCAGGGCGTATGAGGTGACCTCCACATCTTGAGGGCTTCCGTTCCGCACATCCTCTGCCCACCAAAGTTGGTCATTTTCCTGCTTTGCCACGGATCTAAGTTGCGCAACAAGCTTATCAGATCCCGGGGCCTGCGACTTTTGCAATGCATATATGGCCAGTGACTTGGCCAGTGATAAGGCTGTTTCGTCGAGCTGAGATCTTAGAAAAGCCACCGCTTTGCTTATGGCTTCCTTGTCGGGACTGGCTTGTTTCTGAAGAGCCAACAGGACACTGGATGTAAAGAAAAGTGGGCTTCCGGACCTTGAAAAGTATTTGAAATCCTCCGTGAAACTTCCGTCTTCATGCTGGCGGCTCAGCAAAAATGCGAATCCCTTTTTCAGGATTGTAGGATCTACATATATGACAGCCCTAATTTCGCTTAAGTAACGCAGGACGTAAGAGGTTAGCCAGATGGAACCGTTGGCTTTCGGGGGGTCAAAGTAGCTAACGCTTCCATCGTCGTGGCAATAGTTCAGTATGTTCTGATAGCCCTCTCTTAAGTTATTTTTGATTTGAGTGTCCAAAGCTCCATCGAGATTTTTGGTTCCATTAAGGTGGCTCCACACCAAAAAGTTAACAACCATTTTAGACATGATCAGTTCGCCCGTGCCGTCCGGTATGGAAATACCCAAGTTTTGGAGGATCGGACCGAGAGGGTCACTGAATAAACTAAACTCGATCAGTCTGGAATTTGGGAGGTCGAATTGGAAGGTGCTTTTGTAGTCCTGATTGTCCTTTAAGTTCACTAAGATGGCGCGATTGCTATATTTGGTTCTGCCTCTTACGTTGTCTTCAATAACCATTAGCGTCCTATGAACAGTAGTATTTTTAACTGAAGAGGTTGCTGTAAATTCGAGAGGAATAAAGTTTCCCGTATAGTTGGGGCAGAACGTGAAGAACGCGCTTTTAGCTCCATACTCATCGATTTCCATGAGTTGTGTTTGACGATGTTCCAAGGAATCTTCAAAGCCATCTGCATCGTTGTCCAGTGCTAACTCTACTTTCAATTTCGTTTCGGGTAAATGGTTGACGATCAGAACCGGAATTCTGACAGTTTCTCCTAGTTTCACTGAGTACGGCAAATGAATGAAGAGCGAGTAGGTCTTGATGGTTCTGATGTGCGTGAGGTTACTTTGGAAGACGCCCAATCCTTTTTCCGGGTGCAGGGAAAAACCCTTGACTACCCAGGTGCCCAGGGTGTCGGGAAGCTTTATTTCCAGATCCGTCACCTCTGTGTGTGATATTTGTATATCGGAAAACAGCCAAGATTCAATGGATTTCAAAGGATATTTGGCTGATATTGCTCGCGCAGATACGTCTTTGTCTGCAAAAAGAAAAAGTACCATTAAGACTCTCTTACAATTAAATATCTAGATATAGTTACCCATGTCGAAGTATCGAAAGATTCTTTCCTTAATCTGGGCGTTGGTCATGGTGACGAGACCCAGATGCGATCCAGGAACATCGTGGTAGGTGTGCAAATAGAAGTCCTTCAATTGCTCTTCTAAGGAGCTCATTTCTATTTCATGATTTCTGGGAAAGTCCTTTGAGGGCTTGGCAAATGACAAAGCATTTGAGAGTTTATTGGTATAAAACAGAAAATCAATATCGTCCTGTTTTCTGTCATCTGCCTTTATCCTCCCTGAAAACCTTTCGTCGACCGCCAAGATGCCGACAAAGGAATTGGGTTCTGTTCTGATTCTTAACTTGACTTCTTCTCCAGGATATCCTGTGCTCGGTGCCGATATACTAATTTCGTTGGAAAGACTCATGAGAACCTTGTACTGAGACTTGGTGTGATGAAGGACTCCCTGTTCGTCTACATAGTAGGCATAAATATAAAAATGGGGCGCAGTGAGATGCGTAGCCTTCAAGGTGAAGTTGTAAACCATCTTGGGCTCGTCGAACTCAACTCTTTCGGTGTGCAGTATGAGACTACGGGCCACTATGTTGTATATAAAGTATTTGATGGGCTCGTTGGAATTGAGGGTCACCCGGAACTCATCGCCAACAACCAAAGCAGCTGGGAGACCGTTGTCATCTTTGCGTCCATGGATCTGAAGGAAGAAATCCACATCTATCTGAGGTGTAAAATAGGCATTTGTCGCGTCTATAATGAAGCCTATCGATTGTGGGATTGTTTGGTGGATTTGATGGTCTTCGCCCTTATATTCCACAGATATATCGTAGTATGCATTTTTTTTTTGTAAATCAGAGAGGTTTGCTTTGAACAAGTAAAGTCCCGGCTTATCCAACTGGCCTTCGAATTCAAAGCGCTTCTTTTCGTCCAGTTCTCTGAATTTTCTGAAATAGCTATTCTTTTGTATAGTACCTTCGCTGTAAATAAGCTTAAATAGAATCAAAAAATTATAATAAATGTACATTTATTGTCACATTTTTAATATACCTTAACCGCTGACTTGCTTTCGGATTCCAGAGATCCATCTAAGTTCGTAATCTTTATAAGAACCTTGTGGTCTTTTTCTTTCCACGGCCTTTCGCACGAATAATCTGCACATTTAATAATATAGCGATTTTGAAGCAAGAAAACGTGTGCAATCTTAGTGGTTTTTTCTCCACTATCTTCATCTTCCACCGCTGCACTTATTATAGCTATATAAGGAGTCCGGATTGGAGCTATGTGCTTGGCAATGTCCGTCAGAAGAATATAAAAGGTCGCCAGGCCTTTGACTACAGCACCATTGGCTGTTATTGTGCGATTATAAAGATTATCTTTGCGCTTTTCCGTATGTAAGTTAATATTTATTTCAGCTCTTCCGTTGAGGGGGTTGCCGTACGAGTGCCTTGGAAAATATAAATTATAATAAAGTATTTAGGGAAACATGCATACTCGTAGTATGTCCACGCTCACTTGACTCTAAGCACTATCTTCATCTCGTTGTCCTTTATACTGACGAACTTTGGGACATCTATTTGAATGGAGAACCTTGGCAGCCCCTCAGGCTTTACGTAAAAAAAGGTGAATGTACTAGCTCGAGCACCATATTCAGTACCATCTGCATCTTCGAGGCTCAACTCCCATTGCCCCAGAGGTGCTCTTTTGGACAACTGAAATTGTCCAGAATAGACTCCGTCAGCTACCTTGCTCTTTGTGGCCTTATCAACCTTGTTTCTTTCAGGATCCAAGAGGCAGATAACCATATCTTTGGCATAAGTATCTGGACGAAGATGCTCATTTAGTACCAAAACGCGATAGCTAATCTTGTCTCCAGGGATATACTCATCCTTGTCAATTAGTAAAACAACCACTGGAGCATCGCTACGGAAGTACAGACTAATGGAGTTCTGAAACTTTAGGCCTGACACTCCTTCAGCTGTCAGTGCATAGTCACCCGCGGAAAGGTCAGGCACCTTAAAGGTGACCTCTTTCATTTCGCGGTCTGTGGGTAGGTCCACAACCAGGGAATCATTATACGAATCTCCGGAGATGGCCAGTTTAATGGTGACTGGTTCTTTGATGTGATAAACGGCAACGGTTACTTTGAAGTCCCGATTAGGGATTATGGTTCCGGGGGCCACTACACTATACAGTCTAAATTAAAATGCAGAAGTGTAGAAAACTATGTTATTTATTTATTTATTAAAGATGATAGCATAGTTTACAAATCTAAGGCTAACATAAACGATAGTAGTACTAGCTACATGGCCAAAAAATGTAATATAAGATCATAAATCAAAATCAAAATCAGAAAGGTAATTTTCACAAACAGGTTTTTCTAATTTTATTAAATAGTCTTAAACTTACCCCTCATTGCTTGCTTGTATATTATGATTCAAGAACGAGCAAAATACACAAACAAGCACTTTTAGGCAATTAAGAGAACTCATGATGGAATTTTAAGCAACAAAGACCATATTCTTTAGGGATAAAACAGAACTACACGTATGTGGCTCCTGCTGCACTCACAGCAGAATCTTGACTGGTTAACTGAAATGGACAGTGAACCCATCGGCTTAGGACTGCACCTCCCATCCTAAGTCACCAGTCATTCCTGTTCTTCTAGTTGAGGCACTCTTCTGGGTTCAATACCAATTCGCGTATGTGTACTAGCTGTTTTGTTAAAGATTCTGAACGTCATACATTTCTCTGGTACATTTTATTAATTTGGCTTTTCTAGCGTATTTACTTTTAATAAATTAAATTAAAACAAGATAGAAGGCTATAGTCGAGTATCCCGACTATCGGATACCCGTTACTCAGCTAAAGAAAATTTTACATTTTGTGGATTATCGGTAGAAATTGGGCAAAAATAATAAAATTAAAAAAACTGGGCGTGGCAAAAAGTTTTTTGCAAATCTATAGAAATTTACAAGATTATAAAAAAGTGAAAAAAAACACATTTTTCAAAAGTGTGGGCGTGACAGTTTAGGGCGGTTTGTGGGCGACAAAAAGTTTTGGCAAATTTACAGACTTGCGCTGCGTCTGTCTCTGGAAGCTACATGCTTAATCTCAACATTCCAGCTTTTGTAGTTCCTGAGATCGAGGCTTTCATATGGACAGATGGACAGACAGACGGACTGACAGACATAGCCAGATCGACTCGGATATTGATCCTGTTCAAGAATATATATACTTTATATGGTCGAAAACGTTTCCTTCTGCCTGTTACATACTTTTCAAAGAATCTACTATACCCTTTTACCTTCGAGTAACGATTAAATTAAAAAAATGTTCCATAAAAATATACTAATTTCATGCTTAGGACATTATTTACAAAAAAATTAAATTAAAAAATTTTAAAAATTTGAATGCTGATTCTTAGAGAATTGCGCCAGAAACATTTAGAGGTATGCCACATCAAAATCCGATTAAGATAAGTTGAGTTATGGGGTATAGAATTTTTTGAATTTCTACAAAACAAAAAATAAAAAACAAAAAATAAATTTCTAAATTTAAATGCAGAGTTTTAGAGAATTGCACACACATTTAAAGGTATGCCAGTGTATGAGTTATGTTTTTTTTTATCTGACAGTAAATTATAAAATATATATACATACTTATATAACGGATAATTTTCCGGGAACATGATTACATAATTCCAGCTTTTTACGTTTACCCTGTTTTCTCGCAGTTACAGTACTCGATCTCGTACATTAATACTGTTAGCCTGAACGTCATTATCTTTTATTGATTAGCTTTGTTCCAGTCTTTTATGGTAATTAAAGGTTCTGAGATTTTCAAGTTATTATATAACCCACCTTTATATTCGTTTCTAATTACTAATAATTCCCGGGACCATAAAAAATGCAATGGAATCATCAAGAAAACCATTAAGCCAAACAAAGTATGTGACGTGTTCCTCTTGTTTGAGTAAAATATATAAAAAACCATGTTCCAAATGGCTTACAGCGAAACTCAATTAGCATTCAGCTTAACAATATTTAAAAAGAACACCTCTCAACAAGGTGAGATTGAAGTGGCGATGGTAGCTTCAACTCAAAATTGAATCCAAAACATTACTTAGGATAATCTAAACTCTATATAGAACGAGAAGTATCCTTAAGCTTCAAACTCTCTTAAAATTAAAGGTATGATAAGGAACAATGTTTGTCATTTGAAATATGTAGAGCAAATATAGCACGCATATTATTTGGTTAGATTCTCCTATAAAACCAAGGCAAAACTAGATGGAACAAACAATGGATGTGATATGGTTAGTTTTCACGGTAAAGTTATGGGCCATCTTAACTCGCCAAATCAACTCGATCGGTGTGCATTGCTAACCCTCGATCAATTATGTTATATGTAAAGAATTTGAAAGGACGAATGGATTTCAGGGTAACCTGGTACCCCTCTCCGGTAAGGCCATGGATCTGGAGGAAGAGTTCCAAGTGCATTTTTTGCTTAATCTCTGTTTCGCCAAATAATTGGACGTAATGTTGTCGTTGGGTTTTATGGAGGTAGTGCCATACATCCAAAACGAAAAAGTAAACCATAGGTCTTTTCGGATCAGGCATCATATTCACCTTGACTTCGGTTAAGTTTCAATGGAGGCCTTGATGGAAATCACTTTGTGATTGCCTTCCGGGGCATAAAGCACGAAAACTCGGCACAGGTTTCGATGTACTGATTGGGATGGGATCTAAAAACTATTCCAACCGCAATGTCCACTTGACCGGTGAAGTTTTCTTCTACAGTTGCTATTATTTCTGCAGTCAATTTGAATTCCATTGGGGGCATATCCTTAGTGATGTCATACAGATTAATCATAAGTATTGTCTGGCCTCTCACAAAAATCCACTGGCTTTTACTGTGTGAGTCCAGCGGGATTGCCCCCTTTGTTTATGACTCAAATCACTCCGTATTTCTGCCTCACCACACTGGGCTTTCGAATACGTGCCTCGGGGAAAATTGAGATAGTTTTAACATTTAAATCACTTTAACCGCTATTTGCATTACACTCTGTTTGGTACTAGATACGAATTCGGGAACATTTATCTCCACGTTGAACGAGGGCCGAGATAGATTAGATTGAAATCGCTTGTTGCAGAAAAAAGTTCTTTAAATTCGTTTGCTGTGGAGAGATGCACGATCTGGGTATCATTATAAGAATCCTTGCAATACCAATGGTCAGAGTAACTGGTTACAGTTTCTTCGTAGTCCCGCTTGACCTTTATGGCACCAGGAACCACTATTGTAATTGTATGCTAGATAATTATTAATGTTATTAAGAATATCCATATTAAGAATAGCAATTCGTAAATGTCACTTCACCAACAATGCAATAAGCTACCAAACTAAATCATTTTGAGTTATCGAAAGAGGTGCACATATGAAACGAACAAGTTCATCTAGGAAACCCATATTGATTGCCTTACAAAATCAAAATGGCAACTGATAGCTTTGCTCTTTCCTTTCAATGGATGTAGAAAAGAACCAATGTCCACCAAAGCCGAGCCTTGACTGGTCAAATGCGATCTGTAACTTACATACCACTGTATGCTACCAGTGTTTTCCGTTCTTCTGCGTATGGAACTCATGGGTTCGATTAGGCTAATAATATATTTTCAGGCTGTCTCACCTATCTCGATGTTGAACCTCTGTTGCGTTACGGTAAGACATCAAATTTGTTGCCCAGTTAAATGTTATTAAGATTTAACAGACTGAACCATTCCTTAACACCTATTCTAAATTAAGGGGTTCCGATAAGAAAGTAAACACCTTTGATTATATTTGATTCTTCAATGGCTTGGTATTCGTCAAGTATTTTGAAGTTGAAAGAGCATTTCCATTTACACGAGGTCCATAATACTTTGTCCTCCTAAAAAAATGTATTTTTCATATAGGGACACCTATCCTGCAGTTAGATTTAGACGCAGTTGCTCATATAAGATAAAAACTCGTAAATTAATTGTGTCACCGGTTTGATAGGTAAGAGTATAGGTTTTCACCATAACAATGGGGCTAGTGTTTTTCTAAACTAGTTCCTTTGTATCCCAATCTCAAATTAGGACTTTCCTTCCACCTTTCCTTCCTGTTAGTTGAACAGCATCCTAGTTCAAAACTAAAACTAAACTAGTTAAATGTATCTTATTTACTATCTCACAAATCCCTAAGTGACTGCCAGCCAAGGACAATCAATTGATTTATCGTGCTTTCTAACTGTTTCTAAGATTAGATTTGAACACTGGGGCCCTATCACATTCTATAATGCGCTTCGTCACTACGTTAAAACCCATATTTTACGCAAAGCAGTAAAAGAGACAGTTTGTATATACATTATAATCACAATTTTATTTGAAGCAAGGACAGAACGTACTATTAGTTCGTTTGGTTTGGCTACTCTAGCACTTGCTCTTGCACTCGGCATCCTCGCAAATATCGCAGAGCTTCGACTCGATGGAGTAGTATTCGGTGGCCTTCTTGTTCGTGTCATAGTAATCGTAAAGGACCACCGAAGATGGCTTCTGGTTGGCCACCGAATGGGTTCTGTAGGCCTCTATGAGAATGCATTTGTTTTCGTCCTTGGCCAGATTCTCGAAGTATATGACCACCACGGAGTCACCGTTCTTGGTTTCCACCAACTGCAAAGGGATTATATATAGATGATTGAAGACAAAAGTGTTGAGATATTATGGAGCCTGAAACTTACCCGCACACGTTCGATGTTTCGGATGTCTTGGAAGCTATCTTCATCAGCAGTATAACCAGACGGCAGGGATACCTCCAGGATGGCCATGTTGGATTCCTTGGACTTGCCCTCCTCCACGTAGTCCACGCAAACGTTTAGTTCCAGTTTGGCTGGCGACGATTCAGGCAACACGGTGATCTGAACTTTGAAGCTGGGTTTCGGCTCCTTCTCCACCACGTTGTATTGGTAGCTTATCTGGACCATAGCGGCTCCAGTGCCCTTAGCCTCAAACTCAAGCGACTTGGTGCCCTGTGGGAACGCAACGGTCTGGAGCAGCAGGTCGTTTTCCTCCGATGTGGTGAGCTTCTCGGACTTTTCACGCTTTCCCTTGTTGGAAACGATCACCTCACATTTGGCCGCCTCGTAGCCCGACTTCTCAGCGAACTTAATGAGGGCGGTGAGGCCCACAACGGTATCCTGGGTGGAGGCAAATCCTCCGAAGCTATTTCGTTGGGCGATCAACCAGCGAACGGTGTTCAGAACAGTGTCGGCTGTCTCCTGGTCAGATTCCAGAAGAGAAAGCAGTGCATATGATGTTATCTCCACATCTTGACTCCAAACCCAACACCACCAGCGTCCGCAGCTTTTGGCGGCACGTAGCTTATCCTGATCCTCGGTCCACCAGGTGCGATCGTCCTCGTGTTTGGCCAGGGACTTAAGACTGGCCACCTGCTTGGCAGCTTCTGGCGCCTTAGCCTTTTGCAGGGCATAAATGGCAATAGATTTGGGCAGCAGCTCTATAGACTCTTCGGTATTAGCGCTTAGATAGGCTACCGCCTTGTCAATGGCAGCCTGGTTCGGTTTCTCCGTCTCCAGCAGGGCAAGCAAGGAATTGGCGGTTAGGGTCAATAGAGATCTCTGGGAGCTATAGAAATACTCTCCATGTTCCGTGAAGCTTCCATTTTCTGCCTGGCGAGTTAACAGGAAGTCGTAGCCCTTGGCCAAGATTTGCTCATCCAGGTCAACTATATCCTTGATCTTGCTAAACGATCGCAGGAACATAGGCCGTCAGCCAGGTGGAACCATTGCGCACCGGATCCTCTTTTCTCCACATGATGGGACCAAAGGAACTGAAGCTTCCGTCGTCGTGGCGATAGCGCAACATATTCTGGTAGCCCTCCTGCAGATTTCTTTTGATGCGAGTGTCCAAGGCAGGTGTAAGTTTCTTGATGCTCTTCAGGTAATCCCTCACCAGATAGTTGGGCACCAATTTTGACATGGTCTGCTCACCACAACCGCTGGGCAATCGCAAAAGGTTCTCAAGGTTCTTGATCACTGGTCCCAAGAGATCACCCACCAATCCGAATTCCACATGCTCGGAGTCGGGAACCACATCCTCCGGCACTTCCAGCTCGAAGGTGTTCTTAAACTCACCCGTATCCTTAAGATTGATAAAGAATGCCCTATTCTGGTACTGGGTAATACCTTCGGGGATTACCTTTAGCGGCTTGTGTATAGCATCTCCGGCCAACGGTGAGATGGCTTTGAATTTCAGTAAAATATTTCCAATGACCTTGGGTCGAATCAAAAATGAGGCTCCTGCCGCCTCGTTGGCGCCCACTCTAATGTTCTGCGTACGCTTCTGGTCACCAATCACCTCATTTGAGGCATCCACAAAGTCGTATTCTTGATCCTCGTTGTCCAGGGTCAGTTCCACGTCCAGTGCCTTGGGCAGATAGTTAAACACCAGAGCCGGTACATTGATCACCTCACCTCGCTTCACAGAGTAGGGCAATCGTACGGAGACAAAGAACGGCTGGAATGTCTTGATGTGTGTCTGATCATTGGTGACACCCAATCCCTTCTGCGGATGCAGTGAAAAACCAGTGACCACCCAGTTGGTGATCGTGTCGGGTATGGTCTTCACCCACTTGAACACCTCCTCCTCGGTGCTCTCGATATCGGCAAAGATCCAGGTCTCTGCAAAATTCTTTCGCACTACTGGGGCTGCAGATGCACTATCAGCGGAGAATCCCACGGCTTGAGGTGCTCCTGCAGCACCGAAGGCGACAGTCGAGGATTGGATTACCGGACTGTCATATGCCACTGCTGTCTTCCTCATGCCGACATGGGTTCCACCAAATCCTTCTGTAATTTTCAATAATTGCAATTAATGTTGATTATTATTATGGTACAGATATACGTACGTAACATGTGTTCGGGAGCGGTCCGATTATAGAAGAAATAGGCATTTGTCATCGTCACAACTCCAGACTTTTCTCCAGGGTAGTAGGAGTATCCTCCCTGCCAGGGCGTAGCGGTGTCATAGCTACTTAAACGCCACCTGAAGGATTCCTTGTTCAAATCGTTGTTGCTGCCCAGCAACAGGACACTCTGATCGACGGCCAACAACCCAACGAATGACTTTGCCGGCGTCTTGATCTCCAGTGCAACGTCGGCACCCGGTTTCACTTCTTCGGGAGCCTTGATTTCAATATGGTTCTGCAGTTCCACCTCCACACTGAACATTTCCTCGGCGTATCGGAACTCTCCAGTCTCATCCACGTAGTAGAAGTACACCCGACCATTGGGAGCAGTGAGGAAAGAAGGCTTTATGGTTACGTTGACGATCTTTTGGGGTTCCGCGAGATCCACACGCTTCGTTTCCAATATGTTTCCACGTCCAACAATGTTGTACACAAAGTAATTGAGCGGGCGACTGGAGTTGAGGGTTACTTGATACTCCTGACCGATATTAAGGCTGCAATACAAGTATTATAAATGGTTAATAAAAACCGTGTATCCCCTATTTAACCGTGTACTTACTTCCAGACATCCTTGGGCCTCTGAACTTCGGCCCTAAACCACTCCTTTTCCTCTTCAGTGCTGGGATTTTCAATCTTTTTTGGTTCCCTGTACGGATAGGTGGTGTACAGTTCCCGCTTTTCATCGACGAACTCCAGCTCAATGCTGTAGTAACGAGAAAAGTTGGCGATATCCGGCAAATCGGGAAGAACAACTTTGAAAGGCGCCACACTGGACTCATTCAAGTGGCTCTCAAACACGAACGTTTTCTTCTCAATCTTGGGCAATTCCGGTTCTTGACGATTATCTCCGAAGCTATAGAAAACATAATTGCGTCGAATTCCTTCAGTGAACTTGGCCTAAAGTTATATATGAATTATAGGTCGGAATAGATAAGGATCTCTAAGATTTCTAACCCACCTTCACAACAGACTTGGTATCTGTAATAAGTGTGCCGTCGACATATGTAATCTTAAAGTTTAACTCGTGTTCCTTGTCGGGTTTGAAGGAGAAGCAGGTGGAGTAGTCAACGCAGGACATCTCGTACCGATAGGGATACAGCTGCACACCGCCTGTTTCATTGAGCTTCACGCCGGTGAAGTCTTCCTCCACAGTGGCCGTAATCTGGGCATATGAAGACGAGGTCTTGTGCGGCAGATAACTGGCGAAGTCCTTAAGATCCATGGTCAACTTCGCCTTGCCACCGACCATGTCGGCGGTTCCCACAACAGAATGTGCGGGGTAGTCCGTTTGCACTGAAGTGCCATCCACATTCTCCCAACTGCTCGTCGCATCCAGATGGACATTGACAAGAACTTTACCATTCACGGGTTTACCATAGGTATAGCTGTGGGTTAGCACTGATATTAGAAAGTCCTAAAACATCAAACTTCAGGTAATACTTACTTAGCCTTCAGGACGACATTGAACTCGCCATCGCGCACTGAAACCTGCTCCGTGGCATCCATTTTGACGGAGTACTTGGGCAGCACATACTTCTCCACCTCAAAGTTGACCCGCTCATCCGACCGACGCCAGGGACCCAATCCTCCGAATGGTCTCCGGCCACCAACGTAAATGCCTTGGTGCTGCTCTCCGTTCTGAACCTGAAGGGACCAGGAGCCCAATGTGGCGAACTCGGAGAGCTCGAATTTGCCAGTGTAGACGCCACCGATGGTCTTTATGTGTTTCTCCTGCTTGATGCGGTTCCTCTTGGAGTCCTCAAACCAAACCACCACTTCATCCTCGGCGGTATCCGGAAGCAGGTTCTCGTTCAAGAAGATCACTCGATAGTTGATGGTATCACCGGGCTTGTACTTTCCCTTGTCGGTTTGGATTTTAATGTATGGCTTGAAGTTTTCCCAGTTTAGCTTGGTGGAGTTCTTGAACTCCAGTCCCTTGACCCCCTCCGCTGTCAGATTGTATTCACCCGACTCCAACGGAGGCAGTTTGAAGGTAATCTGCTTGAACTCATCGGCAGTGGCTAATTCCACGGTCTCGGTTTCGTTGTAGGAGGTCCAGTGATGCCCACTTTTAGGGTGACGGGCTCCTTGGTCTGGTGGACAGCCACGGCCACATTGTAGTCACGGTGGGAGTGGATGGTTCCGGGACCCACAATGGTGTACTTACTGGAAGCGGAAGAAGACATCAAATTATATTTTTTACAAAAAAACAAAAATTCCGATCCGTCGGAGTATGTAAGTACATTTCCATTTGGAAATCAACACGTAAAACACAAATTCTTGACCAAGCGCTGAATACTTAAAAATAAACTTATTTTTTCTAATCTGTAGGCAAGGACAAAAATGGAACTAAAAATCTTGAACGGCACCATTAACCTCGTATTGATAATGAATCAAATCTTTAATCCGAGATTCTTTTGAAGTGTATGAGTAATGGTTTTTTTATTGATCTGTGACAGTAAATTATTAAATATATATATAATATGTGTATGTAACGGATAATGTTCCGGGAACATGATCTTCTACTGAAAAATATGAAACCGGCTCGGAGATTACATAATTCCAGCTTTTTAAGTTTACCCTGTTTTCTCGCAGTTACAGTACTCGATCTCGTATATTAATACTGTTAGCCTGAACGTCATTATCTTTTCTTGATTAGCTTTGTTCCAGTCTTTTATGGTAATTAAAGGTTCTGAGATTTTCGAGTTATTATATAACCCACCTTTATATTCGTTTCTAATTACTAATAATTCCCGGGACCATAACAAATGCAATGGAATCATCAAGGAACCCATTAAGCCAAACAAAGTATGTGACGTGTTCCTCTTGCTTGAGTAAAATATATAATAAACCATGTTCAAAATGGCTTACAGCGAAACTCAATTAGCATCACAAGTTCAGCTTAACAATATTTAAAAAAAAGCACTGTCAACAAGGTGAGATGGAAGTGGCGATGGTAACTTCAACTCAAAATTGAATACAAAACATTACTTAGGATAAACTAAACTCTATATAGAACGAGAAGTATCCTTAAGCTTCAAACTCTCTTAAAATTAAAGGTGTGATAAAGAACGATGTTTGTCATTTGTTATTTGAAATATGTAGAGCAAATATAGCACGCATATTATTTGGTTAGATTCTACTATAAAACCAAGGGCAAACCAGATGGAACAAGCAATTAGGTTAATAACTAATTTTGCGTATAAATAACAAGTTAATTACCTTGATGTTCAGTACAAACGGTGCTATCTGTCTATATGCATACTAATTAATTGAAGTATTCACCGAGTCGTACAGTGGCAGTGCAAATAAAAGTGGTAATAAGCATTAAACATAGATAATATGGCTTGGACATCAGTAATCTGTGTTTATGTAAGTGCTCGAGTGAGGTGGGAAACCGACCACTGGCAAATCAGGGAACTGGCTTTGATTATCACCTATGTATATTCAGGCCTATATTCAACACCTATTCCCAAGCCCGGTTCTACTAATACTCTGGTTGTAGCTGTGTATTTCGATCGCGCCGATCATATAGTAATATAGTATGTGGCAAATTGACTTACCCCTCGGCTTTTACCGGTTCCATCGTCTGCAGCAGGGCCAAAATCCCACAAGCCGTGACAGCAAAAGCGTCTGCGCGACGCATTTCGTTTGCGTTGTTGGTCAGAGGAGGGCGGGAAAGGAGCGGTAAAATAAGAGCACAGATATAATAAGGCTATAATGGGGGATCGATCCTTGCGGAAATTTGGTAAGCGCGACTACGACCGACTGGGCTCAGAGCCGAGCTGGGACTGGTTCGGTTCGATGCCCCACGGATTTGTTATAACAGCGAGCGACTTCAAAATCCCAAGCCCGGCAGACGAAGCCGATTCCAATGAGGCGAGCGAAGTCGTAAAAAACGAACTGATAAAAATTATAAGTAAATAAAACTGGCGGTGAGTGTGAGTAACTTGTGTGGTGGTGTATGTACTGGCTTATGTGCCCACTGAAATCGATGACGAGAGTTGGGCAAACAAAACCTAAACAATAACACTGGCCACAAAAAACGCCGGCACTTGAATATCAGTACTCATTCGTATTCACTTGAGCCAGTTTCAGCTATAATATCATTCATAATTGGATTGCAGAAGGGATTTATGGGAACTTACTGCCTAGAAAGTCAAATATGAATGCTTCTAGTTTCAACGTATTTACAAATATTCACTCGTGAGTATTCACTTTGGCCAGGTTTTAGCTAAAATATCATTCAAAATTGGAATGCAGAAGGGATTTATGATAAAAACTTTCAAAAATTTATGTTTCTAATTTCATCATGTACAGCTAACGAATACGGGGCGAAAAAATATACGTGTTTGTATAGACAACAGAGAGTTGGTATTGCCCGTGTGCCTACTGATTGCCCATGAATGATATTTCAGGTATTTGTCACAGAACTATGGTCATGCAATAGTCAAATTATAACAACTTTTGTATATTTTGTGTGGGGTTTTCGATAATTAACACTATAATTGTCACCAATAACTGTCGCTTCGTGTTTCCGCAATAATTTAAGATAGAGATTTTGCGTTTAAATGATTTACGTACATGAGCTGGTTTTTGGAAAACCCCAAATGACTTATTTGAGAAGATCTCGCGTAAAATCCCTATTCCTGAATTGAATACAAATATTTATGTGTTCCGTGTGTCAAATGTGTCAAATGTCTCGGGCAATATTATTTGGACTTGTGGATTTGCAGTGCCAACGGTACTGGCTTCTGAATCGGAATACAAAGAGCGACTGACTAGGCGTTGTATATATATGTACATATATATCGAAAACTTTATTCTCCTCTCAGAGTCAGCTGTTGTTGTTTTGGGACCTCAGTGGGGCATTCATACATACATATGTATTTGTGGCTCTCTTCATTTGCCCGATAATGACGTCACTTGCTTATATTTCACACTGCCTCGTAAATAAAACGGGTACATAATGTTAAGGTGAGTAATGCCCGAGAAATATACATACATACATATGTATATGTATATATATATTTTTTTGCGTTTCTCTTGGTGATTCCCCGTTTGTCTTTCTTTCGTGCTACTAAGTACTGCGTTATCTATAAGTGTTATTTGGTATACACTGTATTCTAGGGAAGGTGTTAGCTTTCAATCGCTCTGATCACTTTATAAATATGTTTGTACACATGTACATATGTCGGAATGGATCATGCTAAGATCTGCGGCTTAATTAATTTTATAATATATTTTCCACTGTAGTTCTACAATTACAATTAATTAAAGACGATAATAAAAACTATCTGAAGACAAAAAAGTGAACAATATCTTTTATGAAAAAACGGTTTTTCAAAACTATTGTACAGCTGATATATGCATGAATATAGAATCTATAACACCTTTCTGAACTGTATACATTATTGTATGCATAATAATATTAAAACTATGCAAAGCTGAACAAAATGTTTCCATTATTCTGAATTACAGTCGGTATTGTTTGAGTTCTGAGGGTAGAAAGACTTTGGAATCTAAATTTTTGATAGTAATGCATACATGGGCATACATGCATACATATGTCGCGATTATGTCCATCTCTTGTGATTAATCACTGAAGTAAATACATACTAACAAATGAACCCACGGAAATTTTATTATGCAGTCTATTAAATAGACTAAGATAACGCAAAGGGTACTTTATGTACATATGTATATGTATGTACATGTCGTAGAACTTACCTAGTCTCTTCCATCAAATCTCATCAAAGCCAGCCACCTCATAAATTACTTATTCGATATGGATGGTTGATATAAAAAAGATAAATATAACGTGTACTAAACCCTTTTTTTTTATTGTTTCAATGGCGCTGTAGCGAAGTGTTATTGTGGGATATTCCCGATCACATACCGCGCTTCTAATCTTTCTATTTGCTTTGTTTTTGCTGTCTATTCATCACGCTTTTGCTTTTGCTAGCAATTTCACAACAGCGATCATCGCAGACAACTATTTAGGGTGGACCAAAACAATATTCGTTATTGTATTGTATGTACGACATACACACATATATTCTAACCGCAGAACTAGACAACGAAGATAGTTAAATCCAACATTTTGTTAGTTCTGTTAAAATTTACTTTGTTCCGTAATTAGGAAATGCTAACACATTTGCCTCTGCTTTTGGGAATCACTCATGGTGAATAACATGATTAACTCCGGTCAATTATCCAATCCGGTTTTAGATTGCTCCAAAAATACCGATATTCGCGTTTCGTCCAGCTGGAGAGCAATGCCAATCGCTGCCACCTGTGGCCGCTGCCGCCTTTCCCGCCCCAAGGTGAAAACACGTGAACGGGGCGATCCGCTGAGTCACTTTTTGCGAACGCCGCGCTCCACTGGCTTTGAAAGTGTGATTTTTCGGATCACACTGGCGGAATCGGAATTCTCTGGCGAGAGCGACTCGCGAGCTTTTCCCAGCTGTTCCATGCCGTCAGACCCTCAAAAGCGTTCTAACAACCGCCAAGAGCGGTCGCGATTCTCGGTTGGCTTATCGGTTCTACGTGCGCATCTCGCGTAGCAGATAAGGGATTTTCCCGCAACTAAAGCATCCTCAGCAAAATGACAACTGCCGATCAGCATGGTTCCTATGGAGGCCTCTACTTCGGCTTCTGCACACTGATCTCACATGTGCTTCTGGCGGGGATCACCGCAGCCATTGTTTACAAGTGCCTGGTCCTTAAATTGGTGCACACTGCCGGACATGCCTTCTACTGCACAATCGCCGTGAGTAGTTTGATTTCCATTTCTATCCCCTATACTCAGATATAAAACTATTTCAAAGATTATATGAAAAAGAGAAAGGGTATTACTGCTTTAAAATATGGACTGAGCTTTCTGTACCCGGACAACCTCTATAAAAACTTGTTCGCTATCTTACACATCCTAAATCATTTCAATCTTTATTTATTTATTTATATTTCCCTATAGTTTGTGTTTTTCATGGGTGAGGCACTGCTGGTCCGGAATAGCACATATCTGGAGTCCTCGTTAGGTTCTTTGAACCTCAACCGCCTGCACGCCGTCCTGGGACTTTTGGCGTTCCTGGTCGGAGTCGGCGGAATCGGAATAAAGACATGGCAGAAGCTGGAGCGCAAACGGGAAGATCCCAATGCCACTGTTCGCCACTTTAAGAGCAACCATGCTTTTTACGGTGGGTTTGCCTGTTCTCTCCCCAAATATAATGATAATTTATGCCTCCATCTTTCCCCATCAGGTATAATCGGCTGTGCTCTTCTCCTGGGTAGCGTTCTGAGCGGTCTTCCGTTGTATTTCATCAACGGTGGCTTCGCCTTAAAAATGCTTCATCGATTTTTCGGATTGGTCGGATTCCTCACTCTAATGGTATCTCAAATGTTCGGATATAACACGGGATTTGGCCGGCGACAGTGGAAGGCACACCACCAGAAACTCTTCAAATTTTTTACATTTATTGCCACCATTACGACAGCAAATTACGAATTTCGGAGATTTGTACGAGATGTTGCTGGTTTGGCGACAAATTATTTCATTGGATCAGATGCAGCAGAAGTTAGAGAAGATCTTTGAGGCTCTTTCAATGGAACATGAATACTTCAGGCTGTTTCCGAATCCAATTCCGAAACACAGTATTGCGGATTTTGTATCACTCAAAAATATTTCAAGTGCTTTGCGGATCAGAGCTCTGAATTTTGTTTATAAAAAGCCCACAACCGATTCATAGTATACGTATTAACATTTCATCTAATTTGAGAAGGCTTTAGTTGGCTGTCAATCGTACTCTACTTATCTAAACCATTTCAAGTAAAAAACTGACATTTTAAATCATTTTTAGTTTGTGCCTTTATTGCAATTTCACACATATATACGATAACATTTTGTTGATTATTTAAAACATAAAATAAATACATTTTCACATTTTTGTTGGTTACGAGATAAATCTAGCACCACAGAAAAACTAAGCTACGTAGTAATCTGATACGATAAAGTAAAATCCCATTTTTCATTGGGTTCGATAGATATTGAAGATACATAACAGATATATGGATATTGAATATGTATGTTTAGTTGCGGTTCTGCGAGACATGCATTACGTCCAAGGCAGCTGGGATATTGCCCTGAACCGACTCCAGGAGCTGGGTGAGCCAGGCGCCTTCGTTGCTGAAACCCATGGCCATCATGGCATGGATTGATTGATTGATGAGTTCATCTAAATACGAAGGTTAATTAATATACAGCGATTAGGTAATCATTTTGGCACTTACCAGTGTGGTAGACGGGGACAGTGCGCTTTTCCTCGGGAGCTGCTGGAGAGGTGCCGACGCTATTGGTGGCCACGGAGGTCGTCGACGTCGATGTACTCACCGTATCCACTTGAGCAGTCTGGGTGTTGGCCGAAGCCTGCTCCACACGAACCTCTTCATTTATGTGCTGGCGCAAAAGTTCGCCCAGCTGACCAAAATCACTCACCGGCTGCTGAGTAGCAGCAGTGGGATTGGTTGTGTCCAGATTGATCAAGTTAGTGTTTTTTGCGGAGTAAGCATTGTCAATAACCTGCCATTCTGGGTCCAAGCTGTCTGAACGGCGTCTATCCTGCTCTGTCTCGCTGGAGGTTGCCAAATCAGTTGGCTTAGTAATCAGTGGCTCTGTCTCAAGAGGAGCATCAGATATAGAACCAGAAATTGATGGAGTGGCCGACTGGTTAGCAGATGGGACATTCGACTGATTAGCCGATGGAACAGCTGACTGGTTGGTCGAAGATGAAGCCGACTGGCCACTGGATTGACCCTTTTCTTCTGGTTTCTTGTTCTCAGTAGTGGGAGTCATCGAGGGTGGAATTATTCCCGAATCACCCACTTCAGTTGGATCGATCATTTTGGCAAACATTTCGCTGAAGTTGCTAAGGATTTCGATGCCAGCACGCATGTACTCGGGTGGCACAATCTGCGAAAGGTTATCCAGATTAATTACTGGAGTAGTTGGCTCAGTGGAACGTGGAGTCGTGACTGGATCCTTGGCTGGAGGAACACTTTGATCAGTGTTTACCTTCATTGGCTCAGTTGGTTTGACCTCGGATTCTGTTGCCTTTTGAGCGGTAACAGTGGGCTCAGCTTGTGGAGAACTTGGTGTTTGTTCTGCAGCCTTCGGCTTCTGCGGTTCGGCTGGTGCCGTGGTCGTAGTTTCGTTCAGCGGCAAGTTGGTCATCATCTCGACAAACTGAGACAACACCCCGCCATGGCGCCGGGTGTGACGCCGTTCACGGTGACTATCCCTTGTTGTTTCGCCAGCCCGAGCTGCCTGGCTCGTCTCCTGAAAAGGACAATGTCCCCTAGAGCGCCGGCCACAGCGACGTCCCAGTCCTGGACCCGTGAACCAGGCATCGACCATACCGGGTCCATTGTTGGTCGGCATGCGCAGCATCAAGTGCTCAGGATGCTTGTGGGCCGACTCGCATTTCTGGCAAAGATCATAGTTGCTGCACTGGACGCACTTGTAGCGGAACCCAATCAAGGGACCCAAGCCGCAGCCATCGCATTCAATAGAGTCGTGGATAGTGAAATTGCTCGGATCGTCGGGGGAGGGACCTTCAGCGTTGGCCGAAGAACCCTCCTGCTTGGTGGCCTTTGGCTCCTCTATGGGCACCAGTGGAGCCACCTGAACGTGCATATTACTCTCGCACTTGGCCAGGAAAATCTCATAGTCATTTTGGTTGATTATATCGATTTCATCTTGATCAGAGTCTGCAAAAGTTCGAAAATACAAAAGAAAATAAAATCAATTATGAGTCACTGCAGTTTTATTATCAAAAGTGAATCACGGAGGGCTCTATCTAGACAAATGGATACAGTTGCGGTTATACCAGCACGACCAATTTAATCTATACATATGTATGTATGTATATTTTCAATCGTTATCAAATTTTTTATAACTTTTAAAATCAAAAAGTGTGTTGGAAGATGTATAATTTGAAAAATTAGAAAGTTTGAAGATCTAACAAGTTTGTATTTTAAGTAAACATTTGTCCAATTTATGGAACATCTTTACCTATTATGTTGACCACGTATGTACTTTAAAAACTCCATACAAATATCTATCAGCCAATGATAAGCAAAACTATCTGGGTGAATCCCTGCCTTTTAGGTAAACAACGAAATTAATTGGGATTTTTGCAATAGAAAAAGCTAGATTTAAAAGCTGAATGGTCAACACTGCTTTGTCGTATACAGTTACAAATGTATGAAACTAAGGAACATACATACATGCATGCACATACATATGTATATGTATGTTGCAATCTTTCGGTCTCGATTGCAATTGCGTACCTGCAGCATTTAACTGCTTGTATGTAGAACACAGTTACACACCGCTCAATTTTCATTACACAACTTACCGATCCAGAAAGTCCTTACGTCGCATTTGGGCAACTGACGTCCCTGGAAGAGATACAGCTCAATTTCGCGACGCAATATGGTGTAATTCTGGGAGGGCATCCTCAAGTATGCATTTATTTTCTTCTGGGGTCCAGCGGCGTGGTAGGTGATTTTCAGCAACTTCTCCGGCATTTTCGCAATGTTTTCAATAGTTTCGGTAGATGCTTGAATATATATCGGTGCTGGTGCGGTTATTCTCGTTTAACTTGTTGCAGCGAATTTATGTGACGGATTATATTAATTTGGAGCTCTCGACTACTGCGTCGTATTTGTTCGGGCGATCGATTGTGTATACAAGTGCAGCTGAGGCGAGAGCAGGTTTATATACCATGCGAACTAGTTGCTCGAAGGTTCTTGAATGGGTGAGGCTCAAAATTATTGCAAATCACGGTTCTACTTGCTGGGCGGCCGCACTAGTTAATCTATTCCCAAATTGTATAGTAATGCCAAAGCTGGTCTTTTGCTAAGTTTAATAATACTTTAGTTATCGATAATGAGAATATTTTTAAGCTGCCTTCATTGGCGCTCTATCGAACTCACTACTTTTAGTATTTTATACGTTCACACTTTGCTTTGACTAAAATCCCGATTATCGATATTTTCAGCAAATAAATATTCCACAATATCGAAACCAGCAAAATACAAATTTTGAAAACCGTACTGTTTTAATTTCATGTATATTAATCCTGGCAATGTAATCCAATCTGGATTATTTTGGATAACAATGTCCTCGTCGAAATCAATCCACAAACGCTTAAGTCTAGGACCTTGAATGATTTTTTAAATTTGATAGGCCAATCGTGGGAAGAGTTAAAAATACCCACCGGAATATTAATTTGAGTGTAATCAAGAATCCTATATCCGAACATCTTCCACCCTTCGAGTATCATTTAGGTTATTTAGTATACAAGTACGCAGTCTCAAAAATCTTTGATTTGATAATTTGTACCCCGTAATCAACAGGTTGAATATCGATGTCCTTTTGCTGAAATTTTTAAGATAGCTTTCATACAAAATTAAAAACAAAAAAAAACATCCTAAATCAGGCTTTTTATTATTTATATATTTTTAATGGAAAAGTGATGGAAGTTTAATACTCCAAGTTATGTTTATCTGTACAGTAGAACCCTACTAATGGGATCAACGGAAATTTGAATTCAAATAATGGTTGTATTTTAGGTATATTTTTCGAGAACTTACTTATTTAGAACTAATTTATTGTCTTATTATCTGAAGATATTATTTCAGGCCTTAGAACTTTTGAGCATCTTAAGCAACTGGAGCAGTTGAGTTGGAGATCTGAGCAAAAACCACCTTTAATTAGTTGTCTAAGCAGAGTAAGATATAAGTGCTGTACTAACCGGCTGGCAGTTTGTGGAGCCACAAGTTGATGTTGTCTGCTTTCCAAATCAATTTGGGCTAAGTCAGGAATTTTAGTAACGCCCTCGCTGGATCCAGAATCTGAATCGGTATCAGGATCCCTTTCGTATATTTGAGCTGAATCTGGATTTGGGGTAGATTGGCGCAACATCATTTCACCTGAGATGGAAGTAAGATTATGCTGGTAATACCGTTCTATTTTAGTAGTACTCACTCAAATAAGACTCCGCCATTGAGTAGAGCAAGCTGGAACTCATTTGAGGCGCCAATCCGATGACGACCCCATCCACTTTGAACTGATAGTTCTCCGCTCCCTTTTGCCGTTGGTCGTACAGAATGTCCTCGCGCTGGAAGCCATTCTCGGAATAGTCGTCGTATAAGACCTCCAGCAAGTCGCTGACCACGTTCCTCGAATTCCCCGGCCTAATCTTTCCGCCAACGGGTTGGGCCAGAATTCTTCCAAATGCCACAAGCAGCAGGGCGAAGACAAACAGCCGGTTGGTGAACTTGCACATGATGTTGCCCAAGCCAAAAGACGCAGGACCGATGTGCTCCAATGGCGTGCGGTGAATGATTCCAGGTTCTCGGCCGCAGTGAAGGCGAGCCCATCTGGACCAGAAGACCAGAAGACCAAGAAAACCCGATTTCTGGACACAGTTCAATGGCCGCCTCCAATCAGCCCAAAGACTTCCGCATTGCCAGGGTGCTGTGGGAACCTTTTGCTTAGCGCATTTCTAATGCTTCCTAGCAGCCACGTACGAAGTCAGTTCCATTCGAGACGAGCTATCTTGCCTATGTGATTTGTGGTCAATCCTCTCCGGTTCTTCCGCTATCCTCCTCCCATTTTTAGCCGATATCGCATTCAGTTACAAGAAGAAAAATCTTTAACAAATTATTTGTGCTCATCTTGCGCCAAAGCAAATTAGTTTAGTAACCCACATTTTAGAGTAATACCAAGGCGGTTCAAGAAATGGAGCATATAAGCATGATTCCGAAATAAGTTAACCCAATAACCTCGATTTGAGCCAAGTCCAAAAAGAACTCCAAAATCTTCATGGCAGTACTAATTGCCCCGCCTGCATTAGATACACCAAGATCTGTTGACTCTTCCAGTTATCTAGTCTGGGTGCAGTTCTGGGCGCAGGTTCAATGACTTGGCCACAGGAAGGGGCTAACAGCCACCTTTCAAACTGGTTTCGCACATAAATCTTGTGCACATCGCAAATTACGGAGCACCTGGCCTTTGGCTCTGGACAGTAATTGCCGTTTTGTGGCCCCAGGCTGTCAAGACTCTAGCTTCATCCTTCAGCGCATCATTATGATCGAACTCGAACCGTTAGGTCTAGGCCCACTTCCGCTGTTGGAACACCTAGAAGGTGATTTCCAATGTGAAACTAACTATTAACAGAAAGTAATTAGCAATGTAATGATACTTAATATAAGTCTCAAGTAAATCGCTGTGCATCGCTGTACTACCCATATTTGCAAGCACATTACTATTCGTGGCCACCTTCTCACTAACGACCAGTTTTATCTCAGTGTCGATTATGTTTTCGCATTTATTAATAAGACAATTTCGTCGGCTTAACTCTAGAGTGTGCAATGTATGAAGCTAACATTTAGGCTGGCAGTCTGGCGTTCTCACTCCTCCCCTCAATAGCCCTCGATCTGGCGACAGGCTCCGTAGCTATCACGCCGTTCTCCGCGGGCGCAACGCGCCAGTCCGTCCCGGGGGAGGGTTCGGGATTCCAGGTCGTCGTCGGCCAAGAGGTCAAAGCTAACGATCTCCGGTTCCACCGCTTGTGCCCGAGTGGGTTCCTCGTCTAGTTGCCAGGAGCGCGATTGGTCCGAGAAATAGGTAGGGGCGTCGATCGGCGGGTACAGGCCATTGGCTCCTCTGCCTAGATCGCTACGGTAAAGTGGGACACTAATGGAGCGCGGACTGGCAAAGTCATTGGCAGTCAGACGATTGGTATCCAAATAGCTATCGCCTCTCAGGGAGCGGGAGCTGCGGAAGTACTGCGATCCGGGATGATTGAAGCTCTCGAGGAGATTCGATCCAGCACTGCTGCTGGCGGAAACGGGGGGCAGAGCTTGAATCAACTCCGGTTCCGCCTCCAAGTGGAAGGGCTTAATCAGCTGCGGCATGGGTATCAGTTGAGGGGGCAGTACGTCAACCTGCTGGCGCTGCAGGCGTTGAGCCTGCTCTGGGTCGCTGGCTGAGATGTCTACGTGATAGGGCGTCCGACCCTCAATGAACTCCGGCAGAGGTGCCGCTGGCAAGGATTGGTGATGATTCCGTTGCTGCTGCAACTTCTGGAGCAGACTCTTCTGATAGAACGACTTTAGCGAGTTGCTCCTCGCGGGTTGTTTGCGCTTGAGCGGTCCACCGCCCTTGGTATTTCCGCGCCCCAGCAGTTCCAGGAGGCTGATGCCCTCCTGCGGTCCAGGTGGGATCAGGAGGATCATGAAATTCTCCAGATCGGCGCGAATGTTGTACTGCCCCTCCTGTCGCTGATCGTACGTGACTGTGCGGCGACGCAGTGCATCCTCATCTGCGCTGGGCGACTCCAGCGGAGGCGGCAGTAAAATGGGTTGTCCACTGGATCCGCTGGACTCCAGAGCCTGGGCCGGAGCCATGGCCGGGAAGTGTTCCTCCTTGATGATCTGAGGCACGTCAGTAGTAGGAGCTGGTGGGGTAGATGGCTCCGTTGTTGAGCTCAAGGGGTTGGCAAGACCTGCTGCCAATAGCAGGGGTAGAAGCGTGAAAGTCTTCCAGGCCATCTTCTGTTTGAAGATCACAAATCTCAGATCTCAGTTCCTCGGGTAAGGTTGCTCCGCTCGGCGTTCTTAACTCGCGCGCTTCTGCCTCGCAACTGATTCCCAGTCCGTTGGGAGAGTTTTCCATGTCGGCGCAGGCGCAACTTTCATATTCTGGCGCTGCCGTCGGCGCTGCACTGAACAAAATAGTGTATAGATTCTATGATTAGCGTTGTAATTTTTAATTTTTTTTTTATTTTTTTGTTTACAAATAAGTACATAAATTTGATGTGAGGCTTCTTGGCTCACATTTCATATAACAAAATAATATTATGGTAGAGTAAAAAGGTATACTAGATTCGTTTAATCCGATTATGCAAAGTATATATATTCTTCATCAGGATCAATAGCCGAGTCCATCTAGCCATGTTTGTCTGTCCGTCCGTCTGTCCGGCCGTCCGTATGAACGTCGAGATTTCTGGAACTATAAAAGCTTTGAGATTGGGCATTCAGATTCCATGGACGCAAAGCAAGTTTCTTAACAGATGTTGCCACTCCCACAAACCTCTAAAAACTCGCACTTTTTAAAAAATTTTTAATTATTTTTCATTTTATTATTTTTTTTCCCAATTTCTACCGAAAGTCCAACAAATTTTGAAATGTGATAGTCGGGGAGCTCGACTATGGCATTCCCTCTTGTTTTTCTTTCAGTGCAGCTCCTCTGCTACTGCAGCTTTCTTCTCTCTCTGCTCGATTCTCGTTCTGGTTTTGCTTTTATTTATGCCACTTACTTTCCGACCGTCTCTTTTTGTTCGGCCGTGCCCATTTCGACGGCGTGACTTGGTAGCCATCTCCTTCACCGTCCATATCTCGGTTTATTGATATTGGCCAGCCGTTAGGCGGGGCGAGGAGGCCCTGTCACCGCGGTTCCCATAGTCCGGCACAGTGGGGCGTGTAGCTGATTTTCACGCCAATTAGCTAATGAGGAAGCGTTTTGTTACCCATTCAACGAGCTAACAGCCATATCACGTACGCATCCCCAGAACCCGTCACCTGAGCAAACGCTATCAATCCGATCATGAGGGTTCTATTGAATAGATTTATGCCTTCGTCAAACATAGGTGCAGCACTAAATACAGTTGCCAAAAAAATAATAGCACCACCATAGCGTATTTTATTCTAGATCAAACAAATTAAGGTTAAGGCACCGTTTTTAACAAATACCTATTTTTCGCATAGATTTGGGTATTTTTCCTATCCGAATATGAAAAAAATTATCGAGTTGGAAACTCCTTTCTTATTATTTTTTTGGTGTGGGGAAAATGAGGAGAAAGAAAATGGCACTAAATAATCGATACTTATCGGTGGTTCATTTTGGTAAAAAGCACATGGTCATAAAGCTGGAAATTTGTATTCCTTTTTCCAACATTTTTGTTGAAAACCTACCCTAATAAATTATTAAAATGGGAAGTGGAAAGCAGTCCACTTCAGAAAAACGCGACATGATCAAAAGACTCAAGACTGAAGGAAAATCATACAGAAATATTGGTCGAATTCTTCAATGTTCGAACAAAATGATGCGAAATGCAATCACCTACACGTGGAAGAAAACGATCACTGGGGCACCCATCTCGTCAAAATGCTAGTGCGCGCGAGCAGAAGGATCCAGCTGCTACCGAACTGAAAAAGGAGCTCAACATATGTATCCCCAACAGTGCAAACGGTTCGCACATGGTTTGAAAGCCTGTAGTCCAAGGAAAGTCCCTCTTTTAAATGGGAGACACATAGCCAAGCGCATTAAGTTCGCCGAGGAACATTTAAATTGGCCATGCGAAAAATGGAGGAACATTTTATGGTCAGATGAGAGCAAAGTTGTTGTTTTTGGTGGCAAAGGATCTCGATCGTATCTAAGGCGCCTTATGAACACCGAATATGAGCCAAATTACACAGTAAAAACAATTAAAAACGGAGGATCCAGTGTAATGGTATGGGCCAATACATTGGATAAAAACCATCATGGATCAACATGTGTATGTGAATATTGCGGAGACGGTGATGCTACCCTTTGCCGAATACGATATGCCGCTAAAATGGGTCTTCCAACGAGGCTATGACCCCAAGCGCACTAGCAGGAAAGCCAAGGACTGGTTCCAAAATAAATCTATTCCTGTTTTGGAGTGGCCTGCACAGCCCCAGACCTTATCCAATCGAAAATCATTGTTCGAATATTAAGAACGCAGTTGTAGCTTCTAAGCCAAATAACAACGAAAGCTTTTGGGCTGTAATTAAGGATTCCTGGAGCAAAATATCCCTAAAGCGGTCCCAGGACCCTGGTTGGCTCCATGCCAAAACGTTGCGCAGCTGTTATTGCTAATGAGGGATACACCAAAAAAGTATTAAATTTGCTATTACTGAATTTGTTACAATTAGTTTAAAATTGAAAATTTAAGCATTTTTCATGAAGTGGTGCTATTTTATTTTTTGCCTAATTGTGTCGTTCCTAATAAAGTTCCTTTAAGATAAGAATAAATAGAACAATTGTAGTTATTTCTTATTTCCTAATAAGTGGATTGTGTACCCTTTATAAAAAGGTATTTCAGCAACATATATTGTGAAGTAGAATAAATCCCTCTACCTAAATGTTTTTGTAGCACTTAATCTGATTTGGAACTTTCAGCTGTCATCATTGCCTACAAATGTATGTATTTATAAGCGGGCAAACTGTCCACTTTGCGATCTGAAATCACGATACAGGCGGTCAGCAGATAGTCATAAATCAAATGACGAACTCATCTCAAAACTCGGTCTGAGAATTTCACATTTTGTTTTTTGTTTTATTTGTATACTGTCTTGTCTTTAACACAATGTGTGGGGCGAGGTAGCCCGGTTCGAGGGTACATGAATAGATTCCATACAATAAAGCGTGCAGTGGCGCTATGGACGACGTCACATTACAGTTGAATGACATTGGGATTTGGTTTAAAAATAACGAATATGCTTATGTGTTTAAATAATTAGAGGTCTTTGCGGTTATTTAGTTAGAAAAGTTTGTGTTCGTGTATTCGTGTTTGTGGGGCATTTAAAACTTGTACAATGGGAATAAAATAAATTAAGCGTGAAAATAATTATTCGATTACGTATAGACGAATATAAAACATTGATTGCTATTCAAGGTTAGCGGAAGCGAGCGTTTTTAAAATATAAGGATTTTGCGTAACCATTGCAATGAAGTTGGATAGCTAAGGGCTAGATCAAGTAGTAAGCCGCTCTGTTGTTGCATAGTTGAGTTGAGTTTATGGACTGGAACTTGCCTGGCCGCTATTTTAGCCTACTAACTAATACTTATTTGATATCTTAGCAGCAGATCAGATCACTTGTCATGATTACTCGTAAATTCAATCGATCTACAAGGGGTCATTGAAGTTTGGATACAATACAGATAACGTCAAGTTGGGATTTAACCATAGAGTTTAAAAATTATCATTGGAAGAGAGCATTACGTAAATAGTCATTGGAAATGTGCCGACAAGCTCCAATGCTTTTGTAGCACTACTATAGACCATTTTTCAGTATATTCTAACTAAGAAAAATTATACATAATCTCACAAGAATTGTTTAACTAAACAGCCTCCTTGATATACAGAAAAACTTGCAAAATAACTCGCAACTAATCCAAAATAACCCAATCCGATGCCTTATTTCTCTTTCTTCAATGGCTCCTCCGCTTGTGGTTTATCTGCCTGACTGATTTCGTCTGCCAGCAGAGCCTTCTTCTTGGAGAGCTCCTCCTGCGGCATTCGCTTGTGGACCGTGAAGCAGACCCGGTTGAAATGCTCGCACATCTGGTTTACCACGCTGGCCCCGTATTGCCAGTGACTCAATGTGGTCACAATCAGAAGCAAGTACAGCAAGGGCCTTTCCAGCAGCGGAATCCACAGGCTCGTCAAGAAGGAAATGATAAACATTGGCGTCTGCCAATGCCACGCCTCACATCTTGTCACGGACATCTGGGAGACAATCAAACGACACTGAAATAAAATATACGTAGAAGTATGTCATTTGGTCACCATTTAATTTCGTCAGATGTTAAATGTTAATATTTGAAAACCCATCTAAAATCATTTAAATTTGCTGAATCCAATCTCTACTGTAAACGCACCAAACTTTGCAACACGATGGATGGGAACTCAAGAGCGTTTAAGTTTGTTCCTTAAAATTTGCTCAATCATTGGATCGTTCTCGTGAGGAAAGACGAAAGTGCCGCGGTCTCGTTTCAGATAGCGGTGGGCTCTATCCGAGTACCATCCGTATATCTGGTTGACAGTCATGGGCTGCGGCGTGTTGTGCTTCATCTCGTACTTCTCTTCCACGCCCCTGTCGAGGCTGATTATTTTCCGGGCGTTCTGCAGGGACACCGGGTCCAGTTTCTCCCGTATGCGCCGCCCCTCTTGGCTCGTGCAATTAAAATAAGGCCAGTCGTGGCGGGCATAAAATTTCAGGGACAATGGACGTTCATACTCCGCGGTCGTGGTGTATATAGTTTCCTTTTGCGATTCGCGACCACGTTCGTTCAGATTTTCCTCCACCAAATCCTTGGCACAGCGGCGACCCCCGCAACAAAAGGGTGGCATTTCGGACGACTATCGGTGTGCGTTTTACCAACGTGAAATGCCGATATGGGTCAGCCAAGTCAAATGACTCATTAAATGTGGTTTGTGGCTGTTTGGCAGTTAACTCAGTGCCAAGGGGCCAGCGAAAGATGTAGACACACCTGCCTTATCTAGATTATGTATGATTCAGGCCACATGCGACACGAGTTGATAAGCGAATTTGTTTTGTTTCTGTTCCCGATTACATTTTAAGCAAGAACAATAAGCGACGCATGCGTCTTATCCTAACACTATACAGGTATCTGGGCAGTGATAAATAAATTTGTTATAAAAAGATAATTGCACATTTACCCAAGGTTAAAATCGAAGAGTAAACTGAATCAACTTATACAATTACATACATGAAATGTGAAGGACTTACGCTGACGTTCGAAAAGATTGTGCCGCTAAGCATGAAAATAGCGCGTGGATCCTTTTCCATGATGTCGTTCGGCGATACATATGGCCAGGCGAGCAGTATGACGAAGTAGGTGATGAAGGGCCACATGGGTCGAACGGCCTCCCAAAAGGACAGTAGGCGACCTGTGCGATGCGCATAGGAGCTAAAAATAGAAGCAAGGTTAAAATGGGGGCCGCAAAATTGATTAGTATGTCATACTTGTAGACGTTAATAATGACTAGTGGAAGATTCGCCATTGCACTGACGTGCAGCACTGCCTCCATAACATTGCCCAATGGCAGGGTTCCGTAGGATCCCAGCGGCAGTTCAAACTTCCAGCGTTCGAAACCCAACCACCAGGTGACCAGGTACATGGCAGTGCTGCCCCACATGCTGAGGTCATAGCCCCAGGGCAGATAGAGGATGCCCGTGTTGTACTTCTCCCAGTGCGAAACAAAGAAGTTGAAGTAGACTGTTAGGCACACGTAGTACATCCTCATGGGTCGCACCGAATAACGCGGCTGCGTCCAAAAATGCTGTATAGGCACGTCGGGATCAACATGGCGGTATATGAATCCAATCCGTGATCGAAGAGCTCCCCCAGCGGACCAGATAATCCAATGCGGCGGGCCTGTTTGCCATCAATTCCGTCCAGCGTGTAGGCTAAAAATATGTTGATGGCTGTGGAGAGCCAGACCCATGGCGGAATGGGGGTGGTGCCCTCCTCGCCGGAACTGGCTTCAAAGTTCCAGTCGTAGTAGGAGAGCAGCACTAGGTTCATGGCGCTGAACAGGAAGCCCAGAAAGGTCATCAGGTTGGGCGCAAACCAGCGCGGAAAGAACTGCAGTGGGTGGCATTGAGATGGTTGTTATGGTGGGTAGCCCCCTTATGAGTATTGATTTTTGCATGATATAATTCCGCGGAGCACTCACCTTAACTAGCCAATCCCAAAAGGGATGCATCACATACTGACTCAGCGGTGAGGTATCGATGGCACTGTACTGTAAGTAAAAATTCCAGATTAAAGAGGGGAAACTCATCACCATCATCAGTTTAACGACTATTTGAATAGCTTTCTTTTTTTTCGCATTTTGCTTTGTTTGGTCTGGTGGCTTTCTATAAAAAGAATTTTAATTGAAAACAAGTACGGTGTACAGAGAACTGGTTTTGGTTTCGGGGAATCGGGAAGATCTCCCCCTATTGAAGGAAGGTACAGCCGCCCACGATGCTCCCTTAGCGAATCCTCTAGCCCACCTTGTAGTTGTCGAACCCATTGATCTGCTCCTTCGTCAGATACTGGTGGTCCATCAATCGTCTGACTAGTTGTCTCATTTTCGATGGTTCCTTGGGGACCTACGAGTGCTTCAGCTTTTTTTAATCTAAGCGTAAGAACACGCGACGGTCTTCAAGAAGGAGAGCAACGAGGAGGCGGGGGTTCCTTGATAAAGGCAACTCCTGAGCGCGTTGGACGTTCTTAGCCGGATGGTCAGAACATGATGACAGAAATCTAACGTTAATCGAAGTGGAACGTGAAAATTCTGGGCACGACTTTCAGCCAGCTATAGCTCGCGTTTATTTTTATTGCGAAAACTGATTTCTGCCGCTACTGTTGCCGCCGCTGCCGCCGGCTGTTTTTTTATTCACGCTCGCACACGCACACGCACAGCCACCAACACTGATGCCCTCCCCTGGGGAGGTTTTCCAACACTGAAACAGCGCAGCGCGCAAAAATAGTGGTCCAGCAACTCATAATATTGAAGAGTCCGATTTTTGAGATATCAAAAGAAAATCAATTTTACATTTCTTCGTTACGTATTTAAAAATTATTATAATAAAATTATGTACTTTATCACTTGATGAACAGCTGTGTACACTTTAAAATTTTTTTATTCTGAATGGTGAATATTTTATCAAAGTTTTATAAGTGGAAAATAAATAGAAGATCCACTTCGGATGCCATGGACTGCAGTTTTTCTATTTGAATGACTGCATTTGCCCACACATAGCCATACATCGTTGGTCAATCATGCAACTGTGCTGCATATGCCTTATATGCAAGCAATTACAAATTTATTAAGGAATGCGCTCTAGACATATAAATTGGAAATTTAATGAAAGCAAGGTATCCCATTTATGGACTACAGTAATGCATACAAACATCTCGATTTCATGTTTAAAACGGTATGGATGGGCTTTATTTATTGTAAGGACGATTCAAAAATTCATGTTACATTTAACAAATCACATTGCGTACAAAAAATACAAAAGAACGCACAAAATAGATCTAACTACTTGGCTTAACGAAATGTGACTAACTTAAATGCTCTGAGTGAGAAACGAATTGGTTAAGTTAACTAAATGACCGCGGCTAATGCGACTGAAATGAGATAGCTTCCTTGAGTAGGTATCCTGACTAGAATAGTTGCTTTAATAAATTCGCTAATTCGCTAGGCCTACAGATAGGTTAAGTGTACGGTTGTTAATTTGACTTCTTGAGATTCCTCTTGCGTATATTCCCGGGACAGCCGCCGGCACTGAGGAGATGCAATTTCCAGCCGCCGTCTTGGGGTAGGTGAACATCGTCATGACAGAGGGGACATCGAGCAGCACCCGTTTTCAGTTCTGGGAAGGGGAAATAGTGATGTAGTGTCTCTAGAATTTAACTCTATATTAAAATCCTACCTCGACAATAGTCCTCCATCTGATGCAGTTCATATAGTTGCTTGTGCACCGATTCAGTGCAGCGCACGCATACCACGTAGCTTTCCTTGGCGTCGCATTCCGCTGAGGAATATTCAAAGTGTTAATTATCATATAGTATTATATTGCAGACTTACTCGTCAGGTGGTAGTTCAAAGCAGCTACCTCCAGCACTTGACTACATTGTGGGCACTTGGTGAGGAAAGGACAGGCCTTCCAGTAGTGTCGGTCCAACTGAGTAGCGTCATTGCCAGCACATGACCAGTCGCAAAAGGGGCAACGTCTAAAAAAATATCAATATTATTGCAGATCCTTTATGAATTGGATTTTGGCTACACACATTTTGGGTGTGTTGTCTTCAGTGGACTCCGAGTTGGAAGCGGATCCCTTTCGCGAGTTGGTGACGGAAAGCATGGAGCGCTTGAGCTGCTCGTTGTACTGCTGCTTTCCATTGCAGCTGGCATATCCGTTACTGGAGGTGGCCATTGGGCCCAGGCAATGACCACTTCGACTATTCATCAGTCGAGAGGCATCTGAGCTGGTGGACGCCTTATCCGCCGGCGGTGAGGCCGCATCACCCGAGTTGTGACCTCCCCCATACTTGCTTGCCTCCAATAGCTCCTGCTTGCGATCCAGATCCAACTTGTCGAATTCGGTAAAGAGTTGGCGGTACAAGAGGTTTCGACGCGTGATGTCGTCATCCGGAGGCAATTGCTTGCGCACTAGTCGGGGATTTACCTTGTAGACGAGCAGCAGGATGCGCTCGGCCACCTTTCGCACAGGCTCCGCGGGATGATGGATGCCGGAGCAGCCACACTCGGACAGTGCCCTGCAGGTGAGTCCACTATGCTTGTCCGTGCTGATGCCCTGAGTGTGCACCAGCTGCTCCAACATCTGCAGCCGACTCATTGCCAGTCGCTGGTGAGTTCCGGATCCAACGCTTCGTGATAGTGCCGGGGCAACCAGGTGCTGCTCCGCAACCTCCGGACAGGCGGCAATGCTGAGGATCGTATGCTGGGCCAGAGTGTGCAGGCGAGCAGATGGATCACCGGACTTGGCCAGCAATTCGGGCAGCAGGCGATCCACGCAGCGGGCCACCTCGTTGGGGGAAACTCGACCGGGCACGTACTCTAGGAACAGCATGCGCACCGTCTCAGTGGCCTGGCTGAACACGGAGTAAACGGCGTCCCTTACAGCGCGATGCAGAAGTAGAGCTGCGCTGCGGGCCACTTTGTTGGGACTGGCAGCGTGCTCGTTGCTCGACGGCTCCACCAGGTCGTGCTCCTTAAGGAAGTTACGCAGACGCATCAAGCCGTCTTCGCGGTCCTGAAACTGACGCGAATAGAACTGCTCCACCTGGAAATGAATCGCTCGTATTGAATATTTAAACTATTGGGTTTAATGGTTCACTCACCAGTTCATTGCCAAAGACCAGGATGGGTAGCGCTGCCTGGCGACGCTCGCGGTCGTTCAGTCGCGAGCGTCCCCGGTTTGGATCCGCTTCCAGTAGCGCGTTGCCTTGGCACTCCCTTAAAAATTCATTAGTATTTGAACTGTGAGCGGTTTGTGTTTTGTTGTATCGGAATGGCAACGTTTACGGATGCGGTTACAATATACATATAGGAGTAGAAAGGTAAGTACAATTAAAGGTAAGTCTACAAAAGTATTGCTTTCAAATGTGTTTAAGCAATTCCCAATTTAAATTTGTGTGCCTAGATAAGAAATTCAGTACATACATTATATAAAATTAAATAAAATTGGTTTAACCTTTTTTTTTTCTTTTTTTGTAGGATTTTAAATAAGCATTAAAAATTATAAACACTTTTTTTGTAATATCTAGAAGCCATTTAAGTATCAATTTCGATCCTTAAAATCTAATCGCGAGTTAAATTTTAAATTTCAAGAGTTGACGGGCAGTGTTGTTTCTAACGGTCGCTAGTGTTGACAAACATTCAAACTAAGAATACGAGTACTGAGTCATCATGCAACTCTGTAATGGACAGCTGTTTCGAGTAAACAAACGAAGTAATTACTATTCCACAATTGTTTACGTATTTATTAGACACCCAGACAACGATTACGCCTCAATCTACGCTCGGTACTCACTGTCTCAGCGTGGGAATGGCCCGCTCTTCGTAATCTTCATAGGAGTTGCGTGGCACGCTCTTGTTGCGCCTGCGCAGCGATCCCTGGCGGCTGGACATGGGTGAGCTGTGCCTCGAGGGCAGACGTGGCGACTGAGGCAGCTCGTCGTGAGACTTGCGCCAGCCCCCCAGCGTGGGAGTGGGCGTGGCCTGCAAGGAGGTGGGCGCAGGAGCGGGTGCAGGAGCAGGAGCTGTCACCGTATTATCGTTACCGGGCTGGGAGCCATCCGTCGAGGACTTGTCCTCTAAGCTAAGACTTGTCATGCTCTTGGGACTGAAGGTGGCCTCCGCTAGTGCCTGTGCCACATCCTGCAGGCTGGGAGCCGACGGCAGACTGGGCTTTCCACCCGCATAGATCTCACAGCTTTGGTCATTGGAGCTTAAGGCCACGCCCTGCGGTTCCAGAAGCTGATGCACTTGCAATTGCCGAAGTACTGCCGCCCGGTACATCTCGATCTGCTCCTTTCGAAGCCTGGCCGTGGTAAAGTCCTCCTGCTGAACAGCCTGTCTCTTGGCCAGAGCATAGCGTCCCAAACGTTCGCCGGCAGTCCTTAAAGCTGTCATGCATAGCTTCAGTTTGCGGGCGTACTCGAACCTTTCTGAGTTTACGGCCAAAACTTTCCGCTGCTCCAACTCTCGTATGCTGTGCACTATTGACTCCTCCACGTACATGGAGAAGAGCAGGTCATCACAGATGGAGGCCAGGGCCAGTTCTCCGGTGGCCGTGTCCAACGGCGGGGCCTCGTTGGCCAAGTGCTCGTCTCCGTTGCCATTATTCGGCCCTACTTCCAGATCCTCGCCAAGGACATTAACCGCTAGTAGGGATATCTGGCCTGTGTCATTGTAGTCGTTCCCTTGGACGCCAATCAGACGCAGCTTGAGATGAGTGCCTCTACGTGGACACACGGTGACGCTCTGCAGCTCACGGGACTTGTAGTTGGTGTTCGCGTTATCCGCTAAGGCAACAAAACCCAGAAAGTCGAAGTACTGCGACGATGGAGTGCTGGGCAGGGATTTGGGCGAGTAGTGCAGCCACAGTTCCACTTTCTCAGCTGGATGAAAAGAAGACATTATAGGGACACCTTAAGCTGTCAGTAAATAGGTTGCTTATTATTTCTTGTTTCATATAATATCGTAGATCATATAAGCGATCAGTATCTGTATGTTTATTATGCTTGTAGCGAATTCCACTTAATTTAGCACATTAACTTACGTATAAGATACTGGTGAGCCAGGAGCTGGATGCGATAGATTTTGGCCGGCTGCTGAAATCGGAGGATAATGTCATGTGAGGTGAGGCTGCCGTTCGAAGCACTTCGCCATCCGTGGACTGTGGGCCCGTGGTTGTTAAGCTCGCTGGCCGGAAAGTTAACATCCTCGTCTGAAAGAAAAGCGATTTAATCGAATCATCATTACTTTGATCAGGTTATAAACTAAGTATAGGTGACCAGGTGACTCTTAATCAATCTCTTCTTCGTATATTCAGCTAAATTTGTCCACATGATAATCGTTATTTTTTGTTCTCTTTTGCTTGCTAAGCTAAGCAACAGCAGCGGTCAAAACGAACCTGAAAAATCGTTTAAATATTCCAAAACAGCTTATAACTTATGTATGTCATAAAACGTTTGAAATGAAAAGCATAAACGAAAACATGGCTACGTTGAGTTTCTCCAACCAGCCCTATTATTTCGAACCCAGCTGTACAAGTCCAACCCTATCTCCCTTGTTGTTCTCTATCTCTATCTCTAGTTTCGAGCTCCACTCTCTTCTATTTTCTATTTAAGCGATGTGAAGCAACATGCTAGTTTAGTCGTCGCTCAGCCGCTTGTGCTCTGTTACTGAATCTGGTAGTATTATTATAGCAATTGAAATGCCGGAGGGTTACACGAAAGCCACTGCCTGGCTGCAAATCCACAGCCTGCTGAACAGTATCAACCACATGCTCATCTTTCTGGTGGCCGTCTTCTTTTTCTTCCTGGCGCGCAGTCTGGAGTTCAAGGATACCGCCATGCATATGTTTATGACGGGCATTGGAGTGAGTACTACTGCTGCGATAAGCACTTGGCCACATAATCAATAGTGTTAGATCGACCTGGATAACACGGTCATGCAACGTCATTTGTTATCTTATCAAACTTGATCTGAATTAAAAGGCTTTCCTTGCTCTCGCCAGTTCCACGTCCTTATCGCCCAGGCCATGATGTCACACTCGAAAGTGAATCCGCTCACCCGTTGGCTGTCGCACCGAAACAAGTCGCGCTTCCACGCCATCCTGCAGATTGTGGGTGGCTCTATGGTTCTATTGGGATCCCTGGGCAAATTTTCCAGCAAGGAGGTGCACTTCAACACCTGGCACGGCCGAGTGGGTGAGTAAATAATTAAGTTAATTCAGGAAATCGATTAAAGATGACACTTTGCAGGAGGAGCTGCTTCTTTTTTCTGTGCGGCCAGCATTGTGGGCGGTTTTGTCAACTATTTCCAGCCAAAGTTCGCCCTGAATGTGATGCCTTCAACGGAGCTTCGCTTCCGCCATAATCTCTTTGGCTTGGTTACCTTCAGCCTGGGCATGGGCGCCATTACCCTTGGCTACTACTCGAAATTCTTCTCCAAGTATGTGGACACAGATTTTATTCCCGGCATGATGCTGATCACCGCCCTGGTTTATGGACTCACCATCATTGCGCCGGTATCATCGCTCCTAACTAAACTTAAGTATCGGGCAAAGAGGAAAGCGTTGAAACGAAGCTAACTGAAATTTTGTCTGGTTCTAGTATGAAAATAAAGAGCTTGGCGTTTGGCCAAATTGAAATCTCTGGCCGCAACTTAAAGTGCAAACGCAAAAAGAGTCGACAACCCGGCAGTCTGACAATATCATAATGAAATATTACAGTCATCGTGGTTGCAGTGGTTTTAGGCCGTGGTAAATTGGCCGAAACTTTGGCAAATTGATTTAGCATCCTGGCAATATTTAAATGTGACTATTGCCAGAAAATTAACTGCAATAAAAGTAGCAGCGCCAGTCTATTTCAAATCCCAACGTCCTGGCGCACTAGGCGTATGCGTGATTTATCGATTTCTCAAGTGCAGCGGGCTTCAAAGGGAGAAAGGGAGTTAGAAAACCTTTAGACCTCATACAAATCCTGTCGCAACCAAAAATGCAGTTAAGAACATAAGCAACGCATAAAATAAAGAAAACAAATAAGAAAACTATAAGTAATAGAGTGTTTTGCGGTTTGCAGTCTGAACATTCCCGTATTTTTGTTTACCTGAGGCGAATACCACATTAAAAGGTATTTTCTTGGCCATGTTCACGTCGCGCCGTCAAAAGCGCACTACTTTGCCACTTTTATTAGCTACTCCGCACATAAAGAGATAACTTATTCTTAAAGCGGCCGTTCGCGAACTGTGTGACCGCGCAATTGTTTCTGATTTATACCGGTGTGCTCTGAAAAGTATACTATAATACCTTTTCAGCTTGGCAAATATACCAAATACATACTATCACTAACAATAAATTAAATAACGTTTATTCAACGATTTTTGGCGAAGTAGATTTTTTCTCATATTAGAAATATTAATATCATTTACTTATTATTTACTTAGCACAATTAAAGTTACATTTTTAATTCGATATTTTTCGGAAACTATCCAATTTCCATCGACTTCGCTATCGATTTGAGTACAGCTGTTTTGTGTTTCTGAACTGACCAACACTCCTCTAATTCTAATTGCAATTATTTACACGGTTCTTGAGAACGATTGTCATGCCAACAAATGGCCATAAATACAGCATTTTGCTGCCCACCTACAATGAAAAGGATAATTTGCCCATTATAATATGGCTAATTGTGAAATACATGAAGGCAAGGTGAGTAGCGGGTGTTCTGAGGGGTAAATTAAGGCATTTAAAGCTCCTCCTTTGCAGCGGCTTGCAATACGAGGTGATTGTGATTGATGATGGTAGCCCGGATGGAACACTGGACGTGGCCAAGGACTTGCAAAAGATCTATGGGGAGGACAGGATTGTGCTAAGACCACGTGGTTCCAAATTGGGACTCGGGACGGCCTACATACATGGCATCAAACATGCTACCGGCGACTTTATAGTAATTATCGATGCGGATTTGAGTCATCATGTGAGTCTAGATAAGAGGGTTGAATTGATAGATGGGATAACATATCTACTATTTTTCTCGCTTCAGCCCAAATTCATCCCAGAGTTCATCAAGCTGCAACAGGAGGGAAACTATGACATTGTATCCGGCACTCGGTATGCCGGAAATGGAGGCGTCTTTGGCTGGGACTTCAAGCGTAAGCTCATCTCGCGCGGCGCGAACTTTTTGTCTCAGGTGCTCCTACGTCCGAATGCCAGTGATTTGACCGGCTCCTTCAGGCTCTACAAGAAGGATGTCCTAGAGAAATGCATTGCCAGCTGCGTGTCCAAAGGCTACGTGTTCCAAATGGAGATGCTAGTTCGGGCTAGACAGCATGGCTACTCCATCGCCGAGGTGCCAATCACCTTCGTGGACCGCATTTATGGAACCTCCAAGCTTGGCGGGACCGAGATTATTCAGTTTGCCAAGAACCTTTTGTATCTGTTTGCGACCACATAAAGAAAACCACCATTAGCTGAGTAGATTTTTAAATTTTTAATGTTCTTTGGATTTCCTTTGCTTTGTACATTTGGTAAGATTTGCTCAAAGAATTTTACATACATCTAATGAATTATGCATGAGAAATTTGTTTGCCATATTTATAATAATTCAGAGTTCTGCCATCCTTGGGCTCGTACCCTGTTATGCTTCATTTATAATTTGAATAATGATAACTAGCGTTAATTGATTTAATTACTCAAGTCGAAAACTTTGTGCTGGTTGTCTGGATTGCCGTAAAGAGTGCCACAGTCATCATCGAGGGCGCCCGATCCTCCGCCGTAGTTTTTCAAAGCCAGGGTCAGCAAGGAGTTGCGATCCTTGAGAGCCAGCACCACGAAGGCTCCGTTTGGTAGAATCTCACAAGTGCTCACTTGCGCCGGTGGCTTAAACACGGCTAGTGATTTGGCTGCAAGAACAGGAGCATGACTATACAGTTTATGAAGGTGAAGTCTCTGGTACATACCCGAATTCAACTCCCACATGCGGACGGCCGAGTCACGTCCCTCCTTATCGTAGGAGAGAAGCACCTTTCCCAATGGATCCAGCTTCAAGAACGTTACCGGAGCATTGTGACCGATCAAGGTGCTCTTGCAGTTGCCCGTGACCAGATCCCAAATTAGGATTTTGGCATCTTCTAGGCCGGCGATGACGCAAGCGTTCACCTGGGAGATGGCCAGGGAAACTGTGTTGCAGGAGGGTTTCCACTTCTTGAACAGAGTGCCGCTCTGTAAGTCGTATACCACAATGAAGTTGGGCGTCGTCGGTTCGTTAAGCTCTTTGGCCACCACGCATACATAGGAGCCCTCGTGGGTGATCGCGGAGAGGGAGGTGATGAAGTCGTGGTGCGGGATTCGGAGGTCATAGAGCAACTTCCTCTGAGATAGGTGCCAAACGAGCAGTGGGAAAGGCTTCTGGGTCTCATCACCGCACACCAAGATCCTAGAAATCAAACCGGAAATTAGCAACTACTTGAATACGAAACATCCCAACCTGTTACCTTCCATCTCCAGAGACCAACAGGGAATTGAGGAAGCGGTCCTCACCCGCCTTGAAGGTGGTCACACAATCGCCCGACTCCAGATTCATCAGATTCACATACATCCGGTTGCGCGATAAGCAAACCAAGTGATTCTGATCGTGCAGACCGAAATACGGCATTTTTTGGTTCATTACGCCTTTGAGAGTTACCTGGAATCAGAAGAAATACAACATTTACATAAGATATAAGATAAGATATAATGACCAATCACCTTGAACTTTCCCTCGTCCAGATTGATGACGCGGATCTCGCGGCGACACAGGACTGCTGCCTCATAGTTACCCACAGGACACATCGCTGTCGGCTGCTGGATGCCCTGCAGCTCCCGGATTCGACAGCAATTCTTCACGTCCCATATGCAGATCTCAGCTCGGTCTGTGCACATGGAGGCCACATAGCATCCGGGCTGTGGCAGATTCAATAGGACATCGTAGCCCTTGACGGGGACCGAGGATGGGACTATGTCCTCCGAAGGCTTCACCTGCTCCGCCTGATTACCGTTCTCCGCATCCAAGTCCGCGTTAAGAATCTCGAGGAAAGCAAACTCGAGCTCATTGGTGTACTCCCACCAGGAGCGTATCTTCTCGTCGTCCTTGAGCTCTGGTGCTTCCCGGAACCGCGTCTTCAGATAATACTTCATCAGCGTGTAGAACTGCTGGCCATCGTAGCTCAGCTCGTGGAGATACTGCTCGAGGAATTGCTTCAGGAAACAGATGTGCACGTAAGCGGTGGGGCAGTTCTCGCCGCCGGATTTGGCCAGCCACTCCGCCTGCAGGATGTCGTTCAGCAGGTGCTCTGGTCCCGTGGCGTGCACCTTATTGGCGATCCACTGCAGGTCCGTAAAGTAAAAGCAGTTGAAGAGTATGTCGATCTTGTGAGGCGCCGGATTGTCCTCGATCACGGCACAGAAATGATGATAAGGCAGTTTTAAGTACTTTTGGTAATTGTAGCTGGTGAGAAACGGTTAATATTAATTGTGATTTTGAAAGCACTGCAATGGCAGAAGAGGAGGAACACTCACGTGTTGGCACCCTGGCTACCCTTGAACTCGCTGTCCTGCCGGTCGAAGTAGTCCCGCAGCGCTTCATGTACCAGCCACTGCTTCTGCGCGTACCTCGCCAGGACCGCTCGTCCAAAGCTCTTGTCCGCTATCCTAATATTCTTAAGACCTAACAGCATTGGTCCCATCAGCCAGCAGAACTTGGACCAGACCTTGAAGGCGACCTGCGCCTCCAGCTGGGTCATTTTCTGGAAAACGCCCAGACAGTCGCTCTCCCGGATGCCCCACGGGGACAGGCGGACGATCAGGAGCAGCAGTTCCACCTGATCGGTGGCGAACTTGGACTCCAGGACCTGAAGTATCCGGCTGGAGATGTCGCCGATCTCGCTGATCGGTTGAGCCACATGCCCCAGCCAGGCCAGCCACCACAAGGACTTGGCGTGGTAGGGCGTCTTCCCGTGTAGCGTCTTCCATTCGTCGGGCAACTTCAGTGCCCCATTAGCCGCATAGAAGTCTCCGCCGCCCGAGCTGAGGATGTCGTGCCACTGGCGTTCCGTAAATTGTCGCAGTCGCAGGAAACACCGCTGTGGTATGCCCAACTGCGCCAGCGCGGCTAGCATATCAAAGGAGTCCCCAGCCTCCGTCCCGTCCACATCTTCCCCCTCGTCCGCCAGCTCGCTGATGGTGAGGATCAGTTTGGCGCTGCCCAACTGCAGGGGAAGCCAATCGAGCAGCTCATCCCGCTGCAACTCGTCCACGCCGTCGATGATCAGCACGAAGAAGCGCTGTTGCCGGTCAAGGATCTCTCGAATCACTCGAGAATAACCCTCTAGTGTCTGTTTGGAAAAACTACATTAATATCATCTCTCTATGTTTAAATATAATTTATATACGTGTGGCACTTGGCATTGATGTCCCGCCTCCAGGACCGACATCTGGTTGGCCATTGAGCCCAGCAATGAAGTGAGATCCGATGAGCGGGCACTGAGATTGGCGTATCTGAAGAAGTAACAAATGGATAATCGATACTCACGTTTAAAAGTTTATATGATTTTATATCGTACCTCAGTATGAGCTGTGCCTCCGGCTTCCAGCGGTGGACATTCTCCATGATCTTGGAGACCAATACACTCTTGCCACTACCCCGTGCCCCGGATACGACCAGCGGTTGGGCGGTGCTATCGCGGATGTAGCGCTTCACGTCGTTCATGATGTCGAAGTTGGCTGAGTTCTGTGCCAAAAGCTTGGAGTAGTGGCCCACCAGGCGAAGCTCCTCGAGCAGCACGCGGTCCACGCCCAGCGTATTGTAAGGGATGCTGTTCTTCTGCTGGTGCTCCTCGAAGATCCCGGCCAGTGTTTTGTCCAGCAGACTTTCGATCACCGCCGACAATTCCTCATCCAGGATGCTCATCGTGGGCAACATACGGATGAGGTTTTTCTCGCTCAACTGGCTCTTGAGACCGGAGTACACATGGCTGAGCCTCCGCTGCACCTCCAGCTCCAAAGGGCTGGCATTCTCCGACGGCCGTGCCACCTGACTGCCCGTCTGGATCCAGATACAGCGCTTGGCTAGCTCCTGGCTCATCAGAACCGTGTTATTGATCTCCTGCTCCACCACAGTGGTCAGATACGAGTCCTTGACGTCGTCGGAGAAGAGACGCAAGAGGACAGCCAGTAGCTCGTTCAGTTCGCCGTTCACCTGGCTTGAGTAGGGATCCACCTGTTGGGCATGGAGTCGGTGGCACATGGGCTGGTACGAGTTGTCAATGGTGTACCATTTTTCCAGGAGCAGACGCTCTTCCTCACTAGCGGTGCCCAGCACCGAGGTGAAGTCCTGGCTCTCGATGGTCAGCGGCAGCATCGGAGTGCCCAGGGTGGCGCCCAAGAACAGTACGGGGATTACATACGCTCCGGCCGAGTGGCGGGTGATCTCGCACAGACAGTTGGCCGCTTCCTCGTGACCGCCCTGCGCCTCCAGCGGCGTTTGGGTCCAGCGCTTCGCCTCCTGCAGGCGGGAGAAATCCTTCCTGGCATTGCCATTTCCCGGCTCCGTCTCTGGCTCGCTGTCGTGGACATCGGCGATGATAAAGTCAAAGCCACGGCTTTGGCACTTGCTCTTGAAATGCTTGTACAGGCTGTGGACGACCCGCTTGTGCTTCTTGTACTCGGTGCTGTTGTCCGCCAGGATGTAGACCACAATCTTCTTGTCCCGCTCAATCTTGCGGCCGGGCGGCGGCTTGCCCTGCAGCACGCTCAGGTTTCCGGCTCCGGGATTGGCATTGGCCACGTCACTGGGCGCCTGCGCCCCCTGTGGTGTGGTGCTATTTGAATCTGTGGGGAGATGAAGTTCGCTTAGTTTGTAATTCAGTTTTAAGCTGATAAGGATCAATTTATATTTAATAGCATGGTAGAACCAAAGTCACTAGAATAATAATAATAATACTAATAATTATTCTAGTGTCTTTGGTAGAACACACTACAAAACTCAACAATATTTCACAATGGCCTTTAAAATAAGCAGGTCTTAATTATATTCAAAACATCTCACTCACCCTTCTCTCCTCCCCCTGGCTTTCCCGGGCCTGTTGATGGCTGCATCTGGACCTGCTGGTTTCCGTTGGCCTCCGGCAGAGGTGTCGCCTCCGGAAGAGCCTCCACGGCGGCCAAGGGAGCCCGCATGCCATCACCAGCACTCGAATCGGCGGAGATCAGGGTGTTCTTCTGTTCCGCCTCCTGGTAAGGAGGTGAGCTGCAACCACAACATTATTACAATCCAGGAAATTGATACACGGACGGGAGGACCTACTCGTCTGACTTTTCGGAGGCACTATCCTTGTCCTTCTTTTTCTTCTGGCCGGAACTGCACACGTTGCCCATTGCGGTCGCTTAAGTCCCTACTCTTTAAATTACAATTGACTATTGATGTCCTGCAATGGATAGTGGAAGAAAATCAGTATCTGAGAGATTGAAAGAGATTGTGGTTATCAAATGTATCTATAGATATTTAAGCATCTGTTGTATCCTTATATTGATTGGTTAATATGGAATACACGGATTGTGAACTGCTTTTTGATTTACTTGGCATCCAGCAGTTTTCATTATCCTGTCTTCCTTGCAATAGCTAAAAGTGGTTCTTTCAAAGGATCTGGGAACTTTAAAGCTGCTCACTGTATCTCACACTTATATCGATTAGAAAGCACTCGAGGTTTAATCCTTTCATCCTTGTGCGGAGTAAATTTCATTTGTTTATCGTGTTTATGAACCGTATGGCATGTGTGTAGCCACGATAATGATAACTAATATGAGATATGAACTTGCTAATGGCTACCTTATTTGCACAATATTAATTAAGGAACCTCCCAGCTGTTGGGGACTTTCCAACTCGCTGATGAACTCAGAAGCACTAACGGATATTGGATCTCGTTTGAAGGATGTTTCCTATGAGGCTGTACAGATCACTAATCCTCGTAGCTTTCCGCATTCGGCCTTGAATAGTTAATAACTGTCATATACACGTATAGATTTCCACAACAGGTCAATGACAAAAACAAAGTGCCTGGGGACACGGAGCACATCCTGTGCGAGCGAGATGGGGCGAGTCCGGGAGAGAGATAGCAGAGAGAAAAGCTTTCGCCTTCTCTTTCTCCTTCTCTGGGGAGGCGAACGCATGCTCTCTGCGAGAACTTTTGTAGAGAATTTCTGCGTTGAATTGGCATTGGCGTTAATCAAGTGGTCGAGTGAACTGGCCCAAGTGGGTGGTGCTGGTGGTGGTGGGTGGTGGGTGGTGAATGGTCTATATGGTGGGTTCTGCTGGGTCTGGGTCTGGGTCTCGTCTCGGATTTATTGCGGGCAATGCGCTTGGCTGGATTTTTGTGTACACGCTTGAAAATTGTTGACGCGCGAGCCCCCCGTTTTCGATACCACCGATGTATGATGGATGATGGATGCTTGGTTTGGGAACTATTTTATTGGATTCAGAATATGTTTGCGATCGTTCAATTCACAATACACACAGCATTGGTCTTTCGCGACCGATTTGAATTCCCCTGCGGGGCGGGAGGGGGCTTAAAAAATCGCTAAAAATAAATTCCCTATATACACAGAATCTATATGTTTTTGAATCGGTTAGTTCGACATTTTGTCGCAGCGGACTGCGGAGTGGTTCAATATCAATTAATTTGTCACAGATTCGCTCGCATCTCCGTTCGCAGATGCGATTTGCACTGGCACCCAGTCGATTCGGTGTGTATGCATCGTTTAGTTGGTTATTTGATTTATTTTAATACACAAATTTGCGCCACTTACTTTTCTTTACGCGCTTTTCACATGCGCCCCCCGGAAAACCCGCCGCACCCCACCGAACGGAGTCTAAAACATTTCCACCCACCGCACTTGCACTTTGCTCAATTAATTGCCTAATCAAAATGTTTCTTGCACACACGCCGCGAAGACATTTCGTCGGAAAAGTGTATCTTTCGAGTGCGTTTTCCCCGCTTTCCCCGCTCGCTCCTCTATATTTTTTGGATTTTCGGATGGCAGTGCGCGCCTCGACTAGTTTTTCCTTGTCCCGCCGCTGTGCGTCGTCGTGGTGCTCGGCGCTCCGGATTTTCACTGCTTCTGATTCCGTTGGAAAATCGGTCGCTAGCGAGTGCGTGCGGCGGAAAGCTCTAGTTCCGGAGCTTTCCCGACCTCCGCGCTCTCGGAGCTTTTCCGCGACGAGGGCTGCAATTCGTTCAAAGACGGGATAAACTGAATTACCGTTAGGTCGCACAGTGGAACTCGACCTGGAGAGTCCATGAACCAATATTCTTGGCCATATTGCTCATTTGACTTTAAACTAATTTATATTAGTAGAGAGTTTTGATCTATTATAGTTACAAATTATACGGGATATAAATAAATTATTTTATTTGTTATGGCTCATAGTGATGGAAAAATTAAAATGCTCGAATGGAATAGGTGCATTTATTGAATATTTTTTACTTCTAACTTCGGTTTCTGAATTTTATAATTTAATCATGAAACCCCTTTTATTTTCCTCTTTTACTCTCAATAGTTATAGTGTTAGCAAAATGATCGTTAGGTTATGCAATCGATTTTATCGATACCTCGATGTCGAAGAAAAATAAACTTTCAAACAGTCGAAACTAATGACATATCTTAAGATATCGAGATTGTTAGGAGTTGTTTATATCTGATTCAAAAAGTGTGTTACGATTGAAGAGCCCGTATCTTCACCGTTAAAAGGACCCACCACCGTCAAAAGCTGTCAGCTTGGGTGCTTCTCGCCCGATCTGTCAAAAGGCCAGAGCCGAAAAGGGGAGAAAGCAGCTGGCGTGGCTGCATTTCGTTTCCTTGGCTCGAAGTGAGAAGTTTCGGGCCACCGAACTGGTCGAAAAAGTTACCAATAAAATTGGCAAGCAGAGGAATTTTGCAAATCACATAGCTACATCACAATGCTATAAATCCTTAGCCAGTTCGGCGAAAGGAGTATAATCAAAAAGAACACGGATACCCCTCAACTAAAACGGAATCAAAATGAATCGCCTGCTGCTGCAGTGTCTAGTGACCACCATTCTGGTCTATAAAGGTCAATAAGAAAGCCCGAAATCCCCAAATCCCGATAAGTACAATTTGTATAATTAAGCCCCATCGCGTGGTAGTCCGGATGAGCCCAACAGCAAGCAGAATAACCATTTGCAATATTTGGGAGTCCTCTATATTGGCAAATGAAAAATGTATATGCTGCTGGGTTATATAAGCTGGCGTCGAGTGCGCAGGCTCCAAAAGAGTCTGGGACCGAGCCATCAGGACCATCTGGACCAGGCATCGGGGGAAATAGGTCAATGTTTTCGCCCGCACGCGAGGCGGAGCAAAATAGACGCGAATCCCGGAACCAAAACAGAAGCCTCGCTTAGGGGTTGATTTGCCTCAGGCAAATCGCAATTAGGGTTTTTTTTCCAGCCCAGATGATTGACAGCTGTGCTCCTTGTTTTCTTACAGTGATTTCGGTTCCGACCAGCACGATGAGCACCAGCATTCAGACCACCTCGGAGATTCCGCAGCAGGATGACGACGACGACGACTGGGAAGAGGACGACGACTCTCTGGAGTCCGATGACGATGGACGCGTCTACAAGAACCCACGCAACTCACCCTCCTCCGAGTGTCCCCGCGACGAGGAGCAGGCCACGCTGCTCGGCCAGAAGTGCTTGAGGAAGTGCTCATCCGACGAGGACTGCAAGAGCAAGAAGAAGAAGTGCCTGTGCGACGGCGTGTGCGGCAACTCCTGCATTAAGCCAGGTGGGTCTAGTTTCTTTAGGCAGCTTTTCCTTTGAAGGCATCCAGTCTCTTTGTAAAGTACACTCCAAATAATGTCAAATCCCTGGATACACTTTGTTTCCCCAGATCGCGAGTGCCCGGAGCTAGCCCAGCCCAGCTTGGGTCAGGTCACAGTGGCTGGGCGTCACTTTGGAGCTCGCGCCTCCTATGCCTGTCCCCACGGCTACCACGTTGTGGGTCTCCAGAGCCGTCTTTGCCAGGCGGATGGAAATTGGGCCGGAGCCGAGCCAGCTTGCAAGCAGAATAGTAAGTGAAATAGGCTCCAACATGTTCATGAACAGATTAATTTCAAATGTATTTGAAATCGTTCTAGTTTACTGCCTGAAGCCGCCGCAGATAGAGCACGCGCGAAACTCGGCGCTGCCGGAACAGGAAACCTTTGACCTGGACTCCACGGTGCAGTACCATTGCCACACCGGCTACGTGACCAACGGATTCCCACGGGCCAAGTGCCTGGCCATTGATAACCTTGCCAGTTGGTACGGGCCGGATATCCAATGCGAACGTGAGTGAAGACAAACCTTAAGGGGAATTCCTATTTACATAATCATTGGATGACTCGATTCCAGCTCGGTCCTGTGGCCAGCCTCCGGATCCGGCTTACGGATGGCATGCAGGCGAGTGCTACACGTACGGATGCAAGATCACCTACAACTGTGGAACCGGATACGAGCTGGTGGGCAAGCACGAGCGCTACTGCCAGTCGGACGGATCGTGGACGCCCAAGGAGCTGCCCACCTGTGTCTGTGAGTATTGCGAGCTGGCGCCGGTAGAGCTTGTAACCGAACCTCTTTGACCTCTGACCTTTAAAGCGGATAGCGCAAATGTAACCACCACCCAAGCGTCGTTGTCATAGGCGAGGCGACCCTTTGAGTTTCGTTTCCGACTCCTTGGAGCTGGCAAATGGCACAGATCCCCATATCCGTATCCGAAACTATGTATTAAGCGCACTTTGGTCAGGGCTCAGGTTCTCCAGTCGGAGTTCTCCGATCCTGTTAACCACACACATTCTCTCTCTATCTCCGATTTGGTTTTTGATCTAGCGTTACAAACAAACAGATTGTTCAAATTTTATGCACTACCTTGTTGTTGTTGTTGTTGGCCAGTTAATGTTGATTGAATAAATAAAAGTTACCGCAAATCTTGAGCAAACAAAAAACGAAAATATACAAGAATTAATAATTCGAATTCGAAACCGTTTCCACGAAGTTGTTTTATTTGGTTTGGCGGCTTTCAAAGATTTGTGGTAACTTTTAGCGTACCCTCATCCCAATCCCATTGCTAACCCCATTCTCCCGCCTTCCGCACAGTGGTCACCTCGGTGGTGTGTCCCACACCGGAGAACCCCAAGAACGGCAAGGCCACCTACACCACCCTGGCCTACAACTCGGTGGTCAGCTACGAGTGCCGCTACGGATACACTCTTGTGGGCGAGAGTTCCAGTCGCTGCGGAGCAGATCGAAAGTGGAGCGGCACTCTGCCCACCTGCAAGGGTAAGTGGGGTAGTCCCATCTGGATGATTCTATTGCTCACCATGTACATATGTTATGGAGTGCGAATCTAAGTTTTGGAGCGGAAACTTAATAAGTGAGTTTGCGTTATCCTACCTCATTTAAAGAGATCAACTGCGGCCATCCTGGAGTGCTGTACAATGGGTGGATCGAGAACATCGAGGCGGGCACCGGACTGGGGGCCAGCATCATTTTTCGATGCCAACCAGAGATGATGATCAATGGACTGGGCTCCAGCGTGTGCCAGATCGACGGCAGGTGGCGGAACGCCCTGCCCGAGTGTCTGGCGCCCTGTGTGGTGCCCACCATTTCGCAGGGCAATGTGTATCCCATCGAGATAACCACGGATGAGAACGGAACGACGATCGTCCATCCGCCGACGACCACCACGCAGTCACCCACTCAAACGCAGAGCATTGGTGGAGTGGAGAAGGTTAAGCACGGAACGGCACTGGAGGTCAAGTGCGACGAGAACTACGAGTTCCCGGTATCCCTGCTCAGTCCGCCCACATGCAACAATGGCACCTGGAGCATCATTCCACGCTGTGTGCCCGCCAGGTGCAAGAGCATGCCGCGTCCACCCAAACACGGGATGGTAATGGCTCCCAAGACGGAGCACGGCATGAAGGCGCGGTTTAAGTGCAAGGATGGCTTCAAACTGGTTAGCCCCGAGGGCAAGGATGTGACAGATCCACACGACTATGTGCTCACCTGCTCATTTGGCAACTGGACCGGGGAGACGCCCAAATGTGACGAGGTCTTCTGCTCCTTTCCCGGCTATATACCCAATGGAAAGGTCCTGCTCGTGGGCAACATGGGTCTATACGATTACAGACCTTATGTCAAGAAGATCGTGAACAACAAGCAGATCATGTACGATTGCGACAAGGGATATGTCCTGGAGGTAACGTTAATATCCTATTAGTATTGCCGATACCAAACGACAAACTTCCTCGATTAGGTTGGTCCGCCTGGTGCCACCTGTGTGGGTGGCAAGTGGCGTCCCTTGGACCTGCCGCAGTGCCTCCTGGGCCAGCATCCTCGCCTGCGTTGGAATCGCCGCAGACGTCGCTCTCTGCAGATCCGCCAGTTGAGATCCATGTACCTTCTGCAGCGACAGCGGCAACTTCAAAGGCAACTCGTCGATAACCAAAACTATATAAAAGCTAGTAAGCACTTATAATTTAGTTGTAAGCATTATAGTAACAATATCCTTCCCTTTTATAGTAGCCGATCCTGCCCAGCATTCGGTTCACCGGGTGAAGCGAACCGCCAGTCCACTTCCGAACTCACAACCGTATGCCTCCGACGTCGACCTGGCCTACTCCAAGTACTATCAAAAGATCAAGGAGCGATATCAGCGCTACGTCCGGAAAATGTTGGGCCATGACCGGATCTACCAGAGGCTCCATGCCCAGGATGCTGTGGGTAGAGTGGGAAACAACCTTAATACCCACGATGGAGGACAGGTCACCATGCGGGGCAAGTCCAACTTCAGGGAATTTGAGAATGGCAATTACCTGGGAAGCGGTGGCATTGGATCAGGAGGAGTAGTAGGATCTGGAGTGGTTGCCCTGCCCAACATTAACCAGGCATCGAGAAACCAGATGGTTTACGTAAACAGAACTCCAAAGGACGAGCTACTATCCAACGGCTCTCCGCCTATAGCATCGCGTAGTCTTCACTTGAATGCCACAAGGTCCTACATTGATCAACTGAAATCCCAGATAGTCCGCCGGAGGCGCAGGAGAAGCTCCAGCATTGGGCAGTCGCCTCCTCCGTCGGGAGCAACTATTCCAGATGGTGAGGTGGACATCAGCGATGGTGGAGAGGCCGGAAAGGGAGGTGGAGGCAAACGATTGCGAGGTCCATGCGAGGATCTCGAATGGGATTCCTTTGCCAACGTGACCACGGTTCGTCCTGGCAAGGTTCCGGGCAGAAATGCCGTGGGCATTATGCTACATCTGGAGTGCAATGCCGGCTTCAAGCTGAACATTAAGGGTGAAAATGCGACGGCACGCTGCATCCGAGGCATTTGGAAGCCGGAGACGCCCAAGTGCCTATCCGCTCCATGCCTGGTGCCCGCAGTGGAGCATGGCCAGTACTACAAGGTGGAGCCCCACACCAAGCAACTGAGCGACAAACCTTCATTGACCCCGCTTTCCACCTACGAGGAGATCCAGTCCAACGAGTTCATCACCCTAGAGTGCGAGGATGGGTTCAATATACAGGTGGGAAATCCATTAAATAGAGATATTTAAGTGACTAGATATGGATGCAGAAAATGGGACTGAACACCTAACTTCTGTGATCCTATATATTTAATCATCCCAAATACCTCCGAATTTTCAGGGTTCAGCTCAGCTACGCTGTGCTCATGGATCCTGGTCGGTTAATGCCTTCTCCGAGTGTACATCGGTGCCCTGCACGCTGCCCAATATTCCAGGAGTCATTTACGATGTAAGGATCTCTGCATATCCCACATAATATTATAAACAAGTTAACACCTGCTTTAGGGAGGCTACCGGGCAGGATTGACCATTGGACACGGGAGCAGTGTCAGCGTTCGCTGCGAACTCTCCACGAACGCCAATCCAATTGAGATGTCCTGCCACAAAGGCATCCTCACTCCACCCAGCATCCCTTGTGAGTCCGGTTTAAGGAAGTCCCGCGAGGAACTGGAGCATGCCACGCCCACTCCTCATCCTAAAGTGGAACACAACGAACTGGACAACGATCACGATCACCACGACAACGGCACCGATGAGCACGACGACATGAAGATGTGTGGTCCACCCATGCTAACGGATGGCGCCCTGGTCTACAAGTGAGTTTCAGTTTCTTAGAGCCATGCTCTGTAATTAGTCCTTAATCTTTAAAGGAATGCCGATCATCCAGAGCTGGATGGCGCCTACGAGAGCGGCACGGAGATCTTCTTTAACTGCATCCCAAATGCGGCTGGGGATCGGCAAACGTGGCGCATCATATGCGACAATGGACTGTGGATAGGGCGATCCTATAATTGTGGTGAGTTTTAAAGACGGTCGAAAGTCATTACAGTAGCCAGCGGACCACCAAGTCGACCTTGCCATGTCCGTCTCTCCATTCATCTGTATGTCTATCTGTCCGTCCGTATGACGGATTCTTTTCAACGAATCCAGTATAAAAATGTACCTCTTTAATGTACCGAATCTTTAGAAAATGGAACTTGTGTGTTCAGAAACAACGAGGCTAATGTGGTTAGCTTTTACAACGACCTGGAGATTCGTGAGGACGTGGTGGACTTTCCACCAGGAGCCACAATAATATCAAGGTGAGCAATTATTATATAAATTATATTAATTGACTTTGATTGTGATACTTACCACACGACTCGCAGATGTATGGATATTGGAAAATTCTCATTCATGGGCAGCCACGAGAGGACCTGCATCCACTCGGAATGGACCAACACCAAGCCCGTGTGCTCCGGATTAAACCAGGAGAACGACTATGCGAGTAGGTATCTTATAGACGAGTTGGGGATACTTAATCTGACTTGACCTCAAATCCAGTGGAGAAGGCTCCGACCATTCTGTTCCGCCATCAGAACGGTCCCATCGCCCAGAGCAATGATGGCAAGCTGATAGTCTATCCGGGAACCACTCTGCACATGGAGTGCCTCTGGATGCGCCGCTTCGGGAATCCCAAGTGGAACGTCAATCATACGCACAAGTGGGTATTGGGTGGTTAAGTACGCTTAAAGACCTTTAAAGTTGCTAATTAATTTCAGCAAGGGGTATGTTCATGAATTAATTGCGCCTAAACTTGAACTTCAAATTAATGTTTAATGGTATTTTTCACTATTGGATTATAGGTTTAATTTTAAAAGCAGCAATTAGGCATTTAAATTGATCTAGATCGTTTGACGTTTGGGGGTTTACTTATAAGCTTTATGTTACTTTTTTAAAAAGGTAATGATCATTAGGGTCTGGTTCTAGGAATCCCTTGGAACAGCCCTACACATATGTAAAACTTTTATTTAAGAGGTACCTAAACACTCTCAACTTATTTAAAACTGGTTCAGGGGAGATACCTTCAGGGAACCGTCCTCCATGTGATTAACTCCACTAATAAATCTACGTGTCTTGCAGGAACTACACGGAGGGCTGGGTAACCGAAGCGGATGAAGGTCGCGACTCCACACTGGAGTACCGGCTGAGCATCGTGGACGCGGCCAGCGACGACTCCGGGTTCTACTCGTGCATGACCCCGGCTCGGCATGAGCACACCGTGGAGGTGGTGGTGCGGGCCATCAACTGCCCGGAGATACCGATGCGCCGCGGCCTGATCGTGAACACAAACGATACTAAGCTGAGCACGCGGGCGCTGCTGTCCTGCGCTAATGGGAACTCTTTGATTGGCGCTTCGGAGCTGTTCTGCCTGCCAAGTGGCAATTGGAGCGCACCGTTGCCGGTCTGCGAGAGCGTCGAGTGCGGCGACATCCCGCTGGGGATGGGCAGCAACGCGAGCTCGCCCCGTGTCTCCGTGCTGTCGCGCGAGGTGGGCGGCCGTGCGGCCTTCTCGTGCTCCTCCGGTTACGGGCTGCGTGGTCCGTCGGAGGCGATCTGCAATCCCACGGGCGAATGGTCAGCGCCGCTGCCCACCTGCGTCGAGGTGCAGTGCGACAATCCGGGGGCACCGCAAAATGGTTACGCCCAGGGCTCAGCACCTTATCGTGCCGGCGACGTGGTCCAGTTCAATTGCAATCCGGAGTACATGATGCAGGGTCAGCCGATCATTGCATGCCAGGATAATGCAAGGTGGTCGGGCGGCCTGCCCAAGTGCGTGCAGGCCTGCTCCTATCCAGGCACCGTCATCAGCGGCAGGATGTCCTCTGTCAAGTTCTACTACGCCATCGGCGAGAGCATCACGTTCACCTGTGATGCCGGACTGGATCTGCGCGGCTCCAAGGTGCTCAAGTGCCTTAAGAACGGCAAGTGGTCCAGTGCTATTCCCACGTGCGTGACCAATGAGGGTCCTGTCGGCGGAGGCGGCGGCGGATCCGGATCCGTTGCCACCAACAAGCACCTGGCCACAACCATGGGCTAGAGCGATGTGGATTGTCAATTGCTCCAGAGTGATACTAATACATATTACCTACTAACTAATGCACATTCCAGGCGCACAGTCACGCGTTTTCCAACTAATAACGCCATTCTTGCGATTCAATTGTAACTGTAGCGTAACTGTAGCACTGTACTGTATCGCACGGCCATCATTTTAATTTCAATAAATGTTCGTCGAATATAAACAAAGTTCTCATTTAAATTGGACACTGCATTATTTGTTCGTTACTTAATATTAAATTCAATTCAAATGTAATGTAGTGTTGTTAATCGTCTCGATTAGGCGCTTCTTTTCAGCAGAGGACTGTTAACGACTTCGCTGTTAAGTGTTAGGTGTACCGCCATGGTCACACTGCCCGACTGCTGGCGATAGTATCGGGTGAACATAGATATTAGTTCCAGCCCTAATTTGAAACGCATTTAAATTTTTAAAACGCTGGCAAAAAATCTCACTAGCTTAAGAATCCATTTAGTTTTCGGTTAAGTGCAGCGCCCAGTATTCCCCCCGCTCGTGCACCCTTTGTTCGAAATTATCGTTTAAAACTTGCTCATTCCACTCGCCAACGCACTGCTGTTGTTGCTGCTGAGCTGCCGTTTTGCTTGCTGTTGTTGCTCACACTGCTGTTGTGTGGCTGCTGTTATTGTGTTTGTTGTTGGTGCAAGGACAAGTGACGTCCTTCGCAAAAGGCGCAACAATTTACGTCGCGCAACAAGGTGTTTTCGGGGGTGGCGGGAAAATCAATAAATAGCAAAGAGCAAGTGCATACACAAGTGTATATGTATGTACACGCATATATTGTGCCCGTCGCGGTTGAGTGTGTGTGCGTTGTAATACTGAAACTTTCTTTTTCTAGGCAGCCAGCTGCAAAATAGAACAGTCGCTAAAAAAAGGAAATTGGCCCAAAAAAAAGAGAAGAAAACCCAGAAGACCCTATTATGGACAACGCGGGCGAGGACAGCGACAATGATGTGGTCACCGATTTTCTGAACTCCAACTGCAGCGAGTCCTCGGAAGCGTTGGTCAATGGTGGCTCTGCCATCCGAGGCGCGTCCATCGAAAGCCAGAACTACTGCATACCCGTAATAAACGCACCTGTTCCTGCTCCAGAGCGCGCCCCCGTTGCTCCGCCACCTGCATCCACTCCTGCCAGCAACAACATCAACAACAACATGATACCCACCATCAATGTGACGCCACACAGTCCGGCCCTGGCCTCCAAGTACAACAACATTTTCGAGGACACCCTGAGCCAGCTGCAGAATATCCGCGAAACGGTCGTCCAGATGAAGAACTCCTCCTCGCCCAGCCAACACATGCAGGACGGCAGCTTGGCCAATCATGGACTGCTCAGCGCAGCTATACTGAGTACCTCGCTGCCCGATCTCACGGGGACGGGCACGGGTCCAGCGTCCGGTGGCTCCAACTACACCATGTGGTCGTCCACGGCACCGCAGCAGTGCCAGTTTCTTCACACAGACCGACGGAAGTCCTGGACAACCGTGGACGATGGCAGCGGCGCTGGCGACTGCACCAACAAGAGCGTAAGCCTATCCAGTCTGGACAGCGAGGAGCAGGAAACCATTCGCGTCACCGAGCAGCGGCGAAGGTCGGCCAGGAACAGCACTGGAGGTAGATATGCACTAAGCTTTCGGGGTGGGTTTGCAAAGCCATAAGTGTGCAATACAATAGTAGTTCAGATATTTGTATACCTGTAACATGACTGGCGCTGTAGATTAGGTAAATATGCCAATATTATACAATTATATAGACAAAAGTGTTCAGGTCTAAACCTAAAAAAAATCCAAAACAAAAATGTGATCAAAATTTAGTTGGGAATGCTTTTTGTTGCTTTTGCAAGTGTCAGTTTCCAGTGCATACGTATTTAAAAGCGGAATGTTATATTGCTTTGAAATAATGAAGTGATTTCAAAAGCTTTGTAGCTGCCTTTTATCTTTATATCCCTACTGGGTTTGTTGCTATGACAGTTAAATAGGTAAAAAAGTAATTATTAAAACTGAAAATATATTTGTCAATGCTGTGGGGAACCGCGAATCCACTACGGAGTTCTAGAAAACGAATATAAAATTTAATTTAATTTTATTTAATTAGTATGATCGACCTTATGTGATCGTGAAAAACGGGTCGTGATTAGGGGTCAATAGCTTCTTCCAATAGATTCTTGAAAATAATATGCCTCCAAATCAAAGAGTAGGGGCTACCACCAAGTTAGCTTTGATATTGATAAGAAATTCCACAAAAGCCGTTATCTGGAAGCCCTATAGTGCTTTGGCATTGGTAGCTCCGACCAAAGCGAGCAGAAACCCCTTGTGATTAGTAATTACTTACCGAGTCTCTAACTCTGATCATTCGCAGGCATTTCGACCCACTCGCTAAACGAGGCGGAGCTGGCCCGTGACTTTGAGAGAATTGCAGCCAAACGAAGCCTGGCAACGGAGATCATTAGCCGAATACCGCTGCAGAAAAGCATATCGACGAGCTCAATTATCGCCAAGGAGGATATCAAGGCGATCGCCCGCCACCTCACGGACAGCGAGGATGAGAATCAAAGCCTGTTGCGGGCCCACGCGAAGGAGGTCTACGACACCGTAGAGAAGCGTCCCAAGCGCGGTTCTATATTCTTTCGCAAAAAGAAGCCCAAGGCGAAAACGAAATCCTTGGTGGGAGGACACCTTAGTGCATGCGACGTTTGCGGTGCTGCAATCACACTGGCACAGATCAAGGAGCACCACCTTGAGTGCAAGGTGAAGAAAATGGGCGTCGGTCAGGATTACTACGATGTGCCGGATGCTGGCACCTTTAGCAACCCAGAGGATCAGCCTCTAATCCGTTCCGATTTGCAGTTTCTCAACGAAGCTCCAATTGAAGCGCAGGATTTGGGAGCCGATCCTGTTTTAGGCATCGTTCTCAAGGAGCACGACTCCTGGACACCCAATGTGCCTAGGGATTTACTCAAAACGCTTAAGGAACTGCAAATCAAGAGGCAGGAACATATCTATGAGTTCATTATGACCGAGAAGCACCACTGCCAGACACTGATCGTCATGCAGAAGGTATTCGTTGAGAGTCTGGAGCGGCACTTTCCAGCACTCAACCTAAACAGCATGTTTCCGCGCCTACAACAGCTCACGGACTTGCACACCTGCTTCCTGCGTCAGTTGCGACTAAAGCAACGTGAGCAGCACATGGTGGACAGCATTGCCGACATATTGCTCGATTTCTTCTCGTTGGAGCAGGCACAATGCCTGCGAGTTGCCTACGGAGAGTTCTGCGCCAACCATCGCAGCGCGTTGGACCAGTTTAAGCTCTGTCTGACCGAGCCGAGCTTCGCCGAGTGGTACAAGCACTGTCTACAGAATCCGTTGCTTAAGAAGAAGGGCATCCCCGAATGCATCTTGTTTGTGACCCAGCGCCTTACCAAATACCCGTTGCTCATCGAGCCGCTGCTGAAGAGCGCCAGGGATAACAAGTTGGAGACAGACAAGCTTCAGCATGCCCTCAACCTGGTCAAATCTCTCCTGGTCGATGTGGATGCGTGTGTGGCGGAGAAGGAGCTGCGCGAACGACAGCTGGAAATCTATGGTCGCGTAGATGCCAAATCCTTTGCTATTTACAAAAACAAGCCCTTCCGAAAAACTGAACTTGGTGTGGAGTCGCGACGTCGCCTGAAATTCGATGGATTGGCCACTCTCATGCAGGGCAGGGCTAAGACGCAGCTTGTCCTGGTTGTGGTGCTCACCGACTGCTTGTGCTTTCTTAGCGAGAACTCCGGTCACAACAAGTATTCGTTCTTTACGCCGGAGCACAAGGCTGGAGTGGTTCCCCTCCAGAAATTGCTGATCCGCGAGAAGGCGGGCACCGAGTCCCGGGGAATATATATTATCAGTTCCAACCCGGATTTCCCAGAAATGTACGAGTTGAAAGTGCAGACGCCAAAGGATAAGAACACTTGGATTCAAACCATCCGTCAGGCTGTGCTTGACTGTCCTGCAACGGACATAATCGAGGCGGAGGATCTCACGGCGGAGGAAAAACTGCGAATCGGAGTGAACAAAAGGGAGATCATCGAGAAGATGCGACAAAAGGACATTGAACAAGCGCTACTGCTGGAGGAGAAACTTATGCTTCAGTTCAATTTGCTCAAGGAGCAGCAGCCCTTTGGAGATGTGGCCGGCACCAATTCCAATTGCAGCGCAGCCAATTTCCTAGCGGCCTTCGGCTCATACAAGGATCTCGTTAGTGCCGACTGCGACACGGCGGAATTGTGGCGCAGAGTACTCAACACGGTGCAGGACATCAGCCAGTTGGCTTCAACAATTTACTCGGCTGCCACGGGTCAGCCGGTGCCAAGAACTCTGAGTAGCGTAGGCGAAAAGCAGAGTGAGCAGTACGCTTCGCCCACTCTGCCAAAGCGGGCGGAAACTTTTGCTGGCTTCGACGAAAAGCGCGGGAAGCTGGCCTCTAAGCTAGTGCTAACACCCCGTCTTCAGGAATTGGAGGAGAAGCGAGAACCAAAGAGCGGGTCCAGCTCGGTGTCAGAGCAGCCGCTAGAGAACAACTATGCAGTGCTACAGGTGTCGCACCATCTGCAGACACTGCTGTGCATCATCTCCCAGCAGATGACCACCATCAATAACCTGAAACTCCAGCTGGCCCTTTACAGGGAGAGTCCTCGACCGAGTGCCTACACGCACAAGGATCAGTTGGAGGAGCTGCGCAACCTGCAGGACAAGCAGCAGGAGGAGAAGACAGCCTGGCAGCGTCAGCTGAAGCAGCAACAGGAAGAACTTGCCGAGATGCAGGCACAACAGTTGCAGTTGCAGAAGCAGATCAAAGCCGAGCAGGAGGATGTGCGTCAGCAGCGTGAACAGTTGTACAAGAAGATGGAGCTCCTGTCCAGTCAGGGTCTGTTGCTGTCGCCCAGCACTCCCCTGCCTCCGGTCAGCAACAATCATCCTCCACCTGCTGCGCTATTCGATGACAGCCACGAGACAGACAATGGATTTAGTGGGACGGGGAGCAGCACGCCCAGTGTGGGCGGAACCTTCGATCGACGCAAGGAAAAATGGCTGAGTGGCTCATCCAGCTGCAAAACTCCGCCTGTGAATTTGATCAGCGCTAACAATGCGCCCAAAGCCAACGCCACTCTGGTTAAGCAAAAACTGCCCATGAAGCTCTCCTCGCTTTCGTCCAGCGGCACTTCCAGCTCCCGCGTGGACAAGTCCGCCAGCTTTAATAACGCATCTCCGACACCATACATCTCCTCCGGCAGTGTGCAGCAGATGTTTCCCCTTAAGTTGGCTGACCGGCGAACAGCAACGCCCTCGAACTGTACAACGACGCCCACGACGGGAATTGTGCCGCAACACTCGCGAACGGGAAGCTCGCCGGCGATCATCCAGCAAGCAACGACTACCGCAACTCCCACCCAGACCCTCATAGTCCGAGCGGAATCGGTGGCCCATTATACACGAACTCCGACGAGCAGCCGCACAGGAATTGCAAGAACGGCGGGAATCGCTGTGGCCAGTGGCACAGCTCCTCGAGCGAAGCCCGAGGAGGAGGAGATCTACTTCTGACGCCAGTTTACGCCGGAAGTCGAAATCTAAATGTTAAATCCTTTAAAACCAGTTTCATTCCGATCGATATAAAACCCTTCTTGAAAACAAAATCGGAAACCTGATCTTGGGCAATGAGATAACTGGAAATGTACTTCCATACCTGTTGACTGTACCTATACCATTCCAAAATCCATATCCATACAATTCATATTTAATACTGCCCATTTTAGGCTCAGCATCGTAAATGTTTTCTTTAATTTAAGCAAACGTACTGTACTTAATGGCATTTCTAACGGACTCGCTATCAATCCAATGAATCTCAAACTGTTCAGTAATTCAGTTAACAAATTATTTATTAACCATTATTTATATATTTTTTAAAGCAATTTTATCTCGGACAAAAGAATAATTAAAATAAGTGAGAGTGTTTTCTAACGAATTTTACTTCTTCCAATAAGGAAACCTATTCAATATTTATTATATACCCAAAACGAAAATGCAATGTAAAAGCGTTTATCCAAATTAGGATTAGGAGAATATATGTTTATATATAAATATATATAACCACAAGGAATGACATTTCAACGAGATTGCCCAACTTTATTATCTTTTATGCTTTACGAGCATCTTTGATTTCAATGACGTTATGAACTTTGTATATAAGTTAAATAACTCTGTACTTTACCTTTCCAATCCTCGCTATAAGTGTTTATGTGTTGAGAGGCGACTCAGAACTGGTCCTAAGCCTTCTCATCTATGCAATAATCGAAGCTCGCTCCAATAAATGTTTAATATTTATAAAATCTAGAAACAAGTGTTTTCCTAGCTGTCGGCTTAAATTCCTATCCTATAGAATAGAATACTTTCCATAGTTAATAATAAATTTTAAATAATAAAAAACAATTTTTTTATTTTCACTTTATACAATGTACATACTACATCTTCCCCTATCCGTCATGTGGCAATTTACGTGTTCCTCGACTACATATCAAACTCATTCTTGCGTGGACACTTGGTTCTGACGTGGCCCTCCTTTCGACAAAGACCACATCGTCGCGCCTTTTGACCATCAGACGTAGAAGCTGTGGGCTGACTGCGTCCAGAGGGATTCCGATTAGCCGATCCCCAAGAGGTGCTGCTAGCACTTTGGTTTTGGTTCTCATCTCCCCATTTGAAGAAACCGCATGACTTTTCCCGCGTGGGACAGGCATAAAAGGGTCTACCCTGGTTTGGCCCGTCTCTTCGGACAGTCAGCTTGCTAGCTAACTGCCCACAGTTGCACTTCACATCCTCTCCGTCGACTGGAGTCGTGGTATTCCTCACCTGCTGTTTAGTGTTCGTTTTAGTAATGGTAACAGTACTACTGGAGTTTGATCGTAAAGATGATTGGCCACGCTGTGAGTTGCTCTGCTGAATGCTAGGTAGTGTAACCACTCGATTGGAACCCCAGGAGGTGGTGCTTGATTGAGCACTGCCAGAGGAATTCTTGCTTTTGACGGACGACGATTGCTCATCAGCCCACTGAAAGAATCTGCATTCATCCGGCTTGGGACACTTGTAGAACTGTCTGCCTAGATTGGGACCATTCCTACGAACAGTGTTCTGGCGAGCTGGCTGCTGACATCCGGTACACAGCACTGTTCCAATTTCAGGAGCCGAAGAGGGTGATGCGGTATCCCATTCGACACTGTCCCATCTCGGTCGTTTTGCTGACGGTTTCGGAGGAGGAGTGGGAGCAGCAGTACTGAACGACGCTCGCTCCCGAGTTCCCCAAGCCACTGGCATCTCGTCCGCTTCGTCCTGCTCCTGTACCCATTCCGAGAGGCTTCTGTCCAGGTGCCGGTCCATGTTGGAATTATCCTGCAGTGTTGCGCCGTTGACCAACGCCTCAAATTCAGCATCATCGTCCGCGGCAAACGCGGCGGCAATGTCGTCATCTAGTGGGACCATGCTGATGGTTTTGGGTTGGCTTGTACTTGATTCCACAGATTCAGCAGCAGCTAACATGGCGTCCTCAAAACCATCGTTACTATCGAAAAATTCATCTAGTCCATTGGTGAAAGAATTTGTATTCGCTGCATTTGTAAAGTAGCTGCGTATGCTGCCAGACGATTTGCTGGTTGCATTTTTGTTGTCAGTTGTTTTCGGCTCTTTCGTCTTGAACGATTTTGGCTCACTTGGAGGCTTTTTAGTAGCTGGTTTTTTAGATTCCCTGTTAGGTTTCTTTCCTCTTCCTGATGAAGGCTTCCCGCTACTATTTCCGGATCCGCTGCCCCATCCTCCAGAGCCGCTTCCTCCTCCGCCAGAGCCACCGCCTCCGCCGCCAGAGCCACCGCCTCCAGGTCCTGGTCCTGGACCCCATCCTCCACCTCGCACCTCACCCACTATGCCTCCCACTTTCTTAACCGAATCCAAATTAATGTTGAACGTGGTGCGAAAGAGATTATCGCAAGGCAAGCAGGTCTTGTACCAGCCATGAGGCGTATTGAAAACTCCGCGATAGTATGGCGTACTCAGGCGGAACTTAAGCATCTTGTATCCATCGCCACAGGTGGGACAGCTCTCGTCTAGCACGGAAACGTCCTTACACTCTGTCGGAAGCCAGACTACGTTTTTGCAGTCAGGAAAGTTATTGCAGCCAATATACCAGCCCTGCTGGTTCTTCTTCGGCTTTAGTGCCAGAGGAGCCCCATTGCACTTTGGGCACTGGAAGATCGTTTGCATAAGGCCTTGGCTTGGACCACCTCCATCGGCTCCTTCCTGACCCGAAGAATTCGCCGCTGGTGTCTCATTGATGCGAGCCGATATTTTAGCGTCCATGGCGGTAATCTTATCGGTAATCTGCTGGTAGGACTGTTTGTACTTGGCGATCTGTTCTGTCAGGACCACCTTGGGATCTTTCTGCCCCTGACAAATTAGTTTCAGGTCCGATTCAAACTCAGCACGAAGTTGTGGCTTGGCAAGAGTCAATTCCATGGCATTGTATCCCTCATATAATCCCATTCCTATAACTCCAGGTACCAAAAAGCCCTTGTCCAGCACCCCAATGTAGCCGCGTTCCTTGATCGTATTTATGTGCTCAGCATGCGTGGCATCTGTACCAATCCCATGCTTTTCCATAAGTGCAATCAGATCCGCTTCAGTCAGCAGAGGCGGGGCAGTGGTGGCACCTTCGTGGAGCGACACTTCCGTGGGCTCAAAGCGCTGCCCGTTTTCATAGTGATGGATCTGCTTGGCACTCCACTTGTCATAAACATAAACATCCAGGTAGTTTCGCTCGTGGATAACCAGACCATTGGCAGTGAACTTCTCACCGGCAATGTCTATGTGGACAAGAGTTTCGGAACCGACGGCATCTTTGCTGACGCAGGCGAGGAAGTGCCGGACGACCAGTTCGTACACTCGCGCCTCGTTTCCCTGCAGGTCTTTAGAAGAAAGCTTTTTGTTATGTTGGGCAAAACATTTAAATAAAAATTCGCTTACTTTCTGCCAACTTGGTGGGATGAATGGGAGGATGCGCCTGATCCGACTTGTTACCGTTTCGAGGATTTGGTCCCCACTCCATCACCCGTTGGGCAAATGCTCCCCAGTCGCTGTGACTCGTTTGCATTTCCACTAGTGGGGCTAGAGCGAACTCCTTGGAGAACTGGTTGGTTTCCGTACGGGGATAGCTGATGAAACCCTTGCTATATAGTTTTTCGGCGATGGTCATCGTCTCCTTGGCAGATAGCTTGAGTTTCCTGGAGCCAAGCTTTTCCATTTCCACTGTATCCAGCGGAGTGGGTCGCCATTTGTGTTTGGGCTTAACGGTTACGCTCTCCACGAGCGCTCTAGGATCCGGCTCAGCCAGGCAGAGGAGCAGATAGTTTTCACAAGCTTCCTTGTCAAAGAGTCGGTTTCGGGACCAATTGAACTCAACCGTCAAATCATCAATTGTGTGCAGAACTAAAAATACAGTATTTATTGCTTTCCAAGGCACTACTTATTGTCCACCTACCCTTAATCTTCCAAAATGGCTCGGATACAAATGCCTCAATCTCCTTGTACCGCTCGGCGACGAATCCCAGAGTGGGAATTTGGCAACTTCCATAAGAAATGAGCTTATTCGCTATCTTTTCGGGGAACAGACGTTGTAGACGCATTGTCTGAAATCGTGTGATGGCGGCACCAGTTCGCAAATCCAGTTCCGTGCGCACGTCCACTGCATCGCTCTGCCTTTTGTCCGGCTGACCCAGTTGCTGCAAGGCCCGACGCACCGCAACAGAGGTAATCTCCGAGAAAGTGGCACGATAAACCGCAATATTCGGTTTGATAGCGCGACACACATTGATTATCTCGTAGCCAATGTTCTCTCCCTCGCGATCGCAATCCGTCCAGACAATCAATCCCTGACAGCCGCGGACCTCGCGCTCCAGGGTCCTTTTGATGGGTTCATAATCTGAGCTCACGCCCTTCTTCACCGGCGCGTCGAATAAAGAGCGCGGATCCACCGTTTTCCAATTTTTGTACGACACCTGGAATGCCAGCTGCATCAGGTGGCCGGATACGGAGGTCATAACCATTTTAGCATTCTGTCCGCGTACAGGGGTCTCGAAGTCGAAGACCTTGTTGTACACCGAGTAGCCTTCGCGCTGTGGGCAGGGAAGCAAATAAGTTGTGTTTATATACCACAATGCCCACTAAATTACATACCCTTCGTGCTGCGCCATTGGACAGCAAGCCGGCAATAGTTTTGGCGGCGTCGTTCTTCTCCGCCACGTTCAGGTACTTCATTGCTTGGCCGGGATTATCGCAGAAACTTCTGTGCGAGGCGAAGACAGGGCGAAAACATGTTAATACAGCTTTCATTCAAATAAATTCGCATTAAAGTAAAAACAAACTTTTGATCGCGCCATATGAAGAGTAAAAATATCGATGAGTTTATCGACGTTCTTTCTTCAGTCATCGGTTTCCAGGCAGCCCTGCTGTTCTCCAGCTGTTTATTACCAGTGGCGCGCCTTTTAAAATTAATGAATACAGCAGTAACACTCACAATCAAAAACCATTTTAAGTATGGTGGCCACCCTTTAAACAAAAATAGACATTATTTCTCCTGAAATACGAAACTATTTTATTTATTATATCTCTCTATATAACTTGCTGTTTAGCATTCACGTTGCTATGATTTTTTTCTTTTTTTGACTTTCATTTCGCTTGTTTTTGGGGATTTTTTCTTTGCAATTTTTTTGTTCTTTTAGTGTTTTATCGTTTTAACTCAACATAAAATCTTAACAATTATATATCTGGGTATATATATTTGTATATAAGAAAAGGATAGAGTGAAAAATGTGTAAATACAAAGGTAGTTCACGATCTTTAACCAATGGTTTGTCTCGCGCTATTTCGCATCGAGCCTTGGAGTTTGGTTGCATTTCGCTGTTGAAGTTGTAGTTTCAGTGTTGTTATTATGGACTTAGGCTTAGCTAAACTCATTCGTATTTTTAGGCGATTTATAACTTATGTTCAGTAAAATATTAGTAATATTTAGAGCTTTTAATTGAAGTGTGCAAAGTGCTCTTTCATACTCAGCACTGCCACACACTTAGCAGTTAGATATAGAATAACAACAAATACATGTTAAGGGTTTCCTAACACTTGTGAGCCACACGGAGCTTTCCCGGCCGCCTCAGCAGCGCAGGGCGATGCATCAACGACGCCAGGATCGATCCTCAGACTCCTCGTCCTCCTCCTCATCCTCCAGGCGCAGCTCCGGCAGCGTGTCACTGCCTAACAGACTCTCGCTCTCACTGACGGACTGAATTAATTGTTTTGGGTTCTCTAGGCTAACGGGCATGGCACCTTGTGCAGCGGACTTCTCAACAGGGGCGGCCATTGGAGCTGGTGCGGGTGTCACCACGGGAGCCCACGAAATCTATGGTTGCATAAAGAGTTAATAAACTGCCGTATTCGGACAGCAGCATATGTCATTTACTCACCTGCAGGCGCTTGTCTTTGTACATTTTGCCCCGGAGCACAGCCTGTTCGGCATTGAGACGGGTTGCGTATGAGAGTATTAACTGCGGAATCTCACGGTCTACATCATGCTTAGAAATCTCGCCAAAGTTCTGTGAAAAGACACCCAAAATACATGTTCATTGCAACCCAAAATCAGAAACCTCAATCACTCTCATTTTGAGAACACGGCATAAAACTTACCTTAAAGTGCCCCAGGACAAAGTCTGCCTCTTCGGCCGCAAAGCCAGTGACCACAATAGCCTTTGGTCGTCTATCGACGCGCGTGGGTCCCTCCGGCAGATTCGGACGCTTGCGTCCTGCACCGCCACCAGGTGCCCCGGAAGCAGCTGCATAGTGGGAGGTCTTGTTATTCGCAGCTGGGCCAACACCTAGATTGCGTTGTAACTCCTCCAATCGCTTCTGTATGGCTGTAGTGTCGTTGCCCTCCTGTTGCTGGGCTATTAGCTCTAGCTCCATATCAAGCAATTCCTTCTTTTGCTGCTCCTTGGTCTTCTTGACGGGAGGTTGTTGCTGCTGCTGTTGTTGCTGGATTTGCGCTTGCAGCTGATCTTGGTCGGCCTGGATTTCCTTTCGTAGTTTGTCGATAGTCATTTGCAGCACCTTTATTGTCTGCAGAGTAGGGGTCCTCTGGGGATCCTGCTGGTCCATTCGCTCCACCAGTTCCAGGGCAGTCTTCATCTGCTTCATATAGCTCTGGAGCAATTCTTGTTTGCGTTTGCGCAGGCCGTTAGCCAATTGGTGAACTGCTTTTTGCTGCTCCTCCTGTTTCTTGCGTATGCTAGCAGCATTGGCAGCGGGGTTCAAGGGACGACCTGATCCCGGTGCTCCCGAACCAGCTGCTCCTCCTGCTGAGCCGCCAGCTGTCGTTGTATTTAGCTTGAGACGCATTGATGCCGGAGCTGCTGTGTTGGCTTGTTCTGTCCCAGGAGTGCCAATGTTACCAGTTCCCGCCTCAGTCAGAGGATTGGCATTGCTGATCTTCGCACTATCAGCATTGGGTGTTGGCACTGCCGGAACGTTATGCAGATGGTACTGGCTGGCGTTCTTCCGCCCGCCGCCTCCTCCACCACCACCCATCTGGTTCATCTGGCCCACATCCGATCCACTGCTGTCGTTGTGCCAGAAGACCTTAATAAATCGATTGTTCAGCACCGCCTCCGTGCTCCTGTAGGCCACATTTGCTTCAGCATGTGTGGAGAAAGTCACAATAGCTGCCTCTGGATCGCCTTCGTACGAAACCTGAATGTTAACTATCTTGCCGAACTTCGCAAAGTGGTTGTTCAAATGAGCGATGGTGTTTAGTCCGCGTGGTACTTTTCTAAGCTCCAGCGAACTGTTATGTTGCTGCATATTGGGATTGACCCGCGGGCCAAGACGACTGTTGATCGGCACCTTTCGCTTTGTGGGCACATCGGCAATGGCCACTGTATCCTCCAGTTCGAAACGTCGCTTACCAACCTCAGCAACTCCACCCGTGGGAGCGCCATCTACCACGGGAATAGGTATCAGTTGGCGCTGCAACGGAGTGGTCACCGCAGTGGGATTGAACGGAAATGGCATCATGGCAGCCTGCGGAGGAGCGCCTGGATTGCGCGCGTAGTCAGCGGGATTGGGAACGCCCATCGGATTGGGCCCAGAACCACTCATCAGCATGCGTGGTCGCACATTACCGCTGAAGGGGTTAATGGTGGTCTGTCCCGGTTGCGATGGCGGAGGCACTGGTCCCTGACCAGCTCCTGGTGGCGGACCTCCGCCCCTAGCCCATATTTCGGGCGCATCCGGATTGTACTCACGCATTGACATCATGAGGGCCGAGTTGTTGATACCCTCGAACACGACCGGATTGATGCCGTGGTCCCAGGGACATGTTTCACCCCTGACACAGTAGCCCTTCTCGTCAAAGTCCCGGCATCGCTGACGAGGATGGGAAGCCGGATGCTGGACGGGGGCTGGCACCGCCACTGGAGCGGGAGTTTGGTTAGCTTGGGCTGTTTGTACTCGGTCCGGGGAGTTCAGGTTGCGCCGTGCGTTTCGGTCCGGTGACATTGACCGACTGTGAGAGCGCCGGCTCTTATTGTTGCCAAATCGAGGACGATCATCTGCGTTACCTCCGATGCGTCGGCGATCAAAGTTGCGCCGGCCATGATGGCGGTTGTCGGTCTGAGAGCCTGGCGGAGATTTGTTGCGGAACTGGCGTTGAGTTTTCTCGCGTTCATTCACCCGTCGGTCGCGTGATCTGGACCGCCGAAAAGTGCGCTCGTTAGACCGCGAACGGGAGCGGGAACGAGATCGCAGGGAGGCACGTCGCCGTCGACTGTCGCGCGGCTGGTTTTCCTTGTCAGCATAACCCGCCGCAAGACCTGCTCCGCCGGGACCACCTCCTATACTACCGCTCACGCCGCTGCTTCTGCCCGGTGGGCTAGCACTGCGCACATGATGGTGTTGGTAGTTGGAGGCGGACTGTTGATTGTGGGAGTCTTTGGTTTTGTGCTGTTGGATAAATTGGATATATTAACAAAAAGCTACGACGAAGAGACCATAAAAACTTACATCAAAGGATGGCTTGGCATCTGTAGAGGCGTGCATGGCAATATCGGCTTCCTGGCTGATAAGGGCTAGGGCCTCGGCTTCCCTGGCATCTTGACTGGCCTGCTCCAACTTGACCTGATTGCTATCGGGGGGTATCACATTATCTTTAGGAGGCGGTGGAGGGGAATCGGCAGCCAACACCGCTTCGATGTCGTCCTGGGCCCCATCAATGGCCAGGGCCAGTTCCTGGTCGAGTTCCAGCTCAGCGGTGGATGCACTGGAGGCCGTTATTAGGGGCGCGGTAGGGACCGTCAGGTATTCCTCGCTGGCAATGGCATCAAAGAGGCGTTCCACGAAACGCGTCGTTTCCTCGGACAGGAAAACATCTAGCTGCTCGATCATGATCCGCTTCAGGTCTTTATCCGATTTGTCCTTCTTAAGCAGCGCGATGACATAGCGCGCCAAGGCCGAGGAGTCCGCATCGCAGCTGTAAGTGGGGAGGGTTAGTTCAGATATGAAAGAGCGTCCTGCAAGGACTTACAGTGGCTCCAGAATCACGCTCAGCCAATCCTTGAGCTTGTCCGAATTCTCCAGAATCATGCTAAGGCGGGTTGTTCCTACTGGTTGCTGTTGTTTTTGTTTGTTGGTTGGGGGCTTCTTGCGTTGGTCTGCGCTAATCTGGGTGGGGGGTTAATCGTGCTCGTGGGGCACACACGCCCGAAAAATTATTTTTAAGATGACCTCTGTCGCTCGGGCGACTATGCTGCGGCAATTTGGGTGAACTTCTTACTTCCTGTTGCCGTCTTTGCTTCTGCTTTTAATCTCTGAAATTGAATTTCGGCGTTTATTTCACTTTTTGCCGAACTTTTTCCTTCTCTGTCAATTAAATGTAAGCGCTGAGCAGCTGCTTCTTCTTTCCTCTCTGCTATCGTCAATAAGAAAGTTTCTCGATTTTGCTACCCGATACTTTTTGCTTGCGTACGAGCACGACGCACACACACAGCCACACAGCGCGTACAAACACACAGGCACGCACCACTCACATACATACGTATTATAAGCACCCAGTTTTTTGCGCCCAAATTTCTTGGGTTTTTAGAAAACGTTTTTAAACACAAACTGCAAAGTCACGTACCTCAAGCCTTAAATATATCTTAATTATATGATTTGTACAACAAATTGTAGTTTAAACAGCTATTTCTTGTAATTTTCACTGCACTTTTCCTGTTGCAAGGTTGCTTTTGACGAGTCTAGGCTGCGCAGTCGATATTTTTCAATGAATATCGATAGCCTTACCAAATGCCCTCGAAATAGTGCTGACAGCTATCGGCTATATAGCTAAAGAACGAGACTAAAAGAATTGTTAATTATTTATATGTTTAATGCTTATGCTGCTGCCCAAAAAATTAATTTTATAAATTATTTTGGATTTATGCGATAAGAAAACGTCGACATACTGGCTTATTTATACACCCTATAAAGCTTCAGAATTTGGCTAGAATTTGGCTCAATACAATTCAATCCGCTTTCATCCCTGGTAATTTCGTTTATCTGCGAAATTCTTTTTGTTGGGTATAGGACGTAAATTATTGCCATGTGCAGCATTGGTGAAGATGATTTTGGAGACGAGGGCGCCGCCCATGCCATGGTCGTGGAAGCCCTACCATTGGGAATCGTCCTCAGTCCCGGAAATTGCAGCAAATGCGATGTAAGCTCCGGCGAGCTATACAAACTTAACTTCCGTGCAGCGGAGTGCAGGGAATGCTTTTTGGCGTATGCGAGGCACAAGTTCCGGGCAGCTCTGGGAGCAGCCAAGATTCTGCCAAGAAACGCAGAGGTTCTCCTTGTCCTGGACGGCTCGGCGAAATCGCTCGTGCTGCTCGACATGTTACACTTTGCACAAACACAGAACACATTTAAAAGACTCCATTGCAATGCACGTGTGGTCTACGTGGAGGAGCAGCAAGTGCGAGACCGCGCTCCTGTGGATTTGGAAGCTCTGCTGAGCTTATCAGTACAATACGCACCCTTCGATTTCTATGTGATTGAACTGGGACAAGGGTGCTCCTTGCAGCTAATCAAGGATTACAGTCCTTCCCTCAAGGCAACCAACGAGCTTATTCACAAGCTTCAGAAACTGCGGAGTCTGACAGCTCGCCAGGACTATCTTCAGCAACAGCGCAAGAACCTCATCTGTTTAGTGGCCCAGAGTCTGCAATGTACTCACGTCTTTGAACCTAACATAAGTGTGGACTTAGCCACCCAGTTGCTAACTGCAATAGCACTAGGTCGTGGCGCCAGTGCCGCCTTGGATGTGGCTCTCCTCGACGATCGGCTGCCTGGAGATGTTAAGCTGCTGCGACCCCTGAAGGACCTAAGCGAGCAGGAGATTCAATTTTACATACATGCACAGCGACTGAAGCCACTTTTCCAAAGCGGCTCACATTATGGGATGGAGCGTGGACATACTGCCAGCTTACAGAACCTTACATCAGCCTTTGTGGCCAATCTGCAGCAAAACTACGCCTCCACAGTATCCACCGTGTTCCGAACTGGTGACAAAATAGCTGTCAATTCCAATCCAGAGCAGGCCTCTTGTGTTCACTGTCAATCTGCGCTGGACTCCGAACTATCCGACACTCTGTTGGCCATCGAGTACTCCAGATCTGTTTCAGAGGCCGGCGTGAGCCTGTACAAAAACGGACAAGATCTCGAGAGCTTGGCCAAGAAGCGACTGGAGTTGCGGGATGGGCTGTGTCACGCTTGCCGCGCCATACAGGCAGAGTTGGATAGTGGTAACTTGTTGTAGCGCAAAAAAAAATATATTTTTCTTTATTCATACTATATTTTATTACTACAACTTGGCTAGCTTGTCACTGACGAGTGGATGCAGTTGCAGATGTCCATCGCGTGGCGGTACATTAGAGGCCAGTACAACCTTGTGGAAGTCGTATACGATATAGCGATTGTATTGCTTGGCTTTTCGATGAATGGTGTCCACCGACCCCGACAAGACAATTGCCTGTGTACAAGCGCCTGGCTCCTTAGGATAGAGTTCATCACCAGGGAGAACTCCAAACATGCAATCATCGCAGCGATAGTAAACGGGCTGCACCATTGTGCTTCCGTTGTAGCTCCTTTGGCGGGAAAAATTGAGCAGCTCCTTAAGGCTACACAAGTTTATCAGACGAGCGATGTCATAGAGCAGCATGAAAGGGAGCCAAATTATGCCTTTCTGGGAGCTTGACCATGCCTCGGTCGGACTCATCCAGTGGGATGAAGCCACCTCGTGCGATTCCAAAAGCAGATTTATATTCTTGGTGCAATCATCCAACATGGTGATATAATAAACAGTGTCATATTTCCGATTGGCAGTGGCTGCTGTCCCTTAAATGGACCATTCCAGAAGGGACCAGATATTGGGTATGACTTTATGATGCCTGAAGAGTTCGAGGAATTGCGAGGCATCATTGTGAACCCGATGTTGCCATTCGGAGCGTTCGCTTGGCTCGAGAAGCAAGGTCCCAGGATGACCTGATTTAGAATCCCATTTCTGTAAGTGATCCTGATCGGTGCAAATCAAGATGCCCACCTCTTCAAAGGTTTCCCTGAGCGCAGTCAGTCGCAGTGCAATGTCCTTTGAAAAATGGTCCCCTCCGGACAGAAACTCCGGCCTTGGAGAATCCTGATTGTGGATAGTCATTTTTAATTGTTCATCGTTCACACCAAATGATTTAAAAAAAGTTATCCATTTCGCAGATTGATCCTCTCTGGGATCGAACACGCCGCCAGGAAAGACACAATGGTTCAATGCATAGGACGTTCCTTCAGTTCGTTTGATCAATAATAACTTAAAAAACAGCAAGTTTTCAGCATATGGTTGTAACTTATATGTTTCTACACTTTTAACATACTCTGTAGTCGTAATCCTCTAAGGAATCCTCTTTGGCGGCTATTATAAGGCTAGCCGAAGGTCTATAAGTTCCAGTTTTAGTATCTGCCATAGTTAAGAGTCCATTAAATTTCGCGATCAAATTTTTTAAACCTTTGATCTTAAGTCTGAAAGCTATAAGAGCTGTTGCTCTTGTTGTTGTTATTGTTTTAATGCATTAGCTAACAGACTCGACCCTGAGATACCCCTGGTACCCCTTCAGTAAAAAAAATAATTGCTCATATAAATAATATTAAATAAAAGTGCAAAGTTTCTATAAATCGTTACCATAACATTTTTTATGCTCAACAAAATGATAAATTTAATTGAATTTCAGATGAAACATCATACCATACCCCTCTACTTTCAACAGGTGGTTTTTGATAAGTGTAAACAAAATCATCTGGTGAGTAATCGATATTACCGCCTACTCTATCGATATCGCTGTGTTACCTAAACATGTCAAAGCTTTTGCCCAAAATTCGTTCCTCCTCAAGTCTAATCCTGCTGGCTAAGAAGCAAGTTGAAAAGGCCACGTCCTGTGATTACAATGTGAGTTACAGGTGAACTTTAATTTAACCTAACCATGCTGACGTAATAAATTCTTCGACTAGGCTCTCCTCCTTACACGAACGCAGAAGTCCACTTTCATGCCGGAGTCATCGGTGTTTCCTGGCGGAGTGTGCGATGCCTCGGACAGTTCGCCTGCCTGGTTGGAGCACTTTCAGCGAAACGAGATCGCTGCCGTTAAGCTGCGGAACGTAAGCCGTGTAAAGGGGCCACGTCCGGATATTTTCCACCCCAAGGCAGATAAGGAATCGCTTGATCCGTATGAAACTAAAATACCTTTTTTGGGAAATTTGTCTTGTAACTTTCTTTTCGCACCTAATAGTTCCATAGCACTGCGGCTAACAGCCATACGGGAAACCTTCGAGGAGTTGGGCATCCTGCTGTGCAGGGACAGCAAATCATTGACGTCCACTAGCGGTTATGGAAGGTTCTATGACCAGTTTGATCGCGCCCACTGGCAGCACATCGTCCACAACAATGCCAGCCAATTCCTGGAGCTCTGTAAGCAGCTTGATGTGCTACCGGATGTTTGGTCACTTCACGAGTGGTCCGTCTGGCGAACGCCGTCCACGTTTAAAAAGCGCTTCGAGACGGCCTTCTTTATGACTGCCCTAGAACAAGAACCCAGTGTTCATATCGAACCCAATGAGGTCAAGGATTGTGCGGTAGGTGGACCGGCTATAATACAAAACAAAAGTTGCATTTAATGAACTATAATTTATGTTATTATAGTGGCGCTCCCCATTGGATTACCTTCAAGCGAGCCTAAGGAAAGAACTCTGGCTGCCACCTCCACAATTCTATGAACTTTCTCGTTGCCTAAACTTCTCCTCCTTAGATAATCTGCGTCAATTTGCAGCAGAGCGTGAGGTTAAAGGCACTCAGCTGATCCATCCTGTAATGTACAAGTGTAAAAATGGAGTTGTGCATCTCTTGCCAGGAGATGAAGCTTATCCCGGCGATCCGGATGCAAGTAACGATAAAATTGAGATCGGTTTATCAGTCGAGGAATTCCGTTCGCAGGCAAATGCTAAATTGCATCGATCGGAGCACTGGAACCAGTATCAGTCACAGCTGATAATTAACTATAACCGGGATGATGGTCAGGTTCATCCACTGGATCCAACCAAATTATAGAGGAAGAGCCAGTTTCCTTTATGTCATGGGCATTTATCTAGGCTTATGAGTTGTCCGACAAGTAATATTAAAAATTGGACATACAACTTTTTTATTACGTTCTTAGTTATATATGAATTATAAAGTTCGATATTGTTTATTTAGTTTTGTTTATTACATTGTGTTAGAGAACGATTATCTTTGCTTTAGCATGTTTGAATACCAGGTAGTAAGAATCAAAAAATCAGACAAATTTTAAATATGGTATACAGCAACAATCTTTAGTTATCGTATTAATGCTGCTGTCCGTTTCCATACCAGAGTTTGTAAAGGTATTCAGCGTCTTCTTGGGAAGCATAGCTGCTTTCGTATCCTTGATTTCCCTCTGGTTCTTGCCTTAAAAGGAATAGATGGTTTTAATGTGCATCCAAAAGTGGGGCTTGCAAACTTACTGGTTAATTGGTGCGTGTTCCGGGTGAGTCCAGATCTCGTGAGGCTTCGGGTGTGACGGAATTCTGTGCTTGCAGCCATCCAATGATCTTTCAATGTTCTTTTGGTTGTTCAGGAGGGCAAAAAGCTTATGATCGACCTGAGAGGTGGCCACCTGCAGTCCATGGACAGAGCGCTCGATGCTGTTTAGGTTCTCGGACTGGGTGCGATTGAGTATGACCAGACCCCACTCAAATTGATTGACTTTGCGATTGGCACGATCTGCCAGGGCCTTCAGCTCGCCCAGATATCCAACTTGATCCACGATATTGCGTTGCTGCTCCTGAAGGACCTTCGCCTTGTTGTCCAAGTCGATGAGTTCCCCTATGACGGCCTGCGATAGTAGCTGCTGAATCTCCGCCAGATGCGAGTTGACGGATGAGGTCACCTCATTAAGGCTCTGCTCGTATTTGTTTTGATCGGCAGCCACTTTCCCCAGGGCTCTCCTGATCTCCAGATCCACTTTGGTGATGTTCTTAATAGAGTTTTCATTTTGACTCTGGATTGCGCTTACAATGGCTGTCAAATTTCCCACTCCGGTAGCCGTGGCTTGGAAGCTGCTTTGAACGTTGGCTTCCAGCTTGGCTATGGCAACCTCCAATCCTGCAATGAGTTCGATCTCGTCGCGCTGATGCTTGAACTTCTCTTCAATGCCCTTCTGCACGTCTTTCACCTTTTGCAGCCCATGGTGTAGCTCTTCAGTACCTTTGATAAGCTTCTCTACTTCACTGCGGATCTCATGGTCCGCATGCGGATCCTCTGCTGCAGCACAGCATAGGTAAATGCATATCGTTAGCAAAGTCAGTTGCACTCTCATGGTGTTTCTCTGATGGCCGCTCGGCGCTGTGTGTCTCTTCTCGGTCTGAGCCGCAACTTAAGTAGCCAAACTTAAGGTCCAAAACGTGTCTTAGACTGAGTTAAGTTCTATCAGTTCGCCAACCACCCACTTCACTACACTTCAGTGGGTGCAGCTGCATATGCTGCTCCAATCTGTAATTGTGTGTTTACGAGAATTTCCCTACTACACTATATTGTCCAGCTTAGAAGATAGTCGCGAACAATTGTTTTGTTACTAATCTTATAGCTGCAAATACACCAAAGCGAACTATGTTATATGCTGTCATTCTAAATAATTACTGGTTCATCGGCTTTTTGCTAAATTCAGGGAAACTCCGGAGATTGTCACGTTTTGAAATTCTTCTTTGTTTCTAAACAGAACAGATTGACCTGGTTTTTTGTGTGTTACGGTAGTAATATTACCACTAAAAACGTGCCCCAGCTGCTTCTTGCTCGAACTCATTCAGAAAATAGGTCTACGAAGGTACTGATAACGAAACAAATGTTTTCTTACACGCTGGGGTTCACCAGGAATATCTCTAAAACGGTTCAGAAATTTAAGATAGCGGACGGCAAAAGTCGTTTTGTAAAAATTTAATTTGTCTACACTTTCAATCCTTTTTGGAAGACAGTATTATTACCCTACATTAATGTTTTTTGAAATATAACCTAAGAACCCTTATATATTTCAATAAGTTTAATTAAATTTGGATCCATTTTTAAATAAAGCTTATAATATATTAAAACAATTAATGACAAACGATAGCATAATTGCTTAAGGACTATATGGTATATTTACATATATAAGAAAATAAAACAACTAAAAAATTTCTTCGTTTATGTTTTTTTTTCAATGCTGAAAAACTCGTATTATGTTAAGATTTTAGCAAATTTCTGGTTAATTAATTTAAGCTATCATATATGTATATATTCTAGATATACATATACATAGAATGTTATGCGATAAAGCATATGATTTTTATGTAATTATATCTGTTTATCAAAGATATTTATTAAATTCTTGCTAAGAAAAATGTAGAGTATTGATTTCTATTGTTTTTTTTATTTATTTTTAAAAACAAACAAATTTTACGAAGTAGTATAAATCCAATAAAAGTTTTTGTTAAATGTTTTGAAAAGTTGTATCGGTCTCGGCAGCAGTGTTTGTTATAGTGAAATCATTCGTTAAATTTTGAGGGAGAGAACTGCCTCAATACCAAATTTTGAAGGACTCTCCTGGCTGGATGATTTCCTCATTGTAAGATTTTGGTTCATGATGGGGCTTATGGGGTTCCTCGTGGTTAGGCTTGGGATTATAATCCACAGGAAGCTTGTAGGACGCAGGCTGGTCATGTGGCAATGGAACATAGGATGCGGGAGTGGGGTGCTCTTTCTTGGGACATGGCTTCGGCTTGGCATCGGAGCTGGCACCGTGGGCGTGAGCAGGGTTCCATGGCTGGTGGTGGTGAACTGGGGCGGACTGATATGGTGAGGCGTACTCCCAGGGCACCGACTGCCGCCAGGACACGGCGCTGGAGCTCTGATAGTTCTTCTTTGGTTCGGGGGACTGGGCATAGGCTACCGCTTTGTGATTTCCAGATTGCTCTCCTATGAATGGCAAGAAATTCATTTCTGATCCTAATCTGGTGTCAATAAGGACAACTTACCGTGCTTGGGCTCTTCCTTGATGCTCCACACCTGTTCCAGTTCCACATGCTTGGGCTTGGGATGAGCATGCTGCTGCTCCGGGACCTCAGCTCCGTAGGTGGGCAGGTAGGACACGTCGTGGTCATCATGGCCATATTGCGGATGGGACTGGAGCCGACTGCACTGTTCCAGACCCAGTTCGATACGTTTCTGGGAGATGATCAGTTCGCGGAGGACAGCCTCTACTTTCCAGGAACTGTGAGGTTGCAAATGCTTCACTGCATCGATTAGGATTTCCAGGCGCTGCTCCTGAGTGCGATTTTGCTGCTTCAATTGCTGTTCCAGCGCGTCCAGCTTGAGGTTGGAGTTCTCACTGAGCTCCTTGACTCCGGCCAAGTTCTTCAGCTCCACCTCGACGTTGATTTGGGAGGTCTCCAAGCTATCGAAGGTACACTTCAGGCCATTTAATTGTGGCAACACCGCCCTAGTAATAAGTTTGGCCAGCCCGTCGATGCTGCTGTCAATATGACGGGAACTGTGGAGCACATGCCTTTGATAGGCATCCATCTTGGCATCCAGCACATTGAGTATCTCCTTGGTTCCCTCCTGCAGGCGGATCAGTTCCAGGAGTTGTGCCTCCGTTCGATTGCTGTATTCTTCACCCTGCCTGGAGATGTTCTCGAGGGTAGCAACTAGATTGCGGGAGCCAACATCCAGAGCAACCGTCAACTTTGCTAGCACGTCCTCCACGAGTGTCAAGACTTTCAGTGCCTCCTTTTGCTCCGCCAAGCCGACCTGGGTCTGCTCGCTTACTTGAGCAATCCTGGTCAAAAGCTTATTGGCCGCCTCTACGCCCTTCGCATTGTCCTTCAGGAGATCAGCGATGCTTTCTTCCGCTTGAATGCGACAGAGGCAGACGCCCAGAAAGAAGAACGTGATTAGTAATTTCATTTCAAGTGCAAGTTGCTTTTGACTGGAAACACCAATTGCAAGTGTCTTTCGTTGTCCAAGGGCAGAGCTTAAATATGTTTGCAAACACGTGTGGGATGGAACTAATCTGTTTGGGTTTTTGCTCTTCTTGCTTGTTTCTTCATCGTAATCTCGCTAAAAAGGCAAAGTTTGAATTTCGCACGAACTCAAACTTTAAAAATTCAGCGCTTTGATTAGGCGACTATCGATCATTTTGTGCCACAGGAGTCGTTATCGTGCCTATCGACCAATCAGCTGATTGGAGGGAACACAATAATCTTTTGATTTTGTTTTCATTTTAACATAGGTAGAATTAGAGTTAAGCTAATAACTTAGCAAAATATCTGCAGACATGAGCAAAACTGCTTCTCCTACCAAGTGGCGCACCTCAGCCAGTGTAATCCTGGTGTCCAGGGACGCTGGCAATAGCGAAGATTACAAGGAAAGTGAAGAGGTCACTCCCAGAAGTGGATAACCATAATCCTGACCTTTCAGGTGCTTATGCTGAAACGCAGTGATGCCACGGCGATGGTGGTCAATCAGACGGTGTTTCCCGGTGGCCTCCTGGACACCGAAGCGGATGAAAGCGTAGCATGGCTGCAGTACCTCGAGGAATTCGGTGTTCCAAAAGAGGCACTACGCCGCCTGGTTCTCACCCGCGACGATCGTCCTGCCATTCTGGCGCCCCAGGGCACTGGCTGCTACGATCGGTTCTTCGAGCGTTCCCGCATTTGGGCTCGGTGAGTCCAAAGGTTGCGCTAAACTCTGTCACACTGGCAGTTAATCTATGACCTTTGTCTTTTTAGAGAGATTACACTGCGACTAACCGCCGTAAGGGAATGCTTTGAGGAGGTTGGTCTGCTGCTTTGCCGGAGCCGTAGTCAGCTGGATTTCGGTGCGGTAACTTGCGCTCAGGATGTCTTAGACCTCGAGTCGCGGCAGCGAAGGGTGCACAACAAGCCCACTGAGTTCCTAACCCTCTGTCGCGAGCTAAAGGTAGTTCCAGATTTGTGGGCGCTGCATGAGTGGTCTGCTTGGGCGAGTCCGGGATTCATACGCAAAGGGTGGGTATGGGGACACTAAATGATTCTAATTGTAGTAAGGTAAGCTTCTTGCTCCTAATATTGTTTTTATTGTAATGTGCAGGCATGAAACCGTTTTCTTCATGGCTTTTGTGGACAAGCAACCCAATTACTGGAAGAACCTTCCGAGGTCAAGGAAACGCTGGTGAGGCTAGCCCTTTAAACCCAATATTCAGTATAATGGAATAATATATTTATATAGTGGCTGTCACCTTTTGAACTGCTGCGTCTGGGTAATTTGGGCAATGTTTGGTTCATGACACCACAGGTCTACGAATTGTCCCGGTTGATGGGCATCAAGGAGTACCAACGTCTGTTGGAGTTTGCAATCAAGCGCAGCGGATTGGGCACGACCATTTACTTGCCGGTTGGCTATAACTGCCAGGGCTCTACGGTTTTTGTCTTACCTGGTAAATTCTATGACTATTCATTCAATTACACAAATTAGTTTCTGAAATAATTATTTTCCTTAGGCGATGACTTCTATGTTCCCGAACCTCACTTGGTTCACGAAACTATCAGTTTTCCGGGGTCAGAAGATGAGTTTAGAGCTCGTTCAAAGCATCTGCATCGCTATACCAATGGTCCTGCACTACGGAGCTTTGAGTCAAATATTACCCCGCCAAATGGACACCTGAGCCCGCTGAAAATTCAACCGGAGCGCCAAAAGCTGTAATCACATTCCGTAGCTGGACGGGTGGTGCCCCCAGCTGCTAAGCTCTGATAAGATGCTAAATGTTACCCCCGAAATGGGGCAGTCACAAATTGGTGTTTTGAAATTATTTTAAGCGGCTTTAGCTGGCCATCAAATTATCAAGACGGTGGCTCCGAAGAGCATTAATTATTATTTTATGGGACAAATTTTAATTAAAAAATGTACAGTTTAAGTTAAAGTTAGTAGACACTTAGCTTAAGATGAAGGTGCCCCTTTTCGGGTATCCGTTTTTTATGGCTAGCACATCAAAAGCGCAAATTCATGCATATTTATGACCGCCCCTTGAAAACCGCAAATCGCAGTAAGAATGAGAATGGAGTTGAAGAGAGCTTGTGGTAGCTCAGACAGTATATAATTTTATCCCATTAGAAATGCATTTAAATCACTTTGTGTACTGAGACACCCACCCACTCTTCGAATGTTCATCGCCACCTGCCGTGTGACTTTGTGCGCTTTACAGCCTTGTCTTTTGAATCCCAACCAGCCCACACAACCACCCCCCGACGTGCCGTTTAAAAATCAAAATCTCAACGAGCTTCGTTCCCCACTTTTGTTTGCTCCGTGCCCGCTCGACTGTTTATTATGCATTGTAAAGGACCCAGTCAGGACAACCCTCCTCAGGACTTCGTATACTGCCGGAGGGGGTCGACTTTCAACGGCTGAGGCTGTGTAACAATTACTTCGTTTAATTTAACCTTTTGTGGCTGGCTTCCGGCGTTTATTGTCCTGCTGCTGTTCATTTAATATCGATTAATTATGCTATTATGTGGCCCAGCGGAAGTAACCATTATGGAGTGTAATTAATGAGTACCCCCCACGTATCATGTCAGAGCAAAGATTACTTCCGCGCATTGGGAATGGAGTGCTTATATCAGTGTTGCTGAAAATAGTTTTCAAGGTATGGGGCAACTAATTTTGTCCAAGAGGTGTAGCTTCGCAAGGTACCTTCTTAAGCAATTGTATGTTAGGCTTGTCTTCTTCAAAAAGCAATTCATATAAAAATGTGACAAGTTTAATTGTTAGTATCTGATTAATAGGTAATTGTAAAAACCTTTTTTGATATATTTTGTTATGTAGTTCTACTCTCTTAAAGTCGGTAAATGTTATATTATTTTTACAGCTTTTCTTGCGAAATTGTACCCCTGGAAACGCTGTTCTGAACTGATTTCCTAATTAACAGACATCGGAGGCGGGAAGGTCGACAAATCCGCCCATAAATTACACATTAAATTTAAATGCATAATGTGACAAAGTGTCCGGGTGAGTTATGAGCGCCAAAGCCGCTTAGCATCTACTAAGACATCTCGGGACCCGGGTAATTTGGCATCTCTGGAGCAGGCGGCCCAGGACTCTTGATTTATGCGGGAATGAAAAGCGACTTAGGAAAACGGAGAAGACAAGACCTGTAATTGAATTTAGAGCTCATTTTCATTGCCCCGACATAATGCTGATTTACGTGGCCGCCGATCTGCTGGAATTGGCTTATTAATTGCCTACAAGGTGCGATGCATATCACGTACTATCCCGCTATTCGCATCTCCTCTAAAGGCGGCCAATTAGGGCGATTATTCGAGGAGGTCCTGCTCACCTGGCGGTGACATGAATGCCAAAACAGAGCTTGGCCAGATCGATTCGCAAGTAATTGACAACTTCTCGCCCGGACTTCCCACGGGTGTAACAAAACACACACTTGTTCCGGAGAGATTTATTTTTATTGTGCGCATTGTTTGCACTCAACTCGACTCGACTTGGCTTCCATACCCTGTACTGATAGGTAGGGGCGTGATGAACCGGGGGAGATTTATGAATGCTGCGTCTGAATCTAACTGTTGGATTTCAAGAAATCCATTATGAAGTACGGAAATTGAAGTTTAAAGTATCTGGTATTAGTACTTGAACTTGAGTTTACTTCACCTTAAGCAAAAAGAGGTATCCTAGGGCTATTTTTATATAAAAAAAATTAGTATCGTAAAATCTGGCTTATAATGAAGATACAATAGACATATTTTGAAATGGTGGTTAGTGAAATGGCCGCTTCTCTTTGTTGGCAAATATACTTGGTACTGGGTATCTGTTAGATGATTCCTCGGCCATACAGTGCGCTCTATTCGTTCGCCCCTCGGGGCTGGTCCGCTAAATGAGTATTACCGCAATAAATCGCCGCAATTCATTTAGGGCGAGCCGGCTGGCTGGCAACCCTTAAATCACCAACAGAAGCTGCTAACTGTTGATGAGCACAGGCGGTCGGTTTCACCCCTCCAGCCCACTTGCACGGATTGCGGCCCTGCACCCCGCAGGGCACCACCCACTATTCGTCAGACCGTGAACCTGTTACGGCATGTCACATTGTCACTGGGGATTGCCCCTGGCCCAAACCGAAACCGAATCCCATTTCCAATCCGAATGAGCTCTCTCCTCTCCTTGCTCCTCTGGCTTCTTTGGTCGGACAAATTGCATCAATTGACTTGCGTGTTCAACATAATGGCAATTGCGGCTGCCCCCGGAGTGGGCGGGGAACCCATGTCCTGGATGGGGGTGTGGCGACGACAGATCGACTAATGCACTACATGATTTTCTAATGATGTCTTTATTTCCTGGCTCCTTAAGGAGAATCATCTCGAGCATTTCTGGTACTTTTCTGTCCTGTATAAGAGTGTTTGGCTATGAAAACTATACATATATAAAGTACATTTGTTTAAGTGTAGCCTAATACCCCTTTACACAACTTCTATAAAACGCATATACCACATTTAATTGATTACATTATAGGTGTCAAATATCTCCTGTTAAATTATAATGATTAAATGTTGAAAGTGCTTTCATTGGGAAGTTTTCTAATCTCTTTGCTTTTAGTTAGACCTTTAAACAGAAGGTCATGGGTATTCGGTCTTAAGGATATGAGGTTATAAGATATCTTAATGGATATTTAATTGATGGGATATATGTATATTAATATATAATTAATATAGAATATATAATATAATTATAATTGAATTTTATAGCACACTTTTTCATTATTTGAATCCATCATTATGCGCATAACTATACCTGTAATTGTGTTGTATTTCACCAAGAATAATTGAAAAGCACCTGCACACGCACACACACACACCCTTAAGTGGGCACGCACACAGACGCACTGTGGGCGTGGGCGTTGCTTGCGAAATATGAATTATGCGCTTGCTCCAAGGTTTGTTGTTGCTGCGCTTAATTCCTATTTAGTCCTTGCTCTCTCTTTCTCTCCGGCCGGCGCTCTCCCACTCACACTAACACTAATCTAACAAATGCCCTCCCCCTGCAGGTTTCACACCTATGGAACGGCCACCATTGCGACTCACACGCACACACACATGCAGACGCCTAGAGGGAGGGGATTCCCCGCCCCCAGAAGGACACCACGTAACTCATTTCCAGTTTTGGACCTGCGCAAAGGAGAGGTTCCGCTGGAAAGTGGAGCTTTCCCGCTGCCATTGTCGCCTGCATTGTGGTGGAGTGGGGTGAATGTGGCATTATGTTGTCACCGATTCCAATTGCATTCCACAAATGTATGTGCACAGCCATACATGCATATGTACATATGCATGTACCATACATATATGTATGTATGTAAAAGCCATGTTGGTATACCATACAACATAGCGCTGCACTTGGGCACATGTGCAAAATGTGCAATTTCGATAGCGGCGCCACTTTTTGCATATTTCTGTTATCTGCGCAAAAAAGCGGTGACCTTGTAACATTGTTTTAATTGCAATTGGCAATGCACATCGGACACTCGTGGTAAAAGAAGCCGCAGGAAACCACATGTAACAAGCGTAAAAACTTCAAAGAAAGTTTCTCCTTTGTCTTATCGCTCCACCCAATAAACTTTACCAGCTGTCGAGCCATTGAGAAAATAGATTCATCGGCTTTTCCTTGGGAATCTGGGGACCCTTATCAAAATCGCAGCCCCCGCTGCCATCTCATATTTCCATTCCGGAAGTCCATCAGCGGGCGGGGTGGCGTTTAGGAAACCATAAATTCGACGGCAAAAGCGGATAAAGTATGTTTATTTGGATATTAGGCTAAGCAGAAACAGCGATTCGGAAAACGAGCTCATAAAAGGGGTAGCAGCACAAAAAAGAAATTGCGACACAAGACGTACGGAAACCAGACGAAGATGTCTGTCAAAAACTCTTTAACACTTGACTTAACCCATGCCCCACTGTGCACAGTGGATGTGATACTGTGAGAAATGTATCTGCGAAGTAAGGAATTAAGCTTTAGCAATAAGTAGCAACTTATCATACAAATATTTTAAGTTATTTTGCTTACTGTCTCAAGACATAATTAAATCGGTATGCCTTCTAGGACTAAAGATATTGTTAGATATATCAATTAAACGAGAAAACCATCCATAAAAATGTATTCCAGTGAAGTGTGGTGTCTTGTCGTTGGGCCAAATAAAAATTTTCAGAAGGGAGGGTGGTTCTCTGTGTGTTCGGCATACAAATATGAATTGTAATAGATTTAGATATGAATCAGACATATGTACGGATAGAAGTCTACCGAGGGACCTCCAAGAAAGGTTTGGTCAGTTGAAAGGAGCAGTTCCAGCGTAAAAGCCATGGAAATGGTTGACGAAACCGCTTTCTTTGAAAGAGATTGAAGGAAATTACAAAAATATTCTTTAAAATGACACAAAGGGAAATATTAATTTTCCATTTGCAGGAGAATGGGGATAATACAATTTAAGCCAAATGAACTGGCCGCTTCAGTGGAAAGTCGCACACAGAAAGCGAGCGACGAAGAGTTTAAAGTTTCCGCCGCTGAAAAATGTTGAAAAATTCTTTACCAGATTGCGCGTATCAAATTCGACACCCACCGAAGTTTTTGGAGTCTCCTGGCCCTTTTTTCGCTATTATAAATTATATGGCACTTGCCACGTGTCGCTGATTTGTACGGGCCAAGTGTGAAATATTCCGGAAAGGACTCTATAATATTCCCTGCCCTCCAGTCGTCAATCTGCCCAAGCGTGAAATATTCTTCGCTCCTTAACTCGGCAGGAAAGAATTTAATTCGTGCGGAAATTCAACCAATTTAAAAGGAACACACACGACTAGCAGGGCACGCCCTCTTTTCTCGGTTCTGACTTCATTGTATCCTTTTTTCCTTCGAGTTGCCAGGGAAGGGCGAACTGCTTAATCCGTTTTATTGTGGTAATAAAACTACGATACAAATTGTTTGAATGGGATTGAACAACATTTGAATTGAGCATGAAATGATGCCGGTTCCTTGACTGCTTCTTGGTCTTTCTGCATCGACTGCTCCACTGATTTCCAGTCGATATTTATGGATTTTTTGTGGCTCATTTTGGGGTACGTTTAGAAGGAAATGTTAAAGTATTGTCTTGAAATGTTCCTTAAACGGTTTGCTCTTGTGTCCTGTTGTAGGTGTTTAATTTTTTAAGTTTTTCGGCTAAATAACTTAGATTTTATTTAAGGAAATATTGAAGCATACAGCTGAATACTGAAATAACAAATAAAATCGATTCTGCATTCTTGAAGCGCTATTACATTGGAATCATTGCTAAACTCTGCCCTGTATTAAGGTATGTTTAGAGTCGTCTCCCATAAGTATGCTACACAATATTCCTAATAAAATCCCAGTTACTTTGTTGACCAAATATTTTCGCATTATATTTCACATCGTTGCCGTTTATAAACAATCCATAAAGCTAGAATTTTAATTACCAGGCTCCAAGGGATTACTATGCAAATATGTGCTGCATTGTGGTCGCCATTAAAGAGTTTATACCCAATAAAACTGCCGGAAGAAACAAGGTCAAACCAGCAGCCACATGGGTGATGGTCACTGGACCTGGTCAATGGGGATTTAATCTACATGTTTATGGCTATTTGCGTTTTGACCTCCGCCAAGTCGACACCATTTGAGAGATAAGCCATAATTTGATTAAGCCGGCCGGCCACCTTCCCACCCAGATATGTGTTTATTCTCCCCTTATGCACCCCTTTTTGTGTTAAGTGAATAAAAATATGTAAAAGCATAACTCAAACACGGTCCACACGGACTTAGGCGCATCACCAGAGGGCTCTGGGCCGTAAAACCCCGGGCACAAACTGCGGTCAGCTTGACCAGGCATGTGTGAGCGGCCTTGTTTAACCAGCGATTATGGAAATGGTCCCTTGCTCCCAAAGATTCGCTCGAGCAGATAGCTCGAATGACACGTAGCCGGGGCTGGACACCAGCGCAGCAGAGAACCGGGAAAAGGACACCAGCAAGGACCCGCATGAAGGACGGACACCCTCTAAAAAATATTTGTTCACACATGTGGGCGGCAAAGGGCGGGCAACGTTGGGTGGCGAAAGCCACGTTCACTGCAGTCACGTGTGAGATTCTTTTTTCTCTGTGTGCCGCCCTTCCTCCAAGGACATAAATTGCACTTTCTGGTAGTTGTTTGTGCACTGAAAGTTGTGAGCTGGATAAAAAATGGTTGAGTCATTACAAAAGTGCTGCCTTTTATTCAATTCCAATCTAATGAGCATGGGACTTATAAAATACCTAACATTGAATAAGTAAGTTACAAATGTGCCTGGACCTTCTATTTAGATGGCGGTTTTTTTTGAGTGCAGTTGTGATACTTCCACTTCTTCCTTCAGCGCTATTTAAACTAAATCAAGTCCCTGTATATACCAGCGTCGAATTGGCAAGCCAGAGTCTCGAGTCTCGACCCCAACGGAAGAAACATAAAAATAATCATAAACGTTTATCACATGGCCAGCGGACAATGCGAAGGATGCGGAAGGCGGGGCAACAAGAAGGGATTTGATGAAAAGGATACCGACAATTGGAGTCCGAGGAACCAGAAGAGGAACCAGAAAGGAAGACGGAACGTGACGTTTGGTCGCATGCAGTCAGGGATTCGATGTGGGTCACATCCTCACCCGGTTGACCGGAAAACTGATTGGGGATCGTACGGGATTGTGCGCAAACGGGAACTATCATATTGTCCAAGAACTGCGAATGAATGTGATACATGTAATATTCATAAAAGAAAGTTTTAAAGTGTCCTGGAGGTAAAACTAAATGTGCCTTCCGTATACAGGACAATTATGAGTTTCACTTCAACTATTTACATATCTGTTGGATACAAATAATAATATAATTTTCAGAAGCAAGAATCAGCGTTAACCACCAGCCGACCCCCACAGCCAAAAGTGCAATTTCAATAGCCGAAATTGCACTTAAGTGACTTTCAACTGGCAACTTCCGCTTTCCATTCGCCATCGAGACATTGGCAGTCAGCAAATCACGCCGCATCACATAATTTCCCACCACATGTGGGTGCTTTTCAAAAGGGGCATGTGCCAACATTGTTGGCGAAACAATGAGCACTTAACAAGCCAGAAGCAACAGTGATTTCACCTTTTCACACACGAAGACCAATCTGAGTGCTGCTAACCGCATGTGAGAAGTCTCCTTTGGGCCGGCAATTAAATTTGGCCAGAACGAAAGGGCCCGCCGACCGACCAGCACCCAGCAAATGAGGGTCATTACGCTGGCCAGTTCTCGGTCGGCTTATCGATGGGTATTCCCATGTATATTCCATGTATACTTTCTGCCCGGAGACATTGTCGTTCTCCTGCTGGATGTGTGCTAATCTCTTAATGCGTTTAGCGCACATTTCTATTTGCTTAATGAATTGTTACCGAATACATTCATTACCGAATACACACTGCCGACTTTCCGACTTGCTGCTATTCATTTATTCACTGCGCCGGGTCATTTGTCGACGTTTGTCTTTTGATTTAGAACGGTTTGGGGTTTGGCTTCGAATCGGAATCGGAATTGGGATTGGGATTGGGATTGGGATTGGATATGTGGGTATGTGCACGGGTATGGGCTTATTCCGATATCGAACGGTGTTGAAGAGTGGAAAGCGGGTCAAAAGGGGGGAGGAGTCGGTGGCAGAAGTTGGCCATTGGGGCAGCTCAATTAGGTGATTGCTCGGCGCGCTGCATGGTCATGGTCAAGTTCCTTTTTGGTCCAAACACTGCACAAGGCACTTAAAAACAAATAAATTTCATATATAATTCTATTTATCTGTAATTCTGTTTACGTAGATACAATAATTCTTCAGGTATATTCAAAATGGTTCTCTGCCTATATTCGTGTGCATGTATTTCTCTCCGCACAAAGATTACATTAGGTCTTAATATTTTTGAGATGCTTTTTAGTCATGACTGCACTCAATATTCCCCAAGTCCGCTCCCAAACCATATAAATATGTTATGAAATCCATAGATGTGGCAATTAATGTCCACAAGTAGACCACATCATTCCCATAGACAAGTTTCAAAACAATACTTTCGGAAAGCAATATAGATGCGCCTCGATTACCCCCACCCACATATGTATGTACATATGTACATCCTCCCCGAAAAGCGATTTCCATTTGAAGATCACGCTCCACTAAACAGAAAGGAGGAAGAAAATAGCCAAATCGCAATCCGCAAGTGACTTATTTGGCCCTCAGTTCTTGTGTAGCTTTTAACTGCCGCCACAACATCTATCTATAAACAATAATTTTATTACCCCTGTCGAAGAGGGCGGGGTGATGTGAGCGATATGCAGCGATTGGCTACGGCATAAATTACAATCAAAATGAATTGATATGCGTGTTAATAAAGGGGAGCCGGGCACTGAGGAAGGCAGACAGGACCGAAACAGGAACAGGAGCAGGAACAGGAAGTAGTCAGCTCGGCAGCCACCACGGAATGGCGGCATTTCGATTTTACGCTTTTATGATTTCCCGGATTCCGGGCGACGGAGAGGGGCAGGGGGAAAACTGTGTGCGTCTGAGTCTACGGGCCTCTTAATTAATAAGCCTGGCCAGAAGTTGTGTGTGTTTGTTGGCTAAATATTTGCCCTGGCATAAATTAAACCCAAATGTGCGCCCAGGTACAGTCGCACCCGAAACACTCAAGCGTCGATAACACATCGAGGAAGAGAGAGAGAGAGCGAGAGAGAGAAAGTGACAGAGAGAGAGAGGCGAGAGGTGGACAATCGAGATATTCAGCTGCAGATTGTATAATTATCGGGGCGTTCTTAATGGCAGTGTAATTCAATATTAATTAAATCATCAAATTGCATTTACAGCCGTCGACGAGAACAATAAATAAATTAAGCGGCGAATTGACGGAATGCTGATCCCTGCAATTGATTCATTTTTTTCCTTCTCGAGTCGAGTTTATTGCCAAATCAGCAGTTTCAATTTTGCGCAAAAGTTTTTTGGTTTCAATCAGTTTTTAAGTTGCTTGCTCTGATAACAATATGCTGGCGAAAAACGCAAATTGATTTATTTAACAAAAAATATATAAATTGTTTTGCAACCTCATTATGAGCGCATGTCGCGCGTGCAATTCGTTGTAGTTGTGGGCATTTGCAGTGAAAGAGCTCTACTTGAAGTCGCTATTTTGCCAAGCAAATCACATTTGTTGTTATTATTGCTCATTTTTTGTTTTAGTTTTCCGCCTTGGGTTCATCGACCGACAGCTTCGACCTCAGAATGCTGACACGAGCGGTTGAAAGTCCCCCCTCATACGCCTCGTGTTGCAATCTCCGGTATATTTTACTATTTTCTTTATTTTTACATTTTTTCTAATCAGCACTAATCAAGTATGGCTAAGGCGATACGTTTTCGTGAGTAAATTAGTCTCAGGAAAACTATATACGATCGCCGCCGATCGATCAATGATTAATTACAATCACGACGGGGCCAAAATGCATTTTATTCTGTTCGCTATTAAACTAAGGAGCAAATTAACTAAGGATCCAAAATTAACAATATTTTGGAACATCTGAAGTCATCACAAGCCACATAGTTAAAGGAACACTCATAAACAAACTATGAATATTACCCCGTTGAATTCAGCACCCGATCGCCGATCACAAGATCCCATTTCACTTGTCTGACTTTTGTAATGTCTTTGGATATCACTTATACGTGAAAATATCTATATGCATACGAACAAGCAATCGGAACGTGAGGAAAGCCGTTGTTTATGTTCCCACGGTTGATGCACCATTTCGAGGTAACTGAGAGTCTACAAATAATCAGAACATTATTTAAATATCAGTGTTTACACGACGAGATTCAGAAAAGCGGTATGAGTGCATATAATGTTTCATATTTTATTATAATTTGTATTACATTGAGTTAGTTTTGAAACTTGTCGGGTAGCTTATTACGTATCTAACACTACGAGTATGTGGTTCCAAGAATACACGCCATAAGACGCCATCTTCTAGGACTACATCTATCTGGGGTCTAGACCTAAAACACTCTTATCAAAGAGCTGTGGTTTATCTTTGAAAGATGGCCCGCCGCATTCCATGCGAGATTCCAGGAACCTCATAAAGTATATTTTAATATGCATATCCGATATTAAGCCGGGTAGAAGTGTACTCATTACTCATCTAGCTTTTAGCGGTTGCATTCTGTTGGTCTTTTTGCATAAGCCAGTGCAACAAAAACTGAAAATGAACAAAACAATAAAAGTGCCGAATCGGCGGAAAGAAAACACCCGGCTCGGAGCGAAGAAAAAACAATAATACCAAAAGAATATAATACACCGAATGAATAGCGAAAAGCAAAAGTTAATGGAGGCAAAAACAATTTGGATGCACCTGTGTCGCCAGCACTACCTGGTTCTTGCCATTCGGATCTAGATTGGGGCTTCTTCGGCGACGGCGGCGATGGCGGGGCATTGCCAACTGGCTCAACCTTCTGGCAAGCCCACAGCTCACCGAAGGTTGCCCCAGAATAGTTTCGCCCATCTCCCAGCCCAACCCAACCCAACCCAACCCAACCCAACCCAAACCAAACCAAAGCAAACCAAACCAAACCGAAAGCCACCAAAGCCACCATTCGAATAGTGGACACCGCAGCTCGCTCTTTGGCCCAAATCAAATTCAACCAATTTGTAATGGCCCGGAGTCGCAGGCGAAGGCAAATGTCTTCATATGCTTTATGCTACGGGCTCGCCTCCTCCTCCACTTGCCTCTTTTTATGGGCCACAGCCAATGAACCGGACAGGCATCATGCAGGGCCCACACACATGGACGCACACCAAGCGCCCTAAAAAACCTACCCTCACACCGAAGGCCCAAGTGCTCTATCTTGTTGGTCAGAACATGGAGGTATTATTATAGCATCTATAGTAATTGTGTATGGTTTTTGCTGCATTCGAGATTGGTTCATATAGAACTTGTAGTTCTATATGAACTGACTTGATATAAAACAAGTACATCGAGTATATTAGCACCCATTCTACCTCCTAATAGCCATAGCCCTACTCTATTTAATGTGCTCTATTATTTATTGATTATTTATTCAAGTCTAACTCATTAGCTGTAGTACAGCTCGCACTTAATTCGATTTTAGCTTCTGCTGATTTGTAAATGGTCCATATAACCCTTAGTTAGGGCAGAGGAAAACGAAAAATCCGAAATGTGATTTAATTTATTATTACAAACGTTAGAGGACTCGAAGTCGTCCATGTCCATAGAAACTCGCAACTTGGAGCACTGGAGCGGGGTGCAAAGCGATTTACGGCAGGACATCAATACCACTGGGAGCAGAGGAACGCGGGGGGGACTGGCAAATGAGTTCCATTTATATCATTGGTCATTACGGAAATTATGCGACGCCGAAGGATTTCGAGTCCGAGTCCAAGTCCTGGCCACGGAAGCGGTATAAAACGATAAAGATACATTGCGAACGGATGTGCCAGTATGAAAATCGCCCCGGGAAAGTTCGATAGACGGGGCTGCATGGCCAAGGTTGTGCGGATGTGCGGATGCTGCTGGAGGAGATTGGACCTGGGCGGGGGATGATACGGAACTGACACTGACCATTCACCAGGCGGCCGGGGTGAAGTCGTAAAAAACAGCCAAGGCAGCCAGCACATCAATAAAAAACGCAAGACAATAGACCCAGTTTGATGGGATGAGAGGAGCGCACTCCTTGCAGGAAAGGAAGGATTTTTACAAGATGCCAGCCCAGAGATTAGAAATGGGAGGAATCCAGTGAGCAAAGAAGGTGACAGATGGAGATTAAATTTATACGATTAACATTGTACATTGTACGAATTTCGCGTGACTTACCCATTAGGATATCAAGAAAAAGAGGTTTGGATAATCCCAAACAGATCTTGCAAAACTTTTTTATCTACGAAGGTGGATAGTTATATGGAAGATCTAAAACTGGAATCGTTAAGACCTAGGTATTTTGTCTGTATTCATTAAATTCCAAGTATCTAACCCCATTGGACACCCGCACACACATCAATGATTGATAGGATTTGGTCGAAAACTTTTTGGCACTTGTCCTTCCTCGCGATAAATTTCCCTTTTCGGTCGCTGCCAAATGTACGAGATTTACGAGCATATTTTGGTGAAAAACTTTCGAGGACCCAACAAAGCGACAACTAATGAGCTCCTGGAGGACTTGCTCGCCGCCATTCATTAGGCTAATGAGCAGAGTGACGCCGCAAACTGCTGCAAAGCTAATGTGTTAACATTAACGATTTAAGGTTAAAGTCAGATCGGAAACTAGGAACAAAACACACCCCTGCCCCGTTCAATGTCAACGCTACGTGGTTGGCATGCAAACCCAGAGAAAGGCGGAAAATCGGGTAGACCGGAGTAAAAGTAAAATGCAGGAGGAAGCCCCCCAATCATCCGGCCATGCGATTACATGTGTGAACTATCGATTGAATTAAGACCAGCCGGAGCGGATGGGGGCGTATGCGAGCCACTTAAGCGTGTCGCTCGGCGCCGCTTCATCCTCGGCCTCGTCCCATCCACTTGAGGAGCATCATAAAAAACGCACCACCCCGCACACCAGATATGCCAGGAGATATTCCCATCCGATCCCATCGCTGCACTGAGGCAAATCCGGCGTCTCTCTAATCCTACGTTTGTGTGTAAGCATTTGACTCCCGGAAGCACGGTCAAGAGTTCGGATTTTCAAACAAAACGTTTAATACAGAGTAAAATACTTATAAAATAATAAGCTTGTTATATACCCATATTATGTTAAAATCACTATTCCTTGCTAAAACATTAGTCAAGGTTTTAGATATCAGAGCAAAAAATATGTGAGATGTTTCATATTGAACATGTAAGAAAAGAAATCTTTAAGTCACTTTTAGGTGAAACATGCCGTCTGCTTTTTTGACCTTTTCATGCATATTTTCTAGTCTAACTGGCACTGCTTTTTTCGCAGTGCACGTCTCATCAAACCCGTCACACGTCGCAGTGCAGGCATAAAAAGAGTGTCCCGAATGCACAGCATAATCAAGCGGTGTGTATGTGAGTGTGAGTGTGTGCTTGTGTGTGTGTGTGGACCATAATAATGTTGACAATCATCCCAGTTGTCCGAGATGGTTTTTACTTTGGGCTTGGGATCTGCCCCTAAGCACTGATTATGCCCAAGATGAACTTAGCCCATGGCCATGACAATTTACCGATTGTCATTGCCGTGTCTATAAATTTCATTTGACAAGATGCCGGGCACTCTACGGCGCTTCCCGAAGTCCCAGTCCTCAGCTGCTCATCCACTCCTGACATCCACTCAAGCTGCCTGCTCCCGGCACTTCGCTCGTGTCTGCCCTCCGGCGCAGAATGTGAAAGGGGGAGTCGGTGAAGGAGGAGCTGGGGGCAAGGAGACTCTCTGTCGCCGGCGATTTGCATCAGAATTTCATAATTATTGTTTAATCTGCACTTGAAGCCGAATCCCGAAATGTCGCAGATCTCAATAGAAATGGGAACAGGAATCGCTATCGGATTGGTTGCGAGCCAAAAGGTCTGAGTGTGCACTCAATAAATATGACAAAATAATGGTCGGGAAATATTTAAAATGTAATATAGCCTTGTTCCACTCAGGACAAGATTAGAGAACTAATTCCAGGCAGAACAAGTAATGTATTTCAACAAGAAATAGTAATTAAATAAATGATACCATTGATAATCAATAATATGGAATTTAAAGTTCCTATCCTGTGCCTTCCTTGGATACAATATTTAGTTATTTACTCAACCTTCTAATGATTTTCATAGGAATTATATATCCAAGTTTTTTTTCCGTCTGCCAGTCTGGATTCTTCATTCCATTTCGGCTACAGTTATTTCCATTTTATTGCATGCTCGGGAAAAAGCGAAATTCGACACTTCCTGCTGGCCGAGAATTAAGCTAGAACAAAAAAATAAGTAAAGGGCAAAACAAATCAAGGAAAAATGTCCACTTGACTTGATGGCAATCGCCATCTCTGGGGCCAAAAAATCCAAAATTCATCAAAAACTCTTGCGCAACTTTGCGATCGAGTGGTTTCGTCTGGTTACATAAGCTCCTAGCAGATTCGAGTTCTTGGTAGGGCAGGAAACTCATATAATCAAAATAAAAATAATAAATTCAAGACCCGATTCTGAAAAGAGCGTCGCGGGCGACACCGCAAGAAGTGAAATCAATATGGAAACGAAAACAAACAGGCTAAAAGAACCGATTTTATTAGGGACTCAAAACAGGCAAGGAGGTTTGGAAATGCAGATACGGCCATATCTCTGATTATTGCCGAATTACGCCGCCCCAACTGAATGCTGTACTGCTCCAACGTATCCCCCTTTTGGGGCCGGCAGATGGCGATTGATCTGATGCTGATCCCCATGTCGAAGATTGTAATCCAATGCTGCACTTCGGCTGGAGCTCCTACTCCTCCAGTGCTCCTGCATGCGCCGTTACGCGACCAAGTTTGTTGACAGAAGTTATCGGAGCCCGGAGGGATCGAAGTGTTTATTTTGATTCTTAAACTGTTGCCCGCGGTGGTCGTCATCGCTGGAAGCCCATTTATCCATGCCGACAGACCACACAGAAGAATTCCCTTCTCGGAAATCGTCGAGATGAGACCCCAAATCTATGATGCAAGCTGACACCTACTCGGTGGTTTCTAAAATCAAGATATGAATGAGATATATATATAGATACGGGTATACATATATGAGTCATAATAGAATACATCATGGAACAATGGAACACTATGAATAACGAATTGAAATTACGAAGTTGAATGTTCAAATTATCAATCAGACTTCATCAAGATGCAATAGTTTACTTGCTTTCAATAAAAATATTGCAATCGAACTGAAATCTAACGGCTACTAGCAAGATTACAATCCATAAGAAACCCATGTCGATGTTGAAAATCAGGACTTGTTCATTTGATGCGGTTTGCGACATAATTTTATTCCAAGTAGTATGCGCTGGAAGGGAAATTGCCAAAAACGCACGCACTTTAGTTTATTAATTAATTTAGATTTATTTATTACTAAATTGTTTTATGCACACTTATCAACTACTCACAATTGTTTTTAGTTAGTAATTAATCTTTAATTTTCCGGCTCAGTATTCGTGTGCTTCTTCTTGTTTCACAAAGACAGAAATCTGAATCCATTCAAAAAATCTTAAATTTACAGAACCTTCAGCTTTATACTATACGTAAATGTGTGGGTGTATGTACATTATTTTCCATCATCAGTGTTCAGTGCTCATTACATTGTATAGGATTTGTTTGTTAGTTTACTTCAGTTGAGTTTCGCTCTTCGGTTCGATCCAGTTTCACTTTATACATCGGTTCTTCCAGTTTGCGGTGTTTAAACATAATACAACCTTTAGTTTTATTAGATGTATTGCTACTGAAGGGTTGGAGTTTTGTGGGGGTGTGGCTAAAACGGAAACGGAAACGGAAACGGAAGGGGAAGGGGAAAGGTAAAGGGAAACACGGCCTCTAGGACAACTATCGCATCTATGATATTATAATTCGCTTCTGTTTCGCTTAATACTAGTAGAGAAACTAAGGCTAGAACTAATCAACAAATAAGCGTGTGTTACTAACTCGTACTTTGTAATAATGTAGCGATTGATAATCAGAAGCTGCTAGTTATTTTACCTTTTTGTTTTTGTTCCTTGCGTTTATACAATGTTTGTCCTTTATACATACGAGTTCCAATTAGTTTTATTTATAATCGATCTTTGCCTTAGTCAGACTGATAATCAGCAAAAGTCCCATCCACGCGCACTCTCTCTCTAACTTTTCTTTCTATCTCATCTATCTCAACCTCTGTCGATCACTTTCCAAGTTCTCAAACTGATATTCATCGGAATTTATTGTCGCAATCAGAATAATGGCGAATTAAACGCTCGAAAAGCCCGAATCAAAAGGTTTATAGTAACATAGTTCAACAGAATTCCTCGAAAAACGACTCATTTTTGAGCATTATTAATTAAATGGAAATGTTTTTAAATTAGTGAGGAAAAATGTGCTTAATGTAGTGACCTAATGTCGCGTGAATAAATATCAACAGTGGTGGTAATGGGAATGCACTTCCTTGAAAATCAAACCTAATTACTAAATTATTTTAAGAATACACAAAAATGGGGATAAGCTTACAATAACGCTTAATGTAACATAAATCATTTTGAATGGATAACAAACAGAATTTGAATTCTGACACCTAACCCTTTCGAAACGCTTTAACAAACACTTTTTGGAAAACATGTTCTTTCGAGCGTAGACTATTTGAAAAACATTCTTGGAATCGTGCCAATTTACTTTACATTGTATCTAAATGACCAACTGTTTGGGAAGTACCTTAAACACGGAACGCTTTCTACTTAGTTGACCAGCTGCTGGGGATTCCACTGTGGACCCCGGTGCTGGAGATGGAGTTGCTGATGGTGCTGCTGCTGCGAGGAGGACGATGAGGATGCGGATGCGGATGCGGAGGAGCCGCTGGCCACAGCCAACTGGCGTCATAGGTAGAACTCCGGAGAGCTTTGGCTATCGCCGCCGGCGGATGCACCTCCAGCACCATTTGCCGCTCGCTGAAGACGCTGCATTAGGGCATCCCGCTCCTGGCAGACTCGCGAGTACTCCAGCTTCAGGCGGTGCAGATCCTGGTTGAGCACCCGGTTGGCCTTCTCCAGCTCGTGGCGCTGATGGAGTCGCTTAGACCGGCAGTTCTGGGCATAGCCGCGATTCTTCAGAGTGCGTCGCTTCTGCTTCAGACGCACCACCTCCTCCCTTGGGCATCCGTGGAGTCGCTTATTCAGCTCCCGCACCGTTAACGTGGTCAGCATGTCGTCATTGAGGCAGTCCTCCAACGTGGCATTACTGTAGGCACCCGAACAGGTTCTGGGCGACATGTTGTTCGAGGATCTGGTCGAGCTGGCGGAGAGTGGGCGGCAAGGTTGGAGGGCAGCCCGTGTGATGACGCAGGATCCGCCACCCACGCTACCGGGTCCACCGCTCCCGCTTCCACTGCCTGGTCCGCCCCCGCTGCTGCCACTTCCGTTGCTGGGCACTTGGGGCAGACAGGTGGGCGTCAGGGATCCCGAAGCACTGCCGTACGAATTCGAATGCATGTTGATGGGCGTCAGATCCAGATTGTGGAAGTGGTGGTGATGGTGATGCGGATACTTGCTCTGCTGCAGCATCACCTGGTGGGGATGACCGCCGTGTCCATGCGGATGATGCTGCGCCTGCATCAGCGGCTGTCCATGATGGTGGTGATGAGCTGCCGCCGCCTGCAGGGCGTAGTCCCGCTGCCTGTCCCACTCCTCCGCCTCCTCCTGGGAGCCGGGATAGGGCAAAGGTCGCAGATCCAGCGGCTGCTGGTCCGCCCGGATCGAGTTGGTCAGCCACATCATGTCGTGGCTCAGTCCGGCACTCACCGACGCTGCTCCGGCAGAGGCAGCAGCTGCAGCGGCGGCGGAGGCGGACACGGAACTTCCCGGTGTCCTGGCATAGTGGTGTGCGTAAGTCTGAGCCGGACAGCTGCTGCTGCCCGTGGGCGAGCCCACTACGGGAGGCGTTTCCGGCGGCGTTGAGGGCACGCCGCCCGGAACACCCGCTCCCGAAGATGTGTTCACCAGAATCGCCTGTCCGGGCAGCGGACCATACTGCTCTGGTGGCGGAGAGAGCGGTTGCAGGCGGCGTTCGTCCATGTGCCACTGGTGATGGCCGGAGAAGGACCTCAGCTTGATGTGCGGCGATGGAGAGACCTCGACTGCTCCGGCGGGTTCTGGTCCGGACAGAGGCAGCGATTCCGGCTCATCGTCCGGATTCGTGGGATCGCCGTGAATCGTCGTCCATTTGACCGCCACCGGCTGCGGTGGACTGTGATCCTCGCGCTTTACATGGCCAAGGGCCGTCACCTGGGAAGCGGCGCCGGCTCCGTGCGCCTGGCCAGCTCCATTTCCGCCCACCTCCAGGTGGTGCAGATCGAACTCCTGCACGTATGTGTCGTTTATGGTGGGATCTTCCATTTTCATTGGATCGACCAGGGACCGGAGAGGGTCGATTACGGGTCTCACATGCAAGGGAGTGTCCGTGGCGATTGGTGGGTGGTGGTGGTAGTGGGTGGTCTAGAAGGTCAACTACGCGATCGGGGGCACGGAACCAGACACTGGCGCTTTTGGCCTGGGATTCAGTTTAGCTTTATCTTGTTCTCAGGATTTATATTTCGTTATTTAGGGTTTACCCTAGAATCTTTCAGTTATTTACTGAAATACTTTAGTGTTTTTTTGGTTGCCGGCTTGTTAAATGGCGAAAAGATTGTTGTAAAAGATTGGCTTGATTATTAATGATTTGAAATGTAAGTATGCTTTTATTAAAGCGATCACTTTCCGCACTTTGGGGCTTAATTCATTTATAAGCTCGCTCTCTTTCCAATTTTGCTCACTAATTTCGCGAACGCGCGTCCAATGTGAAAGAGTTAACGGTGGCGACTGAACTCCGGGTCCGGTTCAACTAAGGCCGGACTGAATCTGACTGGAGGGTGGCTCTGCTCTAGAAGCTCTGCTCTGGATGCTCTGCTCCCTGCAACGCGCAACGCGCGCACACCCATTCCCATTCCCGCTCCCATTCCCATACCCACAGCACACCCACACATACCCATTCCTTTTCCCAACAGCCGACAAACAAAACGACTTGCCAAAACCAAAAAGCCGACCAGCACAACAACAACCAAACCCGAGCTCGAACGCCATTCGCTGATGGCTTTTTGCTGCGAAGGAACTCCGGCTGGAATCGTGGAAATGCCAGCTCCTGTGGAAGGAAAGGGGCGGAAGGGCGAGGAAGGCACTTGTCCGCAAGAGAGAGAGGCAGAGAGCGAGCGCACTACAACAACTGTCAAGCCGGGAAAGCTTCGTAGATTCGGTGCACTGCACAGTGGGATGGAAATAGCAAAAATTTGTTTGCAAGAATTAAATATTTTCTTTTGCGAATTCTGACAGCTCTAATGATCGTGAAGCATTCTTGTTATTGTTTAAATTTGTTAAGTAATCTCAATTTGAATCACCAATAACACATACCAAAAAGTCTACTTAACAAGCCAACAAAATTCAGCTTAACCCAAAAGAGTTTCTAAAAAAGTTGTAATTCGGTGCAGTGCCTCATAATACAATTACTTTTATTCGACGAACATTTGAGAACACATATTATATATAACATATATTACTAACAAGCTACCAAAAAAGCTATTTAATGAATAAAAGACACAAGCAGATACAGTGATAGGCTTAAAAGACACCACAGCATGCTGGCAAGACGCCTACTACCTGCCAGGCCTCTAAGAAGGCTTAAAAGAAAGGGCTTTGCCAAAACAATTGGACAGCTTTAAAGACCCTCTCGACGTTTGAGATTTTGTTGTTAGTCCTCCCGCGATAAGTAGGAGGTTTGGTTATACTATTTATATGTTTAATTGCAATGTTATGGTACTAGTACTGCATGTACGGATTCGTCGCTTTAATAAAACTAAAACAAAAAAAATGAATAAAATAACTTAATACATAAACATATAGCAATAAGTAGTAGAAAACAGGTATCTCTTTGTTTGGGAAATCCTCGGTACCAATCTCTTGACCACTGTGCAGGAGCGCAAATCTATGCTCTGGGGTTCCACTTCGTTGGTGGTGGAATGGCAACCGTTGATGTGGCTGCTCTGCTGCTCGGTGTATTTTGGCGGAGCTCTTGAAGTAGGCGTTTTGAATTGCCATGGAGCGCATAAAAAATGGCACACATAGACACACGGACACACCTTATGCTGTCGTCGGCTCCGCCCACTTTGCCGCTGTGTGCGTGTGTGTGTGTGTGTGTCGGTGTGGCTCTCCCAATTTGCGAGTGTGTTGCTGTCTGAATATTTATGAGCAACTACCACGGAAATTCCGACATAGCCCCATTTGCCGATTTCCAGTCTCATTTGGCTGGCCATCGCCACAAGCAGTCGGAGATGGATGTACCCATATGTATATCCATATAGGAAAGTATCTGCAGGAGTGGGTCGCACAAACACAAGCACATCCTCATCCAAATCCACGTCCACTGTTCCATTTTCCAGTGCATAAGTCAATGGGAGATGTTTTAGCCGAGATAAGTCGCTCGATTTGTTTTGGCTCGTATATAATACACTGCCCACTCCATGGGCATGTGTGTGTTTGCTTTGGCCAAAGGATTCCATGGTGCACAGGTGCATTTTTCTGCTGAGCCAGCGGAAACGGGGCACAGACCTTAGGAGCCTCCGACGGCCCAACTTGGACACGGGCTGCTCTTGTTTTACTTTAATTTGGTCCCCTTTTTCTGGTCTTGTGTTTTGAGCAAATGTTTTGTCTTCGCTGGCCAAACAGATTGCTCTGATGTAATATTGTTGTGAGATACCGAAAGGCTTCCGCTTTGTTTGTGCAACAAGTTCTGGGTCGTCGGAAGGTGGACAGGATGTGGGTATGTAGACTGCTATGCCAATCCACCTTTTATATTCGAAGATTCCCAAAAAATATATTACTTTTTGTTTGAATATTTTACAAGAGATCTATGGAGGGCAGCGATTTCGAGAAGCCAAGATGCTAACTTATGAAAAGCTATTTTAAATGATTTCCGCCATTCTAAATTGTTCAATTAAAATTGTTATATTAAAAGTGATGCCTTAGACGAGATGCGCCGAGAAAGATACATATGATGTTTTTAATATTGTTGCTTATCGCCTTCTTAAAACAAGGTTCCACCAAAATAAGCTTGAACACTTTTTTTTTATTTAGGGGAAAGATGAACATAGCAAACTTTTGTTCTTTGAATATTATTTATTCTTTAAATCATTTGTTAGCATCTATAAAATATATGTTTTTCTATTACACAAATGTTTATAAGTGTTTGTTGGGTGTATTGAAAATTTTTCTATTCGCCGGTGAAAAACTTCAATGAATTCCTTCCCCCAGAGAACTATTCCGTACTTGGTTAGCTTGCAGCCGCAAGAGTGACCACAAAACTTTGTTTCACTCGCTGCGACAAGGGGGCCTTGTAGCCGAATCCACCTCCCACCTCCCACCGCCCCCTTGACATTCCGGGCACACCCATTCTCCACGCAATTGTTGTGTCGAAAGGAATCGGCAAAGGGGCATAAAGGGGAGGAAGATGGGATAGAACAGGACTCTTTGAGGCAGCAGCCCCTCTGCCAGCAGGAAAAACATAAAACAAAATCAAATCAACTGCTGTGGGTGGGGGGAGCGGGGGGAAATGCAAAGGGAAATGAGAGTGGGGTGGGAGAGGGGGGTGGGGTGGAGTGCTGGGCTTCATTGAAGCTTGTCAAAATTAAATTGAACACAATCGAATTATCCTCTGTATGCTCCATTTGGTTGTCTGTGCTGATTTCCAGTGGATGCGGGGTTTGCGGCGATTCACCAGACAAGGATGAAAAATCGACGGTAGAAAGAGACAGCGGGATGGTCAGGCAGGAGCAGCACTTAAGCATATTAAAAAGGGTTAAAGGTGTGCAAATATTTACCTGCGGCCAATTAAAAATATTGTTAATAATCAACTGCCAGTTGGCTGCAGTTCGGGCTTTCAGCCACGTGTTGGCAAACTTTTCGGGTTTCTTATTTGCACTTAACCCCGAGCCTGGAAGTATGCAATGATGCAGATGGGGAAAAGGCAGTCCTGCGGAAATGAGGGCGTTCGGATCAGAACGACGGTTCTGAACAGTGGCTTTTATTAGTAATCAAAATCTATAAGCTTGGAAATGATAAATTAACTTGTGCAAAGATCCCAATATTACTGGTATAAAACCTTTGTCTGTATTTAACATATTTTAGAAATGCTTTTTGTTCATTGGCTCCCATTAGATCCCACGTCCGTTTTCCTGGGTGTCTTTTATCCATAAACTATTATTTTCGAGTTCACAGGTATGCCACAGTCGAGTTACCTCGCCTTGATAGCTCTCATTTGCATCCGTTCCGAACTGCGAGGGGCTTCGATTGTCAACTGGCGCTGAATCCGAGTGCAAATATTTGTACGCGATTCCTTTCAATTGCATTTCAATTGTTGCCGCTGATGATGATGTGTATGTGGATGTCAATAATGATTTCCTCCCGCATCGAGTGAACGCATTTGACAATGTTTATTACGCCGGATTAGGCAGCATTACAACTTACTGGGGAAAAGGCCCTCTCTCCCGCCATCTCGCCATGTGGGGATGTGATTGATTGTACCCGACAGCCCATCCCCATCCCCATCCCCATCGACCCCGGAGTCCCGCAGATCATCGCCTCAAGTGCACTTTAAGCACGAAGTAAAGTCGTGTTTTATCACAAGCGACTCCTGCTAAATCTACAGAAATCGATTTTGAAAAAGCAAATAACGTTGACATGTTCACGTCAATTTACCTTCCGTACCCCAGTGGAAACCACCCACCACCAATCACCTCCTTTTTTATCCACAGGTCTCAGTGCACATCTCAGCGGGAGTGCAACTCCATTGGGGGTCGCCTTTGTGCTACACAATGGATTGTTACCCGATGTATGCTCCTACTTTTCCAATATAGTTTTAATGCCTTTTGACGGGGGATCGAGCACAAGAGAGTCAATTTGCAGATAGACTGCAAGTTAGTGCAGTTATGTTATGTTTAAAAGTAGTTATGAATTAGTTAAATGCGGTTAAGTTTAGCATGTAAATTTTTTTTGTTAGTTATTAATTATTAAATCAACAAGTTGATAAACTAGTTAAGCTAGCTTTAAGAAATTCCCAATCTCCTTTTCCAAGTGATGTTTCAATACCTCATAATCAGATATTATTTCCATTGGCACACTCAGTTGGCAATCGGTAGTGCAAAGTAAATACATTTCGCAACCATTTATCACTTGGGAGGTCCTTCGCCGAGCAAACAGACTTCGTCCTGCGGCAGGACCTGTGGTAATCGGTGTCTGTGGCAACAGGGCCATAACGATCCACCATTTATGCGGCTTACACCTTCGCCTCGGGCCCGGAATCGTCGTCTTCCGGAGTCAACAAATTGACAGCAAATATTTCAATTATTTTGCCCTGGTCCTTATTTATGGAAATCCCCCAAGACCGAACAATCCTCATTTCGCGGGGCATTGGGAAAATGACCCCCGTTCAGCCCAGTTGATGTTTGTTTACAAATCGCTGGACATAATTTATTTGCTCCCATTGTTTTGCTTAGGCCTGGAATCTGCCTGCCAATCGCCGCGTGATAAACGGCCTTCGGTGATAAGGAAACCGAACCGGGGTGTGAGTGAGGGGTTGATTCCGTCGGGGTCACCCTTGCCAGCTCATTAGGAAGCAATTATCCGTTTAGGGTTGCAAACATGCCTCCTGGGAGAGAGGGAAAAATTGAAGGTCAGGTACACTGTCAACGGATGTCAACGGATGTCAACTACTGTCAGTTTGACACTGCCTTCGGTGACAGTTGACATTCGGGGAAACGCCCTCAAATGTGTCGCTTGGATAATATGGCCAATTTCGGAGGTGAGCTGTAGATGAGCACGAAATGGGAAAGTTCTTTTGGGGATTGGGCTGTCTGCATGTCTACAGAATAATAAATCGGAGGTTATTTCCAGAGTAAATTGAGTTCAGTGCCTACAAATAGAGATTAACAATGAGCTATTTAAGGATCAAAGAAGTACACATAAGTGCTTCATTTAAAGTTAATTAGCCAAGCGAACTAAGGGCTTATAAAGGGATTCTGGTACTCGTTAGCTCAGTTAGAAGTTAATGCTCCTTAGTTACTGGTCAAAAAGATTTATTTTAGTTTCTCTCGCCCCGGAATGATATATGTATAGATCCAAATCCCCAAGATATTGGCTACTTAAAAGACAACACATGTTGGAGAAGGCGAATCCTTTGCCCTTCTGACCGCCTTCTTTGTTTTTCAATAAAACTCGAATAAATTCAGTTTGCAAGCCATAAATTATGTCCAGTTCGGTTTCGCCACACACACGTGTTGCCAGAAGCCAGAAGCCAAAATGCCAAAAAGCCAACTAATAACGCGCATCGGTCGTGCCCCCCAAATGTAGGCTATGCGATGTGTGTTTTTTGTCCGAATGTTTTTTCCGTTCTGACTGCCACTGTGTTACTGTCCCCCATAAATATTTGCGCAATAAATTTTTTAATCTTGTCGCTTTAATCGCACAAATGTCGCTGTCCTTTATACGCACTCACACAGCTGTCCAGCACGCACACAGATTATGGCCAGGCCCCACCCCAATCCAGCCACATACACATAATGCCAACCTAGACCCCCGGTAGCACCGAAATCAATTTCACTATCGTTGACCAAAGGGCACAGCAAGGCCACTGAGGGGCAAGCGGGGATAGTAGACTGACTTTGGATACCCTGCACTGGGGCACAGGCAAATCTGATAAGCAGTATACATACTTCGGTCAAGAAACAAAGCTTATAATAAACTAAAAAATATATATGATATTTTACTTTGTAAATAAATTTATGAAAAGTCTATGCAAAACTAAACTCTAAAGTTATACATAGGTAAAGCAAAATCTATTTTTTAAATATTAACCAGAAAACGTAACTGACAATACAGAGTACCTACAGGTCGAGAAAGTAAGTCAGTACAGCCAAGCGAAGTTCTTTACCGTTTTTACGCAGACAGCAACGACTTCCGGGGGACGGGGTGGCGTTGAGACAACGGGATTCAATAAAAAATATCAAACATATTCGCAACGGTCAGATGGAGGAATCTCCAGCGCCCTCTCCCGCTCTCCCTCCCTCGGACTCGATCTCCCCTCTCGCTCACATCCGGTGACAGGACGAGTGCAAACATATTTATGGCCACCGACTGCATTTTATGCGTTGTCCAACACTCAATTACCATAACGGCGAATGGGCGTGCGACTAGTTGTCTCGCTCTAGCACCTAACGCACTTTGCATACGAATCGCGTAAAACTCGAAGGACCAATATGCTGTACATCCCAACCGAAACGAATCTTTTGCGGGCTGGCTGGGCCATTTGATTCGGTTAGGAGCAAATTATTATTGCCTATTGCCCTAAATACGGTTGTGATAGCCGCTGGGTCATTGATGTGGCCACCAAATTTACGAATATTGAGCATTACAGTTTAGGTCGCTTCCAACCTCAAATTATTGGGATCTATTATATTATATTGAAGTCACTTTTAAAATTCTTTAATTTTAAAAATATCACCTACTTTGCTTCAATTACATGAATCATTTGAATCATTACATTACAGTCAAGTAGTACAAAATTACAAATAAGATATTCTTCTTTCCCTTTAATATTTTGAAAAGTCAACTGAGAGACCATTAGTGCCTAGTGGAGCATAGCATATCATTTTAGACAAAGCATTAAGCCTGGTCAAAGATGAATCCCAATTGCTCCATATCCTTTTGGATACTATTACCCGAACACTGCTCCTTCAGCATATCCAACCAGAGCGTATAAGAGTAATCCTCGTGCAAGCCACCATAGCTGAAACGTTGTTAGTTTCAGTATATTTGTATAATTCGCATAAATATTATTAATTTAATAATTCAATTACTTACCGCTTGGGAAGATGTTCCGGGTTGATGTGTTTGTGCAGGGAAGTCATATCACTGCCATGTATGTAGAGCTTTTCTCGCATGGCGGCATTGAGAAATGGCTTAAATATCTTGAATGCCGCGTTGAAGACCCAATTCTGGTTTACAATATGGAGGGCGGATGTTCTAATGGGCATTGACGTCTGGAAGCGATATAAAAGAAATAATAAAAAGCCCTATTGTCCACGGCAGTTCTACAACTTTACGCGTTATCTTACCACTAGCAGAGCAATCATCTTCTGAGCCACACTGGGACTCAGATGGAGTATGTGTTCTAAGCCCAGATCCTTCAGATCGAATATTCCCACTCCTCCGACGATCTGTGAGATGGGTTCCAAGCTGCCCAGTTCCTGCAGGATGATGGTGGCGCGGAATATATCGTCTACGGTTACTCGATTGGGTCGCCACAGTCCAAATCGGTAGATGAGTATCCTGTGGCCATGTTGATCCCGATAGGGAGTTACTGTCAGGATGTCCGATTGTCCCACATGTCGCAGATCCAGGGGACGGACCTTCTCATAAAAGCTTTTGTTCTGCTCCCGAAACTTGTAGTAACTGCAGAGCTGACAGGGAAATCAATTTTTGCATTTGCCTTATAGATAATAACAAAAAAAGAGAAAATTTTTAAGGGGTCTTACCAATTTGTAACTGTTCTCGATTTTCCAGTAGCGGGCTCTTAGGAATTTCTCCAGGTACTTCGCATCATTTCGGTGTGGCTGGCATTCATTGTGTTCTAAAGATGAGAAAAGGTTTGTTCAGATGAGCACCTATGACTTCTTAGGCTTATGGCCAACGGACCATAACCAACCTAATATGTAGTTACGGAATTGTTCGATGACCTTATCCTTGGAACTGGGACATTCGCCCTGCTCCTGGGCAAGTCGCCGGATGTGCTCCGGAACCTCCTCCTCGGTGATGTTTAACTTGTGCTCGATGGTGGGCATGGTGCGGGATCCACTGCTGGTCGTCTAAAAAATGCCCAAACTATAGATATAAAAGCGGCCATAAGGGGATGCACTGGTATACGCTCTTCGCTCGCGCAAAAAGTAAATAAACATAAATCCGGTTGAGAAAAACGCAATATGACTGCTAGCCCCATTCGCCCCCCAGATTGACATTTAAATTTCAGGGCGATTTGGCATGCCACTGGTGGGTGATTTTCCTGTTGTTACCATTGATGGGCTGCGCTCCGCTCGACTCCAAGTGTGAAACTGAGCCCCCGAACGGAACCAGAAAGGTGCCAAATGGTGCCAGTCCCAGGCGAAATGCTGTTTGTCGTTACACATGTATGCGACCATTAAATATTAACTAGAAACCGAACAACAATGAACATCGCGATAGCGCGAACGAGACAGCCAATGAGTGATAACAGTGTCTCACAGAGCTCGAGCTATATTTAGTGAATCTGCTATACTTAATTGATGGAGCGGGAACCCACATGAATTATAGATATTAATATATACATATATCTACTTCTAATCTTTGCAGTTTGCTACATTTTGGATGCACTTGTTTTGTAGATCTCGTTTATTTACAAAACATTCCCTTTGGGGTTGTTTCCAGTAAAAAATGCTAAAATTAAAGAAATATATATTTACATTTTAATTGTACAATACTTGACTTACACTTTAAGGAAATGTATACAAAAAACATTAAAATTTGAAATAGCATTCGAAGTATAGTAATATAATACTGAAAAAATACGAAATAAGTGTTACACTGCAAGATTAATCTTCAAGAAAACATTTTCAGCTGGTTCTGTGCTCAGCATGCTCGCCAAGACATGTGCTCTTGCAAAGTGTACTTCGACCTGCCCTTGGCCGGAATTCCCGATTCCCGATTCCTATTCCTACACCCGAATCGCGAGCCAGCCCCAGCCTTGCCCTGGTGAACCCCGCGATTATGGAGGAGCCGCTCCCTGATAAGCTATTATCCACTGCGCTCCCAGTTCGTCAATGGCTAATCAGGTCACAGTGATGCGAGTTCGACACGTATTTGGCAGATAACAATGATGATGCCACCGCCATCTCAAAGTGCAGCACACACAAATTTCACACGTGGTGGCCGTGCAAAGTGCCTGGGTCAATATGTAATCATATTCAACGAATTCCAACTAATTACACATTATGCACTTTTAAGTACGGCTGATTGCAGTGCTGAAGCCCCAGCAAATAGTTCGGCTCAAGTGTTAATGAACTCGCCATTGTTGTCGTTAATTGTCTCTATGGTTTTGATAATCACAAGATAATCACAAGAATAATGGGCTCCATTAGAGTGTTTGATAATAAGCGATTATTTCACAGCCCCGCCTACCGGCAACACCTGTTTTATCACCCCATTAGTTCGGGGTCTCCACTTTCATTACCAGGTAATAATCCAATCCGAGTGGCGGTTACTGTTTCTGGTCACGGATTTTCCAGCTTGCAGTTCGGGGAATCCGGCTTAACGGAGATCGCACACAAGTGGCATCGCAGAAGCTTGGAATCAAACTGAACTGGCTATCGTTTAGAACAGAAGATTTTGAGAACAGAAGTCTCAATGGAAAAAGTCAAGAAAAAGCGCAGTAATAATGACTGTAAACCAGTATGTGAGAATAAGCTACCAGCATCTTAAAATAGGGAGAGCCAGCTCGATCACGCGACTATGGAAACACCCTTATAAACGCATTGGAGTCCAATTTGCCTATTAACAATACAGATTTATCCCAAAAAAATTGAATTATTCAAGCTCATTGCTAAGTGAAATATTACAAATATTAGCAATGCCAAACCTAACAGTTTGTAACTTAGTCGTTATAAATTTTATTTGTAATATGGGCGCAAGTGCATCAATATTCCTTATTGCATCCGCAGTGTACTGCACTTCACTCTGTTTAGAATTTTCTCATGGATCAGCTGAAATTCCCGACTTGGTAGGGTACAAACTGCACTCCGCATATAGAGAGATCTTAGCTGATGCTTGTCAAACGAGAATTAAAAGTACTTGAGGAGTAGAGAATAATTCTATATATTTGATGCTGTGGAAGTTCAATGAGCTGCGATGACGTCATTGCGTGAAGGGTGCTCCATTACCCAAGCAGAAATTCCGAGTAATTCTCACGAAACAGAAATGCTTACCAGAATGTTCTTCATTGTTTGCACTATTCAAAACATGTTCCTGTGCTGGAGTGAAAATAGTAACGTGATGGTGGGGGGGGGGGACATGCCCCTTTATGACGTCTTGTTGGGCAAGGTCAGTCAAAACAGCAGAAAGAAAACCTGTTCGCTTTTAGCCATGGTCTTGGCACTGACGCCTGGGCAATTGGATTTGAAATATTCATATTACCAGGTGCTTAATTGGAAAGCAATCTGCACGTCAACGGTTCAATATTTAATTGCACAATTGACACTTTTCCTGCAATCTTATTTCTTATTTCATGTAATTCGGTTCAGTTAGGAACATCAAATATTATACATTGATATAGAAAAGAGCTATGGGAAAAAATCATAATTTGAATGGTTTACATTGCGTTAAATGTTTGCTAATTAGAATAGTGGGCGTAATTAGAATAATTAGTGGTGCTTGCATTTCAGTTGATATTTATTATACTTTAAAAATTGTTGGAATGTTAATTACAATACCTAAAAGCACTGCATCCGACAAGCGTAGCTTTTAAAAAGAATGGCATCCCCAAGACGATATTACTTTTATTTATAATTCTCAGAAATAACGGTTGTCGTACTCATCAACGTGATTGAGACAGAACTAAAAAGCGCGATTTCAGCGATCACGCTTTTAGCGGAGTCACCTACCACAGCTAACAGTTTACCTATCCGCACTTAGCGAAGACACCATCCAAGCAACACTGAAACTATAATTATCGATAGCGATGTCGTTCAAACATCGATTTGTGCGCCTTGCCAGCACTAAAACCAGTCTACTGCTCATTTGTTGTCAGTTGTGAAAAGTTGTTAAATGTGCTGTGCGTATTTGAAAAGATAGTTGCGAACTGTACAAGTTTTAGCGAAAGTCATTAGACGCGTGGGGCACATACAAGTCGAAAATTGTAGTGCACCGCCTCGTTTATCGCCTGCTACATCGAATTGTACCAAGCCTCGGTTGTCGGCGGCAGCAACAAAAAGCAGCAGAAACTTTGCAATTTTTTAACCAGGTAAGGAATGTTAAATCAAGTTAATAAAAGTGCGTTAAACCGGAAAGCGGGTAGACCGTGTCAAATAATCCTTTATTATGATGAGGATATAGCAATTTTTCAGCAGCGTCGCTTGCAAATTAAAAATGGCGATACCGGTATAGATAGCACATTTAGCCGATTTTAGGCCTTACAAAACTATAGTTGCGCGATTTCTTAGAGCCGAGCCCGCATGTTTACCTGAATTTGTTTACAATAAAGTGAAACCCCTTGAAAACGTTAATCAAAAATAATAAATAGCAGTGGATTACCGGCTAACGCCAATAAACACGCACACAGACGGACGCACGCCAAGCGTTGCCGCCAAAAAGACAGGGTTGTTATTTCAAAGTGTGCGGAATTTCTTTTCCCAGTACAGTAGCACCAGGCGAAAAATTACTTTAGTTGCAATTTATCAGTTCATCTGCGGTAATCTCCATTTATCGCACCCAACGTATTCCCATTTGGCCTAGTCCCACTCCATTGGGCCGTTCGTCTGGACGGAATTCACTCATTGCGCGGGCGCGCGTTTTTTTTTTGTTTGTTTCCGCCGTGGGTACAGTGTGCATTCATAAATACAAAATTTACAGTACAACATATCTCTGCACAACCATCACCGGTATTGAGAGGCCATTAAACAGATAATGTGTTTTTAATAAATATTAATAGTAATATTAATAGTAATATTAATAATAATATTATTAATAGCTTCTGTTGACTGATGGACAGTGTAGTCTTCTGCTGGTCGCTTTGATTTTTTTTCCTTAGTAAAACGCAGACGAAGTCATTAATAGTACCTAAGTCTACGGTTCGGAATAGTTCGACGTACAGTTGCTTCAGTAAACTAACAAATGATTTTTGTTTGCCCCTCGAAGATCCAGCTTAATCACAGCGGCAGTAGCATCATGGAGAACGGAAACAAGGGCATGTCCATCGAACAGATGTACCAGAAAAAGTCGCAGCTGGAGCATATCCTCCTGCGACCCGACTCGTACATCGGTTCCGTGGAGTTCACCAAGGAGCTGATGTGGGTGTATGACAACTCGCAAAACCGTATGGTCCAAAGGGAGATCTCTTTCGTGCCCGGCCTGTACAAGATCTTCGACGAGATCCTTGTGAATGCGGCTGATAACAAGCAGCGCGACAAGAGCATGAACACCATTAAGGTCGACATCGATCCGGAGCGCAATATAGTGTCCGTGTGGAACAACGGCCAGGGTATTCCGGTGACCATGCACAAGGAGCAGAAGATGTACGTGCCTACGATGATCTTTGGTCATCTGCTGACCTCATCGAACTACAACGACGATGAGAAGAAGGTCACTGGCGGCAGGAACGGATACGGAGCGAAGCTCTGCAACATATTCTCTACCAGCTTCACCGTGGAGACTGCCACGAGGGAATACAGGAAAAGCTTCAAGCAGACGTGGGGCAACAACATGGGAAAAGCCTCCGATGTGCAGGTAAGGGAATACCATTTCTTGTTTATGACCATCATCTTATCCTCAGTAAACTCACAGATCAAAGACTTCAATGGCACTGACTACACTCGCATCACATTCAGTCCCGATCTGGCCAAGTTCAAGATGGAGAGTCTCGATGAAGACATTGTGGCTCTGATGTCGCGTCGCGCCTACGATGTGGCAGCCTCGTCCAAGGGCGTGTCCGTCTTTCTGAACGGCAATAAACTGGCTATACGCAACTTTAAGGACTATATTGATTTGCACGTCAAGAGCACGGACGACGACTCTGGCCCACCGATCAAGATAGTCCACGAGGTTGCCAACGAGCGGTGGGAGGTGGCCTGCTGTCCTTCGGATCGCGGCTTCCAACAGGTCTCGTTCGTCAACTCGATAGCTACTTACAAGGGCGGTCGCCATGTGGACCATGTGGTAGACAATCTTATCAAGCAGCTTCTCGAGGTTCTAAAGAAAAAGAACAAAGGTAACGTTAAGATTGCGTATTAATTGAAACTACAACTAATACTTGTTTCTAATCTCTTCCAGGTGGCATCAACATCAAGCCGTTCCAGGTCCGAAACCATCTGTGGGTTTTCGTCAACTGTTTGATAGAGAACCCCACTTTCGACTCGCAGACCAAGGAGAACATGACTCTGCAACAAAAAGGCTTCGGCTCCAAGTGCACCCTCACAGAAAAGTTCATCAACAACATGTCCAAGTCTGGCATCGTGGAGTCTGTGCTGGCGTGGGCCAAGTTCAAGGCCCAAAATGACATTGCCAAGACGGGCGGTCGCAAGTCAAGCAAGATCAAGGGCATTCCCAAGCTGGAGGACGCTAACGAGGCTGGAGGAAAGAACTCTATTAACTGCACGCTCATCCTCACTGAGGGAGACTCAGCCAAGTCGTTGGCTGTATCTGGTCTGGGCGTCATCGGCCGGAATTTCTACGGCGTGTTCCCACTTAGGGGTAAACTTCTAAATGTGCGGGAAGCTAATTTCAAGCAGCTTTCGGAGAATGCGGAAATTAATAATTTATGCAAGATTATCGGTTTGCAATACAAAAAGAAATATCTCACGGAGGACGATCTAAAAACACTGCGGTATGGCAAAGTGATGATTATGACAGATCAGGATCAGGACGGCTCCCACATCAAGGGTCTCTTGATCAACTTTATTCACACCAATTGGCCAGAGCTTCTGCGTCTGCCTTTTCTTGAGGAGTTCATTACACCCATTGTGAAGGCAACAAAAAAAAACGAGGAGTTGTCGTTCTACTCGCTACCCGAGTTTGAGGAGTGGAAAAATGATACAGCTAATCACCATACGTACAATATCAAGTACTATAAGGGTTTGGGTACTTCGACCTCCAAGGAGGCGAAAGAATATTTCCAAGACATGAATCGCCATCGCATCTTATTTAAGTACGATGGGTCGGTGGATGATGAGAGCATTGTTATGGCCTTCTCCAAGAAACACATCGAGTCTAGGAAAGTATGGCTTACTAACCACATGGACGAGGTGAAGCGTCGCAAGGAGCTCGGCTTGCCAGAGCGATATCTCTACACTAAGGGCACCAAGCACATCACCTATGCGGACTTCATTAATCTGGAGTTGGTGCTGTTCTCAAATGCTGACAATGAGCGCTCTATTCCTAGTCTAGTGGATGGCTTGAAGCCGGGTCAGCGGAAAGTGATGTTCACTTGCTTTAAGAGGAACGACAAGCGTGAGGTTAAGGTAGCCCAGCTATCCGGATCGGTGGCAGAGATGTCGGCCTACCACCACGGAGAGGTATCCCTGCAGATGACAATCGTGAATCTGGCCCAGAACTTTGTGGGTGCCAACAACATTAATCTGCTTGAGCCACGCGGTCAATTTGGTACCCGCTTGACGGGAGGCAAAGACTGTGCCAGCGCTCGTTACATTTTCACTTTAATGTCTCCTTTGACGCGACTCATCTACCATCCATTGGACGATCCGCTTTTGGACTACCAGGTGGACGATGGCCAAAGGATCGAGCCTCAGTGGTATCTCCCCATCATACCGATGGTATTGGTAAACGGAGCCGAGGGTATCGGAACTGGATGGTCCACGAAGATAGCTAACCACAATCCTCGCGAGATTATGATCAATCTAAGGAAGATGATTAACGGAGAAGAGCCAAAAGTAATGCATCCGTGGTACAAGAACTTTTCAGGATGCATGGAGTACGTGTCGGATGGCCGTTATGTTCAGACTGGTAACATACAAATTTTGTCAGCAAACCGAATAGAAATCACTGAACTTCCTGTGGGCGTTTGGACGCAAAACTACAAAGAAAATGTGCTGGAGCCGTTGGCGAACGGCACCGAAAAGATTAAGGCTATTATTTCGGACTACAGGGAGTATCACACAGACACCACCGTTCGCTTTGTGATTTCCTTCGCATCTGGAGAATTTGAGCGCATTCAAGCCGAGGAAGGTGGCTTCTACCGAGTGTTCAAACTTACCACGACGCTGTCCACCAACCAGATGCATGCCTTCGACCACAACAACTGTCTGCGACGCTTCCCCACTGCGATCGATATCCTAAAAGAGTTTTTCCAACTGCGTCGCGAGTACTACGCCCGCCGTAAGGACTTTTTGGTCGGCCAGCTAACGGCGCAGGCTGATCGCCTTAGTGATCAGGCGCGCTTTATTGTCGAGAAGTGCGAGAAGAAGCTGGTGGTGGAGAACAAGCAGCGCAAGGCCATGTGCGATGAGTTGTTGAAGCGTGGATACCGTCCCGATCCCGTCAAGGAGTGGCAGCGGCGCATCAAACTGGAGGACGCCGAGCCAGCTAATGAAGAGGACGACGAAGAGGAGGAGGCAGCTCCCAGTGCCAGCTCAAAGGTTAAGAAGGAAAAGGAAGTCGATCCAGAAAAGGCTTTTAAGAAGCTAACTGATGTCAAAAAGTTCGACTACCTTCTGGGAATGTCCATGTGGATGTTGACAGAGGAGAAGAAGAACGAGCTGCTCAAACAGCGCGACGCCAAACTCGCCGAACTGGAAAACCTTCGTAAGAAAACGCCAGAGCTGCTTTGGCTGGATGATTTGGATGCTCTCGAGGCAAAGTTAAATGAAGTAGAGGAGAAGGAGCGCCTAGAAGAGCAGGGAATCAATCTCAAGACCGCGAAGGCTTTGAAGGGCCAGAAGTCTGTCTCAACTAAGGGGAGAAAGGCCAAGTCAGCAGCAGGCGGAGCGAGTGTTGGAGACATATATCCAGATCCTGAAGGAGAACCTGTGGAGTTTAAGGTCACCGAAGAAATGATCAAGAAAATGGCAGCGGCTGCCAAGATAGCTCAGGCGGCCAAGGAGCCGAAGAAACCCAAAGAACCCAAGGAGCCGAAAGTAAAGCAGGAACGAAAGGGCAAGCAAATTAAAGCAGAACCTGATGGCAGCGACGATGAGGTGGACGGATTTGATGCAATGGTCGAGGGCGGTTCAAAAACCTCACCCAAGGCCAAGAAGGCGGCTGTTAAGAAGGAGCCGGGAGAAAGAAAGCCGCGCCAAAAGAAGGAGAACGGCGCCGGGCTCAAGCAGGGCAAGATAGACTTCAGCAAGGCCAAGGTAAGTTTTCCGTAATTGCCCATTTTTGTTAAACCCAAAGCCGTCTTTAATTGTTTTTTTTTCTTTTGTAGCCGAAGAAGAGTGACGATGATGTGGAAGAAGTAATTCCTCGAGCAGAACGTCCTGGACGACGACAGGCCAGTAAGAAGATAGACTACAGCTCGCTGTTTTCGGATGAGGAGGAAGACGGTGACAACGTTGGATCTGATGATGGCGCCAATGACAGCGATGATGATTCTCCCAAGCGTTCGAACAAGCGGGTTCGAGATGATGAGAGCAGCGGAGGAGCCAAGAAGAAAGCTCCGCCCAAGAAGCGGCGTGCTGTAATTGAAAGCGATGTTGATGATGTCGAGTTTGATGATGATGATGATGATTCTGATTTCAATTGTTGAGTAACAAATTGCCACACAAGATATTGATCGAAGAATTTGGCAAGCGAAACGACTATTGGAATCAGCATTATCCGGATCGAGAATCTCGGGGAGGCGCTTTTATGTGCGGACTTGCTCGCCACGATTGTTTATTATTTTCTAATCTAATCAACGTTCTCCTCGATGTTCACGTCCATGTTTTATATTTCGTGTTTTTAACTTTAGATAACTTCGCTACATTCGTTTACTGTAGCTGATTCTGTGTTCCAGAGCAGCAAGAAAGCCACCAAGAGGAATTTACAAACATAATATCGATGTATTAACATGTTCCATAAAGATAGTTTGTAGTCTCATAAAAGTTTTCTTCATGTAAATAAATCAATTTTGCCTAATGGCTAATATTTTAAAAGGTAATTGGTTTTACTGGTAATTAAATTATTAAGCAGTGCTATGGGATATGAATAATACGTTTTTATTCGCCAAAGATACACATATCCGAAAGTGGGGAATACAGATAATCTCTTAATTCTGTTTACGATTCGGCACCCTCCAGGAAAGTCTTAAAGGAATTCTTAATGTTGTCGTTGGCAAACGTCGGTTGCTTGAGAGCCTCGCGCAGAGCAAATCGACAGCTCTTGACATCGTAGTCCGATTTGAATGTCTCCTTGCAGTGCAACAAACGCAGCTGCATCAGAACATAGTTGAGCACACGGGTCTCCTGCTTCGTCTTAATGGCGTAGTCAAAGGTGGCCTGGTACAAAGAGATTGCCAGATCCAATGCAGCTTTCGAGGATTGCGACAAGTGCGCGCACTTCAAGGTGGTGAAGACGAGCAGCAGCAAATGGTTGTCGCCGGTGAATTGCTGTACAAAAATGTAAGGTTATTTTAATTGCTTTATTATAAAATGTAGTATTTATTAATTTATTATAAATATCTTACGTTGATAATCGACTGCAAAGTCTCAAGCTTGTTATCCTGATCTAGCGAATCGAAATCTTCCTGGGAGCAGGGTGTTTGGCTCAAACAGAACTTCTCCGGAGTGCATTTTTGGTTAATCGACTTGTCTGCGACCGCTAAAGTGTTGCTGGCCATCGAGTTGGTGGTGTCATTAAAAAGCTGTTAAAATTGAAAATAAGTTAGGTTGAATTTGGACAGTACTCAAAATTCGAAATATAAGCTAACCTTGGTCGCGTAGGCATTCGTGGTGACATAGGCGGTTTCCTCCGCCTCGTTGTTGTACTCCTCGTCATCCTCGTCCGCTTCTTCAGTTGTATCGTTGGCGTGCTCGTGCTCGTCGTACTCCTCTTCATCTTCGTCATCGTAATCTTCGTCCTGGTCTTCATCCTCGTCCTCATCTCCCGAATCGCCCTCGTCATCGGAGGTCACTTCCGTTAACGGTTGCAGTGCAGCAGCAGTTGGCAACTTATTCATCTCGTTGATTACCTGCTCGCTGCCATTATGGCCAAAGTTATTACCATCTAGGTTCAAGAAGCGCAGCTTGGACTTGTTTCGCAAAGCGTTCACCAATACCAAGCCGCCATCGCTATTAATGTCATTAAAACTTAAGTCGACAACTTCCAGTTGATCGTTGGCGCTCTCCAGGACCTCACTTAAGTTGTAGGCGCCATTGGTTTTTATCAGGCAGTCTCCGAAGTTCAATTCACGCAGCCTGCAAAGCAAAAAGTTATCGAATAACACTCTCATATTAACTTTTGTTCAACCGACTCACATGGGCATGAAGGGAAGAACCTCTGCTATTTTTTCCGCTCCCCGGGGCTTTACAATATTGTCGTTCAAGCTTAGCACTCGCATATGGGGGTTCTCCTTGAAGGATTCGGAAAGGGCCTTGACGCCGGGGAAGAATATGGAGTTTTGCTCCAAAACAATCTGCTCAAATGTCTTGAGGGTTTTGAATGCGTCTGCCAGGGCCGTAGCACCAGCATTCTCGAGCCGATTACGTGAGCCTATAAACACACGCAGCTGGAGCGGACAGCCCGCCTGATTGGCATTGGCATGCAGATCGATCAGAGCCTGGGACAGCATTTTGCCGCCCTCAGGACCCAGGCCACAATTGTACAGAAGCAGCTCCTGCAGTGAGTAGCAGACCGGGGATCGCAGGAAATCCTCCAGGCCTTTCATGCCTATCGGTCCCAAGGCATTGTCGCTGAGATCCAGGACAGTCAGCTTGGCGCCCGCCACCTTTAGTGCGTCTCCCAGGTGTTTCAGGGCCACCGGAATCTCCGACTTGAGACGACGAGTAAATAGATTCTTCCACAGCGCCTTTCTGAACTCGGGATGGCGCTTCAGACCCTCACCAATCGCCTTGGCGGCCTCTACGCCCAGGGTGTTCCCGTCCAGATTCAGATAGTGCACGGTAGTCTGCTTGTTGAGGGCATCCACCACATCCTGGACTGTAAAAAGCCTTAATATAGCCACTGCACGGAGCACAGAAAGCGTCACCTAAACTCACCATCGGCAGCTGTGTCCCAGGTAAGCTCCTTGTCCTGGAATGAAATGCCCTGCTCCTGGCCCAATTGAGCGGCCATGGTGGCGAAGTTAAAGGTGGACAAGGACATGCTGTCGTCTGCTTTAAAGTGAAATTATTTAATATATAAGTGGCACTGTACTTTGCAGTTGCAGCCGGCTTGCGAAATTTATTTTAACCTAGCAAAAATGGGCGCTAGAATATTGGCATTGTTTGGTATTATTTGCCGGCAAAGGTGGTCACACTAATTGCATTGAAGTTACTTTGTGTTTAGAGGAAAATGTATATGTTTACTGCGTTCAATATTTTAAAACGAAACGCATTTATTGATGTTATTTTTAGAAATTCAATGTTAAATATTCAAAGATTCTGAGCTGGAAAGTAACCTATGTAATTATTTTAGCTACAAATATTAGCTATTATCCATCACTAATCACCATCAGCAGTCAACACTCATATCAGCTGCAACAGCTTCACATTCCGTCAGATTCAATAGATTTCGGTGCCTTGCAACACTGCCGAGCTGCTGCTAACCAGCACTGCTCGACGTTGATGGCAGAAAAAAAACAAGGAAAACAACGGCCTGAGATTATGCTTAAATAAATCGGTTGATATGTGCTGCCGTGCTGACCTGTAGGGCAAACCGACACGAGGCATGTTTAGGAAACTGCTCAAGATGTGGATTCTGCTCCGACCCACCCACTGGCTGATCCTGATAGCCCTGTGCGCAGTCACCTGTGCAGGTTACTGGTTGCTTTGGTCAGAGATTCGCCTGGAACATGGTAAGTGGAGTCCAGTAGGTAGGCTAAGCCAAGTCCACTTTAACTCCGACTACCTGTTTTGTACAGCCCTCAAGCCTCTGACCAAACTGGGCGATTCCTTGACTGCAGATCAGCATGCCTCGTCTACCACCGACGACTTTGACTTCGAGGAGCACCTGGTGGTGCTTTACAATCGCGTTCCGAAAACGGGATCCACCAGCTTTGTCAACATAGCATACGATCTCTGCAAGCCCAATAAATTCCATGTGCTGCACATCAATGTTACTGCCAATATGCACGTCCTCTCCCTCCCCAATCAAATCCAATTCGTGCGCAATGTTTCCAGGTGGCACGAGATGAAACCAGCTTTGTATCACGGCCACATGGCCTTCCTAGACTTCTCAAAGTACGTAATATCTATCTAGGGCAGCGGACCCTGTCTTAATAGCATTCCTCTTTTGCAGATTCCAAATCGCCCACAAGCCCATCTACATAAATTTGGTGCGCAAACCTCTTGACAGACTTATCTCCTACTATTACTTTTTACGATTTGGAGACAACTACCGACCGAATTTAGTCCGCAAGAAGGCAGGCAATAAAATTGTAGGTAGAGCATCGAGAGATGGACTTTTTTTTTAACCGAAATGCTTACACTTTTTCGCAGACCTTCGATGAGTGCGTGGTGCAGAAGCAACCCGACTGTGATCCCAAAAACATGTGGCTGCAGATACCCTTCTTCTGTGGCCATGCAGCCGAGTGCTGGGAACCCGGCAGCAGTTGGGCCTTGGACCAGGCCAAGCGCAATCTAGTCAACGAATACTTCCTAGTCGGAGTTACCGAGCAAATGTACGAGTTTGTGGATCTGCTAGAGGGATCCCTCCCAAGGTGTGCCTCCCAGCCATGTTATTGTCTTTTTATACTACTACCCCTTGTTTTCACAGAATTTTTCACGGCTTTCGTGAGCACTATCATAACTCCAACAAATCTCATCTGCGGGTGACATCTTCCAAGCTGCCGCCGAGCGAATCGACAATAAAAGCCATTCAAAAGACAAAAATCTGGCAAATGGAAAACGATCTGTACGAGTTCGCGTTGGCCCAATTCGAATTCAACAAGAGGAAGCTCATGCAGCCGGACAACAAGCATGTGCAGAAGTTCATGTACGAGAAGATTCGGCCCAAATGATTGCAAAGAAGGCGACGGGGTCGCAGAGCGAGGATTCGGCCGACTCCAGTGATCTAACCCGGAGTCTCCGATAATTGTATTGTAAATACGTAACTCTCCTTCACATAGATTTGATCTGTACTTAAGGGTAACTAATCCGTACACTTAAGCGCTACCTAAGACTTTAGCAGTGAATATCGTTGACATATTACTAACCCAAACCTTTTGTACGTAGTCTAAGCCTTAAACGTATAACAAATCCGAGAACGCTTTTGTAGTTCATCGTAAGCAATATCTAGGAACAATTGTCTGCACAATATCTCTGTATGATTAGTCAAATGTACGTTTTATACTCGACAATACAACGGAATGAATGGATGAATGTAGAATATAGATCGATATACGTAGAACTTATGCATAAGTGTAAATTCATATGCAAACGACTCTCATTGATTGTAACTCTCATAGGCTAGGCTATAAATCTGAATTTGACATTCAAATTAAATGCATGTAAATAGTTGATAATGGAGTGTCTGGCTACATGTGAAGCGCGCTGTGCGTATCAACAGCTGTCGTTGGGATTGCGTGTTCGTAAATTGATTAATGCCATCAGTGGGTTACTTTTAACTCTCGGCGTTCTGTACTTTGACTAAGCTAATTGCACTTGGCTGCCCAACGAAATTCCGCCGGACTTTAAAGGCTGACGTAGCTCCGTGCTCGAAGGTGATCGGCTGACAGGCCGACGGAATGGCGATCCGTCACGCAGAATGGGCTCAAGCAAGCGCAGGAAATTGAAGAAATTGAAATACATTTGGAAACAGCGAGCAGCGAAATACTTAATTAATTGCTCGTGCTTGAAGCTAAGGCAAATGAGTTCGCATTACCCACAGCCCCTGTCAGTTGATCACTTGCTCGTGGAACGCGGACACGCCAGTCGCGAAAGTAGCTACCGTCCGACAGAAAAGCACTGTTGTCCAAAGAAAGTGATAACCAAAGTAATAACTACCCACCCGTGTAGCTGACCACACTTACGACCTGTAAGATAGATTTAAGACTGGTTTTTTACTCAGTCACAGTGGCGATTAGTTTTAAAACTAGTTGTGTACTGAGCGTTCAAAAGTTCAAGTCTAATTATCCAAGTCGCGTAACCATCAGAAGATCAACACCTATACACTGTGCGAAACCCTTAGAACATGCACTTCACTGTGCCGCGGTTTAACGATGCCATAACAACTTAAAAATCGTTCTCGCGTTGGTTTTTGAGACGAGAAATAAATAAAACTATTCCTGGGCTTACATTCTAGAACAAATATAGGAAGTGGACTTTTCGCAAGTTTCAGACGAGAGTTTCTCGACAGTAACAGTGAACAGTAAGAGCTACAAAATATGTATAGTTTCAAGATATAGTAAAGTGGATTTCGTGATTGAGAGTATTGCATTTTTGCGTCTATTGTTTTTCGTTGCTTACAGCAGTTAAAAGGATAAAGCGTAGAACATTTTGAAAGGTGAACATAAAGTGAAGAAAGTGAGCGTATTGTTGGCCTCACTTACTTTCAGTGCATCAACTAAAACATTACTTTTAATAATGTTAATTGCTGTAGAAAATCGATTGCGTTCGCTGCACCGTGAGAAATACCACACTTGTCTTCACCCTATACGTTTCTAAAAACAATGGAAAAACATAAAATTTATGCTGAGCTCACTGCACAATTTTAAACACCACTTATGCAAAACAACCCAAAAAATGAAAATCCCATTCGGCGATTCGCGACGTGATCTTTAGCGCTCTTCACTCGAATCTGGTCGCTTATAATGACCTATTAAGTCGCGTTGGCCTTACGAGTGCCCGACTATTCCGACCGACATATATATCTTGATAACTATATCTTTGTTGTACATACATATGTATGTGCAATGCACACAGTACATAAAGGGGGCGGCTATAAAGCGATTTGACAAGCAGCTTTGTATTTTCAGTCTTCAAACGCGGCCCAAGCTCACTAGATACATCAGTGTGGAAAGGGAGTTGCAAAGGATTTTTACTGTATCAACTACAGTACATATTTTGGACTTTTTGGATTAGCCGATTCTTTTCGACCAAGGTGAGTTAATGGAGATCATATAGTGAGTGGTTCTACATGTAAGAGTGGTGAGTGGTGGGTTTTTAACAGACCTATAGCTAGGTTCCTCGTTAAGAAGTGATTCAAATAGGATACAGTAACTACACGTATCTACATATCTTAGCCAGATCCAACCCTATCCAACGTAGGTTGTATGTGCATAGCTATGGTAAGCAGCTATTTACGAGGTATGACTGTCTAGCAGTGCTCATCACTGGCCGTCCGTGTTTTTCGCATTGCCTTTTCCTCATTACTCGTACTTTTGCAAGCATTCCCTTTTCGCACTCGTCGGCCGAGAATTTGAGACAAAGTTCAGTAACTCGCCGACATTGGCCCATTTACCCACCGATGCTCCCGCCTCGAGCAGCTTGGAAAATATTAAGTTATTTACGTTAGCATTTGCATGTGCCGACCGGTTGTATACGGCGGTTTTTGTTAGTTGTATCTTGTGTTCGAGCTCGACTTGCATCGTCATGACCTGGCTGACCACTGCATCCGCGATGAGGTGCCTGCCCTCTGAGTTTCCTTCGGAGGCGCCTCGATTTGGTGAGCACTAGTGAAATCTCCTCGAACCCCATTTATCGCTTATTTTTCCAGAATTATTACATATATGTATGCATTTCCTGAGAATTATCTCCTCTCCAGTGGAATTGTTGCATAGGTACATACATACATATGCATGTACATATGTCTATAGTTGCAGCAGTTCGTTAAAAACTTTTTAGTCGTATATCTAACGTTGTTAGTAATCGAATGTCAGGATTAGTTAGGGAAAAAACTGAAAGGTATTCGAATAAGTTAGTGTTTTAAAAATACGGTCCAAAAGCAACGACTACTTACCATCATTATCATTTCTTCAACTACCTTTCGATATGCCATCTAAATTGTTTGGACACCAACCAAGTACTCATGTAACAATCCATTTGTTTGATTTTAGCAATGCTTGCCGACTCGTACTTTTTATGATCTCTTGAGTAAGGTCAAAGTACTTTTGCTTTGCCATTGTCACGTTACGTTCCTCAAAATCAGGTTTCTCATGTAGGGTTTTTTTCCCACTTTTTGCAAAAAGCGAAGGGCGAGGGTTGACATTGCAATGGGTCTTAACCCCAGAATTACTCATACTGCCATATATGTACATAGCACCCAGCTTTTGTCAGCATCCGCATCCGCTTCAAGATGGCCAACAAAAATAGAGCAACAGACCAAAACAGGCCGAATGAAATCGAGAGTAACATCGTATCATAAATCCATGAATGGCCGAAGTCTTCGCACGTGCGATCGTGCGATTGAACCGATTTGTCCAAAACCGGGCGGGCATCATTTGCTGGCCAAAACGCAAAGGGTGCTCGGCTTTGGGACGTGTTAATCATACCAAGTATGCCTGGCCTACACTCGGGGCTATGCAAATAGGGAATACGATCGATTCAGCTGATATGGTGTCGTTCAGTTCGAACTTAATCGTCTTTTGAACTGTGTGGATCACTTTGATCACTCTATAATAGAATCTTAAGTAGTGCCTCTTGAAAAAACTTGTCTGCCCAGTTTCGTTTAACATTTCAAACATTTTAAATGGCATTACACAAAAGTAGACCATCAGCAATGAGTGGTGTGCATAAAGTGTACATGTAAACTGGTTTTACTGATGGATTTTTCCTTAACTAATGGAGGTACCCCAAGTAGCAAGTGTTTGCAGTTTCCACCCTTCGGAAAGGCCCGCCAACTTTGATTGGCAGTGCTATTGGGCTGACCCCAGGTGTAAGTTCGCCGAACAGGTGTACGCACTAATTGGCGTGGAGCTGGGCAGCATTGAAACCGGATAGCACAGAGCACGGGGCCTCAGGGTCGCCGTGGGAAATGCCTATGCCAAGGGATTTTTGACAGCCCAGTACTCTGGACTATTAACCGCAGAAAACCCGAATAAATTAGGCAAGGCTGCGGCTCGGAAAGCGTTGAAGTTGAAAGCGAATCTGAAACTGAAACTGAAGCTGAAGCTGAAGCTGAAGCTGATACTGAAACCGGCTTGAGGTGGCATCATTTCCCAATGACGATGCACCCAGTTCAGCTGGCTCTCTCCGAGGCAAACTCCATGTATCTCACGGATACTCCTCGCTCATTCGACGCACGTGAATGTCATGCTCAAGTTCAGATTCAGCTGGTGCTGACCACCTAATGACCACCTCACACGCTGTGTTTCGATCCACTACAGCTATTTACTTGTTACTATCACTACATTGTTGTCGCCAATCACCAACATCTGCAAATATATGTTTCAGTAGAAGCTATCGTTTTGAAACAACTTCGTTTTGGCGCTCCAAGTAATGAAGCTGGAACGCAGCCCCTCTGTAACTCAAGTAGCCATGTCGGGAAACAAACCCACTCGGCAGCACTGGCCCATTGATCGCCAACACCCACTCTCTTGGCGCTCTGCTCACAATACCAGTTTAGTTCTTGGCCTGGCATAAAATCTCGACGCGCGCTTTTGGCCGCAACAGTTTCATCTGGGCTTTCAGCTCCGTTGCACGCGTCACTCGCAGCCGTCTTTTTGGGCCGTCTTTGCGGAATACTGTTAGCCATTATACCTTAATAGCCAAACAAGTTTCGGTCTTGTTGTTGTGCTGTCTTGTGTTGTGTTGTTTTGAGTTGTTTTGTGTTGTTTTGTGTTGTGTTGGGTTGTGTTGGGTTAAGTTGTGAGTGATCCTCGTATTTTCCCAGACACAACACCAGCGACTCGGTAAACTCTTGTGTTTATCGTCATTTATGAATGCGAAATCATATCACCTGGCCCATCTAATCGAAGCTAGTAGAAATTTTCAATGTCAGCGCCTCGGATGCTAATTTCCTAGTCTTTTGTTTCGAGCCAGCCAAGCCAGCCACTCCAAGCTGCTCTGCGCAACAAGACGGGAAATCTGTGGCGCTAATTTCTGATTTGATGGGAAATCTACTGCGCTAATTTCTGACTACCTCCACTGTTTATGCTCGAAGACCCTGGCTACTCATCCCGTAACTTAAAACCGGCCTAACTAGAATTTCATTCAAGTAGAACGCGTCGGATTCAATCCAGAATCCAGTTCAAGGTCACTGAACATTGTTAATGTTTTCTGACTGCGATGCTCTGAAGAATTGCATTATTTTCGCGAATCTCATTCTTCTTCGTTCGTTTTAAACAATTTGCGAATGTCAAGGTGAAGGTCGGCCAGGTGATCAATAATATCAATATGTATATATCCGATTATCGGTGGGGAAGTCTAGAAACTCAATGCAGTTGAGCCGGTTCCGAGTCACTTGTGTCTCGCTAATAAATTTAAATTTCTACGCTCTTTCCTATAAATAGAGGGCACAATTTTGCATTTGGCAAACAGAAAACACACAAAGGCGATTCGCTTAGGAAAAGTATACAGCTTAATATTGTCGCAGAATAATTACAGTTGAGCCAGAACAGCAGCAACAATTGCAAAATGAGTAAGTAATTGTGAAGTACTGCCGTCATTACGTGTATATGCCAACTAATTGGCAACCGATGTTAGTTAGCTCAAGTTATTAAGTTGGCCGAAGTTCCAAGTGCAACCAGTCTGAAAGCCCGTTTCTCCAGCTCAAAGTACAGAAGCTATCGCTAACTGAGTGCTTCCCTTCCAGGAGTCCCCACCATGCTGTCGGACATCGACCAACTGCCCAAGCTCCAGTTGGGCGACTACACCCTCCAGTTCGAGCTGGGCGAGCCCACGGACCAGGGCAAGGAGGTGGCCATCAAGGAGCTCCGGGAAACCCCCGAGCGCCAGAAGGAGGCCGCCAAGGAACTGGCCCGACTTCTAGAGGGTGAGATATGACCAGGAGTGGGCTCATTGCTAGCCTAGCATGTAGTTTTATTTTAATCAATACTCGTATTTAAACTCATCATTTCATTGTGACTGTGCTTAAAAGTTATTTATAGTTAAGTTAAACGCTCTCAAAAAAGTTATACTACAGCTATTTTAGTATATGTATTTGACCAAACAATTCTCATGATAACAATTTGAGGCATCTCCACCAGCTACCTTTCATGTATATCACATTAAGTTATCTCTGGAATACTCGAATTTCCGATCTAAGGCAAAGGTTAAAATGATCTGGCACTTCGTGAACCTACTTAACCTGCGTCCAATATTTTTACCCGACCGTTGGGAATTGTAAATCCATTGGTACTCTACGTTCGAACGAATAGTTCTATATCATTAGTTGGCAATTTCGTGTCACTAATAACAAGTTGGGGTTAAGGCGGCGCGTCTCGGGGGGATTTCATTGCATAACAACCGCACAATGGGAACAAATTACTACTGCTTGTTAATTGCAACCGTATGACTCGATCGACTTAGTGTCAGTGGAATTGTGAAGTTAAGAATTACGCCTATTGGAGGTGCGGTCGATTAATATTAGCGATCTGCTTTCAGCGGAGACGGACTTGCTGTACCCCAAGGGAAACGAGGAGTGGCTGATCAGATACCTGCGGCCCTGCAAGTATTACCCGGAAAGTGCTCGGGATCTGGTAAGCCCTGTGTGGTAGCCGCTAGCCCAGTTAGCTGAGTCACTAATTGCATATTTCTTAAATATGCAACAGATAAAGCGGTACTACGCCTTCAAGGTGAAGCACGCTGATGTGTACGCCGACCTGAAGCCATCGAACGAGGTCAACATCTTCAAGCACAACATCCTCACCGTCTTCCCCAACCGAGATCAACTGGGTCGGCGCATTTTGGTCCTCGAACTGGGCAGTAAGTACACGAATATATTACCCTTGATTACAAAGATCTATATGCTCTGAATGAAGTCCAGTTTTGAGTCAGTCACTTCATTTGATCCTTTTCTAGCTTCTGAGTTTCCGAGCTAATAGATTTTGTGTAGTACTATTGAGCAGATCCAGGAGTAATCTTTCGCAATCCCTGATTACAGAGCGCTGGAAGCACAAGCAGGTCACCCTGGATGAGGTGTTCAAGGGAGCCGTGATCTTCTTGGAGGCGGCCATGCTGGAGCCGGAAACGCAGATCTGCGGAGCCGTGGTGATCTTCGACATGGATGGCCTTAGTCTGCAGCAGACGTGGCAGTTTACCCCTCCGTTCGCCAAGCGAATTGTGGACTGGCTGCAGGACTCGGTGCCCCTCAGGATCAAGGCCATCCACATCGTGAACCAGCCGAAGATCTTCCAGGTGGTCTTCGCCCTGTTCAAGCCCTTCCTCAAGGAGAAGCTGCGCAGCAGGATCATCTTCCACGGCACCGACCGCGAGTCCCTGCACAAGTACATGTCGCCCAAGTGCCTGCCAGCCGCCTACGGAGGACTCCGGGAGGCCAGCCGCATCGACAGTGACCAGTGGTACCAGTTGCTGCTCAAGTGCGACACCGAGTTCGACAGCATCAACTCGTACGGCTACAAGAAGAAGTGATATGTGGCCAGGTGCTGCCCGTGATAGTCGATTCCACTCGTTTCCACTTGTTTCCACTTGTTTCCACACGTTTCCACATTAAGCCTACACGCGTTATAGTTAAGCACTCGATCTACCATACGCTTGTCCTGTTAGTGAGTAGCGCCTAGAGTTTGCCTTAGTCTTAATCAGGATCGGAGTGTCGATCGCAGACAGAAGAAGTGTTATACCTACATGCATATTATTTTTAATCCGGGGTAAGCGTATTTATATCATTTTACTATTGTACATTAAACCAATTGTTGAACTATAAACATACTTTTGTAAAGACGTGCGGTATTCGAATTTATTCAATTGTTCCCAGCTATCAGATAATATCAGATAATTACACTTAAGGCACTCCGAAGTTATGCAATATTTCAGACAAAAGTGTAGCTAGTACATTGACAAAAATGAAAACAGTCTGATTGCCTTAAAAGTTGCGTATTAGACAAAGAAAGCTAGCTTTTCTCAAGACCCTGGGCTATGATTGTTCAACAAGTAAGAGTATTTCATATGGTAACAAAACAAAATAATATTTTAGTAAGACGTATTACTGCATTTGAATCCTATTTCCTAATATTCTATCATAGCAAGTGAACAGTAGGTACCTTCAGGAGCATACGTTTTCTTTGTATACAGTGAAGCTTGCTCTTAACTAGCTCGCTGTGGAGCGACATTCCCTCGGAATGCCAACTGCAACGACGTAATCTCCCCTACTGCCATCAAGATTGGGTGGTACTTTTTGGTCTGCGGCTCCTTTCCCTCCGCGGAGTGGAATGCATTGAATCTGAAGGTCGACCCGGCGGGGTGAGTGGTTAAATTAAGCGTAAGTTCCCTGACAGCTCCTGTCTGTCTGCTCATAGTCGATAATTGGTGGCTGGCGCCTTGTTGGCGATGCGCTTCTGACCGAACACTTTCTTGCCCGGGCTCTGCATGGCGGCATCATCGCCATCCGCGTCCTGCCCTCCGCCATCGCCGCCACCTCCGCCCGTGCAACAGATGCGCCGCTGCACCAGGCGAATGGGGCGGGTGAGGTCGATGGTGTCGCCGTGCTGGCGCAGCTCCGCCTCCACTACGCACTCCATGTGCCGCCACTGGCGGAGGCCAAGGACGAAGGCATCCGTCACATTGGTGGCCGCCTTCGAGGACGTCTCGATGTGGCAGGTCACCTTCTGCTCCGTGCACCACTGCTGCACTGCATCGGAGTTCACCTGTCGCTTCTGCGCCGGGATGTCGTTCTAAAATGTAGAGGAATCACTTTTGAAAATCAAGTTTTACGTTGATAGAGAGTATTGATGCTGCTTTAAAGTCAATTATCTAGACGGTCGACTATATCACAGGATATCTTCAAACATTCAAATCCCTTAGAATCACTTTCCTCTGAAGGCATGGCTCACCTTATTGCCCACGACGATGAATGGAAACTTGTCCTGGTCCACATCTGCGTAGTTCAGGAACTCGTTGCGCCACAGACCCAATCCCTTCAAGCTGTCCCGATCGTCGAGTGCGTAGCAGAGCAGGCAGATGTCCGATCCCCTGTAGAACGGAGTGCGCAGCGCCCGGAATCGCTCCTGGCCAGCGGTGTCCCATATCTATTTCGGGGAAGTCCAATTAAAGCAATGCATCAATTGATTAGGTTTGATTGAATTGGCGATTCAAGTAGCACTTAATTGAAATTTGCATTCTATGGGAAGTAAATTCACCGGTTCAAAATCGGAGTGTTTGTATGCCTGACTCCTGACTCACTTAAATCAACACGTTTACTAGCATTTCTTGTAGTTTTGGACTGATAAGGCGGTGGTGATAAGCAGATATCACCGCGGGAAATGGGTCGTTGAATCTGATTTTGCTCAGTGCCTAAAGGTTACAATTAGCATACATATTTTGAGCAACAATATACTCGTACACATGAGGTTTTAAGTAATGTAACTTGCACTTGTCGCACTTTCTTCAAGCAATTTGTCATTAACAAGGTAGGGATGGATTTCTGATTACTTTATCTAATGCTAACACCTTTGGCCTCCAAAACCACGAGTAGAATGACCTTTAGGGTGTGGCAACTAAATATGTCCAAAAATTGGCAGTAGAAAAACACCACAGTGATTCCAGGCTTTTTGGCTTTTTGCAGCATGGGAAAATCCACTTGTTGGCAGGTTCTTCTTCGGCCCAGCGAACTACTGCTGGACTCCAGCCAACTATGCGACATTCCCGTGGGATGAGTCATATGTATATCATCAGTCCGCGTCCCCCCCGTTTTCTATAATGTATCTGCTGGCTTAATTAGAACCATTATTCCGATTCGCGACACCTTGGCTCGATTTTGCTTACTCACTGAGACGCGCTGCATATTCATGAGTTTTCCGAGCTTGGTGAACTGTGAAAATCATTTATGTAGTTCGATGATTTCCAAAACCAACACGCTGAATACATGGAAAGCAGCTTCGATGCTGATAAGATTGAGCACGGAAACCGCGTCGGCGGATGAAACAAAGTCTCGCTTTTTTGCCGAATAGAGAAACTGTCATTATTGTTATTATTTCAGTTTTTGTTTTCTGCAATGCCATTCCGTTCTCAACGCTAATTGAGTAGAAAACAAATGCCTATGTGTGTGTGAGTGGGCATGGGGCAGATGGAACAGATACCCCCATGAATGTGGGTACAGCCACAGTGGTACGCAAGAAACTAAAAACCACTCAAATTTTAGTTGCTTACACATGCTTCCTCTTTTTTTTAATCTAATTTATATTGGAGAGCTCTTCAACTGTATGGTCAATTGAAAAATATAGTTTGTATTATTTTGTTAACCAAAGAAGAAGTTTTTTTCAATCCCCTAATTCGATCAGGGGATTTTCATTTCAGTTGGTTCAAGTTGCTTGCAGTTCTGTTTTTGAGCTGTTCAGCTTACTGCGCTTCCACTGTACCGCGATTGGAAGGGAATGGAAAACAAGGCTTAATCGTTGTTTAGTTTTCAAGTGCTTGCATCAACAAAATGCCGGTGGATCGGAGAGTGGGGCCCACTGCCGGGTGAGGGGGGATAGATCACGTGGGGGAAAATGAAATACACGGAACACAAGGAAAAACGCTTGGCCAACTGTTGCCTTCACCAACAAGAATTGCAGAGTTTTACGGCTTGCGCGAAAAGTTATCGCAATATCGGTATTACGTGGGTGGATGGCGGTAGGGAACGGATTGCATAATCCCCATAGACTATAGACCTTAGACTACATAGGCCAGACTTCACCTGCAGAGTGTAGCGCTCCCCGTCGACGACTATGTCCTTGTTCATGAACTCCACGCCGATGGTGTGGAAGTTGTTCTCCTCGTAGCGGTTGGAGACGAAGCGGGTGAGCAGGGCGGACTTGCCCACCCCCCCGTCGCCCAGTATGACGACCTTCAGCAACTTGGACTTCTGCGGTGGCCGCATGTTTGTCATAATGCCTGCGTTTGTTTGTTTGTTTCTGCTGTTAAGTTAGTTCTTCGGCCTTTTCCTACTGCGCAGCTGGAATGACTGCCGGCTGCAGAGAGTTTTCGATTTGATTTCACCCACGATCCCCGACCGCTTAGCTTGCACATTCACAATTGCACCAGTGTGTTGTTAGCAACGAATGCAGTTCGGTTTTTGTTTAAATACATCTAAATGGGCAGCACAATCGAAATTCGCGCCGTGCAGCAGGTCCAATTGGATTGGCAGTCAGCTGACAACTAACAGACCGGGCCTTCGCCGTAACATTATGTTAGGCGCGCCGTCAACAGAGCTCCAGTGCAGGGTGACTTTGGTTTACTTAACAGCGGTTCTAAGTAACTGTTAAATTTCCATTAAAGCAGAAGTCTTCAAAAAATTCAATATAATTTCTAATTTTAATTCGTTACCATTGTTATGCTAGTATATAAATCTTTATTAATATTTATAGTTTATAATAATAGTTTATAATAAATTAGACTCAGCCCTTTATCACCGCAATCGGTCGCATTTTGATGCACTTTTTGCTTATGCCCGCTGCATGACAGGTGTCGACCACATCGGTCACGTCCTTATAGGACTCCGGTGCCTCCTCCATGACCAGCTTGGGCGAGGCCACGCGAATGGCGATGCCCAGCTGATCCAGCTTGTCCAGCACCTCCTTGTAGTCCAGGTTGCGGCGGGATTTGGCACGAGACAGAGCGCGACCCTACAGATCAAAATTCAGAGAGGTTTTAATATGCTAAATAGGAGGAAATAGCACTTGGGTACTCACCGCTCCGTGGCAGGTGCTACCGAACGTCTCCTGCATTCCCTGCTCCGTTCCGGTCAACACGTAGCTGCAGGTGCCCATGGTTCCACCCACCAAGACAGGCTGTCCGGTAAGCTGATAGTCCACTGGGATCAGGGGATGGTGTGGCGGGAAGGCGCGCGTGGAGCCCTTGCGGTGAACCAGCAACTTTCGCTCCTTGCCGTCTACTATGTGGTTCTCCACCTTGGCAATATTGTGCGAAACGTCATAGATAACGTGCATGTCGAGATCATCTGGAGTAGTGTTGAACATCTTGGCAAACGCCTGGCGGGTGAGGAAAGTCATGGAGCTGCGGTTGACCCAGGCAAAGTTGGCAGCCGCTGCCATGGCCTTAAGGTAGTCCTGTCCTTCCACCGAATTGATCCTGGCGCAGGCCAGCTGTCGGTCATTGGTCTCGATCTTGTCCCGCTTCATCGCCTTCTCCATCTGGACCAGGGCATCGGTAGCAACCTGGTGGCCGAAGCCACGACTGCCAGAGTGAATCATCACCACCACTTGGCCCTTTTCCTCGATGCCCATCTTGGAGGCGCTCCACTTGTCGTAAATTTCGTCCACCACCTGGATCTCGGCATAGTGATTGCCCGCACCCAGGGTCCCCAACTGGGGCAGTCCTCGCTTCTTGGCCCGCATGCTCACCTTGGCGGGATCGGCGTTCAGCATGCGGCCGTACTCCTCGCAGTGCTCCTTGTCCTCCGCCCACACGTAGCCCTCCCTGAGCGACCAGTCCATTCCCATTTCCAGGGCCTCCTCCAGATCACGGGCATTCATGGGTATGATGCCCTTGGAGCCCACACCGACGGGGATGTGATCAAACAGGGACTGCGCCAGTTGCTCCTTCACGGGCTGCACATCTTTCTCGTAGAGATTCGTGCGCAGCAGGCGGACGCCACAGTTGATGTCGAATCCCACGCCCCCGGGACTCACAACGGACAGCGGATCATCCATGTCGAAAGCAGCCATATTCCCGATGGCGAAGCCGTAGCCGGAATGAATGTCGGGCAGCCCAATGGACCTGCCCACGATGCCCGGCAAGGCAGCTACGTTGGCTATCTGCTTGACTCCGGGCAGGAAGCCACCCACTGCTCCCGGGCGGCAGGAGTTCTTCAGCTCCTCCAGCATCAGGCGCTCCAGGCGGCTGTTCACATAGAAGCACCCCTCCACATTCATGTTCGGCTGGAAGCCCTTCTTGATCCGCCAGCAGTGGTCGCTCACCTTCTGCAGGTACTTTAGCTCATCGTTGTACGGACGCACCACCATCCTGACTCTCCGCGCTTTTTCTTTGTCAGCTAATCGCTTTGCTATTTATAAGCTCGCTTTTTCGTTAGTTTGTTTCTGAATTGCATGCCGGCAAGAAATACTTGGCATCGATACTATCGCAATGTGCCGGAGAAACATACTAAAAAATACCAAACGGAAAGGGGCTCGAAAATACCGCTATCACACTTGTCTACCATATATTCTATATATCATTAAGAAAAATTATTTTAATTATATTAAAAATGCTGAACTGCTTAAGGAACTGTGTTTTTTAAGTATCCTGCCCACATACCTTTGTGCCACGATTGTATTAAACCTAGTTTGTTGTCCAATCAACCAGTGCAAAAGCAAGCAGTTAAACAAAGCAGTGCAGTCTCTCCAACGGAAATTTAAAGTTTAAATTAAATTCTAGGCAACTATCATTACCGATTTATTACCTGAAAATTGGGAAAACGAGGAAGTAAATTATGTAGAAAAGAAGGTCTTTCTGTTGAAAGTTTCTTTGAGTGTACGATTTAAATGCATTTGTAATCCATTGCATAAGAAAAGGCTAACATATTTACAAAAAGAAAAGTCTATATCAAATTTGAAATCCAATTCCAGTGAGATCTTTTCTAAATGCTCCCAACGTACTTAGGCGGTCTTGAAATACTCCTTATAACATATATCGTAGTTCTGTAAGTGGACAGGCGGGCCATACATCTTGAAATCTCCTTTGATCAGGTCACTGATGAGGAAGCTCAGGTTCGGACACTGCAGGGGCAGATTCTCGGAGAAAAATGCCATGGAACCCAAGGTGATGAAGTGGATGAGCTTCAGAGATGGCAATCTATTGAGTACTTGGGGCTGCAGATAGGAATCACCCGTCTGATTGTCAATGTGGAGTATGGCGAGAGCCTTCAGCTTATCTGCCGATTCCAAGAGCTGTGCTATCTGGTAGTCTCGCACATCGCAGTGACGCATGTCCAGAAATAGCAGCGATGGAACCACTTGGGCCACAGTTCCCACTATCTCCGCCGACAACTTGGCATGGTCCAACTTCAGAGCCCTAATCCTGCGGCTCTCAGAGGCCCCTTGGCACAGTGGCTTCAGGTACCGCAGGACATCTTCGTCCTTGGTGGAGTAGCCCACGATGATGTGCAGACTGTCCAGCTGCCCACCCAGCTTAATGAGGAAATCTTCCTGGAAAGCAGGCGCTTGCCTCATGCTGAACCTGAAGTCCCGGAATCGGTGGAGTTGTCTCTCGATGGCGCCATCAAAAAATGGAATTTCATTGTAGAGCTGTGCCAGCTCCTCCAAGCTCAAAAAGCCAAATATAATATCCAAGCAATCGTCGTTCAGTTGCAGCAGGTCCATTGTTCGCTAAAAGAACACAACAAGTCAAGGGTCTTCAATGAATATGAATAAGCAGTAATCACTTTTATTTGTAAACATCAGGTTCATTTAGCTTCTAGGGCCATACTAATTTTGGCTGTCAAGATAATGGGATATCATTAAAGGTAAAGAACTTAAGATAGCAGAGTAAGTGTTGAGTGTTTTCTCTTTAAATTGAAATTTATTCAACGATCTCATCCTGTAAAATCCTGCAATGTAATCAGTTAAGTTTTTCACTACATATTCAAGCCCCACTTCGGGCACCCAATACTTAAATCTAATTTGTAAGCTTGGCAAGAACAATTTCCTTATAAATATTTCAAACTATTTTATGGGGTACACATTTCTAGATGGGCGTTAGCTCGGCCAGAGTTTCGGCAATGGAGCTATCCCGAAAGCGTCCGATCCTCAAGGCGTACGATATGGCGTGCGCCACATAGCTCTGCTCGTGGACCCCGTGGAACAAGTAGGACATGGCACCTTCCGCGTGAATCGTGACATCCGAGCCACCGTGCAGATTCTCGTCCGTGTTTATAGCTGCCTGCTGGGTGTATCCCCAGTCGGTGATATCGTCAGCAGTTGGATCCCTGCGGTTCTGTGTGTTGGGATCCACCTGAAAGCCCTGATAGCTGGTGCCATAGGTCAGCGTGGTGTACGGAGTCCCTTCTGTCTTTGAGTTTCCCGCCAAGCCCAGTATACTGGATCCCCGATCGGGGTGTCCATTGATGGTCAGGCTGTGCGAGTGGTCGGCGGTCACGATGACCAGAGTCTCGTCAAGGCGATCCGTCGATTTGAGGAAGGAAAGGGTGGACTCAACGGCCGTGTTTAGTTCGAGCACCTCACTTAGCGCCTTTCGAGCGTTTCCCCTGTGATGGGCTTGGTCGATTAGACCGGCTTCCACCACGAGTAGGAACCCCTTATCACTGTTTCCCAGGACCTCAAGTGCCTTGCGGGTCATATTGGACAACGAGGGCATGCCGGAGTCACTTCGGTCTCGTTCGTGATCGTACTTTAGGTGTCCATTGGCGAAAATGCCAAGTACATAGTCAGCATCCTGGCCATTGAGATTCCACAGCTCACGGTTGTTTTGGACAACCGCATGAGACACACCCTCATCCTCTTTTTTTCGCCTCCAATCCTGGATGAGATCTCGCCCATCCTTCGACTGACTGGCCCAAGTGTCCAGCGGATCGGCTGGTGAACCGGTCACATCTGAGACCAGCATCTGGCGGCCACCGCCCATTATTACGTTAATCCTCTGACCCGTCGGCTGTTCGATCAACTGGCGAGCTATGTCCATGCATCCCTGACTTTCAGCCTCTGCTGGCATTCCGGTTTCACACTCCCATCGGCGATCTGGCACGTGGGCGTAGAGAGCAGCCGGAGTGGCATGCGTCACCCGCGTTGTGGTCACGAAACCCGTTCGCATGCCGTCCACCTGGGCCCATTTGAGGATCGTCTGCACGTGGTGGTCCTCCTTCAAGGATGCGGTGCAGTTCCCCAGAGGTACGTTCGCATCAACTCCTCCAGTTTCGTAGTTCACCTTCACTCCGCCAAAGAGAGCTGTGGCCGTGGAGAACGAGTCCGGTACTTGCTTGTCGGCGCAGTAGGTCTTCAGCAGTCCCATGTCCGAGAACTGCTCCCAACGGAGGAGTCCTTCCTCCTTGAAGCCGAGTATCCGTGCTGCTGTCACCGTATTCGGACCCATTCCATCGCCCACGAATAGGATCACGTTCTTGGCTCGCCGGCGATTGAACTGCCTGGAAACGGCTTTCTGGAGTTCATCGATTCCCTGGTCGTACCACTCCTGCTGCTCCTTGGGCAGATCTACGGGCCAGTAGGTCACTGTCTCCATGTCGCCCACATCGCCGGACATCCCGTAGTGCACCACGAAGCCAATACACATGGCGGTTATCAAGAGGGCCGAGAAAACCACGGATATGAGGAAGAGTCTGGATCTGAACCATTTCGTGTGCTGCTCGGGAGGGTTCTGGTCATTCGCCTGGAAACTGCCTTCTCCCTCCGTGTCCTTGGCACTGGAATCCTCCAAATTGTTCAGCTGCACCTCCGTCATGTCCACATCGCTAAGTTTTCGAAACTTTTGGCTATTTATTGGCGTTTCACTTCGCTTTTCCATTTCTCAGTAACGTCTGGATCGGCCTAATCTCTTACACAGACTGAAAATGCGAGATATATTGCAGATTGTTAACTAATCATTGTTTACCACAGATAAAAGGCACTTTATAGACAGAAAGACGTGACGGCCATTGATGTGTGGTACTTTCGGTTGAATTTAAATTGGGTCAGAACGTTATTTAGGGAGTCTAAACGTTTGACATGATAAAATTTTACTTATTAATAATCTAAATATAGTATTTGTTTAGCGATCTTTCTATTGTTACACTAAGAACTGGTACGCTTAGTGTACAAACAAAACGATTTTATTAGCCACTTTACATGTGTATTTCGCTGTCCTAATGTTTTGTAGGTAGTTTTAAAAAGTTGGTTGGTATATTTACAGCGGCAAGATAATGAGTATTTTTGGTAAGTTACCACTTGATTTCTGCCGCGGTCGGCGCGATAGTTCCAACCATTCGGGTACTGCTATCGATAGCCTATCAGCTGTTTCGCTCTCTCCCACTGTCCAGTTGAGCGGGCGTGCGCCTGTGTGTGTGCCTGCGTCCGTGTACGTGCTCCAATGTTTTTTTGTATTGTTTATGACCGCCGCTCCGAAATTAAAGTGATTCATATATAAAACTCGTCTCCAACTCGCGGCGAAATCTACCGATACTCGCCATTCGGGCGCTGGCAACAGCTTAAAATTGGTATCCAGCCAACTCCGCGGTTTTCAGTTGCGGGTGAACAAGAAAATAAAGTGTTTGCGTGGACTTGTCGCTCTTCGTTACCAATCAGCATCAATTAAAAACGCGTGTGCTTGTGCCAAATAAATCCAGAAAACTGAGCATTTCAGTTGGACAAGAGCGGAAAACCTCACGCACACTCACACACGTGGCGGAACAACAACTCATCGCCATGGACGATTTGGGTAAGTGGTGGTCCACTTTTCCTCGGGGAAAAGTCTACCTGACTTCCTTAACCGAAGAATTCCACAGCATAACCTGTGTGACGTAGGCAAAAGCCACAAAGATAATGGTGCGACTTCAAGGTCAGTTGTTAATTGAAGTTAATTAACATGCAGCAGAGGATTCTGACGTTGGCCGCCAGGTGGCGGCACAGGAAGTCGCGAATCTCACGCTTGAATAATTTTCGTTTACAGTGAAGAGTAGCTAAAATAGACCATCGCCTTCTGTTTTAAAGAGTATTTTGTTTATATATGTACACTTACATGTATGTCAATATACAAAATGATTCGACATCTGATATTTCCTAATGGCCAATATTTACTGTTTTTCGAAACTCTTATCGTCAGCATACAAGCATTAATCACGATTAAAAATGGCTATGTTACGTGCCTTAAAATTCTTGGTGATGAATTTCAAGTGCTCGTCTTATCTTTGAACTCGTTTATACATATGTACACACATACATATGTACATACATATGTATGTATATGTACATATGTATATACATACATATGTGCAATATGCACAAAAAAGTGCATGAGCTTTCCTTTATGATTAATCCTAATTCCTCGAATCAAACATAAAAGCATCAAGCTCAGCACTTCCAGTGTGAGGTCATTTACAATTCCGCAATGCAAAGAGGGTGTGGTTTCTTATATCCCCAAGTTTGAAACCCTTGGACTTTAGTGAATGATCTGATGTGAAGAGGCAGCTTAATCAGCCGAGCACAGTGCTCTTTTAGCCTCCATCAGCGAAATAATGTCGTCTATATGCGGTCTCACTTTATTTTCTTTATGACACAATTCTTTGCTGTTCACAATCTTTCTGCTTGTTTTACGGAATGTCTTCCGATAAAAATATTAAAAATAAAGCAAAATAAAATGTGCAGTCAACTCTCCGTGTCCAGACATTCTTAAGAAATGACTAAAGGCCAGGTCACACACTCTCAAGAAGAATTCCAGCTGACTGGTACTACACCTACGCACCGTGGTCTAAGACTACACTAAAATTTGGTTATCTGCGGGATTTGTAGGATTCTACATTTTAACGAACTTTAATAAAATGTATTAAACGAGTGCTTTTGCTATTTCAAGTTAGCAGGTAATAATTAACAGACTTTAATTTAAGTTATTTAAATTAGAGCTTTTGCTAATTGAAGTTAAATAACAGGCAGTATCGGCTTAGGATGAGAGCGAATCTTTTTAAAACAATAAATCTGATTATCGTTTAAGATCTTTACATCTCCACATACGTGTATGTAAATACATATTTGCCCTCGAAGCATTACTTTAATTGTCAATCAGATCGCACAGGAAGTAGAGACTTCAGCTCCATCTTCATCTTGATCCTCTCCAGCAACTCAGATGCACCGATCTTGCTTTGCAGCCATTAGTGAGTGCGCGCCCACTTCATCGCCCACTCGACACGCAATGTCTTCTGTTCGTGTTGCGTGTGCGCACTGTAACAGCAATGACGAGATGATCTGTCGAGATCGGTTAGGTCTGAGGGGAGCTCTACAATTGCAGAGCAATGATCGCTTATGGTTACGGGGAAAGGCCCGCACATTGGGACGAAAGGCTCAAAAGTTTTGGAAATAACATTTCTTCTTTTTCTTTGGAAGCGGAAATATGGTTAAACTGAGAATATACGTGTATTATCACAGTTTCCACGTTGTAACGACCTTGAAAGTATATTCTCTGTTTTATGATTCTTGTTTGTTGATAAACTGTTTTAAAGCCGGATGTTGAGTAATAAGCTTTCCCACATTACTGTCACAGAAGAATAATGTTCTTAGCATTTTTGGCTGTCATTTTGTGAAACATTTGAGCTGTGCTGTGGTGTATTGTATGTATGTACAATTAAAGATAGGGTCTTTGAGATGGAAGCCCAGAGATGTTTTAATATTGCTTGTCTTTGACTCACGTTTTTGTTTATTCGTCACCAACGAAGGGGTGGCTTTTGTTGGCAACTGGCCCACTGTTCGTTCACACACCCAAAGAAAAGCTCCAATCGGGCGACAATATTTTCGTCCGCTCTGGTTTCCTTTCGTTGTGCCACCCACTTGCGGTCGAAACGCTCAGCCGCAGGCCGCAAGCCAAAATGAAAAGCCACTCCAAATGAAAAGCGACGTGGTGGGGCATAATGATGCTTTTTCTCACTCTCGTTTACTGGCTCTCTTGGCACTGAGAAAAAGAAAATGTGTATAATCTCTTATTTAAAATACCATAATTAATTCAATTCGATTTTTTAACATTAAGAGTTAAGAGTTCTTGTTCAGAAACGGCAATAATCATAATTTTGGTATGGCAAGCTGAAAACGCTGATATAAACTTTTTAATGCGTTGTGAAATATATTTATAGTTACTTTAGATATATCCTCCTAATATCATCGTTTAAAAGCTAAACTGTGTTTTTCAATACTCTTATACTCGTATATACATATGTACATGTATATAAATAAACAACATGAGCTGGATTTTTTGCAGTGCAGTTTGTTTACCAGCTCTCAAACACTGGGGCTCTCTTGCTCCCCCGCTCTCTCTGAGCAACCGCGAGAGTCGGAGCGCTCGTCTATTGGAGCCCGAGCATCGGGTCCCCCCTTTGGACTTCAGTCGATTGCGACGCTTTTACTGAGTCGCGAGCGCAGCGCGTGTGTTTTCAGAGGTCTCTCGATTGTGGTCTCCCAACGTCGTCCTACGATCTCTAGGAATAATTCAATATAGAATATGTGACAACACACTGCCAGAGTGCAGGCAAAAGTGCACAGATAACGCGATTGAATATAATATAAGAAACAAAGCCTAATCAAAACAAAAGGCAAGCGAAAAGTGCTCGACGACGAGCTAGAGCAGGAAAAGTGAATGAAAATCCGTGGAACTGTGTTAGTGGCAGGTTGGAGCGTGGGAAATTATTTACTTCGAGTGCAAGGACAGGCTGCAGTAAAAAGTTGACAAGCATCAAGAGATATCTAACACCAAGATAAACGATAAAACAGGAATGCCAGAAGCAGTCCGCTAAAAATATAATATAATAAACTGGCCAAGATTAATGGATCCGTGTCACTCGCCTTAAGATTCGACTAACTCTTGGCAAATCTTTTCGGCGCGTTGCTTGCCAAACAATTCAATTTCATTAGCATTTTTTAACTAATTATGGAACTAATTATCAACGGACAAGACATTCAAATATATATGACATATTTGCCCAGATCTGGCAGAGCATAGAATTTTGGTTAGCCCCATTAATTTTCGCCTCGGGGCCCCAAACGGATTAAAATCGTGGGCGCTGAGATGGAAATTAATTTGGTATTTCTGTTTTCTGGAGGGAAATGCCTGAAATAGCCATACGAATATAACAACAGACAGCAAAAGCAATTAAACTGTGCCCACTTAATCTATTAAAATTATGACATTTTTCACATATTTCAAGCAATCGAAGCCAAGTGCATACACGAATGGAGGGTGCGGAACTTCCTTCCCCTTCCTCGCAAGAGTATCTCGAGTTACGACAGCAAATGGAAATGCTGGAAAATGATGTAAACTGGGCTGACATAGTGCGCACAAATGATATTTTGTTGTTGCGTTCTGCACTTACGAGAATCGCTTTCGTTTTCCTTTTCGGGCTCTCCCCAATATTTCGTTATCTCGCAGATACGCTTAGTGGACGCCATTTGTTTACGACCAGACAGCTGATGTCTTTGTCTCTCCCCGTGCGATCTGAAACCTCTAACTAAGCCTCTAGAGATCTCTGATTTCTGGATTATTTGAGTTTCAAAGCTCGTTTTAAGCCCCAACTACTTAGCACCTCTGGAATCTCCATCATCGAATTCATAGTGCAGTGAGTTCATCGCCAGGTTTGAGCTTGTATTTCGTGTGTTCAGCAAGTTCCTCTGATCTTCAACAAGAAACAAGATTCTTATCGCCCAGTCATAACAATTCAATTAGAGTGCGTTGTTTCGATTGCTTGAGAAGGTTGAGAGGGTTCGATAAAACGTGAAATCGTTTATTGTTGGCAGGGAGTTGTAGTGCAATTCAAAAATTACATTCAATGTTCACAAACATATTACCTTCTAAGGCAATATTTTCAAATAAATAGTGCAGTTCAAGTAAGCAGTAAGAAATCCATTGTTTGCAATCGACAAATAGAACCAATTAAGCTTCCATTGAGCCAATCAAAAGACTATGATATTTAATTCCAGAGAAGTCTTTAATCTGCCAATAGACCCTATATCTTATCAAGACCCCAAAGGCCCCAAAAGTCAGTGGGCGATAGCTCGTCGCTTACTCGAGCGCCCATTACAGAAGTGGAATGTGGAAAGCACAGTTTACAACGGCATAAATTGGCCAAGTTTATTGAAAGACCCGGCTAAAGGCCACTAACCATTGCGATCAGTACGGGTACGATCACCCACACGAATTTCCCTGGGCTGGTCTGGTACACACTCTTCTGTTTGGCCACGCATTGCGTTTTCACCTTAGCGCCTTAGCGCAAGGTCAACACTCGCATTCACACACATTTTATCTACTTACTAATAAAATATTTATATTGAGATCGTGGCGATCGGCCGGCTGTAGATCGCTAGGAATTTCCTGCGAAGGAAACACGAACTCGTGCCTTTGACTTTTAAATATAGAAGGAAGAGCGAACGGAAAACAAGTGCCCACAGTTTCGGTCCGACGTCATTCCCAAATGGACTGAGTAATGCCTCAGGTGTGGAGGTAAATGGATTTGGGAATTTGGATATACCCAAGACCTGGAAGGAAAGTGAGATGTGCACTGGCATCACGCTTTTCTTTTTTCGGCCTTCCTTTTGGCAACGATCTGCGGAAATCTCTCGTATTTTCAATTAATTCCCCCCGATTTTCCTAGTTTAGCCCTCCTTCATTAGACGACGAAACGTCGCCTTTGATTTGCTAGAAATGTTTTTTATTTTCTCTTTTGGATATTTTTAGTTGGCGATCATTGGTGTTGACGTAATTTGGCAACCTTGATTCCCCGTTCCCTTCTCGATATTTGTATTTTTGGCCCGCTTCGCTTTGTTTTAGTCGGTGAATTTATGTTTATTATTTTTTACCTTTTTCCAATGTGTCGTTATTTGGTTGGACCGAAAGTCTAAAATGTGGCCTGCATGTTCGTTTTGGTATTTTTATGATTCCATAAATCTGTCTTTATAGACCGTTTGGCTCAACTAAATCTACAGCCCATCGTAAATTGTGTTAGTTGCATAGATCATCTATTGGGATCCACCCACGCACTTTGCGCTCGGGAAGTCAGAGTAACTGATCCGGATTTGTTGTTCTTTCCCCGAATTGTGTCCATTGGTCTATTTATCGCTCTTGTTTGTGCCTTTTGATCTCTAGATACGGTAGATTAAGACGCATCTTGAGGGATTACTCTATAAGGATCACAACTTGAATTCTCTCATTGCGTTGCATTATCGTTGACTTAACTAAATAACTTTGTTTAGGTAATTTAATTATTAATCATTTTTAAGTTGGAAGCATGATGAACTGATAGACGATGTTTACATTACGGCTAATTCTATTCATAGTCTCTCAGAGCTCTTTATCATATGCAGCTCTGCCCACCGATCTCTCACCTCACCACATCCCTTTAATCTTTCAATGCGGTATTTTGTCAGTCTCAGTCAATTAATAGACGAAACTCGAATGCACAAAGCACTCCCCAGGCAACAATTTCCACCATTAAATCACTTGGACTTCCACTGGGGCAAGGAGCTAGTTTCTTTCGTTATATTTTGGTGGGCTCTGGCAAAGCTCTGATAGACGGGCAAAGACAACGACAACCACAACCACAACGACAATATCCACTCTGACAGGCTAACCCAACGCAAACAAAAACGACAAATCCGTCGTCGAGCCCCGAAAGGCCAAAAATAAAAATGCGCTTATAAATAATTCAAATAAAACATTTTGCGGTGGCGCAGTGCAACATCGGCAGCCAAACCTGTAGACTGAGGGAATATAAAATGTCACTTAACATATTCTTGACTAATCATTAACGTTTCAATCAAATCAGTGAGAAAAACAAGTGAATCTCGCTCCGCACAATGGATAGAACAATGTACGGAAAGATCGATCCGGGTGCTCGGCAACCCTATCGCACAGCTCGAAGCAAGGGTATCCTGCCAGGATGTAAGTATATATCATTGGTTCGTTCCATTCTGCCCATAAAATATTGAAAGGAGTAATGGTTTCTTGGCTTATTATATCCTAATGTTAGTCCATACTCGTACAAGAAGTTATACAAATGTAAATTTATTATCTGTATCTATTGAAATTCCAGTAAGAAAAGTTGCAGCTCTATTATTTCAACATTAAATTAGAAAACACGTTTCGCTGGAAGTTCCGATGTTAGTACTAGTTGAGCTGACAAATAAAGGCGACGGAGTTTTGGCATGGGAGGTCGTTCATCTGGAAGGAGGTTGTCGATAACCAAAGCTCGACACATCGATCGTGGCCACTGCTGTTGTCCGGCTCTCCGGCGGACCAGTTAAGAAATGGAGCCTCTAGACCAGTGGCCTCCGACGCGTATACGCCCCGTACGCCGAGGTCATTGATGGATAGCCAATAGCTGTAGGCTGGGTGGAGGTGGGGGCTAAGAAGCTCCAGTTCCTCCCTGCTCTCCAAGTTGACCAGAAATCCGCCCTTCTGACGGCAGTGGTTTGTTGCTTCGAACCAGTTGGTCTTTGCCAAGGAAATGTAGTATTTCTTTCCACCGATCTCAAGGATATCTAAACTTATAAGACGTTTTTCCTGATCAGTATCAGTTTGTTCCATATGTTTTAGTAATTTTTGTTGAACCTACGTTGGTTACCCAAAGGAGAGGCCTCCAAGGGAAGAGCACTCCAGAGTACCAGGCAAATCAGGAGTAGCTTGACCATCTTTCCTCGAGTTTCCATTCGCAACTGAGTAAGAAATCGAAAATTGCCTGAGCTGGTCAGATAGCAATGGCTGATAGCGCCTTTCGACGATATGTGTGTCAACATTTGTTGACTGATAGTAAATGGTATTTTAAGCTCTTAAAATTTGTAACGCAGTAAAACACTATACTTGTATACTCGTACGTTCTACTTCCACACAACAATAGATATAGTCTCCGGCTTTGGAGCCTCACAAATGTACTTAAACAAGCTATTCGCATGGTTGTTGCAGGGTCGATCATTCAGTTGTATCTCCGTAGAGTGTCCGTAGATGTAGCCCAAGTGTATGCAATGCTCCTTGCCCCCAGCGTTGTCTGGTTGGTTGGGCGCCCAACGCTTGATGGTCACGAGTTGGGCGTTTGAGAACCAGTTGTGGGTGCCGGTTTGGCCCAAGTCATTGCCAGAAGTCCAGTGCTCGGAGCGATCTCCCCGGGCTTTCAAGAAAGCGGCAATGGCGTCAAACTCTTCGGATGTTTCGAAGGTCACCAGTTCAGATCCATATCTGCGGCAGCTCTCGTAGGCGACATACCAATTGACCTTCTCCTGTCCAAACAAATAGTAGCTTTCGTTGATCTTAATGAAGGGACTCGTGTTAACGGTCAAGTTGTTCGGGATTCCTTGAAACATTGCATATAACATATAATAACGTTTGTATGAATATAAATGACTTGCTACCATTTTCTATGTAGGTGGTGTACTTGTCGTAGGCGAATCCTGGTGCAAAGCCGGCGACAATAAGGAAAAGTTGAACCAATGTCTTCGGCATTTTTCTAATTACTGGTAAATCGCAACCAGAAGAATCCCCTTATATACCCAATGATATATTTGCGAAGTTCAAGACAACTTTATGGTTTACTTAGTAATTGACTACCTTTTATCTTTAGAATACAGGAAACCCTTGTTTTCTTAGCTATTATCTTTATTGCATGGCTGCTTAGGTTGTTCTCCCTTATTGCAGTCTTAACAAGTGAACCATCCGATATGGAAGATGTTTGAGAAGCAATTTACTTCCAGACCACAATGGATATGGTTTCCAGGCCGGGAGCTTCGCATACGTGTATATATCTATGAAAACTGTTTCTATTCTGTGAGCAGGGTCGATCGTTCCGCTCGAACTTCTTGGAGTTCCTGCAGCTATAGACAAGGTGTATGCAGTGTTCCTTCTGCCCAGCATTATCCTGCTGATTCCTTGCCCACCTGAGGGAAGTAATTCGCTGGCCACTGGTGAACCACCTGTGGATGCCAGTCTTGGCCAGATCGTTTCCCGATGTCACGTACGTCTGATGCGATCCATTGGTTGTCAAGAAATCCGTAACAGCATCGAACTCCTGATCTGTTTCAAATGTTACGAGCTCAGAGTCCAATTCGCGGCACTTCTCATAGGCCGCATACCAGTTCAAGGACTCCGTTCCATAGAAGTAGTATCCGTCGTTGATTTTTGAAAAGGGATCTGCCTTGAGGATCGCACCAAAAGCATTTCCTTTGACCTATGTAAGAAAAACATTAACTTAATTTTCGCTTTGCAATCGCTGAACATATCATTTTTTTTTTTTTTTTTTTGAGTTTTCTTTAAGTTTTATTGAGGCGTACGGAGAAGTCTGGGAACCCCTTTATATCCTTTTTCTCTATTGATTCAGCCCATCATTAACTTCGTGCTTTTGTAGTGTGAACTTTTCGCGAGTCCATCCAGTTTTTGCTATGTGTAGCAATGTAAGAAGTAGAACCGTCAGCTTCAACATTTCAAAAATTTTTAGTTTTCGAGCAGAGGTCTAAAGGGTTTATGGGGTTGAAATCGCCTTCAATTGTAATTAAAATTGCTAATTTTTGCGGCATATATATAATTTCGCTTATTCTTTATGTTTTTTGTTGGCATTGAAGAGGCTAGCGTATAATTTTAGCACAGGAGTGCTTACTAAGATTTTTGTTCATCATTTAAAAAATTTTAAAAATTAGTTGAGCAATACCTTTTCCGAACTTTAATTCTCTTCTTCGTAATACTTCTGGCTTATATAGGGTCATTTTAAAGTGATACAATAGTTGTTATTTTTCTATGAAAGCTGCTTTTGGCTGACTTATAGATGGTAATTATAATGTGGTAAGGGATATTATTTTTCTATGAAAGATATCCTATTTTGGGTATTTCAGTCATTTTATCCTATCTAAAATCAATCCATCGTCAACAGTCAAGTTTTGAAAGTGTAGCATACTTTTGGGAACTAGTCTACGAATTATACAAGTTCTTTCAGAGAAGCTGTCTTCTCGGCGTTGATCAATAACAAGATTTCGAACTCTAAAAATGGTAGATTTCATCAAATACGAGCATTTCGAAACGCGAGGCATCATAGGAAATCACCATTAAAGTAGATGTAAGCAATGGCTCCCCAAACACCCAGCAGATGACGCAATCAAATAGAGAGTGTTTACAAGTGCATAGGATGTAAGGTAAACAAATGTAGCATTTTGTTGCTAACTTTTCCATTTCCGAGAGTATTGCCCTAAGCATCTTACAGCCTATATATTCATGCACTCAGAAAAATGCGTTGTTCGTGTTTACGTACCAAGAAAATTGTATCTCACAAGGGCCAAAGTCCTTCTAACCATCTGTTTCGCACACAATTGCTGAATGCATGTATAATGAATATGCTTCTATTATTTATTCACAATGCCCGTCAAAACACCTCCCCATATTTTTGGGCAGTGCACTTACTTAGCGCGTTTGCGCACATCTGGTTTGAGTAATGTTAATTGCACTCAGACTAACACCTTCGATTGCACTCGCATCGTATTCTCCAGTTGTCAGCACACGATTTGAATATTCCCCATTCAGTTTGCATTTCGCCGTTGTGCGGTCTTCATCGAATTTGTTTAGCAAGTGAGCTGAGTGCAAACAGTCCAGTCGATTGACATGAAAATCGGTAAGCCTGTCTTTGGATTTTTGCGGTGTGGGTTTCATTCTACAATCTGTAGACTGGTAGTCGCTGACCTTACTACGCGTTTCATTCATTGGATCATTAGATCATTAGATCATTGTTCCCATTGAGTCGGCGGCCGATCCAAGTATCGTCGGTGGGCGTCAGTGGTTTCCAATCGACTCGTGTTCTATTTATTGCCAGGCACGACACTTTGGCAACAGATACAAGCATAATCCGTGAGGATAACGTGCGTTTCGCAATGATAAAGTGACACATATCTCCAAAACTTTGGGATTGATATGGGTATAGGCAAAATCGATCTAGTTGCAAGGAACAGTTTCAATTTATCATTAACTTTAGCTGTAAGCTACAGTAAACTATAGTATTTATTCACGATATACATATACTTATTCTTTGATCAACTAATTTGGAATTACAGTTTCGTCTGGTAGAGTTCACTATGACAGTATACACCTGTTTAGGTGGGCATTACGCAAGATATTCTAATTGCCGAGGTGGTAACCTCAGGGCATCTGAGATCCGATTGATTGATTACAGTGGCGGCTTATCTTACAAAGTGGGCCTTACGGATACTGAGGAAGTTGGGTTGGTCAAATAACAAAAAGGCATACAACGCTGTTGAGAGCTTATCGATAAAGCAGAACCCGTTTTTACGACTTTTCATTGGCACAGGTCGGGGCCAGATGATTATTATTTTTGTTATTGGTTTGGCCAGTAGGTAAACTCTTATATTGTTCGCATTTCAATATTTTGAAACCAAAATAATCAATTTGGCAAAAGCATCGCCATCAGAGCGGCCCAAACAAAAAGAATTAAACAAAACACTTAATTCTGAACCAAAGCCATAACATTTTGTGACTATGTGTTTCTGTTGTTGTTATACAAATACTAATTTTAGTTTTCTTTTCAAAGTCAAGTGATTCATTCATTTAGTGAAACAAAAAAACCGGCAAAACACTCGGGAAATGAGTAAAAAGGCAAGCGCAAAAGGCAGACGCCAGGTGGCGCCACCACTTGTGTGACACACTAGCCCTCGCAACAACAACAACAAATGATCATAATTACTCAACACCTGTGCTTGGAAAATTTTTTTTCTGAAATTCCACGAAATTTCCGTCGATTTTGTGTTAACTTTCAAGGAACAATCAATATTCTGGGTATATACCATACATATGATCCCAATAATAATCACCTTCATCATCAAAACATATTCCTTTTAAAATATGTACATAGTATATTCGGAAAGGTATTTGGCTATGATTAGAATTTAAAAAGATATTTAAAAAAAAAATTGTTTAAAGCTTATCTAATATGGAAAATTAGTTCCAACACAAAATAAGTATATTTCTACAGAACAGCCCCTTCGGAATGAACCAGTGCATTTTTTCCAGTGCACGGCCGACGCTGCTGCTTCTTGCTGCTGCTTGTTGCCTCAACTGAGTGCGATGGCGGTGCGAGCAGCTTCGACGAATTCGTTGTCGAGCTTCTTGTTCAGTTGATTTTGAGATTTTGCCGAGGGAAAATAGTTTCTGTGCTGCTGCTGCTGCCTCGTATGTGTGACGTCTTTGCGCGGGTGTGCGGGTGTGTGTGTGCGGGTGTGTGTGTGCGGGAATTTAATTAAGGCAGCCGCAATCGATCAGCAATATCAACAACAACAAACTAAAAACCGCAAACAAGCCGCCAAAATGAAAATCGAAAGTGCTCCCAAAACGAGCTAAACAAAACCAAAAAACACATGTACATACGTAGATATGTAACAATGTCAACAATAAAACAACAACAGAAAGCAGCGGAGTGCAAAAGGGAGAGCGGGCAACAACAGCAACAATTCAAATTCGCGACTGTTTTATCTGCAACTCTCACTGCGCTCTCTGCATCTGCTCTCCCGTTCGCTCCTTCGCTGCATCAAGTTGTCAATTGCAAAATTTCAACAGCTGTCATGTGCAGCTGCCTCCCTCCCCCTACCACTCGCTCTCCCTCTCGCCATCCCTCTCCCACCCACCATCGTATGACTGAAAACCGAGTTTGAGTGCAACTCCGCCTCGGGAAAAACAACAAAAAACGTACTCAGTCAGCTACTGCTGGTTAATTGATTTTAATTGCATTTTAATCAAGCCAGCAGCTTCTGCCAATTGCATTCCTCGAAACTAATGTGTGAAATGTGTTCTTGATGAAATACGCCTCGTGCAGCATCAAGTGGCGTATTGGGCATATTTTCTGTCACCCTCACGAATAATACAGGGCCCTCTCGATATCAGCAACTAGTTGCAGTGCTGTGTATGCTAAAACCTACATGTTGCTTAAATAGAAGAAAATATCGATTTAGATCACAACTACCTTGAATTAATAAAAATATTTCAAAAGTTCTGTTTAGATCAATTTGATTTTTCATTCATTTTCTATCTTGCGTTAGTTTAATCCTTTTTATATCGATTTAGTTTATTGAGTTATATTGGAATGCGAGCAAAATAAAGTTATCAAAACACATCAACGATCTTAAGCCGATTTAAAATATTTGTTTGTGGGTTCATGCGATTTAAAAGAATCATTTCCGCTTCGGGGCCATAAATTTCAAAATCCCATTCGTCTTCTTTGTCGGCTCTTCCCCACACGTTGACCCAGTGAGGCGTGACGTTCTGATAACCCTGCCCTATCCTATATATAGACGACCCCCGCCTGTCTGATCCAAGCGGAAAATCCATGGAAACGGGAGTACGCAGACCCGCATATGGTGCCTGGTCCCTGGTCCCTGGTGCTTGGTGGCTGTGCCTCGAGCGATTGCTCGTCAACCACATGTTCGATCATCTCTCGGTTTTGGACTATTTTTAAAGATATTGCGAAATAATTTGGCTGATTCTAGCCCAATAATGCAAATGTTTTCGAATATAAATTCGAGCATCGCCTCTTGATCACTTTCATACGAACGAACTTGTTATGAATTCGCTTGCCAAACCGAATGAATCGCGTCACACCTTATTTTCCTTTATACATACATATGTATGTACATACATATAACTCATAATTTGAGTGGTTTGCAGTGTTCGAGTTTCCACTCGATGTTCTGGCGGCTCTTTCGCTTTTGGCATTGGCCCAGTTACAGGTGTGCCTTTTTCCGACTCTGCCCCCAGACTTTTGAACTCTCGGGTGAAATGTTCGAAATTTGTTTGATTTATTTGGTGGCCTTATAGCTTAATCGCCTGCTGTCATGTCTTCCTGTTGTTTTAGTGTTCTTTTCTTTTTGTTGCTGTGGGTGGGTCAAGTAAATGGCGTTAAGTGCGATTGTATGACAGCGGATGATACGAGACATCCAATAGATACTTTCGGCAGGCCTCAAAGCCAGCATAAGCACCCTCAATCTAATGCTTTCTGCACACACTGAACGAAATCAACGTCAAAACTGCTTGAATTAGTAAATAAATAAAATATTTCAAACATATACATATCTCTTTCAAGATATCACTATTGTTACCTAGTTCGCTTAACATTTTGACTTTACTTTTTCCATTTTCATTTTACTTGAAATATAACTCACTAATTATGTTAAAACAGCTTCTTCTAAACGGAGATTCAATTTTTGAAGTGCTGTTAATATTAATGTGATTATTTTCCTCTGTGGGAATTATTGACGTTTTTCTCGGGTTTTCATGCGCCATTATAATGTTTACTTAGTTACTTCCCTTTCCCCTATTGATCTTAGCTAAATTAGAGGCGAAAAAATGCAAACAACATTATTTTGATCAAATATGTTTCCATGGGACGTACATATGTACATTAAAAGAAAACACTAACACACTGAAAGATATTATGGCATAGTGTAGATGCGATATTTCTTGACTTGGTGCGATTTTTAGCCCGTTCGACAAGTTCGTCCCACCTAAACTGAATCAAAAATTGTGTGTAGATGTTAGGTCCCCCGCTCTCAAACTATGTATGTGATACTCATATATATATATAAATATATATATATGTATATATCTATATAATCACCCTCATACTCTGTGTTTTGCTAGTTTTGGGCTGCAGTGTGGGTGTCTTTTGGCCTGACTTTGTTTGGCCCCGAGTTGATTGAGTTTTCGGTGCTTTAATTTGGTCAGTTGGCAACTGAACTTTCGGTTTGGGTGTTGTTGTTGTTGCTGCTGTGCCGGTAAAAATATTTAACTAAACTACCGTTTATAGAGGTCCAGACAAAACGAAATTTTTGCATATCGGCAAACGAGTGACAAAAAAGCAATACATTTCGACTCCATCGATTCTGGCCAAATTTAGTGCGTGAAATGTCTTCAAAACTGATATCATCGTCGTTCCACAGTTCGCCCCTCAGTGACTGTTTTAAAGTGGGCGAGTTCGAGAGACGTCTGGGTAAGTTTGTTCAATGGGAACAAATGGAGTGTGGGCGATAAAGGGTTAATATTGATGTCGATGAAGGTGTTCTTCGACGGGGGCTACGGGTCAAGTTCAAGTGCAGCTACTCATTTGCAAGGTGTTTCAAGATTCCTAAAAAAATTAAAACTTTTTAACATTTATTAGTATTTCTATTGAGTACTAGCTTCTTATACCCGTTGTTTCTGAATAAATGGGTGTACTAGATTTGTTAAGCAATACTGTTGCATTATTGCTATTGCTAGAGATAAGTGCTTCCGATCATACAGTGTAAGTTAATTCTTAATCGTGATCACTAGCTGCCTCAATTTACACTTGTCCGTCCGTTTGCCTGTCCGTATGAGCGTCGAAATCCCGAGATTATGCCTACAGAATCTAGTTACGACTAGAGTCTAGTTACAGAATCTAGTAACAGTAGGGTTTGAAACGTTGCACTCACACTATGATCTTAAAACAGATACAGATGTGCTAAATGCTAAAACAAGATAAAAAACGTTCTTTCTTTAAACTGGAAACAAGCTTTCTGCTTCAGGCAATATCAATTACCCTAGACACAAACCAGAAAGAAGACCCATTAAGTAATTGTAGGTATTGGGCGATATCGCTGAAGACAAAAGAAAACAAACAAAATGTTATCAGAAACTTTTGCTGCCCGATATGTGCCAGCAAACGAAGGCAAGCGGCAAAGGAATGGGATCTCCGTTTAGTTAGCAACGGACTATGCGTCAGAGGTGCAGTGACAGGTGCTTCAAGCTTGGAATTTAAATAGAAAATATCTTCGACATACCGGAAGAAAAAGTGCTATGGCCAACTACGGAGATTACGACAACCTGGGTATTGATTCCTCAAAATTTAATATGAAACGATTTCCGACTTAAGAACTGCGTTGAGCTATCAACAAAGAAAATAAAAAGCGTCATACCTTAAAAATAAATGTACTTCAGTTTCATTTGTTGAATGACTAAACTTATCAAATGTTTTGAGTAATACAAAAAGGCTTAAAGACCAAACTAATTTGGATTATTCGTTCAAGATATTTTATTGTTCCCCCCTTCTTCTTTATAGATGCTCTATTAGCCGACCTGCAAAACAGTGTGCCAGGCCAGCCGCAGCAGCCTCAACAGCCTCAGCCGCAATATGGGATTGTGCAGCCCAAACACCAACCTCTGCAGCAACAGCAGTTTGTGGATAACACTCCAGGCTATGGAAGTCTCAGGGGCAAAGCCCAGCCCCAGGTGGTGAGTATATACTATTAAAAATGAGTTCAAATCAATACTTATTCGAATACTTCCCTTTTTGTAGTATCAAGAGCACTACAGCGTAGAGACACGCTCCCCAACGGCAGGACATGATTTTAATGGCTCCTCCACGACTCCGGGCTACGTTAACCAGGCACGTCAGGCGGCGGGCGGAAACACAGGACTCTCAGAACTGGACTCCTTGCTGCAGGATCTGCAGAGTAAAGAAAATTCCAACGTTGTTATATGCATTGTTATATGCATATACATTGCAGCCCGTTTTGTGCGTTTAGATTTTAAGTTGAGTTAGGAAAGTTCATCAAAAATTAATAGGTCTCTCTGTGTATACATATACCTCCCGTTCTTTAGTATTCTTTATTATTTTGGCTTGCTTTTGAGTAACTATAGTTTGTCGAACTCAAACTCGCCTCTATGCACAAAAAAGCGCCTTGTAACTATGTATGCCAGTATGTATTGTTTCAGTAATGACTTCCCAACCAAATTTGCTTCATTCAAAATGTTCTCATATGGCATTAATTGGATTTTTGTTGACTCCTTAGAAATCGATGTACCGGCCAACTACAGTACTCCAGTCTCGAAATACAATACGATGAATAGTTATGCCACCGTGGAGGAGCGTCCTACAATGGACAGCCTGCTGAATGAACTGGACAATGCTCACATCTATGCTGTTCCTAACGGGTAAGCAGATCAAGGTAGACCCAATTGCGGATGAAGAAATTAACTAACTAAACTCATATTTGTGTAGATCTGCACATAAGTCTCCGACGCCAGGACGTCATGTCACCATCACCGTTCGGGAAACGAAGACGGAGAAGCTGACGGGTCCTGATGGACCAGGTAACTGCTAGCTAACTCAAATATTTTATTACGGACTAACCTTATTTCCTTATTGCAGTTGGTACTGTCCAGGAGCAAGTTGTCCAGCAGAAGGACTCTTATACGCCCAACCATGCTGTTCCGGGGCAACAGGTGCATCAGGCCTATACGTCGCAGGCCACCAAGGAACTGGATGATCTGATGGCTTCGCTGTCCGATTTCAAGGTAAGTCACCCGACTACTGAAAATTGCTAGTTCATGGTTTCAAATAGAGACCTTTTTTGGTGCCGTTTGATAAAATAACACAAGAAGAGATATCATTGAAATCCAGGTCATTCTATTAGAGATATTTATAATCTTAGTATGCAATGAATGAACAATCATTCTAGTACAATTTGAGTGAAGTATGCTATACATGTATAAACAATCTTGCTATAATGGCCGCTCCGCCGAACTATCTTATTTGTCCAGTTAGATAAGGGTTTAAACAATAAAATAATTCATCTTGGTTTATGATATAACCTGCTGGCATAGTTAAGCGATTTATATACATTTAAAGGAGAAAACATATTGTTCCTAAAGTGAAGTTTACAATTTGAAGAACTAAAATGGATTATGCTCAGTGTTTTCCATTGCAAAACTAGAGAAAATTTTTGGCAGGAATATATTGTAAAGTTAGAAGGACGTTATGTCGAGTACCTCGACTAATAGATGAAGATCTGCAAGCTGCAAAATGAGGGCTGTGTCAAGCATTAAGGCGAATCTGTAGAATCTGTATCTTTAATCTCAGTTTTCTAGCTTTTATAGTTCCTAAAATCTCGACGTTCATTTGGACGGAAATACAAACGGAAATAGCTAGATCGTCAAAGGTTCAAGAATTTTTCTTTCTGTTACATACTTTTTAAAAACTATTGTATACCGCTTTTGCTCTACGACACTTCTTGTCAAACATTTAAGTTTTATAGATTATTTTGGAAATTTCGGTCTTTAAAGATATTTTATAATATTGATTTACAAATATGTATCTTATTATTTGTTTCTAATTGAGGTATGCATTGTGTATAATATTCCACCAGGCATCATCGTCAATTGTTTTCGAAATTTAAACGTAAACGGTTTGAGACATTCTTTCTTATAGAAACGAAAACAGTTACCAAAAAAAATATTATTTTTGCAATATATAGGGTTTCCAAGTCTACTTACATGCAGTTTATTATGTATATTTAGGGAAGTATTTTGAAAAGAGCACAAATGTGTTCACTTTTTTCACCTGTCGCAGGGACACGCTCACTTTAAGAGCGTAAAAACAAAGGGCATATGGCAGAAGTCTTTCGTCCCACTTTTCAACCACTCGATCCTTCTGATTTTCTACTATGTATTAGCTATTTTTAGCAAATACGGTTTAGTTGTATATTGTAATGAGGACCATAAAATGAATCTATTTATCATCGCAAATCGTCTGACGCAAGGCAACCGAGCGAATCTAATGACACTGCCGATCCATACATCCCATGCACGCAGAAGATCCCTTCGAGAAGTCGAAGAGCATCCGAGAAAGATCTTGACTTTGACATCTGCCAACGCAGAAATCCGGAGGTGGATTTCGGGGTATACTTTAATGGGCCACATAAATTGATTGGTCTAATGAAGTCTGATTATGATGGCGAGGGACTGTCACACGATTTATTGCACACGGCGCCAATACATTTTAAGTTTTCCCCAGAACAGCATTTACACAGCCAATTTTATTTTATATTCTATCTGTACCTCATTAGAGCATCAATCAATTTTGGATGGCAATCGGGTAAACAAAAAAGGTATTTTTTCATGCACTGCACATCTCCTCAGGATATACAAACAAAAATATTGTTTCCGTTCAATTGGACTAGCCTGGTTTTCTTTTATATTCCTTCCTTCACATGTCTGACATTTGTTTTTAGAACATTCTGACATTTTGAACAGAACGCCTATATAAATGATGTGTTTCAGCAGATGTCTTTCGCGTTTATTTGGTCTTTTTACGCCACTTTTCCGTTTGTTTTTTTATGATCTTGTTTAATATAGTGCAGTGTGTCTGCTCCCTTCTTCATATGAATGAATTTGGGTCAAGGCTGGCGAAAAGTTGTCTTTTATTGATAGTCCTTCGCTCCGATCACGAATGGAATGCATCAATCCTTGGAAAGAAACTGGACAAGTCAGTAGGAGGGGCAAATGAAAGCGCTTTACTTATATCCTGCAGGTGTTTTAAAACCCCGTGCCATTACAATCTTATATTTTCGGGTCTGTCAGTTGATATCCTAGGGTAATATACTAGTACTGTACAAGAAGTAGCTATATAGGATCTAACAAAGTGCTTGAATAAATTCGTGTGGCTTAACTCAAAGTAATTTATTGGTGTATTTAAATTCTTAATGTGACAGTTAGAAGCGTTTCTGTTTAAATGTATTCCCCCATTTTATGGGTTTTATAATTAAATAAAACATTTGGAATGTTATCATCTCAATGCTTACAAAATATCCGCATCGACTAATTATACGAGTATTTGAGACTTGACCTCTTGTGCCCAAAAATTGTCGACAGGGAATGCCGCGAATTGTCAGCTTGCCGCCGAGGTATTCGGGTTGCATTAATTATTAATTAATTACTAAGTGAAAAATATTTTGCACACTTCTTTAATTTTGTTGGCAATCGATTCGATGGTCGCCGCAGACATTCGTGTGGGGAGGAGGTGAATGGAGGAGGTTCTTCAGACTTCGAGTAAATTGCAATTCAATGTCATTGACGAATGGCAGGCGTGCATGCGAAAAGTATACTCGTACATATATGAGAGGTCGGGCCTGTTAATTATTTAATATCATTTTCAATTTTCTGCCAAGTGCGGGGGGCGTGGAAAGGGGGCAGAGGGCGGGGCAAGGCGTGTCCGTGACTTTTGTTGATATGATAAATATGAAAATTAAATAGAATTGCCTCTGGGTCCCTCGTTCTTTTTCTGTACATGTGGAAAGCGGGGGAAAAATAAAATACAAATATATTCGGATATAAACAATATTGCACACGGCCCGTCGGATTTTCCCGGCGCTTTTCCTACCCACACGTACACACACAACGTACAACGCACAGTTAGTCGCCCACCAACCTCCACCCCCATCCACGCCCCCTGCTCCCACTTGTCAACGCGATTTCCACAGCGCCGCTTTTGCTATAGTTTTTCATTGCAAATCATTTGCATGGCTATTTTCGAAAGCGTTTTTTATTATATTTTCTTTCATTTCTATAACCCAAGCGATCCATTTAGTTGTGGGTGTTTTCTCTATATTTTGTTTGCGCTTTCATTGCCACAATCATCTGGCGTTCAAAACCGCATTCGTATTCCTCCACCTTCCCGTCCCATTCATTGATCGAGACTTCCTCGGTGCCAACTTCCTGTCCCCCATTTCATAATCCCCACCACCCCGATTCCCCACCTCTTCCCGATTTTCCCCCGTTTATTGGCCACGACTGGAAACGTGTGCCGAACACTCGGCTGAGCTTTTTATGGGGAAATCCTGTTGACCAGCCGGTCGATGTTCATTTTATACTCCATGCCAAACGACGATTTTAGCGGTTCGACTGCGCCGTGTACGACTTGGGTTTAAAAATAGCCAATGAAAATATTAGAATAAGAAAACCTCGCCGATGTTGAAGCAAATGAAAATTTGTGTGACAGGCGCAACAGGAGCGGAGTTTTGATGGAAAGGGCGGGCGACTTCTGGTTTCCTTGCTTCAACCACAAAGCGCTTTTGCGCACCCTCCTGGTGCGCTTCGTCACTACGTGGACTGCCGTCCACAGTGATAAAGATATCCCATGTTGATAAGACTAAGATATTTCCCCACCATATTAATTTCGGGTCTTTAAGCTTATAACAATCGGGATCGGTACTAGTTAATAAATAAATGTCTCTCTATTTTTATAAAAATACTTCAGTTAGTTTCTCAAAATTAATTTTGAACATTTGATGAGTCCAGGGAGTAAACTATCATCCCATTTCGTTTGTAAATTCCTAACTAAGTGTGTAAAAAAAGAAAAGAAAATTTCATTCACGTAGTGACGAAGCGCACCTAGAAAAAAAGCCAGGGCGTCTGCTATAAATAAAGAAATTAGAATCTGTTTGCCCGATTATTTAAAGCGATATGAAAGCACAGGTCATGATAGGAGGAATACAGAATAAAGATTGGTAATTATTAAAGCAGATTGTGTACGTCCCGATTTTAAATTCGAATCCTCCCCTTTCCAAAACCAGAGGACGCTTAATTAGGCGTCTACTTAGTGAGGCTGAAGGCAGAACCCGAGCACGCCCAATGAAAACGCAGAGTTTATGAAAGAAAAATTGAATATTGAAATGGAGACTCGACAGACAAGATCCGCACAGAAGCAGTAGAGAACCCCCTTAGCCGCCCACTCCTTTCGTTCTTCGGAAAACGTTCTTTCGTATTTTTGGCAATGAACGAAAACTACGTCAACGTAGAAGAAAAATGCTTTGCATATGAGGAGAGCGTCGTGCGCAACGAGGTCCACATACACACACACACAGATATATAGCTATATAGTTCAGTCAGGAGAATCTGTGCGAAGAGGAAGAAACATTTTTTTTGATATTTTGATTTTTTTTCGTGCCCGCTGGCGGCGGCTAAAAGCAAAAGTTTTTGTGCTAGCGCTCGCACAACTTTTGATTCAGTCGAGGCAAGCACATCGGCGTAAGCCCAGCGCGACAGGCTCCCAAGGATATACCATGCTAATTGGAATCGTTATCCATTATTCCAGGTTAGCAACGGCACGAACGGCATCGGCAACGGAAGTCATCCGCAACAGCACTCGTCGACAGTGCAGCACCATACGGTAACCGACTACGCCAGACCAAACAAGGGTAGCCAGCAGGCGCATCTCACCCAGACGATCGAGGAGACGACCATCGTCGAGGACAGTCGCGAGGATCAGTTGGATTCTATGCTAGGCAATCTACAGGCCAATATGAGTCGCCAAGGAGTCAATACCGTGCAGAAGGGCTGCTGCAATGCCTGCGAGAAGCCCATTGTGGGCCAGGTGATCACAGCCCTGGGCAAGACATGGCATCCGGAGCACTTTACGTGCAACCACTGCAGCCAGGAGTTGGGCACCCGCAATTTCTTCGAGCGCGACGGCTTCCCGTACTGCGAGCCGGACTACCACAACCTGTTCAGCCCGCGCTGCGCCTACTGCAACGGCGCCATTCTGGACAAGTGCGTCACGGCGCTGGACAAGACCTGGCACACGGAGCACTTCTTCTGCGCCCAGTGCGGCCAGCAGTTCGGCGAGGAGGGATTCCATGAGCGCGACGGCAAGCCGTACTGCCGCAACGACTACTTCGAGATGTTTGCCCCGAAGTGCAACGGTTGCAACCGCGCCATCATGGAGAACTACATCTCGGCGCTGAACTCGCAGTGGCACCCGGATTGCTTCGTCTGCAGGGTACGTTATTCTCTCATATAGATATGGTAATCCGAAATAATTCCATTTTCGTTTGCTCGTTCCAAGAAAGGAGTTGTAGAACGGCCTTGGCCACTGACACATTTGATTCCTTTGAATGGATTTCATATATCATCTATACCTATATTACCATTGGGAATCTAAATGTGCCAGAACAGCCTAAATATTTAAAAATGCCAAAGATTTCAAAATCTGAACCTCGCATTTTCCCCTCGCTATTTTCTATCATCATGATTGCCCAATTTAATCGTTCATCCTGATCACGTCTACCCTTTAGGATTGCAAGAAGGCCGTTCGCGGCAAGTCCTTCTACGCCATGGAGGGCAAGCCCGTCTGTCCACAGTGCGTGGGCGTCGATGAGGAGGAGTAGGAGAGATCCACAAGCAAAAGCATCAGCAAACTTGTTGCTGAAGTTCAGCAGCCAAACGAAAATAGCACCCGGCTGCAACGGCAGCGGCAGCGGCAGCGGCTTTAGATACATTTTGGTATCTAGCTGCGTGCCACTTTTTTATTACCAGCGTCATGAGGAGAACTCGCGGCCAAAAAAACAGCTGCCCGCCGTCCGTCTTGGCTATTTTCGTTGCGGGTCTAGGAGCAACACAGCAGCATGAACAACAGCAACATGCGCAGCAGCAACATCGGTGGCAGGCGCAGCAGCATAACCCTTCGAACCCTTTTCGCTCGCCCAGCTGGCCCGCTCCGTTTGGGGCAGGTGCCGCTGGGGAAAATGAGTCGCGAGTCCCTGAATATAGAGTCCCTCTATGATGGTCTTTTTGCCCGACCCCGCCCACGCCCCTTTCCCTGACCCTCAACCCCTGACTTGTTGAACTTTTCTGTGCACTTCTTGTAGGCTAAGTTTATAGGTACTTTTTAAATTTACAATCATTTATGAAAATGACCAACAATATTGTAATTTGTTTTTGTAAATAAAATTTTAATAATTACACATTAAAACACAACCAAAACACAAAAAGAACAACCAACAGAGCAAGCAAGTACAGAAAGTGGGTGTGGAATGGTTGAGAAAAGTGCTCGCATCTTTTCAAGGTGGCGGCGACCTTCGGGCGGAATCCACCCACCCAGAGCCACCCAACCAGACCTCGTGTCAAGGTCAGTGTCAGTTTGCTGGCCTTGACACATGTGGTGTCTGTTGCTGTCCCACCTCCGCAGTTCTGTGTTCTTGATTTCTGCTGCTTTCTATCCGGTTGATAAACAAATTACAATATTGTGGATTCGATTTTCGATTAGGGAAAGCAATAATTCCCACCAGCCTAGACTATTTTCGTTGCTGACGCTGTAGTCAGCATTTATATGCTTCGCATGGTACTCGGCTATATATCTGTCTATAATGGACATAAGATTCGCACTGTTTATTGCTGGTCTTTAATGGGCATCCCCTGGTGTTAATTGGTTGATGGGGCTAACTAAATTTGAGTTGATTCGTCAATTTCTGGCGAATAGAGCTACCCAGTTAAAATGTTCGTCTATAAATAGCTGAACTATTACAATGCAAGCACTGTTTAAATATAAATAAGACACATAATTGAAATTCTCCATTGAGTGTTGCAAATTCGTGCCTTATATGTATATATACACGTATATTTGGTTTTTATTTTTAGTTCATGCTGATATTGATTATTTGGCTTCATTTTGGTTGCTGTGCCCCACTTATGGGTTTCCTTTCATATAATCAACAAAGGAAAATTATGAAACGGCTTTGGGAAATTGTTGCACCTGTTGTTTATGGATTGATTGATTTGTATGAGGTGGTGAAAAACGAAAATAGCTTTTCCGCCGCAGATATCATGATCCTCGTTCTCAATGATCCTTCGTTCCATGTTTCGATCGCTGTTGCCGGTTGGATGATATTGTCCCCTGCCACATCTCCACACTTTCAATACCCCTTGTTTTTGGAAGCTGGCCAAAAGCGTGCGCAAAATGTTATTGTCTTAATACAATTGTTTGTGTTCTTGCTGCTGCTGTTGATATGTTTTTCCAAAAGGCCCCGAAAAAAGGAAATAGAAAGAACGAAATGTCTTTGCCGCACTTTTTCAAATATTTATCATATTTAAATTTCCCCGAATCTTGTTTTTAAAATGTACAATCTTTGTTTTCCAATTAGCTGGGCACCGGGCACAGTGGGTCCCAGCGTACCAAAGTCCTCCGTTCGTCACTTTTTTCGATTCGACTGAATTTTAATTAGGTATTTTAGGCCAGGCGTAAAATTTTGCACAGCGAATACTCTGTAGTCGGCTCTCGATCGGTTTGCTGGTTCGTCATGCTATATGGCAACTAATTTATGGTCGTAATTAGCCTCAGACTGAGGCTGCACCGCCACTTGGCCCATAATACATCATTCTCATGCCTCTCCTACATTGCCGAAGCACAAATAATCATACTTACAACTAGAGATCAGGACAGTGCGGTTCTGATCTTGAGGCGCAGTAAACATTTCAAGTGCTTATATACTGCGATTCCCAAAAATGTTTATGGCAATGAATTGGTTAGCTTTCGATTATTTAGTTCTTGCTAAAAACGATAAACCCTGGGTATTCCTAAAACATCATAAGTATAAATAATATAATGTGTGTTTTACTTACTTATGAACCTTTTATTTTATCACTTACAGGACTGCCGACAGCCCTTCCAGGGAGGATCCTTCTTTGACCACGAGGGACTGCCGTACTGTGAGACGCACTACCATGCCAAGCGAGGATCCCTGTGCGCAGGTTGCTCCAAACCCATCACCGGACGCTGCATCACGGCCATGTTCAAGAAATTCCACCCGGAACACTTCGTCTGCGCCTTCTGCCTGAAGCAATTGAATAAGGGCACCTTCAAGGAGCAGAAGGACAAGCCATACTGCCACACCTGCTTCGACAAGATCTTCGGATGAATTCGCAGCTGCCAAACTCTAGTTACGCATATAATACTGTTTTTTATACGATTTACGAACCCAATCCCAATCCCACGCACCTGTACACCTACTTACCGTGCATCTGTGCTTTGTATAACCGAGTCAATTTAGTAATTTAATTAACGCCATCCGAGCAGGATACGATAATAGAATGCGATCGTAATCAATTAGCAGACACTAATCCTAATCAATAATGTTGGTCACTTTGATATTGCTACTCGTTCAACAAGAAAAGACCATAGAACCGAATGATAAATAAATAAGAGAAACCATACTCTGTATTTTGGGTTGTATATTTCGCGGGTTGATTTTCTTCAAGGACAGGTGCCGATAAAGCCGAGGAAAAACGTTGGCTAAAATAGTTTATCCCGTTTTGCTGAATTTGTATGTTCATAAAAAGCCACGACACTGGTGCATACTTTTATGATGAAATACTTATGTATGCGACTTGGCCGAATTTCAGCCAACTAACAAAATATTTATGATTTATAAACCAATGATCTAAATATAAATTATTCTTGGTCACAAGATTTTTCGCAGTGGTTAAAGTCTCAAAAAATTGTACAAAATATCTAACAGATAATTCAAAATCGAAATCAAAAAGTTGAAGACCAAAGGCAGTCGTGATAAGCCGAGACCCGAACCCGCGCACAGTTCTCTGCTCTGTGTATCGGATACCCGATATCCGTATCCGTATTCGTATTCGCATCTCTCCCACTCTCTCTATCCGAATCTTGTGGATGCCGTGCTCACCCACACAGCTGTGTAACGATGCCGGCCGGTTAACAAATGCTGTGTTACCCTCTCGCTCTGGCAACAGCCACTTGACATTGAGGCAGAATACGGGGAAGAAGAAGAACCTGGCCCAGCTCTCAGCGACCCACTTCCCACACCCCACCACGACCCCCCGACCCATATTCAGCATACATCTCCAGGAGAGAGAGCAGGGAGTACACGGAAAGAAAAGTTATATCAAGAAAGGGTAATAATACTAGGGAATCCCCTTTCTCATAAACATTTAAGCATTTTTTGTGGATCTCAGGGCTGCCAACTTGTGCCATCCATACTTACCTTACGCTCTTTAGCAGTACGTAATGGTTCGGGAGAAGCGGTACATCACATCTCGCGCCAATTGCTAGATTAAAAAGTGCCAGTTTCGATAACCATCTGTTCATTTTCTCCCTGTGCATGTGGGACTCGCCCCTATGAAACACCGTAGGGTTCCCATACTATGAGTGCTGTGAATCAGAATCAGGCGGCGCTATTCTCGCTCTTCGGCTCATTCACTTTCCATCAGTTGGCCGTGTCGGTTCGTTTATTCCCCAATTCTCCAATTCTCGCTGCCCGATTCTCGATTCTCGATTCTCTCGCGGTCGTGTGCCGGTTGGTGTTGTTGCTGCTGCTTAAATTCCGCGTTGGTGGGTGTGTATGTATAAATTTGGATTAATTGCCATGGTCTTGTGAGCTCAGCTGGTTAAAAGTGTCCAATTATTGGACATTTCATCGGGGTAATACAACTATAAGGGCGGGCCCAAAGAAGCGCTACAGGTTGGCGGCTCGCACACAGATGCATCGAGAGCATCTCTCACGTGGCCCAGACCCAGACCCAAACCCAAATTTTCCAACTCCGATTCTTTTCACGATTCTCTCTCCCGCCTTTTGGGCCCCAAACCGTTTCTACCTACTTGTTGTTTTCGCGGTGATGTAATACAGGCAGTCGGCAACTGAAACCGAGTCCTTAGCCAAACAAGTCGCGTACAGGGTGTGTTGGCGATACAGTGAAAACACTAGGCACTTACCAGCTAAAAGCGGGAACATTTTATTTCCATCTTGCTTATAGCCCCTATATGAAGTTTTATCAGTGAGTTATGTTTTTCCCCTCTTTGTGTTAATGAGAGCCATTTGTGCTATTACTAATGTATTTTATAATGATTACTCGCATTCTCGTCAAAACAAATATTATACCAAAAAGTTTATTACGAATTGTTATAGCCATCTGGGTATTCAATGCATGGTAGTGTTCAGTCTTCAACAAAGTTCTTGAACAAGGCTTTTCACTGTACGTGATATCAGCCTCAATTGGGCTTGATTTGGCCACAATGGAGGCCACTCTGTGCGGGAGTGTTGATTGTGCGCTAATTTGTCTGGGAAGTGTGTAAATAAGAGTGAAATTAGCCGCTGCACTTGCATTGTAATTCATTTAAAAAAGTCAGGGGGTCGCCCAAGCCCAGTTTGATTGATTCAAAGGGAGTCGGTACGGTATACAAGTATATACAAAAATAAACGGCGGCTATTTTCATGTTCAAGGTTGACTCACGATAGAACCCCCATCAAAATCGGGTGGTTGGCCAACAAATTGTGACAGTTTCGAACGGCACGCAACGGCGATTGGCTGGACTAATGGGTTTCGCTCATTACATCGTCACCTGGCCACAAATTTGGCCTGGCTTATCACGTAAGCCAAAAGTTTTGCTGCCACTTGGCTGGCAGCTGTTCAGTGCTGCTCCAACTGCCGAAACTTATCAGTTTGGCGTTTCTTCATCGCTGTTTCTGGGTTTGTTTGGATTTGCATATGCCGCACATTGAGCACACTCATAATTTCAGTTGCGACTCACGCCCCTTTTTTTTAGGGTAATCGACTTCCATTTCCGCTTAAAATTCCAACTTAACATTGTTCTCTTGAATTGTCGAGTGCAAGCAAACATCTCCGAGTGGAGCGTGCTTTCCTCGTGATTGCGCAAAAATTTAGATTGTGCGGACTCGTGGGTGCGAGTACATAACTCAGATTGCGAACTGCGAATTGAGTTGTGTTAATTAAGTGTGGCACTAAGCATTCTTAGAAAGCCATATAAACTGGTTTATTGCCGCTTGCTCGACCATTTCGTCAACGAAAAGTTCCCGAACCTAGACAATAAGAACTTATCACTGCGACCGGAGTAATTATTGCTAATTGTTATAATTAGCTGAAGGTTGATACCGAATCGTCAACTTGCCCTCGCTTTTATTATGAATGCAAATGAAACATGCTTTTGTCCACTTTTTTCCTATGTACGTGTATGTATTTTAAAAATTTTATGAAAAGTAACAATTGTTTGCCTTGTTTGCCCTGCAAAGGCAGGGCAAGAAGAATGCTGAAGAATTCGCGTCATAAATAACCCCTTTTGCAAACAGGATTATATCTTCCCTTATCAAAAATTTACGAATTCTCAGAGCCGAAAAGTGGACAAATCAAAGTCCACCTACAATGTTGACCCATAATTAAGTATTAAGATAAGACGGTGAACTGATATAACTATATCAGCTATAAGGAATTGTTGCCAATCCACAATTATTTATAGATTATCCGTATTCATGATTTTACCTTTGAACTTCCCGTTTAGAATACTTTATTAGCGCATGATCGATTCATGTTCGTTGATTCGTGGTAATTAAAAACTGAGTGGACTTTAGCTCTAGCTGTTTATTAATTATATTTTCTGCATCCAAAGGCTTGCAGTGCCATCGAATGCGTGATCAAATACCTGAGATATCGGGAGTCAATAAATTCATACATGTGCTCAAGATTTGATTATCTTCGATATAGTTATACACTCGGGCGTTTATGGCAGTACTTCATCGAGGGATTCCACAACTCTGATGTGTGCAAATAATTTTAGGCATGGGCTAAATGAAAGCAAACTTGTTGTTCGATCAAACTTAAGATCCCGTTCCGAAAAGGTTGTATTACTCCCCAAAGATCAATTAGGAGCCTAAAATAGACGAAGTAAACAATAAAATTTTCTCAAGAGCAGAGCCAGCTTAGATGTCTCCCTCAGCCAGTTTGAATGTCTTGGGATCGACATCGTCGTAAGGTGCCACATCGTGGCCTGGATCCTCCTTCTCCTCATCCAGCAGACAGTAGATGCTGTCCGTTTCCTGTTTGATGATTTCGTCACCCAGTCGCTTCCAAAAGGGACGACAGCGGTTCTTCCACTGACGTAGGTTGAAAAAGGCGCAATATCGAGTGGTCGAAGACTTGAGCATGGCCATGTAAAGGGGCGTGATTTCATCCGCCATTAACTTGGCCTGTAGGTAATTGGCCATCTTGCGGCTATGCAGATCGTTAAAGTCCACGTAGATGCGCTTGGCATGCTCATAGCACTTCTTAGCGATGCTTGTCATTTGTGTGTCCTTGGCGAAGATCTTCCCCAGATGCAAAAGTATCTCCGCCTCCAAATCACGGTGGGTATACAGTCGTGATAAGCGAAGAGCTCGCTTGTAACACGAAACGGCCTTCTCCACGTGCTCAAAACTTGCGGTTAAAAAGGAGTTTTGCAATTTTGCAGGATCTAAATTTTAAACCTACTTACATCTCGGAACACTGTCCCTGGATCAGGTAGTACTTGATGTTGAGCTTAACGAACCGGTATTCGGTGCAGGCCAGGATCTGGGTTTTGATCTGGTCCAGACACTGCTGTGCCGAGTTAAAGTTACCGATCTCCATCAAGAAATAGGCGCGCTCCAGAAAGGTGTCGCAGAAGATCTCCATGTTTTTATCCCTGCCAACTGAAAGAGTGGTCAGTAATGAATTTCATAGTAAATAGGCTCAGGCAAGCCTTTTTATGGATTATTATAGAAATAATTACCGAGAATTGTACTTACTTTCTGCTATAAGGACCGTGGCCCGTCGGGCCATGGCCACCGCATCTTCGGGGTGCTGGCGCACAATGGACTTGCCCTGGATGAGGAGCTGCCTGGCGAGATTCTGGGCCACCAGCTCGTGGAGCGTGAGGCTGCCTGCGGGCATTCCCACCTCAGCGGTCCACACGTGACCACGCACCAGATCCATGGCGATTTGTAGGTAATTGATGGCCGAGGTACGCTGACCCGTGTTCACCAGATACATGGAATAGATGTAGTAGATGCGAGATATGTACTCGGCGGCCTCCCGTTCCTGGCCGGCAATGTTGCGGCACAGCGAGATGATGTGTTCATTGAGGGCCACCAGGGCGTATGCGTATTTCTGACGATACGGCTCCAGCAGCTGCATGGTCTCGAAGAATAGGCCAAAACACTGTTTCAGACCCCGGTGCTTGTACAGGCAAACGGCGAGTTCGGCATCCCGGAGGCGATCAACCATTCCGTAGAGCAATTCCGAGTCATCGGATAGCCGTTCTCGGATATTTAAGCTCTCGAAGAGTGCATTCTCCTTGGTGGCCAGGCAGTGGAGGAACTCCGGCAGCATGGTGCATCCTGCCCGGCGCAACTCGTCCTCCAGTGCCTCGAAAACTGGTCCCTTGATCCGGCGCGCCTTATCGTAGGTCAGTGGAGTAATTGCCTGCCTTATGGTCTCGCGATCAAAGTTAATCTCTCGGAAATTTCGATGCGGTAGATTGCGCTTCACCTGGCGCGTAATGCGCACCACTTCGTTTTGCCACTGCAGGGACATGATCTTGAATCACGTTAAAAGTGTTACATGAAATGTAATTTATTTTTGTGGTCGTTATACTTTGAAGTATAATTAAAGATTTGCTTGTGACGACTGAGAAATTACTGTTCTTAAGTTTGTTACTGCTAAATGCAAAGGTAACTTGATTATTTGAAAACAAACTACATTTTACAGAACATTAAGTTTTAAGGCACTTATTTTGTTATATTCTGTTCTCATTTTGGGCGTGGAACTAACTAAGCCTATTCACAATGGTTTGAAACTTCTCTGTGTGTGTACAATGATAGTTAGCTGTGTACAGAGTACACAAAACTGTTTAGCTGGCGAGCAATGGCTTTAAAACCGCGCCTCTTGAGGGTTTTCCTTTCTACGGCTTCAGTCGCTTGCACGCTTGTAGATAAAACAGTTCGAGTGCCCCACTTGTTGACTGGGTTGTCTGATTGGTCTGGGCCATTTAAGCATTTGGCTTAGATCGCAGTCGTTCTATAGCCTCTTGGTCGTCAACAGCTCCACTGATCCGATAACATTTCCATTTCCTTTCTTCTTCAAGAAGTCAAATCAAATAAAATCACGCAATGGCCAGCGAGGACACAAGCTTTATTCCCGATCTTCCCAGCGGTGGGCCATTGGCCGCTTACAGAAAGAGGGCCAATTTTGACTGGAAGCGATTGCGGCTGATATTCGAAAAGGAGCAGGGATTGCGAATTAAGGTAAGTGGATGATAACTTGCTGTATAATATATTTATATGGCTTGTGTGTTACGCAACAGCTTACAAAATCGTTTAGTTATGGCTTTCCTATTTAGAGCCACGAAAATAATGCCCTTTTCACGTTAAATAAAATGTTCTTTTTTGCTTACTTTGGATTAATGTTTTCCAATTTATTTGTATATTTTATTAATAACTGACATTTCCACTAGCATCACTGATTAGGCAGGGATAGGCTGAACTAATAAGGTTGTAAATTTTGGTGAATGATTCAGATACTTTATTATATTTCAGCGTAACTTTTTTTAACAACGATTTCACATACACATACTGAATTTATAAGAATGTTACTTAATTAAATTAGGCCCCCCTCCACACATATTCTTATTATAAAATCCTTAAAAGAACTCTATTTAATATTTAATATTTCCCTGTTTTGTAGTACAAAGTGTGGCGTCGCCTGGAGAATGACCCCCTTTTTGCCCACCCCGCCCGGACCCTGCCCATGGACGAGCAGAAGCGCCTGTGCGCCATGCAGGTGAATCGGATGAAGCACCTGGACCTGGTGCCCAAGGAGATCGAGAGCCTGAGCTTCTCGGCCAAAACGAAGTATCTGATGTACATCAACGAGGCGTTGGCCTGCTACTCGCCCAGCTTATCGGTGAAGATAGCTCTGGGCGTGGGCCTATTCAACAATGCCATCCGTGCCATGGGAACTGAGAAGCACCAAAAATATATAGAGGCAGCCTGGAATCGGGAGGTGATCACCTGCCTGGCCATCACAGAGCTGTCGCATGGCAGCAACACGAAGAGCATCCGGACGACGGCCACCTATGATCCAACCACCCAGGAGTTTGTGATCAATACCCCGGACTTCGAGGCGGCCAAGTGTTGGGTGGGAAATCTGGGGAAAATGGCCACGGTGGCCATGACTTTTGCCAATCTCTACACAGCTGATGGCCAAAATCATGGGCTGCACGGCTTCCTGATTCCCATTCGCGATCCCAAGACACTGCTCTCATATCCGGGAGTTCTGGTCGGCGATATTGGGGAGAAGTGCGGCCTGAATGGCATTGACAACGGATTTGTGGTGTTCACCAACTACCGGATTCCCCGGGACAACCTCCTCAATCGCACCAGCGACGTGACTCCAGAGGGGGCTTACGAAAGTGTGTTCACCGAACCGGGAAAGGTCCTTGGGGCGGCTCTCGAGAGCTTCTCCGCCGGGCGCATTGGCATAATGCAGGAATCGGCCAATACCTTGTGCAGTGCCGCAGTAATCGCGGTTCGATACTCCGCAGTGAGGAAGCAATTTGGCCCGGAGCGTCATGGCGAGGAAATGGCCATCCTGGAGTACCAACTGCATGTAAGTCGAGTTAATTACCATTTGAATAAGTTGGATTATCTTAACCACTCACTTAAGCACTCATATGAAATACCCTTATATGAATTACATTTATGTTATTTAAATAAACTTACATTGAAATCCATCTTCAGCAATATCGCATCTTTCCCTATCTGGCGGCTGCCTGCGTCCAAAAAATCGCCACTGAAGAGCTGACAATCACTTATATGGAGATCATAGCACGTTCCCAGGCGGATTCCAATGGATTTGATGTTTTGGTGGGTTGGGTTTATATCGTACCATTAGCACATCTAACGAATGCATTATTTTAGACCCAGAATGCGGCGGAGATCCATGCCTTGATCTCGTCGTCGAAGCCGTTGATCACCTGGGCAGCACGGGATGCAATTCAGGAAGCGCGAGAAGCCTGCGGAGGACATGGCTATCTGGCAGCAGCTAAGCTGGGCCAGATGCGCACCGACCACGACCCCAAGTGCACCTATGAGGGCGATAACAATGTCCTGGGACAACAGGCCTCCAACTGGTTGCTTCGCCAGTGGAGCGCCAAGCAACTGGAGACACCCATTGGCAGTGTGAAATTCCTGGAGCGCCGCAACGAGTTACTCGCTCTCAACTATGCGTCCTTGGTGCAGAGAACTCCAATAACCAGCTGGCAGTGTAAGTAGATAAGTTTCTCGGACTCATAAATGTTTTAAAAAAAGACAGATCTTGCAAGTGCTTTATTTGCGTTAGGCAGCTTTAATTTAATTCACCCAGGGGGTTTTTATAAATTACTGAGCTTAGAATCTGAAGATAAATGAAGTATCTAAGTAGTTTGTAATTCGAAGAAATAGTATTATTAGCTATTACCTTATGTGTGATAGATTTAAGGCATTGTTAAGCTACTATGATTGTTTGACCAAAGAGCTCGTTTTCCTACAGTCTCCCTAAGGTGCTACGAGTGGCTGCTGTGTCACCTGATGGCCAAAACCACGGCTCACATCGAGGGCCAACTGGCGGCGGGAAGCAGCAAGTTCGAGGCGAGAAACAACTCCCAGGTGGCCGGAGCACGGGAACTGTCCCTGGCCTACGCGGAGTACTATGCTCTGACGCGCTATGTGGACCACGTTAGTACGCTGACAGTGGAGGCGCCCTATGCATCCGTACTCCACCTGCTGTTCGACGTGTATGCCATGTGGCTGCTGGAGAAGCACATGACCACCTTCTATGTGGGTGGCTTTGCGGCTGGGCGGGATTTCTCGGCTGCAGTGCGCCAACTGCTGCTGGACAGCTGCCTGAAACTGAAGGACGTGGCTGTGAGCGTAGCGGATGCCATTTCGCCACCCGATTTCGCACTGAATTCGGTCATCGCCCGGGCGGATGGACTCCTCTACGAGAACTTGCAGAACGAATTTATGACCAATGAGGGGGCGTTCCAGCGACCCTCCTGGTGGCGTGACGTAATCATTCCGCAAGCCCAGTCCAAACTTTGAAGATTACCACCTAGTTCTCCACCTAGTAACCAAGTGCCTGACTTCGATATTGAAGCCTTCGCTTGGCGCGTAGTAAACCAAGTTAAAGCGGAAATGGTGTTGCCTCTTGATAATCAGGTATAATGGCCAACTACATTCGCATTGATCCTAGTGAAACGTTTTTTTGTATTCATATACCAACTATAACACACATTCGAGTACTTTAAGATGAAATCTGTTACTATATTACGGTTAAACGAGTTGAAATAAAAGTATATATGTATATAAACGTGTTAAATAAACATTGAATCATTTTGCGTTACAATGTTGTACCTTCGAAGTTTTATTTTGGCCAAAATGGCATAGAAGAGTAATTAGAAAACCCGACACAAAATTGTTAGGCCTTGCATCAAAAGCTATGATTTCATTAATGAAGGAAAACTAAAAGTTGCTTCTTTTTATTATAATCATTCAGCCAGCGAGCATCCCATTTATAAGATTTTACTATAAATCCCCGGCTCGAGTGACTCGGTGAGCGTCTCCACTCTCTAGGCGTCGTCATCGCTGCAGGCAGTCCACAGGTGTCCGCTCGCTTATAAGAGGACCTGGGCCCACCTGTTCCGACTCAGACGTTGCCCAGTTGTCGATCGGCGAAGAAGATCGGCGAGTGCGAGAGAATCGCAGTCCAGAACCGAGATCGGAAAACAAAAACTGGTCACCCACCAACCTACCGAATCATAAACAAATCAAGTGAGTCAAGTGAGTGAGTTCGCAGTGTTTTTTGTATCTCTATCTCGCGCTGGGACTCTGTCTCTCTATCTGTACAGAAATCGATCGCCTCTCCCGGCGATCACGGCCATATAACATCGATAGTTTTGCCAATTCGTTGCGCAGTTTTGGTTCCGTACTGGGAAGTGTATGTAGTGTTTCCAATATTAGTCGGTCTTATCAGCCGAATTCTAATGCTGTTCTGTGATCATCAAAGTCAGGGGCGAAATGACAAAACACATTCGTTCATCGGGAGTGCTTCTCAGTCGAGTTCCTTTGTTTCGACTGAGCCGTGCACAAAGCTGTTAATTGTTAATATTTTGGTGTATCAAGAGAAATGATAAATCATCTTCAGACCGGTTGCTCCTCAGCCTTAAAGTTATTCAATTAGAACACACCAATTGTGGAACTCAAAAATCCCCGCTCTTAATGGCAACTTCATAAACTTCTGTAAGAAATGACAATCAAAGTGTTGACAGATGAGAAAATAAATGCGCACCGAAAATATACTGATGGCTGGCATAAGGGGAAATCAAAATAAAATAACAAAACAAAACATTCAATATACATTTCTAAACTCTGAACAAATTAGTGAGAACCGGTTCGTTCTTCTCTTTCTCCCGTGTGGGAGACGAGCCACCGAATTGAGTCAATAATATATATATACACAGTCATATGGAGATCCATTAATTTACATTTTGGGGTTTTTTGTTTTCGATACGGATGGCCAGGCCCTCCTCCCTCTAACCGTGCCCCCGATTCAGATTTCTTTTCGCCAATTCATCATGGGAAAATCGTGTAAGGGCAATTAGTTGTGGGTTGGGCCAGAAAAATATACTCGTATATGAATTGCTTGTAATTGCAGACCATGGGCCTTAAGCTTCGTGTCCAGTTGGGCGGGGGTGGCAGAGAAGCCAATGACCCTCGCCTAGGCATCCAAGAATCGATTACTGGCAGTGCATCCCCTATTCCGCATGTTACAATCGCGCATATTGCCGGCTGGTGCAGGCGGATTTATGGATTCTGCCCCGAGCGGCTAATGACAATGGATGTGAAAGTATCGGGCAACAATGAGGCGCAGCTCCCAGTTGTTAGCAGATGCTACTGGACAACCTCTAGATGGGATCTTATATAACACTAAGCCATCTAGACGTCTATATGTCATCCAATCAAATCACGCTTACGTTTAACGACTTTAAATTTTGTAGGCTTTAAAATATGCATCGTTTCGCAAACAAGTTATATTTACATTACTTTTCAAAACAAGTTCTTAATGATTCCATTGTTTTATTTTTACACCCCCAGCTCTTAAGTCCAATCGCAAATGCCCAGCTAAAAATATGTGGAAGGTTCTGTTTATTTGTGTGGTAATGAGTGCTCTGAATGAAGAATCATCGGCAGGTAAGAGAACCCACTAATGTTATTTTTTCCGCAATCATAATAAAATTGTAGTTTTTAAAAATAAATCACACCAAGAGAGAACGCCGAAAAAAATTGACAAAAAAATATAAAACTAAAAATTAACATTTTTTAACATAATTCTTATCAGGAATATTTTATTCTTTATTGGTTTTGGAAACGCTTCTTACTACCTGTTACGTACTTTTCAACAAATCTAGTATACATTCTTACTGTTCGGGCACGGGTAACACTCTTAAAGTGTAATAATAAATGTGAACAATATGAATCCTACAATACTTTGCTCAATATATTGCAAACCATTTTTTTAACATCCACATGATTTTCTTTTATTTCAGCAAAAACGGGTCCGACCCGCAGACGACGAGCATACGCCGGCGGATATGCCGGAGGGTATGCCAGTAGTGGAGGAGGAGCCGGTGGCTACACTGGAAGCTACAACAGCGGCGGTGGACACAGCAGTTATGTGGGTACTGCTGGTGGTGGTGGTGGCTACAACGATTACGATGACTATGGCGGCGCCTCACCCAACTTTGGCATCATCGATCCGTATCTTTTCCACCAGCAGCTGACGAATCATATCTTGTCCCAGAACTTTGCTAACCAACAGTGAGCATCGATCATATCCAGGGGATATATTGTCTGGGGTTTTTGGGTAGTCATACGGCGGGCTAAGGGTAAACCTAACGCTTGAATATATCTGTTCTTGTAGAGCTATAACTGGTCTGGCCACGGCTGGCAACGCTTATGCATCCGCGGATGCTTCTCTTGTCGACGACAACGATATGTAAATACAATTAGCTAGTTCTTAGATAATCCCAATACTAATGCCGGGGTTCCAATGGTGTTCCTTACTCTAATTTCCTTTTCTGCGCAGTCGCATCCAGCAACAGATCGCCGCTCAGCAGGCCTACCATGACAATCTAGTGCGCCAGAATCGGTACAGAGGCGGTTCGAGCTCTGGATCAGGCTCTGGATCTGGATCTGGATCTGGATCCTACAACTCACATCGCTATGCACCCAGCTATGCCTCTGCCTCCGGATCCATCGGTTCCAATGGCTATCGCCAGACGGCCTTTATTAGCCCATCCAATCCGGTAGGAACACCTATACCTTATTTTGACCAAGAACATTATCGAACTATTTTAAAATCGAAGTTTAACATGTCAAGCATTTACCGCGTAGATGACTTTTTTTACTTGTTGTCACTTACGTTTAGTTAAAAACCTATAATTCAATTTTGCTTTATTGCAATTGTTGGTTTGTCAAAAGGTAAAATTGTAAAGGTATTTAACAGATCCCAAAATATTATAAAAATAGCTTACCAATTCGCATAGTCAAATGGCTGATTCAAATAATATAAACTCTTTTTTCACAGGCCTCTCCCAACATTGTGAATCGCTTTGGTGGCGGAAGCGCTGGTGGATCCTCGTTCTCCAGCTCCAGCAGCTCCGGAGGAGGTGGTGGCGGCGGTGGGGGCTACAAGGGCGTCTCGGTCTCGTCCTACAGCCACAGCAACGGAGACGGAACCAGTCGACGTGGAGCCCAGACCACGGTGAACGACAACGGAAAGGTCACCTCGTATTCGGTGCACTCTTAGGAAGATCGGTGGAGTCCCTCCTCTGGTGGCTAGGCTAACATTTACGGGTCTGACATAGCAAACCGATCCCATTGAATATGTATAAACTATATAAATAATATACGCGTATTTTATTGTCAAGTTGATGGACTTTCTTATCGGAGGGTCTTATGGCGAAGCTTTCTATAAGTAGAAAGTTCCATTCTCCTTCTCTGCCTTAGGAAAAAAAATGCAAATTTGTATATATATTTGTATATTAACCTTGATTTTGACGTTGCTGTTGGCTATCAATGCCAATAAATGTGTATAAATGTGTTGTATTTTTATTTCAGCTTGCAAGATTATATTTTCTTATTTTATTTCAATGTTTTCGTTTTTTATTGGACGGATAGGCGTATCAAAGGTGACCGGAAATGTTCTATCTCATTGAAGTTGATTCTATATAAAATGGCTAAATTTCAAGATCGTGTTCTTCATTCAAGATTAAGTGAAGCTAGAGGCACGTCCTTACAGATTGCGATCTTAGAAAATCTTAGGACATGGTTATGACAAGTTTTAATTTAAGTGAGCAAATATCTTAAAAAGGCAAAGAAGCAAATATAATAAATAATCCCTGCTCTGTTTTAAAATAGTATCTTATTTCTGGACTTATTCGAAATTAGTAAGACGCATTACGGTTTTCAAAGGTCTTGATAAGGCTGGCTAATTACGTCTGAAAAGAATGTTAGTACTTCCTGAATTTAATTTGAAGCTCAAGGTCTTTTCTATATATTCCTTCACCTTGCTCACTGTTTTTTCTAAGTTCAATGGGAGCTCATTAGCATTGTGTTCCACCTATAAACATAAATGATATATATACTCGTTTGTAAGTAATCGCAAAAGTGATAATGGTCGTACGTGGCAACTATATACGCTGTCTCTTTTGAGCAAGGTTCCCCGCCGATCATAAAAACTGAATATGGAAAACATTCTATATAGGGCGATGATGTCGCAATTAACTTTCATCACTCGGCTTTCTGCACCAATTGCGAGCTCCAATTCTACGTGTACTATCAGTGGCATTCTCTCTAGGTCAGAAATCAATCAGTTCAAGACTGAGTTATACATAAGTGGCTCTTATCGCTGCCGTCTGAGGCTTTAAAGCGGAGCTCCCTTCGCTCGATTGCATTAGTACAATTTTAATCGCGAGTGTCTAACGTATTTTTCGGTCAAGAGCTCCACGAATTGCCAAAATGAATAAGCTGCTGGTCTTGGCCCTTTGCCTGGGCGTGGTCTACGGAGGTAGTGCACCGTTCGAAAATCAACTATTCCAGAGAATTACGCCTAAGATGTAAACAGTGCCGGTTTCGTCCTGGCCCTCTGATCCATGTTTTTTGAGACTGCCTATCAGTGCAGTGGATCGGAGTGACGTCAGTGGCACTGAGAAATTGTGTAATTTATGGCGCGTGTGGCGATAGGAGATTGAAATATACTATTTTCCCTTGAACAGTGCTAAAATAAATGGTTGAACTATGCTTATTTCACTAAACCTCAAATCTACGGAAATATAAAAGTTCTTCAGTGAATGGGAATTCATTTTGAATGAAAGTGATACAAGCTTAAAGCTATGGATTTCGTATTTAAGTTATAAAAAAATGAAACTTAAAAATATATTTGGGTACACACCTAACACATTTTCTCTTTCTTTCATTACAGATTTCCAATCCAGGTAATTTGATTTAAAATGTCCCATTTAACATATAATTTAATGGTTTGTTTTCAATTTTAAAATCCTAAAGTTTGGGGAGAACCAAACGCGACAGTTTTCACTCTCGGTAAGTGCCTTGTTGCAAATGTTAAAGATCTTTCTTTTCCGAATCGAGAAAATTGAAATTTCCCCATTGGCTGACATGGTACTTAAAAATTTTAAATATTAATTGTAGATAAATATCATAGATCACTGGGTAAAAATATTTCTAGAGTCAACAAAAATGCAAATATATAACCTATTTTAATTTATCTATCATAACTGAATTTGAAACTACATTTTTGTTGTTTCTTTTGAGTTGAGTTAAAATTGTTGATTTAGAGATCCTTTTATCCCCAAAGACATTCGTTTCCTGTGCTAGAAATCATTATTAAGTTTATTGTCCTAATCCTCAGCCACTACAGTTCCCACGGGCAGGCGGTGGAGCAGGCTCGCAAGAACTCTGGCTACGGAGGAGGCTATAGCAGTGGTTTTGGAGCTGGCTTCGGAGGAGCCTCCGGTCAGGTTGATGGCTCCGCGTTGGGAAATCTGGAGAGCTCCTACGACTCCGTGGGTGCCACTGAATCCATCGAGGGTGCCTCCGCTGGAGGATTAGGTGGTGCCGCTGAGACTTTGGGTGGTGCTGCTGGTGTGGGAAGTGCTGGTTCCTTCGGCTCCAACTTTGGCGCGGGTTTCGGCTCCCAGAACTCTGCCTCCTTTGACGCCCAGAATGCTGCCTCCTTCGGCAGCTCCTTCTCCAGCAACGCCGCCTTCCAGAGCAGCTCCGCCTCCAACTTCGGCAGCACCGCCGCCCACCAGGTGGGCAGCAATGTGCAGTTCGCTGAGAACGGCAATGCCGGCAACAAGGTCAACTTTGGTGGAGTGAACGCCGTGGACACCAGTGCTCAGCTGCTTAGTGGAGCTCAAACCTTGCAGTCTAACCCCGTTTCCGAGTATTACAGGCACGAGAAGATTGTGTCCACCCCGCATCAGGTGGTCTACACCATTCCCGGTGGCTCCCAGCGTTACGTCCATCACGAGGAGCGTATTGTCGAGCGCCCTGCCCAGACTCAGGTGACGCAGACGGTCCCAGTTGAAACCGCCCACTACTATCAGCGAAAAGTAACCTCCACAGCATCCGCACCACAACTGGTTCAGCCAGCTGCCAGCAGCCGTTTAACCTACGGATCGAATGCCGCCTCCACCTATGGCAGCAATGCCGCCAGCAACTTTGGCAGCAATGCCGCCTCGAACTTCGGTAGCAATGCCGCCTTCACCTCTCAGTTTGGCAGTTCTTTTGGCCAGAACTTCCAGCAGAACAGCCAGCTGAACCAGCTAATTAGCCAAACCCAGCAAACTGCCCGCCAGCAGGCTGCCTCCCAAGGCGCATCCGCTAACCAGGTGCAAGCTGGAAGTGGCTACACCTCCGGCGCACAGGGTGGCTTTAACTCTGGCTACAACTCCGCCTTCAACTCTGGTTCCCAGTTCGGATTCAACTCCGCCAGCTCGTTGAACTCTGCCAGCTCCCTGAACTCCGCCAGTGCCGGAAACAGTGCAGCTCTGCTGAGTGGATCCTTGTTGGGTGGAAGCCAAGGATCTCTGTTGAGCGGACAGGTTGGCGGACAGCAGTCGCTGCTCAGTGGATCCCTGTTGGGCGGACAGCAGACTTTGGGACTTGGACTGAATGCGGCACAGACCGGTCAAGTGGCCGGAGCTAGCAACGTTGGGGCCGGATTATCAGCAGGAGCCGGAAACGTAGGCAGTGGCTATAGTACCAAGCAGTGGGAGAAGCAGTCCAAGTGGTCTTCCCAGAACTCGGTGGGTTTCATTTGACATCTGTTTTGATGATCAACTTTGTGATGAGAGCCCTCATTCTTATTTTTTATAATAATATTTTTTTTCTTTCCCTGTTCAACAGTTCGATTCCAATGGCCATGCCAACAACTACAAGGATTTAGTCACCGGCGAGAGCGAAAGTGTTGACATCAATGGAAAGCGGACGGGATACCTTGCGGTCACAGCCTCCGTCGATGACAATGGCAAATTTGCCGCCTACAGTGTTCACTCGTAAAGCGGCTACATCAATTAGCACCCAAATCTGTACGCCTGTCGTGTTCTTAGGGAGTGAAATACTCAGCTCGCAATGTTGTTGTAAAATAATGTGAAGTAAAATAAATTGTTTAAATGTCAGCTGAAATTTTTTATCAATCCGTGAAGCGACTACAAAATGGAAAAATATCTGCAGGCCTGTCTGAGTATGACTACGTACACACATTTGACCCATTTTTAAACTTAAGACAAGAGAGAACGATTCGACTACCAGATACCCATTACTCAGTTAGGGAAGTGCGAGGCGAAAGACCAAGTGTGTATCTCCAATATAGAAAAATGCAAGAATAAAATAATCCTACTGCGGTGGAGGCTACTATTATATTATTGTAATGGTCATTTGACGTTGACGTTTGACATTTGCGTTAAAGCTGACGTGGCCAAAATGTGTTTTAAATAATAATAGAAATTGGAAGAAGAAGAAATTAATAGAAGAGCCTGTGGTTGAAAGTGTTACAGTGTAAAACTAACTTGCGCTTCGTAGCCTTCGTTTATAGAATCTGCATGATAAATCTCATCTCACAGGAAATATATCATACATTATTTAGCTAGTTTCAAATCCTGAAGGCATAAGTTACGAAGCTCGATTTTCTGCTTAGTGCCGAATTCAAAACAAGTAATGTTTTTGTAATACATTTTCTGTGAATGTTATCATTTCGTCAGTAGGCAAAGTGTTCTTTGCAGAATTCGGTTAGAACTCGGAGACTTCAATTTTTTCGAAAGAAAATCAGAATGTTTTAAATATTCCTTTGAGTCATTTTTGTTGTATTATATAAAATCCCTTCTTTCTGTTCAATTTCTCATAGTTTGAATGACGAATGTGTTATTATCAGCAAAATGTTAGGAAAGTAAAATGAAATGTCTAAGAAAACTAAACTACAAATTTATTTTAAATATAATTGTGCATTACCTAACTTTACAAAATTGTGAAAACTGGTTGGGGCAGAGGGCTTTTCCTCATGAGAAGGGCCGCTCCAGCTTGCCATCCACCACCTGGACGACCCCACTGTTGATGACACCCTTGTGCTGATCCTCCTGCTCTCTTCTGGCTTTGCTATCCCGACGGCGTCTGAACTCCGTTGATGACATGCAGTAGCAGGGCTTCCAGCTGGGCCGCCGATAGATCTGTCCCTGTTCCTGCGGCACCCGCTCCGTGGTCCAAACCGGGACGTAGTGCGTCCAGGTCTCGCCGTTCCTGTAGATGCTGCCTGCATCGGAGCTGCCGCCGGTGTAGACGTTACCGGGATAGTACTGGGGATAAGAGCCCTGGTAGCCACCTCGATTGGCTCCCTGGTAGCCACGCTGCTCGCCGGAGAAGTTGGGATTCCACTGGGACTTGGGATCATACGGCTTGCGGGTCTTGTGCTTCGAGTCGCTGCCACCACGACCCTTGAAAATGGGCACACTGGCGTCCTCTGTCGGCGTTTTTGTGCAAATACAATGGGAAAATAAAATATATGTAGTGCTGTTTTACTTGCTCGGAAGTTGTACTCCATTTTAATTAAACTTTTAAGCTAAGGTGCTTGTTCGTGTCCCCACTACTGTTCTGTGAATCGAATCCCTGAGTACCTGACCCCTTACTGATAATAGTGGCTGCCCACTCACCCTTGTCGCCGTGTTGCTGAGCGGAACTGGTCTCATTCCCGTCCGAATCGGAGGTGATTTCGAAGGTGATGTCCGTGTGGATGCCCACACGCTTCTTGTGCTTGCCCAAATCCGTAATTTCCACGCTCTCCTTGGACTCTATATTTGTGTTTATTTTATTTTTTAATTGGTGCGCCGAGGGACTCGGATTCGTTAGTTTCTGTGTTGTGGCAGTGAGGGAATTTAATTACCTTTCGTTTGCTGCTGTCCATCGCCAGTATCGACGGTGACCCGCACTCCGTGGATCTTGGGGCGGTTTCCCCCGCTGGAAGTTCCGCTGCTGCCGCCGCCCGTACTTCCTCCTCCGCCACTCAGGCTTCGTCCCGTTCCCGGCTCGTAGCTCCCATTTCCAGTTGCGCCCGCCTGTCTCGGTTGCCCGGGTGAGCCCGTCTGATTCTGATTGTTGCTGCCATCGCTGTCATCGAAATCCAACTTGGAGGACACTTTACTCGCCTGACCTGGTTGCCATCCGACGCCAGCATCGTTGTTTGTTTTCGGTTTAGCATGGAAATTAGATTTAGCAGAAATTTAATTAAAGTTATGCAAACACCACGACCACGGATGGACCCTGGACCCGCATGGTCGGTCCCACCTCCTCCGGACTTTAATCGGACGAATTGGAGCGTGCTGCGGATCCGTGGCATACAAGTGATGCAATTAGCACACGCTGACTTATTTACGGATATGCACCGCCCCGATTCAACCGACTGAACTAATCTGCAACCTGAGCAGCCGCTGACCGATTTGAGGTTGCACTTGAATATGCACGGGCAGTGCCGCAATTATGGGATTAGTCACAATCAGAAGCGGATTTCGCTGGGCTGGGGGTAACCAATTAGGTTTCCAGCTGAGAGTAAAACGAGCAAGTCTTCGATGGGAATGGAGTACTTCCAATGCAATGGCTTGTGCAGTCCATTCCGCGGTAAGCCCATCGGAGATTGGGGTGAAGTACGGCTTGGCAAAATGAGTTCCAATTCATATGGATGGTATCGTATGTTTACTAAGCGACTTAGTTGAGATTTCATTCTAATCAAATGAATCCTCATCGCTTTCAATAAGCCATTTTGAGGGCGTTACATGAATTGCAAATACCATCAGGCTAATTGCTTTTAAAAACAGCTTGTACTCGTTAGCCATATAACTTCACCCTCTGATAGGATTCCCCACCACTGCAGTTCCGGAACTGAGTAGGGAGTCACTACAATCGAGTGACACGGAGCCACACCTATTCCCGAAAATTCCAGCCGACTCATGGAGGAACTTCTTCGCCCGCCGCGTGATTGATTGCTGATCCATTACTTTGAACAACCTTGGACGCAGTGATGAGTTAGCAGCAGGCCACCAAAGAGTAATATCAACAGGTGGGCGGCGAAGGAGCTCATTGTTTTCGGTTGAACTGAGTCGAGTGTTCTAATGGGTATTCCCTAGAGGTTCCTCGACAACAGATCTCGAGAGTGGAGCCGCGTCTCGTGTGCGCACTTGAAAACCGCCGACCAACAACTAAGCGAGGCAAAACAAGCAAGCTGATTTCAAATATCTACGGAGATTCATTAAAATTAACTGGCGAAGCTGGTGAGCAGAAAAAAGTCGCTTTTGTTTTGAAGTCTACTTAAGTTTTAGAAACTGCTGATGCTTCTGCACAGAAAATAAAAAATGCGTAACTAATTGCTAATTTATTGATTTAATGGTTTCCAAAATTAATAGATGTAGAGATAATTACTTCGATGGATTAGTATTTGAAGATCCTAATGGGATATAGTTAACTTAAGAGCACATTAGGGTTGCAGTTTCAGCTCAAAGTCGCTGGGTTTTGGGCTAAAGAATTTTGTTGACATCAACGGAATCGCGCTCCAGGAGAAGGACATTTTCTCGCAGTGTGCTTTTGTTGTTGACGGCTTGTTAGAGCTTCGCGGATAAGATCTCGACTGGCCGAAGTGAGTTGTTGCTGTTGTTACGTGGTGAATGCACTCGTGGGTGGGGCACGATGCATCTGAGCGTTATGCGTAGATCCAGTAATTGAAGCTAATCGGTTGGCTAGCATCTTTTGTGATTGTTTCGATGTAGTTTCCGCTGTACTCGTATCTTGGAGATTCCATTGTATCCAGCCGCTGCTTTTTGTTCTCGATTCTGCGATTTGCTTTGTTTTGGGCTTTTTCATAATGCTCTCATCGTTAATCATGGAACGTCGAGCGCTTCTCTATGGCCAGCTGGCAATTATATTCTGCGGCAATTTTGACAGCCACCGAGCGATTATCGTCATTAGCCCCTTGAAAACCCGAATACCAAGTTCATTGCGTCTCAAGTTCAAGTTGGCTTTGAGAACCAATGGCGTTGTATTCGCAGGCTTATTGGGCAAATACATTTGCTTTTTTGGGGGACTTTCCTATTGGTATCCGCACGGTTTTTCCTCCCTTAAGCCCGTTGGTGGTGCACTAATGAAGCATTTTCTCATTTGTCAAGCAACGCCCCCGCATCAACCACTTCCGGGAGAGGGGAATATTGCATTAGATGGATCTAGATCTCCCCATAACCGCACATGTCGGAATAATAATGTCGGGCCAAACAAATGTAGAAGCCATAAATTTCACCCCACATCACCCCACATTTCAGTACAGTTTAGTAGTGGGTCCAAGGCAATTAATAAGCAATTGCATTTGGCGCTGTCATTACGTGTGATAATTAAAAGGACCTTGGATATGTCCAAAGTATCCTGCCAAAGAAAACTGAAGAAATCCTCCAAATGTATGGCCATAAATCGTGTGGCCGGCCCAAAGATCCTGACCCGTCTGCAAATGCACTTTAATCTCGAATTTATCAAGCGTAATAGTTTGCCCCTGGAAGGCTTTTGTAATCTCGGGGATTAGACTGGCATATATGTGGACACGTGGGGCAGGGCACACATGAAGCCAAAGTGGGTGGGCCTGGTCACTGGGTTGGCCCGAACCCATTAAACAGATGGATTTCGTTGTCAACCTCTTTATTGCAAGGTATGAGTGGTGGTCGAACGAGGTTGCTAATCCGAAATGATTAATCACCTAAAAAGTAATTATAGGTTTTAAGAATGAAGGATAACTCAAAATTTGATCTTCACCTATGTTAAACCGAATTTTAAGAATTTGTGTATAAAACAAATTATCAGTTCATGCTGAGTTTATGCTAGTATATCTCCTTTCTTGGGACACTAAAAGTTCTAGAAATCTGTTAACTGAACTAGCATAATTATCTTAATTTGAGATGTATTCAAAGGGCCACCCATGCCGCCATTCAAAAAGTAAATAGATGTCCTAATATTAGTTTTTGCATCGCTCTGACTTGAAGCTGAAGCTGGTGTTTGTCTACTTCCATCTCGGTGGGTCCAATCCGGGCCAGAATCAGTTCCCCATTTGGCCGCTGCTCTGCTGCTCTCGACCGGCTGACTGACAGCTTCTTGGCAATGTTGTTGTGCCTTGTTGTGTGGTGGCCACCGATTTGCATAAAGTTTTGCATTTGCTTACATCAACTTAATGTTCATTGTTTCTATGCATTTGTGCTGCACTGGACGGAGGAGAAGTTCAAGTGCGTTTCGGCGAGTGGCTTGCATAATTCTACGGGCCGGCCCTTCAAGACCAGAAAAACTTTTACACTCGAATATCTGTATCTGGCGGAGATGGGGATGGGTGTGGGTGTGGGTGTGGGGCTCTAGAGACCCAAGCTCGGACAAAGGCATACTTTCGGGCTGCGAGTTGAATGGAAATTGGATTTTTGATATACTCACTTTGATAATTTCTGGGCATCCGAGCAGAGTACTGTGCTTGACTCGTTGTCCATAAATGTTAATTACACAAAATATATTTGTATAATGGCCGGCCGAAGCCCGAGCGGACACCTATCTAACAGATGCAGATACAAAGATACAACATGTTTGCCTAACCAAAGACTATTACCATTGTTTCAGGATCCGGACAAGGGCCTGGCTCGCAAACAATTAAACTGGCAAAATCAAAATCGAAATTTACTAATTTATGCGTCTAGCTGCCATTTGCAGTTTGTACAATATTCATGTCATTTCTCTTTCCATATCTTATATTGCTGGAATAATGCCCGAATAAATTGCACATTTTCGAGGGGCCATCCTTGAACTCATGAAATAATGGGCCAGCCGAATTAAATTATGGCCAAAGCAGTCCCAAAGGGATTCCGGATTCACGACTCGGTGTCCAGAACAATAACTAAATTTGCACCCACCCGATTACCGAAATTTTTGATTGCATTGTTGCCGTTTGATTTGCAACCACTCGAGGAATGAACCACCACCGCCAACACCGCCAACACCACAATCGCCACCCCACCATCGACACCTTGCGGGAATGGCACCCACCCGGAACGTCCCCTCCTCCGCGATCCCAGCGATCCGCATTCGCATCCACATCCGCATCCGCATCCGCACTTCCGACCCTCATTGACTATTCACACCCATGTATTTCTACTTCGCGTCTTTGTGTATTATTATTATTTTTTCTCCTTTGGCTGTATATACAATTTTTATTATTCGCTCGTTCCTTCCCCCACCCCGCTTCTAGAGTCCTCTGTCTGCTTTTGGGTTTATCGTTTCTCGTGTAGTGCGAAATTATCACAAAACGCATTGAATTTGCTTTTATTGTTGGCGGGTGTCGGCTGCCTTTGGTCGCTTCCAAGTGGAAATCATTTTCCACCCCCTCGTCGGCCAACTTTCCATCTTTCCCTAATCCAAAATATTAAAATGCGCTTGAAGAAGTGTTGTCAGAGCTGCATATTCAAAAGGTGCTGGCTTTCCAAACCAAATTTGAAAATTGCCGAAATGTTCTATTCCATTTCAAATATGTACATGTTTGACTTCACCTTATTTTGTGTATTATTTCTGTAGTGAAATGAATAACAATCGCCCAATTTGTCTCAGTGTAGCTGCAGCGGAAGCCAACTGCCTTTGCCGTTCTTTTCGTCTTATCGCCTCTGTGTGTGTTTGTCCTTTGTTGTGTGGGCACCGCCATCGCCGCTCCTGATGCTGCTCCTGATTCTGCTCCTGATGCTGCTCCTGATTCTGCTGATGTGGTGGTGCTCTGTGGGTGGAGGGCGACCACAGTGGTGCACTGGCAATTTTGATGCATATCAAAGGAAATTGTCTCAATCTGAAAATTCTAACTATTGTCGTATTATGAAATAAAATAAATGTAACCCAGATTCCATCCAATAAAACAGGGAATAACAAATACAAATTCTTTATAATATGTACGTATGAATCCTGAAAAATGAAATTTCGTTTAAATGAAAAATATAATTTGATGTTTCCTCTATCGCGGCCCCCTGTGCATGCAAGGATTTTTTATGGCCACCTGGCCTCCCACATTGACGTAATCTGGCAGGTTGCTTGAGTGCAAAAAAGTTGGTTTAAGGCCCTTGAAAATGGAAATGTTTGGCGGTGTTTCGAGGGCTGGCCCTGCTCCTGTGGCTTGTTGACCGTCCACCCACTTCCCACCCAGCACCAAGGCCGTCACCCAACCCCAGCTCCCCTTCCCCACCCCCACGACACTTAGCTGACAATGAGCAGTGACAGCGCTGGAGGGGCAGAGTCCGGGGTGGCCCTTTTTAAGACCCACTTGCGGTCGCACCACAAAACCCTCAGAACTCCGACCCCGGAAGTCTGCACGTCTGTTGCATCTGTCGCATGCCGGAACTAAGCGACAACTCTGGGGAGGACGAGGGTGTATTATATTCTGGGCGGGGGAGGGGCGAGCCCCCGGGGAAAATGCAGTCGATAATGATGCGTATTCGCAGCGGCGATTATGATGAGCTCGATAGAGCTGCAAACGGGACAACTACTCGACTTGACATGCATGATTTAGAGCGCCGTCTGCCGCGTTCCCCTTGGTTCCGAGTTCCCGGGCTCAACCCCCCACTCCCAGTGACCTTCATCCTCTGGCGGTGCCGCTTCCATTTCGCAAATTGCAAATAAGTCACTACAAAGTGCCCCCGAGCCGTGTCGTGTGACAATTCTCGCAAATTATGTTTTTTCGCTGTGCTTCCCTCCAGTTGGCCAGGAAACTGGAAGCTGCAGCCAGCCTAATCCGATTACACTGAGCTGCAAAGTTGGGACGGAGTCTTGCTTGGTTTCGAAATAGTGCTATGCTTGAACGAGTGCTATAGTGATTAGTAAGACACTATTATTCTGCCATTGCATTTGTTTAGTTTAATTTAAGATTATTTAATAATAGTGAAATAATTGAAATTCCCAGACATAATGTGTATAGTCATCGACGACATATAGTTGCAGTGTCGATACAAATCATCCATCTCGATACCCATTTTCATAAATATGTATGTGTTTTCAATTCTTTGTCGCATAGTGTCTCTGCACCCATTTCTATTCCGATACTCCGATTCGCGCTGCACTTTTGGGTATCTCGCAGCCAGCATATGGCGCACTCGGTGGCGGACGATTCGAGGACCCACTGCTCCTGGGTTACAAACGGATCTGGAACCGGTCTCACACACGTCCCATAATTGGATTTCGATGACTGCAAATTGGTGATAATTTCGATTCGCTTCCGGGCAGCTTCCACAAAACGCACGTGGGTCGTGAAAATGCGACCATCTGCGGCCGATGGGGCAGGCTCTTTTCCCGCTTTTGCCGCTTTTCGCTCCTTATACTCTTTATGTCTGGTCGTGACCGGCTAAGTGCGGATTGCACAAATGGACAAGCGGATTGGGAACGGGGTCCAAAGTCCACAACTGCGCTTTGTGTCTGGCCAAATAGCCGCGATTACACATACGCGACTGGGGACAAGTTGTGACCCCCCAAAAATATATGAAGAAACGAGAAAAGCAAACGAACTTCCGCCCAATACTTGATGATATAACTTGCGGAATATATGGAGAATACACTAGACTACAGTGCAATCGTAATTATGGCAAGCATAGTGGGCTTATTTCTAGCACATGCCCACATTTACAGAGTGCTTTATATTTTAACAAAGATGAAAGCATTGGATTAAATCTTAGAAAGAGGATAAATTCGAGTATATAGAGATGTTCTCACAATAATCTGCCAGCGATTTGTCTCTGGCAACCTGAACGTATTGATGATTTTTGGTCCAATTTTCAGTTTCAGTTCAATTTGCGTTCGGAGATGTATCTGCACTAAAAATGGACTTGCTCGCCTCAATCCCAGTCCATAAAAATGCTGTGAAGAGTGGGGCAGTACTTTCGATGTCTGAAATACTCATTACATTGGATTGGATGGGATTGCGCCCACGGGGCGTTGCGTGTCAATTTATGCAACTCTCGTGCAATTTCCGGGGTATTAAAGCAATTTCCAACCCACTGGCCACAGCACACACCCGTAGATATGGGCATGACTTAATGGGGAAGTCCTGCATGTGAAAGCTCCCCGTTCGCCAGCTTGGGAGTGACGAAAAAGCCCTTCTGGGCATTGGAGAAACCGGAGGAGTCAAATCGACTCCATCAAGGAGTGAATATTTCGGTAGCTCACCAAAAAATTAATATCACACTTGGATAAGGTGCAAATGGGCTGTAGGTATCACAGAGACTACAGAATTTACATCAATTTAGTAGTTTTAATGCTCACTTTGTTATCATTGCTATTTATACCCGTTCCTGCTAGAGTCTAGGGGTGTCCTAGACTAGCAGCCAGTTGACAGGTAATAGGAATTACCACTTTATCATAAAAAAATAAAGACAGGATGGTATAGCCTAGGGAAGCATGTGGGTGCCAAACGTTTTGAAAGAAACTTACGCTGAGGTCTCTGGTCTCATTCATACGGACGGACAGCCATACGGACGGACAGTGCCAAAAAGACTGAGCTAGATGTTGTATACTTCTGAGGGTCCAATGTACTTCGTTTGAACTGCTACATACTTTTTAACGAATTAGTATATCATTTTACAGTAATGTATATAAGTATATTGGGAAAAGTGTTAATGAAATTGTTAGAACCTAAGAATATGACAATTATTTAACAATTTGAATACATGACTGTCTAATATATCGAAATAGCAGGTTATACCATAAAACCCAAACCCCTCCCTATATCCCAGACATCTCATTATATCCCAATGTAGATTATATTCTGATGAGCGGCCTAAGCATCTAAATCAAAGTTTCGGCGTCCTGTTGTGAACCCTTTTTGCTCGATTCCACCCCATGTCATTATGGAGACAAGTCCGGAGTCTTCAGACGCAATAAAAAATACTGTTCGAAAAGTGCGTATAAGATGTCAAAACGTTTTAGTAACCTTTTGAATCCGGCAGCAGTACAATAAAATGGAAAACGCGCAGCAAGTAAATACAATTTAGCCGAACGGGAGGGTCGTCAAGTGGCGCTGCACCCAGGGGGACTGTTTGGTTTACCGTCAACAGGAGATTGAAAAGGAGAGTTCAGAAATAGAATCAAGCAGGCAAAAAACACGCGCCACCAAAAACTGAATTAAGAATTTGTGTGCTGGAACGATGCGGGGCCAGCCCATCGAGGGGTGGTTTCCAGATGGGGTGTGGCTTGGCTGGGGGGGCAAATTGAGTTGCAACACTTGGCAGGTTTTTATCTACGCACCACAATCAACCAGCCACCGGCAACGAGATGGGCCGGGAGACCCAGGCCAGACTTTGTCAGCAGGTCAGAGGCCATCCAAGCCACCATCCCATCGCAGAATGCACTGGAAAAATTGTATTTTATTTTGAACACATCTGCGCTGCTCTTATCACAGAGCATGAATAAACAGAATTTCAATACAAATGATAAAAATATAACATTTATATTGATAGCCATTGTATATACTCTAGGTATAGTTGTGCAAAGTCTCGTAGCTAGTATTATTTACGCTTATGTTAGTATTAGTTCTTAAACTATACTATCATCTCCAATAAATAAATAAATATCTATAGCCAATGAAATGTTTAATAACATTTCAAACAATTAAGGAATATTCCCATAATGTTACTTTATTATAGGTATTTTTTCATAATTAGCAATTAAAGGAAGTATAACCTCTGCAATCCTCACAGTGTAGTCCGATTCCAATGAATTAAGGCAGTTAAATGCGCCGAGTGTAGGTGGACTGACCAACGGCCTGGTCGGAAACCGAACAGGAGAAACTGTTTCGTGTTGGTGCCCGTTGATAACAAGATTTGTTTTTGAAATTTTCTGGAGGGCCGCCCTTAATTGCGCCGAAAAGCGCAACGAGCAATTTTGAAATGGCAAGTGGGTGGGAGGGTCGAGGTCCAAACCACATCCACCCCAAGCAATTTAGGTAAATTAAATTTAGAGTGCGCCCATCCTTCGATTTTCAGGACAGCGCTCGAAAGTCAAAAGTGTATGGCCCGTTCGGCTGATTTAAGCCAGAGATAAGGGGATTCGGAGGACAGACCCAGACAGGACAGTGAGTTTGGGCAGGAGGAGCAGTTCCAAGCCCTCCCGAACACGCATCCTTAGACGAGTGCTGCTAACCAGACACTCGAAGCTCGCTACACGGATATTCCATTAAAAGAGCCGGAGCAAATTGAACAATTCACAATTTCACTTTATGATTTATTGTAATGAGCTTTTTATTTATGGCACGACTTCTTCTATTGGCCCGAAACAGTAGGCACAAAAAGTATGTTTCCCCGGCCGCCTCTCTGCGTTTTCGAAAATTAAAAATTAATTAGGCATTTATCACTTGACTGTCTAGCAGATGGCACTTTTTTCAGTAGTTTTTTGTAGTCGGGGTGGTAGGTTGTTGACACAAGTACGGGGTAAGTGCAGTCGAACACGAGAATTGCTTTAGGCAGAAAGTCCTACACGGAAACATAGTTAAGGTGGAAGTACTTACACTAGGGCTTAAAAAATGTCCTTTACCTTTAGAACGTCTTTGTGCGAACTGAATTGAACTTGGGCGCCAATGGAATACGTTTTCCACGCTATTAAAATACTTATTTTAAGCAAATCAACTTTTTTCAGAAAGCATCATCTTTTAAGTGGAGCAAATTACCAACTATTACCAATTTGTATTCAGAACATATAGAAAAGGGTAGAAGAACTGCTTTTGCTAACAGGAAGTTATGATCCAAAAAAAAGAGCTATTAATATGATAGTTCTCAGCTTTAAAAGTGTAAACAGCATTATGAGCCAGTAATTTGTATCGAATATGCTTTTAAGCTTTGTATCACTTGAAGTAAATATAACCATCCACTGGAATCCCCCAATCCAATACTCACAAGCTAATGATTAATTTTGGCTTTACTCATCCCCGATTTGAAGGTATACAAACTTCGATTTGGCAATTAAAGGTAGTTCGCAAATGATCGTTAACTGCAGGCTAACCGAAGAAAAGCGAGTAGGAAGCGGTAAGCGGAAAGCGGACATCTCAGGCATCCCGCGGCTCGGGCGCCTCGCACTTGGGGAAGACGCTGCTCTCGTAGGTGGGCACCATGTACTTGATGTTGATGAAGGCATTGGGGCCTCCGCAGTACTCCAGCAGCTTCAGGGTGTCCTCGATGACATCGCCGATGCGGCAGTTCCGATCGGGATCGATGCCCTCCCCGAGGTTCACGTTCACGTTCTTGTAAAGGTTGCACACGGCGAGCAACTGGCGGTAGAAGGGTACCAGGGCCTGACCCACACAGGGACCTGGAGATTGCATTGGAATTTAGTGAGTAATTCCAATAGTATTGGATGTGTGACTAATCAGCTATCGAAGCAAGAAAGTTTTTAATATCATGCGCAACGCATTTTTCTTGTTATATACTACAAGTACTTTATCAGCAAACTCCATGTATAAAATGGTTTATTTCTTATAAGGCTGCTTAATATACATTAAATCGTAAGAGGATATACATCGTATATCGCTGTTGTGCATTGTAAATTATGTTATGTTCAAGGAATAGACTTATTCTGCTGTTGATAGTCTTAACTTCTATAATGGTAAGAGAATCGGCTACCAAGTGTTGTGCTATCTTAAATACGTTAAAATGCCTAATAAACCTTTTAGGTAGTATGTATCTGTTGGAAGTTTACCATTGGAAAGGAAACAGAGAGCAGAACAGAGAAAACAGACAACATGGACCACTTGCCGGCCATTGTAACAACTGAAGTGCTGGTCGGCACTCAAGATAAATCTGAAGAATCAGAGGAGAGTAAGGAATTAAATGACTACGATTCAAGTTAAAATAAACATTGAAAAACTTGACGGTATGCCGCTTTACCTAAATGTGAAATGTGAAAAAATAAAAATAATTAAATAATCAAAATAAAAAGGCATTAGGTTTATCTGCAACTGAGTGAAAACTTTTGGGTGGACATCAGTAACATTCCATCTGATGGAAACTTTATAAATGAGGCATCCGGACAGAAAGCTAGATATATAAACTTTAACTTTGAGGATACAAATAACCTATCTGCCTTAACCAGAATTATTTCATATGTGAGATAGATAATAAATCATATAATGAAATAATAAAACCCATTGCAATGATATTCCTAGTACCTTAATACCTAAGACTATTATATCCATTTGATTATAATAGCTTGATCCGCAAATTTGTGATCAGCTAGCTCACCTAGTCGGACCATCAGCTGAATGACTTGGAGCGCGGAGATGATGATCCGCTTGTCGCGCGTCTGGAAGGCCCGTTTCAGTGGAAGGATGAGCTTGGGGAGCACGGGGAGCACCTTTTTGGGGGACCGCATGATGAGGTCGATGGCTCCGTTGACCGCCAGTAACCGGGTGTCGTAGTCCATGTCCGCCAGTCCGTCCACAAAGATGGGCAGATAGTAGCAATAGTCGAGATTCTCCGGCACACAGTGCCACTTCACCGGACGCTCCTTGGTGGGATCCTGTTTGCTGCTCCTGCCGGACATCACACACGGAATGTCACCGCGATTGAAGTAGATCTTGAATACGGTCTCCTTCACTGGCTTCCGCTTGAAGATGTCGATTCTGTGAATGCGTTGGGAGAGTTTGAAACTCGAGTTTCAAGAAGATAACTCAGCGATCTGCGATGAACTCACTTTGGAGGTGGTTTCACCACAGTATTGGGCTGCAGTGCCTGAAAAGTGAAGGCGGGAACTTCACGTACCGGCTAAAAATGCAAAATTCAATATGAAATTAAGACCGTGTCATATGAATATAACATATGATACTTACCACCCTCGACCTGAGGTACAACAATTCCCTGCAAACCTTTCCAGGTTCATGAAGTCGTGTGGCACGTTCGTTGGTTTTGGAGCACATTGTTAGTACAACTAAAATCAGTTAATGTCGAAAAAGAAGTAAAAAACCAAGATGTGGGCGAAGCCTAAGTTTCAAAGCCTGTAACAAGTTAGTCTGGAAGTTTAGATTTTTTGTTCTGCTGTAGAAAATATTCACGGATGTTTTTTGAATGGGCTACTGGGTAGAAATGCCAACGAAAACTGATACAAACATTGTCAAATCGACAGTATGTGTGCAGCACGCTCATTCACACATGAACGGAAAAAACACATAAAACGCAAATAAATGCTACGCATAATGTGAAAATATTTATAAACACGCTCTTATCAAGACGTCAACACTCGCCCCCATCCTCCAATCCGAATTATTTGGGGGTGTGGTCGCCACGTCGCCCTGTTCACACCTAAAAGTGTTTGGCGTCTCTAAATAGTCATAAAGGGAAAGTGCAAACATTTGCGCACTTTATCATCTTTTCCATTTCCCATTTACCATTTTCCATTTCCCGACCCCTGGCTTTTTTGAGCGGTAAGTGTAACGGTAAATATTTTGTGACGCCCGCCAATTAAGGCGTCTACTGGTGGCCCCCAGCCTCCGCTTTTGGCCAAAAAACCATCGCTGATAGCACACCCACCTCTCCTGCAGCATTAACCTACTTAAAACGGGGGGCGGGGTGGGGGGTAAAGAGACGGATTCCCCAGGACGACCTATCTCAAAGGCGCTCTTGTTTCTCTCGGCCTGAATTAATTAAAATCCGACATGCGAATTACTCGACTGTCCTTATCTGACTCCGCTTTTCCAGCTACGACTCTGGCTTTTCCAGCTCCCGGTTTTAATTACCCACGCACAGCTTTTCACTTTCGCCCAACACATCGTTGCACGTCGCGATTTATCCGTTTTAATAATGTCGAGGGGACCTCGGTCCGGATTGGGATCTCCTGACTCCTGACTCCTGATTCCTTGACTTCGCCTGGCTTTTCCTGGGCTCAGCTCCTGTCGCTTTCTGGCATGTAAATTGAGTTAGAGGCATTTTGGATTATGGGGCACAAGGACGGGCCTCCGACTTACTCGCTAATTGCTAAGCAGTTCTGCGGGAAAATACGATGCCGGCAAGCAGAACGGATTATCTCATTACTGCATCTCAGTTGGGATCGCTGGAGAAGATTGTGTGGCACGTGCATACACGTACATATGTTGAGATACATTCGTGGGAAATTAGCACAAGTTTTGCAGGCAGCATAAGTTCTTATCGAACTCGGTATACAGGTTGCCGCTAATCACGCTAATCACGCTAATCACGTAAAATGAGAAACATTTATTAACTGAAAACTCCTCTGGTTCGCTTGCATCTGATCAGCCCCAAAGTAGGCAATATATCAAATGCCAAATAATTATGCATTTTTCCCCATTTCGCGAACGCTCAATGCAAAATCGAAACAAAAGTCGCAAACTCGCGCTGGAAGCTAGAGCTTTCACAATGGCCACAGCGCAAATCAGCCGGATCATAATTTATTGGAGCCGAAATGGGGGAATTTCCCACCGGCGAGCTGTGGACCACAAAATGGACAAAGGCCGTGGCTTTCAGAAGGGTGGTTAGCTGAGGTGAGCCATCGGTGGGGCAGAGCCCGGGGATTGGGGTGCGCTTGTCTAGCTGACACTTTCATTAACAAAAAGTCAGAGCGATGACAGTGGACAGTGGGTAGTGGGAAGTGGGTAGTGTGCAGTGGGCAGTGGGCGGAGGATCCTGTCTGGTTGTTTTTGCATTGTTACAAAGTGCAGTTGTGGGAGGGGGTGGGTGGCATTCAGCCGACATGGCTGCAGTGCGGCACGTAAATCTAAACAGCCACTGACAGCTTTCAACTGGCACTCAAACCCACTTTTTATGTGCTGCTCCAAATGGACAGGCGGCAGTCGTGGAGTGTGGAGTGTGGAGTGACTGGGCCCATCTTGGATGTCATATAAGCCATATACATATATATCAATATCCTGGCCATATATCAATATGCACACGCGCTCACATACATACATACTCGTTTATCTACTTTCGTTGGCTTGTTTGTCTGAAATTGACATCGCCTGTATGCTCGTATGCTCTGTGTTCTGTATTCAGAGTTCCCCTATTCCGCCGTCACATGGACATGGCCAACTGGGCTTGGCCTTTTGTTTCGGCCCACTCTGTGCAGTACTCCTACGGCCCGGCCGAGATTTTATGTTCGCATACATTTTGAGCGCTTTATTGTTTGTCCAATTTCGTGCAACATCGCCTGGCCAGAACGACAGGGAGAGTAATCGAGTATCCGTTGTCTGTCTGGTGTCGGGAATAAAGAGCTCCATCCCGTTGGCCGTTAGGTGTTAATCTAATAACTGTCAAATGCAGGATGTCGGTACTTCGGATTGCCAGGAAAATTGCTGCTAACTCGCTCTAGTGGCGAATAGATTGTGCTTAAGGGAGATCGGCGATGAGGGGGCCAAGATGAAAGGGTTTGGTCAAGGATAGCAGTTTATAAAATGTGATACAAGAGCAGTAAACACTTGATTTACCAATTTAGTGCGCAAATTAATGGTATTTGATACTCGTGAACGATTACGTCTGACGCAAAGAACCTAAAGAACTTTGTTCCCCTCTTATTTTTTCCCCAGCACCAGCACATTCAGAGTTCAAACCCAAATTCCGTCGTATAATGGCTTTCGCAGTGTTTATTTGGCTGAACTGCGCTGCTGGCAGTCTAAGAATAATTTCTGCATCGCCAAAAAACCATAAAAATCAACAACTTTGCGCCGGGACCCATATGAACATCCAACTGCTAACTGCAGGCCCGGTCACAAGAGCAGTCGAGCATTAAATGGCCACGACCGAAGGGCCTGAATGGCTTACTAGATCCAGCACATCCCGGCCAGACAGATAAAAGTCCGCTCCGCACTCTAACATTTTTATGAGTCGTAAATCGAAGCGATAAAAATCACAAGAAAATGGAGATACAAAACAAACAAGCCTGCGAACCGACTGAGAGGTCAGTTCGGAGTCTAGACCGGACTAGAGCCTCGCTCTGGGCCCAGGGTATCTCTCATAAGTCACACGATAAATTCTGCAACATTGCGCTAATGACAACCATGCACTTGCCAAAATCCATATTAGTTTTGGAAGAAGTATCTATGCTTCTTAATTTAGACAGTGAATACTGTCGAAGCACTCACTACTGTGAGCACTTTCAAATCACTTATCTAAAAGTAAGCCATAATCAAAGCAAATAAATTAATGAATGAATAATGGCTACTATATTTTTATATGAGCAAGTTTGCGCCAAGTACTTGCGCCCCAAAAAGTCTTTTGACTTTTCCGAGTGCATTCGCGTAGATCGAGAAAAGCCGCCGCCCTGCATTCTGCAAAAGGCGGAAGTTCATTATTGTCAGTGATTAATGACAAGGAGCGCGGATGGTTCCTGGGACCGGGACCGGGACCGGGACCGGGACATGGCCGATGGCACTGCATTTGACTCTGGTTCTCGGCCACATAAGTTAGCTGTTGCTGTCAGCTGGCCCTACAGTTCGACCCAAAAGCCGGCGGGTTGGAAGTACAAAAAATTCTGAAGCCAGGACTCGCAGACCCCGAGGGCGGGCGAAAAAAAAGGACCCCGACAGACGGGGACGAGCTGTTGACATCACTCCGTCCGTCAGTTAGCTGGAAAATGCATTGCTGCCTGCTGCCTGCTGCCAACATGATTAGCGCGTTGATTTGGCAACCGATTGCCGAATGGAGTGCATCCGAGCCAACATTTCCACACTCAGCCATCCTCAGCAGAGCTTGGCCTGCCAACTTTGCTGCTCCTCCGTTTATCCATCTCCGCCAAATGTCCCTAAACTTATGCAGTGCTAAAGCGGCATTGGCAATGGCACGCACACGTCGTTTGACATGGGCGTACTTGCTAGGGGTGGGGGGGGTGGGGGTGGGAAACAGGGGGCTGGGCTCCTCTGATTCTGGTTCAATGTACGACAAGTGAAATTAATTTCAAACAATGCAGCGAACTGCGAGCACAACAACAAGTCAGGAGAAGCTGAAGCCCCACGACAGCAGAAGCAAATTAAATAAAAATTCCAACATGAACGTTGCCGGGTACAGAGAGTTGAAATACATTGAGAAAAGCCAAGGGGCGAAGTAAAATAAAAGCGAAAGCACTAGAGACTTTAAATTACTTGGACATGTGCCTAAGAGTATGCAATGGGGGAGGCACAGCGTGCTTCCGAATGGAAACTCTGTTGCATTCTCTTGGACAGCTTCATAATTTGACTGCTCGTTCTCAGTGTACTCAGCATCCTGATAAGGAGCGCCAGGATTGTCAGCCATATGACAGACTCAATATACGTGCCTCGATTCGATGAGTAAGCCAAGTTAGGGGCAGGCAAAAAAGCCAAGTCGAGGGCAAACCAAACTTGTCGAAAATTATTTCGTTTTAATTACGCCGAAGGGCGTTGTCAAAGGACGTGTCGAAATGTGTCGCCGTTTTGGATGCACTCAAAATGAAATCACGTCACCAACGATCCGCAGAGCCCCGCCCCGCCCCTTATAAGAGCACCGCCCACACTTGGACCGATTCCCGACACCTCAGGTGCCTACAACTTTTCCGTTGTCATTATCAATTTGAGTTAATTGCCGCAGCCATTCCGGCCAGCACGTTGCCATTTTGCCACTGCTGTTGTGCCGTCGTCACTTCCGGTCTGGGGATCCCCCATCCCCATCCCTTCTCCCCACCAAACCCCACCAAACCCACCAAGCCCACCGCCTCCAGACGACGCGACGACGCATTGTCTGTGACTGTTTAAAAGCGTTTAGTCGAAATTTATTTGTATTACATGCCAGAAACTGCAAACTCTCCAGTGGCTGCGGGCACCAGGCCCTGGCGAAATGTTGAGTTATTAAATTAAGTACTTGTTTGACAACGCCATAAGTTCCCCCGCTCGCCGGAAATAGTTTAACTAAAGAAGTTGAGTGCCCGCGGCCACTTCGTGTAGCAGGTGTAAAACTAATCAGTTTGTACATGATATAACGTGAGAAGGATGCTAAGTTCTATCTTTACATGCTTTTGATTAATCGTGAAAGGCCCTTGCCAAAGTATCTTAATTACAATTTTCTGTCACATCTCTCTCTTATTTTCGTAAGAAGTTAATATGCATCGAAACCAAAAGTTCTTTTCAATTTCAATTTTACTGTGTAAATACCGGGTTGTTGGTGGAAGAGATATAGCTAATCTTCACAAAAGGATTCAAATAGCGAGCAATAATTGTAAAGTTTTGTGTACCTAACTAATACCAATACTAATACCTAATTGATATTCGAAATTCTGAAAAACTAATATGCTTTCGCTGCCGGCAATTCCTTTTAATAGAAACGCATGCGGCAGTCAAGAGCAGAAAAATCGTTAAGGCCACAAATAATATTCCCAAAGTTAACAATTCGTACACCGAATACTAATTAACTGAAGCCAGCTATTTTCAACTTGTATAGACCCGATAAAAAATTTCCAATAGAAAAATTGACACCAATTATGTGTCAAAAAAGGCTGCATTTATTTTTTATACAAAACTTAAGTTTCAGTGTGTTTGGTACAATTTTATCAACATCGATTGCAACGAAATCTGGTATGAGCTTTATATCGTCCTTCAGTTCTTTACTTGAGTTTCTCAACACTTTCATTTGAGTAGATGGAATAATAAAGTAATCTACATTAGAAACATATGCTATATGACTTTGTGATCCGATTCGTTCCGTTCCGACTTATATACTACCAGCTATACAAAAATGAATTTTGCGAAAGTTTCATGAATATAGCTTTAAAACTGTGAGACTAGTTTGCACCTTCGGACGGGCATGGCTATATCGACCCCGCTGTTGATACTGATCAAGAATATATATCAAATATATAATTTCAAATGACTTCTTTGTTGCTGCATTATTCTGCCTGCAATTAATATATCTGCGGGGTATAAACAAGATAGAACGATGTAGAAAGCCGAGGAAGTTCGATTCGGTGTTTATTTGGTGTGTCCCTAGATGTTGACTGGAAGAATATTTACTGCCAAGGAAAGTAGTTAACTGGATTTTGTCATTTGTAGGCGTTAGAGTGCGTCTAACCAGAAACGCTTCCATCTACCTGTTATATACTTTTCAACGAATTCAGTTGAGTCCTTCACTTTATGAGTAACGAATAAAATAGCAAAAGATACTAAGTGTTGTGTAATTCAATTGTAATTCTTACAGTTCTTCGAATATAGGAGTAAGCAATTTTTAAGTAGTTTGTTTCGTAACACTGCGAATTTCAATCATTTTAGCGTTTTGGGTAACGGGTATCTGATATTCGAGGAACTCGACTATAGCGTGAAAGCGTATAGGCCGTGATTAAAGGAAAAATATAAATAGAAAACTTCTATTTTGCTTAGCTAGGTACAGTAGTAGATATAGGATAAATATTGGCGATCAGTGGATCACGGGCCGGGAATCCGTTCCGTTCAGCGTCTGCTCACATATATCCACCGCTCGGGTGTAGCAGGACTCACTGCTCATGATGAGTTCCCGCCTCGGAGAGTGAGAATCAGGCAATTGCGACCCATTTGGGGCGTCGGCTCGTCCAAGGCCCAGTTGGAGTAGTTGAGTGGTCGGGCTCTTCCAAAGTAGTTCCAGTAGAAGCGGTTGTCACCAGGCCACCGATGCCCAGCACTCCAGAACTGGGTTCCGTTTGAGTAGCCCAAGTTGCCCAGGTGATGGGCTAGAACCCGCATTTCCTCGTCACTATCCAGGCAAACTCGCGAGGTGCGCTTGTCCTGGTAGCAGAAATTGTGGAACGAAGTGTGCTGTATGTAAGGAAAAGCGGATTTATTTTAGACCTATAGTTCTTTAGATGTGTATGCGTACTTTTATTAGGTTCAGGGGAGCATTGGAAAAAAGAACTTTCGTTCGAGATGGTCTAAGCGACCCCGTTACAAATTGATGTAAAAATCAAGAAACTGGGTTCTTATAACATTTCTCATCCTTAACTTATACCAATTATTTGTTATTATTTGTTTGTTGACTCTGAGGCAGGGCATCGAGCAGTTGGTTAGGCCACAAAAAACGCGACAAAAGCGTCATCCTCAGTTTATATTTTACACCCATATACGTGTTTGTTTGATGTCCGTTGGCTTTGTCTTGCTGATAACGCTACAATTAGCGAATTACCCTTGTTTGCATACAGAACCCAGTTCATTTTGAGATATGGATACTAGTAAGCAATCGTTACTTCAGACTGGGGGCTTCTCTAGATCTCTCACCAGAGGCTCCTCGTCGGCAACAAAGTAGCAATAGTTATCCTGGACCCTCGCATAGGGATTCCTGCACCGCGTTCCATCGGCGGGGTGAGCCTGGATCAGGAACCATAGGGATAATGCCAGTAAGCACTGGAGTCGAATCCGGCGATATTTCTTCCGCGTCGGACGATTCGGCATTGTGCTCAAATAAAACTGCCGGCAGTTGGCATCAGTTGGCGTTATCGTCATGCGTTATCACTGTGAGCGGGGTGCTATCTATAAAGCGCTCGATTTATTTTTTTTTTTTTGCTGATAAGCCATTTTATGAACTGGTTCAAGATCACGCAAAACAGAAGCTCTACAGTAATAGCCACTTTTTATAAATATATTTGTTTAGGTTCAACATAATTATTCATCTTTTAATATCCCAACTAATTATGTGAACTTTTGTTTCGTTCATAATTTATCAAAACTTTATCAAAAATTTGACAATCTATCTATCTGTCTTTAGGATCTAGATAGCTATCAACCTTCGAACTGCATTAGTTCTCAAGTTGTCGATGCTTATACGGACAGACATACGGACATTGCTAAAATCTCCTGATGATCCTGATCTAGAGTCGGATTTTACTTATATAATAGTTTGGGTGAGCTTTTTGGGGTTCGCCACTCCATGTATTTATACAAAAATGCTAGTAATCCTTATAAATTAATTATTCATTTTATACTTAAATGATCATTATTTTAATTAAGTTTGCAAACGCATATCTTGCGGATCGTTTTTTTTTTGTCTATAGGCATTTCCCAGCCATAGTATGTATGTATGTATATGCTGATGGTGGTAATGCTCTTTGCAACTTAGCTTGGGATCCACATGCAACCCATTCGAATGCAACTTTTCCACTCGCATGTTCGAATCGAACCAGTCGCAACTTTTTTGAAAAAAAAACAGAAAACAAGACTACATCAAATTTTCTCTCTTTCTATCTTTTTTCTCGCTCAATTTTCGCTCTTCTCTTAAATGTTTGTTTTTATGATTTGAACAGCTGATTTACATTAAATAATAATGCGATCGCATACATGAACATATACATAAAACCTATATAATCTATATTATGGTAAAAATGTTCGCGGACAGCATTATGGAGTCCGCTCCGACCAACACGCCATATAGTGTGATTTTCCAAATATAAGTATTTCTTTAAATTCTAATGTATATATATTTCCATTTCCATTTACAGTTGCATTTATATTTATACAGCATCCCAACCCTGCTCGTGTAATTCCGATCGTGAAATTTTACGGACGCGGACCTGGACCTGCGAGATATCTTCCGCAAGTTATCCTCCGGGTACAATTCGGTCGATCGCCCGAGATGGTGGATACTAGGTTGGGAGCGGCAGTTGGCGGTCTCTTCGAGGCAGCCAGACAGAAAGATCCATCCGAATTCCTGGCCTTAGTCCTCGGCGAGATGTCTGACCTCGAGGGGACCTTCTAAACCCAATACCATCCTGTAGGTTAATCCTTTGAAGGAATCCTTTAGGAGGCAGAACGCTGATGCTGATGCTTTTCGGTCAGACGTACATACCGCCCAATTTTAAAGTTACACTCTTACAAGCTAATGACATTAGAATAATTATTCTATATATTCTATAAATATTATATTATTTAAAAATTCAAACGTAGGATTGCTTTCATCCGATCGTTCATAATTCTATGCGATAGAATGCTTATCGATAACATTATACAACCTGGTCCCACTAAGGCGCGCAATATAAAAATGGGATGTTTACAAAACAATAAACATTAAATAAATTCCTTTTTTTTGAGACGCGTTCATAATAGTATTTTATAATTTATGATTGTTCATTTTATAATTGTACACAATGTTTATTTCAATAATATTTATATAGAAAAGCACGTGAAATTAGATTTCTTAATATTTGACTCAAGCTTATACAGGTGAAAAGCAACGAGACTATAATATTCAAAATCCATGATGTTAAATGCCCACTGTAACCTGTTGCATTATTGTGACAAATGCTTGCACTTCTGACTTTGTGTGTGTGTACACGTGTACGGAGTAGTTGAAATTTTTTAAATTGCAATTGCACTTGCGCACGTTAGAAAAGTCAGACGAAAACAGTGTGCCCAGACTCGCACTTTCCATATATCCAGATCTCACGGCAGAAAAATAAAGATTTCCAGCAGTTGTTCTGAACACTGCCACTGCGCCGCAGTTTTCGCTAATTTGTTAAAAGAAAAGCACGACGTATTTAACCAGCCACTGTTTAAATAAATATAAATGAAATAGTCGCGCAGTTTCCACCGGTTTTGTGCGGCTTCAGACTCAGAAATTCGGTTGGAAGAGATTTCTCGTTTAGACATCGATGTTCGATGCGAACGTGTTCGTCGAGATTTGTCGGACAGTTTGGTTTCGAACTCGGCCGGGAAAAGTTGAAAAAATTTCAAGAAGCAGCTGCCAGACAGCTAAAAACAGTAAAAAACTGAATAAAACCCGTGGAAACGACGTTTAAAATGAAATGTGCGTGACAAAATAGCCAGTGTGTTATTTATAAAACCAAAGAAACGTGATTTGCCCGGTTAAACAATGTTTTTGATGAAATTTTGGTGCTAAAACGACGCCGTCGCACTCGCACTCGTCGATTCGCTTTTGTGCTGGTCGTTCGTTCGAAATTGTTTACGAATAGCCGTGTGTGCTAAGAGTGCAAAAACTGGAAAAAGGAACAGAATATCCGATGGAAGCTGTGAATAAATGCGGTAAAAGCGCAACCACAAGTAATTGTACAGTGAAAATGAGCCGGAAAATATGGGCGCTTTCGCTGCTGGCGCTGGCAGCGCTGCAACTGCGCTCGGGCAGTGAAGTAGCCGCACATTTGAATGTTTTCCTAAATCCCGTGGAAGTAATGCGGTTATTAGGTGAGTTTTGCCCCCTTTCAACCCCTTTTCCTACTGGTTTTCCGCTCAAAGTGACGCGCCCTTTGTTATTGATTTCTCTTTTTTTTTATTCTCCCTCTAAAATAAACAGTTGAGTAATTTGTGTCAACCAATTAAAAAGACAGCACTAGGTTTTCATGCACTTATTCATCGAAGAAAGCGCACTTCCCTTTAAAAATTATGTTTATTTGTTTGCTTTTGGCTTAATTTAGATGCTCGCTCTGTCGCCTTCCTCTCTCTCGCTCTTGCGCATGCCGCAGGTGTTGTTAAACAGTAAAACAAATAAACAAACCGCCCACAACAACAGCAGCAACAACCAGCTTTCGTTTGCTTCGTTAGGAAATTTTACGCTTGGTATAAAAACAAAAAAAAGAAGAGGAAGCAGCAGACACGCCAAAATGTAAAGACAACAACAAACTCTGAAAATCTACATGCTGCATTCAATTTATCTCCCTTGGCGGAGAATATTTTTGAATATTTCTTGGAACTCAAATTCCTGGGCTCCCCAAAAACAAAAAGCGGGAGAGCTTGCCGAGAAAGAGAAGGCAAAGGCGACAAAAAAAGAGCAACAACAACAACAACGAAAACGTGACTACGGGGAGCGGAGAGCAAAGGAAGGGTGGCGGTGGGCGGGGCATCAGCTGTGCGGGGCGGAAGAATGCACAGTGGGGTGCATTTCTCGTATTCCACGAAGAACACTCGTAAAGCAAAAGTTCCAGAGAGCATGAACATGACGATTTATTCTAATATTTTGTGTAACTGTTACGTTTAAATTTTAAAACATCAATTAAAATGGCATAATCCTTGCTCCAATTAAATGCATTTGATAGCATATGTAATATTTACTTTTCAATACTCAAGTTTTCACAACAAACTGCTCTTTTACGATTGTGTTTAGAAAGTATCTTTATCCGGTTGACTAACTGGCTGTATTTTTTCGACCAATTTGCAAACCAAAGTTTTTTTGCTATTCCACTGTGCTTCCTTGGGGGGCTCACTGTATTTTTGGCTGTGCTTTGCATGACAAGTCGCCCACTTGGCAGTTGTTGCTGTTGCAGCAGCAGCAGATTTTGGCGTGCAACGCGCCTTGTTAAATCGAAGTTTTCTTTATCTGCTTGCAGCCATGTGTGTGGGGGCAGATTTGCTGACGACGATGACGATGCGCATAATTTTGCGTATGCATTTCGGATTTGCGATTTTGGGGGCGTGAAATCAAGTATGCAGAATATTCCACAGACTGTGGGCTGCAGTTGCCGGCAAAAAGCTGCAAATTGCAGATACATACATACATGTTCGAGGGTAATTAAGACAAAGTCGAAAAGTTTCGCAGACTTGCGTAGGATATTCGTGCATAAAGAAAAGCGCAATTGCTTTGTACTCCCCACTCCGTGGACCATAAATCAATTAAGCTGCATAATTTGCATTTGATTTGTGTGCGCTAAAAGGGGTTTAAGCTGGCATGGGGGTGTCTGCGCGGTCTTTAGTCAAAGTTCTCGGCTTAAATAAATTTCATTTCCATTTACGCAAAATTTATAGCCGATGATCGCAGCTCGGTTTCCTCTTTTTTTTTTAATATCCCGACAGCAGGGGTCCCGGCAAGTTCAACGCTAAAGGAGTTGAGTCATAAAGTCCCTGGCATCTGACAGTCAATGAAATACGATCCGCCAGAATGGCAGAATGGGCGGGGCTCTCGGTCGAATCATCATCATCGTATAATATCAGTCATGTGGTACATGCCCAGCGTTATTCCGATTTCGATTTCGATTCCGATCATATTCCTCAGAAATAAACCATCACATTCGAGAGAAGCACCCAAAAAAGTTTAACGACTTCTTCGCTGCTGTGACACGCGCTACATTTTAAGCAGCCGAAAGTGCATTATTTAAATTTAATTTTATTGCCAGCCCGGCTACAATTTTCCTAGTTTTCCCTCTTTCAGTACGTGTTATGGCACTTTATTGACGATTTGGAATTTTCCCAGCTTTTATGGCCACCACTGTTCTCCTGCCTGCTAATGAAGCTGCAATTAAAAGCTGAAAATGGGAGAAGAGCAGATTAGAAAGACTGCCAACGGCTTCGGCACGATTTTCACACATTTTCGAGCCGAGGAATGTGCTAAAATATCCACGCCCCCAAGCGAATGATCGATTGGTAGCTGCTTCGGGCCATAAATTAACGGCCATGGAGTCGTAGATAGGTAACTTGGGACAAGAGAATATTGGTTGGATGTGTTAAATCTACCACCAACTGTGCTAAATAAATTAAGAGCTCTGGGGCCTTTGTTTAGGCCAATTTAAATATTTTCATATTTGCCCAGCTATCGGGAAACATATATTGAGGGCTTTTGTTATTTGAAGTGAGCCGCGGCTAAGCGGCTTACAGCCCAAACAAGCTGGCAAGAGATACATAAGTATCTCGAAGATACACACGACGTGCTACTGTGGCAACTTTTAGCACCTAACCGAAGCTAAAGTTGTTGGTTGTATCTGTCGGATGGCCGTAACAAGCCAGGCATGTATCTCGTTTGCTTCTCTCATTCTTTTTGTGATATTTTGTACCTCGTTTTTGTTTTCCCCGCAGCCTAGTAGAGACATTTGTGCGCTTCTCCTCCGGTTTATGGCTTGTTCTTGGCTGCCTTTCCAAGATCTCGCCAGCCGATAATTGTAAACGAACAGGCCGTCTCATCTGGTCGTGCTAAAAGCCTTTCGAGAAACGCCACCGATCCTGCAAGACATTATTCCCCCCTACTAACGGTTTTGGCTTGATACTTGGCGCGGTTGGCTACTTGCTGCTTGGATATGATCAGCAGGCATGATCTATATTTTAATTGGTGTTTGGCAATTTATTGTTCAGCTTCGCCTTTCGCTGGGTTCGCTAGTCAAGTCACACATAATGAAGTGGCCATTAGCTAATGAAGCTGTCCCCTCTGCGAGGCAAAAAAAAAGCGGAAAAACAGAGAGGGTGGGGAAGTTTATGGACCTGATCGCGCCACTTTTTGCTATACGATGTGCTAGCGCTAACAGCTCACCTGACAGATCGTAAAAAGTGCTATCCAAAGGAGTTGACACAGCCGTCGCGTCTGCAGATCTTATCTGTTCAATTAGCGATCGGGAGAGCGGACAACAAACTGTGTTAGCCGCAAAGATCTTGATGAGGAGCCTCACACACACACACACACACACACACACACACACTTTGATTAGGGGCATCATTCAAGTATTTTGTGGTGCCATCTAAGCTAGTTCATGATTCTCATCTGTCAACTCTTATGACATCTGTTCTAGTTTTGGATCATTATCACTTCATCATAATTAAAATGTATCTACGAAGGTGTTCAATCTACTTCCTCTGTTAATGTGTTTCTTCCATGTAATATGTTTTCTACAACAAAGCCGATTCTAACCAGCCAGTAATAAGATCCTCACCTGATTTTAATCTGATCTGATCATCTGTATAACTGATCATCGCCGGCTTTACTAAATCTATTATCTAGCCTGGCCGCAGTTTATCACGTTGCTCTGTGATCATTTCCGCACTGGCTTTCTTTGGTCCACGATCATCGGAGATACTTATCTGCTCGTACGTGACTTATGAGCCAGTCCCAAAAGTTCGTGGTGTCTGGGCATTGGGATCAATATTTCCATTTTATTTTCAATCTATTTTTAATGCGATCACAGATCGTGCGGCCTCGTAGGGCTATCGATTTCGAATTGATGGCCACTTGGCGGGTCATAAAGTCTCCCCAAAAACCTAACATCAAGATCTCTACTCCTCGATTTCATTACGACTTTTTCATAGCATAGTGTCGCATTACTAGGCGACGAGTTCGACATTGGGAAGTGCGATTTGATTAGGCCTGGCTTGTAGAATGAGAGGTCGGGACCAGTTGCACACTTATTTTATTTTATGCGTTCATGTGTCTGGCGGCTGTAAGCCGCCATAAACTTGGCTAAGCCGGGGCTTAAAGCCATTTCCATTACCTGCCAAACTATGGACAAAAAACGGCATTTAAACAAATGAAAATCGCATAAACCGATTGCAGGCAATAAAGGCGACGGCAATTCCACGGCAACACCTCCCTGCGAATAATATACGCCGGAATGGGGCTCGACTCTCGTCAAAGGCTTACTGGGTGCACTGATACCTCCGACTGCCTGCTTCTGTGCGGTTATCACTGGCAACTGACAACTCTGATAACCCCGCCGGGGGCTGCCAGATGCAGAGCAACGATGGGGCACTGTAGCGTATGTCAATAATAAATATCAGCCATTGTTTGCCCGGCCCGGCCTGGCTCCCTTACAACATATAGTGTACATACATACAGCTGAATGTGCGCGCATAGTATGGCAAAAAAGGAGTAATCATATTTACTTTAAGCAACAACAACAGGCGCCATCAATGAAGCCCGTTTGCAGTTTGTGCAGAGAGAGAAAACTGTGCGGAAACCTATTTAGAACTATGGGACTATGGGGCACATCTGATTGAAAATGTATACAACATTTGAAATTATAAACTATTCACAATAAGTTTCCTGATTCAAAGAAACCAGTATTGTGGCGCTTTTCAAGTTCCTTATTTTCGGACACAGTTAAAACAGTCTTTTTTTCTGTGTTTAATTCCACATCACTGTGACATGTGGGCGCTGCGAAATGGGGCGTGGCAGCTTTGGGCAACTGCAAAGATGCAGATGCAGTGCGTGCATCTGGGCTTTGTTGCCGCTGCAGTGTGTTTATTGAGTTGTTCGTTGTTTATTTGGGTTATGCGCTGTGGGAGTTTTCCGTTGCAGAAAGAAACATGGAAAGTATATCGCACATCGAAGGGATGGCGAATAATACCCAGCGGAGTGGCCGTGGGAGGGGTATTTCTATAAAAACAAGCAGTTGGCTTGTAGATCCGTGGCAGCATCTAGAGGCATCGCTAACTGGGCACACAACGGCAATCCGTGAGATGAATGTGCTGCTAACACGATTTTGCTGACATTCCCACAATGGGAAAAATTCGTGATACGCTTCGCGCCGTATATTAGTATAGATGGCGTAGGTAACTGGCAGATAGTGTTGCATTCGCAAGATACGAGTCTGCAGCGATGTTATCGCCTGCATGTGTCTTCAAGTTGTTAAAGAAGTTGTGAATAGGGGTTATTCAAAAATGCAGTTAGTTATGAATTCAATTTTGTTCAGGTGCTAGAGCATAAAGTACTTCATAAGTAGTATGAAAGTAGTACTGCCTAGGAAGTGCTAACTCTGTTTCCCCGGATACATTTGAATCTATTGGATATTTCGCTATATCAAAGGCCGTTAGCTCGCCAGCTGCAGCCACTCGATGCTCAATTATCTTCACTGACCATCACTCTTGACCCGCATCATTTAGTCACAATTTTCGGAGGCTGTCCTCTTCTCTCGCAACTCAACACTCGTAAGACAACAGAAAACTGACAAAAAATGAATAACGATTAAGGTTAATTACTATTGATTCTGGATATTACAATAAGCCGGCCGGTCAAAGTCGTTTTTTCTTTGGTGCTTTTGACAGGCGGCCAAAATGGTTGGAAAACGTCAACTCTTGAAATTTGAATGATTAATTTGAACTTATTTTCGGAGGGCCCCACGGAAAAGGGAAAACAAAATCTCCGCGTTAACTGTGCCAAATCGGTTGACTTGGCAGAGATTTCGCCCTAAAGAGCTGGCTAATTTTGCTGGCACAAATTTGTTACAATCAAAAGCCGAAAACGAGAAACGAGAACGATGAGCCCGCGGCTGGAAAAAAGGCCAACCGAGCGGGAAAAAAAAGAATATTAGGCAAAACAAAAGGAGCAGCATCATTTATCATAACGACGTGAGGCAACTAAGAAACGATTCACACAAAGATACGGATGCGACCGGGGTATCCAAGGGGCTATCCAAGGGGGTTTCCAAGGGGGTTTTCCAGGGGGTGTTGTCAGTTGGGCTGGAGACATGGCTCAAAAACATGTTAAATGTTGACATGTGGTGGGCGGTCGTTTTGGGGGTGGTGCCCATGGCTTGTAAGCGAGATTGTTGTGCGTGATAAGCCGAAGGGGGCAGGGGGCGAGCTTTGAAGGCGGTTCCCGGCAGGCGCCGATCATTTGTTTTATTTATTTTTCGATTTGGCCACAAACTGCACAAAAGAGCCGGAGCGGATTCGAAGCCAATGCAGCCAGTGACATATTAGCCATTAGATGGGGAAACCGAAACCCAAGCAGAAACTGATGGTGAAGCATGGAATATTGGCTGACTGGGGTTGCAGAGCCGGAGGTTCAATGCGGTTACGGTGCAGATGGAGTCGCAGCGCCATCATTTATCATCTATTGCAATTTTGTTTGTCTGGTAGGATTGGACAAGATAAAAGACGCCAGAGATACCCAGCGAACTCGCCGAGGGTTGTCCATCTGCCACACGTTCCAGACTGTTTGCTTAAGCAAAATTACTTGTAGTCACAGGCTGAGCCTGGTATATTTGTCAAATGGAGAAAATGGCTAAAGAGACGCCTCGGAGTTGATGAAGGAATACGACAGTAAATCGAAGGTGTTGCCTTGGCACCCGTTTCCATAAATTGCCCATCACTTAAGGTCCATTTATAAGCATCAGGGTTCTATCGTCGAAAAACAAGCCATTTATCTTTAAGAGACCTTCAAGTTAAAAAGAAGCTAAAACTTAGGGTGCCAGCTTTTGTTAAACGAAATCTTCACAGAAACATAAGATCAAATTTCAAGCCTTCAAACGCATACAATTTCAAAAAGTACCCTTTTTTGAAAACATCTCTAAAACGGCATCGTTAACCCCAAGTGGTACATTTGCAAAGCAAATACTAGTACCCTTTAGCCTTTGGAACACTCCCCTTCAGATACCTTCCCGCCGACACATCCACCACGTCCTGCCCAAAAAGGGAGCCCAAGTTATGAGATGGTCACTACCAAACCGCTGAACCCGAAGAGTGACCCCGGCGAAAACTCTAATTTTTGGCCGGCCTTTGTTTCGCTTTGGGGAAAATCAGCATAGGAAATCGGCACAGCGGAAAGCACTTCACGAATTGCAACGCTAATTACATGAAAATGGAAACCGAAACGTAGACATTTTTCGTTTTTCTTTTTTCAATTTTTTATTTTGGAATTCGAGTGTCTCCGGCCAGGCGGTTTGGCGGTTCGGCGATTCGGCTGTTCTATGTGGATACCACTCCGCTCCTTGGAAGCGGTGCAACAATGGTCACGACTGTGACTCTGAGCAGTAGCAAGCTATTAAAAAGTTGCAAAAAATACTCGCAACGACAGCATCATGACTGCACGCTCCGAAAAATTCGACATACGATATGGGAGACCCTCGACGCCGCCACCACTACCATCGCGTCTTTGTGCAGCTCCTCATTGCAGGCACGCCCACACCGGGAGAAATTAGTGATCAGCATTCAGAATCATCCATGGATATAATCAAACAAGCGTTGTAATTATGTGAGATCATGGTAGAATAATAACATTGGTGTGTGAATGGTCCTGAAGTTTCATGTATGAAACAACTTTGATTCCATTTGAATTAGACTAGAACAGATTACATTCGAATTCTCTCTCTGTGCGCTACCAAAGGCAGCCAGTTATGAACATGGCGGATAATACGAGCACAAAAAGGTTAAAAAAGTTCAAGAGCCACCCGCGCTAGGCACATGCAAGTGACATTTGCTCGTGACATGAGGTAGACGACAGCGTATCCACTTCAAGATGCGGCCCTCGACAATCCCATCCCATATCCCAAGTCCCCATCCGCAACTCCGAGCACCTTATAAAAATGCAATAGAGCGGCAACTTTCACATGAACCTGTGAACTCTCGGTCTGGTCCTGGTCCTGGGCCTGGGCCTGGGCCCAAGTGACGACTCTGGGCCGGGACACATCTTTCTGGCCTCAGTGAAAAGGGTCAATGGAAGCGTGTCTGAGGCTGAAAAGCTGACTGCCTGCCTGGGGGAAATTGCGATGGGACAGGACGCGTTGCATTTGATTAAGTCATGGGCGCTATTTTTAAAATGCTGCCGAGGAATTTGTCGTAGCCGCAGCAACTCGGCAACAGCAACGTGCAACATGTTGCACATAGCAAAGGAAGTTGCTGGCAGGGCCCATTGGGGAGACAAGTCTGCAGGGCCCAAGCAAACCATGCACAGCAAAAAAATCAGAGTCATGCCTAGATGTGAACATTTTGAAGCATTTGTTGGAAACAAATTCATAATATGCAAACGTAATACTGCCAGAAAGACATTTTTAACGAACTCACTATTGTTTATATAAATATTGTTGTTGGCACTGAAGATTTTCTGGCAGTGCATGTGTATACCCGCATGTCTGACACAATTTATACGCCACCCAGTGGAGTCATTTGCGGGTCTGCCATGGCCACCGCCTTGGAGCACATATACTGCATACTATACTTCTACGTCTAGGGCGATGTCTGGACTGAAACCCAGTCTACCTACAAGCTCGCTGATTTTTATTGTTATTGCCAGTTGTCAAAGGAAGTGCGCGTGGCGCTCCTCCTCTCGGGTGTTCCAGCGATTTAAGTAAATTATTTCCTGGGCCGCAGCTTGCCAGTTTTATTTGGGGAAAAGTTGAATGCACTGAATGCACTGAATGCACTGAATGCACCCAAGTGGCAGTCGAAATTGGGCAACGGCCGAGTGCCGTTGTCAATCAATGTGGCTTACTTTAAATTCGGTCTGTGGAGTCCCAGAAACTTTGTTAGGACGATACATGGAATCAGTTGGGAACTACCTGCTGGCCTCATTATCATTAGCATAAGACGTCATAACAATCCAAATGAGTTGGCAATCGCGGCCAGACATCTCGGAAAAAAGGAATAAGACTAAAACAAATAAAAACACTACTGGAGACGCTTCATTAACTCGGAGAATCGGCCTGGTCAAACCGCAATCAGACAGGCAGGTAATCGAAGTAAAGGGAACAAATGCCCACACATGGGTCGTTTTGTTTGTCTTACCTTGTTCTTGTTTTGCCAACCTCAGATCGTCGCTGTTCCATTGCCGTTTCTCCCTAAATCCAGTTCGTGCTGTTGTTCTACATAGATTTCCAGAAGATACAGATACAAGCGACGATAAACTCGAAAATAGTTTCCAAGGAATTCCCTGAACTCGAGCGCTCGTCCGTGTTTATTTATATTAAATGTTGCCGGCGACTGTCTGTGGATCGGGTTGAGCAAACAAGCCTCTGGAAAAACTCATTGCACTGAGTGCATTCAGATAGATTTACATACAAAGTACTGGATGAGTTTGTTTTATCAACGACCATGGGTAGTGGTGGTGTTCTCAAGGAGGAAATTGAAAGTGCGCGTGTTCAGTTTATAGAAAAATAAATACAAGAGCTTGTTCGGGATTTGATTATATCTCTGTTACTTTAACCACACCCTGGGTACAGTGTATCAAATTTCTGTTCTCTTCAAATCTTGCATTACTAATTGAGAATTTTCCCTTACTTTCAGGCGTGTCTGCTGAGGTGTACTACGTACGCGAAGGCCATATAAATAACTACGCTCTGAACTTCATTGTACCAGTCCCTGCGAATGTCAAGGACATAAGCTTCACCTGGCAATCGCTGGCGGGGCGTGGCCTTCCCTACAGCATCAATGTGGTCAGCTCCGATCAGGAAGTGCTTCCTCGACCGGCGATCAATGTGTCACACAGTGGGGAAATCCCCACCAGCATACAAACCTGGTCCATTGCCCTGAAGTGCAGCGGGCTGAAAGCGGCGGAGGTGGATGTGACTGTCAGTCTGGAAGTGGTGCTTAACCGGTCACTGAATAATGTAACTCACTTGGTGTTCCGGAGAAAGAAGATCTGTCTTGTGAATGACAGTGCCGAGGATTTGTCGGAGGATGTGGACGATCCCCAGTTGCTGGAGACCGTTATGTTACCACCCACAGGCTTGATCACCCTGGTGGTTGGTGTTTCTGTGGCCATGGGATCTGTGTGCCTGCTCCTAATGATTGCCTATTGTGTCAAGGGAGCAGCCAACAAGAGGCAACATCATCAGCACGGAGGACAGCCCATGAGGACTTCGAGCTTCCAGAGACTAAATACCCACCCGCCGTGCCAGTCTTCCATGGGATCGGCTGCCTATATGACGCCTTCGATTATAGCCCCGATTCATGGCTCCTCATTGCCCCGCAAAGTTCCAGTTTCCGTAGAGCAGCAACATCCGGAGGAGCTGCATCGCCGCATTTCCGAGTTGACCGTGGAGCGTTGCAGGGTACGACTGTCGAGTCTCCTGCAGGAGGGAACCTTTGGCCGAGTCTATCGCGGCACCTACAATGACAATCAGGATGTGCTGGTCAAAACGGTGGCCCAGCATGCTAGCCAAATGCAGGTGCTTCTCCTTCTCCAGGAAGGAATGCTGCTCTATGGCGCCTCTCATCCTGGAATTCTGTCGGTGCTCGGCGTTTCCATTGAGGATCATACCACACCGTTTGTCTTGTATCCCGCTCTGAATAATACCCGCAATTTAAAGCAATTTCTGCTGGACCCGGCTTGTGCTCGCACTGTGACCACCATCCAAATTGTGATGATGGCCTCGCAACTGTCCATGGCATTGGATCATCTGCACAGCCACGGAGTGGTCCATAAGGATATTGCCACGAGGAACTGCGTGTAAGTAGTGAACAAACTTGTTGAAGTCTTGCTTAGTTTTACCCCTACAAAAAGTATTTCAAATTACGAATAAAATATCGAAAAGCTAACAAATTGTATTTATATATTCCTTTCTAGCATTGACGATCAGCTGAGGGTGAAACTTTCTGACAGCTCCCTGTCTCGAGATCTCTTCCCCTCGGACTACAACTGCCTGGGGGACAGCGAAAACAGGCCAGTTAAATGGATGTCCTTGGAGGCACTGCAGCACAAACAGTTCTCCGAGGCCAGCGACTCTTGGGCCTTCGGAGTCCTGATGTGGGAACTGTGTACCTCCGCTAAACAACCCTATGCCGAGGTGGATCCCTTCGAGATGGAACACTATCTCAAGGACGGCTATCGCCTGGCCCAGCCCTTCAACTGCCCCGATGAGCTGTGAGTATTCGAGTCGATAGAGATCTTAACCGATGGTTTTACTAATTCAATGGTCATTCTTTTATCTACTCATTAAAGGTTTACGATCATGGCCTATTGTTGGGCTCTGTTACCTGCCGAGCGGCCGACCTTCGCCCAGCTGCAGTCTTGTCTCTCCGAGTTCTATTCACAAATCACGCGCTATGTCTAGGACAGAGATCATCAATGTCATCCGCAAGGGGATCGGCTCTTTTGAAGAGTTTCGGAGTTTATGCCTTAGTTGAATAAAGTCCTGTAGCTTACTCTACTTTGTTATGGCAAGATTTGCCAAATCGAATGTGTAGCCCATCCCTGTCCCCTCATCTGTACATATAGTTTACATATTCAGCTCTTTAAGTAAATATCTTTAAGCTTATTCTACGATAGACTCGACTCTTACCACATAGATGAAATAGTTCAGCTTGCACAGTTCTCTTTCTAATCCATCAAAACTAGCTAAAACAAAGGCCGAAATCAAATATAGTGATATTTATAAATAGAGATAGTTATGTCTATAAGATTACACATACATATTTATGATGCATATAGTACATGTTGTATGTTTAGCATTTTTGACACTTTACCGTTTATATGAGAGATTAAAACATGATATACAAATATATACACACATATATACACTCATATATATATGCCAAAACAATTCCAGAAATTACCAATTTGTTTTTATCCGATTTTATGGTTTCGTCGTTAAGGTTTTATCGCCGTTCTCCGAAGGGTTCCTTTCCAGCTCAAGTCACGCCTTCGTCCTTGAGCCTTGAGTCCTCGAGGACTTAGGCTGTCTCCCACACTTTTCCGGTGAAAATGGGCCAGGCAAATGAAGGAAATTTACGGCTTTCCTACTCGAAGGCACCGCAGCAAATGGTCGGGTAACAAAGTTACGTTCACGCACACAAATTAGCCATAAATTTTAATTTTACATGACAATGTTTTCGGCCTCAAGTGAGGAGGAGAAGGGATATAACCTGAAAAGAATTTCCCAGCGACCCTGGCAGATGAATCAATTTTTCTTCTGCCTGCCAAGCCACCTTATACTCGATGTGTGTCCTTGGCAGTGGGGATGAGCTCGGAGATATACGAGTATATCCTGGTGCTGGGAAGAGTGTAGTGCGCAAATAGCATGTGCTACACATGTCCGGCGTCCTTCGGCTATTGTGTTTGTGTTCGTGGGCGGGCGTCCTTACACTTTGAAAGCCATTGCCAGAGAAACGACGATGACGACGACGACATATCGTAAATATTTTGACAGAATCGCCTTTTGCTTTCGCCTTGGCGTTTTGGCCATTGTGTTACCAGCATCAACTTCCTTTATCCGTCGCACCTGCTGCCCCGCGCTGTGCTGTACCTAAACAGGACAACATCAACAACCACAGTTGCCTCTGCCTCCTGGTAATCCGCCTGTTTGTGCGACTTGACCCGCTCCGTTTGCCTCGCATTTCTGGTTATAGCCTTAAGCGGCTTTAAACTTGCTGCCTGTTGCTGCTCGTGTTGCTTGGCTTGTTTGCTTTGCTTGGTTTGTCGTCATTGCTGCTAATATATATTCCCCGAATAGAACAACAGGGTATTACGACTAGGATCCCCTACCGAAACGCAAACAGTCGACTTGAGCGCATAGTGTGCTTATAGTACAAACTTTATACTTATTAGTTGATAATGTGGCATGTTGACTGCAGCCAAGGGACACAATCGAGATGGTGGCCAAGTGGGGCGACAGGTGAAGACATTCACATCGCACTTGTGTTCAAAAAGTTGACTATTTAATGAATGCGGGGCTGAGGTAAATATATCCACTAAATATTAATCCATGTTTGGCACACATATCTTTCGAAGTAGGTACTGATGGCTTTTGGCATTGTTAAGGATGCAGCTTATAGATGTGTATCGTAGATTCGTCTAGACAGCTCCATGTAGAGATTCCAGCTTGAAAATCTTAAAGTGATCGCTTGCTAAATCTGTCCATTGTAAATTTTGGCTTCCTCAATCGAGTTTTCCCCCTGTAAACAAGCTTCCCAGACAATAAGCAAAATACTGACTTGCATTTCCGGCTTCTGTTGGGGCGCCAACGCCAGACAAGTCCCACCATTCCACTCCCATTGATTCCATTCGGAGGCACTGTTCCTGGCCCAGCCCCACCTCATCAATGCCGATGTACTTTTCGAGCATTTCCCGGGAAGCTGAAAAGGGGATACCCGAGCGATTGGGTGGGAGGCTTGTGGTGCCAGCATTTCCATTTCACATGGCCATGCGATTTCCATGTTACATCCACGTCTGACTCAAGTGGCAGCCGCGCCCTCGGTCCCCCGATTTTCCATCTACTGTTCACCCTACTGTCTAACCCTACCACCCGCACTCGCATCGGTGATAATTTAAAAAGTTTATATGGCCAAACTGCCACGGATTGCCAGTGCTGGCGTTGCTTTGCACCATTCTAATGACAACTTAAATAAACATCAACAATGGGGCATTGCTAGGGAAATTGTTGGGGAAAATACAGCTGAAGTCTGAAGAAATATTCATGAAAAAATGGGCAAGGCCTCGACCAATTGATACTCACTAGTCCGTATAAATAATTATTTAAAATCCATATGCCTTAAACTAAAATGTTTTAGAATAAAAAATCGAATAATAGAATCTATTATTATTATATTTTGTATTATTGTTATGCATTGTGAGTATGCCTAGTTCAATAACCAGATTGTTAGGTATCACCTCACAAGTTTGTTGAACCATTCAACTCCTGAGTACCCATTATAAAAAACGATCTGCGAGAAAATGGAAGTTCAAGTTTCTCATCGTCTAGGGCGGTTCATTGTGTGGAAATATTTATTTTCTATAAATTATTTTCGATTATCGCTTCTGTGCTCCGCTTTCCCCAGCTGGAGAACTAAATAAATACACTGAACTGCAATTAAAGCTAAACAAAATGCATAATTTCTGCTCATTTGTCGATAAGCTGGCACTCTATTGGGAAATTCCATCGTCCCGCTGTTTTTATTTGAGAAGGGGTTTAAATTTATGTGCCTCGCTTCCGCTAATGGAATTTTAATGTTTCATTGGAAGTAGACGCATAAATTCGAGTTTTGGTCGAAATCCAATAGCGACGTCAGCAGAGAAGAAAATTCTCATTGCGTTTCCAATATTTTTATTTTGAAAAGCCAACAGCTATCACGGGAAATTGTTGTTACGAGTAAACGAGTTGGCCCATTTAGTTCATTGGCGCCGCATTTCCACAGAACTGGACAACAAACAAATATAAATAAAAAATATTAACAAACAAATCTGGAATTGGTTTTAATTGAAAGGCAGCAGGTTACGTACTGATAGAATTGTAAAAGCCATTTCGATTTTGTGGTGGATAACACCCTCAAAAGTGTCAATGATTATGGAAAGTAAGAGTCAACAAAAGTCCCCTCCACTCTATTGCAGAAGTACTTAATACAATTTGCTTTGCAATAGTTTTACTTTTGCTACTTTTCGCAAAGTATTTTCTAGTACGAAGTTTTCAAATTCCTTTGGTAATCCGCAGTGGGAAAACACAGCTTCAAACTCACTCTAGAAACATATTCGATGGCACATTCTGTTTGCAAAGCGAAGTCTTTGCCAACTATTTGGCAGATAGAAAAATGTAAGCCCTAACTCAGTTATTCACGCAAATCCTTTAATGCCATTTATCATATGAGGTGCACACACATTTCCAATTCATGTAAAGCACAATGCATCCTGTCCTGGCAGCGATCCTGATCCCTCGGCAAGAACAACATTAAATTGAAACAAATTGAACATAAAAAGCATTCAAAATAAGGCAACACCTCGACGATGAGAAAGGTGCCAGGACTCGAGTCCCTGGAGCCAGGACCCAGGAGGCAGGACCCGAAATTCAGGACACAGACGAAGACGAGTTGCTGCCAAGGTAAACACACAACGACACCGAAAACTACGGGAGAAAGTTTCTAGTGGTAAGTTAATTTTTTGCCTGCGCTGCAGCTGCACTGGGAAAAACCAGGAGAAGTAGTGCACTGATTCGTGTTGGTTTCTAATTTGAAATTTGTTTTCTATCGATTTAAAAGTACAACTAAACTAAACTAAACTACCTTACTTAAACACTTCATCAGTGAAGAGATGAATACAATTTTTTGTGGCCATGAGCTTTCTGCGCTGCTGGAAAATCAGCAAAGGTACACAACAGCCAAGAGAAGAGCATAGGAAACGGAAGTATTTTCTGTTGATACTGAACTCAATTTAGACGAAATCAAGTCAAACATGGCAGCTACCAGAAATAGGAGCAGGGGACTGGTGGCGTGGAAAGCGGCCACAGGAAATGTTGTAGTAAATCATGTGGGAGCCGTGAGGTAGGTGGAGGCGGAGGATGTGGGTTGTGTGTGCGGACCAGACGCCAAGTAGATGCCAGTGCGAGTGCGACTGCCAGTGCTTAAGACGATGTCCTCCCACACTTCCCGAAAGAAGTTGACAAAAATACAGGCAGGAGTACAGCAGGAAGAAAAAATGAGGAGCTTGATTGATGTTTGTGCTGTTAGTTGTTGTTTGCGCAGGGCGAAGCGAATCGGCGAATTAAAGTTTCGATTAAAGATTTCGATTTGGTCTTTTGGCCAGGAGAGCGGCCACTAATCAATCCTTGTCCAAATATTTATGTGTCCCAAATCGAGTGATCCAGACCAAAGTGAAAGTCATAGATGGAGCGACTAAATAAACAGAAAAGTCGTGGGAAACATCGCTTTTTTCGAACTGATGCAAATTCCACGCATTACGTAGTAGAGTTTTCCCATTTCATTTGGATTTCCTATATACTGGGATAAGCTCATGTTTTCAATGATATTGCAATTATTGTTTTTGTCAACTTAGTTTTTGGCATCACACGTAGCTGCAACTGTAGCTCTCAGCTCTGCTGGGCATAAAAAAGCGACAAAAAACTGGTAGGAGCGCTTCCAGGTTCGAGCCATTTTCCTAGTTCCACTCCGGGACTCGTTTAATGGCCTTAGTTCTCGTTTGCTCGTTTCGAGAGGAAGGAAGCATTTAGGTTTGGAGTAAGGGGCTCTCAGCATGTGGTGGCAGGATTTTGTGTCCTTGCCATCCGTCCGTCGGTCCGTCCGTTTGTCCGTTTGTCCGCTTGTCCGTCCGCACTTTCACTGCCCGCCGCGCTCTATTTACAGTTTTCGGAAAGTCGGGAAGAAGGGAAGGACAGGGGGACGGAGGGAGAGGACAGGACGACGAGTCCTGTGGCCTGTGGGACACTGCGGATTTGCCGGAATTGTGTTTGGTAAACATTTTTCGGCTCTCTGTTGTTTTTAATAAGAAAATTGGCCAAAGGCCACACACACAACGGGCGAAGCGAACCCATAGATGAGGATTTCGTATCCCAGATTGCTTTTAAATTTTGGCTTGAGTTCTGCCTTTTTCTATCTGGTTTATTTTGCCTGCTTTGTCTTCTGCTGCTGCTGATTTATGTGTTTGTTTTGGGCTGCTCTGTGGGTCAAGCCGTGGATGAGTGAAACCGTTTATAGGAATTAGTCGGGTAGTCGCTGTTCAGCTCGGAACGGACTGCTGAGCCACGGATGCTGGCTGAGTAAACAGAACCCGAAACAAAAATATAAATTTGAAAAAGCAATTGAGTTGACAATTTCCACCCTGGTCCAAAATAACATCCAATTCCTCTCACTCCAGTCGCACCAATAGACTTCGATTATAATCTTGAAAGGAAACACAGTCGTGACGAAACTAATTCTCTAAGCAAATAGGAGTATGCATTGAATTTTCCCATCATATTAAAATTTAAATAAATATGGAAAGCATGGCATACGAAATATGAAATACATAGGTTCGGGTAGAACACATAAGACCCCAAAAATAAAAAGCGATACAAATCGCAGCCTTAACAATCACATGGAAGGTCTAGAGAGATGGAAAAAAAATATCCGAGGAGTGGGAAGGACCGTCGTTTATCTCAGCCATCAGCGAAGGGGTTACGTTTAGGGCTTATGCTTTTCGATCTGGGCGTAATCAATTAGGCCTAAAGGTAAACAAGCCCAGACGAAACTCGAAAAATCGTTAGGCATAATCAAGTCGAACGATGATGATGATAATGACGATGATAATGCAGCTCCCGTTGACAGAGACCCCAGCTTAGACGCAATTCATTTACCGATAATCGCCCAGACAGAACCTCTTCAGGCCAACTGATTAATGTTGATTATTGTTATCAGATCCGGCGTTGGAAGGAGCCACTTTTCATTTGATAAATTAATGGGAATATAGGGAACCCCGTACCCGTACCCCGTACTCACTGCTCAGTCAGAAACGAATTAAAAGTTTTCCAAGACGGTTAAGCAAGGGCTGTCGAAATGAAAGTGAACATATACAATTAAAAAGGCCCAGAGTGGCTAAAATGGCCAAATTAATACAGGGAGCGAAACATGGAGTTCCACACACGAGGACTCAAGAGATTAATGGTCCAGTGAATGAATTACTTATTCGTTGCTCAGTACATCCCTTAAAGCTATTGCAATTGTACGAGTATAAGCATATTATTACTCCAACACAATTCTATTGTATTCAATAATTATGTTATCCACTCATAATAGTTTCCACCTCGCTTGGCACACAACCATGTAATCTTCGACAACAAAGTGCCTGCATTCTATCTAAATCATAACCAGCTTGCCTCTAAAGCACCTTATTTGTCAACTCAGTAACTTGAAAGCATCTTTGACTTCGCATCTCAACAGTATTAGCTGTGTGCCGAGAAAAATGGCTAAGAAGAAAGCGCCAACTCACAGATCCTTCCGTCCTGGCTTCAGCCCAACTACCAACTACACTTATACATTTACGAGGACAGTGCGTTGCGAAAATGAGATTATACAAATATATAATCAGTGTTTTAAGGAAAATTAGGAAAATAATTCAATCATAACTATAATAAGTGCAACAAGTGATCTAAATCAACAGAAATCAATTAACTGCTCTGCTGATATGGTTCTCTGGCATAGAAAGCATTCCCATTTAAAAATCGCATTTCCGCTATGAAACGGACTGTATCGAAACCAAAACGCTATATACAACTGTCAGCCATCAACGGCAAAAGTGTTGACAAAAGCGGCCGACAACATCAGACGTCAACAGATGCGGTCCACACTATCCGACCACCGACCTGCCACGCCCCTTTGCCCACCGCCACCCCTCACTCCGGGACAGCAGCAAATCCAAGGTATTTTGCAGCGGAAATAAACCGCGCACATTGCACAAACTTTTGAGTCTTTATGGCAGTCGCGGAAAATTGTCTAAGGGGGAATAAAATTTGCCCAAGTTTGCTGAGCATATTAAAAAGTGGGATAAAAAGAGAGATAGGGGGGGGAATGGCAGTACATACATATGTACATACATACGTGTATGTATAGGAAAGGAACTGTAAAAATTTGCTGCACCGCCAACGGAAATGAAATAAATAGGAAAAATAACTAGCTTTAAAGGGAGGAGACAGAAGTTTATAGTTGAAGTCTTCAGCTAGTTTTCTTTTATGGTTGGGAAGTTCTTTTTTCTGCTCGCATGCGGCTCTTCCCCCTCCCTATCCCCCTCCCCCTCAACCATCCACCATCCGATGCAGCTGCTCTTAAGGGGCGTGGGGGGTGGCCGGGGCTTATTTAGCATTAGCTTTGGCCAATGCCACCCGTCTGGAGGAGTGCGCACACACAAGCTGCCAAACATGGTAAACTAATTCCGTATGCAAACTTGGCCCAAGCCCAAACCAGAGCTCTCCAAGAAGCGAAAGCAAGAAGGCCCGTTTGGGTCGGGCGGACGACCCCAAAATGCTATTGAAATTTCGGAATTTGCAATACCAGAAATCACGAGAACTAACTGAGTTTTACGGCAAAATAATCATTGGCACCCGTGTGGCCTATTGATTAGCATTTGTCGATTGCCCGGTTCTCTGCTGCCCAATCCCCTCCAGCTCTATCGTCTCCTGAATGGTCTTATGCTAATGCCCATGTTCATGTTGCAGGTGCAACGCGTTGGCATTTGCATGCAAATTAGTTGACAACGCTCAACACTTGGCTTCGATTGCCCATCCGTCGGATTGCCCATCCTCGAGGTGGCCAGAGGTCGCAGGACAGGCGGTGGAGACTCGTCGATCAGGGGTCAAGGCGATTTTGTAATGTCACACAGGGTAACACTATAAGAAATCATACATCTGCGAGTATGAGTTATCCAATACAAAAAAGCGCTGATGTAAATAAAGTGTCTAAATATCTTTAAAATACCATTTGTAATGCTTAGACGAGTATATCGTAGTCAGCTACGATAGTACTATCAAAACAAATAACAAGTATTGGTTACTTTTCTCAACTTTAAAGGGGAAGATGGTTCAAGTCAAAAGTTTTCTTTTAATGTAGTTTTCATCCAGTAGGAGTAGCGCCCAAGAATTCCAAGTAACAGATTCCCCAGTGTGTTTTCCCTCGGTGCCGGCACATACTGAACTTAATTCAAATCAAAGTCAGGGCGGGCATAAATGTAAATCTTATATTTGGTCATGCAAAAGTATTTTTATTTGTCTACATACCCTGGATGTGCTACCCACGTTGCTGCTTCATTTGCATTGAGGAAAGTCCCACACAGAGAGCTGGAAAATGGGGAAATCTATGTGCGGCAACTCCTCAATTTGGTATTCCGTTCGTCGTCCGCTGCCTACTGCAAAAGCCCAGAAACTCCTTCTCCCTCTTTTTTAATCAATTTCTGTCAGTTTGGCTGTCAGTTTGGGCCAGAAATCCACTCGGCCTCCCGTTCGGGCCACATTCAGGATGGCCAAATGTGGGGAAACATGGGGAGGCTGAAATTATGCGCATAGCTTTTCCAGTTCGTGACACTGTCCAGTGGACGCGGGAAGGTTTTTGGGTGGGTGAACTTGGTGATTTTTAATTATGATAAGTCGCTAGAGACATTTCCGCAGCCGATAAGAATCTAGAGCAAATTGTTGCAAGCATGGCCACTGCGATTGCATTGCAACAGAAATTGAAGTGCAGGAAAACAATTTTGTTCCGTGTTTATTCGGCAACATTGAAAGGCCGTGAATAGAGTAGCGGAAAAGTGGGCGGAAAATGGGGGCGGAAAACGCACTTTGATGCCACTGACCCATTGATTTAGTTTCAGTCCATAGAATGGCGAAAAATACTTACATTCAGCGGGGAAAATCATTCATTTTGCAAACGGTAGGGAAAATCAAAAGCATTTTAAACGCATCCTAAAATACAGGCTGGAAATAAAGGAAACAAAGAAATGTAAATTAATGGTAAGGTACACATCTGCGATATTATAATTCGCCTTAGGCATAATCTCCTTAAACACATTTTCCCATTTAAATGCGATTTTCCCATGAATGTGCACTTGCCCACGTTGCTTTTGCATTGAATGGCTCTGTTTATTTTGCCATTCAAAAGCAAATCCCCCAACTGATTTTAATCTGGCCCTTTTGTTGGCCTTTGCTCGAACTGAACCGTGATTAGGACCTCACAGAGGGTCAGGAGGACTGGCGACCACTTAAGCACCTTAAAGACGGTGGATTGCGTGGGCTTGTCGGCACCTCCTTAAAAAATTGTCTGGCGACCCGCCCATCCTGCGGACGCCCCTTCTGTGGTCCTCCTCCAGATCCACCTCCTCGCAAGAAGTGAACACCAAGACCAAGATGCGTGCATGACGCACTGCCTCGTTGGCATTGGGGCCCAGAGCGATCGTGTTTGGGAGGCATCCCATCTCATCTCATCTCATCCGGTCTTTTGAGTATTTGGAGGCTGCTTGTTGGCACCGCGTATCGCGTTACTTATGCAAATAATTTCAGTGGAAACGAGCAGACATGGAAACTTCGTCTTCATTTTTCCATCGAATCATTTTTGGTGTCTTTCCCAGTGTGAGTCGCAGCCCCGTTGTTGTAATTTAATAACCAGGCAAGTCATATTTCTCTGCCTCCTGCTGCTTAAGGCCAGCGGCATCGAAATGGAGCCCAAACGGGAGTGGGAGGAGCCGTGGGTTGTTGCTGCCGTGGCTTTTAAAGCACTTGTGCAATAAATTAAAAAGGCGATTTCGTGTCGCCCGTTGTTGCTGTCCCCCTGCCCCTCTGCCCCCTGCCTCTCTGGAATCTTCTAGTGGAGCTTGGGGAAGGGGCAACAGACAGCAAGTGGTGGCAGACATGCAGATTTTTGACATACTTGTTTGCATTTTGCTGCCGTGGCTGCGGCTGCTGCTGCTGCTGCTGTTGCTGCTGCTGTTGCAGCTTCTCCGCCTGCAGCAGTTGCCGCATCAGCACCAGCAACATGTCGCAGTTGCCGCTGCCCGCCAGCCACCTCAAGCTATGGGCGACACAGAAAAACGCTGGGACATCACTGCGAGCGAATAAGTCCACTCTCCAACAAAAAACCTTTAAATTTTCCATTTTCCGATAGAGGTGTAATCATTTCGTACAGCTGTATCTGATTGAAAAGCTTTGTAGTTTTGTTAGCAGGTCTAGTAATATTTTCTCGCAGTGCTGTGGACACTTTCCGCCCTGTAACACGCCACGCCCCTTGGCAGACATGACACCACAAATGGGGCCGGCTCATCATCATCCCCATCATCCTCATCATTCTCATCATCATCACGAGCATCGCCGGCATCTCTGGATGGGAATCTGATTCCGAATCTGAGCCTGGACAGACGCTCGGGCATCGTTTGTCAGCTTAAACGTGTCCCTGTATCCAGCCCCTTGCATACCCGGGGAAAATTGTTTTTCAACTGCAGCGTAAGGATTTATGTCCCCACTGGGGGTCTCGATGCATCCCAACATGGGTTAGCTGCTAACTCCCGACGCCCGACGCCCGACTCCCGATTCCCAGCTCCCAGTGGCCTGCTTGGCCATTTAGTGGCTGCCAGTCACGCTATGATTTGACCCACTTTTATTGGGACCAAATAAGCCGACACGTAATGAGCTCAAGGCTTAGCAGCGAAGTGGACAGTGCGTCTGGGACGGCACATTGGGAGAAATCCAGATCACTTTGGATGTAAATCGATTTTGAAGAGTTGACGTCGGTTTTCTACAGCTGACATCTGTTCTACTTTGATTTAATGCTAATGAATTTGCACTCCGGACTAACCAATTCACATTCTAATATTTCTCTAATGCTTGCCCCAAATACCAAGATATCTTGCCAAATAAAATACAGATTGCTATGAATGCAAGTAATAGCCTAGCCTAGCTTTAATACCGAAACTAGAAATGTGAATTATTAAATTGCGAACTTAAAACATTGTTAAGTTCGAATGAAGTGTTTTCTCGGTGCAGTGGCAGCTGGAGCACCTGGGGCACGAGGCCTGCACATCGGCACCTACGGAGCTGTCGACCAGAGAATAGTGGTTCTGTTGTCCTGTCACCCGGCAATAAGCCGGTTCCCGAGCCGGTTCGACCCCCCACACCGCCTGCTAAAAACACAAAAGACCCAAACACACAACTTTGGCAGAAGTCACAGCAGGCCGTCGGGAGATCGGACAAATTGCTGGGCAGTTCTGGTGGGGGAAATGCAAAATTATGACAACTGCATTTGCAGTGAGCCAGCTTCTCGTGGCAGGAGGTCTCCTCCGGGCCTCCGGGCCTCCAGTCCTGCGCTCCGGTGCTCCGGTTCTTCTGTTCTCCGGCCGAAGCCCAGCTCCAGTTCCAGTTGCAAGTGTCAAAGTTAACTCGAAATTATTGTTGGCTAAACTTTTGTGGCGCTTAGTTGCTGTTGCTGTTGCTGTTGCTGTTGCAGTTGCTGGGGCTTCCCATTCTGGCCAACTGAATTTATTGTTTGCGGTGTTGGGCAATTGCAGTTGTTCTGCCCAGGCTTAATCAACTGCAATTGCCGCCGACTGTTTCACAATTTCTGCATTTTTATTCAACCGCTTTGCCTGCAGAGCTGCCTGCACCAAAGTTTTGATTGTTACTGCAGCAGGCAGGAATCGTTGGCCAACTTGATCAATTGAGTACCCAATTTTCCACTTAACCCGCCGTTTGACCTCAATTAAGCCCAGCCTAATCCGATTTTCACGCCGCTCAGAGACAAGCACTTTGTCTTGACCTAATCACCTTGGCGGCCGAGGTGTCCTCGCCCGACTTCGTTCATACCTGAGTGGAAAAGCAACCAATTTTCCATTTCCCAGTCGTGACCTCTCATAAAGGCAGCGTGACACTTTCGTCGTGCGGGCTGACAGCCACGCCCATTTCAAAATATTTCTCAAAACCCATTTGTGTGTATTTTTCAATTTTCGGCCTGTCAGTCCCGCTGAGTGGCAATCAGTGTCGAGGTCCCGCCCAGGAATACTACATATAATATTTTAGTATAAATCGAAAAGGACCCGGGGCACTCGACTTTGCGGTTAGCAGCTGGAGGCTGTCTTCTCCTCCAGGAATGCATCTCGGAATCCCGCACAGTCGAACATCTTTCGGGGAAACCCATCACCGCCGCGTCGCTTTAAACGTGCATTAAATAGAATGCTAAAATATTTCGTGTCAGCACACACGATAAAGTCGAATAACTGCCGCATAAAAATGCAGGAACTTGCATTCGCAGGCTTACACTGAAAATATTGAAAATCATTTAAGGAAGAAATGCCGAGTCTAATGCTTAACTCAATCCCTTAACGAGGATAAAACTAGTGGCAATTGAACTATTACTACTAAAGAAACATGATTTTACTTAAAAAATAAACAACTATCTAAAATGTACACTCAACGTTTAATTATTCGACTTATTCAATTAATTTAAGTGTTTTAATTTAATTGTAGCGTGTAAAAAGACTAATAAAATGTCTATGCAACTCCGTGCAAACCTTTTAGTTCATGATTGGTGCAACACTTTATGCTCAGAGAACCATAGCAGATTTTCACTTTCTGATGCGATATTAAATTTCCTATCAATTGATTCCCGAAACTTTTTTTCTATTTATTGTAAGTAAAAAATGCAAATGTATATCAAAGTTAATTTTCTACTTAGCCATTACGCCATTTATTGCCAGCTGGATTACATATGTATGTATACCCCCAGCAAATATGTCATTATTTAATAGCAAATTATAAATTTTCTTTCAGTGTCGGCTGGGGCGCAGGACACGAGTGCCAGGTTCAGGTTCTTCCCACACACACTTTGGCTCGCCATCCCAGGCACAACTCAAACTTTGATAATAATGACGCTGCATAAATTGCATTTTAATGTCAACAAAGAGACAAATATTATAATATCCCCAAGAGTCCGGAGTGCAAAGAGTGCATCGCAGACCCCAAAGACCCCAATTGGGGGGCAACCCCCAATTCTCCATTACCCGGCCAGATGTCAAAGTGCGAACGCAAACGTGGAGAATTATTTGCGGCTGGCGAAAGATATTTCCTGTGGCTGCGGCGAAACTTTCATGCCACATGCAACTTGCTGCAATCTAATGGAAATTTATGTTGAAAGCATGCCATCCTGCCCCTGCCCCTGCCCCTGCCACTGCCACTGCCCCGCTGCCTGCGACTTTCCTCCGCCCAACAGATGATTGCTGGCTGGTTAGTTGACTGTCCGATCGGCAACAAAGGCAGCAACAATTTGTAGGCATTTTCATATCGAACTGGCCAAAAAGACGACCCCAGAACGACACTGGTCAGAAAAGTTTGAGAGTGTGTACTTCATCGAAAGGGTTAAAGGCTGGGAAAGTACACTGCAAACTACGATATAAGTTTTGGTTAGATTGTGGGTTTTTACTTATTTTATAAACTTAAGAAAAGGCATGAGATGCTTTGATAATTTCACTACAAACATGGATCCACCACCATTGCTCATGTATCTTAGAACAATTGTTTGTTGCTTAGTGTAAACTTCAATGCGAGTCACAAATGGCCGTCGGAAGAAGGCGAGGGAAATGTAATTTCGCAATTATTTGCTTGCCATGGCCATAACTCACAGTACTTGTCATCAGTGGCGGTGGAGTTGCTGGGGAGTGTGGGTGCCGACCTAGCCTGGGCAAACCCACCCACTCCCCTGGAGCACTCCTCGATCCTCTGTGGCCTGTGGATTTTTGCGGCCTGCACGTTTCCAATGCCTGAACTTTGACACACATTCACCCGCACCCATCGCCCATTTAATTGATAATCGCAGGCGGCAGAGGAAAGGAGAAAAATATGCTCCACGTTGGAGCCTTTGGGGCGTTTGCCGTGAAAGTTTGTGGGATGCAGATATGGCCTTACTACTTTACTGCTTTTTTGAAAGGTTTCGCGGGTTAAGCGGCATATGGAAGTGGTCCAACTACCTGGTTCCATTCCCTTTTCCCGCATATCTCCCTGGGCTATCTCGTGACCCTTACACGATCAGCCTGCACAGATAAGGATTATAAATCATTTCTACAATATTTTCCACATAAACACACACACACACACACACACGACAATAAATCAAAGACGCAGAGAAAAAACTGTCAGTTGGCGCCAGTCACCACCGTAGACAGTTTTCCTAAAGACTCTCACATTTAACCAAAAACCGTTTAAATGATTAATGTCAACTATACGCGTTTATGATAAACCGTCCAAAGGTAATTTGCATAATTGCGCCTGCGACCTTTGCCGTCAAGGAAATAAAACCCGATTGGCTTAAAACAACACAATATTCAGGCAATGAATAATGATTTCTCTGGAAAATCATAGTTCTCATCGGATGAATACCGTTTTGGGTTTGCATTGATAATCGGCTGTCACCCTAAGTGATCGAAAGGAAGGGTGTTTAGAACTATTCAAGGTTTGTGAACATATTTTTCAGGCCAGAAAAGTACATAAAACAAGTTCTCCTTAAAGTGGCAGATACGTGTAGTTATAGGTAACAACAATAAAATAACTTTACTCAATTACTTTTTCATACCAAATGCATTCAAACCCAATACCAATGCATTAACAGTCCTTTATTAAATTGTACAAAAAACGGTTTTAATTAATTGCATAAAAGGTGTCATTTATCAAGCAAACAAAGAACTCTGCGCAAACATGTATTTATACAGCTAATAAAAATTGCAGGAAATGGTTGTAATTAATTGGCTGAAATGTGCATGGTAGCAAATAACCAAAACTAGGCAATCAAGTCTGTTTCGAATACACCGAGCTAATGAAATCGTTTTCTGTTCAGGCCTTAGTACCTGCATTGAGGCCACTTTTCGTGCACCTGACCATAAATCACGTCTTTCGACGAACTCCTTATCAGCAGCTGAGTTGAGGACCTCGGGCTGGCCTACATGCAATCGATAGATAAGGCCAGGCACACGGAACGTAATCTCTGACCCGAAATCGCTGTGTTGCTCTCCTTAGAATTGCTTTATTACGCCGTGGATTCCAACACTTCCCGAGAACTTTTTGCCACTAAACTCGTATAAGAAACCTGAGGGCTGCCTTTTTAATTGATTGCTGCCTGCCTCGTCCTCTGTCTTGCATTATTATCACAACGGGGCAATCTGGCTTTGCAGCCCAACAGCCCAAAACACGATAAATAACAGCTCGCAGCGGGGATTTGGTGGCTGGAGATCCGAAGACCCTTTCTAGGGTCTCTGTACGTGCCCTGCCTGCCGGGCGCGGGTTTGGGGCACAATGCCCATGATGAACCCTTCCACTCCGCACTCGTCCGGCCGACATCTCGTCTCTTGGCCATGGGTGCGATAAACATCGGGCATCGTTAGTCTTTCACTCCGTCTTCGTCTTTTTGTGTTTACCCAACCCAGCCTCACCAACCTCCAGCTCCAGGTCCAGGTCCATGTCCAGTTTCAGTTCCAGCTCCAGCTCCAGCTGCAGCTTCAGCTCCATCTTCATCTCGATTTCCATCTGAGCCCGTGTTTTGACTGCCCGTTTTGCTCCGCCAGTTGATCTTTGTTTGCCTCGTGTGCTCTTAACGAGCTTGTACTTGGGCTATCGATTAAGCGATCCCAATCTGAGGCAGTGGACCCAGTGATTTTCACTTAGCCAGGAAGCAGCTTGTTAAGTGTTTTATAGCCTGCTCGAATTAATTTCATAATCGCCTCACGTCGGTCACAAAAAATATGAGAGCTTCTGTAAGAAAATTGTTATCAGGATGATGATATGATTTCAGTTTTTGTAGATCATCTAGAATTTCCCACCTCCTTAATTTGCCAATAGACTTGTGGAGTCTCAGAGTATTTAGACTCTGGTATGAACATCTTTCTGTTGAAGTACAAACTCAAGCCCGGCTCTTTTGTTGTTCCTACAAATTACCGACAGGAAAGAACGATAAAACTGTCTTCTGCCTGCGGCTTAGTCAGCTGTCAGCACTTGATAGTTGTGCCTCCAGAACGAGATCAGGCCGCACCCAGATGAAGTCTTGCACTCGGTCTCGTCTCTAGAAATCCGGAGACTCCTCCAGAGCCGAAACGGTGCCAACATGTGTGTCGTCATTCCCTTTCGTCGCCGGCATTATTGTGACAGTTCATTTGTCACATCTCCTGATTTGACGGAATGGGAGCGGGAATGGCGAGCTATGGGGTGGGATCTGCAGTGAACCCTCGGCAGATGTGTGAAAAATCACCAGTCACCATTTTTCCATTCAGCTGCCACTTGCCATGGAGGGCCTCAAAGGGGCGTGGCCCGTGATCACAAAGGAAATCTTAATTGCCGCTTAACGAGCAATTGAGGACTCTATTCAAGGGAGTGGCGCATATAGCTGCAGACATATACATAAGTCGGTAGGTGTGCTGCTTAGGATTACACATTCTTATATACACATATGACTTAAAACAACATATTTAGGTATTAAATAGCTCAAAAGAAGCCATGCACTGTATTCAAACCTTCAAATATACACGTATATGTACGTTTTCGAGCCCCGTTCCGTTCCATAACTCATGAGCATTCTAATCAGCCCGGGTCGGTATCGAAGAAAGCCACCTTTAAATGGGAATTTATTGCCCCATCGTGTTTGTTTTCCCCCCTCGTGCGTTTCCCCTTCCCCTTTCCCTTCCCAGCTCGATACCCACTGGATCCCAGCTCCCATCATCGATGACCCCATCGGAATCCACAGCGGTCTTGTTAGCAAAATCACCTGCAGTGCAGACGGCCAAGCGGGCCGAAGGAATTAATAATTCAGTCTGGAGCCGCCCAATGGCTTTTTGCCGGGCTCGATTGGGCCTGTATTTTGTATTTCGTATTTTGTTTTTCGTATTTTGAGTTGGGGATCGGGATTTTGGCTACCTGCAGAGCAATACGTCCAGCGCGCCCATGTGAATGATGCATTCCGCTGACTTGGGGGCTTTTTTTGGCTCACTGAATTATGGAGGCGACTCTTGTCAAATTTAAGGTAATTGATGGCTGTGAGTGGAAACCCAAGTATCGTGTGTAAAGCGGGTAGCGAAAAAGTATGCTTTCGGGGTTAAATAAACACTTTTGGTAGGACGAGGTGGCCGAAAAGGCAGAGGAGTTGGCCAAAATGCTTCGCGTATTTAAGGCTTCCTTCTTTGTTGCGAACGCTTAAAGAATTTCATTTAAAATGTGTCTGTGTGACAGGGGACCTTAATTAATTAATTTAAATTACCTGAGAGAACTTGATTGAATTTCAATACACGACATATGTCCAAATCAAAACAATTGAAAATAAATAAAATACACTTGCTCTCTAAAAAGTTCAACTCAAATGAAAGGAACGAACAGGACATATTTGGCCAGTAAATAGTCTAACACCGTTTGAAGGAAGTTCAGCTCCCTAATTTATCGACTTGAACTCCGAACACTCGATAATTAAAGCACCAATTCAAAGTTTAGGCCCAGCAATTTCATCCAGTTAGCCCCATCCCAAAGTGTATCCCATTCAAAGCCATTGTTAAGAGCCAAAATCAGAACCAACTATGTAGTTCGTGTAACGACCCACAAAACAGCGCAACATTTGACTTTGATTTTGGTTCTGCCCCACCAAGGAGGGGTCATGGAAGATTATGTAAATGTGTGCAGGGCCAGGCAATCCCGGCCATCCAGGCAATGAGAAAACTGTAAACATGTCGCATAAATTTAATTAATTACGATTTCTTTATCCAATCGACCCAGTTCGGACCGCAGTGCTCCACCTCCACCTCCGCCTCCTGGGACTTTGGAGTAAACGTTTTATGGCCGCACAGCAGCCGCCTACAGATCATCGAAGATTAGGAACTATTGGGGGCAGAAGGGGGTCTGCATGCCCCAGGTCCGAAATCACTTGATCACACTGCCCCGGGCTGTGTTGTCATCCAATCAATGTGGAGTTTCACAGGGCCCGTTTCTTATTCAAATTTGATTTAGTTTTCCATTCCGGCTTGGGGCGGACCAAGTGGTTCGGCTTTGGGGATCCGGGGGGAGCGCACTGACCGCCCTTGGCAGCTCATTAAGAAAGTTGTTCCGCATTCATTTTTTATCGCCGTTGTTTATCGTGCCGCTTGATTATCTCGCTGTGTTCCTATTTGGAGCTTTCCTCTCTTCATCTGGTCGCCTTTTTATTGTCAGGCGTTTATTCTATCTAAATGTTTTGATAAGTTTCCCGAAAAAGCGGGCCGGGTAGTTGGAAAATTTATGTGGCATCGTTTGTCATTCGGTTTATGGCTTGTTCAGGTGAGATGAAAAGCGATATGGTCCGCGTTTCCCAGCATTAGTTAGTGCATATGCACCATATGCACCTGTCATTATATCACGATCCAATCCTTATCTTATCTTGAATCGCTTTCTACTTTCCACGTCGCTGGTTGATTTTCCTTTCTACAGCACTCATTCCAAAAGCATTTTTCACCTTACCATCTATGCATTTTAGACAATGCAATAACCATTAATAAATTCAATTCAAATTCTGGAAACAATGTTGGTATGACACTCTGAAAGTTCGTTCTCAAATACTTATTTGATGTTTTAATTTATACATTGAATTTCAAGCACTTCTTTTATTACAGCATTTCATGCATTTATTTATACATTGCAAGGGGTAATGAACCTTAAATAAGAGTTTCGTTGGAAATAACTATCCCCACAGTCGTAAAATTAGCCCGTCTATACATTGTCTTGTAAATTGTAAATCTTGTCTGAGCTTAAACATGTCATCGCTACTTGGGGACTTCGTCATCATATAATCATCGGACATACATATATGAACTATAATTTTTTACGACCGACTTCCCAAACTGTCCGATGCGGGACATAATTTCAACATTAGGGCATCGTAAAAGCGTCATGATAATTGAACAAAAGAATCATTTTCCTCCTCCGCCTCTGTATACGTATACAAGGGCTTTTTATGAAGGAATTACGAAAATTTCATTACACAGGCCGGGGCAAAAGAAAAATATTTTATTAACACTTCGTGCCAATGAAGATCAATATTATTTTTAAACGTGAGTCTTTTGGAGCGGCGCCGTTTCCTCACATTTTAAACAAAAGGGTTGAGCTGATGGAAATCTTTGTGGTATTTTTCATCAGCTGCAACAAGGCGGAAATCCATTTCAATTTACCAACGAGTTCTTCAAGCACGCACTTTAATTGCACCATAAAAACGTCAGCGACTTGCAGTCGAATAACTATTCGTAATTTGTTTATTTTAATTTATATTTGCTGAAGTTTTTATTTATTTCCCCAGCTAGCTTTTTGTTTTTTGTGGGCCACGAGTACCGAGAGGCGAGCAGTTTATAAACACATGAATCACTCGCCAGGCGGAAACTTTTCTGGGCCAGATTTTGTATTTTCTGCCCTTTCCTCGAGTGTCCTTCGGTTTCTTGGTACTTTCTGGCTGGGACGGCCAGTCATTAGCCGGGAAATTGCATGAGGCGCCCCCTGTCGGTGATGTGCGCCATTTCTCAGGAACCCCCAACTCCACCGCCACATAAAGTGCGAGTCCCCACCTCAGACTCCGCCTAGGTAATTACCGGTCATTAATAATATGCAGATGTGCACTCCGTTCCTTTTGGGCCAGGACTCATCAGCTCGCTTCTGCAACATTTTTCGGCTACGTGGTGCTTATGTTGTTATGCTTCTATGTTTTCATGGACCACATATTTTCGAATACACAATCATTCTCAAGTGGCCGTTAATAAAGCGAGCCATTTCCCTTCGTCTTCCCCATTTCCACTTCTTGACCCCACGGGACCGACGGCAAACAAGAACTTTATGATGGGAAAAATGAGCATCTTCCGTTTGTATTTAGGTGACAGCAAGCAGGATCCTAAGTTCCTGTGCCGCGCAGGGTGGCAGGATGTAGGGGAAATGCCTAGGGGAGGTAACTTTAATTGTGTAATAAATTATTTTCAATAAAAAGAGTGTCAATTTTTCATTTCCTCTCAGTCGATTGGCAGCTCAAACTCTATATTGATATACATATAATCAATATATTCCACGGCATCCAGTTGGTTTTTGAATTTTTCGTTTGTGCTAAATACAAAATACTGGCATGCCAAAATTGCAGCTGGACAGGAAAAATAGAATGTTAAAATAGGAAAATGTTGCAAAGTGCATTGTAAAGTAAATCATTTGATCAAAAGTGGCTTTATTAAACTACAAATAAATGAGCTAAAAGGGAATGCCCCGACTGTATTGGGTTTATAAGGGAAAGCGTATATTAAAACTGGCAGTTTTTACTAGTTTGCAGTTTATTAAAAGTCGTTTGCGCTAGAATGCCTCTGGAAATACCAATTTTCGCCATCCACAATGACATTTTTTGCATCTGCGCTGCGCTGCAACTCGATTACATCGAATCTGGCTCGCCTAATGAATTGTCTCGAATAGTGAAATAAAATTTTATTATACATTGCTGCAGCTGTTGCATGTTGCATGCTGCAACTAATGAATAAGTGTAAATCTAATGGAAAGGCGTTAAGCCAGAATGGAGCAATAGGTGGGGATGGCAGCTGGAGTCCAACTATGGAGCGTCAAGTGCTGCAAAAGAATGCAAACTGTGGCGCGATTCAATTAAAAATGTAAAACAACTCAAAAGCGTGCAACAAGAGAGGCAGTGGGTGGTGGGCGGAAGGGTGGCACTCGGGAGGGGCGGGGCAGTGGCAGCCAATGGAGCGTACGAGAAGCGGCAATGCAAACGAACCCACTACATGCAATTAGAAGAGGAGGATAGTGGATCCCACAGAGAAGCTGGCCAGGGGAGACTATCGGGAAATAATACACGAGCAAAAATATGGGGCACAAAAAAGGTATCAATATGTTTTAAACCAAAAATTTCTTGTTTATCCCTGCATTTGGATACAAATAATTTCCCAGTACTTGTTTTTCAATATATATTAAGTTTAGTTTTTCATACCAGATTTAATCTTGATAAATAAATAAATATTTCCCTCTTACCAACAATGTTTTCAGCTAACAGATACTTACAGATATAAAGGTGCTTTGCCAGGACTGTAAAGCTGTTTAACTAATTGCGGAAAATTGTATCGCTGCTTACATTTTTAGACACTAAATTATAAAAAGCTCTCCTATTTTTTGCAGTGCATGAGCAGGCACAGTTGGCTTTGATTGCTCAGTATGCGTGTCTCGTGGGACGATTGGTTTATTGTATCGCGGTTTTAGTGCGAATAGCGAGTGGTTCTGCTGACCCGAAATCCCCATCTCCTGAAGCCCATAATGGCCAGTGCAATGGATGAAACTGGGCCGTAAAATAGACAAGGAACTTAGTTAAAGTGGACACATGGTCATTACATCCGCGTGAACCAAGGAAGACGCCTAGTTGCAAGGACCCCCAAAGGATTATGCCATAACTAATGGATAAGTGGAACAAAATAATCCGATTTCCAGCGAAACAGGAGAGTGGCTAGCACCTTTCAACTGCAAACCCCTTTTTTAACCAACCTCTTGAGGACCTGAGCCATCCCTGGAAAACGACCCAGCTGGACAAATAGAATCCCCAAGCAAAATATTTCTGATAATATTTTTACTCGACTCAATTAAAGTTTCGCCCGCGAAGGAGAGGGTCCTTGGCATCTCCACAAATCGCGGTCCTGCAGCCAGGACTATCATTTATATTGAGTCTAAGGAGGAATAACTCTGTTCCACCCTCGTCAGAGATTTATTTGCCGAGATTTTGGGGAAAGAGTTGTGGCCCCAGCCGCGTGATTATCCAGTGCATTGAACGCGGCCAGACATTAATTACCAGCAGCTGTTGGAGATGCCTCTCCAGCCCCCCAAAGATCCCATTGGGTTTTTGTGTTTCGGAGTTCCCAGTTCCCAACCGCATTTCGCCTATTTATGAAAAATTATTTCTCCCCGTGTGGAGGTAAAATTTCATATTTTTCACTGCAGCTGGTAAGGAATTTCTGTATTGTCTCTTGTCGCCCGCAAGGAAAAGAATTCCGTAGGATTTCCCCAAATGTTGGGGTATAAGTATGTATAAGTTTCAGTTTTTAGTTGCACCCCTTGCTTAAAAATGGTTATACAAATACGCGTGTTTTCCCCTATGCGTTTTTCCATGCTCTGCGGTGTGTGAGCACCTCTTTTATGGCTGCACGGCTTTTATGGTGCTAAACACATTAAAACTGTCATATCATTGGGCACTTAATTTGATATTCGAGCGGGGGATAATTGGGGCGGACTGCGTCGTGTTGCATTGGGATGCTGCTGGAAACGGGATCCGCTGCAAGTCCGTCCGGGGCTCTTGTTGCGACGTGGAAGTCATTTACGACAAATACTAGACGGGTTCATGGGTGGCCCACACACAGGAGGCGTGGGAGTCGCCGGATGGGTGGGGCAAGTCGCTCTATTTTGGGAGTTGAGTGAACATTAGCTGGCACTTCGTTTGTGGGATCCAGTTACCGATCTTGGGAAAGATGGCTTGAAAAAGTGCTCTCGTACTCACTTATGGGTTTCATTTTATTTAAAACGTTAGACCGAGTGCCTCGACTATCGAATACCCATTGCTCACACAGGGAGAGCAGGAAAGAGCGATTTGCAGGTAGCAAAGCGTTTGCTTCCGGGCGGTTATTTTAATTATACGAAAGTATTACAGCGCCAATTCAAATTTATAGTTTCACAATGATAAGCTTTTCAACAGGTATACAAAAAATTTTGTGTGTTATTAGGTAAATAATTTACCTTGACAATATTTCTATATTTTTCTCAATTATATTGTATCTAAAAAAACGGCAAATCTAATTAAAAAATGCATATTATTTACAGCATCAAACATGTCAAGCTTTGAAATTATTTATAATATGTTTACGCGTGTTAGGCATTTTTTCTATGCAAATATAATACCAGCAATACAATGAGGATTTTGGCTTTAATCAATATTAATGTACCTTTTTTTATATGTACTACTGTAATTATTACCGTGTCAGACCGTTCTCCTCCCTTAATATTTATATTATTTTAATGGAGTTGCAAACACTCAACTAGGGGCTTACCTAGCTTATGAGGATCGGGCATTTCGATTCCGAGGTCATCGTTACTCCATGATGCGGCTCCACCTTCTTCCACTTTCCTTGCCCCACAGCTGGCGAGTTCATACCGCGCCAAGCTGCGGCATAAATCAGAATCGTAGTCATCGCAGGCCGTTTGCAATTGCGATGGAAAGGACTTTCCCACGCCCGGAAAAGGGGTGGTGACTCAGAGGAACTCGGAGGGTTCCCGACCATAAACCATGCGTTGTTCTCGTTGCTGGGGTGCACATAAAAAAGCTCTCTCCCACAATATAATAAACAATTTCCTGATAAATCGCCGAGAGCTGGGATTAAGTCTGCCATTGGGCATTGCCATTTCGCCGGGTTCAGCAACTCACTCATTGGCATGCCGCGAATGGCCAAGACGACGACGGCGGACCATGAAATTTATGGCAAACTCAAATTTATGCATTTTAAAATGTAAGCGAATGCGAAACAGAGACGTACGTGTCTAATGTGCGAATGGGGAGAGCCTCATTAGGACCGTGGCCCCCCTTCGGCCGCCCTTCGGCCACCACAGGCTGCAATGTTGCACAAATAACTCAAGTTGCAACTAATTACGACGCATTTCGTACTTAACAACTGTGGCAATAAATTTCGAGCGTGGCCCATGACACGACTGACGTCAACGGAGGCGACTGTTGGTCGCCGTATTTCCCGCGGAGCCGCCAGATTTCAGACCAGATTTTTTCCGGCCCCTCCCGGGAAACCCCGTTTTCCTCCTTAACGCGCCTCGTCATCATATTCGGAAGCAATACATCATTCGAGTCGGGCCGGGCAGTTGCGAAAAGAGCACTTAGAGAAATAAGTGGCTGCCTTGTAATATGACGAGATCAATTCTTTATTCCTATAAATTCTTAGAAACTGCTGTGATTTGTATCTCACAAACATACTGACCATGAAGTTAAGTACAACTTTTTAACAAGAAAACAAAACCCAAACAAAGCCCGAACAAAAATCTATCTTCAAGTTTAATCCTTCGAGTCCTTAAAACATCTTTAAGTGACCTGTGTTCAAGGAAACTCCTCTATTTGAAATGGTAGCACGTAAGGAACTCTACATGTTTCTTTCAGTGTGGGAGATAACAATTGTATTTATTTTCTTATTTTGCCAATTATAGGGTAACAACACTTCTCAAAGTGTACACGAGGGGAGCAGAGCCCATGTACGCGGCATGTGTCACGATGGCAACCGAGTCACTTGCCGCAAATTGGTTTGCATTTCGCAGGGGCGATGGCTGAGGAGCATGCCTCATGCCTCCCATCTCGTTAGTTGTGCTGCATGCGCAGATTGTGTTCTTGATGGGTTAAGAGGAAAATGGGCAGCAGGGGTTAACTTGGATGGCGAGTCAGGTAGTCAGTTGGTATAACTGAGTTTCACACTGCCGGCGACATGCAACACATATCGAAGGGTAACTTAGTGAAAATTATATATAAATTATACAAAGTTGATGACATGGCACTCATTTATTCCATTTATTACGACACTAACCTCTATAACGAACAGAAACCCATTGTTTAATATTACTCGCTTTAAATAGTTCCATAAGCTAATTACTCCATTGTTCAAATAGTGCCTTTCACTGCTAATTAAATTAGTTCGCTGTGGCGTGCCCCTCATTTTCTGTAACATATCCCCTCGTTAATTTCCATTCAGCCAGTCAAAAGCCTTTATTCAACTTCATGCCCAAACGTCGTATTAATAGCTATATTAGCACCTGACCGCAATAACTGCAACTTGCAACCCACCTTGCCAGCCGTAATTCGCGGAAAGTCACTCGACACCCACAAATTCGCGACAAATTCGATAATCAGTTGTATATAAACGCATTTAATTGTAAGTCAAATGTCGCTTCAACTCCCGGTCACGCACCGAAACAACAAAAAAGGAGGTGAATCGAATGTACATATGTACATATGTACGAGTATGTGTATGCCCCACAGTCCAATTTTCAAGGGCTGCATACAAATCGCTGCCACGCCCCTTCCGCCTAATCAGGCAAACACATGTGCGCCCCATAATTACATCGGAGCTGCAGATACGTGCCCCGTTCACTGAAACCCGAAATTAAGAGCAGTGCAACAGTGGCGAGCGGCAATGCGAGTGGAAATGGAAATGCCAACAAATAACTAGCACATACACTCCCGCCCACCCCCGCACAATATGCCCCAAATGCAGGTAGTCCAGAGGTGTCGCATGCCCCAAATCAGTCGGCAGTTGCGAGCGGATTAGATATGAGCACACTCTTTCTATGACTTACTTACTGGACAATGCTATCATCTGTACTAATAAATCATGTATCTAAGCGCATACATATGTGTATATTGTAGTAGGGGTTTCTAAGATATGATTAGCTTTTGAATATTTGTAGGTTTTAATAAAGATGAAAATAAGAATATAAAGACGAATAAAAGAATATAAAGATGAATATAAAGGTTAAATATTTGAACTTTTCCAACTCCTTAAGATATTTTGTTCCTATTATTAAATATTATATCATATACTAGATTGCATATTTCCCCCTGTGGCACATGCAGCTTAAATTGCATTGAAGTACTTATTCCTGGTAGCCGAACCATCGAATCTGGTCATCCTTCACTGCATGTTGCCACCATCGATGCGCCCTGCCCAATCACTTCCTCGCTAATCACTTTGATTGCCAAATCACCGCCGACCCCCACTGCCGCCTCCCTTTTCCTCTTTCCTCTCTCCGCCCTTCGCCGCCGCCCACGCAGCGCAGCCACCCAGCCACGCCCACTCCCCCGCCCCGGTTGCCGCCTTCATTATTGCACTCATCACGTGCAAGCTGCAACAGCAACAACGCCGGCAATTGTAGCAACAACCGCACAATCAGTCGGCTTGTAGTCCCCTCCCCCCAGCCCCTGCGCCCATATTAGCCCCTTTCCCGGTAGTTTTCCCCCGATTTTCCCCCCATTTTCCACAGATTTCCCCCTCCTCCCGCTGCGGACTGCGTAAAAATCACTCGTTGGCTTCGCTGGCTATTGAAGTTTTATTGGGCAGCGCCGTCGATGTTGCAGCTTGATGTTGATGTAGTTGTTGCTGCTGCTGCTGCTGTTGCTGTTGCTGTTGCTGTTGCGAGTGCTGCTGCAGTGCCACAGTTGCAGCACACAGTTGTTGTGTTGGTTACCGCTGTTGTCATCGGCGGCGTCGTCGTTTCCGTTTGACATTTTGTTAACAATTTCGACCACAATGGTCGTTGCGTTTTCATTGCGATCCAAAAAAGATGGGCGGAGATGGCGGGGGGCTTGTGAATGCGTGTGAATGGTGGATGAATACTTGAATGAGTGCAGTTAGTGGATCACGAAGGGGGAGCCGGGAAATCGGAAAAGGGGGATACCTTATTGTTCGGGTGAATTGAAACGACAAATGTCACGAATCTAATGAATCGAAACGTGCCAAAGATTTGGCCCCAAATTAAAGAAGTGATTTAGGGAGTGTTGATATACTTGTATGTACACATGACATGCTTGAGATGGAAAACATAAGGGTAAACTGGGAAAATCATGAGTTATAATATATACGTGTATATATATAATATAAATACAATATAAATAGTTCCTAGTTCAACTTAATGACATAGGCACATCGACCACCTTTCGAATCAGTTTCACATCAGACCAAGAATGACGATCACATCCTGGCTACCAAGGTTAACTCGGCTCCATCTTGAATTACTTACGACTGACATTTCCCGTTGGGGGCCGTCCAAGGGGCTTCCTGTCCTCTAGCCTCCTAGTCTCGTAGTCTCCTAGTCTCCTAGTCTCCTCGTTACCAGCTGGATGAGCAAGGACAAGGCCACGCACTTACTCGCCAACAAAACCCGTGCCCCACCCAAGACCCGTCCTCATCAGGCGCAATGTTACAACATTGCGCAGCTCCTTCTCTGTGCTCCCCCTCCCCGGAGACTCTGACATTGCAATTCCGCCTGCCATTCTTTTTCCAAGCACTTTCCTGCGAGGGACCGTGTTGGGGTGGCGCATTTCTTCTCCGGACCCGGACCCGGTCCAGTGCCCGCACCCTCGCCGGCACCCTTACCCGGATACGGATCCGGTCCTGGGGCCTGGGGCCCACTTGTAACCGTCGTCGTCGCACGGCTGGCCGCCCATTGTCACTGCAACTTTTGTTGCAAGGCGCAGCGCTTTAATCTTAAACACGCCAGCGGAACACTCGAGCCATGTCAAGTGGCCGCCTTGACTGCTCGACTGCTTGACTGCCAGCTGCCGCAGATTCGCTCGCAATGCCAGTCAGCGTGGGGATCTGGAAGTCAGGGTCCTGACGAGCGGAGATGGCGCGGACCTGCTCTAGGAGGGCCTAGACGTCATGGGGCTATAATCTATCATTTTAGACTACACAAATCAAGTCGCAACAAGTTCAATATCACGTTAAGTGTTAAGGTCTAAATATAACTATTTAGGGTATTATAAAGTACAGTCAAAATTCTTAATTTAAGGTCTATATTGACACAAAAGTACTCTGTTTCCAACCATTTTGTAATGTTTTTAAAGTCATTTATATTTTGTTTTTTAATAATATTGTATGCAATTATAGTAAGGATATAGTAAGAATATAAAGTAAGGATGAGCTAAAAATAGTAGTGAAAGTAGGTAAAATCTACCATATTCAAATCTTACCATATATATTCTCTATTACTTACAATAATAATAATCGTAATTTTACCAGTAATTTTACAGCTATAGTTAGTTTGGGAAAAGAGTCAAATGAACATATCTGGTGACGACGCCCCCATCGCGACACCGACAATTGTCCTGGGCACACGCAAAGTAGACAGTTGACTTGCAGCCAGCTCGTGGCTGTTTGGGGCCCCTTACCGCCTCTTCCCGCCCCTTTGAGGACCCCTTTTGGCCAAGCCCCCCATGCGACCTCCCCGCGAGGAGGGGGCGTGGTTCCACCAAGTGTGGCGTTGGCTAAAGCCCTGCTGCCTGATTTCCATTTCATGCCACGCCCTCGCGCAAAAGCTGCTTAGACACCCAAGTCGAATCCCCAAATCCTTTTAGCCATCCTCAAGTGTTTATCTATATCGCTGCTGGAACCAAAGTTCCGCCATTCCAGATCGAATGATGATGCTCTTGCAAGGGGTGATGTGAGTTTAAGCGACACTTTTCTATTGAATTATTTTAAGCAGCTATGTTAACTGAAAATAATGCTATAAGAATTTTAAAGGTACTTGCAACTTGGAGTTATCGGAGGCTTATTTATAGATTACAAGAACATCCCAGTACGCCGTGGAATCTCCAATCAAATTTAAAGGGCTAACTGAAAAAGCCCCAAGGGTAACCGAATTTCGAATATCTAAACACGACCTTTCAATTTGTTGTGGACTTGGCTCGGTTCAGTTGCCTTTTTTGGCATGTGCGCATTTAATTGAAATTTCCACCGACGCCCATTTTTCGGGCAGAGGGCGTTGGCGCCGGCCACGCCCCCTTTGCCAGCTATGTTACGCACTCGCTTTCGTCTTGGCAAATTTTAATTAAAATTTTCGTAAAGCATTCACGTTTTCGCCGCATTTTTTCCAATTGCTTCGCCGCGCCGCTTTAAAGTGTGAAGTTCCGAGACATTTTCCGGTTGCTGCTGTTGGCCCTCATCGGCCCATTTCCACCCACTTTGGTTGCTGGGTGGTCGGTGGTGGGTGGTGGGTGGTGGGTGGTTGAAATATTTAACATGCAAATGAGTTTGGCTGTGCATAAAGTTTCGCTTTAAATGTGTTTATTTTAGTTGCCACGCCCACTGCGCCCAACGCATCGCTCGTTAAAAAGAGTTACAAAGTTGGTGAATATTTTAACACTTCTTCGCTGCGTTTTAGCATTTATTTAGTCCCGGCCAGGATTTGCCATCTGACCCCCTTGCTCCTAGCTCCTTAGCTCCTTTGCCTACTTGCCGGCTTTTAATGAGTTTTTCAATTTCAATGAGTTCGGTTCGGTCCCTTTTCTGTCACTTCATTAGGCTACTCCTTGCAAGCACCTTTGGCTCGAATCTGGCACTTGTCGGCGAAGGCAAGGACAAACAAACATCGCTACTTCGGAGAAAGGATACTCGATACTCTGAATGGCACTAACCCGTGTTTAGCCTCCTTGATTGAGGAGACTTGGGCAAATATTTGTTGGCTTAAAGCACACTTGATTACCGGCAACATGCAGCTGGCAATAAATATATATTTACAATATATTCTAAACGCAATAAATAAAGAAATCCCTAATTGGGGCTGATCATTTTGCTATTCCTAGGTATAACCACTCAATTATGCGCAACCATTAGCAACGTCTAATCTAATCGATCCTAAAGTCAATTTGCTCAGCAAGAGCACACAGTAGTCCCAGTTAAAGTCCAGTGCTCCTCCCACTTCTGATGGATTCAATCATGACTAACTATAAGCAGAGTTTTTAAGGAGGCTCCCCCAGCTCACCTGTGTTTGCTTAGACATAGATGGCGCCACACCAAGACATTCCCAGCCATCCTCATTCAGGCATAAGGCATCAGGAGTTGGAAAACTTTTTGCATTAGCAAGCGCCGCCAAGCCCGTCCTGCCACCCAACAAACTCGATCTTTGTCTCCACTGCAGCGACTTTCTGGGCTGGGAACTGATTGCAACTGGTGTCTGTGGCATAATTGATTCGCCAACCACCGAGGATCTCCAGCCGAGGAGTCGGCGGCAATGTGTATCTTGCCACTAAACGCTTTGCTGACAAGCAGCCACTTGTCTGCCTCCAGCTCTCCAGATCTCCAGCACTGCTCCTCATCGTGTTAGTCAATCAGTGACTTTTCTTTGGCAACAAATTTCCCAAATGAAAATGCAACATCATTTATCAACATCAAAACAGCAAACGGCTGCACATTGGCCAAGCCAAATGCACTTGAACAAAAATAAATTAGGAATTAAGAATACTTCAAGTAACTGAATGCTTGTACATAGATATTTGAAAACTAAGAGCAATTTTTTTATTTATTTTAAGATTTGACAAAATCTTACTATCAAGTTAAGGCCAAGATGTTGGGACCAGCTTCACTCAGGTTGCAAGTTCCTTTCGCTAAGTGTATATGCAAATTGAGAAGGGAGGGCCAAGGAACCACCTCTTGGTTACTCTTGAAGTAGCAAAGTTGAACACTCAGCACAGCACTTTGCAAGTATCTAAAGGAAGCTGGGCTGCAATAAAACTTGGGCCAGATGCCACACCTTTTAGCCACAAAGTTGGACTCATTAGAAGGCGCCGGTGCTCTGTGCTCACATCAATGGATTTGCATGCACTTCATTAGGCGCAGTTCCAATGGACGCCCACATGGTAGTCACATCGCCAGCCCAGCTCCGATCATCCGTCCATGTCCTCCGGCCACATCAATGACAATCCCGAAATTGCTTTGAGCCCCACTCCCCACTCCCCACATCTGGCCCATCCTTTGGCCAGGGCTAAGTAAACACAGTCCAAGTGGAAATAAATTACAGACGACTTTGTCATGTTGTCCACTCTGCGAAGTCAGCCTCCTTGGAGAGTCTTCCAGAGACTTGCACTCCAGCCACCAGCGTTTTGGCTAAATAATTGCAATTTTTATCAGAGAACGCAATAAACGCCAGACAGTCGGCGAGAGTGGCCAAACTATCCACTCGCTATCATCGCATCGTGGTTATAATACTCATCGTCATCGTCATTGCCATCGGAGACTACATCAATGAGGCTGTTGCTCCGGAGTCTGGGGAAAGTTGCTGACCGGTCGCAGTGGGGATACCCTACTCCAAAGAGTATTTGGCTTCCACGACCTTATATTGAGCACATATTTGTGAATTTAGTTACCTTCAAATTTGTCTTAAGCTCTATGTTTCGAAAGTGGGCACATATCAGTTGTTGTATCAGTTGCTTCACATTTCATTACTTCGTCGTTAGAGCATTCCATCTTCTGGATGCCAAATTTTGTGACGAATTTCTAGTTTCGCCAAATGGCAAACTTTCTTGGAGAGACGTCTCGGCTCATATGGCTCGGCACTTAATTGGATTTCTGCTAAAATTGCGTTTATTATTGTGGTCACTTTGGCAGAGGCTCCATCTCCATCTCCTGCCACCAGCCTGAGTGGCTCTTTATGAGGTGCAAAGGGGCCAATCAGGTCCATGGATTCCGAGCTACCAAGCTACCCCAATCATCTAACTCCCCCAATAAGTAGCTGCTGACCAGGCGGTAATTAAGTTTTTGGACTGCCCTGCTCTATGCGCATAGCTTGTGGTTTCTGTGGTCTGTGGCTCGCCTGGATCGAGGTGCGAATTGGGTGGCATATAGGTGTAGGTGTCTTAAAGCAACATGGCTTAAAGGCGGAGCTCGTCAGACGGGCAACAAGCGAAAAATCTCATGTCAATTGTAGGACATAAATCAGCAGCTAGTTGAATTGAGCAGATGTAAATGTGAGACCCTTTGGATTGGGGTAGTACATTTATCCAGGTTGACTTTCAGCGAAGGACCTTTGGGTGCTCAGCGCCGGTAAATGGCGACAATTTGTAAAGCGAGAGGAAAAGCTGTTGAATGGAAAGCTGGGTGAATGCGAGTGCCTGGCCCACATGTGAGTCCTCCTCAGTGCCGCCTCTTCAGCTCACTTTTTATTTGCCTGACCCAGTTTGCCGACGGGTTTTGTGTTTTTGTAAGACTTTCGACTTGATTACACTTTTCTGGCCAGCTGAATGGCGTTCTGATGGGATCTAATGCAGCTATCTGGCTGCGCGATGCAGTCCACTTAGTGTCGGTTAAGCTAAGTGCACTAAGTCCACTTTCACTGCCACACTTTGCTTATCTGTCGGCGTGAACTCCCCCGTTCTGTGCAAATCCGGATCCTTGAGCCTGGACACTTCCTCTCAGATGCTTCCTGAGAGCATCTGCCCCTCTCCATCCGCCTGGCCTGCCATAATACACTTGATATATACGAGTATTTTTGCATACCACTCGACGTTGTTTCGCCTCGTGACAAAGTGTCAGGAAGGGTCGCCCGACATTCCGGCCATATCTGCAGAAGGAGCTTAAGCTGAAGCTGAAGCTGGTGCTGTAGCCAAATCTGAATGTTGAATTATATTAAAAATTACCGCCTCTGCTGGCTCTCGTTTGCCACCGAGGGCTCTTGAGATTTATGGCTCTGTGATTATTGCTTCACTTGTCTGGAGATAGAACAGAATCTGTCTCATAAATCCCACGTCACTTTGGATTGGTTTATCGTCTGGAGGGGGTTGTCCTATGCTCACTCAGTGGATTTAATCCTAAGCAACTTCCGGTTTCGGTGTGCTCAAGAACCACTCATTCCCATTCCCCTATAAAGGAAAGCACCCCGCCACGAGCCACATACAATTCATACAATTAAGCACTTAATTGTCTGACAGGCAAATTGCTTTGTCAATATTTTCACCGAGTCACCGACCCTCTATCTATCCGTCCATCCATGGATGGTTATCCATCCCCATCGCACCCACTCTGACTGCCTCGAGTGGCGAACTTCATTACCCAAACCCTGGGAGGAGCAAGCCCTGGGAGGAGCAAAACCATCAAAGAGGCTTTCAAGTTTGACCACAAGTGTTGTTGTTGACGTTACCTAAAAAGCTTCCTTTTTCCTGTCTTCGGAGGGGGGAGGGATGGTTTTTCCTGATGTCTGCCTCGTGTCACTTATAAACCTAACTTTAAGCTGTCAATATTTATAAATATTTACACGCCACGGATGGTGGTAGGATTGGCTGTGGACAGGGATGCGGTGGGGGATCGGCCAGCCTTGGAGACCTGGTGACCTGGGTTTTTTGGAGTGGCGCTGATGGTTTTACGTTTCCGTCTAGGAAGATTATAGCTCCGACATGACCTAGACTTGCAGTAAAAGCAAGCAGGTATTTCATAACAGCTCCTGGGGAGCCAGCAGTTTGAATTAGTGATAAAGGGTGGCTTTAAGACTAAGCGCAAGGGAAAACTTGATGTACTTAAATAAATAAATATTTTGATTAATTTGAAAAGGGGAAGTTTCTCGAAGTTCTACTCCAGGAAGAGGGCTTTAAAGGGGAAATGGAATGGAGTTTTTAATCTTTGTGCATATAGTATATAAACCTCCTTGCTGTAAGTAAAAAATTTTATTGGCTTAGCCACAGGATGTTGAACCCCAAACTGTGGTTGGAAAAGGCTAACACACTTCTGACAATCATTAGGCGCAATAAATTTCAGCTGTCATCCATCTTAAACCCTTTCGCAGAGGCTACCTTGTGGACCCCGCCTTTTCCATCCGGACAACAAAGAACAGCGATAAAAGAGACAAGAGTTCGCTTCCTTTAAGGCTGAGGCTGAATTCGAGGCCATAAATGTGCAACATAATTCTCGGGGCCCCCAATTCAAACGATATTTTTATGCAAATTGTAATCAAGGAGCAGAGGGCACACAATCGGAATCACACATGGACATATGCTGAGCCCAATTCGGGCCAATAAAAAGCGAACAAATGCCGCTTGGATAAGTGTAAAATTTACAATTCCAATTCCAATTCCACATCCGTTTTCAATTTCCCAGCAGTTGTGCCGAGAGTCTTTAAAATCGAACAATGGGCTGGAAAATTGTTAGGGCTTAAGCAAGGGTCTGATCACAATGGGACTTGGTTGCGGGACTTAAGGAACAATCCCGCAGATGTTTAACACATATTTTGCACAACTATTTGAGCCGTTGATTTCACGCCCAATGAAATTAAAATTTTCAATGCGATTTGTTGTATTCGAGTGTGCTCGTATTCCTCGCAGGGGTTGATGGCTCTGCCTTCTCAGCCAGCGGATCTCTAATGAAGCCATTAAGGGTTGCGCAGCTCCTCCATCTTGGCATGTGTGTGGTTAACTTTCGGCAAACACAGAGGTCCATAACTGTTGTCGTTCCAGCCGGCAAATGAATAAATTATCAACTGTGTATGTGAGGCAGGAAAAGTCCTTCGGCCCCATCTCCTTCGGTAGTTGACTTCCAGTTTGAGTGTGCTCTAATTGCAGCTCCTTGTCGTCGGGCCATTAGAACACGGCACTAATGGCTCTCATTCAGGGGGCGGTGGGTGGACAGGTGGCTGTTTTTGGGTGGTTGGATGGTGCTCCGGTAACTTAAAGTCACCAGAAGCCGCAGCAACATTAGCGCATAAAAAAGGCATTTGTAGGACATGAAAGGTACTCAGTCAAGTGAGTTGTGGGTGGCAGGTGGCATTTATCTCCGCCCACCGACTCCAGTGACACAATAAGGGTAAGCAAATCGAACCCACGAATAAACAATACCCTATATGTTAAGATAAATTAGCAAACAACCGAAGCTAGTGTAAAAAAATGGCATTTCTTCAAGATGCAGTTTACAGAGTTCTTTGAAATTGTGTTCATGCTTATATGTATGTTAATGTTGTCGTGTCACTTAATAAAGTTTGGGAAAAGCGGTAGTATGTTTGAGTATACTTCATAATTTACAGAATATACTTGTACGAGTGTTTCTGGAATACACGAGTATAATATATTGCCTGTTGCTCCAATCTCCAAGTACATCATACCCCGCGAATTGCATGGCAACGGGTGCAAAAAAGGAAGACAAATCAATGCAGGTGTCACAAATGTCAGACGACAGCTTTTGGATCCCTTCCCTTCTCCTTTGAGAGGATATTAATGTCGCCAAGTGAATTGATGATGCCGATTGTTGTTGTCCCAGGGCATAAGCCGATTTGCCATCTTATCACAGGCCCCGTCGCCCGGCGACTCCGTCAGTAAATCCAGCTCCATCTCCGCCGCCCAACGACAATTCCTATTTTGATGCTGATGCTGATGCTGATTCTGACTCCGATTCCGATTCCGGCTTCAATCTCCGAGGCGAGCTTTCATAAACGGCCTCCCCTCCGCCGATTGACAGGCATAATAAATCATGTGTTATAGTATTAATCAAGCTCCTTCTGGCTTCTCCGACTGGTTGCTCCTTTGACTGCTGAGCCTGCCTTTGTTGTCCCGGGATAATCGCTTGACATTTATTGCAGCTAGCGGCAGGATGTGCTGGATTCGACTTTAAGTCCCTTAAGTTGTCCTCTCGAAGTGTCCTTTAATTGCGCCTATTTCGTCTGCGCCTTTCGCCCTCCAGTCGTGCATTTCGCCAGGCATTGTTTCTCTAATTGCTATTTGTCGCCAGTGTCCCATACAAGTGGGCAGCCTTTCGCCCGCCGCCGCCCAACTTTTCTGTCTGGCCGTCACATTAAGAACTTGTAAAGTTAAATTAAGTGTTTCGTCTAGTAAGCAGGAAAAAAGCAAATGGCAGCAAAAGCGCCAAGAAGCTGCAGAACTTTCGAAAAGGATAATTGCGGGGGCGGAAAGGTAGTTTTCCTGCTGATAGTTAACTGCTTTTAAGAGGAAAATCCGTTTAATTTTAAAACAGCGCATTTGCTAGCATTTTTCATAGAATGCCTTCAGGGAACGTAAACGTATTGAATTGTTTTTGCTTAAATTGAAATGAAGAAATGCCAAAAGTTTAGCTAGTACACGTACAAACTTCTTCTGCAGAATGTGGAAAAAATGGGAGTCTGAAATATGCTTTGCATTTTCCATTTCATGCGCAAATCAAAGTCAATATCACACTGCAGCTTGACACTCAAAGCGCATAGTTTATCTGCAAAGTTCAAAGTAATTTCGACAAGAACTGCGAGAAACAATTTCAGAGCTCCAGCTCGATGGCAAACTGAAAGTATTTCGACAAAATGTTCAAGCCACCCACGCAATTTTCGTGGCCTCGTTTCACCTACGCCGCATTGCTGGCAATATTATTTAATTCGCAGACAGTTAATTGTAATGCAATTAAGGGATTAGCTGGGAATGCCATTAGGCTTTATTGTTCGTACGAACAGGGCAGGCTGAAATTGTATCTGCGATGAATAAATTCGGAGAAGGCTGCTCATTTCTCTAAGAGATTCATTTGAATGCCAGGCGCCAGGCCAGGCACTTCAATAACTCAAATCTAAGCGCGCATAGAATGCGTTACTCAATTATTTAAATTGCAGGCAACAAATCCAAAGTGTTTGCCTGATTTTCCCAAGAGTCAGCCCCATTCCGCTAAGCAATTTAATGTAATTGCTATCGCACTCCACAGTAAAATCCGAAATGTACAAAAAATGGCTGCAGGCGGCGACTGGCCAACTTGTGGGTCGTCCATACGGTCCATTTAAATAAACCAAATGTTTATTTTGCCGAACTACTTCGATTTCGTTCGCTCCATCTTTACCACTCTTACCACTCTTACCACTTTTTGTTTTTTATTCCTGCTCCAAATAAATGTCTCTGCGTTTTAGTTTGCTTCCATTTGATTTGATTTTTAGCCTAGGTCTATCGCCGAGTGTCCTGCCGGGAGTCCTGCGAGTCCTGCGAGTCCTGGGAGTCTCCATGCGGGCTGATATCAGCAAAAATCGCAAATCAAATAAAGCAAATTGAATAAGAGACAAGTGCCACGCCTCCGCTGGCGACTCAGCCCAGTACCCGGGGTGGGCGTGGGTGGAGCTGGGGGCGTGGCAACGGGTCTCGGGCACAAAAATTAGTTGGTAGTTCCATTCGGGCCAACGTTGTTGTAAATGCGAGGACAGAAATCAAAATGTTCGCATAAAAGAATTATCTGTGCTTAAGTTAGATTATCCCTGGGCCATAGAATCCAATTGGCAATTGAATGGAAAGATGTCGCAGATTCGATTTGCCAACTTTACTTTCCTTCCCATCGCTTTGTCCCTCCCTGATTTGAAGTTCGAGTGCCACTTGAAAGTTGCCCAGCCTCTGGTATCTCTGGTATCTCTGTCCTCGAATGCATTTCCTTTTTATCGAATTCCATTTGATTTTCTTTTGGGCATGAAACAACAATGCTCAACCCAATGGAGGTTAGACAAATGTTATGGGCCCCATAAAGCTGAAGGTGGAGCGCCCATTTAAGTTCTTAGGGGTGGAGTCAATCTGAGAGGAAGGTCCTTACATCTCGGTTTCTGATAAAGCCTAAACAGCTTAGAGGATATAAATCAAGCCGCACGTTTTGCAAAGTATTTACAACAAGAATACCACACGCTATTTGAACATAGTAGTAGTTCCATTATTTAAAGGATTCAAAACCATTTATTTATGCTCTCTTAAAAATAATATTCCGGTTAGCACATGCGTCCAGCACCGACCTTATCGCCCTTATTGGACTCCAGTTCCTGAAGGACCGATGAGAGCAGACTCATTTCGCGCATGATGAAGCTCATGATTTTGTCAATCTCGTAGCTGTGGTAGCTGGGCACAATGTCTGCGGAGAGGGAGTCTGTATATCAACAACAGTCGAAGGATTCCAAGGACATACCTCGACGTTTGCAGAGCATGCGGTATAGGATCTGTATGCCATCGAACATGCGCTCCTTGTCCAGATTGTAGAGCGACGTGGTGTCCTTGCAGATACTCAGTATCTTTTCCCACTTGAGGCAAGTGGCCCGAGAATTGACATAGCTTCGATCCAAGCGGGCCAGGTCGTTTTTCAGTCCTAAAACGGTCAAAGCCGCGTCGCTGGTGATCTGAACCATGCGCTGGCGCATCTCCTCGATCTCATTTAGTTTCTGGCTCTCCAGCTTATTGATCTCCACCTGGGCCAGCACTGCACAAAAACAACATTACAATGGATGCGAGTATTGGGGAGTGTGGCGAACCCACTTAGCGCGTCACATCGATCGATACAGTCCTTCGTTGAGATGAAGATGTCCGACACATTGACCACCTCCTCCAGGACCCTTTCGTATGGCTGGAACTGGGCCACCGTGGCCTTGAGCGCATTGCGAAAGGTGCTTAGCTCGGCAATGGAGGTCTTGAACTCATCTATCTCCTTGGTGACCTCCGCGTGGAGGACGGTCTCCTCGCGAATCGACTTGTCGGCGCTGCGCTTCTTGTCCGCACAGTCCTTGATGAACCCATTGACCTCGACGAAGCGTTTGCGCAGGCGCTCCTGGATTTTGTACATCTTGCGAATGCGCTGCACATTCATTGCGGTTTGCCGCTTGGCGTCTTTGAGAAGCTGGGTCTGAACCTGCTTCATGGCGTCGTATTCCCGGAGATTGGCTATGTACAGCATCTCGATGGTGTCCCCAGCCGAGTCCCAGTTGGGTGGTTTCCTGGACCAGCCAAGTTTAGTTAGTTAGTTCCCCCTCTTACATATTTGCATTTTTAACTTACACAAAAAACTGATCCTGCTGACGAGAGACGCGGTAATCATCGATGGCCACCTCTGGATTCAGGTCCAGATCGCCGATCACATCGGTCTTTATGGTGGGTTTACGGCGCGGCATCTTGGCCTTTTAAAATATAATCTCCTTCTAAAATGTATTGTTATGTACTTGGGGAATATCTATAGACGAACGATGTGGTGTGATGAGTTGTACATGTCTAAGGGCAGACAGCACAGTCAAGGTTGTAGTGCTAAAATATTTTTTGGTTCGGCAAAAGATATTTTTAAAATAACATATTGTTAACTTTGCTGACGATGTGTTTAGTCAGAAGTTTGCAAGGCAATTATAAATATTATAAATATTTAATAAGAAATCATAGCTTCGCTGTTTTTGATTATAAATTAGTATTATTTTTGGAACAGCAAGGGTATAAAAGATTCGGCTAGGTGCCCATTTTTTTTTTTGAAAAGAACAAATTTCTGCAGTTACCATGGCACAGAACTGGGTACACATTGCCAAGGTGACAAAGGAACCTCCTGGCAACCAAGGGTTTTATTGTGTCACCCAAATAGAAATCATGTTCCAAGTAGGTCTTGTTAATTTATATTACAAAACAATAACACATTCCGAAAAGCAAACACACAGCACACACTACTACACAACGCACAAGCCGCAGTATCGCGGTAAACGAAGCAAAAAAATATACAAAACTGACAAAAACCTACACTTGAGCTTTTACTTTCGGCAAAGGGATCCAGGATGCCCCGCGTGAAGCCCACCAAGAAGCTCGATGTCCTGGGCAATCTGGACCTGCGGCCCGAGGATGCCGTGGGTGACTATATCAGCTCTAAGCAGCAGAACAAATTCTTCGTGTAAGTAGTGAATCCAATTCCTATCCTATATCCTGAAACGAGGATATTTCTAACTAGTAACTATTATATAACCTATAAATCAAATCATGTAGAATTCCACCCAACTCGGACTCCGCCGGCGACTCCATTGAGCTGATATTTGTGAACAATCTTCGCGAGCACGAAGCCATGCTCAAGCTGCAGGAGGAGATGCTGACCAGTGCCAAGCGGCAGACCAAGCTGAACTCCGCCAGGGTCAGGAACATGTACAAGATCCAGGAGCGCCTGAGGAGGCGCTTCATCGAGGTGAACAGCTTCATCAAGGACTGCGCGGACAAGAAGAGGGTGGCCGAAAAGACCGCCCAGTCGGAGACGCTCTACCACAAGGAGCTCGGCGAGGGCATTGAGAGCTTCAAGGACTCGATCGGGGAACTCAAGGCCTTTCGGGGGGCTCTCAAGGCCACCGTACAGGAGTTCCAGCCCTACGAGAAGGTGCTCGACGAGGTGGTCAAGGTGTCCGACATATTCGTGTCGCCAAAGGACTGCACTGATCGCTGTGATGCGCTGAGTGAGCATTAGTGGTTTATAAAAGAATACCAAGTTAATAATGGTAATAATCCTTTGAAAAACAGTGCTGGCTCAAGTGGAGATCAACAAGCTGGAGCATCAGAAGCTGCAAGACATCGAGGGCATGCGGCAGCGCATGGTGCAGATTACCAATGAAGCGGCTCTAACTGTGCTGGGTCTGAAAAACGATCTGGCCAAACTGGAACGATCCTACAACGAGTCCAGGGTGCAGTGCCTCAGGTGGGAGAAGATCCTGGCCAAGACCAAGGACGCCATCAACAATTGCTATATGGACAAGGAGCGCACAATAGATGCGATTACCAACCTTCACAGAATCCTCCTACGGCGAAGAGGTAAGTTGAAAATTAGCCATTCTACCTTATAGAATGAATTACTTAATGATTCAATGAATTACTTCTTAGATATACATTCCTTTCCTGCTCGCGGCGACTTTGACAAGGTGTTGGATTCCATCAAAAGCGAAGTAGAAATATTAACTGGCGTTATAAAGGAAATCGAATCATCTGACTCCGCGGTGAAGCAAGAGGAAGCCAGAGATAAGACTCTGTGCTAATTGGATGTGAAAATTGCGAGTAGTTTAGGCACACCTTAAACTATTAAAACTATAAAAGCTTTTTGAGAAGTGTTTGTTTTAGAGAAAAGAATTACTTTGTGTGATTGTTCGTTTGTTAATTGTTCCGAGCTCTGCATTCGGTTGTTAATGCCACTTTCTAATTGCTTTTACCTCATAAATCTTCTGCGCTGCTTGCCCAATGCCTTCGTCCAAGTGAGGGGTCCAAATTGGGGTCCTGGCCAGCTTTCGTCGCGTCCTGCTCTGCAGTCATCATAAGTCACCGAATTGTCGGGCACTCAAGACAAATGTGACACTGGCTTATTTAATTAGAGATCTGCAGGCGGGATGGAAGGCCAGTGCTTAAGCTCCGGAGTCTGTGCATCAACTGGACATTTAGCGCTAACTGCGCCAACTTCGCTTGACGGCTTTTTAATTACGTCAGCCCGGAAAATGTTCCTCTTGCCACTGCTCTGCATGACAATTAGCCGGTCTAAAAACGTCGCTCGCTGGTCAATTGAAAATTTTCTTGCTATTTTTCAGCTGTGAAAAACTTTTTTAATTACCACCGAAAAGAGACGGTGACGGTGACGGTGACGGTGACAAAAAACAATGGTCGACCATTCGGCCGCCGGCACTGATTTTCAATTATTTATTGACAGGAGTCTCGATTCGTCGTATACCCTGTCGAAGTCTTGACACGAGCCCGCTTTTCAGCAAATGCACAAGTAGGGTTTTGGCTTAACACTTTTGCGGCAATGCAACTTTAATGCCGATAAACTGACAGATTTCGCTTCAATAATTGATGAGAAAATGCATAAAAGCATTTTGATCAAACAGTTTTCAGACGTCATCGTGTTTGTACATACATACGTGTATGTTAATTATGCATTAGCTGGAAAAACAGTCACTTTGGCCGGCTAATAATTGCTTCAAATGTTTTAATTTGTGGTCTGCCCAAAGTGTTAGTGTTAGGAGTGGCAAAAATTAATCAGCCCCACAAATTATGGGGCTGCCAAGCGGCCTGCGACCAGAAATAAATTCGAAATTTTCCACACACATACGTGTATGCGATCTCGAAGATGTTTTGGATACCCCAACCCACTCGGTCTCTGACATCTTTATGCCATGTCGGCTTCTAGTCGTGTTTTGGTTTCCCGGTTTCCCGGTGCTCAAAGACATTTCCGCTCGGGCTGGTCTGCGGGATTGGAATCCCGAAAAAAGGTGTAAGAAATCGGGCGAGGTGATGTATGGCAACATTTTAATTAATGCTGACAGCTGGAAATGTCGCGGCCACCTTTTGTTGTGTAAATTTCATCGACTCGAGGCGTTGGACTCTATAATTATGATTGGATATCGTTGCACGTTGCACGTTCTCGCTCCCATTTCTTTCTATTTTCAATTATTCAATTTGCCCCACCCGCTTCCCATTGGGCAGCACGTCACTAAATTAATCCGCTTAGTCGTCGCATATTCCCCTCGAGGTTTACCGGACCAGACAACCAGCAGACCCCATCCAGGAATCCCAAAGAATCAGATCCAGGGGAGGAGGAACCACCGGCCAGACTTTTGACCAGACGGTTAAGCCTTAATCCTCGATAGCTGTTGGCCCTTAAACTCTTCTAGGGTTTCCATTCGGACGTTTTTTCTTCCAGGTGTCATGGTGAATGAATGGCTCATTGGGGAGATGGGGAGTTGGGGCTCCACTTGCCTGGGCAGCTAATTAGTGGGTCCGATTGTTCGGTAAATGTCTGTAATAAAGATAGCATAAATTGCGGATTAATCATACCACTTGATTTCAAGCAAATCCATCAATTGAATATGTATTTCTATTGCGATTGTATTCATTTCGACAATTTTGAATGCACGTGCAGAGTGGATACAATTACCAATACCGATAATAAAGGTAATTTTAAATTCAACATTTTCCAAAATCCTATTTCATATCTCATCAGAACATCAACGACATCCCCAGCTTAATAATAGACTTATAATAAATAATCCAGAAGTCATCAATCGATGGTGTCCATCGGGGAACCTCCTCAATGCCGAACGAAACTATTGACCCTGTCCAAGTCGCCTTAACCTTTGCTGTGCCCGTCGGCCAGAACAAGTGAGCTGCTCCTATCCTGACCAACGATTTCCATTGTAATAACAATATATAACACACAAATTTGAATAACAAATTAACTGCTACACACACTGCCCAGCAATGGGGTGACATTCGGGAAGTCGTGGGGCCTGGAAATGGCCATTCGAGCTGGACTCCTGTGCGATACAGCGTAGGACATACAACATGCAATATAATTGAATGCCTGCAGGATGTATAGACACATGTGTGTATATGCACCATACACAATATACCAGCCAGCTACCATAGCCACAAAATATTTGCTTATGTGGCCCAAAGCAGACCAGACCAGACCAGACCAGACCAGACCAGACCAGGCCAGACCAAGCCGGAGCTGAGTTTGAGCCAGCCCAAACAGCTTTCGACCACCAGCCAAATGTGACTTTGCAGCGTCAACGTCAATGTTGCATAAATCAACACACCGACGATGGCGCTGCCAATTTTGTGGCTCCATATCCGCCCCCGAACTACTGAGCCCAACCACCCAACCACCCAACCACCCAACCACCGAACCCCTGAACCGCCACACCACCGCCGTCTACTTGATTGAATATTTCAAGCTATGCATCTTTAATAATGCGCCACGACGGCGATGGCGATGGCGATGTCGATGTCGATGTCGATGTTGGTGACGTCGCCTCGGGCCAGTTTGTGGCACCGGCCATGGAAATGCAAATGGGCAAATGTAAAATGCAAACTGAAAACTGCAAAATGCACAGTGGCCGTCGAGGATGTAATTTGGGCGTTTTTTCCTTCTTCCTACACTAAACTGACCGCTGTCCAAGTCAGCCGACGGTTTTTGCAGCTGGAAACGCCTTCTAATCAAAAGCGACTTGAGTTTTATTTTCTACGTGCCGCCTGTCACCCTTTCTTGGGTAGGTACACTTTTCCGGGAAGTCTGATCTATACGAGTAGGAAACGACACCGCTCTCTAAACTTGTACTTAAGAAATTGTGGTCAAATATTGTAAGTTCTTCAATATATCCATTTATGAAAGGATTACAAAAAGTTGGTATTGTTCAAAGATCTAAATATATTATAAAAGCTAGTATGGGTATACTACGCTACAGTATTTTGTCACTATCTTGTTGCCTCCCAAATATAACTTTAAAATTTGAACTCAGCCAGGTTCTCGGTTAAGGTTTCCTTTTCGGTTTCGGTCTGGCGACATCTAATTGAATCCGACCGCATCAAGATGAAGTTCGTCTTTGCCGACAGTTTTGTTTGGGGTTTCCCTTCCTTTCTGCCCTTTCCTTTTGGGTCCATCTACTTTGTGTGTGTTTAGTTGACCGCACTCAAAAATAGCTTTGAAAAACTTTGGCTGGCAAAGTCTCGCCTGCGGAACAGTCGAGCTCCTCCCGGTTTCTCGCAGGAAGATGATGCGAGACCGGGTGGATTTTCGGTTGCTGGCATCTTTGTCAAAGTCAAAAGTTTGTCATAGTTCAAGTTAATGTTCTGTGACTTTTCGCCATTTTTATTTTGGTCAGGCAAATGAACCATGTTTCGGATGATGTATTGATGTATTCCCAACTGTGGCATAAAGATAAACTTTTAATAAGTTTGTCAATTGCTGGCATAGATTGCACTATTGGCAGCGCGCCGAAGAACTTTCGTGGCTAATAGTAAACTCTGAGCCCAGAAGGAAAGGTCGGAAAAGCCGTTTCCCTATCTCGGCTCCGACTTGGCAGTTAATTAATATCTGCATAAAAATCAGCTACTGCGGCGGCTAATGCTATTATTTCAGCTATCGTTGCGTATACGCCATGTTGCAGCTGGCTGAAACGGCACCCAATCGGCTTAGTTCGGCTCAGCCCAGACTACGGCAGTGCTCTATCTCTAAGATCCAACAATGGTTGAATTTAATTACGCCTCTGCTGTATATTGTTCGCCATGGCCTAGGTGAGCTGCCCATCTAGGTAGCAACATGAGACGCATTACACATACGCAGCGTTGTCCGGCCATTGTGGCCTTTTCCCACTGGGGCCAGCCACAGGAAATTAATTTGGTGTCTGTGCATTTTATTCCCTGGAAAATGCACTGGGGATCCGCAGACAACAAGTCCTAATCCCGCTTGGAGCGGGAGCAGGGTGGGCCAACAACAAAGCTCCTCAAGTTGGTTTTAACAATGTTAACTTAACATGCGAGCTTAAATACTCGGAATTATTGGATACAATTAAAGCCGCAGCTGATGTTACCGTAATAGCCGAGAACTTCGAAAGCATTTTGATGTGGACTAATGACTAGGCCATATTTAAAACCCCATTTGAAATGTACAGCATAATCTGCACCTGGAATTTATTCAGTGCTTGCAAATTGGCCAAATGTCCAGCCAGAGATCAAGCCCCTCGAACAGATTGGCTGTTAAGCGGCAATTAGTCACACGACGGATTCCACAGGCACTCTTGATTAGGGCGGAGCGTGGCAATCAAAATTACACCCTGTCAATATTATCGACACGCCTTATAAGCCCTCTCCACAAGCCACCGCCCACTCACACGCCCGAGTCCATCGATTTGAGGAGCCTCCGCTGGAGATGACATCCTGCTGACACTTTGGACAGCCCGCAAACCCCACGACATTGATGTGGGCTCCACGACAAGCCAAAGGGCAACGATATGGGGTCCTGACAAAGGTATGTTTCCACCGGCGGAAGCTGTGCATAATTGGAAAATAGTTTGGACCGAAAACGGCCGGGGGCCATTAAATGGCTTGCCGTTTGAGCTGGCTGTGGCTTTCCCCGAATAATTGGCCATGGGCTGGGATCTGTTGCAGTGCCTAAAGTCGGCAAATCACTCCGCAAATCAATATTAGGCTAACATTAATTAAAACCACGCTATTACGAGCATTCCTGATGGGCTAACTTATACCCCGTACTGTCTTGTTATGTACAAATTTGTACGATGACAGAAGTGTAACAAATCTGCAATGACACAGTATTAAACATTTTATTACATTGCTGCCATATTAGCTTATTATTAAGCTCTACGGTAAGCCCAGTGATAGTTTCAAATTTACATTTTAATAAAAGTACTCAGTGTGAGCCAAATTTATATTCAGTGAATAATGTCGTAATAAAACACTTTCCGAAATTGTGCCAAACTTACCCCAAAAATTAAAAACACACTTATACCCTAGGTCTACTCATCAGGCGCCACTTTAATATTCACTTTCCCATTAAGTAAAAGTTGTGGAGCTACCTCCTCACTTCTTTGGCAGCTGGCTGGTGGGAAAAAGTTTGCTGGCGTTGGCTCATAAATTTCAAATTTTGAACCCATAGACATAAGTTCTGGAGTTTCCCAGCTTGCCTAGCACAAAAAGAAAATTCCGCAAATACACAAATCGCAAAACTCATTACGGTAATTAGACGCGGCATGGCACAGTAGGCGGATGCTATAAATTTATGTGGAATGGACTAAGTGCCGCTGCGGCTGGTGGGGCATTAGGAGTTTTCAATATTTCGAATTGATTTCTGCTTCCCGCCAACAAGCGCTATCATTTAGGCCAATTTGATGTGGCTGTACTGGGCGGTGCGCTACATGGCCGACGTTAAATGGGTTGTGAGTTGTGGGTGGGCCCACTACATACTATATACAATGCTTATCAACTGTCAGTTGCATTTCGCTCTTTTGGGTCAGTGAGCTCAAATGGGATTGCTAATTGAGTGGAAGGTGGTTAGGGCAGTAGAAGGCGGGGTGCCCAGTATCCAGTATACAGCCACCCCGCACTTTGTAAACACTTCATAAATAATTTGTTGATAAATTTGTAGTTGCTGCTGCTGTGTTGTCGGACATGCTGTGAAGTAAGGCAATAAGTGCATTGACAATGGCCGCGTAATTATGAATTTTACATCGATAAAAACTGCATTTAAATTCATTAATTTTTGCCGCAATAATAGTCCGCGCTCATTTCATATTGTTCATTATTGTGCCTGTCGGGCGCTCTGTAATGCGCCAGTTGTTAAGTCCTTTAATTCATTTTCAAACCACTGACACTTACAGGCCATTTATTATCCCTGTTTAACTGCCCCAGATGGGGTCGTTGAATCAGAGGATTGCATTTTGACACCGTTTCGCAACCACATCCTTGAAATGGGCCCTTCTACGCACTTCTCACTGTTACGAATGCCCATGGCTCTGTTGCATAACATTGAGCTTATGTCGGCCAGTAAGTAGTAAGTACACTTTCCGTTCTCTTTATTTCGACTCTGTGAGCACAGGCGGGAAAACCACAGCCACGCCCTCGTTTCCCTGCAGCCACCGCCTTCGTGTGTGAGTGTATATAAATGCACATGCACGAGTATATACGAGTATGTACATATACACACAGAGAAGTCGGCCCTTTTGTCTGAGGCAACCGCATTGAAATTAACTTTAGTGCCATTTAAAGTTATGCGCTTCATAAATTTGCAAAAACAGTTTCAATTGAAATGCGGCCATCATAAAAAGGAAATGCTGTCGGCTCGCACTGCTCCTGCGAATGCAATACAGTTGTTGTAGTAGTTTCTGTTGTTGCTCTAGTGGCTCGTCGTAGTTGCTATATAGAGAGGCAAACAAAAGGCGCAGCATCCGACCGCACGGCCAATAATGCAACAGCCCATGGGCGTGCAGCCACGGAGCGTTTAGGGCATTAGAGCGTTATTCGAAACTTGATACTTACCTTGGGCTTATTTAACCTTATTAGAGCTCATAAATGCTTATAATGAATATTAATCGCAAATAAAGTCTTCTCCGAAGCATTAAGGCATTTATAATGCCATGGATGGGTATACTGTTAATTATCAAAGGCATTGAATGGCTAGACGACATAGCTTCCATTGGAGGACTTTCCCCACTTCAGGGTTTTTCAAACCCCGTCACTGGAGAGCAATGGCGCCTCTGCTCCCAGTTTGGTTCGTTTGCATGGACTACGTCCGGTTATCTGCCGCTCTGACCACGTCCACGTCCACGTCCTCCACGCCAGGCGGCCAACGTCATCAACATAATTTGAATGCAATGCTTTTAATTGCAAACTTGCATTAATTATGATTGAACAATTTTAAAATGCAACTGCGCATACAAAAGACATTCTCGGTTTTTCCGCTCTTTTGCCGGGCTGTGAATTTGCGGCTCTGTGGCTCTGTTATCGGGAAATAAAGGGATTGTTGGCAGCCTTTGTCTGCGTTATCTATTCCTCGCCAGAACTTCAAAGGCGCTCGGGGCGACGCGGGGAACTCTTAATTTTCCCCCAACCCTATCCTACTCTGCCTTCGCATTTCCCTCTTATCGAGGCAGTCACTTCCATAGGCTCACCTTGCCCCTGCCCCGCGGCATTTGGGATCGATAAGGGGAAGTTCCTAACCTGAGTGTGTTGAGGATGCTGCCCTAGTTAGGTGATGCCATCAAATTTATCGAATTTTGTAAATTGACGGTAAATGGCCGGAGTCAGTGAAAGTTTTTCGCCGCGAAATTATACAAGTTTTCTGCTAACGATGGAAAACTCTTAAGTCGTGGGTTTCGCGGTGGGAAAGTTGCGATAGAACTTAAAGAGTCGGCGCTTTTAAAAGAGCGTGCTTGCAATTAATATTACCAACACTTTTCATAATTATCTTTTCCGCTTAATGAAATTACAATTCAGCAAGGAAACCAAGCCAATCAGTGGCAATAGCCAATGGCCACATGGAAAATGCAGCATTTAATGTATAAATATTTGGTGTTAATTTGTTGTGTAAATTTACTGCTATATTACCAATTTCGTGTACTTTTGCCAATGGTTTTTTCATTCGATCATGATAATTTCTTAAAAGCGAAAACTGTTTGTGAAATACACAGAATCTTATTAAAAATTCGTTTCATTTTGGTTGCCTGTGCGGCAAAATGCCAGAAAATATGATAGTGAAGCCAATTGAATCTCTTCGATTAATCAGAGATTCGTATTGAAAAAAATTGAATTTACAGTTAATCAGACATGGCCACAAATGCGCTATAAGCAAATACAAAAGGCAACAGCGGGCCAAAAATAAAAATTTCAATAAAACCAGGAGGAAACGCTGTAGTCGAGTAGCTCGACTAGCAGATACCTAAGCATTATGCTCACTTACGAACGGACACACAGACGTACAGTCATTCAGATTCAGAAAATGCTTACCTTATATGGTCGGATAAGCTTTTTTTAAGCCGTTACATACTCTTCAACTCATCGATATACCCTCGTATTCGTAGAGGAACGGGTAACATGAAAACGGCTAACGATCCCGATGGCCTGCAGCACGGATTGAAGCATTGGCTTTCATTCCACACGTGCCTTTTTTATATGCCTGTTCAGTTTTTGCCTCAGCTGCTGTGATTTCCCCTACGCACCCACTGCCCGGCATCATAATTGTTGAATACACCGTTGACGATGGCGCCTATAAAATAAATCAAGGATAATGCCGGGCGGAATTAAAAATTAAACGAAGTGCGCCATTTACGGTTCCTGTGTGTGCGTTTTTACTGTGTTTTTACTGTGTTTTTACTGTGCTTTGCCTTCTCCCACATGAAATCAGGCATGGCCACAGTGAGTATCAGATCCTGATGACGGTCCACGTAGTCTAGGGGCATCCATATTGCATATCGTGTGGGCATAGCCGATTTTTATAGACGCTTTTTATTGCGCGTTTTCCATTGATGCTGGAAATTCTCGCCCGTTTTTCCTTGTATGTTCCTTCCCTCGGACCACCATTCACCCGGGTTTACTTTTTCTGTTCGCACTGTTCGCCCTGTTCGCTGATTTTATTTGAATGAAAATTGGCGAATTGTATGATAGACGTTGTCTACGACTGGGCGTGGCATGCGGGCGTGGCGTATGCGTAATATTTTACAGCGCCGCAGGACGAGGAGCTCTCAATCAAAATGGGTGGATTGGATTGGGGGGCCTTGGAGGTGGGGTCGTTTGCTTGGCTGCACATCTGTTCAAGTAGCTGATTACGTGTATGTTTGGAGAGCAAACATTAACTTTAAGAACTTTAAGTGGACTCAGTGGAATCGAAAAATCAATGCAAGCTGTGGGTAAGTTATCAGTGGTAAAAAAGCGCTGCCATAATAATTGATTGGCACTTTCAAAATGAATATAAGTTTGGTTAAATTGAAAAAAAAATGTATCCAGCCTGAACCTTTTTCAAATTTTACACAACCAAACAAATAAATAAACTTCCATTTCTGTGACCCGTTCTGGGAAATTGATTTGAGTGGGAAAAGAAAAATTTGTCAATCTAAGCTAACAAACACAGGAAACTGGAAGGACTCCCAAACATATTCCCACCAGCGTTGCCCCTCTTTGGGCCACATTATTTATGTCAAATGACCCTCATTATTCTGTCGTATTACCAAAATAAATTCAGTTTTGGCTGAAAAATTTGCTCTGTTGGGGCTCCACGAACAGATCCTCATGTGTACCCCAGCCAAGTGAGCTGTTGTGGACAGTCGTTGGACATGTATTTGTTGTCCTTCTGCAAGTTTTTTAAGTAATTGAAATTAAAATTAAATGGGCATGTACTTTTCGCACTCAAACTGCGCGAAATTGAAGAGAAAATTGAGTTTACCTGGGGCCCAGAAGTGGGGAGAAACTGTTTGTCCTACTGCTCCATTGAAAATCCGCCACGGGAGATGTCGAAAAGCACCGTTCCCCGGCTCAAACTTTAATTGCTGTTGCCGGTGGCGCCTCCGTAAATGTGAGAAATGCCAAATCAAATATTGACGCAAAGTAAGTAAAAGCGCGGACTCTCGTTCGCGTGAACAACATGGTGAATTCGATTAAGTGCCACGCCTCCAGCGCCGCATTGTGAAGCCATTAGCAGGGTTCTTCGGGTCCAAATTGAATTGAAAATGCATCATAAAGTGGACGTAGATTTGATTAATGCTCCTCGCCCCAGCTAGGGACACTCAAAATGTAGAGTTCGGACTAGAAAAGCTACAAAGTGGCGAAAAATGCAAAAGGGCTTCCGAAATAAATGACGGTCGAGACTGCTCCGCAAGTCAGTCCAACTAATCATAAAATTGGGTCGTTGCTCATATGCGAGTGGCTAGAAGGAAGCACTAGTATTTCGTCCTGCCACACAGGTCCTTTTCGACGCGTTGCCTGTTAATGAATCTCCTTGGTGGCTGTAAAAACTTGCAGAACTTGAGATGCTACCATACCCATCTGCGCACAAATTGGGCAAGGACGAGACGCATAAATTAGAGGACAGCGAATGGGTTTCCAGAGAAACTTTTTGCGAAATGAGGAATGAGGAGCGAGGAGCGAGGAGCGAGGAGCGAGGAGTGAGGAATGAGGAGCTGGGTTGGATGGGCGCGCTGGCCATCGTAAAAGTCAACTGCCATATGGTGAGGTAACAAAAAATAACAAGCCCAAGTGCGAGGAACTGAGCGTTAGTCACCCTCTGGTGACACATTACCCGAACCCCATCCTTGCTGTCCTTGCCGCTGATCCTTGGGCGGCGAACGTGCTTGCGGCACATAAACGTATAAAAATATATTTCAATTAGTCGCCCGCTTCCTTTTTTAGGATCGTAGTTTAACTTTGAACGCCCAGCCATAAAACGTTCGTGAAGCGGTTGCGAGTTCATTTCTGGTTCGCTTCGACAGACTCGTAAATTACGCGGCGGCAAATCGTAAATAATTTTAGACTGCTAATAGGTTTTTACAGCTCTCCTAGCAGCAGATGTTCCTGTCTGTTTTCATGACCCATAAAGACACGAGCCAGTTCATTTGGCAAAGGGTTTTCGGATTGCAAGGGGTTTTCCTCTCACAAATACGATATGTTCGCCGCACTGATGGATGTGATGGAAGTGTTTATGATTTGTCCTATGCTCGGATAATTGGGAACAACTATTCCGACGTTTTTATTCAACTAATAAATTCAGCAAACAGCCAATATTTATTGCTGATTTTCCGACACTTTATTGACTTATTTCAAATACATTGAGTTGTACCAATAATCCGTTTTATCTGCTCGACCCGAAAGTGCGCATTTTTCCCCAACATTAAGCGCATTATGAATGCAGGCCAAACTATGGCATAGAGGTCTATCTATTCGGTAGACCAACACCCCTGACGATTTAATTCAAATGGACAGATGCGAAAACTTTCGGTGCGTCGCCCGAAACCATCAAAGCAATGCAAATAAAATCAAAACGAATTATTTTCGTAGCATTTACGGATCGGAAACATGGGGGTATACATATGTATGTATCTGAGTTGTGTGCGCCATGTCCTGCCTGCATATTTTGCTTTGCGTGCAATGAAAATTCGCTGCGAATAAATTCAATTTGAATTTGACCGTTTAGGAGACCGATGCCGGGCGAAAAAAAAAAGAAAACCCAAAGCCCACAACCGAATAAGCCCAGCGCCGAAAAAGGAAAACTAACCAAAAACCAACCACGCCCTTCCAAAAACATTTTGATATGCCCAAAACAAATTGAATTTTCGCTGACGTAAAAAGCGACATTTTGTATGTATGTATGTATATGTGCATTTCCGATTCGTTTTTTTGTACCGGACCCACGAAGTATCCGAATCCGGAACTGGCATCTTGGTAGCTATGCAAACCAGCTTAAGAAATTGCAAAACCAAATTGTTTTCTTGGCCATTTCGTGTTTTTCGTTCATGTTTTATGCCGACCTGGGATCATTATTCTCACAAAACTTGTCTGTGGTTTTGTCGATAAGAGCCAACAGAAAAATAAATGTTCGGCCGAAGTAATAAAATATGTTCATGAAAACATTGAGCCTTATAAACACGCCGTACTCGAAGTGACTAAATAGAAATGGTTCAGATTTGATTTTAGTATTAGATGTAAGTCAATGACTTTAATAAAACACACAATTTAATTTAAACAATGAATAGTTGTTATGTCAATTCCGATTGGCATAACTCCTATTTTTACAACAAGTAAATACAAGTTAAATAAATTGAAACTTCAAAACTAGGAAACATATAGCTTATTTATAAATAAATTGTGTTATACATGTCAGGTTCCATTCGTTTCAGAAAACTCTACAGCTTCTCTTAGCATCCGTATTTTTTTTAACAATTTCCTTCAGCTCCATCAAATTTCCCACTGAGCTTACCGCATCCGCAGCTTCCTTCTGCGGCCGACAGTGGCATCCGCATCCGCATCCGCATTCGCATCCGCATTCGCATCAGCATCCGCAGTTAGCAGTAGGCAATTTCAGTTACGACGACAGTCAGCAAAATAAAATCATTTCTTCTATTCGGCGGCGGTCGCTCGTCTGTCCAACTGTCTGCGAGCAAAGGAAAAACATCATAAAATACGTAACGAACGACGCTTTGGCTGCCATCTACACGGCCAACGCGATACCCTGTAATTGAAAGGTGTATGCTAATTGGTAGGAACCCTTATTCCATGAGTATTCAACAATATCTTGAGTATTACTTCTAGAGACACGCATAGTTAAAACGATAACTTGAAATATTCTAATTAACTTGAGCAAAGGGTATCTAATTCTCGAGACATATTTACTGGCCCTCCTGGCCGGAGTCTACTCACATGTCGTGGGCAGTAGTCCTGCGTTTAGTTTGCTATTCGCATTGCTTTTTGCATGCTCGGTCCGCTGGCAGATAGAATTTTCCGCTTTGTGCGAAAGTTTTCCTTTTCTAGGCTTGCTTTTCCCGGGCCAGTGAAGCGTGTAAATGGCGCTGACAATGGGCGTTGGGTGGGATTTCCACGGGTGGCAGTGGAACGTCAGGAACAGCGGGGAAATTCCATCTATCAACAAATCAGCTGCCAAATTCTTGTTCACGCGCGTAGCCATTGACAACGGCCAATATATGCAGCTCCCTATTTCCAGCTCGCATCTCTTCCTCCACGCAAATCACAAAAAACTGCTGATGGCGCAGTGGTGGCCCTCGGAAAAAAGGAGCGAATCAGCCGAAACAAGTGCAAAAAGGCGGCCAAATCAAATAAAATTGTTAAATTGAATAAAAATCGGCAGCTGGAAAACGGAAAAATATTTGCGCATTTAATGCAATTGCAGACATGGGAATCCCGCCGCTGCCGGGAGGCCAATTTGTAGTGTCCCCGCGGTTCTGTAGCCCACGTACCCGATTCGGATCCCGGACTGCTCCTGGTGAATCCGGTTCCCCCGCCAACGGAGCATGCCGTAATTAATGGCCCATCGCCGGCATCGCTTTAATGGACAGATGCTGAGCCCGCGACCCTTGACCCCCCGCACAATGCGATAAGGTCTTCATTTGGCATTCTCATTGGTAACTCCATTAGCGCCGCCATGAGCGGCCCACATTAAGCAAATGTAAATGGCCAACAATCAAAACGGAGCAAACGTTTTCCGCCTCGTACATTAAGGTCACTGGGCTGGCATGTTGGGGATTGTTTAGCGGAAAACACAATATACGGCCAGGGAAACTGGAGCCTTAAAGCTGCAGGGATAAGCTCTAACAGAAATTTCTGGTAAGCAAACTTGGCTAAGAAGTAAACACATATTGGTCTACCTCTAAGGGGTTTTATTAGCAGCTGATCCGGGCTATCTACTTTTCTAAAATCAATGATGAAATCCAAGACTAGCAATAATTCAAGATACACAAATTCACCACGATTATGTTTAAATTAAATAAATGAGCAGAAAGCGAACTTTGTTTAAGTCTTTGCGTGGTGCTCTTGTTCTTCTTCTGTGGCTGCTCTCCAGCCATTGACTCAGACATTTTATCTCCTGCTCATCGGATTCAGCAGTCACCTTTGTGCTCTGATTTCCTCTGATTAATTAAGGGCCAGCCACTGGCCAGTCGGAAGTGCGAAGTCGGAAGTCGGCAAGTGAACTGTTTCCAGCTGCAACTCTTCTACAAATTGTGTTTACAGTTGCCGCCGAGCAGTGGGCACACTCCAAAGTAAGTTTCAAGTTCAGTCGCAGTGCGCCCGACTCATTAAAGTTACACAAAGATGTTCTGGCTGAGGAGCAGGAGCAGCAGCAGAAGGAGAAGGAGGACGAGAACGAGGACGAGGACCAGGACCTGATGTGGCAACTCAATCGGAGCTGCTCCTTGGAGAATGACCAAGTTGATGTCTCAAGCAGCCCACAAGTTTTTCCTCCCTGCCGCGTTGTTTGCACAATAAATGCCACAAGAAATGGCCAGAGAGATGGAGTTGTGGGTACTTCATCAGGACGAAACGAAATCGTCAAAAATCGCACTTATCGCCCTGGCTAAGAAGTCGTCGAGCAGTGCAGCTCAAGGAGAAACAACTGAAGCGCTCTCCTTCTAGCTGGAAAAACTTAATTTCCGCTTTTGGTGCGGAGGTGGGAGTGGGACCTGAAAGTTTATGGCTGCTCAAGAGCCCCTGGAACAACAAAATAAAACTTAAAATAACAAAAACTATTTTGTCGTAAACAAGGAAATTCCACCCAGACACTACATGGATGGATAGATGGGGGTACTGTGCGAAAAACTTTGGGGCTGAAGCGACCGAAAAACCCTGCCAACGATCCAAACTCTGAATTTGTCTGCCGGAAATCCGCCGGAAATCGTTGGATTGTCCCACTCCCACTATCGAGACATAAAGGGAAGGGCTTGTGGAGCTGTGGAAATGAAGACATTGGAGGCCAAAACTCGAGCAAATTGTCTCGTCTTTAGTTTAATTTCCATGGCTCTCCGACTCACGTTCATCGCCTGGTAATTATGCAGCCAACAATTGGGCCCTGGACGTCGGCCAATCGAGTTAATGTGGCAAACATTTGGCATTAGCCTCGCATCGAGCGGCAGATGAGGAATCGAATTGCTAGCCATTTGACGTACAAATAATTTCCAATGAGTTTGCGGCCCATTGAGCTTCAGGACGTGAGTGAATAGGCAGGATGGCAGGATGGCAGGATGGCAGGATGGGGCTGGGAAATTCGCTTTTGTCCCGAACAATTTGCCATGGTCAGACGTTTGGCTTAAATGTTTGGGCCGACTGTTTGGGGCTAACAGTTGAGTGTTTTCCACTGTCTGGGAGTTCCGGGCCTGCGAAACAAAGTTCCTGGCATTCAGGCGAAGCAATTTGACATCAATTAATGCAAATGAATGTCTTCATATGTGCGGTTTCTTTGCAGCAGTTGGCTTTTGAACTCATGAATGCAGGAATGTTGGCTGAGAATGTAATTTCATATTAATTATACAAGACTGGGGAAAATTCGAACAACTATACGACTGTTCGCTGCTAAAGATAGAGCACTACTAGGGGGAGTGTTGCAGATGAAATCAACAATTCATTTTAGTGCTGTAAATATAGAGTATCAATATTTTATAATTTTCAGTTTAATTTCAATGTGAAAACGTGCCTTATCTTTATTGGAAATGGCTTAAACAACTTAACAAAAGCCGGCTAATATAACAGCTTTAATATCATTAATATTTGTCACAAAACCATACATATTGGCCACATTTTAGCATTCGTATTGGCCTAATTTATGGATATAAGTTTCTGCGATTCAGCGCACTTAAATTTCAATAACGAGCAGGTAAAGCTGCTCCACGTGATGCACTGGCGCAGCCCAACATTCAACGACCCGGCACAATGCTTACATATTCCTCTCCTGCCCGCCGTGGGAAATGGAGGAGCCGAAGCCGGAGCCGGAGCCGGAGTCTGGAGACCCAGGAATCCTGCCCACGTGGGTGCAATGGAAAACTGGCACTTTTCAAGTGGCTCGGCACAAAGAGCAGCTGAAGGGGGTTTTGCATTTTCATAAATGCCATCGCATAAAGCAAAGTTGTTGAAGCTGTTATTAAGTACATAATTTCGGGCAGGCAGAGAGCAACTATGGCTGCCACGCCCACATTCGCCCGTTTCCGTTCAGCCACCCGGCCCCCGCTCCCCGCCACCGTGCGCCGCAGCAATGTGTTTCTATTTAATTTTTATGAAATTGCAACGCAACCAAAAATGCGAGAAGGCAAAGGCAAAAAGGCAAGCCGGCAAGAACTTTTTGCCGGGTAGGTCGTTAACACGTTTACTACCAACTCGAACCTCCCTTTCTGGTCGGTAGGGGGCGTTCTCCGAGGAGCAACAGTTAACGTGGCGTATGCGCAACGTATGCATTTAATTTAATTTCATTATATTTATGCGCATCTATAGAACATCTGTGGGCGGTTGATGTGTGTGTGTGTGTGTGTGTGTGTGTGTGTGTGTGTGTGTGAGAGGCGTGGCATGGAAATTGCAAAACTTTCTGCTCGTCCCCGTTTTATGTTAAATAATTTATGTGGCAATGTATGCCACACACACACAGACACACACGCACTTAGTCGTCGTGCTGTCGTTTATGAATTTAATATTAAAGTGCCATTTAATTGACATTTTTTGATCGAATATAACGTTTACGTATATCGCATGCATGTATTTAAACCCATTTATTTTTATGCCGAGCCTGCGTCATATTAAAATGGCCTGTGGAAATAACTCAATTAATTAGGAACAAGTACGAGTATTTGGACTTTAAAACGATTCCACCGCTCTTAGTAAGCAACAAAAAGGTGCAGTTAAATTTTCGAAAATATATTCGTATTTCGCTGGAATTCAATTAGCCACGAACCTCCATGAATGATACACCATCTGCTATTTAAACAGTTTGTTAATTTGCATTCGCTTTCAGCTAAAACACCTCCAACACTCGTCGGCTTCCTAAGCGCTAATGGCCAAAAATGGTGCGATATTACCGCCAACTGGGGTTCCACGAATCATTTTATTCGTCGCGACAAAATGCATAAATAAACATTGCGAAAATTATGCGGAATTTGTGAATGAGAATTTTCATAGGACGATGTTGCGTGCTGGATTTGCTTTTAACTAAGCACTTGGGCGAATGCATTAATGCCGGTGCATTTTAAAATGTGAATTATGCTTTTGGGATACAAATTAGACGGACCAGCTGCATTCGTTAGCTATGCAGATGATGAATGGAACACCGAAAAGGGTTAGGATATCAAAGGATATCAAAGGCGAGGATTTCGAGGAACGTGGGGTAATGAGAGTGTCTTGTTTGCGGCGAGACCTTACACCACTCGGCTTGGATCCAATCCGCAATGGTGGTTTCATTTGAAATGCAAATCGGGTTTCGGATTGGTTTGATGACTTCCAACTGATATAAATAGTAATATAAATAAGAGTAAATGAAGGATGCCTTCTGTATTTGTGCAGAGCATCAGCCCAAACAATGGAACACACTTGAAGCCACTTTCGCCCATCTCTGGCCCACTTGAGCTTTGTTGCGAGCTGGCCCAAACTCTTTGACCAAGTTATTTACAAGCGAATTAACTTATTATCCATAAAGTAAACCCCATTTGGCGGGGCTTTTAAATGCAACAAGCAGCTGGCATCTGCCGTGCTTCGCCTTCCTTGGCGCCCTTTGTTTGAGTTACTTGCAGTTGGCAATTGTCGGCCCACAATGGACCAGACTGGGCTCCAGACCGAGCAGCATCATCATCGTCATCGTCGTCGTCGTCGTCGTCGCAGTGGAGAGCCGTGGAAGCCAAGCCAAGCGGAAATGCTGCTCTTAGCTCGTTTTTAGCTCGTTTTCAGAACAGCATTTCTGCTCATTGTTTTTAGCATTTCTATGTATTTTTCGCTCCATGTTTTGCCGCTTGGCGAGTGGCGAGGAGATTTTTGCACGAGTAACACAGTTCCGCTTTTTATGTGCCGTATTTTAGTCAAAGTACTTGTTTTTCCGCACGCCTTTGTTGGCTTTGCTGCTATTATTTTTGCCGTGTTCCCCTTTTGTTTTATAGATTCGTTAGTTGGCAACAAAGTGACTAAAAAAAGGGGGAAGGCGGCGGGGGTGGTTGTGGAATGGCTAATGCAGATGCAAATGCGAACGTGAATGATTTTTAAGTGCACTTTTAGCCAGATTAAGCATACGCCACGGGGTCCCTATAATTATGCACAAAGCCAGGTGACCCAGTTCCCGCTCCGCGGCTGCCTGCACACGACTTTTGTTCTCCACACGTCCTTTTTATGGTCTAGGATTACCGCGCTTTGATAGCCGTCAATTAAGCTTCAAGGCAGTCACTCTTGATTAACCCATCTAGCCAAATGAACCCTCCATCCTTCAGTTGAAGAACATGAAAAAGATGAAAAACCGACAAATATTTCCTCGTAATTGAATTCCGCTCGAGAGTGGAGCGCTGAAGTTTTGTTTGTTGTTTTCGTTTTGACGCCCCCGAAAGAGATTTAAATGAACATATATAAATGCCATAAATGTGCAGGAAACTTTTTAATTACTTTATATGCGAACGAACTTCGTGCTGTTCTGTTCTGTTGTTCTGTTCTCCTTGTTATTGTTTATATTTAAATAATTTTTCCATTGTCCCTCACGCTCGATTGCCCTCTGCTTCTGGCCTGGCCAGAAAGCTAGGCTTGTGCCCTTGTTTGTTGAATTATTATCATAAATTTGTGAGCTCCCGTTTGCTACCCCCACTAATTAGAAGTCCTTGTTCCGAGCGGGCTTCCTCCATTGTGACCCTGTTGTTGTTTTCCTTTGAGTTTGGTGTGTGTACGTGTCATAAAAGTTTCCATAAACTTTTTCACTTTTTCATTTTTTTGTTGATTGCCTTGACACTTTTGAGGAATTTTTGTTATTGTTTTTTTTTTTGTGGATTTCAAAGTATAATTGGATTGTTTGGCCTGAATGATTAGCTGTTGTTGTGGTTCCTTTGCAGAACAGAGAAATGAAGTCAATTGTTTCGGTTTTATTTACAGTCTGCATTGCACTTAGCAACCCGATAATTATGTTGCGCTTAAACTTAAACTTGCATTGGCCTAGAATGAACCATCCAACTGGGATTTATTCAGCAATCTCATTAACGTTCATTCTAATCCAAGATCTGCTAAAAGTTTGCAAACATCCCGAGAGCAACAGTTAAAACATTTGAAAGTTCGCATTTCCAGCTCATTAACTGGCACAAACTGTGAACATTTCTCTGAATTCCCAAGCAGCCGCAGCATAGAAGGGCATTCAGGCCAAACACATACTCGTACACATATTTGAGCAGGAAGGAGGCTAAAAGCCCGGGCTTGACCTTCCGGCAGCCAAACCAGCAAAACAATGACAGGAGCAACAACTAATGCCCAACTAAGAACATATATTTGGGGTAAAAGAGGGGACAGTCGGGCCCAAAACTATTTCGCAACCCCAACTTCGTGGGAGACACGCTTTCAAAACTTTCGGGCTACACAGAAACTTGCCGAGGGAAATTGATAAAATTTCTTAAAGTCGCCTTGGGGACACATTCCTGGCAACGGGCTCCAAAGGCAGGAGATCCTGTGGTCCTTAAAGACTCGTGACGCTGAGCATTTGGGTAAGGCAGAGATATACTCGTAAGTGGAAACTGCATGCGCACGCACACTGCAACTGCCAAATTTGCATTTAAAACTGTTGACGGCATTTTATTAAGTTGAAGATAAAACCAGGAAAGCCACAAACTAAAAGTAAAACACGAAACTTTCCCCCCAAAAGCTGCCGAGCGAAGCTGTGAAACGCCACGCACCTACAAGCCACCCAAGGGGTTCGAGTTTGGGTTTGCATTCGGATGCGGGGGGCAGAATAGCAAAGCAGTTGGGGAACCGCAGAAAGCAACGAGTTTCGCTGGGGCACTGTGGCAGAATAATATTGAAATTAAATACACGAAAAGGGATTATTTGAGTGGGCTATCGCGCTGGAAACTTAAACCGAATTCGCCAGCGCTCTCTAGGCCAAAAAAATGAAAAATAATACAAGTATGTATTCAAGAACATAGTTATTGCTCAAATGAAATTTAGTTTTAGTTAGTTTTTCTCGACAGGTGCCAATTATTATTAGCGATTATAGCAGCACCACTGAAGCCTTTATATTTTGATCAGCTAAGCCGACACACACTTCAACAGGTTTTATTTAATTATGTTTCGGGCTGAGCCCAAAGGACACTGTGCATCCTTGATGTCGACGCGCCGGTTGTGAATTGTGGGTCCTGCGCCACTCTTCTTCTTCTTGCAGCCAGTGGTCGTCGGTCGACTTTGTGTGTTAAGGGATATGTAACTTGTGGGCTGCCTTACACAACCCCACAACCCCACAAACCCCCCCCCGCCTTAACCCGTTTCTGCCGGTTTGCAGGTTTCACTTGTATTTCGGCGAGCTTTTTTGTAGGGCCAAAAGTTGTATGTAAACGAAAGTGTTTACAAAATGAAGTTGCCACTTGAACGAGTAAACAAATGAATGAATTCATTGCTTCCTCCGTTCGGCCGGCGGGCAGGTGGGCGGAGGACCTCTGCCCGGGGGTCTGCCATCAGTTCCGGTCTGGGAATCCGCTTTTCGAGGTCGTACTATTTGGCCCTCGTAGGTGTCAAAAGTTAAAGCATCGGAGCGCAAAAGTTGCGCAAATTTTAAATGCCTCGCCATTTATATATTTGGCAGTGGAGCAACTTTTTCGGGTCACAATGTGGGCGAGGTCGAGTGGGTGGCTGTGGCTTGTGGGGGCGTTGGGCCGTTGGGGCGTTGGGAGATGGCTCGAAGGGGGCTGGCAGTGGGTGGTGGCGTGTGTGCCAAAGCAATTATTTCCCGCTGGCAGCATTCTAAATTGAGGCTGCTAATAGAGCCAGAGATGGCCGGGAGCCGGGCGCTCAGTTAGCGGAACACTTGCCATAAGCTATGTCCTCGATTAAGTTGAGTTGCCACCGCAGAAGGACACAATTAACTGTGTGGCTCAGGCAGCAGAACGGGGATTCGACAATCGCTTTAAACTGTATTTTAATGGGTCAGACGGCTCAGATTTAATTCCAGCTATGGTTATGCCATCTTGAGGCGCCACTGGACTTACTCGTCTTCTGATTATTCTCCTCAATAGTATGCGTACTTCACTATTCCATCATAATGCCCCAATTTGAATATCGTTATTAACTTGGTTATGCCCAAGCAAATCGCAGGAAATAAATTTGGTTTCCTCTTGCCAATCAGATGTGTATTGTGCAATCCACTTTCATAAATTCGCTGCAAATAAGTTATTCCTTGGACGCAGTCCCTCTGCTTTGGCCCATCTACTACTGACTGAATACTAAGCATTTTGAGCAAATGGCCATAACCAATGGCCATTGGCCATAACTTATGCCATTCAAAATGCTTCCCATACTTTCCACTTTCCACTCTCCACTTTCGCACTTCATGACCATAAAACATTTTCGCCTTCGTATATATCAGAGGCTAACGAATATTAGACCGGAAACACACCAGAGTGCTCCCCTGCTTTCCGCCCTATAAACTAGACTAAAGCTCTGGGCCGCAGAAACAAGCCGGCTGCAAACCCAAAACTCAAGCCCAGCCCCCGAAAATAGACAACTTGAACTTTCGCCCTCAAATTGCGCAACAAAATGCAAAAGTCAAAATTCTGCGGTCCTGTGGGTGTGGGGGCGGTGGGAGGTTGGGCGGTTAGGGCGTGGCAGGGGCGTGGCTTTGAAATGAGCGTTGCCAAATTTTCTGTACTGTTGTGGAAACCTAATGCATGCATAATCAACTTTGTTTAAACTTGGGCGCCATTCTCGCAGTTTTTGTTGCTGTTTATGCTCCAATTGCTGTTAGCCTTCTTAGCTGGTGGCGCCTTATCTCGCCCGTTCTGGCTAAAATGGCGCCAAGTTAAACTCAAGTTAAAGGTTCATTTCATTAATTTGCAAGTCGCATTTAGTGCGTCGATGTCGACAGAAATTTGCATTTAAATCCCGTGACAAAACGAGCAGAAAAGCGTCGAAAGCCGAAAGTGGAAAGGCAAACGACTACGACGAGGGCGAGCAAAAAACTACTGGGGATTTTGGCCGGGTTGCTGGATGCCGTCGTATATACTTATACATACTTCCAGCTGGAGTGAACTCTGGTGGCCGGAAGCTGATTTCAGCGCCTGCCAGGCAACTTATGTCACTGGGACCAGCTGACAGATACCCTGCGATGGCGAATCTGCTTTGTGGCCACTTGAATTTAACCATTTTCGCAGGCTTCTTGCCATTAAATATTCAAACGCAAGCCAGAAAGCAGAAGCCCCACAACCAGCCGAGAATTTAAAATTCCTCCGATTAGAGTAAAGCCAGCTAATCTTGAACTGTTGCTGCAATTTCCAATAGATTGTGTAAAGCAATCGTACGTTAATGAATTGTTTTTATAAACAACTTTTACTGCTCTTCTACGGAGAAAGTTATTTTTATTAATAACTAAGAAACGCCTGTAACCTTGGTCACTATTAACTAATATAGTAGGGTACTTCAGCAAGCGACCTTCTTTCCACGGTGACGCATGCAAATGGAAATTGTTTAGCAAATTAAGTTGCCACTTGAGTCGCTGGTAACTTTTCCGCCGCTCATGGCCGTGCCCGCTATCTCTTCATTAGCCATTAATAACTTGATATCGATGAGCGGAACGAGGCCGCACAGATCCTTGAGGGCAAAGTGCTCCGAATGGTTTAGGAGCCCAGCTAGCCGCAAGTCGCCAATTGGATACGTTGCCGGGACATTCGACCATATCCATTCCAAATCCATTCCATTCGATTCGAGTTTGCCAGTTCCGCCTGCGGTTAGACGCAAAATTATGTTTACCACTCGGGCGTGCCCAAATGCCGCTAATTGGCTGGCCACTCGAGTGGGCCTTCGGCTTCAGCTTCTGCTCCAGCTCCAGGTTCGGGCTCAGTTCCAGTTGGCCCAGCACTCTGATTTAAGGCTTTAACTCCGCCATTAAGCATACGCCGCGTGGCCGCATTACAAGAGCAGCTCTGTGAGCACTCTATTGCCTGATGCGCGTCACGCTCCTTTGCATAATCAGCAGTCCCGTTCCGGAGTCCTTGAGCACTCGAGTCCCGATTGGGGGGCTGCGCCATTAAGTGCCGCGTGGGAAACGGCCCAGCTGTCCGAATGGTGAAATAGGAGCCAAGGAATGTGCGGCTGTAAGGACATGGCCAGGATGGACGGCTCTTTCGACTATGAGCGTCGCCCTGTAGCCGTTAAAATAAACACAAATTATTTGTGTAAACTTTGCCGAGATCTCCCACTCCTCCCGCACTCTGTTTGGAATATGAATTGAGGGATTGCGATGCCTAAGTGGCCACTCTCCGTCCACCAGGCTCGGAGTTTGATATGGGGGCATCGGTGGAGGTTGATTGATTGAAATTGATCGGCTTGCAGCTAAAAGGAACTGCTTGGCTTGGGGCAACGGATACGCAACCCTTCTCAGGCCTGTCACGTCATCGGATCTGGGAAGTTGGATCTGCAGACCTAGCAGACTAGGGCCGGACTTCTTGGGTCAGGGATAGTTAGGTGTGCCAGAAATGCAAATCAATATGCCAATTTGTCACGCTTTTCATTTGGATGCTGGGTAAACGGCCCAAATTGAAATAACCAACAAAGTTGTTTGTTATATGAGCAAGATATAGCACACATTGTACAAATAATGTTGTTGGAATGCCTTGCTTCGGTAGTTTCTTAAGGCAAAATATACGTTTTGTGAGTGCAGTAGATTATTAAAATTTTAGCTTCCGTTTAATTGCCCTTAAATCTGTAAACGGGAAAGCCATTCTGCATGCGCTTCATTTTTTTTAACAACTTAATTGACTGGATCTCTTAAGTGTCGTGGGCCATCAAGAACACTTTCCAGATTATGCTCGATTCGGTTTACCATTTCAGCACCAACACCCACGCAATGTACAACATAACTCATTGACATTAAAAACAACGATGACGACAACAAGAAAAGCGACACCGACGTGAACGAACAGTGAACGCCCGTTTCATGTTCCGTTCGAATAATTCTGGAGTGCCGAACAAAAAGGTAGGAAAACCAACACAGACACCTAAATCGCAGACGAATGTCAATTTCTTAGCCCGGACATTTCGGGGGTCGGATCTTTAAACGTTGCCGCTGCAACGCCACATATTGTAGTCATTAATTAAAACGTTTTATGGATTACATGGGGCGAGGCGGGGCGTGTTATTCTTTTCTTTTTTGATTTGGGAGTTCTCTGAAAAGCGTGTATTTTTCACCTTCCCAATGATTTTTCACCATTTTTCAGCTGGCCACTAAATCACTTTAATATTCAAATATTTCCCATTTCTCGGCGACCCGAAACGCAAGAATGAAAGACAAACTCGAACAATAAAACATAAAAATGTCAGGGAGATGCCAAGGCCCCCCGACAGGAAGCCGGCGGATTGGTGGAGTGGTGCAGTGGGGGAACTTGGAAGAATTCCTATCCCCACTCGCCTATTGATATTCTATAGGGGGCCTGGCAGTAGGGGTCCTACGGAGGAGCAAATGTTCGCTGTAAAAATGCCACATAAATACCACGCCGAGTCGATCTGAATGGAACTTTCTTGGTTTTGCCGGCTCGTTTTTCGACAATTGTGACCCAGTTTTCGGGTCCAAGGAATTCCGAATTCCAATTTCAGCCGCTGCTGTTGTGGATATGTCGATGGCGTTGCCATTACCATCATCCGGCTGCCGGAAATTAAATGCAATGACAGGCGAGTCCCGAGCAGGGCTGAAGCCGCACACTTGAACCCTTTGTTGACACAACCAGATGTCTAACCCACAGCCACCGATCCAACCCATTCTCCACCAGCTCACTTCACATTGACGCCTCAAAGTGTCAGAGGCAGAAGCCTAGCTGCTCCTTTCACCTGTCCTCCGTGCTTATATTTGCGAAATATGCCAAGGAGGTGCCAACTCCTCCCTCGAGGTTATCCCGCCAACTGCACATCAAAGGCAATTCCCAAGGAGCTCGGCTGGTGAAGAGTTTTCGGATGACTTTCGCTCATTTGCGTGCGATGGGTGAGCATGGAAATGCAGGGCCAAAAGCAGTTTTTAATTTATTTTATGCAACTTGTAAAAACACCAAAAGCGAAAATTGTCAAAGGCCGAGGGCCGAACACAAAGGATGAAATTCAGAAAAGTTCGCGCAGCCTTTGTGCATCCTTCATGGGGTCGATGTGGGTTAAGAGCTCGCGGTGGGTGGAGGGCAGCTGGATTTGAAGAGTTCCGCGGCAAGTCAAAGGTGTTCATCAAAAGGCAGTCGGCAAGTGCCGAATCGTGGAGTAAAAACAGAGTTTAAAATCTATATGAAATGGGAAAAGGTTGTCTTTTAAACTTTTTTATTTAAATTCAGTAAATTAAGTATACCCTTTAAAATCTGAAACATAGCATTTAGCATTCAAAATAAGAAACCATGGCTTCAGATTAGATAGTATGTAAAAGATAGAAGCAAGGAACCCTATAAAGTATATAGTCTTGATAGCCAATTCGATCTGGCCGTGTCTCCGTTCGCACTGCCTAAGTAGCGGGTATCTAATAGTCGAGAAACTCGACTAGAGCGTTTAATCTTGTTATCTGAACCATTTAAAGTTTACAAACAAATGTATTATTGCTTACATTTCCAGCTGAAGCTCTGCCAATGAAATCCTTTTGGATTAACTTAACCGCCCCACTTAGAAAAAACTATTTTAATTTGTTGTTTTTATGAGAAGAAATTTCGATTAGGAAAATGTTTACCTATTTCTTAGTGTAATTATAACCTGTATCCGGTTCGTTTCGATTATTTCAGTCATCGCTATAGGTATACTCTTGCTTACAAAAAACTGAATCAAATACTTTATACTTTATTTTTTGAAAATTCGACAGTGAAAGTGAAGTGTAAAGCTGCAGACACTTTTTTCGATTAATCAGAGACTCGCTCTTGACAAACATCTCTTAATTGCATATCATTCAGCTTATGATAACTCGCCTTCAACCGCTTCAAACTGCATTAGGAATAAAAGCACTCCAGATCCATCGAGTTCCGATCCCATCAAAGGCAGGACGCTGCCACGCCCCCACCCACCAGCCCGTCCACGGGCGCCAAATGCAAGTGTCAAAAACTTAATTAAAAACGCGTTGCTCGGCGGCCAAAGTGGCTGGGCAAACAAACTTGGGCGCCAGCTACAGCTACTTGCGCTTCTGCTGCAACTGCAACTACATCCACATCCACATCCACATCCGCATCCGCATCCACGGCAGCCACTTAATTAGACGTTAAACACTTGTAAAGCGCTCGGCGATAATGGATGCGTGAGAGGAGCGAGTCCTTAAGTGCCAGGAGTTTGGGTAATTCCCTGGCGTTGGGAACAATTAAGCTAGGAGCTTACAAAATTATTAGACAATTTGTAAGACTTCATCTGATTCGGCTGATGAATGAAAGCACAATAGGTACACTCATTTTGATCACTTTAGGTGGAGTTTAATATCTCAACTTACAGACAAAAATCCTGACCTACCTACTTTCAATTTAATAATTATTTGTACATTGATTTTGAATAAAAACCCCCAAGAGGTTAGAGCAATCCCATTCCTAAGCGTAACCTAATGAAATCGTTGCCCACTTCATGAATTCCCCCCTGCTGAATGCATTTTTTAGCATTAACTATGTATTAAGCAAATTAAGTACTGTAGATGCGAACAGCAGACCAAAGATAGTTACTCGGTTACCATACGGCAATCTTGGTCTAGTTATTTCACAGCGAGCAGCAGAGTGACGGAACCAGCTAACCATAAATACGGGGATTGCCATTGGAGGCATTAGAAGCTACGATGCCCGGGTGCTGGGCAGATGCCAAAGTGAAATCGTGTAAATTGGACCACACAGACACCAGTAACAAGCCCGACCAGGCGGACCGGGTCAGGACACAGCCAGCACCACGTTCTGGCCTGGCCAAAACATCAACTCAGGTGAGTTGGCATGCAACTTGTGGACGAAGGTGGAACGGGCGAAACTTTATGCATATCATGTGCGATGGGAACTTTATGGGGCGAGGGGGTTCACTCACATATATTTTGCATAAATTATCATCCGAGACTGGAAGGCCAGGGCAACAAACAAGATAATGCCACAGCGGTGCAACATCATTAAGGAAATTACTCTTAGTACCAGCAGCAGGTACTTACTGCTCGTAGTTACCCAGTTACAAGATTTCAAAATACTGCACAGAGAAAAATAAAAGAGACTCGAAAATTAGCCTGATTGAAAAGAAACGGTACAGTGAAGTTTTTCGATTAGCTTGTAAAACTGCGAGGTAACTGAAAATATGCAAAGCAATTGTTTTCGAGATTACACAATAGCTCCACCTAGCGGTGGGTACATTCAATGGTGGGTATAGTTCGTAGTTGAATACGATTTATGCCCTTACAACATATTTAGCATTTTCTTCATGCTTAACCCCTACCCTTAGCCTCTTCTATAACTCATTTACATTTAATTATAGCATACAAATATATCCTGAAAATGATTTGTATATAATTAAACAGCTTACTGTTTTCTCCCTCTGTAGCGCGCTTCACTGAGGTGGTAATTCTGGCCATTGAAAATTATCATAACTGCTGCAAGCTCTGGTCGCCGTACGTTCTCGATACTTGTAATGCAAAAATAATTAATGTGGGAAGAGCTTTGGCAGCTTGGCTTGGTTTTGGCTCTGGTTTTGTGTTTCTGATTCAAGTTCCCAGTCTGATTGGAGTTCTGTTGCCTGATTGAGTGACTTTCGCTACTTTAATCGTGGTCGTGGTTGCTTTAATTAGTTCGCCCGCACGTAGCTGTCTTGCCATCGAAAGGCTTACAAATGAAGCTATTTGCTGTATTTGTCCTGTTGATTAGCCTGGTCGGTGGGATGAGGGGAACTCAGGCAGAGTCACGAAACACACAACAAATTGAGTGATTATAGGATTAGTTTTAGGATTGGGATTTTGCGCTCGGCTACAACCATTTGGAAAGCTTCACAGATTCCAACAGATAATGCCAGATAAATTATTCAACTGGTTTAAAATAAAGAATGTATGAAATTATGGATGTCAAGAGAGCAATTGCAGAAATACGAATATTGTAAGTAAAAATTCACGTGTATAAATGAAAATGTACATTTTTAAATAAACATTGAATCGCGTGCAAAACAAAACTTTCCTTTTTATATCAAAGGATTATGTGCATACAGTAAAAAAGTAAGGCCAAAAAAATGGTAGACATGAGCAGTTTATTTTAGAAATGGTATGTAATTCTGTCGCCAAAGGGCTTCTTTGTTTAGCATTAAATTAATAAACTCATTCGGGCGAGGAAAGCCAGAATATATTTATACAACGCCATATATTTGTATCAATGCTCTTTGTCCGCATAAAATGGAATTTCCAGTAATATTGGTTTGCATTTCCGCAGATGCTACATGCGGGGCAAACCAGATTACTTTCATCTGGAACATTTGCCGCAGAAGGCAAGCCGTTTGCAGCCTTTGGTAGACCCACAATCACTTTCACTGCCCGATTCCGCCCAAATCCTCCACACGGCCAACAAATCCCAGCCCAGGACACCCGAATACACGGATTCGCCGGCAGACGGGAAGAAATCCTTGTGAGGACGAAACATTTCGGTTTCGTTGGCTTTGCTCTGCTAGTTGCCCGAAATTCTACTGCAAATTACACAAAAATTAAATGCATGAATAATTCGAATGGTTGCTGTGGTCAACAGCCCGAGACCCGTAGGCGTGGCACCGCCCTAGCCCAGCCCCTCCCAAACTAATCATACAAAAGGACCAGCAGGACCTCAAAGGACGCAGGGGATGCAGGGGACGCAGGGCAATGTGGGGGAATTGGGTTAGCTGCTTTGTATTTACACTGCATTTTATCGCTTTAACACTCTGACACAATGAATATAAATATTTGGACAGCAAAAACAGCAGCAACGGCATGTCCTGGTCCTGCAGGACATGGGCTTCAGCTCTTCCGTGTGGGGGAATGTGTGGACTTGACCTGCGCATAAATTTTAATATCGAATGAAATGCCATGCGACAACATCGAAAATGTACGTGAATTTGATCTGACCAATTTTTATGTCCGACTAACAGGTAAATTTTCCGCAAAGCTGCTTATGACATATCGGTTTATCGATCGAGAAGCAATAGCCTCGCTCGGCTATTAAAAATTGAAGGGCATTGCCTTCTTTATGGACGCTTTTAGTTAACTTTTTGCAGCTACACAAAGGGTGAGGAGTGGCAGAGCCAACGAAGTAGGAGCAAACTCGATAGACCCATAAATTGGGCCCCAAACAAGAAGTCAAAGTTCGTTCAAAAGGAGCACTCCGTGTACTCCGTGTACTCCACTTACACTTTGTCCGCAACCTTCTGCCTGGCAAATTTGTCGCAGGAAATGTGCGTTGTGTTGTCCTTTAGCCTTTTTGGGTAGGTGCCAGTGTTGCTCCTTATTCTGCCCTCGGAGCGAAATCAATTTCCGCCGTGGAAAACCGCCTGCTCAGACCTCGCAACCTTCTTCCTGTTGCACAAATAAATACTTCGCACCGGATGTTTGGGTCACAATTTTCGCCGAGGAACTGCGCATTTTATTTTATGGCTTGAATTGAAATATACAAAATAATTGCACTTCCCTTAACAGATTGCTAACAAAAGTTGGCAATGCACACTAAAAGCCCAAAAATAATTAACCTTTTTCGACTGACTAAATAAGGATACACCTACTAAGCTAGTTGCTTCTATTATTTATTATAAGCTTAGCAAGAAATCTTATAAAATTATATTCAAGCCGTACAATGTACAGGCTTTAATTTATCGATGACAAATTCAATAAATATTTAAAATTTAATCAATTCATAAAAGCTCAGCAAGCAAAAAAGTGTGTCACATTTGTTTGCATGCGAATTAATTAAATTTCGCAAATGTTTGATGTTTATTAAAGTTTTAATTAAATCATAGAAGAAAATTTAATCAGTTAAAGCAGCACTGCGAAATTTAAAAATCAATACCTTACAAATTTCAGTCGAGATTCAGAATGTAATTATACGCGTTAATGCCTGGCTAACAACGAAATTGTAACAATGAACGTGATTGCAATTACTCAGTGTTCGTATGCCATCCAGATTCCTCTTGTTTTACAAAAATCTAAATGAATCCGCTGGAATTAAAGTGTGGCAGCTGGAGATTCCCCAAGACTCAGGTGACTTTCCTAAGCTGGATTTAAGCTTTGCCCGAGAACGGCTTCATTAGTTGCCCGGCACGACCTCGTCGACATCCACGTCTCCATCTCCATCTCCATCTCCATTTCCGTCTGCATTGCTGTCTGGACAAAAAACCGCAAAAACTTTAAGGCACGCACTGCCTCATTCCCATTCCCAAACCCATTCCCAAATCCAAGCCCAAGCCCGAACCCGATTCCGATTCCGTTGCCGACCCCTGGCCAACCTGTCCTGGTCATCCTCGGAGTCCTTGGCCAGTGCTCAGCTAGCTGATTCTTAAGTCGCAAAAAGAGTGGCAAACTTTTTGTGGATTCCTTTTTTCCACTCCTGGCGCTGTTCGACTGCCGACGGCAAAGTTCCTTTCTTATTGTTGTCCTGGCATGTTGCTAAAAGTTATATTATGATTTTTCCTGCTCGGCTGGGGTTCTGTTTTCCTCTTTTTTCTGCTGCTTTTTGTATGATTTTCATCGTGTTTTGACTTTGTTGACAATTGAAATTGATTTTGCGGTCAGTCACAATGGCTGTTGATTTTCGCAAAATGTATTTTTTATATTATTCACATCACGGAGATTTAATCACACGTCGCATGACAAAATTTGAATCAGTTTCAATGTAGCAAATATTATTTGATATTTTGGTGCGATAAAATGTTATATTTATTTTCTGCCTCTAAACAGGAACAGCTGAAAGTCTTTGGCAAATAACAAACAGCACGTCGATGCAGAAACACAAATAAAAATTGAAACCAAACAAATAAATCACAAACAAAATGTTGCGCATTAATTCGAATCCACCTGAAGGCAATCAGGATATTGAGGGGGTCGGTGGGTAAAACAGGAAGAAATGTTCAACTTAATTGACATTTTAATACGCTGATAGTCGCCGGCGATAAAGCGCGATTTAATATTCTGATAATTGTAGCACTCACGGCTACAATTATGCCGAACTTAATCGAATTGTCAGTTGGGCGGATGGCGAAAATGCTTCCACTTCTGGTTGGCAACGCTGCGTATGCGTAATGCTGTTCACGGTATTTCGCAGTCCCCAAATGGAGAAGCCAAGTATTCCTCACTTGTATTGAAAGAGCTATGAGAATAAATTATAGGCTTTTGTCATTCCCAGCTGGGGCACTTCGGTGAATTTATTCTTTATTCCTCGCCTCATTAAATATTTAAATATTTCTTCACATAGATCACAGCTTGAGTTCAATTAAATCGCTCAATCACCAATCCATTGTTGCATTCCATTTCCAAACCTCACCAGTTTTCCTCGTTTTATGAAAACCAATTCGTTGTGACAGTTTCATAAATGAGGCCCACCACTGTTTCATAAAGTGTATCCAAACACATCGGCTTCATAAATATTAAATTGGCTTTGGACATTGAAGATCAATGGAAATAAGTGCCCAATGAAAAAATGGATTCCTAGTATGAGGTAATTAAGTTCATTACCTATTTGCTGTGACTGGATGAATTTACAAGGTTATTTATTACTTAAAGTAAGAAACAATGTCATGTACATTTGAGCAACTTCTTAGTTATCTAGTAGGTATGAGCTACAGAACTTTAGATTGCTTTCACCAAACAGAGCTTCCCTGTCTTAGTGTTTCACTTTGCACTCAGGGGGAATTTTCGTGTAACATGTAACTTGGTGAACCAATTTCACAAATACGAGTATATCCTGCAATTTTTCGATAATCCCCTGATGCCATACCCTTGCCACCTTGGCTGTCGGAGCACCTTGAGCAAATAGTGAGGAATGATGATTTCGTACGTTTTATTTGCGCCTTTTTGTGGCCAGCATTAAAATTGAAATTGAAATGCCACCAGGCGGGCCGCAGCAGTGGTAGCCAACTAAAACCCATCCCAGGGAGTCCAGCTGCTCCTGATGATGATGACAGCGTGGCCAAACCACGTACAGTGGACACTCGGCTTGAGGGGCCGCCGACTGGTGCCAATCACGAGTCCTGCTGTTAATGCCGAGGGCGCACTTTAGACCGGCTTTTCGCAGTGGGCGGGAACTTTTGGGGGGGTGAGTGTAAAACAAACGAAATGGCGACAAGCGCATAGTTTCATTATCCTTCGTCGGGCAGACAGCGGAACAGGCACGGAGCAGGATCCGTCGCTACACGAGGCGCATTACAAATTTTCGAAATGAAACTGAAATCAAATAAAGGACAGCGTACGTACACAAACATCAGTCGAACGTCGGACCGAACTCTATATGTACTCGTACATACGTGTATGTATATAAAGAACACACCCAGCGAAACCAGCAACAATGCCGCGCAATTAAAAATGGCCGTGCTGGACCAAAAAAGCGAAAAAGTGGACCTATGGGGGGGGAAGGGCGTGGGGGAGGAGTGGGGGATTTCCACAAAAAATAAATAAAACAACCGAAAATTGGCAGCAGCAGCAGCAGCAGAAACGCCAACAAAACTGCGGAATGACAAACATGCTGCGAATTTGTAATCTGTAATATGAATTCGAATTTTAAAGATACATTTCCAGGCAGCCGAGGAGGACGAAACAATGTGCAGCATGCAGCATGGAGCGTGCAGCGTGGACCATTGAGCATGGAGCATGGAGCATGGAGCTCCGAAGCGGAAACGGATGCAGGTGAATATGATTGCAGTTCGATTTAATTGAGTTGCCCTGGAATGCCAGGGAAGAAGCGAACAGACACTTTACATACCCACACATGCAGCCAGTGCGCAAAATAAAAAGTGCGGAAAAACAATCGGAAAAAGATTGGCAACAATCCAATCAGCTATACTGTAATTGGCAAAATGCAAAATTGCGAATGAACGAATACTTTTTGCGGCAAATTGATTGAGAACTCAAAATTGGCAAAATGATGAAATGTAATGCAAATGCGGTTTCAGTTCGGTTTGCTTTTTGTTCTGGCCCACAAGTAATGTTTTCGGGGATGGGCCAAATTGTGTGAATGATATGTGCTGCTATATCGAGCGGAAAAGCAAGTGCGTTGAGCATTTATCGTTCGTGGGGGATATGTTGGCTTACATTAAATTTAATGCATTGATGCACAGACAACTTTTCCTGCTAGAATACCTAATAAATGGCACTGCACTTCCGTGACTCTTCAGTAAATATTACTTAGCAATAAAATAAATTTTAGGTTGCATAGCCTGTAAAAATGTGCTTTACTAAGATAGTATTTCAATATTTATATTTCTCTTAGCTTAGATACTTATTAAATATTTGTAAAACAGTTATTGTTTTTTTTGAGATCTGTTTGTTACCATTACCATTTTTCAAGGATATTTCGGGAGTTGCTTCACACTTAAAGTTGATCTGAATGTTCTTTGGTATCACTATCATATAATTCACTTTACACTTATAATCGATCACTTAACCAATTATATCACCCTCTGCGGAGCATCCACACTCGTTTTTCCCTCTCCATTCTTTCGGCCAGTTTTCAAACTTCCCAGCTGGCTGACTGGCTGACTGGCTGTCTGACTGACTGATTGCTTTGTCTTATCAATGCCCTCGAACCGAATACAATTCAATTTGTACAACTGCCACGCCCACCGGGCAAGTGACGCCCAATTTGTCTTCTGCTTGTATTTATTTCCCTTTTGGCCTGGTTTTACCTCGGTCTGTTTTGCTGGCGCTTCTAATCAGAATTTGTAACCAATTTTCAATGCTTGGTGCGTTTCCTTTGTCGCTTACGCAATCATCCAAAAACCATTTTGTACCAGCTTCAAAAAAAGCATTTGACTTTTCGATTGAATCAAACAATCAATTATCTTGTCTTCTTCTGTCTCATACTTTTTTCGTAATATTTTGCTCATCTGCTTCTCGTTTGGCCTTTGTTTGTTACCATTTCCCTCCTTTGACATTTTCTCCAAGCAGTTGCCATTTTTATTGGCCACATTTTTGGGAAATGCACAATGTCAAACGGCACTAACTGCACTCGAAAAGAAGACAAGAAATTGGTCTAAAAGTCCAATTCCCTCACAATCATTGCCGCGGAATAAAACAGGAATCTTCCTAAATGATTGATTAAATAGGAATAGTAGTTTTAGCCATGTCAAAGAAGTAGTTAAGCTAAGAAAAGGTCATTAGTTCGCGTTGAAACTGAAATACTACTTTAATCAAAACGCAAATTACCAGTAATGCTAGGTAATTGTATTTTTTTTTTTTTCGTCAGAAGCACTTTTAATGATATTTTTGTTTAGCTTTCGCTTGACGATAACAGTCATATTTGGATGTGGAAGTGGAGAGAGTTCTTACGGATATTTGCACGCCATTTGGGAAGCATTACCGACTTTTTAGTGGTCGACTCGGCATTGCCGGCCATCTTGCACGTCAACAGGAAGTCAAATATACGCACACGCCCACGATGGCGCACACATACACGTACACACACACGCTTATGGCCACGCAAATACAAACATGTCCGCTGCAAAATGGCGAGCATAAATTTCCGCTTCCGCCGGCTGACGTTTTATGAGCAGATGAGCGCAGCCGAGAAGAAAGTGCCAGAGACTGAGTCAAAGATTGTTTATGGTGGCCAACAGTTGATTCATCGCATTTAATGGATAACGCCGAAGCACATACAGCAGAAAGGGAATCAAATTCGCGAACGGAGTGAGCATATGCGGCGAGTGCTGCCATTTTATGCTGAATTTATGAATTCATGAATTTATTTCTGGCGAGAACGCGCGAAGGGTCTCTAATATATTGGGGCAATAAATCCGCCAAGGAGACATGTGCCTGTGCGGATGCCCAGGCCGTGCAAGGAACGTAAATTCCCCCACTCACTCAACTCCTTCATCAATTATGATTATTTACATGTGATGCAGCATGACTGCGCCACACGCGCCGCTTAAAGCCCCAATTACCAGTGATTGTTTCTCGAAGCGGCCTGAAATTGCATCGCCTGATCCCCCAATTGTTGGCCAGATGGCGATGGCTTATCATTTAATGAACTGCTCGGATCACACAGTATTGCTACACAATATGACCATTGTAGTTATGGCCAATACGCCCCTCTTACTGTCCCCCGTGTGTGCATGGCTTTTGTTTAGCGAGCCAAAGTCGGCGCTTATTTTTATTTAGGTCAACTTTATTATATGCACATAATTACAAAAGCCATCACACTGAGCCACCGCCAAGTGTGTGTGTGTGTGCTGGCCGGAGATAAAGCATTTATGAAGACAGACATGTGGGAATTGCGGTGCTGGCAGGACAAACAAAGTGCCATCGTGGGGAAATCCAGGACCCCACCTCCGTCCTTCTCCGTCCTCTTTCGTCCGCCACCCGCCTTCCGAGTCTCATTTATTTGCGCTGTTCTAATAATAAGAAATAATGTCGTTTCATGTCCCATTCCAGCTTGGCCTATTGTCCGTGTCCTTGCTGCTTCTCCTCCGGTCGCCAGGATGCTCTAAATGCCCAAAGTAAAATATTTATGCGACAAAAGACAATTTTGGATTTATGCCCCTTCGTGTGTGTGTGTGTGTGTGTGTGTATACGTACTTTATTCACTTCCAACCGCCAGTGGTAAAAACAGCTGAGTTGGGCATTTTGTGCCTATGGAATTTTTCCCTTTTTTGGTTGAGAAGGAACTGCTACATAAATAGCACAGCCTTGTCAGACTCTTTCGTGTGCGAATTTATGTGGCAACTGCCAGGAAATTGCATGGCCAACATGGGTCGATCGGGGCAGCATTGTGGCACAAAACTGGGACAGCAAACCAAAGTGTGCAAACTTTAATTGAGGTTCATTTGTATGGCTGCAAACGCATGGCATTCTCTGGGAAAGCACATTTTACAAATGATAGAAGTTCGCACTCGTAACTGGATTTAAACATTGGCTCAGATGCTGTGTTTCGTTACCAATTCTAGTCCTTACCCACTTTAGAGTTAATGAATGTAATCGGCACATAGAACAACATTTAATCTCTGAGTCCCAGAAAAAGCTCTCAACTCTCAGGAAGTCCTAAGGTTTGGCGTAAAAAAATACATATAACGACAAAATTGTAGTAGTAAATGAAAATTAAGAGTGGTCCAATCCGATCCCATCGGAAATGCACAGGAAGGCGTTGCAGGGGCACCGCTCCGCTGGCCGGGAAAACGATCCAGCACAGATCAGAAGGCGCGACTGTCAGGACTACCGCTCCCAACGACCACATTGCGACCCCAACAAGAACGAGGCAACCACACGGTTGGCCAACACCCTCGCCGCCGATGGCAGTGGGCGACCCTTCGACATGGTCAAAGACGACGTGCTGCTAGCTTGGCAGCAGAGTCCTCACAAGGACACGTTGGGCTTCTATGGCGTAGGGTCGCCCACCCACCAGCCCGAGTCGGTGTTGTTCAACCAGGTGGTTGCCGCCTGCTTGGTCAAGGTCAACGGTGGCGGCACTCAGCGGAGGATCTCTAAGCCGGCCAAGAAGCCATCCCCAAGGGATATGCTAGCGGAAAAGAACCATACCCCTCAGATTTGCAAACCTTTAGTTTTAAACCGCCAGGCATTGCAGTCGGATCTCCAGCAGATTCCCCACGTTCAACAGCAGCTCGATCCCCGAAAAGCATTCGAGGCGTTATACTGCCCGGATGATCCTCAGGTTACTCGCGATTCCGCTAGAGTGGCACGCCAGCTGTACACTGGCATTTCTAGGGCTCAAGTTTTCGACATGGAGCCTGCGAGAAGAAGAGATTCACGTGGTCTGCGTGGTACTGGTCGCCACTGGCACTGCCCCCCGGATTGCTTAGAGCCGCGCCAAGGCTGCACTCAGTATGAGTGGGCCAAGAACAAGCTGGATCCTCATCCCCTTAACAAAGAAGTAAAGGAGCACAAGATTCCGGAATCAATGAACTACGATCAGCTGTACAGCAGAATCCTTAAGTTCTTTGAGCGAAACAATTCCCCAGATCCGCTTTGCGAGTCCTATGAGAAATGCTGCAAGCCGAAGAGATCCCATGGAAAGGATAACCAAGGAGGAGTTGGCAGTCAAGTACCCAGAGATCCCAGTAAGCCCGGGAATCCTTTGGGCGATCTAGGGGATCCAACAGGGAAAGGAAAGCGCGAAACAGGAGAGGAAGATAAAGTAACTGGAGGGCGAGACGAAGGAACCGTAGATAAAGGGGATAAAGAAGATGGCAAGGATAGAAATCGAGTCAATGACAAACATAAACTAAAATTTAACGATAATGAAAGTGACAAGAACATAAATAATGATAAAGACAAATATAAAGAAAGTCAAAGAGAGAAGGATATAGTTAAAGAGAATGCTAAGAAGGGGGATACAAAGAAAGAACAACAAATAGAAATAGGGAAGAAGAGGGAAAAAGCGAAAGAAAAGGATAAAGCGAAAGGAAACGAAAAAGGGAAAGAAAATGAAAAGAAAAAAGCGAAAAAAAGGGAAAAAGCTAAGGATAAAGAAGCAGAAGAATATAAAGAAAAAGTAAAAAAGAACAAGAAATATAAAGAAACGGAATGGGAAAGAGAAAAGGAAAATGAAAGAAAAATGCTAAAAGAAATTGAAAGGGGAAGAGGAAGAGGAAAGGAAAGAGAAAAGGAACTAGAAAAAGGACAGGAAACGGAAAAGGAAGAGGAAAAGGAAAAGGAAGAGGAAAGGGAAGAGAAAAAGGATAAGGATAGAGATAGAGAAAGAGAAAAGAAGAGAGATCAAGATAGTGAAAAAGGAAAAGAAAAAGAAAGGGAAAGGGAAGAAAAAATGGAAATAGATAAAAAAATCAAAACGGAAAAAGAAAATGAAAGAGAAAAGGAAACGGAAACGGAAAAGGAAAAGAAAAAAGAAAAGGGGGAAAACAAGGAAAAAGAACATGAAAAGAAAAAAGAACAACAAGTAAAGGAAGAAACTGGAAAGGAACAGGGAAAAGTAAAAGAAAGGGAAATTGAAATTGAAAAAGAAAGAGAAAGAGAAAAGGAAAAAGAAAAGCGAACGGAAAAGGAAGAAGAGAACGGAAAAGTTGTTAACAAAGAGCCAGACAAGGAAAAACAAAAGGAAAGAGAAATAGGAATATACAAAGATAACGATAATGACAAAGAAAAAAACCAGGAAAAAAACAAGGACAAGGATCTTGAATATGAAAAAGATGACCATAATAAAGATAAAAATCAAAACAAAAAAAAGAACAAAAATAAAAAAACGAAGACATTAAAAGCGAAGTTAATAAAGAATTGGAAAACAATAAAGAGGATAAAGCGAAACGCAATTTGGCAGAAGATTCCCCGCGATTATCCGAAACGGAAAGAACGCAACCGGATATCCCGGAATTCGAAAAACCAAGCAAAAGAGGAACTACGGCAGACGAATTCGAATTTCCAGGACTAGAACTCATCAAGAACGAGCCAGTGGTTCCGAGTTGCAAGGGGAAGGTTCCGCCCAAAAAAAAAAAAGAGATAGGGATAAGAACGTTTGCAAGGATAAGCCCAACAAAACCTGCCCACCTTGTCCACCGGCAGGTTGCCAGTGCGAGATCTGTCGCTTCATGGATCGCCCCTACAACGAACAGGAGGCTCCCTTCATGCGGGAAATGAGGCGGGCGGAGCAGAGGCGCCAACTGCGTGCCTACTATCGCCAGATGTGCCATCAGGAATACATCCGGGATCGACGTAAGCCGGAGTACCGGGCGCCCAAGCACCAATGCGATCCCATCTGCTGCTCCAACTTCTTGTGCCAAAATCCTCGACTCGCCGAGCACTGCGATTGCCTAGGAGCCGTGCAGGAGCTGCAGAATCTTCTCTCCGACGCCAAGGACAACGAGGATCACAGCAAACTGCTCCTGCGAGTCGAGAATCTTCGGAAACGCGTCTGCCAGCGAATGTGCGATTGCATTCTGGCGTGAACTGGATCGGAGGGCATTCGAGTTACTGAACGTAAATTCTTCGTTTTTGAGAAAGTACCTATGTATGTAATATCTGTATTATCCGAATATATGTTTTAGATTAAACAAGACCTATAAATTATATATAAATATACTTTATTATTTTATGTAAGCTTACATACTTTAAATTTTTTTTCGTTTTCAGTCGAATTGCGTTTTTTAACCGCCCCGGAAAGAGAGAGGCCTTCCACACCAACATTACGAGACGCACTTTGCCACTCGTTTATAATTCTGCTAATACAGAGCACTTATTACATAACGGCAATCAGCAATCCCAAGCAAAATCATGGGAAATCATTGGGCTTGGGTGTGTTTGGCCAAGGCCCAGCATTACAGCCACTTCATTTTCAATATCGAATTTCCCTAAAATTTTTCAACAGCCGCAAACACTTGAACGTTTTCCCAGCGCTCAATTAAAGGCCATTAGGCAGCAGTGTGCTGGAGTTCGGGGGGGAAAGTCCACAGAAAGCTATCAAAAACTACCCCAACCCCTTACCCAAATCCATTGCAATGTGGTGCTATGTATGGCCAAAGGATATACTGGAAACACGCATTGAATTTCGCAGACAAAGGACCCAGGCTTGTGGCGAATTTTTCCCCCATATGCACAAATTCACATGGTGGATATCTGGCCCACGTTCACCCATCTGCTCCTCGGAATTCCCTCATAGTATTATCCCTCGGGCACATTATCAGACGAAAAATTTGGTTCTGGTCCTGGAGGCTGGGGAGTAATTAAAGTTTTGCTCAAGTGTCGATAAATTATGCGGAAGACGCTCTATGCAAATGGCTTACAACAATACGAGCAGCTGCCAAGCGAGGCTTGACGAACTGACAACCTGACATACTGCTGGACGGATAGATGGATAGATGGACGGACGCACAAGCTGGCGGACGGACGGACAAGTTGGCGGACGAACGGACGGACGGACGGATGGACGGACGGTTGGACGGGCTGTTGGGCATTCTTTCAGCCTCCGAATGACAGGCACTTCATCATCGTGTCCTTCGGCGAGTGTGTAATTCATCACGCGAACAACCGCAGCTTCCCCCTCCGCCCATCCCCAAAAGTGACATGACATGTTGAGCCTGCAAAAGTGGGGGAAACGGATCCCGGATTCAGTAATTTCCCATCTACTGGAGAAGGCTTTAAGTTCGGTGAGCCCCTTTTGGGATGGGGCAAAAGGAATGCTATTAAGCAAGTTGACATTAATCGTTTTGACTTCCAGGAGCAGGCGGAGGAGGTTGAGGTGGTTGAGGTGGTTGAGGAGGATGGGGAAAAAGTCAAGGTTGCCTCATGTGTCCTGGTGCTAATGAAGCTCTGGTAGTCACTAGGCTGCCTGTAATGCGAAAACAATTAAGTATGTAAAATGCAAATGACGGGCCCTAAAAATCTTGTCAAAATGCTCGTCATGCATATTGATAAGCCTAAGGAGTGGAACCGACGAGGAGGTCTGACATGATGTGCAATTAGTACATCCTACTAGGCTGTCGTCGGTGAATAAATATGAGCCTTAGGATTGGCATATACTCAGATGTACGAGTATGTATGTATTATGCGTTAGCCACATGTTATGCGTTAGCCACAAGCCGTTTGTAGAACATAATTATTACATTAAAATTTGAGTTGAAACTAACAGAGTGTGCTATGAATGTATACTCAAGCTAATGCAAATTTTACTTTAGAAATCTAACTCAAGCCTTGGATTTCAGTGATAGTATTATTCCAGGAGTAGCCCAAAGAGTAATGAGGTACTAATTCTCGAATCCAATCTTCCATAATGTGCAAATAAATATGCACTTAGCAATCTCCCTGTCAATTTGAATGTATGTCCGTTATACGAATTCGATTTCGGCCAGAACAAAAGCCTAATTAGCCCCAATAAGCTCGTCTGCAATCAGTTGTTATGTGCCAAAATCCTAATTTATGTGGAGAATAGGTAAACTGTTGGTGCAGTTGGAATGATAAAACGCAACATGGAAAATGGTTAGAGGGATTCGATAAACAGGATTACGCATACGCCGTGTTGCGCTCCGCCCACAAACTTCCGTTTAAGCCGCCGGTCTGATTAAACTACTGCAAATTCTTGCATGCACTTCCATATATTTATGTTTGCTTAATTAATGAACACTAATACCCTTGTTTACTGGCCCCCAGTCCCATAACCCCAATCCCTCACTCCTCTTACTTAACCAATTTCCTGTTGCCCGTTGCCCAGAGCCAGGAACAAATTTTAGTTAGTTAGTGAAGATGCTGGGATCTATTGCTTGTATTGCCTTCGTCGAGCTGCACATTAATGTTAATGCAATTACGAAATTCAAATCTTGTTTATTTATGTGCCGATAATTCCGGGGTTTTGACTGAAGTCCGCCGAGTGACTTGGTACTGACAAAACCAAACGCTGAAGAAATATGTTCAGTATTTATTGAGAAAGTGTGATTCAAATAATCAAGTATATTTCGAAAAGCTGTTAGGTTGAGGATTTAAGCTCTCGGTCTTAGGATTTCTTCACAATAAAACTGAAAATTGCTTACAGCCAATATTCTTCCTTTTAAATGAGCAGCCCCCAACTTTTTCCTCCAAACTTTTCCGAACAGCTCGGCCTCTTAAGTAGCGCCAATAATAAGAATGAAGTTTGAGTGCCTTTACGAGCGCTAACAACGTATTATGATGGCGATTAGCATTAAACTGGGCCAGGACCCGCACATAAAACCGTTTTATGTGCCAACTAAACAGGTGGGGGACACAACGATGTGGGGGGGGGGGGATGCAGGTGACACTCCCTACCAACAAACCGCCCTCAAAAAGATGCCCAATTTGCCGCAAATGTTTCGGGTTTTTATTTGACGCGTGCTGCTCTGGTGAGTCTTCAAAATGGCCAGAACATAAAAATTGTATTAAGCCATAAAGTGGAGCGCAGAGTGTAGAAATAAAAGCAGCTAAAATAAACATAAAACGATTTTATATGCGGCTGCCAGACAATTGAATTGACTTCTTGTACTTCTCGCAAAGGCGTGTCTTGATTCATCTATTAAACTCTATTGTTCTGGCAGTCAAAGCTCCATTGGATCTGAATGCATGTTTTCGTCCTTCCTACTCGGAGGTTCTTCTGTTTATACTGAGCAAAAAAATTGAGATTTTATGTTCGATTTTTTCGATTTTCCTCTCATATTTTCCTTTCATATCCATTAGTCGTTCTTCAAGGGTATATGCGCATATCCTGCTCAACCAAAAACCTATTGCGGTGTATTACTGAGCTTTTCTTCTATCCTTTGGTCACTCTCAAAAGGTAAAGCTAAATCTCAAAAAATCCTTACACTGAAAGGAAAACGTTTAGGTTTTAGCAAACTTAGTGGCTTAATTAGGTTTCTGAGGCTAATCAGTTTTGTTTATTTTTATGATGCAAAAGAATTTATGAAACAAGTTTGAGTAATAAATCCTCAACGGATTAACCTATCCATGATCGTTGTTATACATTTCTGCAAGGTATCCTTCAGTCGCCCATCGATTTGCAATGTAATATTTTTTGCTGAGCTCCTCACGATGTTTGTCATTTGTGAGTTGTGTGATGTTTGTGCAAGGGAAGGTCGGTCCACTTGAATCCAGAATCCCCCGACACCGAGTTCGCAGTCTGAAGTCAAGTGCGTTTGTTCCGTGCCCCTGCACTTGCCCCAAATATGATTTCAATATTTTTTCAACTAAGAACATTTCAATTTATGTTCCTTCGGCTTCCTACTGGCTTCGGTTCTTGCTCAGTATGCGAGTGGCCGCCCTCTGCAGTGTCCTCCGGCTTAGTGCAAACATAAATCGCAGAGCATATTACACAATGCGAGATGCGTGCCTGGCTCCCATGGATGAGCAGGATGCAAGCAGGAGGTCCTGGCGGCTGTGCATCTCCTTTTCCTGGCAGTGTTTGCATTGCAAATGGCTGAAACGGTGGTGGGGCGGCGGATTGAGTAAGCATAGTTAGGGTTACGCGAACAAAGAGCAAACTTTTTACGCTACGATTGTCATGTTGCTGCACTGGAGCGGCAAGGAGCAGCAAGGAGCGACAGGAGTGGGGACTCCTGGCCACTAAGGATCCAGCTTGTGTGGGCAGAGATGAGGGCTTCGTGGTCCTAAGAACCCAGCACGGTCCGATTAGAGCCAGACAACGTGGGAAACTGTTCAACTATCAATATTGGAAGGGGAGCGTGAACGGGATTTTTAAAATATTCATTCGTCCTTGATTAATCTTGTTCTGCAATCAATCAATGCCTGGGAAGGGTCGATGCTCGGCTCATATTATACTTGTTTAAATAAAGTGCTTCACCGTTCTCACCGGAAGCACTGAACACAATCAATTTTTCGTTACACATTTTAGTGCTACAAAGCATCTAGCAGTCTTCATATAAAAATATAAAGGAAATTACGTTTAAACGGGCTTTTGGCTTAATTAATAAGTCATTAAATGTATTCTTTCTGCACATTCCAAAATAAACCAAGTGGCTTATTTACACAAACTATATTGGAAGTTCTGGAGAATAAAGCTGAAATTTATTGGCTAATCAAGACGACCTCAGATCGCTCGTGTCACTCTGCTATCGCCATCGCCAAGATAGTTTCCAGCAGAAAAGAGACATCCCCAGCCAGTGGTTCGCCTCCAAAAGCGTCCTGGCTGCTCCTCGTCTACGTGTCCTGCCTGCCAAAGCATTCAAATTGTTTACCGTATGAGCGGGGTGCGCACGTGAAAGCCAAAAGAAATTGTAGTAAATTTTAAATGGTACGGCAGCAAAAATGTGCAGCGCCGGCTCCGATGCTCCTCCTCGCCGTCAACCAGGAACCAGAAGCCGAGGGCTGGGAGCAGGGAGCAGGGAGCAGAGAGCTGGGATCTGGGATCCTGGGAGCCTTGACGCAGTGTAATTTATTGGCAGCACGTTTATCATGCCGTCGACTCGGCCTGAACCTGGTGCCTCCTCCAGCTCGTCCTCCTGCTCGTCCTTGTGCTCTTTGTGCTCCTCCTCAGGCCCAGCGACTCGGAGTCAGCAGCTCTCTCGCCTACATGCAGTGCAGCATCGTCCTTGTTGCCCCCGTTTCCCCACAACTCCTGGCGTTCCGACTGCCTGGTAAGCCCAAAAAATGCAACCATGCGCCGCATGCAAAATGCCTACGCTTAGGCATGCACTCAGCTTTAAAACGTGATCCGAAATGTGGAATAAAGTTCTATGTGGAAATAAAATGCTTAACATGTACACGATCTTATCTTCTTCTGAAGACCTATTGGCTATAAGTAGCAAAAGACATGGAAATAAGAGAAGTTGTAAAGACAGTTTGGATTTTCACTTTCGTTCTCCATTTTCTCACAGTGCAGTCTCCACTCAGAGTGCTGCAGTTGGATCTGTTTCCGCCCCGTTTTCCTGCCCCCAGCTTGCCACAATATTTGCACAAATTGCATCCAACGAGCGGGCGATGGCGGACTCCTTTGCCACATCCTTTTTACTTACTTTTATCGCTCGCCCCAATGTTTGTCGAGCATTTTGAAAGCCGGCTCGAAGCCCTTTTCCCATTGTTTGTCTGCGGCAGCGGCGGCTGCAACATTCATTAAAATGTTGCCAATGTGTTTTTGTGGCAAATTGAAGCTGTCTGAGGCCTCCGCACCGGCTGGGCATCTGGGATATGCATTTTCCGAGTAGTTTCATATGCATAAACATGAGGCATCGGATTAGGCAGCAGGTGGGTGCAGCATGGATGGTTGGGGCAGATATAGCAATGATTGGAAATCAGAAGTCCTTAATGGGTGTGTCAGTTGTGGCGGTGGGTTTGTAAGGGGCCTATTTAGTTGGAGATGTAGGAAACATCTTTCAGTTCCCTGAATACCTTAATATACCTGAATATCTTAATAATGATTTATTTATCACTTGTGGGCAATGGCAAAAAGAAAAAATAAATTCAAACATAACTCTTGAGGATGAGGCTTAGTTTTGTGTTTAAAAACCGTTTTTTTTTTAAAAAACTCGGTTAAGGTTTTGTCAGATCATCCTTGTGATGAGAAAGTATCTTCCGAAGCACTTCCTTTTTCAGCTGGCATACCCATCTTCAAACTCTCTTTTGTTAAACTCCTTCTTTCAGGACTGCCTCTTGTTTCAATTGCCGGGCATCCAGCATGAGCAACTGCATCTAATTGTTATTTAACTAAATCATAAACGTTGGCAATTAAGACGGCGCTCGAACTCCTGCTTTTCCAAGGCTTTTCCCACAAACTGTTGACACTTTGTTAGCAATTAGTCTGGTCAATAGAGTGGTGGGCGAAGGAGTGGGGGCCAAATTGGTTGCGAAAACTACTGAGCTCAAGTTGAGTGAAGGAGACAGGAGCTGAGACGGAAAAAGTGCCTGGTCCAGACATCGCCTCAAATGTGGAAAATTGCAGCAATTTTTTGCCATCTAATTGGGGCAGTCACAAAGAGGAAACGGCGATGGAGGCAACGGCAGCAGGAAAACTGAAGAGGGTCGCGAGGGGTGAGAGTGGCAGCCTGGCCAGAAATTAATTAAAATGCTGACTTCTTTTCTATTTACACAACAAATTGCGGCAAATGCGCATAAATCAAATTGTTCGCACCATTCAATGTTTGCCTTTGCCCGGGCATCCTCCAAAAATATGGCATCGCGGGAAAATTCAATTTTCCATGCATATTTCATGTGTTTGTGTGTTTTTCGGCGTGTTTAAAGCCGCACTCGATGTGGCCCCGTAAAACAAACCCCCAACCAGCCCCCAAAAACCCCAGAGCAACCCAACCATGAGCAGGCCAACAGGTTTTTACCACTCGTCGTTGGCGCTCGCAGGGGTCAAATCGGTGGAAAACAAAGCAATGCAGCGGAAAAAATATGAAAGAGCTTGCGTCTCAGGACTGTTTAATACCCAGCAAATCGAGACGGTGCACAAAGCATCCTGAATTCAACAGCAAATTTAACTTCGCTGCTAAAGGTTTGAATACATGCTGTATAGCAGTATATTAATGTATGTAATGTTTTAATCACAATGCGCACCATGAAATCAATAGACCCCATTGATTTCCATTTCTGCGTGCAAAAACAGCAGAAAAAACGAAGCGACCCAGGGGAGCACGCCAGAAAAGCAGAAAAAGGGCATAATGGCAGAGGGGGATGAGGAGGCGGATGAGGGGGATGAGGAGCAATCCTGGAGTGGGTGAAGGGTCCTTGGAGCAGGGACATTCGTGCTGCTGGCAGCGACTGTCAGCCTGTTTTTGATTCATGCGTTAAATGAAAATTAATCCGATTTAATCTGTCGCTAATTAGGTTTACTTTGGGTTTGTTTCGCACCTCTCTGCGAAATCCAATGAACAACCCCCAAAGAGCTCCAACCTTCGCCAAGTGTAACGAATCGCATCGATTTCGATATCCACTTATGCCCGAGATTGGGTTCGAAATCAATTAATGCTCCAAACGCATACAGTCGACATACAGTCAGCAATTTGCAAGCGCCGAAATAGATTAATGGTTTGACTATGGAAAAGTCCTTGATTTATTGTTCGGTTAAATAATTCGATTTCCCATTCGAAATATTTATATCGTGGTGTAATTAATATCTGTCCCTTGTAATAAATCTGAGTGTGTTAATTATAATTGTTAATTGGTTGAAGTTAAAAATGGTTTCACAGCCCTCTAAGTGGATTACGGTCTTATGCTTGTGCAATTAAACAAAACTGGCATTGTTCTAAAATCCAATTGCTATAAAATCCGCTCCCATGCGGCCAATTTATGTTTTAGACAACTATTTTACTATGGCTTCTATTTTACTCCTTCCCATAAACACCTTCGTGAGGCTTTAAGCCGATTTAAATAACTGGCTTTGATCGCACTACGGTTTTACCTGCTCAAAGGCCTCCCCAAATCAATGCTGTTGATGACACTCATACGCACTGTTGCCCTTTCATTTGAGCCCTTGCTCCACGTCGGCTGTTGTTGACAACATTGTTTCAAACGCACACCAGCGCACACCAGCGCACACCAGCGCACACCAGCATGTGTGGGTGTTCCTGGCATATGGCCATGTCTGTGACTTGGTTGTGCACTTGAAAAAATTAAGCGAACGAATTGAGGATAATCGTTGAGTAAATCCAAAATACAATGGCATACTAAATGTTGATTAAAGCACCTAAACGAAAGTGCAAAAATGCTTTTTTGATCCATTTTTACCGAACCAAATTAGAGCCATTCAATATTTGCAGTGCACTTGCGTAGACCTGCTCCTGGCTGGTTTGGCTGTTGACTGCCTCATTTCCATAACGAAAACAAAGCCAAAAATCTGAAGTTTCATTAGACGAAACGGGCTGCTCCCTCCCCACCGCCACCCAAACCGACTCCTGTGCTCCGTGTCATCCTGTTTGTGGGCTTCCATGCCGGCGATGTCAAGAGCCGGCAAATCCAAAGTCCTGCTGTGCACAGGATCGTCGGCTGGCAGGCGTCTGTGCCTGCCTAGATAATATGCTTAATACGTTTTTATGTGCTCGCAGTGGTAGGGCCAGGACCTGCATCCTTTGTCGGCTGTTTCATTGTTAGTGCCAACTACTACCAACAACCAAATACCAGCTACCAGCTCCCAACTCCCAGCTCCCAACTGCCAACTGCCAACTGCCAACTGCCAACTGCCATTGACTCCTGGTGGTGCCTCGCGTGAAATCAAATTTCCACTGAAACGACTTTTGGGTCAAAACAAAAACTTTTTGCTGCGGCTGATCTGGTTCGCTGGTGTGTTTTGTGCAGCCCATGAATTATGCAAAGGGCTCTAGGCTCCGGCTCGTTTTGGTTGCCTGTTGGTTATCAGAAACTATTGACCCATTAACGGTTGTTGTCTGTACAGGGATGCCTGGGTGTGCGCGTTTGGGTGTGTGAATGCCACTCGAGTGCAACAGCAGACGATGCCAAACAAGCCGCAAACTAATTAACATAACGCATTAAAGCGGCAAACACTTTGGAATTATGTCAAGTGGCTCAGCTGGGCGAGGCATCAAAGGATTTCTGGAACTGGGTATTTGGGGATTTTTGATACTTACGGGTATCAACAAGCGTTTCCCTTGTAAAGAACTATAAATAGGATAAGTTGAGCCAAAACGTCCCAGGCTATCAAGCTTAAAAATGAGTATTTTGACTGATTTTCATATATCACAAAAGATATCCTAAGATTTTGTTGGGCCTATTTCACTAAGCAGAGTGCAGGGTATCGCTCAGCCGATCCCACGAATCTTACTTGCTTTTTCCTCTCTGCAAAAATGCATTTGCATCCATCAGGAAGGGAAATGGTGGATTCTGGAAAAGTTTGAAGGATGGGAGCGACTTGGACTCTTGGAGCTGCAGCTTTGTTTGCGCTTTGACACGCGTCCCGACACTCAAAAGGCAGCTCAAAGAAACTACTGGGAGATGATGTGGATAGTGATGTAGATGGTGATGGAGATGGAGATGGAGATGGAGATGGAGATGGTGATGGAGATGGTGATGGAGATGGTGATGGAGTGTGTTGCGACATCCCGACATTTTCGACAGCGAAGAAGGCTCAAAAGCGCCAGACGGAGCATATTAAACACTCAAGTGGCGCCACTCGGCTCCATTTAGTCAAAGAACCCGAGTTTGAGAGCCTAGATGCCATCTTCAATATATGGCAAAAGAATTCGCATGTGATTTGTTCAATTGACTGCATTAAGCAGGTAAAAGCATTTACCATTGATGATATTTTAAATAACTTTTTATAAATAATATTGATACGCTGCAGTTGCCTAAACTTAAATGTTGCCCCTCCAGATCCCAAGATACTGCAGATAGCAGTTTCTGAATTTGAAATAGTACTATAAAATGAATGCGTCTCAATTTATCTTTGGCTTGTGCGTAATTAATTCGATACGGGAATAATATTTCAGTACACAGCTTGTTGGGAGCAGGCATTCCACGTGAAAAGTGCTCGAAACAATCACTTAATCGGATGCACCTCTAGAGCTGTTGGCACTTGTGCTCGACTCATTATTCGCTCATTATTTACGTTAAAACAATGGCCGGCCGTAATAAGCAATTACATAAAAGTTGATGTAATTATTAATTATTTAATGTAAATATAAATAAAAGTCACGACGCTGTGCGCTCGCGATGGCCGTGTGTGGGAGCGAAAATAAATGTATTTAAATTTATTGCATAATAAAGATTAAATATTTATTTACACAACGTTTCAATTAACTTTCGGCTTTGCTGACCCCCATTTCCATTGCCAGGCGCAGCATTGCATTCCGTTCGCGACTATTATCCTGTTTTTGCGCCAATTTAATTATAAAATTTATTGTTTAAGCCCGCGTCAGCAACAAAATGGCGTCCGACAAACCGGAAGTAGGTTGACGCCGGCAGCCAAAAACCAGTTGAATGACCTTCTGGCTCATCCCCAGCACTTTCCTCTGTGTGTGTATTTGTGTCTGCATCTGCATCTGTATCCCTTGGTATCCCCATCGTCTGGGAATGTGCCACATTTTATGCGGCAAGGCGCGGGAATGTAGGCCGTAAACTTGCCATAAATTCCCCCGAGCCACACGCACAAATGGCAAGGAATTCGCTGTGGGTTTCGCTTTATCTTCTCGCTTTTTGTGTGTATGTAAATTTCACTCAATTGACATTGGTCAAGGGGTTGCAGTTTTCCCCCGGGGCGCCTGCAGTTTTCCCTGTTAGCTCTCGTTTTCCTGCACTTCAAAGTCAACGCAGCTGTTGCCCGGGCCAGGAAAAAAGCGAGTCCGGAAACTGCACGGAAACGGAAGTCGCAGTGGCAGTGGCAATGGGATAAAAACAGGGGGCTGGGGAGCAGCACAGACAGAGATGGCCAGAAGTAGCAGCTGTGCTGACCAACCATCACCAGCCATCACTAGCCGCCACCCTCGTCCTTTGCTTCCGTGCCAAATGCCCGTGGAGAGATGAAAGTCGCGCTGCTGCCGTCGCTTTCAAAAATTCATATTCGTAATTGTTGACTGTATTGTCGCCCCAGGATTGTTGCCACTGCCACAAACACACACTCCGTTCGCCGGGAGGAGTGCAACAGTCAAGATTCGTTAAGGGCGATAGCCGAGTGGCGGACAATGAAGTGCAAATGGAGGAAATTAAATTGAATGGACTCGCTCAATTCCAGAACCATTCAGTTTTATTTTATTTTACGATGCATTTGCTTAGTGCAACGCCGAGTATCGTTTTTTAAATCAAAATAATGTGGTGCCAATATATGGCTTTCGTACGTATACGTGTACACCCCTTTAGGCTTTATAACTGCTTTCAATATTAAATTGCCTTGGCTAAAACGAAACCCTCCAGTTAAGCTTTCTCCCCCTAGTACCCACTGTTTAGAACTTTCCATTCTCGTTGGGATTTGGCACTCAGCTGGACCTCGTGCAAAATGTACAATATTTTACTGGCTAATCTTATGCGGCCGGATCCGCTGAGTTCCGGCTCAGCTTTGCCAGCGTTTTCCGCTATCCGGCTATATCCTCGCTGCATGCCCCATGCATATGTCTTGCACTTCCTGTCCCGCCAGCAACATGCAACACGCCGCATGCCGCATGCAACATGCAACGAGCTTAAGAGGTTCCTTAAAGGAGAAGCGCTACCTAGGAAGCCATTCGCGGTGCACCAAATAAATTATTACGGGTTGAACTTTTCACTACGCCATAAATTGTCGCCTGAGCCGCCACTTTATGGCAGCACACCCCCTGCAAACGGTGGGGAAATTATTTTTAGCCCCTCCCTGATAAGAAACTCGAAAATTGATGGAACTTTCTTTCGCTTCCCTGCGGCTCAATGGGTTTCGGGAAAGCACAGAAAGAAACCAAACTAGTTTTGCCGAAAGACACATTAAAAACAAGGTATTCGTTTTGGGCTCTTCTTAATAAAAGGTAGAATTTATTTTGAAAGCATATTATTTTTTGTAGTGAGAAAGTGTTTGAATACTTTTCCGAAATTTCTAAATTTGTCTCGGTGTGCACTTAGCAAAGTGCCGCCAGCATTATTCCCCACATCATATTTGTGTGACCCACACCCGCACGGAGTGCCATCTCCACTGTGCACCCGATTCTCCCACTCCTATTCTCCTGCTCCAATTCTCCGGAGCGGAGTAAAGTGCAGACATCGCTTTGTTAATTGCAGACGGGAAGACCGCCGGCACTGATGAGTTTAATTGAAATAATGTGATGCACTCTTGGCGGGGGCACAAGTGGAAGAGACATTAATAATAATTTTGTCTTTTTTGGTTTGTCCCTCTAACGAAGTTCGTTCCCCAAAAAATTACAAAGCGGACATGGGCAGAAGCTTAATTGCTTGAGCCTAATGAAGCTTATGATTTGTCGCAGAAGCCATCTACACGCCATTTTGGAGCTCTACTTCAGTTGCAGCTGCTCCAGCTCGTAAGCTCTTGAGATTCACATTTATGATTCCCTGTCTCCGATTTGCGCCATATGAGATATGATGCCATATTTCTCACATTATGATATAGAGGCAGATTTCCTCTGAAGCTTATCGTTCAGAAACTATATTTCAAAACTAGTTCCTCTAGTAATGAGTTCTTTATTTAAATTTTTTGGTTGTATATTTCTACCTCAAAATCTTGTATTTAAAAATCTCTTAGATATTAACTCCTCCTGACTCTGATTGCTATGTACTATCAATCGAATTCGTAGTTCAGCATTCAATTTGCCAGCGGAATGTTTATAGGTTAGAGCTCGACTGACCAGAAAAATAATTGAAGCGAGTTTCTGACGAAATGCATCCGAGTGAAAAATATTTGCACGCTTCCACCTCGTCGCTGCCCCAATCCAACTTGGTGGAACTTTATGCAGATGCTCCCCGAACCCCAGTCCCTCTAGACCTACCCAGAAATGATCTATTGTGGAACTGATGCCGTTAAAGTCATCTTTTGGATGGCAAATGGAATGGGATGGGGCGGGACGCGGAAAGGAGTCAGGAGTCGTACTCTGCGAAACTTGCGGCTGCTGCCCAAAAAGTTAAGTGAATTGTGCAAAGTTGCTCGTTGGCTGCAAATTTGTTCGAGGCACGCCGTAAAAAAAGTTGTAGGAAATAAAATAGTATGGCTAGTGTACCGAATCCCACTCCCGAAAAAAGCTAAAAGGTAAATATGGCCCAGAAGCAGGTACAAAAAAGCAACAATAGCCACACAATGGGCCCCATGGAATGTGCCACCAAATGCAAAAATGGCTTCTGTGGTTTCAATGGCAACGCGACGACTCGGCTTTTCCGGGAATGGGACTTTCCCGCTTTTCCAACAACATCGGGTGAACCGCTGACGCTACGAAATTTACAGTTGCGAACTTTTATGGTGTTGCACTTGGCCAGGCGTCCGCCAGGTGGCGCCCCAACACACACACATACACACATGTACACACACACACACACACACACACCTGAGCCACCAGTTGAATTGACACAAAACAACGTAAAATGAAAAGTTTTTATAAGCGGTACGAGGTGGAGTGAAGGGTATGCTGAGCACTGGCGATAACAGATATAAATGTATTAAATTTTACATTGAAATGAGTTTCGTAATGTATTAGACACTTTTAAATATAATAAGTTCAATCTGGTATTTTTAAAATATTAAAAAATATTAAATTAGAATTATTAGAATTAAATGAACGACTCAAAAATGTCGTTTTCATTTTAAGCTCATATTTTAAGTACGGATGATATAATATGGCTAGTTAATGGGCAATTCGAGTTCGAGCTGCATCATTTTTCCGTCGACCATCAGCACAGGTGTAATTTGCAACTGTTGTTGTTGCACGAGCTCTTTGCCAGATGAAGTAATAAATGTTGCATTTAATGTATTAGGGGTGTTGCGGTGTCGGAGAATATGGTTCGGGATGGAAATGAGGGAGATTTCATGCTCGCCATAAAAGTGATTTACAATTGAGATAGGTTCGGCTACCTTGGTAATGACTACTTCAAAGGAAGTTCGTTAAAGTTCATATGCAGATGTAAAAATGGTGAACGTTTCATTACCATGAGTATTGCATGTTTATTACATGCTAAAACTAGGTAGACTCAACAGCCTTCAAACCGTTTGCTATTAAAAATATATGACACTACCGTGAAAATTCCCTAATGTATTTAACAAACAGCTTTTGGGGCCACTTACCTTAATATAATATACCGACTTACGTGTATGTATGTAAGTACATCCCATTATCCCTTGAAGCCCCACAAATGCGCACGTCTTCGGTTATATCGCCATAATCGGTTGTTAAATTCGTATTACATCCAAATAAAGTTTGCGCACTGGTGAGCCTGGGCTTCCTGAGAAGGCACCCCACCCCACCCAAAACTGATCCCCCACTTGTAGGACTTCCCGATACGAACTTAATGACATTGCTGGGGGAGCACGGAGGCATTCGAAATATGTGCGGACCTTGTTCGACGACTGTCATGCGATATCATAAATCAAGTTGGACACTCGCCCGGCTTAGCTTCGCAATTGCACCATGGGACAGTGCAGCCGATTAATTGATTGTCTAAATGCACTTGTAAGCAACTCGGCAAGTCAATGAAGTGTGGAAAACAGCATAAAGTCTTTCAAACTCCCTCGCACATCGTAGCTGATGGCGACTCCCAGACAAACATGAAAAGAGGCAAAAAGGCAAAAAGGCAGCAATAAAAAACCAAACCCCGAGAAACAAAGAACTCTTGTCTGGGAATTGGATTTTGCGGTTTCACGTTTCAAATTACCATCGACAGCAGCTGACAGATATACCAGGGGATATACTCGTACACGAGCGGGTAAGAGATTCCCTGGAATGCCGCATCGGAGTTAGCCACTGTTAATTGTCACTATCGTTGTCTGGTCGGATCGGTCTGGTTCTGTCCTGGTTCTGTCTCTGATTCTGTCTCTGGTTCTGGTTCTGGTTGGTTGGAGCCACCTCCGAGTGTCGCAATTATGCCGTATAGCATTTCAGAGGGCGTGTGCGGCGCTTTTTTATGGGAATGGCCGGCACGTCAACGCGAACAACTCCTTCACCCAGCCGCCTTTCTTGGCAGAAACCGGCGAATGATTCCATGGTAATCGCTTGGAATTTGTCCGGAATTCATCCGCATCTAAGCCACGCTTCGTTGGCTGTGGAAGGTCTTTGGGGTTCGAGGAGGACGCGAATGTGGAATTATGCGGGCAAGTTCATCAGGCTGGTAAATAACGTAAGAGTTCTTACTTGTGCAGTGAAATTGAGAGCATTTTTATGCACACTTATGGACTGGAGACTATAATCAACGTCGATACAACCATTAAAGAAGAAACACTTTGCTAGCCCATGTGGGCATGTTTATGGACGCATTTCTAAGGATTTGCCTATATTTACAATACGTTGGCACTATAAGCTTTCAAGAAAGTAATCACAAAATACATTTAGGTTGCCTTCTGCAATCCTTGAACATTTATTTCTATTTATTCCAATTGTACCTTGATATAATGTCCAAAAAGCAAGCCGGCTTTACTCACTCCTTGTCATCCTTCTTCTTTGTTTCACACTGCAGTAAAGCTGGTTCGCTGGTCGGCTGGTCGGCTGGTTGGCTTAATCATGTTAAACATTTTATGGACAAGGCTGGCTGGTTCTGCTCCCAGGCCGAATACTTTTTGCTGGTGCACCAGAAAACCTTTTTGCGGCTGTCATAATTGTAATTTTGGTCACTGCAGAGCTGCGGCACAAAGTGCATAAATTTATGATGACCGGCCCGGAGTCAGATTGAGACCAGGAGACCAGGAGACAAGGAACAGCCATTTCCGGTGCTACCCCTGACACAGATTCGGCAATGTCCGCATCATAAATGTCACAGAATAGCTTAAATATAAATATATATTCTCTCCATCTATATGCTAAGTTATGGTGCACATCATCATCATTTCCAACTGGCAGGAGTCCAGGCAGAGTTGCCTGGGACTTGTGGTTAAGTGCATATTGAGCAGCCTTTTTTGATGGAAAGCAAAAGTTTTCAGCATGTTTTCAGTTGCTGCCACTCGAAGTTAAGTGCTTGACCGCTGGGAGGTGGACGATTCAAAGTTGGTTAATAGAATGGCCAAGTGAACTCGAGACTCGAGCTCACCAGGATCGTCTTGGCTATCAATAGCCGCAGTTTTGAACTTCCTCTCAATTGAACGGCCCTATTCTGCACCGCAGATATACATACATACAATCAAACTTACCAACATAGTCAACTTGTTGGCTAGTGCAGTCAGGCAATCATTTTCGGCCACTCTTTGTTAGATCGAGTCGAGTCCTCCAGGGTGCCGATTTTATTGTTGACTGAACATTTACACAATTTATACGTCAACGTTTGTTCTATTTAAAATTGAAAACAATTTCCCCTGGCTTAGTGGAGAACAATGCAAGGCCACAAATAAAGGTCCATCAGATACATCAACCGAAATTGTTATCCACATTCGGATGACTGGATGGTTGGATGGCTCGGTGGCTGCACGGCTACTGAATGGCTGTTATCAACGCATATATGCATATGCAGCCAAAATATATACATATCTAAGCCTGGCTGAATCGCTCTTAAATAACCAAACAATAACTGCAAGTGGAAAACAACACAGTCTGCACAGTATTTTTATTTACTCCCACATGTGCCACAAAAAAGGATTCGATTCGCAAAAAGGGCTAGAGCTAACAGAATAGAAAATTGAAAACGCATTTTGTTTGCCAAAAATTTGCGAAGGGACTAATACAAAATAAACAAAGTAAGCTACCCAAACTCATAAGCAAAACCTAGTTCTGAAGTCAATCTTTACTCACATGACACCCAGCTTCAACCCTTTTACCATAAAATAGCTGAAATGAAGCTATTGTTTAAAAAAGCGGAAGAACAGTTTAATGCCGTGCACAGACCCAAACATTTACATTTTTACGCACACAAAGCTGAGTTCAAATTTACATTAATGATTGCTCGAGCGTGGAAAAAGGCATTAGAAAAAGCTGTCTCCTCGTTTTCATCCAATTAGAATATTTCCCACTCCCGCCAATCTTTTCGTGATCAATTTCATTTCCTGCATCCTGCATCGTGCATCCTGCATCCTGCATCCGCATCATACGTGTATGCATCCAAGCCCATAAAGTTGTAGGGCACACCGCCAATAAACATAACAATGGATGGTTCGCTGCGGAGGATCGGATAGGGGCCATGGACATGCCGTGCAGGACCCGTTTAGGAGCAGGACCTCAATTTGTTTTAGCGCTAAAAACACAAATAAAACACAACCTCCTCGTGGCATCGACAGTGGGGGACCCTTGAAAAAACCACACCAATTTGCAGCTGCAGCCAACATTTTATGCCGGGATATTCAACACCAAAAACATCGACTGAAAAATCGTAAAAACAGTAAAGAAATATCGCTAGAACGGGCAGAAAATGTGGGCGGTTGGAGAAAAGCTGGCCGGCGAAAAAATATGTCTATTTAAATTTGTTTTGTGGTCTCGTTGTGTTCGTCTGCGGTTCTTTTAGGTAATTTGCACATTTTACACGCAGACAGGACGAGCGCAGGACATAGATACACATTGAACCGTGGACGACAGGGGCGCCCGACTATAACATAAATATTGAAATGTATTTGGCAGCTGCGCTCGAGTTTCGGCCAAAAGCAAACAAGTGTGGGGACTCGTATCTGCGTACAGTCCCCTTCTTCAGGGGAAATAGAAAATTGGGTAGCTAACATATGGCTTGTCGTACAACGGCACGTGATTTGCATTTTGAGGCGATTGCCGGCGCTTTATAATGTGTAATATGTAATCATAATGCAGCGGGAATTAAGGACGATAAAAATATTAATCATACGCCGCGTGGCGCTCATTATGCGCCACTTGAGGAAAATGCCAAGACGCAGCCAGCGGCAACGAGGCCAAATGAAAGAAGAAAAGCCACTCATCGAGCAGCGAGGGTAAGCTTGGAAAGAGTGAGCTCCCAGCGGAATGGAAAGTGAAAGGTTCCTCGCTGAGGGGGCGTAACGTAAAGAGTCCTTTTTCCCAGCCCGAAACGGAAGTTGGAAAAATTTAATTAAAGCTGACTACGCTGTAGGCGCCCCACAAGCGCCAGAGGGGCGGTGGGGCGGTGGGGAAAATTCCTGGCCAAAAGTTGATTTTATTTAAGAGTTTTGAGAAAACGCGTAAATTGTGTTAGGCACACGGAAGCAGGAAGATCGATAGAAGAGGAAATCATGAAAGGCTAAGGTAATCGAATAATAGTGTTCCAAAGGACTACCAACTGCGCAATCGGGTTTCTTTTCATCCGGCAGAAAAAGTTATTTTGTTGTTATTATTATCAGAATATTTGATTTCCGCATAGCGATTATTATTCGGATCTATCGCGCAGTATAACACGCTTTAAGACGCTATATAATTTTATTTTGACCACTAGAACACCAATTTTACGACCAACTGCACATAGGTTAGAGCTTCTTGCACTCGAGTCGATAAATGAGGCACATTTGCTCGAAGCCCGCGGTACTGTTGCTCACTAAGCGAATCGCTTGTTTATACAGTGGCCTCTTTTATGTCCAAACCAAATGTCTAAGCGAGCGTCTTTATGTCCTGACATGTCCTGTTCTACTCCCGGGTGGTTGTTGGTGTGTGTGTGTGTGTGTGTGTGAGTGCATGTGGGTTAATAACGTCATTTATTATGCACTTCTTTCCGGCATTTCCGGTATTTACCGCGCACGCGACACGACACATAAATGTTGCCATAAATTTTGCACTGCAGCGCCGCAGGACCCCCGTGCATCTATGTGTGTGTGTGTGTGTGTGTGTGTGTGGGGAGAGTGTGTGAGTGAGTCGAATGCAGTTCACGTTCACTCGGCATTCCTGGTTACGACTCCTCCGACAATGTCTTCACTGCGGTCTCGCGAGGTACGTACTTCTGCTCAAATAACTTGCAATTTATTTGCCACATATACATACACGTGTATATGTTCACATAAATGCAATTGTGTGCGTGTGCTGTGCTGTGCTGTGAAAAGCGACTTCCGCCGACGCCTCCGCCATTTTGTTGGCGCGCCGCAAACGCCATTTTGCAAGGGCAACAACATGGCGTCGAAAGAAATGCAAATGCAGGCTGCGAAATGCGAAATGCGAAACTGGAAACAGGAAATGCACGCCACCTGTCCAGAATCCCTTGGATCCTCTCCGCACCTGAGCTGTATTTTATTTTATTCCGTTGCCGTGGCGGTTTATAAATTTGTATTTCCCCCCATTCTGCTTGTTTTTGCGATTTTACGGCGCAAAACTTTACGGTTTACGCGGTGAAAGTGGCTTCAGGTCCGCCGGAGTTCCTTCGTTCCACATAAATTTCCATTTCGTTTCAGCCATTGGCTTTGCCCAGAAATTGAGTAGCTGTGACTCCTCATAAATCTCAACCAGTTCAATAAGGTAAACAGCAAGCAAAAAACCGAAGCTTGAACTTTGAAAGTTTTTGGTCCTGCGCTACATGATTTGCATTTATATGCAGTTCGGCTTTCGCAAAGCTGCTTCCGCCGGAAGTATATTAAATGTACATGCATGGGAGTGAGTTTAGTGATTTCGTTCTGGCCTGGTCTTCTTACAATCTTAAGTGCCTGCAATAAGCTGCTCTGGTGGCGGCAACACATAATCGTATTATACAATCCTTACCTCTTGTGCATGCTCGTATACATATGTATGTATATATTTGTGTTTACTAACCACATCGCGGACATCGCAGCTAATTAATATCAACGGCGACCACCAAGAATGCTGCTCAATTAGCGAACATCATGGGTTGTTTGGCTCCACCGCAATGGAGCTCGAGCCTCCCACATCGAAGAAATTGACATAAATTCATATCAGCAGCAGTGGTGTAGCACATGGCAGTGGAGGGGATCTACCGAAAGAAGTGTGTTATCTTGCAGACACAAATATCTAACTATTAACTTTGTATGTATGATAACAATATTTATGCTTTTCAAAGCGCTATACCTTAGATAGAAATACTTCGTTTACTAAATCATTTTTTTTTTCTACCACTTTTGTACAATTGCTAGTTAATTACTTAATGCCAATATAAGCAACTAATTGCTTCAGCCAAAATAAAAAAAACCCTAAAAATTGCCAATGAAGTACAATGAGTTACTACGTTCCGGCTAATCTACAAAACCCATGGCTTCAGTTTCTAATTTGCTTATTGAAAACGAGATAGAAAGTGCACCCCAAAGATAATATTTCGAACTACGCCACTGCAGCAAGTAGGGAAGTTGGGAAGTTCGACAGGCGCGGCGCCAACCTCGGTTCGCCGGATCTCCTCGTCCTGTTTATTTATTGCCATAATTCAAACTCAATTTTTATCTTTCAATGCTCGTGCTCCTCGTAATTTGCGCGAATTGGCGGGAAAAAGGCGTTCGTCGGGTGGCGGGACAGACTGTAAAATATGCAAAAATAATTATGCGCCAAGTGCAACCAAACAGGCAGGACTGTACCGCCTGGCAGTGAAGCGCTGCATGAATGCAGTTGTAAATGTGTCCGTTTATTTGTTTGCTATTTGTTTGTCTATTTGCCTGTTTGCCGCTCCTGACAAACAGATTGGTGTGATGATGGTGATGTCTGTTTACTTGCCGGCCCGCCTGTTTTGCATAGTTTGTCGGCCGGCTGCTGAAGGGCGGCGATTTCAAAAATTTTAACTCATTTGATTTGCATGAAATTTCATTGGCTTTCCTCGGTTTATTTACCTCACTTTGATGCGCCTGCACTGGCCAAAAGCGCAATTTTTCTATCTGAAATATATTCAGATTTATTTTGGAAACACCAAAAGTTACATTGGGTTAGCCATAGCGGGCTACGCCTGTACTGACAGGGCAGTAACTCTGATTGACACTCAGTTTCAATTAATACATACTCCTTCCATAACTAATTCGCCAAGTGTAGCACTGGCATTTCGCAACTATAACTACATAAATTGATGTGCATTTATAATTGTTCGGAATGTACACACAGAGAGTGCTTTCGTTTTATCATCAGCTGAACAGAACACGAGCCGACCCAATTGCGAATGGCCATAATGAAAATGTAATTTCATTTCTGGCCAAAAGACCCATCACTGAAAACACTCCATTCAGCCCGGCCAGCTAGCTCCTCATCATCGTATCTGCGTCTATCTGCGTGTATCTGCGTGCCCCTCATCCATCGGATTGTTTGTCGTTGGATGCGGTGCCGCGCCGCACTGTTGTTTTTCGCTTATGAAATTAATTTTCATTGATTTGGCAAACGTTGAATTCATAATTTTGACGCATTATTTTTGTGTGAATTTCGAATTGTATTTATCTGAATAAATAGGCGCATTAAAAGATAATGACCTTTTGGGGAAGAGCTCGGATTTATCGTTTCGAGGCTGCCTCTCCGTTCTGATAACGGACTTTGGTGGTAATTTGCACATGAAAAGCAATGCTTAACATAATATAACGCAATCGCAGATGGGGCATGCCTCGTTTCGATAATGAAAATCGTTCTAGAAATCAAAATGTGAAATGTGATAATCGATTACGCAAAATTTAATTGCATTCTTTGAGCACATAGTTTAGAGTTTTGACTAATTCGAATAATTTTCTTTCAGAATGCACTTATAGAATAATTTAATCGCATGATTTAGTGATTTAAGTATTCGATATGAACCCTTAAGTGCAACATACTTATTACACTAATTAAACGAATGCCGCAAGCTGGTGAAAAATCCTATAAAATAAACAAGTAGCAAGTACAAATTCGTAATTAAAAATGCAGCCACTTGAGGGCCAATCTGGAAAACAATAACCTTGACATCTTAATTAAGCAACTTGCCATCCGCGAAATTGGCACTCGAAAATCCGAGTACGACTCCAGCGAAAGGCAGAGGAAAGCTTCAACAACATTTAACACATTGCCAAATCTAGCGAAAACCCCCTTTTTCTTTTCAGGCCCGGAAAAGTGCAAAGCCGGCCCAGACAGCTGGACTGGAAAATCTGGGGAGAAAACTACGAGAAACACCCACTGCAGAAGTTCATGAAAATTTTATTTACACGCTACCAAACGGTCCGAATTAATCTCTTGGCAAATTTATTTGAAAATGTGCCATAAAAATGCATACAAAAAATAAGGAAAATCGCGGCGCAGAGGGTGAGGGGATGAGAGGGTGAGAGCTGAGCAAACAAGCTCTATACAATTTTCCCTCACTTGACGCTTTCCACCATTTCCACCCAGCTTTTCAAGTACACATCCCACATCCCACACTTCTCTAGTTTCTTCGGCGTGAGCTGCTTGATTTTCGATTTGTTTCTTAATTTCTGCGAATTTGTTCGCTGCTCAACGATTTGGGCAAACACATCGGGAAAATCGAAGGGAAGGAAAATCCCAGGAGCGTCCACCCAGCCGAACCATAAATACTTCCTCCCCTTTCTGTCATCAACTGATTTCCCTCTGATTTATTTGCAAATGCGAAATTTGCTTTTTATGTTTCTATTTTTATTTACTTTATATTCGCACCACGACTTCGGTAAGCAGTGCGCACAAAATCCAGAGGGGGCGAGTGTCGCCCATGCCACGTCCACGCCCCCTCCATTGCCGCCCAACCCCGCCCCTCAACCCCTCAGCCCCTGGAAGGTGTGAACATGTTTTCTTTTGGCTTCCACCACCCCGCAGTTGGGTAATTTTTCCCTATTTTGTTCAGCACTTTCACTTGGCTTCACCGCATTTCCACTTCTTTTCCAGCTGCCTTCGCTTTGCCTCCACTTTTCCCAGTTCTTTTCCTTTTCGCCGGCATTTACTATACACACACAATATTCATTGCAATTTTGATGCTCCAATAATTTGGAAATAAGTTGGCAACGGTTGAAAGGGTTGTTGGTGCTTTTGGAGCCGCGGAGTGAAGGCAATCGTAGTGTTCGTCGAGGAAATTTGGGTTAAAAGGCATTCTATTATGCACTTAAACATTAAGCAATATTCAGCATTTTAAAATAAATTGGCTGCTTGAACAACAACTCCTTCACTTCGGAGAGGAGTATTATAAGCCAGTCAGGATACTGACAGCTCGTTTGGCTGCCTTTCAACCCAGTCGGTGGTCGGTGGTGCCACCGACCAAACCAGCAAGAAATCCCTCAGGAGCTCTTAGGCAACACCCACCAACAACTGGCAGCTTTTCGGGATTCATCCGCACCCAGCTCACACCTAATGAATCCATTCACCTTTAGCCATGTGATTCAACCACCGAGTTGTGATTCAAAGACCACCGTACACACTCGTATCTGGCGGCCTCGAAATGAGTCATATGTGAGTTGGACCTGCCCACCTAGAGAGCGGAAATCACAGTTCCGTGGCCGAAGCACCCGGAATAGCCGGCAAAGAAGCCATAACTCCAACCCCGGGAATTAACCAGAAATCCTAGCCGGGCCATGAATAAAAGCGACAAATGTCAGTTAACGCCTAACGCCTCGTCCGTCTCCCCCCAAAACGAAAAACAGTCGCGATGTCTATATAAATTTGCATTAGAGGCAAACGAAGGGTCGCATTATATCGTTTCCTATCAGTTGAGTTCAGTTCTGTTCGGTTTGTATGTTCCCCTACCGCCTACCGCCTGTCGCCCTTCTTCATATGCATAAATTATCTGCAGAAAAGGAAGTGCGCAGCGATTTCATTGCTGTCAGGATTCCGAAATGGGAGAGTGCGAGAACTTGTTTATATTTAAATTAGTAGGCAACGCAAACAAGGCTGGCAAGGACATCGGAAAAAAGGGTGATGGGTGATGGCACAATCCTCGCACCACCACAGCTAGCCACCATAGCCACCATAGCCACCATAACCACCAGCCCCATCATAAGCAACCCCTCGACAGAAGCCACCACCTTCGGAGAAAGGACCTTGAATTGTGACATCTGATTTGCTTTGGTTCGCGCCGTAATGAGCATTTTATGAAGATGCCTCCGAACTGACAACTTAATTAAGTTGCTATTGTATGCACAGGCGGTTGGGGTTAGGGCTTTTGGATGACTCGAAACTCGGAACTCGGAACTCGGGCAGGGAGTATGGTTATTGGGCAGGGTGTTGAAGGCGGAACACGTTACAGTTTCTTGGCAATCAGAGCTCATTGTGGGCAGAATGTCACATCAGAGAGCAACATCGGAGTGAGCGCCTTATGCCGCATGCCCCATTATGATCGATCGATCCGAACCCAAGTCGGGCTGCAACAAATGACTGCAATTTATTTCAAGCGTTCCGCTTATTAATTAATAACTGGGCTGGCCAATGGTTTTACACCTCTATAAATCCGTAGTTACATCAATTGAAAAATTTCATTTTAATTCCTTGCTGAATAGAAGAAGATTCAGTACAATATGCATGTATTTTATATGATGTGTTTTTTAAACAGAACTTTATTCGAGGTAGTTGAGTTCCTTGCCGTAGCCTCTTTTATCTCAGTGTAGGTGTGGACACATCGGCCGATAGTGCGGCCAAACTTGTTGCTGGCTATCTTGGAGCTCAATATGCCCCCCAATATGCCAGCCCCTCCCCCCAAAACTGCCCCTGCTAACTAATTTGTGGTTGTTGCAACTCATTAGCGTGCAATTTTGGTGTGAAATTGATTGTTGGTTGCTGCAAGATTTCAGTTAGTCGATCAATCAACTAGCAAACGAGTTTTCGCTCAGGTGAGTGGTTGATAAGTTGCTGGGCATGATTTCGATATGGCAATGGCTAGATTGCAAGAGTAATGGATGGATACATTCGTTTGGCAATCGTGGTGAGCCCCATACATAGGTAGTTGATATTTTAATCTCATTCTCTTCACCCAGTTGGTTGAAGATTGCTTGCATAAAGTTGCAAATAATGCAGAATAACTGTCATCCACGTAATTTGAAATAGTTGCCTTCATTTCCTGGGCTTCTGCTCGTCAAAATCCTCGTTGACGATTAAACATTGCCCCAACATTTCCATTGTCATACCCATTTCCCGCTGCTGTAACCCCAGCCTAATCCCAAACAGAAACCGCCTTCCGACAATGATTACCGACTCATGGTCAGAGTCAAATATTTTAATAAAGTGCCCGAAAACTGTCAGTGGCAAAAACTCAAATTACACTTCATTCTACATAGGGATTTCGGCCACCCAACTCCACGTTTTCCCATCTGCTGGGGAATGCTCTGTGAAATGCAAAAGACCCATTCTCAAAGGCATTGTTTGCTGCACGTTGGACTCGCCCGGAGTCGCCTGGTGGCATATTTATTTAAGCAATCAACAGACCGCTGCTGGAGCCTCATGCTGCTACTCATGCCTCCTCCTTCCGCAAATCAAAAACACAGAACTAATTCCTTTGACAATGCCACACGCAGTAGCTGGGTATTCTGGTATTTTGTGTGGGAAACTGGGTCCTTTCCATCCACGCATCCAGCCCATCCACCCAGCCAGCCCATCCCTCTGCTCGGACTGATGATGCTGTCAAAGATGCATTCAAGGATTAAATTAATGTCACTGCCACCGGACAATGGGAACAGGATGGCACTGGGATCCACAGAGCCTGCAGTGCCAGCGCTTAATTGTTTGTAGGCAGCGTGGAGAACCTGCCACCGAAATGAAGTCATAAAGAAGCTCTTAAGTATGGAAATGTATTCCCGGCCAAGGCCAAGGGTCTTCATCTACATCTTGATTCTGGGCCCTATTCTTTAAATCAAATCGCATTAACATTTCTATACAATTTTCTGCCCAGCTTCTTGACAAAGCAGTGGGAAAAATAAAAAAATCAAAAAATAAAAAAAAATAAGAAACTCTCGTTGGAATACAAACTGTTTTGTTGTTGGGCGGCCAGAAAGTGGCTGGGGCCAAAGCGCATAAAAAGGATATTTGACACTTTTAAATGTGCGCTTATTGTGACTGCTCCGCCGCCCTTCCTGCCCTGTTTTTTATACCGATTTTCCTCTTTTTATTTCCTTTGTCTGCTCAACTATTTGCTGGGCTGCCTTCAATTTTTGTTATATTTCTTGCGCTCTTTTTTTATTGTTTGCTTTGTGTGTCTTGGGTCTTGACTGCCATCACGGCAGCCAGCAAAAGTCCCCGAGGTTCCCCCTTCCGCTCTGGTAAAATCAAATCTATTGTCATCTTGCCAGCTTCGTCGTAGTGTTTATCCATGCACTGCACCAAAAATATTGGTTTGATTTATGGATCAATTCAGTTGCAGGCTGCTTTTATGCAACTACTATAGATATTTACAAAACATTACCAGACTAACTGCCTTACTTGTCGACAATTAAGGTCCTACTGTGTATTTCTTTCTGTGTAGCTCCGCAGGTCCTTCAATAAAAGGGCCTGCTCTGCGCTTAGCTCTTTGGCGGTGTCTCCATCCATCGCAACCTTCGTATCTTCGTATCTTCGTATCTTCGTATCCTTGGGCTGTGTGGCGTGGTTTAAAAGCTCCGAGCCTTGGCTTTTATTGAGTTTTTATTGTTTTTTATATGCCCTGTCCCGGTCCCGATATCGAATCCTGTCTGCCTGCTGCGGACTCGAGATGCGGTACGTCACTGCTGATAGTTTTATTATCAGGAATCAATGATCTATAAGTATTTTCTAGCCACGTTCCCCGTTTCCGCTTCTCTTCCTGTCGCTCGCAAACTGTCAGCACGTACAGTGGGAAATGCAGTTCAACTTGATTACAGTGAGTACTGTACCGAAGATTTTTCACAACACTTAATAGTACGTGTATTTGTGTGCTTGCCAAATAATTTTATTAAATTCTCTGCTGGCAATTAATCATTTTTCAGATCATTATTCTATCCATTTGGTACATTGTTTTGCAGTCTACTTGGTGTGTCTTCACTGTTGAGTCTATAATCGAAAGGGCTTGGGAAGTAAATCCATTACATCCTCCACTTTCAGTGTGGCATCCACGAAAGCTGAAAACTGGAAAACGTTTGGCCTCCTGCGTGGCAGTCGGCACCATGCTCACAACATCAAATGTATGTCAATAACACTGGCCAACACAATTCGCCTTGCTGTCAGCACGACTAGCTACCTTGTCTACATATATTCCCCTTCTCAAGACATTCGGCAAATCGTATTTCAAAAATTCATTGCTTTTCCCTTTTCCTCGGAACAGTATGAAAAATGAAATATAAAAGCAAAAATCGCCGGGCGGAGTGAATAAATACACTATATACAACGCCGTCGCAGCGTGAAGCTCTAGGAAAACTGAGGAGAAATGAGAAGAATTTTCTGCAATGGTCCATTGAAATTATGACAAACGCATTTCTAAGCTGTCGCATTGATTGAATTTTCCGCCATCCAGCGAATCCGCCATCTCTCGTTTCCACATTCTATTCAGTTCCCATCCATTGTGCCCTTGGATTTCAGCACCTTTTCATCAGCGCGCGACTTTTATTCATCCAGATTAAGAAGGGCTCAAAGCGGCAGACTACAAATTCCATTTTGAGTTCGGTTTGGAAAAATAAATTCTCGCCTACAGTTGGCGATTGCATTTTCATTTGTGTCACCTCTGTGTCGACACCTTTTCCCACCTTTTGTGCCTCAATCATCATGAGCGACAGCTACAAGCGCTTAGAAATCAATTAACCAAATCTACTTAAGTGGCACAAAGGGCACCTGGGTTTTGGCCATCGGGCATATGTTTTTCCGGTAAATCAAAGGATTTTTAGAAACATTGTTTCTAAAATTCCTAGCCACTCATGTGCTGTATAAACGATGGCGAGATTATAAACTACATCGCTTTAATGTAAATATTGTGAAAATATTATATGTATATCTCGAATTATTTTACTTTAATTATTAATCTTATAGATACAAAACTGAGGATTCCCCCTCTTTGATTATTGATTATTTTAATTCAGGTATTGATAGCATCGCTTGGAGCCACCCCATCCATAACTCCATTTAATGGGCTTTGACATTTGAGGGTTTTTATGCGCTCCGCTCGGAGGAACCGAAATCAATTTTCATAAATATTGAGACAGGCGCATAATTGATGCCGGAAACCTCAAACAGTGCGAGAACTATTTCCGAGCTCTTTGCATAGTTTCGCAGTTTGATTGATGGATGAAACCGAGTCGAAAAATGGAGACCGAAATTGGAAATGGCCTGCTCACTGAGACCGAAAGAAGCGCCATGGACAATGTTATTTATTAGCTATTGCCCAAGCATTTTCCCCATAAATTTCCTCCGAACCGGCAGATCTCCTTATCAGAAATGATTGCTAATTGACTGGTTTCCCCGACCCCCTTCGCCATACTAATGCTGTTAGCCACTTTCCGGTTTCTTTTGTTTTATTAATGCGAACGGCTCAGGCAGATCAAAATCTTCAGCCCACACTCAAATTGGATGCCGGGGGGGTAATCAAGTCGATCAATCATTTGATTGACGCCACACAGCGCCATGTGAAGGATATGCATGTTTGGATGTGTGTGTGTGTGTGTGTTACCGTGGGCGGGTGTGAGTGTGGAAAAGTGGGAAAAGTGAGAAAAGCAACGCAGGCGGTTCCACCTGTTTTCAATGCGGGTGTTTGGAAGAAAAACACGCAAAAAGTTGTTTGGTCAGCAAGCTGACGCTCTCTACTGTTTTGTGGAAAAGTGGGCACAGTGGAAACAGTGGAAAGGCATCGCTCATCGGGCAAAAGGCAGTTACTTTAACTCTTTTCGGCCAATCGCGGGCTGGATTTCCCCTCCTGCTTATCGGTCCTGGCCAAACATAGTGCGCCAAACTGCAATCAACTTTTTTCGCCATTTTCCCTGCCTCGAACCCTTTGCAGCTGACAGCTTTTGATGAGCTGCTGCTTTACACTCTCCCGACTAATCATCAAACAAAAATCCATTGACATGTAAACAGCGTTTGATTAATTCTTTCATTTGCGGCTTTTTTTTGTTGTTTGTTTGGTTTTTTCTCTTCATTCTGTTTTTGCGAGTTTCGCACTCAGGTGGAGTCCATTGGCCACAGCATGGACACGCCATTTTGTTGTTAACCTCTCAGCTAATTTTTTGCTCGGTCTTTACAGGGTACGCGATATTTAGATGAGTGGTCAGGATCGAGCAGGCAGTTAATAGAATATCCGACGAATAAATTCCATAATTGTTAAAAAAAATGTAAATGAATAGTTCCTATCAGTATAAATTAAATAAGCTTAATGAATTTCGAAGAATTTCCCAAGAATAAAATCAAGCGCCCTTGAAGATGTGAAAACTTTCGGTTAAAATAACAGAGGATATATATATTCCCTGCTAGAATATATTCTCCCCCTAGAATTTCAATTAAAAACTCAATTTTCTGCTTCAAGAAAGGCGTAGAAGTTGTCCATGGTATCTTGTAGTCGGTAGCGATAATTAAAGTTTGTCTCCGTGACGTTTTCGTTTTTGTTTGGTGCCAGTAACGACAACAAACAAGGCAGCAAACCAAACAAAGGTTCAATTTTTTTTTGACTTACTTTTATTATTGAAAATCGCTGGCCAAAAAAAGAAGGAGGCAGAAAGAAGGGTAAGAAAAACAAAAACAAATGGCGATGCCAAAAAATTCGCTGCTAATTGCTTTTAAAATGCAAAAGCTCAACGGCTGGCAGACAGAGGGAGTTCCTCACAAAGGACCAGCATTGACTTTGCCATGGACAGGCAGTCGAATAATAAAAACCGCAGCTGGCCAAAAACGCGAACAGTGAGTGCAAAAAGTAAACGGTCCCCGTAATTGTTTATGGCGAAAGGCCCAAAAAACCAACCCAAAGAACCTTCGCGCTCGGATGGATGTGTACCAGCAGGATACACATAAATCAAGGATAATGGCCAGCGTCGTCGAGTCGTCGTCATCCGTGCGGTTTGAAATCCGTAATTCGATGCCTCTTGCATTGGATTCGATTCCATTCGATTCCATTCCATTCGATTCGAGTCACTCGTTCATTTCAGCTTTATTAAAAATTGAAAACGCATTCAATTTATTCATTGAAGAGCAAGGTCGTCCCCTCCCGGTCCTTTAGGTCCTCCCGTCCTGCCCAGCATCGCGTTCAAATCGATTCAATGGCTCCGCCCCGGGGGGTGTGGATATCTCGGATATTTGTGTATCGGGAGGGTATCCCCGATGATGCCGCGCACTATGATGCTTCCTATACGGAAGCGGGATTAGGGCGTTGTCTGGCCTGACGTTTCGTGGCAGTTGTGTGAAACGCCGCCCCGTCCTGGTTCCTTTCATTTTTCCCTGCTTTTCTTCCTGTCCACCCCGAACCGCCTTGTCTTTAAATCAATGTTAAAGCAATTTGTCACGGCCGACGTTCCCGGTGACAATGGCACCAAGGAGCGTTGAGTGGTTGGCCGGGCAAAGGGGTACCAGCACACTCAAAAAAAACCTGCTGATTTAAATAGAGGCATTTGATTATGGCGTTCGCCCGTATAAAAAATCCCGATGTGATTGACATTAATAAATATCACAGAGTGTTTAATCGTCTGCTCATTTTATGGCTGTCAAACAATTATTTTATTGTGCTTGATGTCCGTTCAATATCCAACCTATTCAATCAATGACTAAACTGGCATCTATCATTACCTCTTTTGTAAACATTTTGGCAGTGCCAATTCTTTTCGCTCAGTGCACCTCTAGCGGCTGGCAGAGAACTTCCAGTGGGCTGCCATTACCTGTCAAGTGAGCTGAAAACAAATCGCAATGGGAATGTCAATAGGCCAGGACCAGCAGAGCCGAGTCGAGTCGAGTCGAATCGAATCGAATCGCAATGCTCCCAATCGAGAATGCAAAGTGGCGGCAAAAAGGCCAACATCGTCGCCGGGTCAAGTCAATTGAGTTAGTGGTTGACGGGTAAAATCAATTCGCATTGCTGGAACTCGAAAGTGAATTTCGCAGAGTCGAATTTATGCATTTTGCTGCTCAGGTTTTATTTAACGTTCGCTTAGGCCTGTTCAATGAACGTGGCTTAGAGCATTTCCAAGCTCTCGCCCAAAACTCGCCCCTCATGTGTAATGCGCATAATTGAGTTGGCTCCGTCCAGCAGAAACATAACAACTCCATTAGAGTGAAACGCAGGCAGCGCGGCACATACTCGTAGTGTCCTTTGCTCACAGATAATCCAATTAGAGCGGTCGGTAAATGAAAAGTTTAATTGAATAAAACTGAACAGACACAAAAGCCGAGGCAGACAACGCTAAGCTGAACCACAGCTGGAAAATGCAAGAAAATTTGAGTTGGTCATCGGGCGCTGTAGATTCATAGATGGATGCCACACACTTATCCGGAAAAGTTGCATGCCACACGAAATGTCCTGTATATCAAATACCCTTTCAAATTCATTCGCACGCTTTCCATATACAAGTCAATAGTATTGATAAGCAGCATTTAGTTTAATTTCATAAAAAATAATTTCAATTTTACATTTTTAAATATATATGTAGCTAGTAAAACATTGCATTTGGAAAGTCTGTTTGGTAAATAAATAAATATTATAAATATTGACACACCCACAGAAACCAATACATTTATTCCTTCTTTGGCATTTTTCTACCAATATTTGTTTGATATTTGCTAATATATATTATGTAAAATGTAGGGAATTCCCGGAAGGCGGCACAATCTATTTTTATTTTCTGGGTGGAAGAGTGCGGAGTGAAGAAACACACTTTAACACTAACTAAGGCTAATAAATAACTAGACCATTCCCAATTTAATGCACATTGTACATGTTCAAAGTTCGTTACAAGTTTTCCTGATGATGAACAACTGATGAACTGCACTGGGATGAGAGCACTCGCCCAAAGTCGGACTCAGATTCGGATTCGGATTCGGATTCAAATTGTGACGCGTGCGGCAAAGTCGAGTCGATAGCGATAATTATGTGGGTGTGTTGGTTGCCAAATAAAGCCTTGGCTAAGGCTTCCCTGCATCAAACGCCGCACGTGTCGTCTATGGTGGCTATATCCTCCTCCATCTACCGTGCCCCACAGCCCACATCCCACCTCCACCTCCACCTCCATGGAAACCTGCATCGCCGGCGTGTGTGGGTGTACGACAATTGCTGATAATCGCGCCTGATCGGCGGCGGCCTTTTTGCAACACCACCCCCGCGGCACCTGCCACTGCCACTCCATCCTCCATCCAGGCTGCACTTCACTTAATTAAATTGCAACGCAGCACCGTTCGCCACGCGGATATGGAAGTTTATGTGGATGTAGATGTGGCTGTGGATGTGGATGTGGATGTGCCGCATTCTGCTTGAAAGTCGCCGCACCATAATCGAATTATGCGGCAAGTCGGTGCTGAAAAGAGAATTACGATGGCAAAAGGCGAACGCAAAAGAAAGAAAACGCCGGCAGAAAGGAAAAACATTATTAAAAGCTCATCAGCAATTGACATGCGGAGGAGTTGACGAGGCGGGCGGAAAGGTTAGACAGCCACGACCCGCAATTAAACGGAAGCATCAACTTAAAAATGACTTCATTAACCAACCTTTTAGGAGAACAATGGACGGGTCCAACCGCTCTGGAGTCCCCATCGTCATCGTCTCCACCCGGAGGAAGTAATGAAGCAATGCGAATATGGAAATCCAGCTTAACTTGGTTAACTGGGGTTGGGATCAATAATCAAGCTCGACCGAAACGTAAATCCTTTTATAATGAAGCGCTTGCTGAAGGGAATCGAATTAGTTAATGCAATGAATCTTGGTTAACAATGTATTGCGAAACTAATGGTGATATAGTCGATGAAGTTATTCTCTTGCAACGTGAATATTAGTACTAACTAATCAAATACAATCCTAAATGTGATCTATTACCAGCAAATCACAGTCTTCACTCTCTAGAACCTACTGCCTTTTATAGATTTCGTTTTATTTGCCACACTCTTTTCCACTCGGTAAATAGTGACTTGATGTAAATTCAAATGTCGCCATTCCGCTTCTTGGCCAGCTATACCATCCACTTGCACTTCTCACTTGCCATTCCGACCAAGTCGTCCTCATATCGCTCACGTGGAGACCCTGAGAAGTACTCCGCAATGTGCAGATAACGTGTGCACATTGCCCTGTCCATTATCGGCGACATCAGGATCCGAGTGCAGCACTCTGAGCTCTTCGTTCTCCGGACTTCGAGCTCGCAGCTCCCAGCTCCCATCTTCCAGCTCCCAGCTCCTAGCTGCGGAGTCCTTCATCTGCGATGCAGTCCACGTGCAAGATTTTCAAGCTTGTTGTTTGTTTTTTGCTGCGAGCATCTCATATTGAATGCGACAGGAAAATTATGTCCACACATTAAATTGACGCTGGTCGTTTTTGGGGCGACAAAGCCCCCAAGAAGCGGGGCAGAAAATCTGGGATACTAAGGAATTGCAACTATTAGGTACCCAGTTAAAATAAAATAACTTAAAAATATATTGGAAAGCTCTAGAGAACAAAGATTATCCGTGTTTGATTTAATCAACATTTTTTTTGTATAAGCCATTTATTTTATCTTAACCTCATTATATTTGTAATTACTTCCATCATTTAATATTTATTAATTACTTGCACTACATTGCTGGATACAGTTTTATACTGTTTTATGTCAATGAAATCAGTAAGATCCTTAATAAAATACAGCTATATTTTAAGTACTTTTATACACTAGTCTGATATGCCCGAAGTCTTACATTTTACGAGGAGTGTGGAGTGTGGAACTACGTGTACTAGTACAGACACTCAGTCACTCGATGTGGCAGAAAGGCAACGGTAACGCAGGGCAGAGGAACATCTTGCAACTCGGGCGCTTGTCAACTTAATTTATGCTCGATTCCGAAGCAGGCAAACAGCCATATCCATCCTGAACACCTCCACCTCCACTTCCACCTCCTCTCCATTGCTTCCCCGATGCTCATTGCATTTGGCAAAGGCCATCGATCGAGTCGAATCGGATCGGTTAGGTTCGGTTTTGGTCTTGGTCTGGCAGATACAAGATCGGAGATCTGGGAGATCTCATTGCTGGGGCAACTTGCGGCGACATTTTTCATGTCTTCATGTGATCGAAGGCATAAATTATCGCAGTTTGTCTTCTTCTGGCCTCCAGTCTGCGATTCTTCCTGCCTCAAGAGGCATTCAATCTTTGTGTCGACAGAAATTATTTTTAACAGCAACTTCAACTGCAGAAGAAGCGGCAAACCCGAAGCAACGGAGAAACGAGTCTCCAGATTAATTGGACCTGATTACAAATGTTTTGTATGGCAAACTAGCTGCCACTGCCACTGCAAGTTGCCACTGCAAGCTGCCACTTGAAGGGGACAGTTTAGTCATTGTAAAATAAACATTTGGATCCATTAAGGCTAAAATGTGATAATGGTTAATGGTTAGCATGGCACTTCCCAGTCTGTAGGCTGAATTTGCAATGCTGAGGCTTCGATCCGAAAGGTCCATATATGTTTGTAGGACCTTGACAGTCCCCAATGTTGGGTGATGAGTACGTGGTCGGAATGAGAGATGTCGGGATGGCACCTGCAGAATCTGAGATCTCTCGACGAATTCTGAATTCTTGCCATTCTTCAGTTATCTCGTTTTGATTGTGTGGCTTTTCTTTATTGAACTATTTCCAGAATTATTTTGGAATTCCAGAATACGTTGGTGGCATTGTTTTTATCACTGTCTTTTAAAATACACTACAATTTTTATTTCTAAGGAGGCTTAACACCTAACTTAGGAGATTTTATTGGCCATTAAGCGTCGTTAAAGCCAAAGATTTCATTTAAGTGCGGAAAGCCCGCCCATCCAATTTTCATTCTTAATGTGGATATCTGTGGCTTCCGTTTGGGGATCAAAATTCCGACGTCTGCCGCGAAACTTCGCTCCAGGCCTCCAGGATCCCGGAAGAAATCCAAAACCAGTCCAAAACCTCCCCAAGTTCGAGAGGGAGGCCAGAAATACCTTAATAGTTTATTAATGATTTTGCTGCTGCCGTCGAGGGCTTTTGTTGCTCGAGGTAGAAGTTTATTATAAGCGGCTCGAGTAAAGTGGAGTGCAACGAGGGGGATTACTATCTGCAAGTATCAAACCAGCCAACACTTTCTTTCACGTTTTTTAAACCAATTATAAAAGTATTCAGTGCAAGAAGTTGCAAATGGGCGGTAAAAGGGGGCAGAGTCTATGAAGCCATCATGTGGAAAAACACTTAATTACTTTAGAAGAGCTGCTATGTTGGCACAAAAGTGTAAAGTGCTTGGCCACGCCCCTTCCGATACCCCCGCCCCTTCGCCTTCGCCTTCCCTTCCCCTTTCCCACCCCCTGTACATGCTAGTTCATAAACAGTTAACTAACTGAGGCAAACTGGTAACTCTGGTCGGGGGCCTTTGGAAGCCATCGCCATCAAAGGTTGCTCCTCGAGTGCCGCCCCTCGGATCCTCAGCTCCTAGGTTTCCAGGCTGACGTGTATTCGTATTTAAATTAGATTTGCCTGAAATCGTGCGTGATTGTCAGCGTTCCAAGGGGTTGGGTTCGTTCGCAGAGTTCGGAGTGGCAGGAGGAGCACTGTACATATTCCTGGGCAAACACCATTACCTATTGCCAGGGATGTGTGTGTGCCCCTTGAGAAACTTGCAAATTGGATTTCGGTTTTTCGCCCATCACGCCCCCAAAAGTCGGCGGCAACTTTGAGTGTTAAAGTTCTTATTATACCGGGGCCCACGTGGGTGCCTCATAAGTGGCAAAAGGCCTTGGAGCACCGCTCTGCCACGTTCTTTTTCCTCGACTCTGGAGTCCCGCTCCTTGAATTCAAATCATCTCTTCGTTCGGATTTCTGGGTCAATTAAAGTGAAGCATTTGCTCTTGATCAATTAAATAAAGTCCAGTGACAGGCCGTTCGTCTGAAGAGGGCCTCGCGAACAGAAAGCGGCATTGTTAATTTTAGACCCCACTTTGAAATTTTCCTATGAATACGGGGTATATAGGCTTTTGAGTCGAATAAAGACCGATGCTTTGAAATGAATAATCTCTAAAAAATTGTTTTATAGTTAGCTCCCATGATTTTAGCTTACAAAAACTGGAATTAAGTGCCACCATTTTAAAGCTTTCCGAATAACACAAGAGGTATAGCTAAGTCGAATCGTACCAGAAATGCTTTATTCCTTTGTTGACTTTATTTAAAGTTCTGCGATGGGAAGGAAATGAATCATTTATGGGCCTCGAATGCTTGAAATGAATTGAGAATTTGTCTTAATCAGCATTTAAGTGGTGGGAACGTCACTCCCGCTAAAAAGTGACCAAATTCCACTAGACATTACGATATCGAGAAAAACCCCCCAACAGCGTTAGATCCCAGAGCGGAAGTATAAATAATGAAATGAAATGGCTGACAATTAAAGCCGTTTTAACGCGCATTTGTAGCCCGGACACCGCAGGACATTTATCCCAGCCAAGGACAAGGATATCCAGCCAGACCAAGTCCCTGCATAACATAGATAATAAATGAGCCTGGCGGCGGACTGGGGGCGGCGGCTAAACTGTTTTGACTTTGTTAATAAATTGAAAAATTATGATAATGCCACCGGGACAACGACAACTGTGTGGGCACATTAAATTAAACAAAAGCAGGTCCTGGAGGACTCCTGCGACTGCCACTACGACTGCCACTGGGACTCGGACTTTCAGACTCGTGCAATGCGCAACGCAACATTAAGCAGGCGACGCGTCGCTCCAGGACATTAAGGCCACCGAGGCAATGATGCAACACATTCCGCCGACCGTTGAGGACTCCAAGACGCCGCAAATGCGCAATTACAATCTCCTGTGCCCGTGCCCGTGCCCGTGTCCATGTCCTGCTTCCTTCCCAGTGTCTGCCTCGGATCGTGTTCCTCGGTATACATACGTATGGACTCGCATCCGTGAGCCAGGACGAGTGCGTGTGCATATCCTGCAGCCGTTGCCTGTGGCACTGCAATAAAGTGTCACTATAAATAAATAATAACGCCCTCAAAGAGAAGCCAACGGGGATACTGTGAGTACATTCTAGCTGAGCATCACAACTATCAGATACCTTTTACCTAACGAATATTCCTAATTACATAAAGTAATAATAAGCAAAACATAAGATCTATTATGAAGGAAAAACGTAATGAGGTAATATATATGTAAGTCACCCTATAAGCTACCCTATATATAAGCTACCCTATATTCACATATTTTAATTATACATTATAACACATACTTAACTTTCAAAACTAAGATAGGTAAGTGATTCTGCAATAGAAAATATAAATAATTTTGTAAAGTGCGAAATGGTTTAGTTAGCTTAGTGGCTTTGAGCGTGAAGACCGAGTAGTTCGGCATACCCCGAAACTATAACGAGTGCGCGGTGCGAAACTGTAGCCCAGCACACGCCCGTGCTGCAGGGTGCCCGCTGTGCGAAAATATTGAAAAATTGTAATTGTATCTATAAGATACAATTACAGAACGGAGCCTGACACGTGACCGTCGCATCGCATCGGCGGATCGAGTGCGAAAAGTCACCAGCGGCGACGTCCTTCGACGACACTTAATGGACCAGAGTTCCGAAAAGCAAACAAAAGTAACGCTTGATTGCGGGCGGATCGCTGAAATGGGCAAAGGGCAAAGGGCAACGGGCAAAGGGCAGTGGCAAAAAAGGCAGTGCGTAAGCCCTTGGCGAATGCAAACAAACCGATTCCTGGAGAGGGGGGCTGGATGTGAGGAGGGGGAAGCTGGACAGGAAGACCGGAAGCGACTAACGTGCCACAGCAGATGAGAGATGCCATGTGATGAGCTGCCGGTGGAGATGGAGATGGCGTTGGCTATGGCGATGGAGCGGCATGCCACTGGACTGGGGTAAGTACGCTGGAGGGCAGGACAACGGGTCCTGATAAATGCGAAATGTTCCGGGCCAACGAAAGTGTGAAGTTGAAAGCAGATGTCACTGGCAAACACCGGGGAGAATTGCAAAAATGGGTTCCAGGCCAGATGAGCAGCGTGTTAATGGCTCCGATGGCATTTGCTTGATCAGCCAGTTCATTTAGCCGAAAGGGTTGGCCAGAAGTAAGGTCGTAGCTAAGACTTGAAGGCCAATTTGCTGGTCTCATTGAGGCTAAACCTACACGTATGTTTGCTACCTCTACATCGATATGTATAAAATCAAGAGACCGAAGTATCTGGAAAATATGATAATACTCGTATTCTCCACCTTGAAGTTGAAACCCCCGCTCCACTCTCCGCCACTATTAGTTACCCCATTAGCAAATCTCATTATACAAAACGTTTGATTTATGATTGCAATCTATGAATGTGAGAAACGCACACAAAGCACTTCCTGCTGTCTGCGAATGCGGACCTGAAGGACTCTCGAGGAGGGGCGCGTGTCCTTCGCCACGAAGGCTCAAAGCCAGGCGCATAAGCAGAGGCGCAGGATCAACTTAAGTACAGGCCACAAGGACGCACAAGAGACGCGTGTCCGTGGCCCAAAGTCGCATAAAGTATATATAATCTCTTATTACAAGTACGACAAAAGCGACCAGACCGCCATATGCTGCCATGCCACTACCACCCCATATCCACCCCCCTGGCCACCGCCCTGGCCACCCCCTTGTCCAACCCATCCGTAATCTTGGCCTCCCATTCACTGCAGGCAGTCCGAATCTCCGGTCCCGAATTTATTGCCCCTGCAGTGCAATGCGAACTGGGAAATGCTACTTGGGAGCGGGAGTGCAACAAGCGGTGGCTCGGAAAAGTATTTATAACTAAGGCATAATGAACTCATATTTTATAACCGCGTTTATTAACCCATTGATAACCAGGCATTCCGCAGAATTTATGCGTCTGTCCCTGGTCAACCCATTTAAGGGGGTTGATAGATAGCCAGGCAGGGCGCTTCGGGTGGCAGTCCTAAGCAGGCGGGTCTTGTGACAAATAAATGTCATATTAATGTCACAAAACCCACAAGCAGAATTGATTCGCTGCGGTACTTGGACCCCAAACGCATGTATTCAAATCCCTGCGATGCCAAACTCAAGAAATGGGTCGACTGTTTGTAGAGATGAACGTTTGGCATCAACTGACTCAAGAGAACTAGGTATAATAAAAATAGTTCTTTATAGAAGAATATACAAAACCTAATGAAATTAATAATAATTTAACAAGAGCAATAAATTAATCCTTAGGTAAGTCTAAATGTTACTGAGTATAACAAAAATAATAAAATATTGCGCAAAATGGAATTTTAAAGCTGGTAAGGCTAAGCAGTATAATCGCGTATTAATCTAAACGTATGCGGATATAACATCTAATCTTAAATGTAATATTGCACTAATACGATATATTTATTAACATTTCCGGCCTCCATCGTGTCACGCTCTCATCCCAAAATCCCCGAAGTATGTGCTTATCCTGCTTCAAAGACTTCATGAATGGCTTTAATGGCAGTTGCCTCTTTTTGGGAATATCTGCGATAAGCATGTATTATGTTTTTGGGATAGCCGTGAATAGATGCCTTGTTTTGCTTGAACTTGCTGGGACCAGTACTGCTGGATTAGGGAAACTACTGGCTATCACGAAACAAATTGTTCTCAGATATTAAGAATGAAATTATGGGATAATGTGGGTGTAGGCAGACAGCCCATTGGGGATTGGAAACGTCTTCATTCAGGCATCGATGACTCGCATTACCCATTGTTCAAGTTTGTATTTGGCCAATTGTTTCAGGTGCTATTTGTGTGGCTTCGTGGATCGGCTTCTTCAGTTCGGGTTACCCAATTTCCGAATAAACCAAACAAAAGGAAAGCCGAGACCTATTGACCGCCTGCCAATTTCACGTTAATAATGCCCGTAAAACGAGCCAATCCCCTAATGAAGACCTCCGGTCTCGGTCCCGGTCCCGTTCCCAGTCCACCTGCCTCCAAGCCAGTTCTAGCAGTGATTCTGCGAAGGAGGAGAGAATAGCTAAGCCGTGGCCAGGATGACCAGATCGAACCGTATTGTTGTCGTATGGTAGGGACGCGTGTGGTCGACCCAGCGACGCTGCAGACAAAAGAAAGCAAACACAGCAGCAGACAATAAATAAACAATGGATCAGTTTAAGGACTGCTACCTCATGTTCCTTGCCCCCGTCCAAGTGACTTTTTGCTTACCCACAGGACATGCGTTTTAAATTTGTCGCCTGCATAAATTTTCCATCCGCCTTCCATGATTCTTTCGCATCCATTGTTGTCCTTTCTCGAGTGCGTGTTTGGCCTAACAAATTTCTAGCTAATGCCTATTTCCTTTCCCTGGGCTCGCCTTATCCAGTATCCTATCCAATATCCAATATTGTGTAAACAAATGATGGCTGTAGGTGTCGCCTTACAGTTTCCTCTGTCAAACCATCCTTTCCCCTCCAGAAACTCTGCGTGTGTCTCATAGATCATGTCTCAGTGGCAACAGCCTGTTGGATTCGGTTCCGCCCATATCTTTTCGTATCGTGTACTTTCCAATTGGTTGGGATAAACACAATTTTTAGAAATAGTAGTTATATGAAATGAAATTATTAGGAAATATCACTCAAAAGCTTACATTTAATTGGGTGCTGTAATGATAACAATAATTGGCGACATAAATCAAAATGCACCATAAAATCACATTGGAAGAAGTACAGAAAGAGTCTAAAATGAATGGGTATCCTTGACTCCATACGTGTAGCACACTTTTAAAAATTCCAGCTTACTTGAGTCAGTTGACAGTTGCCGGCAGCTGTTCATGACCATTATCATTCTGTGTTTATCTGTCTCCGAATGCGGGTGAACCTATTGACACAATTGTTTTCGCCCAGAGGAGACCAGGGGTTGGACCTTCTTCCCTGGGACCTTTGACAGGCAGGCAATTTGCGCCATTGTCTAACCCTGGGCTATTTTTAATTATTTGTATTATGTTTCAGTTGTCTCCGTTGATGCATTTCAAGTGTAGCCATAGCCTCAACCTCTCCACTTCCCCATAAATTTCTCCTCGTTAATGGCATTGGAAATTAATGTACTGCTCGTTGAGGTTGGATAGATAGTTAGATAGATAGATGGCAGCTTTTCCAATATTTGCGCCTGCCTTCAGTTCGGTTTCACTTACATGGTGGTCTGTCACATTTGTGAGGGATCTAATGCGGTTACTGTGTTAGGTCAGTTGGGTCAAGCACTTTCCGGAACGACTTTCCCTGCGGTTCCAGCTGCCCGAATCTGAAGCCTTATATTTCAGTTATCCAACCTCCAGCGAATCACCATCCATTATTATATCCACGACCGTCTGGGAGGCTTAATGCCACGCTAATACCTTCAAAATTGCCAAGAGCCATGGGAAGGAATTAGGCTTTATTGCCAGATAATTTCATTATTTAGCCAAAACATAATCAAATGCGCCCATATCCATATCCATCACCGCATCTACCCTACACGCAACGTACAATTAATTTCATAAGCCTGTGAAAACGTGCCGAGGCAAAGGCAAAAAATCACACAAAAAATATATATCTACCTAGCGGATCTGATAAACCAGGAGGTGCTAAAAAGGCGGAGGGTTGGCATTTTCGGGCAGGACCAAAAACCGTACAGAAATTATACATAATCCCGTCGTGCAATCAGCGTGTAAATTATAAGGGACGAAGCCTGTGCCAAAAGACCGCAAAACTTGCAAGCGGTCCTGAAAATAAAGTAATGCGAAATAATCCTCGGCTTGTTATCACACACACACCCGTACACAGAGCGAAAAACCTGGCCCAGCACGACGCTCGCCGTGTGCCACACAAAAGCCTAATATTGCCGAGGGTCGGGGAAAACTGGGAAAATGCAAAGTGGAAAGCGGAAAGTGGAAAGCGGAAAGCGCAGCCACGATATGGAGACAGGATATTTACACAACGTACAATATTTGCTTACCGTATGTGGGCGCCTCCTTTAATCTCGTGTATGTAATTCGAGCGGGCAATAGATTTTCCACAGTGCGGTTCTTAATCGTAAGGAAAGGATGAGTATAGATTCTGAACAACATTCGGACCTTAAATGTATTTATGATATAATATTAGATTTTAGCTATATGTCTTAAGTTTGAGAGGGTTTCATTTTTACTATTTCTGTGTTAAGATTCATTAAATTCTAGTTACAAGATGTTCTTCATTCAATCACATTAGATAGATGTATGTAGATGTAGATGTATGTATAAGAAGCAGTACACTTTTGAAACGCACTGTAGGCCCGTACGTATGGACAACATTGTGTTCTCCCGCCAAAAGGGGATGATATATGGTGTTTGCGATGCTCTGGCATCGGTGAAAGACGATCAGATGTGGGTGGAGTTCGATAACAGGCGAGATATTTATTGAGCACCGAATTTAATTGGTGGTTAGAAACGGTTTATCTTCAATGAAATGGCGCAACCGCAATCGATCGACTTAAATGAGCTCAACCAGAGGAGATCATTGCTGGGATAAGGTTTCAATTGATTCAGGGAAGTCTTCAATTGCTGAAGATGTGAGCTTAAATTGAAGTGGAAAACTAAGCTTGCCATTACTAACAATTAGGTAAATATGTCTGTAGAGGGTGGGAATAACAACAGAGCTCTTCCAAAGCCCCTACTTCATTTCGTTGGTACGTCGAACAACAATTCAAATTATACTCGGAACACACTTTTTGAAATACCCTCCTAACAGGATTGCATCAAGCAGTTCTCAGCAAGGATTTCCTCAAAGGATCCCCTCATTATTCGGTTAAGTGCAGAGCCTTCGACAGGCGTCGAATGGAGGAGGTCTGCTCTCTCACATTCCCCTCTCGTTTTTTGTCTGCAACAAAATCAGTTTATAATGGTTTTAATAAAAATTTTTATCTTTTGTTGGGCACACACACATATACACACACACACATAGACACGGAAAATAAAACGAAGGCTGGCGAGGCGAGGCGATGAAAAGCCGCATTGTCATCAATTTTGCCTTTGAAAGGAAAAACACATTGGAGTGGCCGGAGAGGGGAGGCTGACAAGGCAATATCCTTTGCCACCCGTTTTACGGCTTCATAGTTTATGTTGTGCACCATTTTTTTTAATTTATGCACAATTTTTCTCGGCCGTGAGTGAGTGTTTAGGATAAGGTTTTTGTGAGCCGGCGGACAACAAGTAGGTCATTGTCACTAAATAGTTGCGGCAGCACAGGCAATTGCCCCAGGGTAGAACCTCTAAAAAATAAACCCATCCGGCCCTTTAAATCCGATTATGTGCGCATGCAACAATTTGAACAATTTGGTGACCCTGCTGCCGAGAACCTGAAATGGATTAACGCTTCAATGGGAATTAATTTTCGGGGGAAAAGCGAGCCATGCACCGAATCCTTTTCCAATCAATTGTTCACAATGGTGGCTGGCAAAGTTTCGTGTTTCGTTGCTGTCTGAAATTTGAGCTCGAGTAATTCTTCAAAACATGCCAGATACAAGATACGAGATGCAAGATTCGAGACACCAGATACGTATTTATTCCAGCTCGCAAATCCGCTCATAATTCGTGGAAGTACGATGTTAATTGAGTTATCCGAATGCACACACACCTTCAATGGAGCCCCTAAAATTGAATCTTTTCTTCGAGTGTTGTTTTCCGCACTCGGAATTGGATTGAATTACATGGGACGACAGCTGTGTGCTTTATCGCCACTGATGGATTTATTGGATCTCAATTCTCCCCTTACGCTCACTTACTGGAGGTTAAACGGAATACTTCCCGGCTGTGACCCCAAACATATTTTTATTGAGTTCCACATACAATCCATGCACCATGACCATTCAGCATAAATATATTCGAAGTCGAGAAGTCGAGGCTACTGACTTCCAACTGTGCTGCTCCTGCTCCTGCTCCTGCTCCTGCTCCTTACCAATCTGTCTGCTTATCCATCTATGCAAAAGAAATAACTCGTGTACCGCAGCATTTTATTGATAAACTTCTGCCCACACTCCTCTCGGAAACTCCTCTTCCACTCCCACAAAACGCCACACCTCATTGGACACAATCCAGCTACGTTCGTTCGGAACATGACCGCCAGACTAGGACTTCCAACTTTTTCATCACTGCAGGCCAGAAAAGCCAGACCAAGAGCCAAGAAACTCCACTTCCCAACTCCGAAACAGTTTTTGCAAATACGAGCGGAATAAAATATGGTATAAATATAGAAAAGAACAGTGGAGGTTTGACACAGATAAGCAAACTATTAGGCCAGACTTGATATAATCAATGCCAGTTTTAAATTAGCTTTAAATCCATAAATATTATTTTTAAAGCTTATAGATACCAAAGAAAATTCACATATATTGGTATTTTTATACGCTAGAGAGAAAATATCTTAGATTGATTCATAACTAATACTAAATTGAATTGCATTAATCCATAAAATTGAAAATACGCAGCTTCCTCTTTATATTTTCATGATGGGCCGTAAATTTGCTCAATAAGTGCCGAACTCGAACTTTATGGCCATGGTGTGGAGGAGCAGCTGGAGGGGAGCCAAGTGGAAGATACCTTTTTGGAAATTGAATCGAACGTGAGCCAAAAAAGTGCAACACCAGTATAAATACTGCTCTGTGCAGATGGAAAACGGGGACAGAAATGATTAACTGCTCAACTGCAAGCCGGGCGAGTACGAGTAATGCGAATAATGTTGTCGCAGTCGGGTGGCTGCAAAAGAAAAATGAATTTAAATCAATAAAGTAAAATATATACATATACACACCGTTGGCTCTTTGGCTGCTGAGCGTTGAATGTGTGAATGTGTCTCAAGGAGTTTGAGTCGAGAAAAACTAATGAGCAGTGCCTACACGTTTATGGCCAAAAGCCAGAGGCAACTGGCTGGAACAAGGTGGCAGGTGGCAGAGTCGCCTAGAAAGGCCAGTACGTGAGCCAGATCGTTCTCCTCGTCTCCCAAGGAGTGTTTAATTTATGCGCCGCATATGTCGCCGTACAACAGAGTTTCCAGGTATATGTATGTATATTCCTACAGATACCATACTCGTGTGTGCCCGAAGAGCTGCTCCCCACTCCCCGTTTCCATTGGGCACGTAGACCCGGCCAAAGTCGGGTTTCTGGAACCCCAGAACTAGACCAGCGCAGAACGGACCTGGGCCAAAAAATTTAATTAAATTGCCGTTGCGAGCGGCACCATTACGAGTATTATTGTTTGTTATTGGCGCTTCCCGGCCACCGTTGCTTCTCCTGGCCATCTGCATTCAGTTGGCTGGCTCGCCGGCAAGTGGCCATAAACAAGTTGCCAGAATGAGCGGCAAACTTGGACTCAGATTACCGGGGTGTAGAACAAGTTTGCACAATGATAGGCAAATAAATTTAATTAGTGGAAAATATATTCATAATCCTCATTTAAAATGTAAATGTTCTAAATAAGTTAGAGTTAGTTTCCTCCGATATGAAGCCTAATACATACGTACTAGATGCTATTGTACTTTGCAAATTTCATTAATAGATTCAAGTTACCTCTGCGTATTTCCGCAATTTAAAACCACTCCTGCCAAAGCTGAAAGAGAGAAGATGGGAAGCGTAATCCGCTTGATACTCCACATGCTGACTGCACAGACACAACATTTATGGACTGGACCAGCCATCGAAGATGGTAGAGAAGCCTCATTATTCTCCGACCGCATTCAATAATCATACAGAGTACGGGAAATGGGAAGGGGATAGAAACTGAGCATCCTGACCATGCATGGCACTTAGCCCCAAGCCACCGTTCCAGTGAAGCCCCAAAAAGAGGGGGTGCCTTAAATTATGCCAATGATTTGTTGCATAAAACCAAGTGGCAAGTGGCAATATGGCAGCAGCAAGTGGATGCCCCAAAAACGGAACCCCCCCAGCCGGCAAATTGTGCAACTGCAGTCGGCCAAAAGCCAGTGCTAAAACCGAAGCTGAAGTTGAAGCCAAAAATCCAGAGGCTGTGGCAGTGGCAGTGGCAGGGGCAGATTCGTAGCCAAGTCAAGTAGAGTTAAGCCCCTCCAACTTGTGCCCCTTTTTGGCCGTGCTGATTTTGGCAGCAAGTGGCATGGCCACATTTGTCGGTTGAATGGAGCTGCACCACCCACCACCCACCCACTGCTCATTCGTTCTTGTTTCGAGTCTGCATAATTTTTATTCGAAGCCTTGGCAACGTTTCTGTTCTATTCGAGTTTGCCCATCTGCCGGCCATCCTCCTTCGGGCTCAAGTTTTCCAGCTTCCAGTTCCGGTCATCCAGGCAACCAGGCATCCAGCAATCCGACATCCTGGCTTTGGACCGACAGCATCGGTAATGGCCAAAAGGCAGCCGCATTGCATTGACAATGGCAAATGATTAAGTTGCTTATTCGACAAATTGATGTAGCATTCGCTGCATCCCAAAGAGGAGATGTACGAGTATATGTGTGTGTTTTTGGCTCTGGGAGTCCGTATTCCGTATTGCCGATATAATGGCGCGACTGTCGCTGCTTTGTGCAATTGTTTCAAGCTGATGCCAATGGGGAAATCTGTGTGTTGTATCTGTATGCAGAGATGAGCCGGACTGGGAACCATCACCCAAAATTACACTTGAAGGGTAGAACAAACCAAGCTTGGTAAACACTAACTTAATGCGGTTTGGCCAGTTTTAAGCAACTTTTGACAAATTATTAAGCCTTAAAAACGTACAACTGCAGATATAAGAAAAATGCTTGCCATCTTACTGACCAACATATGCCAGAACCCATTCAAGAAACCGATTTATCGACGTTGACAGAGACAGCAATTCGAATAACACCAGTTCGACAGCGCTTGATTAAGCCAAGTTTATAAATCACATGAGTGAAACTTGTCACTGCTCGCTTTAAGTTGAGACTTTCGATCCCAATTCCCCCACCAATCGCAAGTTCAGCCAGTGTTTTATGAGCCCTGACTGCAGAATTTAGCGTCAACACAAATAACCAGCAATAACCCACCGACTCACTTGGTTCTCGCCGGCTATTGTACATAGGCAGCCTGCCATACTTGCGACAATTAATCACACGGCGTCCGGCATATGTGGGAAATTTTCGGCAAACTTGCAACTTGCTAAAAGGGAAACTCACAGTACTCACACTGGCCATGTGGAACTGGGAAATGGCGGTAGAAGTGGAGGAGGAGGTGGAGGTGGAGGTGGACGTGGATGCTCGCAAACAGTTTGCGATGAATAATGACAATTGGCAGAAAGTCAAAGGCAAAGTCAAAGGCGCCAAGCGACGAAAAGTGGCGGTGCAAAATGATAAATGAATGCAGGTGGTGTCGCCTTTTTCGGTCGAAAAGGGAAGGCAGTAAGGCTAATCGATTGACAACGTTGGCAAAAAGTGGAAAAAGTTTTTAATGAATTTTCAAAGGCGTTATAATCAAAAGGAAGCGAACTTCCTACGCAGTTCGCTTCCGTGAAAATCCTCCAACCACTCGAAAAGACAGTCTGCCACTGGTGGCACGCCCGAGTAATTCAATAAAACTTTGCGACAAATGAAGCGGTAGCTGGAGTTGAAGGCTACACAATAAAAATGCGGGGAACAGTTTTGAATAGCTATTCTATTTCAAAACAGGCTGGAACAGGCCAAACAGAAAGAATGAAATGATAACACCGAATTTAAAGAAAATACATGATACCTAGTTTATAAAAAAGATACTATAACCCTATCACTTTATCTGCTTTTATTGTGTGCTCTTTTATTTTTTTGAGTGCAGCTGAAGTTGGCTAACCGTAACTCCAATCAGGCGATAGCTGGCAAATGAAAATCATTTCCTTCCATGTCGTTATTATGTATTTTAAGCCAACTCGCGATGGTTTTCACTTTTCAACCATTGGATTTGACTCATCGACACGACTACTAGCTGCAGATACAGCCAGAGCTAGAGCCGCAGATACAGATGCAAATACTCGGAAGATACATATATATGTATGCATGAGTACTGAGATACAGCCCTTCGTTACACCACCGAGCAAACGAAATTTTCCTTTGGCGTTTGTCTGGCGTTGTATGCTTTCCGTTTCCGCTTCCTTGGCCGTTTGCAGTTTTGTTGCTGACGGTGCTGCCTCTCACTCGCCCCGCTTTTCCGAAACTCCTTTCCCATTTCCCATTTCCCAGCGACGGCGGCAATTTGGAGAATTTTTCACATAAAAAATAATAAGAAAAGTTGTATGCTAATGTTGTTCTCTGTTCTGTTCTGTTCTGTTCTGTTCGCTCGCTGCTTCGTTCCGCTGCGTGTATTGGAGAAAAAAGAAAAGAAATTGAAAAACAATTTTTGCATTTGGCATTTTCTCAGCGGGCGGGAAAATCGGTTAGGGTTGAGTGGAGAAAGTGGCTTAAGCAGCGCGCAGCTCTCAGCTTAAAACTTACAAACTGTCTATGTCCGTTCTTCAACCCTAGTGGATACTTTAATTTAAAGTCACCTAAAAACGCGCAAAAGTTCTGAGTAGCATGAGAAAAGGATGACTTATGTTTTAATTGTGGCAAGTACTAAACAATTAAGGTTAACAATTTTAAGTTTCATTAAAAGTGAACGGAAAATGTCAGCCATTCAAGTCGCTTAGACTTAAAATACTAAGTTTAATAAGATTAATTGTGGTAATGTGCAACATTTACATCGCATTCGCATCATAGTTCCTTTCCTCACTTATTGCCCGTGACAACCGCAGAAGAAATGAACCCTAACTCTTTCAAAACCCCTTTCATTCAACCACTTCCTCTGTTCCTCTCGAATTAAATCTTTAAAAGTAATTCCAAGCGACGAACTTCATCAACTTTTTAATTAGTTTTGCAATCGAAAAAAAAAAAAACTTTTTGAAGCGCGCCGAACTGATGCAACAATCATAGGATTCGTACCAGAAGCTGGCAAACTTTGCCTCATAATTTCAAAGGTAAATATTTATTTTTCAGCTAATGCCCCGTGGCCATAATCAACAGCTTGAACATGCCAACCCAACCGCACTGAACCAAACTGGACCGCCTCGCGCTCTCGACAAAGTAATCAATTTTTTTGAGGACATTCCAGGCCCCGACCGACTTTGGCAAAGTTGGGATGCAGTTGGCCAACCCATCACCAGAACTGATGCCTGCTCCCTATCGGTGGGTCCAGCCAATCCTAGCTTTTTTTTTAGGATAAATACCCATAAATGTCCAGGAAAATGAATGGTTTTATATTTGTATTGTATGATCTCGTTTATCAATGGACTTATACAATGGATCTTAGTGATAAGATGTGATGTTTAATGGAACTAATGCACAGATCAAATGGTAGAAATGCAAATATTGGTGAAACAAAATTCTAGACGAAAATAATAGTTCTGTTCGTAGGCTTCAGGGCTCTGTAAATTTCTTAAAAATTGATAAATATCTATATAAAATATTTATTTTATTTTCATATATTTTAAACTTGTAAACAGTTTCTGGCTCCAATTGTTTAGCTGTTTTACTGAGGCTTGCCATCAAAGCAGTCAGCACTGGCAACTACTCATCAACCCACGCCAGCCCATCCAGCGAAAAGTTCAGACATCAGGTAGCCGCAGGGAGCGGAGAACGGTAAGCAACTGGGGAACATGGGGATCATGGGGCAGGACGCAGGACGCAGGACGGAAGATGGGGCATGGGGCATGTGGCATGGGGCATGGCCGATGGCATCCCAAATGGCACCCAACGGACGCCACTCTCACTCTGACGGACGACCGAAATGTCGCCCCACTCTCACTCACTCTTGTTTTCCCCGCATTTCCACTTTTCCGCTTTTTCCGCTCACCGTTCGTCGCTGGTGTTTTATGGCATTGGGCGGGGGTTTCCCCATTGCCGATGCAGAAAACTTTTCCAGCAGGCTAAAAAATTGAAATGCTGCCTCACGTGCCACCAAATTTTTTATATTTGTTGATTTTTGGCTTAGAGTGTTGACCGAAAACAAAGTTCCAGTTGGCTTTTGTTTTTCAATTTGCAGTTTTTTTTTTCCATACTCACTTTTTTGCGCTGGCTTTCATTTTCCGCCCATTTTTCGACTTCGGTTTCACTGCCGCTACCTTTTGACGTACCAATGTGGCTTCCATTTGTTTTGGACGAGCTAGCTCGCCTTTTCTGCGCTTTTAATAACTTAATATCCTTTGTACGCCCCTCGGTGGTCCGTAGTTTAATTTGATTGAAACGCAACTATTCGAGTTGCCCGAATTCGGGCCCTTTGATTGGGTTCCTTTTGACTCCATAAATCTTTTTAGACCGCAAGGCGATTTTTATGGATATTAACTGACTGCTGGCAATTTGTTCAAAAAGTCAAAGGGATGCGCTTTTTCATCGGTGTCACTCGAGTCACGAGTTCGCTGCTCTTTCATCGATATCACTTTGAGTTTCGAACTTTTAAGAGTTAGTAAAAAGTTTTTTGTCGGATTGGTTTTTCCTGCGTTTGCAGATTGGCCACAAAGTATTTTTTGTGATTTTTTTATATTACTATGTGCTTTAGCTTACAGTTGGCCATTTAAATAATCTATGGAAGCTTTATGACTAAAGTGTATAAAGAAGTTTTTGTTGGGCTTTGTTGTGTTGGGATTTGTAACTATTGAATTGGTTAAGGTAGTTAAGTTAAGTTCTTAAAAGCCTTTCAGTTATTAATAATTCAAAGCTTTGGTCCTTCTGTATGGAACGAGAAAGAGCACTTTTTAAAATGAACTAAATTTATGCATAAGGCAGGAGATTTGTGACTCAGTATAAGCCACTTTCGTGGAGGACGCGAGTCCTTGATGGTCGCGTACTTATTAGCTTTCGATTTGCGTGGTGGCTTTAGCCAAATGCCCCGACTGTGGGCACGTGCCAGGCGAGCAGCCCACTCGGAGCGGCTCCAAAGGATCCAGGCAGGAGGATCCGAGAGGAGGCGGACCAAAACTAGTCTTCCCTCGTTGATGGTGTGACGGGCATATTAAAAAGAACGCTGCCAACATCATGTCCCCAGCATGACGTGCCAAAAACTAAGTAGTGTCAGCATGGCAATCAAAAGGCATACCATGACCTGGTCCTTCCACTCGTCCGTCTACAATTCACGTGCAGGTGTGCGGGAAAGGACCTTACCTGCGTCCGTACAGTGGAGAGTCCCTAAGGAGGACTTTTAGGCAAACTAATAGCTAATACATACAACCAAACACCAAAGTCACAAAGAGTTGAAAGGCATTGTTCAAAATTCCAGCAAAGATAATGCTTTATTAAATGGTAACAGAATGATGAGCATGTTCAAGATTTTTCTGCTATAAATGTTTCCGTATGCCATTATCGAGCGACACCTGTAGTGAGAGGTAGGGTAGTAGCAGTGCCTACTCTCAAATAGGCAGTTGGCATTACATGCTTTTGTGCTGCAAAGAGATTGGTTCGGCTGCGCTGGGTCTCAGTCTGGGTGGGGATAGGTTGCTGGGTGGTTGGGGAATGTGGGAATGTGGGGAGTGTGGGGCTGGTGTAGGTGGTAACCAAACAACACATTGCTCTTAGAGTGCGTTGTTTTAGGCTAAGTGACGGGCGTGGCCCGGCTCAATGAGAATGCCTTACTTACCACAGAGCGTTGCTCGTTCCATTTCCCCTCTGGCCACTTGAAAAAAGAGCCAGCATTTAGTTTTGTTTTTAAATATTATGCACGGACGTTTATTGAAATCGTTTTCTTTTGTGTCTCTGCCATAGAAAACCATAAGAGTAACTTAAGAACTAATGCGAACTGCTTAAGTATATTACACAAAAACTTACAACTCGAGACTGTACTACAAGGGGCGATAACTTAGGGTTAAGGATTTTGGGTCGGCTGTGCACTAACATTAGATAAATATTTCGAGTTCTTACTAGCACTACGGTTCTTAGACATAAACACACACTTGAATACATGTACATACAAGTAGATATATGTATCGGTATCGTATGGGTATCCCATTATAATGGTATAATGGCAAACGTGCAACGCTCTCTGTTAAACTACGACATAATTCTTGGGACCTATCCTAGCACTGGGTTTTAGTGGGCTTCTGATTTAATGGATCTGTTTTAGCTACGATTTGTATATCAATATTTGCTATTTATTTTATTTCCTTGTGGAGTCTTCAAGGGGTCTCCCAGGATCAATTTTACTGGGCCTTGGCTCTTCTTTTCGAGAGAACGGGGGTGTTTATGTCATAGGGTGTTGGGTATGTTCTTCAGATAATCCTAATTCTTGCATTGAAATGTCACATGTCCTTACTGACTAAATATATATCTAGGAGTTATGTGGATAGAAGTTCCCAGGCTGCTTTACCTCATCCCACCCAATCCACATCTTCTCATAAGTCGTTCGTAAATTTACTTGTAAGTCTGGGGAGCTGCTACAACCCCAGTATTTAGGCGCTACCATTTAATATGTCTTTGGGAACAAAGTGGACGACGTTGTCTGCTGGAAAATCTTGCGACGTCGCCTCTTGTTGTATTTACAGGTCTTGGCATGCTTCAGCACCGCTGGTTAAACATATCTGGTAATCTGGGTATGGAACTCCGATAGGCAGATCTGTAGCTGGCTGAACGAAGGTCGTTCAGTTGGCATGGAGGCCCAACAATAAGCCATAATGGTGAAGCTGAAGTGACAAAGATTGTAAGAGATTGCATTAGTATCGTAAAATGATGGTATCATGTCAGACGAACATCTTGAATATATTAGCTAATCAATATAAAAGGTATAAGTGCACAGAAGAAAATACTTACAGCTCATCAGGACAGTTGAAGGGCTGGGCCAGTCTGTATCCATCCTTGAGATAGTGCTCCATCTCATAGGGATCGATCTCGGCGTAGGGCAGTTTACCCAGAGTGCACATCTCCCACATGAGGACGCCGAAGGACCAAACATCACTTCCCTCGTTGTAATGGCACTTTTGCAGGGCCTCCAAGGACAGCCACTTGATGGGTCGGTACTCGCCATCGCCCAGAGAATTGTAGTCACCCGGGAAGAGATCGCGACTCAAAGCACTATCAGTGAGCTTTACGCGAAGCTGATCATCAATACTGGGGGATGCAAATAATGCAAAATAAATATAATTTATATTGTTATAAAGGGATTTCAATTAGGGATTTCAATTTTAATAGAACCTTAACTCTTCTTTAATTTTCCCCCAAGATGAACCCTTATTTCTTATTCGCACCCCCATTTCATGGAAATACTTACACACAGTTCCTGGCTGCAATGTCCTTGTGGATGACGCCGTGGTTGTGCAGATGCTCCATGGCCATGGCCAGTTGTGAGCCCATGAGCACCGTCTGGATGGTGGTGACGCTCCTGGCGTACGACGGATCCTGCAGGAAGCTCTTCAGATTCCTCACACTTCCGGTGGCGGCATAGAGCACAAAGGGCGTGGCATAGTCCTCGATGGAGATGCCCAGAACGGAGAGGACATTCGGATGCGAGGCCTCGTACAGCATCATGGACTCCTGGAGCAGGAGATTCACTTGCAGCTGGCTGGCGTGCTGAGCCACAGTCTTGACCAGTACCTCCTGGCAGTCGTTATAAGTGCCGCGATAGATTCGCCCAAAGTTTCCCTCCTGGACGAGGCAGGAGAGCCGGACGCGGCACTTTTGGACTGTCAGCTCTTGGAGACGGCGGTTGAACTCCTCAGGCTCATGCTCATATTCGCGAAAGGGCCGCGTCAGTGTTGCATATGTGGGAGTGATGGTCGATGGGCAGACGTAGATCGAGTTGTGGGCAGTCGACGATATGGTGGGCAGTCTCTGGAAGCTGGAGGTCTTGATGAGATGCACTCCGTTCGAGGGGTGTCGCTTGGAGGGACCCTTGGCACAGTAGGCTATCAGGATGAGGGTGGAGACGAGCACCAGGGCCAGGATGCCACCCACAATAAGGGTAACCAGGCCACTGGCCGGTGGCACCAAGTTCTCGCGCAACATTGGGTCAAAGTCCCGCTTTGATCCACCCGAGTTTCCACGCCCCACAGGCGACTCTGTGACCACAGGGCGCTGCTTCTCCGGCGCCTGGTGTCCATTGGCGACCACATGCTCATCGTTGCGATCCACATAGTGTATATCTCCGCCGTGTCCCTTACGCGCAGTTTTCAACAGGTCCAAGTCATCGTCGTCGTACTCCTCGTGCGCACTATCCTGTTCCTCCCTCAAACATATTTTCTTCCGCTTAAAGATCAGATTCGTATTGTTGTTGGTCGCCCGATCCAGGATCACCTCCACATTAATGGTGACTGTAACCTCGGCATTCCTGGTGCCCGAGCACTTGAGCGCAATGCCCCACGTCTGCGGTTCCATGGGCACATCTCCGATCCGGGATATGTTCAGAATGGGCCGCGGCAACACTTCAGTGTCCGATGTGGCGATATTGATGCTGTATGGCAGTGGATGGTCCACCAGGGACTGCCACGTGAAGGTCACGTCACTAATGTTCGCCGGCACGGGCACGGCGAAGTTCAGCGCGTAGTCGTTAATGGCACCCTCCCGCACGTAGTAGAGCTCCGCCGAGACTCCTGCAAATGGATGGAAAAGGGGTAAACACATTTAGTACACTTGCAAAAATGGTTGGAATGTGTATCTTGGAAAGCAATCAAACTACCATTAGCACATTGAATAGAGTAATGATTTGGTACGTAAGCAGTGCATGTCATACAGAATTCAATGCTGCGATTTTCCTTCAAGTGCATGCTTGTTGCATATCATTTAAGCCCACACGCCAGTGATAATCCCACCCAGTCGGAGCGAAATTAATGATATATTTTTGTGGGTGTGGGCCAGTGAGTTGGAGAAAAACTTTTCGCTCAGTCACTCGACCCGACTGCATAATCAATCACAAGGGATAACAGTTTTCTTCTGCTCATCGGAGGCGTGGAAAATTGATTTTCCTCCAGCCGGATCGGAACTGGGAAAATATCTGTCGTTCGAGACACTTTAGTGACATATTGAAGGAGTTAAATGGCATGCTGCGCTGCTAAAGTGATTGTTATTTTTTGCTCTGCCCGCCTTTTGGACCCTTTTTATTGCGGACAATCAACAAATAAGTTGGCTAACAACGACGGGATGATGGACGAACGTACAGCCCTCGAGCCCAAAGGGGAAAACCCTACATTTTCCAGCTAAATTGAGGCCTCTTTAGGAGCTCCGGCTGGCACCTGTTCCTGCATCACCCCTCCGCCACTTACCCTTATCCGCAAATTGATCGGATAGTTTTGACAGGTCGTGTGTTCAACCTGCAACTGTTACCTGTCCAACAATGCACTTTTAATTAAATTAGCCGTGCGTTCGGCGGAAAGACATCGTGAGATGCCCCTTGCCAGTGCAACTGCGAGGAGGCGCCTCCATGGGATACGGATACACAATAAATCAATCAAATTATAAAAAGGGGAAGGCAGAACCCTGGCCAAGACACGCGACTCCCTTTCGGATGTGGCATGGAGGGGGCGTGGCCGTGTGGGCAGGTTAAATGTTCATGCTTAATTAATGCTGATGTCGCCGCTGCTGCTGTGTGTGTTGCATGTTGCTGCTGCAGCGTGTTTATTTTAGATTTTTATCGCAGTCGCGGCCCGGCCCGGCCCGGCCGCAGTTACATTTCATACTTGTACATTTTATTTTAATTTATGCCACTTATTCCTGGGTCTATTCATGCCACCGGGAACTAGAGGAGCGCATAAAGCGGTCCGCATTATAAACACATACATATATATATCGTACTAATTAGTGGGGCAAACCCCAGACCCCCCGACAAACCCCTCTTCGCCGCTCGCACGCTTCGTTTGCACTCTGAAAATGTAATTAGTAAGCCCTGTGAGTTGAGTTGAGTTGAGCTGAGCTGAGCTGAGTTCAGTTGAGTTGGGGCAGAGAAGGGCAGGGAGTTCGGGGTCTAAGGGTAGATATGAGAAACTGTCGCATAATGAGCCCTGCTAAGCCAGATAGAGAACTCGTGATAACTGCAGCGCCGCCGCGGTGCGGGGTCAAAGGGTTAATGGGCCGAAGGCATGTGAGGTGCAGCTCATTAAACAGAAAAAGAAGTGGATATGTGAGCGGATATAAATGCGACGATAAGAGCCCGAAAGCAGCTCGCTGCAATCCTTTCTTTATGAACTTAAGCCACATTAAATGGTTTACAAGCATAGTTTTAAACAGTCGCGAAAATTACATATTTACACCATCCAGACTAATTTGTACTATAAAATTTATGTAAGCCCAAGTGGACCAACTATTAAAATTGCGGAACCCTTTAAAGGCAATCTTTATTTGGCCGTCAATTCCTATCAGTCGCCCATTCTGGCATTCAACTTTGAAAACAATTACAATTAAAATTCCGCAGATGTAAAACTTTTCCGCCTCGCACCGCTCGTCGACTTCTAACACAATTATAGGCAAGTAATAGCAATTTACTTTGAGCAACCCATCGCCCACAACCCCTCGAGCTCCCCTCGCTACGCGTTTTGCATTTCAACTGGGACTGGTGCTAATTAGAGCTGATTGCCCAACAAATGAAGTCGATGCTGCGGATGTGGGAACGCTGGGGACACAGGGAATGCTGCGAAGCCAGGTGGCTCGAAGGAAAATCGATTTGGCCAACATCAATCAGGGCAAAGGACGAAGGGAAAGTGGCGGGAGGTGGCGCCCCAAAACTTCTACTCGTACTTCCAGTGCCAGTGACACATAAATTCAGCGCTTGGAGAAAAGTAAAAGTTTTTCAAGCTGAGCGAAAATAGTTACCCAAGTGCAGGAAATATGTCTGAAGGGGAGGAAAAGCAATTGCTTTTCTCGCTGGGTGTTGATAAAGGGATGTGGAAAAAGGAAGGGAAAGAGTTGAGTTTAAGTACAGCCATTTCTGCTGGACTGACGCAAAAAGGATGAATGCATTTCAGCTAACAGCTCCTCGTGGAAACTATTCTTTACTATCTAGCTGGGAATTTCCGCACTTATGGACAAGAATTTAAGCTTTCGATCAAGGTCCTGTTTCACATTTCAGCTGTACTATAGATACCCCCAAACACGATTTGACATCCCTAAATCTTTAAGAACCACATTTTGCAGGCCAAACGAGGGCGATTTGAATTCATGGCACGACATCTATTTAATTTCAATTACAACCCTAAAAATGCCATAGCAAACGCATCAACCAAAAAAGGGAAAACTCTTCCACACACATGCAGAGATATGGTAGGAAAAAAAAAGAAAATAGCCTTTTTTTGCGCCACCAACTGAATATTCCCCCCACCTAGACTTCCTTTTCCTTTCAACAACCCGTCCAGATCCTAATTTATGCAAACCCAAGGCAGACAGACATGAGCGAGATTTCCAAACCAGGACCAGACTGAAGCCCACACCAGATCATAGTGGGTAGTTTGGATATCATTTTATGCTTTCTTAACATATTTTTTGTCGTTGTTGGTTGCTCGCCCACATTGCGTCATTCGCTGGATTCTGGCTGGGGATTTCGCAGGCCATAAATCCGAAATTGTCTTTTGACACATGAATATGTTGTGCATTAAACCCAGACAGAGGGACCAAAGAGCAAGGGGGACACCCCCGTCGAAAGTCAGACGACATTTTTATTACCATCTGGGGGATGCTCCATCTTTCTGGGGACCCGCGGCCGATGATGACATTCGTTTGGGCATTGGCCTAGAAGCTGATGCTGATTTAGGGTCATTACCGCCGGCCAACTCGCTGTTTTCTTTGAAGGGAAAAGGCTTGTGTCGAAAGCTAATGGCCTCTGCCATTTCAATCTGCATACGAGCGCAGAAAGCCCGGACTTTACTCGTATCCGAGCCAGAGGCAAGTACATCGTGGCCCAAGCAGATTCAATTTGCCGGCCTCCATTCGGAGGAAAGGGAGTACCCATTGGGCCTGGGAACTGCATAACTACATGGCCGTTGTGCCTATCATGCAACTTGCAATTCACAAAATTATATGTTGGTCGGCGAGGCTGATTAAATCGGAGACGAGTCGAGTGGTAAGTCGGCAATCTGAGCTCAAGCTAGCCATAAAAGGTCAAGAAAAGTCGGAAGAAAACGAACTTAGTACACGGAAAAATGCTATTCAAAAAAATAATTCACATTTGTAGTATGTTGATATAATATATACATAAGCATAAAGGTGATTTACTCAATTAACTGTTAGTTTCAAATGGATAAATGAATATCTCAGTGTGCCTCGATTTCACTTTGTTTTCTCGCAGTGAACAATCGGCCAAGGAGAGGTAATTTTTATGCCCAAATGGTCATGATTCGTGCTCGACTGCGTTGGCCCGACATTTGGCCAAGTCTCGTCTGGCCAAACAACTTTACTTCACCCGGCTGCGATCCACGGAGCGTCAGAGTGTAAGACAAACAAGCCAAAGGACATGTGGAGTGACTGCGACTGACAGTCGGTGTGCTGCCCCCGGCAGATTCCGATTCCGCCTCTGTTCCCGCCATTTCCCAACCATTTCTGTGGCAACTTCATCCAACGTCCAGTAGCTGCCAAGTATTTCTATTTGTATTTCATCGCCCCGGTCGAGCAGCTGCAATTTATTTGCCTTGGTCTTTGGTCTTTCATCTTGGGGTTCTGGTCTGATACCGCTGGATACTGGTGCTGGTACTACTCCTTATACCGCGATGCTGAAGCTCTTCTCAAGCTTCATGGCTCCATGTGCCTGCGGCTCAGGCCCCATCCGAGCCCCACTCGTGTGTTTTCCCTTACATTATCACCTCGACGCGGCCTGGTGCGATGGATATGGATGCTCTCCTCTGGCCAAGACCATAAATTCCGCGCAGGAGGCGGGCTGTGGTGCATAAATTATGTTGCCAACTGTTGGTGGATCTCTATGACGAGGCCCATAATAGAAACGCATTACATTTATGGCGTTCGCCTGGCCTTGGGGCAGAAGAATGTATCCTCTTACGAGTAAGCCTCGTTACTTGATTCTCGATCTTCAATTAAAAATGTAAAGGAGAAAAGATCGCAGCTAGTTAGGTTGCCTTGTGTTCTTTAAACGGCCTCAAATGTGTTTTGAACTATCTATCAAGTAAGAGCTAATTGGAACATTTTATGCCTGAACCCCATAAATAAAATTGTATAATATATAAAAAGCCAAGACTACGTTATAGGACAAAAAACACACACAAAGATAAAAAATAGTGCAATGAACTTCTTAGCTATAAATCGAACCTTACAGTAAGAAATTATGAGTTCTATGAATTATTAACTTCAGTTACTTAATGTTGGAGAACTGTACTATTATTTCTCTACAGTTATTTTATTCAGGCTCTGCCGAAGCGATTTCCAGAACACTCTTATAAGTCCTCTCCTGACTGAAACCCATTTGGGTCAAGGCAATTAAACAGCTTAATTATTCCACCACTAATCGGTAATTAATCTAATGCCCGAGCTACTTGGCTGATACTCAGGACCAAGTCCTTCGAAAAGCACTTGGGCAGGTGCACAGTAGAACCACAAATGTTAGGTTAGTAGATGGTAGGTGGCTGTTGCCACCATCAAAGGCGTGATAGGGAGTGAAGTGAACTGAAATGAAGTGAAGTCTTATTGACTCATAAAAAATCAAAGGGAGCATTAACGGGCGAGCTCTTAAATTTAATGTGATTATCTGGAGAAGTTAATGTGATTATTATCCGAGCGATAGCAACCGACACCTGGCCAAGACAACGGAGAATCCAGTTGATGTGGCAAGACCCACCCACATCCATCAGTCCTGCCTCCGGGCTCCACCCTCGACTGGGATTTCTCCCATTAACTTTCTACTGGTGCCAAGTTTTTTTATCAATTTCGCAGGGAGTCCACTGTGAAAAATGTGATGTTCTTTGTGTTTAATTTGTTCCGTAAATGGTTTCCGCTATAAAGGTAGGTAAATAACTATTGGGGAACTATGTTACTATATAACAAAGTTAGCGTATCGCAACACTCTTTCTCTGCATTTCTCTCAGTGTGCTCGCCAGGCTTTTTGCTCGAGCTGCATTGCGTGACGTAATGAAATTTTTATCACCTCTGGTTGAGGGATCTCCGAATCCGTCTGTATATCGCTGTCTAGGCACTGTCATAAAATTTATGGTAAGTCATAAAGCGCCACCACGAGACAGGGACAAGCAAATGGGCTGCTTAGGATTGGCCATGGGTGGGGTTTGGGGTTTGGGGTTTGGGGTTGGACAGGTGGCACCACCCACACCACCTCCACCACCTGGCTGGAAGATGGAGCCCCCAGCGATGCCCTGCGGTTTACTGGCTGGGTCTGCTCGGGTCAGCTCCTAATGTGTGCTGTGGATTTGGATATGCATCCAGTCTCAGTCGCCATGGGTGGCCCATTCCGCAGTCAAAAGACAAAAAGACACAGTGTGTGTGTGTGCGTGTGTGTGTGTGTGTGTGCTAAGTAAACAGCAACTTCCTGTGCTGAAATTTCAGCCCAAAAATTTATGAACAATTTTGACAAGGCAGTCGGGTTTTTGGCCAACCCGGAGGCCGGAGGAGCCTCCCCGTCCTCGGGGCATCGTTGAGGGCCCAAACAAACAGTTGAGGGAACGGCAGAGGCGGATCGTCAGGGAGCGAAACGCACATATTTTTCAATAGCACCCCAGGGATGCGGTAATTTATGACTCTGACCGAGTGCGGAGCTCTTGAACCTCCAGTAGTATTGACTTTTTGTTGCGGACCAGCTGCCCGGGCTACAAACAAGAACAAAGAGCAGAAGGCGGCAGGCGGCAGGCGGCAGGAAGAGCAGATTAGCATTGTTGCACTGGCGTAGGCGTTGCTGCCACCGAAGTGGACATTGTCACCCATGCCACCCACCTCCCAAAAAGCGCCACCGAAAAAAGTGGCTGGTGTGACCCCCTCGGAAACTTTTCAGCTTTGTTTGTTTCGAGTGTTTTTTGGGTCAGTCAAATACATACACACATACTCGTATGTATATATTTGGGTTCTGGCTTGTTTTCATTCGCCGTTGAAAAGTGGTTAAGGCTCTATCATCTTGTAAACGTGACGATGCAGCAGGCAGAAAAATAAAACGGAAATCCAACCAAAAAGTGTAAACTTTACCACACACGAAGCTGAATCAGAAGCTTTTCTCTGCTTTTCTCTGCTTTTCTCCGCTTTTCCCACTGCTGTTCTCCGCTTCTCCGACTGCTTTTCCCTCTACTTTGTCTGGCGGTTTGCTTTACCCATCAAGTCCGGTGGATAAGTGGAAAGCAGAAAAAATACATCCATATGTTAAGATCTGTTTAATTAACACAGCTTAGCGGTGAGATAATTGTATGCGGGTGTTTTTAAGTAATTAGAAGGACGTTAAATAAATGTTTGTTTAAGTGGGTAAGTGGTAAGCATAATAATGACGTACTATGAAAACAAGAACATGAAAAATGCCAGCAAGGTGTTGTCGATTAAATTTAATATATAATGCACCTTACTATCAACGATATTAGCTGTCAAATTGTTTAAATGACACTTAATTGCTTGAAGTTTCGAATAATCTTAATTAGAAACTCAAAAGAGGCACCATGTGAAATTGGCTCATGCTACTTTTCCGCTCACTTAATAGACTTACATTTGAATACACTCATTCACTTATTTATTCATTGGTAGCACCCCTGGCTTATGGCACATTTAAATATGTTAATGATAATGTAGCCGGTGGCCACTCACCCCCGAACTACCAGACATTTCACGCTCCACACCGAAGAGAACCCAACAAAAACAAACCCGAGTTGGGAACACTCACATATCATGGACGGATGGAGGATGGGGGAACAGACATGATAATAACCGCGACTAATTCACGGAAGAACGCAGAGCGAATTGCATTCGCCGTGGAGCGAATCGCAAAAACCCCTCGCAGTGCCCCATGTTCTACCCTCTACTATAAGTAAATGAATTTTATAAATACTCCGCTCATCGCCTAATTAAACTTAAAATAAACCGCAACATAATCAGGATTCTGCGGCTGTCTCCTTTCCACTCCGGATCTTCATGTGCCATGTGCACTTTGCATCGGGCGTGACAGGAAAATTACAAACGCAGATGATGATAAAGCAGGAACTCCTCACTGCCGTCAATTGCAGACATAAATTATATAGGCCAGGCTATGCCTGCTGATCAAATAGCCCCAATGGAAGAGTGAAATAATGCTGACTTTATTTCGATTATTTCGATTAATTCGATTATTTCGCGGAATTGTAGGGGAAACGATTGGCACATGTCCGACGGTCTTGATAGCCATCATCCCGAATGTCTCAAAATATCCAAATAAATGAAACAGACATTTTGGGCAATCGACCTTACAGCAGTTTCGAAATTTGTTTGTGTGAGTTATGGGACTTAGTTTCAGCTCGACTCTGGACCAAAGTTTTGTTTTTATGATGCCGAAGTTTAAGCTGCTTGCAAAAGTTTTGTTAAACGTGTTCCACTTGGCGCATAAAATGGTTTTATTCGTGCCCCAACTGGTGTTATATGGAAATAATGATGTATAATATATACACAATTCAGTTTGAAAGTTCCCTAATTAAGCAGCACTTAAAGCTCAAGTGTTTAAAATTCAAATATTTTTCACACCTTCGAATAGCTGTTCATATACATGTAGGTTTTCTCGATGAAGGATTCACTTTCCTAGTGAAGAGCGACCAGTTTTTCCTATATATTTACAAATATCTGAGGATTGTTTTTCGGTTAGAAGAGTGGAATATAAATACGACCCCCTCTCAGCTGTTAGCTGTTAGTTCAATCTGTAGATTATCCCCCAAAAGAAACTCATTACGGGCCCCCACATGCATATCGCTTTTTTCGGCTCTTAAGAGCTCCAGAAAATGGTTAATTGCCATCCATGTTATCAGAACACACACACGCACACACACACACACACACACAGAACCAGCCAGATGTGTTTTCATAAAGGGAGACTTCCCCACTTTTGCTATCTTTTCCCTGTGCGTGGGAAGCTGGAGCTACTGCATCCATGGTAGCTTCGGCTGGGCGGGCGTGTGAAATTTTCCAATAAGCTGCATTGGGTAAATATGTGCTTATGGATTTTTGGAGCTCGAAGCACATAATTGTGCGGAAAGTAATTAGCATTTTGTTAATGGATTCCCTGACAAACCCATAATATGCTTCATTTAGGCCTCTTTAGTGCCGAATTGTGCCTCTCCATCTCGTTGAGTATCGATTGGCCGTTGAATGAACCCCCGCCTTCCACTCGGCAGAACCACCACATTCGATTCCCACAATCAATTCTCATATCAAATGGATGCCACACACGCGCCGGCATTTTTTCCCGCTTCCTGTCGGTCGGTCTCCTCCTGAACGTAAAGGAGTTGCGCCAACGAACAAAAGCGGGCAATGAAAAAATTAAATACAAAATAATAAAAAATAATTTACGGGCTCATTACGAGAGTCATGTCAAGATAGCCCGGGGTGGGGTGGGCAGTGCAGGGAAAGGGAAAGGGAAAGGGAGGACGACGAGGCGCCCGCCGGAATTCGGCAGCAATAAAAATATGGGAGGTATGACAGTGGTACGAAAGGTGGGAAAAATACAAAACTTACTGTGCATATTTAACGTTAAAATACAAAATGTTGCATAAGCAAAGTATTCGACATTACATAAGCACATTGCTACATCCTAGTTGAATATAGCTAAATTGATTTACTCCATAGGCCGATAACTAGCCTTTGTGATGGCACACCACTGTGCCCCTGTCACCAACGGTAATGTCAGCCTGCAGTTTGCCTGCAGGCGAAGGCTCCTGGCCAGGCACAGCCACATCCATATCTACATGCACCCCTGCCACCAGCGGTTGTAAATAAAGCACTCAACGCGGGTTGCAAGCAGGGTTGAATGGCGGTGGGAGGAGGTCCCCTTGCTCACCAGGGGTGGCTTCCAGCCGCTGGAACTGGCTTTGAGACGCTGCCGCTGAGGCAGGCAGGGATGGAAGCCACGGCGTGCTCAAGTGCCGGGCCCGCCTGCTTTTCATTCAGTTTTCAGTGACAGAGCCATCCTGCCCGGCATTTCGCTTCCGGGCGTAAGTCCTCCCTCTGCGCCCGTTTGTTTGCATACGCAGCTCGGCGGCAGGACGAGGGTCAGGGACACCGAGCTGTGATTCTGGGGGGGAGCTGGTGCTCCCGGTGCGGCTGCTGTTTGCACGACGCATTTCTGGTCCATTAAGTAGCGACGTGGTGCTGCTGGGAAGGTTTCTACCTTTCCAATGACCCTCCTCCGCCATTGACATTGTTGTGTGCGACTTTTCTCACTTGGGATTTAAGGGGTGGAGGGGTGGAGGGTTGGATGCGTAGGTATCCACTAGATACAATTGCTTTTTGGTCGCGTGCATTGGCCTTTGTTTATTTAGACATTTTATTTGCAGCATATCCGATGCATTGGCTGGATGAAAGAGGACATCCCCCTGCTAATCACCCATCATGATTGTGGGAAAGTGATTTTACTCCGGCTTAATTACCCTCGGGCTGTAGTATTTTCGCATTCGGATGGATGGCCCTGAGGTTATTTGATTAGCTTTCCGTGCGCGGGTAAGATGATTTTGGCATTTTCCCAAGGATTAGCATAAATACAAGAGGCTTTCTTTTGATTTAATCCCCACACGCAATCGGAGCTCGTTCTTGTGAAAGCCCATGAAGTATTTCCACCGCCCACATGTGTTTGCCATCGCAGCAAGCCATTAAATCCGCCGCATAATGGACGCAACAATTTGTCTAGGCGGATAATTGCCGGAAGAAAAAAACAGAAATCATAAAAACCAAATGATAAACTCCAACCGAAAATTGGGAAAAACGCTCAAGTCGACTGGAAGTTGTGCAACTCATTCTGTTCTTCATTTCTTCAATTTCATTCAAGGGGTGCGGGAAAATGGGCGGCAACGGAAAACTCTCCCATTTCGTGTCTGACCACCACCAATCATGCAAAATCCGAAAAAAGAAAATGCAACCGAAAACAGATCCCCACCCCACCCCCCAGCAAGAAGTCCAAAAGAACATAAACAATTGAAACTGATTAAATTAATTTGATAACAAGTCCGGACCGACTGACAGACCGAGCACCGAGCACTGAAGCACTTTAGATATGACTGAGGAAACTCAATTTTTCTCTAAGGGGGTGAAAATCGAGTTGATATGTGAAAGCACTTTGGGGAATTTGTGGCATTGCTAAATTGGAATGTGAAATATGATTTTAATTTAAATAAATTTAGTTTAATTGAAAGCCGGATAAATGGGCTGCTTCAAAGCAATTATAGATAGTTTAATTCGGTTTCGCTTTTTATGTTCGCCCTTTTTGGTTGCAGTTGATTGCACCAATCTTATAAAGATTGACAGGGAAGTGAGCACTTGCATATATTAAGTATTATTCATCAACAAATTTGAAGTAGCTCTATAATTTTTAATGATTTTAGGATGTATTTTGGTATTAGTACTGTACTGCTTAACTTTATATATGCCATGAAACCAAAAAGTACACGAGTAGGCTTCTCTTATAATATACGATATATGGAGGAATAAATCAATTATAATTATTAAATTTTATGGCTATTGGCTATTGGCTATTGGCGACGAGATGAAGCTTGCACCGTAAATTGCAATAAAACATGTAAGATTATAAGGGTTATTTGTGAATCCGATTACATTTAAACTGAAAATTGGTCTGCAGGCGCCATAAAACTTTTAAAGCTTCCATTTATTGCAAATTCCCATAAGCTCTTAGTTTATATTTGCTGGACTTTTTGCGTTCAAAAACTTTAACATTTTGACTGGAAAATCTACATTTGTGCACATGGCGGTGCGAATGCGTGATGAACAACTAGTTGCTTATGATAATTTGTTAAATGTCACCCTCAATGGCTCCTGAACAATAAACAAACAAACACAACATCCGCCAATGATTTAGTGATTTAATTAAGCGCAAGTGGTGGCTTCAATTACGTGGGCGTGGTCGCCTGACCATAACCGATTTTTTGTTAACGCTGCATAGTAATATTATGCAATACACGGGGTTGAAGTGATGGCCAGAGGAGGGGCAATGACTGGCCAAAACCGAGGGGTGAGGGAGTGAAGTGCACGCAGAAAAACGAACCTGGAATTTAAAGTTCCTTTTTATACGTTTCAATGGCACATAAAGTGAAAGATATTTATAAGCAAAACACTATTGTTCCCACAAATAGCAATTACTATTTCCCAATGTTTGTTCATATTTAAATATGTATATTGGTATCACATTTTCCCTGTATGATTTATATAGTATCGAGTGACAACAGATAATTCCGCCCGACTAGCGAAAAGTTGCACATGCTGTTGGCACTGAAGCTGCTGCTGTTGCTGCTGCAGCAATTGATGTTGCAGCAGCAGCTGATGTCGTCGTCCTTGTCACTGTTGCATCGACATTTCTGCCTTCTGTTTCTGTGCGCGTTGTTCATTTGCCAATTACGCGTTTAACTCAGCATGAAGCCAGACATAACAACCTGGCAACGGGATGGATCGGTGCACGGAGAAAAATTCCAATACAAATGTGGAACAAAAAGTGTATTTTAAGCCCTCTAGATGAACGTATATCAACCAGGATTATGACATGGGGTACTTGTTGCATTTAAGAGTGATTCTAAATCACATATGTAATGAGTATTTGGATTTCCTGTACTACATAAGTGTTGTTCTCGGTGTAGACAGGGACAGGAGACAGGAGCCCGGTGGCAGGTGGCAGGGGCAGGAGCAGGGGCAACCGCTTGTTTGTGTTGTCGGGGCAAGTTGGCAACACATGCCGCACGCTTTGGCAAATCTAATGCCTTCGGTTCCAACTGCAGCATTAATTATTCCGAGGGTGAAATATTTTTGGCCACGCACGCCAGAGATTTCGCTTCAACTTCTGAGCCCTGGGATGCAGATGATGGCGAGGATGCTGCTGCGCCCTAATTGAGTTCACATTACTTGCCGAAATATGTTTTGTTGGGCGGGGCAAACGCTCTTGCTTTTATTAGCCAAACGTGAGTTGGCAACAAACTCTATTGTTCGCCGGCAAATCATGTTCATTTCGAGATGATGAATCTTTCGGCCCGCGCCAGTCGAAAGTGTCAAACCATTTAGAGAGATGGGGTTGAGATTAGCAAGTGTTGATAGACAGACCCGAAACGTGACTGGCAACGTCCATGGGTTACGTGGATTAGGGATCTGCCCAGACAGCTGGCAGGGCTACAAAGTTGGGCAAAGTTAAAAGCCCCATTGAGCCAAGTGTGGGGGGAAAAGTTTTCAGAGTGCCGATGTTATTTGCAAAATTATGAAGGGTCTGCGTAAATGAATTTAATTGGTTTTCTTGCTATGCGCATTATGTGCCACAAAGCATAGGAGGAGATCAGTATCCCATGATGGAATAATAGCAACTCCCTTTAGATAACGTGTTTCCCTGGATTATCCACACCCACACCTGTCTACTTTCGAGCTGTCCTTCGCCCAAGCCCCTTTGGTCACTCATTGCAGCCGCAAAATCCATCAACTGCACCGACTTTACATATCCGCTCATTTCGCTAACGAGCTGGGCCACAGAGCCACCGAACCAAGAAGACCCCACCACCCGGCTTGATCCACACCTGACACGGTTTGCATAGAGCACAGCAATTTGGGGCGCACTTCTGGATGGAAAAGTGGGTGGGCCATGGGATGGCATGGCGAGGCATGGCGGGGCATGGTTATGTATGCTATGGGTATGGATGTTAGCCTAACGAACAGTGAATGCCATGCCGCAGCTGCATGGAAGTGCATGGAGCTCTTCTTCGGGCGATTCTCCTTCACACTGCTGCTGCTGGGTTGACAATTTAATTGATGTGCACTCACACAAAGGCTTTTGAAGCGACCGCTAAAAAAATAAAGTAAAATAAAATAAAAAAGAGTGACACCTACCCAGGCGTTGCGAACACACAGTGGAGGTTCGAAAAGTAGGTCAGGCATGCAACCCGCTGTCAGCGCTGAATAATTGGAGAGGGTATCGCCACCCAATCCCGAAAACCAAAACCAAAAACCAAAGCCAAAACCCTCCGGGGAAAGTGCAATTGGAGGAGTCGGGCGAAAAATGAATAGCGGCCACCGCTTAATGGGTTTTAATGCTGATTTCGTTTGACACTCGGCTGACACAACTAATAAATTTCCCGGGGCCATGTCAAGTGGAAAGCCTCAACTGGCCATCCATCCCATCCCATACCATTCGATTCCATACCATCCCGCCCACTTGCCGTATCGCCTTTGATTGATTGTCTGCTGGCGCTCTTAACTGATAGCGAGGTGAGTAGCCGAGCAGCCAGGACTCTGCGGCCAGAAGTCCAATCAAACATGAATTACGACGAGTGGCAGACGGTGATAACCGGCTAGATTAGCGCCTGATTAGCAGCCCGGCACTGCAGCTCAAATATTTACCCAGTTATTCACAAGTGACGCGATGCAATCTGTGGTCCTACTCCCGAACTCCTGACGCCCATCAATCAGCCACGGGCACAAACACGCGAGTGCGAGTGTTGTAAATTTTACAACATAATTTTTGATAATTTTCCCCTATCTGGAGCTCCCGATCCCCAGACAGCACTGCCCACCCCTCTCCCACTCCCCGAACAAACACTTTGCATGTGTTTTATGATCCCACATGGATGTAGCCCTTTCCTTTTGGGCTACTGATTTATTTTTTATATTCACTGGCTTGTAAATTCTTTGTCTGGGCCTGTGACACATTGTAAAACAATTTTCCCCACTTTTATTGGCTTGGCAATCTCTTCGACAGGATTTGTGTGTGTTTCTGTTTCTTTCTGGTGGAGAATGGCTTGGGTCGAGCCAGATGAGGTGGGGGATTGGGGCAGCATAAATATAAAAGTAGATTAAAGATACTTGGACATCGGTCTATCCCAAGCTATCCCAAGCCGATTAGCTTGCCCAAGTGGAAACCTGGTTATTAGATGGATATAAACAAATCTGTTTTGATAAGGGGAAAAACCCAGTCTCTCGGATTTTTGAAGCAGATCCAAATAGTATTCATTTATGTAAAAAAATGAATACAAGTACACTTGTAGAGCAACAAGAGAGTAAATAAAATTAGAAATGCTACTTATTTGCTTTTGAAGATTTAACATTTTAATAAAATTACTTTTCACCAAGTTAGACAATCCTCTTGAGAGAAATTTAAAACTTATTTGTATAAGCAAAAGAACGCAGTTCAAAAGCGAATCTACTTCACAAGCGAATTGAATTAAACGTTAATCTTTATTTATAGATGGACAATAAATTGTTTGAGCATTACTATTTATCGAGACAAGTCTACCAAACAATTAAATCAAAGATACAGAAAATATGCTCGGCAAATAGAAGGTTTTCTTAGTAAGAAAATGCTGCTTCAAAGCTCTCAGGCCAGAAACAATTAAAGGCATATTTTATTTACGAAAAAAGAGTAAATAATCCCAGGAAGTCGCAATACGTTTGCCCAAGAGCCAAACGAGAAAATCCCGGCTTGGCATAAATCAAATTTGATTTAAAGTCGGACGCACCCAAAGTGGCAAATAATTGCCAAGTTAATTGAAAAGCCAAAAGGCGACTGGAGTTGCGAAAATCAACACGATTACTTACCGATTAGACGCAGCACCTCGTGCAAGTTGAGGAAAATATTTAGATGAGCCTGACCGCTGGTGATCAGGGTCAAAAGTAATCCGATTGTGAGGAAGTTGCGGGCCATCTTTCGGATTCGATTAATCCAACGGATTCGATTAGTCGCAATGAGAGTTTAAACTGTAGTTCGGCTTTTCTTCCGATTTTCTATTTCCGTTTTGGCACTGGCTAAAACAATTTAATTTCCGCTGCACTGCTGTTCACTTTTTGCGCTGCATTTGAATTTTATGAGCGTCGCGTAGATTTCAATCGCGCTGATTATTACAGGAATTATTTGTCAGAGCATTTGGCACTTTGCCTTCTGGCCGGGAAAACTCAGGCGCACATATTCCCAATCAGTCCTGTCTCTGCACCCGTTTTTCCTCGCTTTTCTCGCCGTTCTTCCGCGTTCGATTCCCGTTTGATGCGTTCACCGTGACGATTTTCCACAAACTGTCAACTGGATAAACAAACAGTTTGCCACGAAGCGAATGGCTTCCACGCCGAGCGCAGTGGACTGTGTGTGTGGACTGTGTGGTCTTGTGGACTTGTTCTGTGGAATCTGTACCGTTGGTGGAACCGGTATAACAGTCGTGTTGGAACCTCAAGCTCGGTTGCAGTTCGATGTTCCGCCTTCGACAATCTCGTCGAACATCCAATTGGCTTATACCAACACAGACATACGTGTACGTTTCGTTGTCCTTTTTTTAGTAAACTATAGAAACATAAACATGGACATATTTAATATATTTCTACCATCGATATTTTTTTATTTTGGTTTTAGATTGAATTTTGCATTAATCATTTTCATTTTGCATTATCATGTTGATAAAACCATTACAATTTTTACTTTACTACTCGTTATTTTATTATGGAAAGCGTGATACATTGCAGTAACATCAAATAAATAGGTACAGAGTAAACAAATACGTACATGATTTTAGGTACATGGATAAACAACATAAATAAATTATAATTACAGACTTGGAATGTGTATCAGTCGTTACACGTATAATAGGAACAGAAAATTAATACTAAAAGCACACATAACCATGCCAAAGCCCAAAGCTGCACGGGGAAAATCTTAAGTAATACACTTGACAAATCAAATCTTTGGAATATTTGTAAACTGGACTTCGGTGAAAAGTACTTGATAATTTGACACAATACTTCATTTGATACTCTAAACATTAAATTCAAGCCTCCAATTTCAGCTGGTCGATGGAGCTTAAGGTAGTTTCAATAAGCAGATTGTAGTCCAATTCGTTTAGGCTGGCTTTCGCTGTTAGCAGGTCAAGAAAGGAGTCCAGTGGCGAAAGGGCTTCGGCAGTTAGATCTGCAAAAATACCGACATTTATCCATTAAAGGGGTGCTCTGTTAACTTAAATTATAACAAACAAAATGTGCAAGTGGGACGACGGACTGGCGAACACTGATCAGCGTTTCTTACCGGTCAACGATGGGCATGGTTTTACCAAGTGAGCGGGCGCTGCCTGAACACATAACTCGATATGCTCAGGACGACCGTGGTTAGAATGAAAAGCAGAAAAACCAAAAGCAGCGAGTGGCAAACCACAGTGTGGGGCTTGCCCAAAGCTGGACGAGATGTGTGGGTGAAGAGTGTACAAATGAAAAGTTATGATGCTTATGATATGATGGGGTAACCAAACTAAGTCTTACCGCTTCGCGCATTATTCCGCGATTGGTTCGCGCAGGCCGTTGGTCTCTGCTGGTGCAGCACCTCCTGCTGCTGGCCCGACAGAATGTTGGCCGCATGCTCGCGTCCTCGGATCATAAGGCTGTCCGGATGCTGCCAGCACTTGAGAAGCCTTTGAGCACGCTGCTTGGGAAGCGCCGACAAAAGTGACAGCTTCCGCTCAATTCCCAGTGGGGAATCTTCAATATCTGCAGCAATGAATTAATCAACATTAAACGAAGTTCAAAATAATTATACATTTTAAACAAACCGAAAACAATGGCCTTCATCACATCCACTTGCAGTTCGAACACATGATTCTCCACATACTGCAAAAACATATCATAGCCCAGCGCCCGGTAGCCCAAATAGGTGAAGAACGAGGAGAAACCCTCGGGTAGGGGAAAGGCAATCGATTCCACAGCCAGGCAATAACGCTCAAGTATTAGAAACAGGGAGTGCTGTTGATTGGCAGCCATTTGGTCACTGCAATCATTACAAATGTTAGTGAAAACCGATCAGATTTGAAATCATCATTAACCCACATCAACTGAAAGCCCCTCGATGTCTCCATGCGCGCATCTAAGCCCGCAGCTCGACAAACAAGAGAGCAAAGAGCCCGCGAGAGTTCGAGCTGCGAGGAAACGAACTGCGAAGCCACCGCATGCACATGAGCTGGAGCCTGGGAGCGCTCGAAAAAGGTCTCCTTCAGCCAGCGGAAGCCAGTATTGGGCTTTGAGGTGTGCTTCACCAAGTGAACGCTCAGTTCGCGGAGATACTGTAAGTTTCGTGGCTTTAATAAAAATGTTAGCTCAAGATTATGCACCCACCCACCACAGAAATGACGTGCTCCTGCTTGCTGGCTGTGCATCCCTCCAGTTCGATAAAGGGCAGCACCTCGTTGCTGAATGGAAAAGCACTTCCGCTGCTATAGTCACCAAAACCACCAGTGCCCGCGTCTGGCGAAAGGGGCGTGGTGCATCTGGACAAAGCCTCCGGCTGGTAGCAGGCCAGGCTAAAGATCAACTTCTCCGTTACCTGCTCAGCACTGAATCTAGGCTGCTCCTGCTTGGCAGACTCATTGAGAAGGTCCCACAGTCGAGTCCAGATATCCGTGCGGTAAGGTGAGAGGCGCTGCTGTGGCGAGAGCAGCATCATGCTGGTATTGTGCAGGGTTTCATGGGAGAGACCCACGCTTATGTCAGCTACCTTTGCGTGGATTGGTCGCGAGGCTAGAGCAGTGGTCAATGGTAGTAGCCTCATCAGCGGCTTGGCATCCTCTGGTAGTCCACGAACAGCAGCCGCATAACTGCCAGCCACAAGAGCCTCCTTCAACAGAGCCACCGTATCCAAGGAGAGCGGGCGTTCCAAGATATTGTTCAGTAGTTCGGCCAACACATCCATATCATTAGAGTGCAAAAGGAAGTAGTGGATAATGCTGATTCTATTGTCCAGCGAGCTGTCATTACGAAAAGCCTCTATCAAATGCGATTTGGGCACGGTCAAGGAGACTAGATCCAAGGTGGCCGCATCGTAAGCCAGGGCTCCCCACTTCCGCAAAGGCACAAGCTGTGTGATATCCGGACTTCGATTGTGGGCTGCACACACGATATGGCAGTTGGGTTCGTGTTGCAGTCCCACGTCCAAGAGATGGACAAAAAAGGCGGACGACACCAGCAGGTGATGCTGGCCGTGGAGCGCAAATGTTGGCCTCAGCAGACGAGCCTTTTGCCACGGCACTCCGGGCATGACGCAGTGCACCACACAGCCGTGGTGAAGTAAAGTCACCGAGTAGGCAAAGTGCACGTCCTTATGCTCCGACTGCATCGGCTGGTACAGATAGTAGTGGCAGACGAAAAACATGCCCGAGGTGTCCGCCAAAATGATGAGATTTAGCGAGCTATCGTGCACACGCAAGGGAACCGCATCGTCATCGTAGCTTGGGGATTCCTCTTTAGAGCCATTGGGCAGCTTCGGCAAATTCAGGGGTATATTAAGCTGGAAGGGAAAGATGTAGCCAACCCAATATTTTACCCTTTAAATTATTGCACATACGACTGTTTCCGTAGGCTGTTTTTCGTTGAACTGAAAGGCAGAAAGCGTGGGGCTTAAAGTGGGAGCGGTCTGCTCGCCGGCCTCCTCCCTCTCGTCCAGCAGACTGAGGCTCTTGGCCTTCGGCTTCAAGTGAATGTAGTAGAGGGCCTGGCACTCGGGATCCCACTGGGCCCAGCTGAAGTTTCTGGCCAGGGTTTCGTAAGTGAGTATGGTGGTGTCTAGCCGCCAGGCGCTGCCTTCGCCTCCGCCAGTCGAGCACGTTGTGGAGCTTTGTTTAACCACACAGCTGAACTGTTTGATGGCTGGAAAATGTACCCGAATAGGAGTTATATGTGGGTAATTTTACTGATAAACATGACACCTACATTCCTCGTGGGTAAGCACCAGGAGCTTGTCCTGCCAGCAGGTGCGCGTGGCACTCTCGACGCGCCACAGGAACTGGGTCATCATCTGGCGGGTGGTGGGCTCCGAGTTGAGGGGCGTGGCCGTGCCGCCTTCGGAGCTCCTTACCTCAACGATAAAGGCCTGATAGAGCTTGCCCTCCGTTTTCTCCACGAAGGATAGCAACGTGACACTGCTATTGATCGTTGCCTGGACAATCTCACGGCAATTGTCAAGGGTCCAAAGGAGTCGCAACTGCTTTTTGGTGGCGTGGAAGTGACCAATGCACGTCTCCTTGCGCTGATCCTCGTCCGAGTACTCGAAAATCCAGGACGTGAGCAGAGATCCATCCTGTTCCTGGCCCAAAATGCGCCACTCATTTGCCTTCTCTACGATTTTTATAGACCTCCATGAGGCTCTGAGCAAATAGGTCCCATACGAACTCACCTTTATAGCCCTGGCTGGCCAGGAGACCGCAGAAGTTGGCCGCCAAGTTCTCCTGACGCAGCATTTTTGATTTTTATTTAATATTCGTACATAAACATTTGCAACGAATTTTTTCAATCAGGCTGGCAGTGTGAACGTTGCCCGGTTCTCTGAAAATACCGACTCTTGAGGAACCGTTACACCCGGCTACAGGGTGTGCTGTGCAGTTGAAAAAGCTAGTCAACGCATTTAAACTATTTAGTTCACGAAAATTGCACTTAAAATGCATAATAAAATATATAAGTATATGGCTTATCATATTTTAACTCAAACATTTTAAAACTTTTTCGTAAAGCTGGATTCTAAGCAATTTAAATCTTGATTTTCTATAAGCCCATTAACACTAATTAAAACATAAGCAATGTGGAAGGATATAGGTAAAAATTTACAGTTTTCGAACTTCTGAATCTTGAGGTATATCGATATTAATGCGAACCATTTCCATCGCTAGTTGCACAGTTATTGAGAAAGAAAGCGAAATAAACCAAACGAAACTCAAGCAAAATGCCCAGCGAGATTATAACCCTTCAATTGGGCCAATGTGGCAACCAAAGTAAGTTCTCCAAGTTTATTTCAAATCGAGGGCACTGCAGCTTTGACCGAAATCACTCAATCTCGCAGTTGGTTTCGAGTTCTGGAAGAGATTGTGCCTGGAGCACGGCATCTCCCCAGATGGCGTCCTTGAAGACTTCGCCACCGATGGACAGGATCGCAAGGATGTGTTCTTTTACCAGGCGGATGACAACCATTACATACCGAGGGCCGTTCTCCTGGATTTGGAACCCAGGGTCATCAACAACATCATGACCTCTGCGTATTCCAAGGTCAGTGCGCGAAATGATCTTTTTAGATCTGATTTAAATTAGCCTGAAGTACAATAGAAATGATTGGCTCTTAATTTCGAATTTGTAAAATACACATATTTACTTGCATTTGAGTAATCAGAATGTTTGCCTTGCATTGGTAACAATATAAGATATAAAACATAGAACCGTTAATTTAACATTTTAGTTTCAGCATTTCAGGAAATGCATCTTTGGATTACTGTATGCTACGTATGCTTTATATATTTTATTTGAATATCTTTTATGCATGTGTGTTCCTCATCCAGTTGTATAACCAGGAGAATGTGTTTCTCTCCAAGCACGGCGGCGGAGCAGGAAACAACTGGGCCTCCGGCTTCAGCCAGGGTGAGAAGGTGCAGGAGGAAGTGTTTGACATCCTGGACCGCGAGGCCGAAGGCAGCGATTCCCTGGAGGGATTCTTGTTGTGCCACTCGATAGCCGGCGGAACAGGGTCCGGAATGGGATCTTATGTTCTGGAACGACTGTCCGAACGCTTTCCCAAGAAGCTCATACAGACGTACAGCGTTTTTCCCAATCAAGACGAGATTAGCGACGTGGTTGTCCAGCCATACAACTCGATCCTTACCCTAAAGCGGTTGACCAAGTGCGCTGATAGTGTGGTGGTCCTGGATAATACCGCACTGAACCGCATCGCCACCGAGAGACTGCACATCCAGACGCCCACTTTTATGCAGATCAACAATCTGGTTTCCACCATCATGAGTTTAAGCACCACCACTCTGCGATATCCCTCGTACATGAACAACAACCTCATCGGTCTGACCGCCTCCCTCATTCCCACACCTCAGCTGCACTTCCTGATGACGGGATATACTCCGCTGATGTCGGACTGCGAGGTAATATGGTGTTTATTGGTACATTAATGGGTGTACAAATATAAAGAGATAAACATTTTCAGACCAAGATAAGCGTACGAAAGACTACGGTGCTGGATGTGATGCGTCGGCTTCTGCAGCCAAAGAACATGATGGTTTCCGCCTTGACTGACAAACAGAGCCGCCAATGCTTCGTCTCGATACTGAACATCATCCAGGGCGAGGTGGATCCATCCCAGGTGCACAAGTCGCTGCAGCGCATTCGCGAGCGAAAGTTGGCCAATTTCATACCATGGGGTCCGGCGAGCATTCAGGTTGCTCTGCCGCGCAGTTCGCCCTATGTGCAGTCGTCCCACAAGGTATCCGGATTGATGATGGCCAATCACACTGGAATCAGTGCGCTCTTCAAGAGGGCCTTGGCCCAATACGATAAGCTGAGGAAACGCAACGCCTTCCTCGACAATTTTCGCCGCGAATTAATGTTCAAGGACGACCTGTCGGAGCTGGACATCGCACGCGACACGGTTGAATGTTTGGTGCAGGAATACGAGGCAGCCACCCAGATCGATTATCCTCAGTGGAGTCCTGCCGTCGAAAGTTCGAAAGCCGGTTAATTGATAATAATTCATAATATAACGTTCAATATTCAATCAGAAAGAGATTATAAGTTGTTTTTACTTTTATCAACAATAATGTTCACTATATTTTGGAATCAGTGTAGGAAATAAAAAGGTTTCCATCGCATTGCCCTTTTAAGTGATATACATGAAATGTATCTACTTATACATATATGCTTTCCCGATAAACTAGAGGATTTTCCAAGTGTTATAAGTAAAGTTATTCATAGAAAATGGTAAAGCAGTGATTGTAGTTAAAAGTATAATTGAATGCATTAAGATACTATTTTTTTCGGATCTTGAAATGTGTAAACTTTTAAAGTCATATATGCATCGATTTTTCATTTCACTTCACATTTCTCCGTAACAGACTAAGCGAAATGGATTTCCCATTCGTTTTCCAAAATTCGATGTGTTAACACCTTTCAAAATAGTTTTTGTCCAATATTTTCCGGTACCTATTTTGTTGTTTCTGAGATCCTATTTCTGTAAATAGGCCGAATGTAAGTTTTTAGTTAACATTGCAAAAACAAGAATTTAATATGGTTTTAAAGTCCATTTAGTTGGCCTTTTAGAAGGAAATTAGGATACCCTATACGCTTTTCCCAAGGCAAAATAAAATCGTAAGCGTAAAGAATTCACAATTTATATGTTCAATTTACTATACTTATTATATTTATCAGATCATGTGCTGCGGACCCTGTGGACCCCGATGCTGCGATCCGTGTGGCGGCTGCTACAACTGCTGCGTGGAACTCTGCTGTGTGCCCTGCACCCCAGCTTACATCCAATGCACCTTTATGCCGTGTGGCCCCAGGGGATGTTGCTGAAGTAGGGAGTAGTCGGGTGCCGAAACACGTCCAACAACATTGTACTTGAAACAAATGTCTTAATAAACGAATTTAATAAATGTATCTAGCTTGTGTCGATAACTTCTCAAAAGATGGATTTTACATTCAGCGCTCTGGCTAAATATTTAATTGTTATAATTATACTACTATAGAAGATTTTCATTTTTTCGCGTATAGTGGTCTCCTTTACAAATTCTCCCAGTGCGCTTCGTCACTACGTCAGCAGAGGTTAGAAAGTCATGCTTTCCTTCTTTGACATAGCTTCTAAGATATTCAAAGGGTAAAAATGACAGCCGATCCTTGCAAATTCTCCCACTGCGTTTCGTCACTAAGTGGTCCGTCAACAGAGGTTAGAAAGTCATGCTTTTCAAGGTTTCAAGATATTCAAAAGGGAAAATATTCAATTCGATCTAGTAGTTTTTGAATTGGATATCTGTCAACCGGTTTTGAACTACCAAATGTCTAGAAGGGATCATATCATTCTTTCCCCGAGCCTCGGTTTGAACACATCAAAAATAAAACTGGAAATCCCAATGACCAACACCTTTTGGAGATAAATTTTTGCCGTGGTAATTTTAGAAAGAATATTCAAAATATATTTTACATTAATTTTATCTACACGTAAATTTCAATTCAAACTCATTTTCTACACACTTTTCCAGTGTCCGTGATCATTGTCAATTCGTGGGTTCTTCTTTCCTTCCTTTGACTCGCATTCCAACAATCCTGCCCAAGATGTGCTGCAATCCTGGAGGCTGCTGCAATCTGCCCGCCTGCATCCAGTGCACCAACTTTTGTTTTAATTGCTGGACTGGAACTGCCGCAGTGCCATGTTGCCGAAGAACTTGCATTCCGGGATGCAGTGGCAGCCCTAGGTGCTGTTGCTGATTAACTCTAAAATTACTGTAATTATACCAATCTGAAATAAAACAAGTGTAAAGCAACGGAAATGCATCGACTTCCAGGTACCCCAAGTGTAACAAAATGAACAAATTGTAATTTCGAATTCAAATGGTTCATTTCTGTATTTATTTAGTTGTCTATTGGAAAACCAGATAGAATAAAAACAAGAGAGAACGCTATAGTTGAGTTCCGCGATACGTTACTCAGTTAGTGGTAATAATAATAATTCGATAATAAATCGAAAAAATTCATAAAATTCGATAGAAATAACATTAAAAAATTGTCAAAAAAAATGTGTGGACGCGGCATGTTTTGGCGGTTTGAGGGAGCTTGAGTGGTTATGGCAACATCAGAGATCGAGGCGTTCATACGGACATATGTACATATATACATTTTAGGGTCGGGAAACGCTTCAACAAATATAGTATACCCTTTTACGCTACGAGTGACATGAAAAAATATATAAAGTAGACTTTTAAGAATGGTAAAAAACAGATAAAAAAGAAAAGTTGAAATACATTAGGTTTTCGATTATAGGTATACCTAAAAGTGGACGGGAGTGAATTCAATATTTGAAAAACGACCCCAATCACAACATAGTACATATTGGGTTGAGTTGATAAGTATGTTCATTTTCAGTTAGTACAATGAAAAAACAGTAAATAAAAACGTCGGTCTGTATGAATGGGTCCTGCAGAGCGTTAAGTATAACATAAGGGTTAAGCGAAAATGCCGCCAAGCATTTTCCGTGGCCTGACCACGACAAATTGTATCTGGTCACACTGTACCGAACAAGAATCAAATCCAAACTAAAAGTAAACAATTAAACTGCTATTTCTTGGCAATAAGGTGTCCAGAAAGACCACTGGTTCCATTGCCAAGATGACGGACGGCAGCCACTGGATGAACTGGTGTCGCCTGTGCGCCAAGGACGACGCCCAGGGCAATGTGAAGGTGCAGCTGAATGGGAATTCCCAGGGAGCCTGGGACAATGTCCTGATAATGAACATCCGCAAGTACTTCGAAGTGGAAGTAAGTCACTGGGAGGTAAAAAAACGTGCTTCTGTAGCGATAATATTAAATATTTGTTCTTCAGATGCAACTGGAGGATGAGCTAAGCAGCGTGCTGTGCACGGAGTGCTATACGCTCATCAGCGAACTAATCGATTTTGCAGAGCATGTGACGAAAGTGCAGGACATCTTTGAGGTGCTGCGACGCACAGAAACGGATCACGACCAGCAACTGGATGTGGCTGCACTGCGTCAGCAGTATGGGCTATGCGAGGACGATTGGACGCATATTATCAAGCCCATTCCTGCTCTAGAAATGGAAACTGGCTTGGACTCCGGAACTGTTCATCAAAAACCCGCCAAAATATTACCAGAGTTTCCTGTGCCGAGAACAAACAGCCAAGAAATCGAAATATCAGAGCGGGAGGCGAAATCCCACTTAATTCAAGCCAAAAAGATACTGGGAATGGAGATACCTAAGCAGGAGTTTATCGACATAGGCCCCATTCTATTGGAAAAGAACACAAGTCAACTAGATTTGGAGGATGTGCTAGACGAACTGTCTCAAGAGGAACTATCGCAATCTCGCGTCGACAGCACCATCTCTCCGGTCTCATTCAAGAATGATGTTAAGTCGGAAATGCTTGACAGCTGTGATGGAGATGCCGAATTTCTGTCTGTAGATTGCAAGCGAAAAGATCTCGCTGTGACAACCACGCCAAATGCTCTGGAATCAACTGCGGAGGAGAAGGCCAAACGGGGTCGCATGGACTGCGAGAAATGTGGCAAGGTCTACAGAAACCGCGCATCGTATGAGAAACACTTGGAACGCGAGTGCCGCAGGATCGAGCGGCGTGTGAAAGTGGACAAAACAACAACAACCTGTGATATTTGCAACAAAACTCTATCCTCTGCCACGGCGCTGAAGCTTCACAAAGAGGGTATCCACCAGAATGTCAAGCCATATATCTGCGATAGTTGCGGGAAGCAATTGAAGACAATTACAGCACTGAATGAACACAAGCTGGTTCACACGGAAAGTCGTCCCTTCGAGTGCAGCGTCTGCAAAGCGGGCTTTAAGAACCGCGCCCGGCTGAAGGCGCACTACCAAATCCATGCGGAGCCCAGTTTCGTGTGCAACATTTGCGGCAAGAAGCTGCAGACACGACGCACCTGGAACATGCATAAGGTCGTGCACACCGAGGAGCGGCGCTTGAAGTGTGATGTCTGCGGGGCTCTCTTCAAGCGGTCGAAGACGCTCAAGACCCACCTGCTAAGCCACACGGGGCTGCGACCGTACGTTTGCAACTACTGCGACAAGTCCTTTGCCTGCAATGCCAATTGCCGGTCGCACAAGCTCAAGAAACACCCGCAGGAAGTTGGGCAGGAGGATGGAGCACGGCTGCCCTCTCGCCTCAATGTTCCCACGCTGGAGGAACTTCGCGTTATGTGAGTTGAAATTAAGAAAAAACTAGTTTATCCGATTAATTTAAATGCTTTATTTTCAGGACTCAAAAGCTACCAAAAGGAACAGCATAGAGTGGATGCTTTCAGCAGAAAACCAGCATTACCATCATTTAACGATTATCTTTTACTTTTAAGATGGCATTAGATGGGAATGTGCAATCTCAAATTTTCCAAACGTAGATCTTAATGTATTTAATAGGGGAGCTTTAAGTTACACGAGTAATTTGTCTTTTTTTCTTTGCCAAGTAGCAAAAACTTGACAAAGAACACTTTCTGCTGTAGACCGTAGCCGAATAATAAAAGGCATCTGAGTTATTTAAAAACAAAATAATTTTATTGTTGTTTAATGGAAATAGAAATTCTTACAATACAATTGTTGTTGCTGGTTGTTCTTGTTGGTTGGTTTAATATTAATGTTACACAACATTTTTTAAATGTTAATTAATACCGTATTTTAATATAATAATAATTTCATGTTTTTCATTTTTTAATTACTTCGAAAATTGTGGCCCCTAAGCATTAAAAAGACTTATATTTCCTTCTTTTATTATATTTCAAGTTCTCGCTGACGCTGTTTACTTTGCCATTGGATTTTTGAGCACAGTTTAAAATCTGTCGTCATATCAAATTCAAATAGGTGTTCCCGAACTCGCCACTCTAGCAAATTTCAGCATTTAATAAATTATGATTCGTTCTCTGTTTTACGTTCCCACATGTATAAAAATATTCATATATAATTTACTGTAAGTACTTTTTGTTTCTCTTACACATTACATTAATGAGTTGTTATTTTGGGTTTGCCTTAATGTTTTATATATGGTATATATATAAAATGCGCATACAGTTGGAATCTTAGGTAATAATAATAGTTAATGAGTTAATAACGTTCACATTCAATTACATCGTATTCAATTTAGTTACGATTATGATTACATTTTTATTTTTTTCTTGTCGAGTTTATATATAATTAAAAAAAAACAATTGGTTGTGCTCAAAAATGTAGAAGATTCAAGTTAAATGCTCTTCGGTTTCGTTTTCTCAAAAAAGTTTCTTGGTTTATGGCTTATTACATTTAATTGTGCTGGATTTGCGGAAAAGATGGATTAGTGTCTAGTGTTGAATGACTGATGATGACTGATTGATGATTGATTGAGTGACTGTCTGAGTGAGTATCATGCGGGGTATCTGTATCTGTATCTGTATCTGAGGAGCCGAGCTGAGCTGATCCTGGCAGTAAGTAAAGTTAAGTCAGTTACAAACTTAAACCGAATTGTAATTGCTCTGTACTGTGGTTAAATCTTTGTATGCATGTTAGAAACAGTATATGGCATATAGTATGCATTTGGTGGGCGTGTATATATTTCTTTTTATTTTCCTTTTCATTTCAACGCAAAAAGTTAACAATTTCCTCGTTCGAAACAGCTGAGAATGGCCTGCCTGACAAAGTCTACATGTAATATAGATTTATATTTATAAGTATTGAATAAAAATGCCAACCCTCAATGATATACATTATTTGCTTGTCAGTCCATATTTTCCACATTTTCTTGTCACTTGCTTTAACATTTTTCGTTTTTTTCGTTTTTCCTTTGTATCTCTTACGTGTAAAACAAAATTTGAGCGAAATATACGATTTGTAACTGAACGTACAGTGTAAACAATTAACCATAAAGAAAACATATTACTTTAGCTGATAAAATGTATTAGTTTCATATGACAACGTAGTATATGAAAGCCATTTAAGCAACACCCTGTATATAGAATTCACTTGTTATTTTTTTTTTGTGTATGTTCAAATTCAACTTGGCTTTAGCGAGAAATTCAAATTGGGGGAGACATAAAAATCAATCCTTACACGGAAAATTGATAAATCGTTAGCTAAACATAATATATATGTGTATACAAAGAAAACTTAATTATAACGACATTTAACATTAGATTGGTGTTCCTTTTCCTTTTGTTTTTGTTTTGCTTTTGTTTTTCTGTTTCATTTTTGTTTTTATTTAATATTAATAATAATTAATTATAAAAATACATATATGTATGCATGATGACTAGATGATGATACCATGATCGGCTTAGTTGCACTATATAGCGTTATAAATATTAAAATCTATGCTGAATGATTGATTATGATTAAGATGAGCTAACATTTATGCATATTTCAATGATTTAGCAACGTTGATTCTTGTCTGTGTGAATTCTTTGTGTGCGGTTCGACCGTAGAGACTCATTTACACTAATTGCAAATACATTAATATTCATATAATTTTTGAGTCCCAAAATTGATTTAAAATAATTGCGTAACGTAAACTCGTCCATGCATCGGCATTACATTACATCTTCCTTTCTTCAACAACAAATTCAACATAACACAATGGGGAATGTTTGGTTATTAAAAATATTTCGATTCTCTTGCTTTTCTATTTCAAATGAAATGTTGCTGTATTCTGTCTGCCAAGTAGCTCTTGCTGGTTTCATTGATGTTGCTGTGCAATTTGTGCAATACTGCAAGAAATAAAATCAAAAATTAAATAAATCAAATGGTTTCATGAAGGAATTGAAAAATTTGAACCTTAAATTGGATGGAAATGTAATTACAACGTGAAATTAAAATATATTTTCAAAGGTTAAAGGTTACCAACGCAGTTCCGTTTTAAAACAATAAGTACCTCTAAAAAAAAAGTGTGATAAACAGAAGTATTTTTAAGCTTCCTATTTAGTTATTGCATTATACATTGCCCATTTGGTTCTCATTTAAAGTTAGATAAACTTTTTCTTAAAATGATCGGCTTAAAAATTATGCTTTAGTTAGTTTTTTGCGTATTTTTAGTGTTTGTTTTCAATATGTCGTTTTTCGTTAAAAATTACAAAAATGCTTGGGATATGAATTTGTTTTTTTTTTTTTGTAGTTTTTATTTTTCGTAATCTTCAATAGGAAGAATAAGCAGCTAACAACAAACAGTTAATATGCCTTACTTTGCGTATATGCATTATTATTATAGATTATATTCACGGATGTATATAAATATTTTATTTGCAGCTAGAAAAATTAGCGAAAATATTCATTTTCCTTGTCCTTGTTTGTCTTGCGTGTTTCGAGATTCGGTTTTTAGTTCATCGAGAGTGAAAGTCCGCATTCGGCTTAAAGTCAATTTAGTTATAGTTTCTCAGTTTAAACAAGTGCATAGGGAGAAAAAAAGCGGAAGGAAACGGAAAATCTGTTCAGAAAAATTCCCTAAACGAGTCTTATGTTCATTTTATTTCACAAGAGTTTTTCATATTTTCATATTTTTTTTTTACGTTTACGTTTTTGAAGCAGTCTAAGATTTTGTTGTTTTCGAGTGTTAAAAAACTGTTGAGTTCACTACTTAGTGGCTTGTTTTCAAGCCTTTAAACACACACATAAATATAGTTTTTATACTCGTAGATATACAAGAATGTAGCGTTAAGTAGCCTAAAGTGTAAAATGTATTACAGATGGAGAGGTCCTGGACTTAATCCGGGGCTTCAACGTCAACTTGTTTTATTTTATAATTTTATATAGTAGCAACATTATAAATATAAATATTCATATATATGTATGTATATGTGTATAATTTGTTGTGTAAATCCTTTCAATTCGTGTATAAAATCAGTCATAGTTAATTATTTTGTTTGGTATTTATCATTTATGTTTATGTTAGTTGTTATGTTGGATTGCTACTTGAATGTTCGGTGAAGTTCTTGACCACGCGCTAAAAAGGTCTAAATAAGTAATCCAATGAATCGATATTGTTCCTCAATTTCTAGTCTACTTAATCGTAGGGATAGCCTACATCTAATGCGAAAATAGGGGAACTAATGGGGCAATGAACCGATCATTTGTCATTAATGCTACGTTGAGTTACGTACAAATTACAGACATTCAAACAGACACTACTCAAGCATGCATATTAAATATATTTGGATTTCCGTATCTCTTGCCTATTATCCAGCTAAAACATTTGACGGAATACCAGAATTGAAGTCCTACTTATTGAAAAGGTCCCAGGCACTAGCGAAAAACGATTCCAGATCTGTTTGAAAGGGTAACTCTGATCTGAGATTGTTTTACGTTGGGTGCCGGACTAAAAGTATACACACACACTCAATGGTTATTCAATTAGCTGCATATATCTATATGGTATGTTGTTAATAATTTAGTGGTTTAAGCATTTCGTTCAGAGCTTTCGTAGTCTAATGCATATACTAATAATACTTAAAAACACTTCTACGAAGCCAGTTTGAATTTTAATTTACTTTTGGATTTGGGTTCCATTCATTACACTCGTAGTTTGCTGCTGTCTTGCCATTTCGCTATCGCTTTCGAATCCGAACTGCTGCCGATCATCTACTAGAACTTGTACAAAATTTAAATTCCATACAAACATGCTCAACAATGCAGACAAATGACTTTGATTTACGTTTTGTTCCGTTCCTTAATAACATTTATCAAAAATATAAACTACAATTAAAATGATTCCTCAGATATGACATACAAACACCAATATGCTCGTACTTATCCGTACATCCTAACATCTAGTTCTGTTCTGCGTAACTTGTGCCTGACAGTCTCCTCTTTCCTAACCAACCCCAAAAAGAGAGTGAGATCGATCCGTAGATGGACCGATCCCGATTCGATTCGATTTCTATTCGATTCGATTTCGCTTCGATCCGATTCGATTCGATTCGATTCCGTTCAACATTCATAGAGAGCTCCTAACAATCACAAAAATAATAGTAGCCATAATACGATTACGAGTATATGCAATACGCGTATGTGGCGACCGCCCTTCGGCACCAGCATGCATTGCCATTTATTAAACAACACTTACACTTAGCACTACTCAAATGGTGGAGTTACTTTACTTTTGAATTTCCATCTCAGAATTTTCCTTACATTTTTGGCGTCCTGTTTCCTTTCGTTTATTTCCTTTGGTGACTCGAGACTTTGGCCCAAAAAACTAATCACAAATGGCGACACACGCAAAATGCCCAACTACATATACTATATCGGCAATGTTAACATACATAAATTTATGAATTTATATATATGTATATATGTATAGAGCGAGATACCAAAGCAAGTGACACGGGGCACTTAACGCCCAGTCTGGTTATATAGAGGGTTAGAGCACAGTTAATTGGCGGTATAAATGGTTTACATATCATATCGATCTGGAGTATCGGAAATAAAACTGCTAGTATAGTTACTTTTGATAGCTCACTGTGCTATGGTTGCACACTGCATCTTATAGGTATGTATATATAAATAATTTTTGTTTTTCCACATTCCTCTAGAGTTGTGTTGTTGCTCCTTACCCGAGATTTAAATATATAGAAATATATATATTTAAAAAACTTTTATCGGTTTTCCATTTTTGTGGTTGCACAGTCTATTAGATTCTCAATTCATCAATTTGTTTATCAACATACATTCACATATATATTCATATAAAGATTAAATAGTTTACCACTACTATATATATAGATCTCAGGGGGGTCGGGGCAGGAAAGGAAAGGAAATGAAAGGATAGGAAAGGAAAGAAAGGCAAGGAAAGGAAAGTCGGCCTTAGGGGGTTAGGTTAACAACATCGCATCTGTTCAGATCAAAATATAACCAATGCTAAGCTAGAAATGCTAAGAAAATAAGGGAAAATATTCAAATCAAATGAAAGTAAAATAAAGCAAACAGTTTGTTGGTTCTTTTTGTCAGAATAAGTATAAAATCTTTAATGGTTTTTCAGTTGGTTTTTGTGGCATTTGTTGGGTTGTGTTTTGTGTGGGCTTTTACAACATTTTCGTGGAGCAGATGTATGCTGTCTATTGTTTATAGTTTGTTATAATTATAATAGTCGTAATCATGTGTGTTGTGTCCCATGTTGTGTGGTTTGTAGTTCGTTTGTTGTATAACATTTAAAAATGTAATAATAATAATAGTTGATAAACATAAAAACAAAGTTATGCAAGCACAAAATACAAATAAAACTTCTTTTTTAGAAACTGCTTGTGCACGCTAAAATGCTAATAATAAATACAATTAAATAGTACGCATTAGGCCGTAATAAATACCATCAATTTGCAGTATCTTATGTGTTTTATGTTTAGTTTTAGTTTAAGATTTATTTTCAACAATTTGTATATAAAAAAAATTTCAACAGTTTTTGTGTATTTTTTAGTTTGCTTCTTTTTTTTTGGCTGTCAAGTAAAAAGTGTTTCTCACACAGAAAACGTACAATACTTTGTTAAACCCTTCATCGTTATTACAGCTACCATTACATCGATACATTATCATCAATACAATAGTTCAATTAAAGTCAATTAAGATTACAACAAGAAAGAACTAAAAAAAATATATTTTTGTATATTTAATAATCTCACTTAAGTAAATACACACAAAACATAGGTAATAGGTAAATAATTCAAATAATAGGTCAAGCAAATCAGAAATTACACAGAACAAAGAGTTTTTTCAAAACAAACAAGAGAACGGGCAACTAATTTATTTAAATACTACGTGTTTAATACAATAATGTTAAATTATACTCAAGAAATCTAATACCTGCTTATGTGTGGGCGTGTCAATGGGGACGACATGGGTTCAAGGGGCGGGGTTCGCGTCGCGTCGTGTTGCGTCGCGTCGCATTGCGTTCCAAGCAAAACCAACAAAAATACATAGTGATTACTTTTAAAATTACAAAATAAACATTTTTTAAATGCTGTTCCTGTTAATGTTGCGTTTGTAGTCTCAAAAAGTTGTGTTTCCTTGCCTTAATAGTATATTCACTTTAAATATCTAACGACCTAACTTCCTTTTAACTAACCCCTAAAGAACACTTTTGTTAGCTCTGCAATCATTTGGGGCATATGCCCATACAAGTAGTAAATGCTTTAACTAAATCATTGCAAGTATAAGTCGATGTGCAAACAGTGCGTAACAGAGCAAGGATACGTGAATGTCCAATGTGAAATATCCTTCGAATGTCTGAACAACCTATTAGATCCTGATTGTTGCGCACTGTGTGGCTTTTGTATTTAGTCCCTATTTCTGTCAAGGAAGAAAACATAAATTAGCGATTGGTCTGGCTTGGCTGGGTAATCCCTATTCCCTATTCGCGGTTTCTTCTTTATAACTATTAAATTATTTGAGATTTTTGATTTACTGATTTAAGTGTTTATCGTATATTAATAGACATATTTAATTGTATAATTATAATAGTTATAAATGTTTCAAGTCTTCTGCGCTGATTGCCAACTTTTAGTTAAATGTTACTTTTATATACTCAATTAGATCTATGCACACCCTTAAGATAATTCGACTTCGCACTCGAAGTTACCACTAACTGCGAGGGAGGAGGGGGGGCATTTGCTTGGTGTACATAAATATCGCCTTGTTTTGTTTGATATACACGTTTCAATGTTTATTTAAATTCAATTTGACAACAAATCATTTTTGCGTATAATATAGGTTGGGGTAAAACAACAAATTCGTCCGTGTTGCTTTCGAACAAAGAAATTATTTTAAAAAAATAAATGCCTAAACAAAAAATAGTTCAACAATCAAGAACAAAAATTTTAACTATTTTCAGTGCGTGTAGTTGTGTTTTTTTTTTGTTTTTGTTTAAATTAAAGAAACGAAAATGGGTTTTTGTCTGCATTATTATTAGGGGTATTCCATCTTCATTTTCCTCTGTCGTGTGTACAATAAAACAATAAAAAAACATAAATTCTAAGCGAGTATAAAAATTGTGAATTGTTGTTTGTGTCGCGGTTCGGTTTTGGGTTCGGTTGATTTCGTATAGAAGTAGCAAACATGTCTTAGAAGGTAATTAATTAATGTATACATATAAATAATCAGTAATCAATAAGTGGTATAATCAAAAATAATTTATAAACGTAAAAAACAGTTATATAATATATAATGTATCAAATGTTTATGCAATCAAAAATAATAATAACAAACAATTTGCACAATCATATATCTAAGAATTACAATCAATTATTATTAATTAATGCTCGATACGCGGCTCCATTTCTTTTCGACATTTCATATGCGGTTATTTGTTAAGTTTATTTTATATCAACTTCTTTTTTTTTCCTAAATATTTTCTTTTTTTGTTTTTGTTTGCTGTTGGCAACGAACAGAAAAAAGTGGAGGGATTTCTTCTGGTATTTATATAGTTAAAAGTGTCATTTTTTTGTTTGTTTCTGGTGTTTTTGCTTGCTTTTGTTTGGCGCGCTTCTAATCGACAGCCAAAACGAATAAGAGATGACTTGCACGCGAGATAGGAGGGTTTGAAGTGAGAAGTGTGCAAAGATATAGAGAGGCGGCGACACTATCCGATTTGAACATGAACATGAATACACATTATATATATTTATCATAAACAAGTACGCACAAAATAAAAACTAAGCTTAACAGTGTAAATATATATAAAAAAATAAAACAAAATTCAACAATAATTTAAAAGATAATAAAAATCATTCCAACAGTGTGCGTGTGTGTTATTACATAGCGAGCAAAGTCTAAGGCTATGAGAGATGACAGATCGGGGGAAATAGGGGCTTATAGATTTCGATTTCAACTTTGATTGTGTAGATTTAGAATTAGAGCTGGAGAGACCGCGCAAGTCAGACTATTGAGAACTTAGCCTATAGAAGTAGTGAGAGCCGGACCACAGATCCTCATCCTTTCCGGACTCACATCCATGGAGTGTGTGTCTGTGTGTTTACATACCCACTGGCGCCAGTTGGACATAGCGATATATGTAGAGCCGATAGTCCTTGCTGGCCAGCACCACACTGCCGTCGTCCATGAGCGCCACATCGAAGCACTGGGCGTGCTTCACCTTTGACTCGAGCGCCGAGATCAGCTGCCCGTCCTGCGTGAAGATCGTCAGGTTGAAGTTGTTGTGGTTGTCCGCGATGAGGATCTCCCCGTTCGAGTTGATCCCGACGCCAATTGGGTAGTTGGTAATCCCCTCGCCGCCAATCTGCCGCAGATACTGGCCCTCGTAGTTGAACACCTTGACGCAGTGCGCCCGATTGTCGCTGATGAATATCTCCTGCTTGTCGTTGACCACCACGCCGTTGGGGAACTCGAGATGCTTAGAGCACCCGAACTTGTGCAGCACATTGCCGTTCTGATCAAAGATGATCACACGCATCACCTTGCACTCCACCACAATGATCCGTCCCTTGTTGTCCACGGTCACGCCGCGAGGATGCTGCAGAATAGTGGCCCCGAACTTCCTCACAAACTGACCGTACTGGTTGTATATCTGAATCTGGTGCGTGGGCGAGCGCTCGGTGACAATGATATCGCCGGAATTGCGCACCACGGCCACGCGGTTCGGATACAGCAGCTGCGAGTCACGCTTGCCGCACTCGCCGAACTGGAACTTAAAGCGTCCCTCCTTGTCAAAGATCTGAATGCGGTGGTTGTTCGTATCCGCAACAATGATGTCATTTTGGGCATTTACTGCCACACCACTGGGTTCTGTGAACTGGCCCTCCATTACGCCGAATTCGCCAAACTTGCAGTGGTAAATCATCTTCTGGCGCTTGATCTGCGATTTGGGCGGATAGATAGTGGCCGAAAGCAGTTTGTTGGTAAGGTCCAGCAGCGATTCTGAGCTCACGGTACTTCCGCCGGCTCCAGCGCCACTGACCACGGATCCTCCAACAGCAGACAGGCTGGCAAACGCATCGGCCACTGCAGAGCTACCGGACACGCCGCTTGTCACCGATGAAAAGAGATTGTCGCTACCGCCGTTACTCCACTTCTCGTAGGGATTGTAGTGGGCTACGGCACTGGTGGAGGAACCATTGCTGCCGGTGTAGCCACCTCCTCCTCGCTTGGGCATCAGCTCGCCAAAATGCTGTTCCACTGCCAGGGCGTTGCGATCGCGACCGCTGAGCAGAAGTCCCACGTTGCTGAAGGCCCCCACTGCTCCACCTGCGCCAGAGCTGCTATCCAACAAACTGGCGCCACTCAATCCAAGACCCAAGCCATGCAGGGATGATTGCGCCTGCAGCTGTTGATGATGGGCCGTCTGCTGATGATTGTGGTGGCCATGATGGTGTGACTGTTGGTGGTGACCATGGTGACCACTGCCCGCACTGCTGGCGCTGCTATTGCTGGCGCTCTGTGTTGGCCGGGCAATTGGCGGCTGCTTTCCATGGCCATTGCTCGTCAGGCTCATGCCAGTAGGTCCGCCGTCTGAGCTGTTTGCTCGAATGTAACCAAAGGTGTTGCGCACGCCGGCCTGAATCGACTGATAGTTGGACATAAACTCTATCTCGAAGGGTAGCTGCATCTCCTGAATGCCCGTCTGTAGTTGCTGCTCCAGGGATTTGCGCAGCAGAAGGGCCTCTGCCAGCAAGGAGGATGGCGGAGCAGGACTCCGCTCTACCGCCTCACAGGTGCCCAGTCCCTTGTCGATCAAGTCGCGGGAGCGTTGCTGCCACGAATTGTTGCTGTTAACCTTGGCCGTGTACAGCGTTTCCAGTTCCTTAAGCAGTTCTGTCTTGCGCTCATCCAGCATGGAAGCGAAGAACTGGTGCGTCTCGTTCAACTCGTTGTGAGCCTTTTGGTACTGCAGCTTCACCTTGGTTAGAGTCTGGTCCGAGTTTCCAGCAATGCCAACAATCTCGCCAATTTTGCCACGCATATCGGCGAGCAGAGTCTGCAAAGCTGTCTCGTTGGCCGTGGATCCCGTAGAGGTTGTCATTCCGGGTGACTGGACGTTCTCCAGTTCGTGAAGACCTGTAGAGTGCTCCAATACAATGCACTCCTTGCATACCAGGATGCAGCAGGTGCGGCAACTAAACTTGAGCAGCTCCTGTTTGTGTCGGGGGCAGAAGAGTTGTCTCTGCTGCTGTTGCTGCTGCTGCTGTTGTTGTTGTTGTGGGTGCAGTGAACCATAGATGCTATCATCTCGTTGTTGCTCCTGGGAATTTGCCTGAGCAGCGGCTGCCAGTACTATCTTCGAGAGTTGCGACATGGGCTGCGCCGGCAGCAATTGTTGCTGCTGCTGTTGCTGTTGCTGCGAGTCGAGCTGTTGCTGCTGCTGCTGCAGCATCATGGTCAGCGAACTGGAGTACTTGAACTCATTCGATGCCGGATTGTTGCTGGGTGATCCAACGGACAGCGGAGTGCCAGTGGTGCTTGCTTCAAAACCCTTAATCAGGCACACATTGTGTCCGTTGAAGCAGTGCATAAACTCATGAGCAGTTACACAATTGGCGCACAGATAGCTCTGGCAATCGAAGCACTTGGCCACCGCGTCGCTGCACTTGCTCTTGCAGGCGGTGCAACGTGGCGGAGATCCATTGGCGGATGTGTTGCTCGAGGAGCTGTTGCTGCTGCTGTTGCTTCCCTTGCCGGCTCCCACGACCAGACTGCTGATGCCCGAGTTGCCGCCATTGTTTGAGGACTGAAGATTACTGCCGATAACGCCTGGTCCATTGCTGCTCGCAACATTGTTGGCGCTGATCACACTGCTGCTGGTACTGCCGCAACCGCTGAGGCCGCTGGTCGAGGAGCTGGACGATGACGAAGACGAGGATGAGGACGATGACGACGAGCAGGAGGACGAACTGGCCGATGAGCTGGACGACACGGAGGCCGAAATGGGGTGATGGCCATTGATTACCGTCACCTCAGAGCGTGACTTTACGCTGCTGCCGCCTGTGTACTCATCACTGCAGATTGCCGAATCGCTGGCCGGTGGCGATGAACCGCTCAACGTGAGCGGAGAGTCTGATAGATAGCCGGCGTGTTCGTACGATTCGATGGAGTTCGCCCCGCCCCGCATCGAGTCCAGAGATGGTGTCGGTGAGGACGCCATCTTTGTGCTGTAAGTGCCGTCGGTGGCTCCGTTTACCTTTAGGAGTAACAGCTGCAAGGAGAAAGAGCAGGCGGAGGGATTAATTAAACATGGTAGATAGTTAAGATATTTAAGATCGAATATGTACATCTATCGAAAACACTGCGTTTTGTTTTAATCGATTTAAGTTTCCCCACAATAAAGGTGAATAATCTTAGCATTGGTTTCAGTGCTGTCTGTGCCAACCACGCTTATTTTGTTTGCCTACTCTCCCCCACTTCCCCCCCTCAAATCGACTGACCCATGAGTCACCTGCGGTCCTTGCCGTTTATCCTTGTGAGTCAGCAATTCCTCCACTTGAACCAAAACGTTTTGGCATTTCCATGGCCCCTCCAAACAAACAAATATGCCACACCCACAAGCAACGGCCCCATTTCCTTAGTCATCCCCTTTGTTATCATAATTTGTAGTTAATTGCCTCCTTCCAACCAGCCTGTTCCGTCTAATCCCCCAAAGCGCGACAGCTGTGAACCGTGTTTTATTAAACATCTTCGAAGACAGTTGAAAGGTATGTGGCTTGCGTTTTCCCCTGGTATTACTATTTCCCCAGCCCAACACACTGAATCGAATCAAACTAAGACTCGCGCCCCCACGGAATGCTTTTAAGCACAATTCCAATTTCCTACGGCAGAGTGGAGCAGCGGGGCTGAAAGTGAAGCTGTACGCCTGGATGAAAGGACTTTGACCGGGGAGGAAATCGCTGCCCTTCTACATCTACCACCCCCAACCTTTATCCTTGCGCTTAGACGGACACAAATGCAATAAACGCACGCACAGACAGACGGACAGGACACCCCGTAATCATAATTTTACTTCCCCTTTTCGCTGCCTTCGCGGTTCGTTGCCTTCGAGAGGGACGGCGAATCTGGAGTTGTGTAGAAGTCAGCAGTAAAAGCAGGGATAACGAACGAGGGGAGTTCCACAACAAACCCCCGTCGCAGGAAAGTAAACAAAAAATAAGGAAAACTGTGGAGCCCCGGAGAAACTTCTCTAGATTTCCAGACCAGGCGAAACTTCCGTCAACAAGAAACCCAACATAAAGGCAATCCAAGTGAAAGCAAAGAGAGCCAGCGATACGAAGCGAAACTCGAAATCAACCCCGAAAAATGCGCCCGAGGGGGGAATGTTGTATGTCAGAGGGATGGGAAGGGAAGGGTGCCTGCAACTGTCTAGACTGGATGTACATTTATCATGCACATACACCCACACCTAATGCCTTTCCCAGTGCTCCCTAGAAAGTCATTTTTAGCTCCACAAATATTCACTTCTTCGTTGTGAAGGATATTAATTTGTTTAACTCGCAGGTTGATTGGGTTGCCCAAAATAGTCCTCTAGCTATAGTTACGTATGCTTATTCATTTTTAGGAAAAATTGAAAAGTAAGTTTGTTTCAATTAAAATGAAGACAATAGGAGTCCATTAGAGGATTATAATGCAATCGCGCACAGTGGAATTTACAAAAATAAAAACATTTACTTTTAGCTCAAACATTCTGCGCAAAATTATCCCACAAAGTTAAGCAATTTTCGAGAAATGCTTAACTATTTGAACTGTTTAGTTAACCGCCTAATCTGAATACCTTTACCATATATGGTAAATAGCTATATTTACTCGTGAATTTCCCCGGCAAGGGAAAAACTGCGGAACAACGAAAACTAAACGTAAAACTCGTTAAACGGAGATAAGCCGACTTACCTTTGCTTCTTTGTTGTTGTATTTTATTGTAGAATTTTCTATATATTCCAGTTTGCTTCCTGGTTTCCTGATTTCTTGTTGTTGTTGCTGGTTGTCGCGTTGCTTTCTCGCTCTTGCTTGCTACGCAGTCTATATAATAAATTGCGTGGGATGGTTGCCGTTGTTTTGGTTGTTGTTGTTGCAGTAACAAGTTGAAACAAATATGTGTAGCATACTTTCAAGTGCTGTCAGATAATTGCGTCGCGCGCACAAAAGGCTGCAATGAGAAAAGAGAACAAAATGGTAATTAGGAAGGATAATTGAATGCAAGGTTACTTGAGTTTTTTTTTTTGGTTTATTTTATGCATTACAGTGACGTCGTGCGCGGCAAGGACACTGCAAACTAAAGTAATGTTAAAAACTTCGCTAGTTATGTACAAATTGCGTGACGTGAATGCTACGCGGCTCCCTGCAAAACTAACTCTGCGCATAATGCAGCGACCCGGGTAAAGCTCAGGTCCCCGCAAAAGCAGCGACGCCGGCAGTGGCTGCGGCAGCGGAGAGCGGCAGATGTCCTGGGGATTTTCCAGCTCCCAAGAACAACAACTACTCCGCACCAAACTGCAGCCATGCAATGCAATGCCACACTCCACAGTCTGAGAACTTGGTGTCTGCCTTTTAATCGAGCATCTTCCAGAAAGACAGAGAAACAAACTGGCGGAAAACCCGGGAAAAATCAATACATCCTATTTACATTTACTAAGAGAGCGACCAACGCGGGACGAGTCCCCAAAAGAGCGCTCTTTTTGCCGAACTGTTGAATGCCGGCTGCAAAAGCAACAATACAACTGCACACATCACTACCCCCTCTCGTTTATGTTTTAGCAACCCCTAAAACAATATGGCGGCGAGTCACCCACAACAAAATAAATAAAAAGAGGAAACTTCCCCACGAAAGAGCAACAATTTTCATCGGCAAAAATCTTTTTTTTGCGCGCGCTACAGGTTGCGTGAGACAACTGAAGAGAGCATGGAGAGAGCAGCGGAGAGAAAGAGAATAGTCAAGAGAGAAGCGCAACAAAAGCAGGAAGCGATAAACGATAAATACACACAACAAAAAAGGAACATACTTTGCAATTCCACAAGTTTGGCATACATATATGTTTTGTCAGGTTTTTAAAAATCAAAATATCCTAGCCGCTAAATAATACGAATAATATATTACTTTTCGTTTAAAACATAACAAATTTCGTTTCAGTGTACGCTCTGCGCATGTTTTTTTCCAATTTGGGCAACGACCGCATCCAAAAGCACTAGCAACAAAACGTTCTCTTGGCCGCCAGTCTCTCGCCCTCTCCTTCTTCTTCTCACCAACCTTTCACTCTGCATTTCTCTGTTCTATGTTGCCGCAGAACTTTCGAGAGGAAGAGAGGAGACACTATGCTAGAAATGACGTTGCAGCAGCATCATCGCATTCACATCTCATCAACATAACTGCATAGCGAAAAATTCTGTATACAGGCAAAGGCAGCAGTAAAGCGACGTAAGAGGGCGGAGAGCCGAAAAGATGAGAGGAAAATAGCCAGACGACAGGCACATAAATTCGCACACACACACACACACGTTTAAAAATTACATATTTACACGTGTAAAATAGCGGCATTTTAATGTTGCTTTCTGCAACATTACGAACTGTTGCGAATCGCGGAAAATGAGGGAGGCAACAAAAATCAAGCGGTGATCTTCAAAAGGTATCGATAACTCACTCACACCTGAAGTACACACACACATACACAAACACATGAGCGTAGGAATACACAAAACCTGACTCATAAATATACCACCGGCCATTTGATCAAATTAGTTAATAAACACAAGAATAGCACCAAAACGTCACCGTTCAAAGTGGAAGCAAAACATAAAAACCTGCATTTTCTTTGTTAACCACGAAAATACCCTTATTGCAAAGAATTCACTTCACACCGACTTCATGCCATTATATTAACCCATTGTTTTATTTCTAGTTCCATTGACTAAGATAAGTAATTGACTAATAAGTAATCTTTATAACAAGCTTACTTTATTTAGTTAGGCGTCTAAAATACTTGCTATACATGAAAACCAACACATTCCTTGAAGCAAAACGTGACAAAAGTGCAATACTCTCAATTAGAGAGTATTCCTTGGCGGGGGGAGCGAGGGGAATTGATAATGAACGAGTTGTCTATCGATTAGATTAGCAAATTTGGGAGATAGTTGACGGAGAACAGACGGAAGAGTGGTAAAGCGGTTCGGGCCAAATCAAACTGACAGTTGGGATTGTATATCATGACAAGATTAATATCATTTGGGCCACGGGCCCATCAGAAGAATTGAATGGAATCGCCACCCCTTTTCGAGAAGAGGGAGTGGAGCTCAATGTCTGTGCCATATGTTTTACTTAGCAGTATTTTTTTGGGAAGGGTAGAAGGGGTGTACGGACAAATTCCAGACCGCTTGTAAAAGTGTTTAAAAATAGAGCGGGCTAATAATCAGAAATGCGAGTGCAGTGCACTGAGGGCGTGCCCGATCCCCCCTTTCCGCCCTCCACCCACAATAATTAAGCACGAGGAAAGAAGAAGAATCGAGGAACAGCGGATGGCGGATGGCGGAAGAAAGAATAAGAACACAAGAAAGGGAGCAAAGCGAAGCGGAGCAAAAGAACCGACGTGGTTACCCCATGTGAGAAGTGGAACAAACTGCGCACAGGCATTACTAATGCAAAACAATTTGTACAAGATTATAAATTTCATGGCTCAGAAGAACTGGAAAGAAAACAAAGCGAGGCATTGCGATGTGCTGCTGATGACGATGATTATGGAAAAAATAATGATCGGGAACAAGAGCGCGCAGCACCAAGTTCAAGCCAAATTCTTGATTGGTATGTGGGAGAAAATAGGGGGTGCCGCATGTACGTGAAACAACAGTGGAACCTGGCCAGCATGAACTTAAAACCAGTCATCGATGGTGCACTTTACTGCACTGTACTTCACTTGACTTCTTCCCGTCTCTTTCAAAAAGATTTGCTTGCGAATTTTAGACGATTTATTGGGCTTTCACTGTAATTCCGCAAAAAATGCATAAGGAACCAGCAAAAACAACTATAAAGAGATGGGGCAAGAGGAGGCAGGGCGTACGTTCTGGTTGTGCAGCAAAATAAACAAGGCTGTGTTCAACTTCCATGCATTCCCCTGCGGAATGTTTTTGGGGTTGCAACTGCAGCAGAGTTCAATGGTACCAAAAGCATTAATAGCGGCAGCAAAAACAAAGGCAATTACCATGACACACACACCCGTACACACAACAGTGGTGGGCACAATATTGTGCTTATGTCAAAATGCAAAATATACACAAGTTTAAATAAAAAATAAAAATTTACACTTGTTTCTGATTTATCAAAAAGCAGAATGATCTGTATGTAAAAACTAATGTGAGCGAAACTCGTTTTATAATTATATGTATTTATGCTGTGCCAAAGCGTGCTACTGTGCATACTTTTTGTGCAACTTGTTCTCTTGCAACACATCAATAGATGCGTTTAATCCCAATATTCTGACCGCAACTTTATGCCGAGGATACAGACGTACTCAAATGCAGCGAAAAATAAAAGAGAAGCCCAACACAAAGAGCAAGCCATAAAACAGAACAAAGAAACTACCTTTACCTGCTCGACAGGCACACAAATCCACACATACACACTCTTCTAAAAACGCCGTCGCTTGGCAGATAAAATATCCGTCCCGATCCCAATTCCAATCCTCATGCCACAGCGACCATTCCATTCCTCCCATTCGCATCCTCGATTTCATCGCAAAGGCCCCGCCAACATCACGACCGCAACCGCCTTGGTTTGATGCAAATTACGCTACAGTAGATATTGGCAAAGAGCAACTGACAAGATTTGGATATTAATATTCTCATGAATCTTTTACTTCTTTGCCCAATTTCAACTTACTAAGTACTTATTGTTAATCATTGTGAACGTAACAGTGTATTTCAAAAGTCATTAATTCAATTAATACCATCATTGGTTTCTAAGAGTTCTGGACATAGAATTTACGTGTTCATGTCTTATAAATGTCATGTCTTTATAAATTATTCAAACATACAAATCTTATTATTTGTTTATTATTAAACAAATGCCGTTTCATATCTCGAGTTTTTATAATGTTTTGTTTTAAGAGGTAGGTAAGACAAGTTAAGTCAAGACATATGGGTACTGGAATGTGCCTCCTATTCTTCCCAAACTATTTTACTGTAATCCCTAGTGAATTTCGTCGAATTCTGCGAGGATTGCTTCTCCGATATTTTTTTTTTGTTTTTGTTGAATTTTTTCATCAGACGACGCCAACGATGCGTCAGCAGCGAAGCGACCCCCAAAGCAGCAGCTGCTGGTGAATGAAATTGACTTGACGCATTTTATTGAAGGAGACAATGGGCGAAAAACGAAGAACAACAAAATCTGCACAAGAGAGTTTTATTGTTGTCGCGCGGAGCAGGAATGAGGAGGGGAGGGGAATGAAGGAAGAGGTAACGCATAAGAACAGCAGCATCCAATTTAGCAGAGGGTCCCGAGATCCCAGACGCTCCTCTCCTCACCCTCTTTCACACTCTCGCTACTTCGCGGGTCGTTCTCCCACGACCATCTCCTTCTCTTTCTCACTCGCATCAAAGGCCCCGCAGGTCAACAGCGTCGTCATTGCACTTCTTGTTCTTTTTTTTTTCGTTTCTGTTGTCTGTTCTCGTTTTTTGTATTCTGCACAACATTTTTCTTTCTTACTGCGCTTTGTAGTGTCTGTGGTTCGTTAGCTGCCGCTTCTTCCCCCACCCTCCTGCTGCATTGTGAGCGAGGGCGAGCGAGATGGCAAGTGTCTGTGTGTCCTGCACAGTGGTGGTAGAAAACATCGACGCAACCTTGCACAGGTACAGTGTCGGCTGGGAATATTCCATTCTGTTCCATTCAGAGTTTTCGATAAGTGAAGCGAAATACCATAAAGGGACTTATTATGTAGATTTTAAATAGTTGAGAGGAAACACACTTTCTTACTGTATTTCAAGGATACATGTTAAAGCAAACAGTATTTTCAATTGTGCAAAATATCAAATTAACTAAAAGTATGTAGACGCTTACGTTGGAAGTGCCAAAAATGTACCCCCATAAAGGAAGTTTAAGCGTAGATGCACATGCCATCGTCTAGTGCTGCAACATCATATAATCAATTGGAACGTGTTCTCTGTACGCCTCGTTTTCGTGTTAACTTTCGATAAATATTTGCTATCTACTTTAACATTTTCAATTAGAGATGTACCAACTTCGGGTTGCCTGCGTTATCTATTACGTGGTGGTAAGCAACGCTCTCTGATAATGGAAACTAACACATGAACCCAAAACAAAGCAGAGCACAACACGACGAAATTGGTACGGCAAAGAGCTGGAAAAGATTGGTGGGGAGAGACGAGAGAAGAACGACCCCGACCGAGTTCTAGAAAATCTCAGAAAGTAACAAAACAGCACAGGAAATGCATTTTACACAAGACATTCGGGTTGCGATGGCGAATCAATTGGAGATGGCCCAAATCGTTGTTGATAAAAGGATCGTCGTCAACGTATCTGTATCTGAATTGTAAATCAGAAAATCTTCAAAGCAGCTGGAAGCCTACAGTGGTCACTAAGCGAAAGAAAAAGAATATGAAATTGTAGGTCGGTCTTTACATACAAACACCTCAGGCTAAGATCCAAAACATTTTCGACTGCTCAAAACAATACGATAATTTAGCTGAAATACAAGGGAACAACGATAACATTATAATTGTACAACCCTTCTGTGAATTTAGGGTACAGTTGTACCTATTTTTAAACAGTAAAGTGTCGAATTGTGATAAAGGTTGCATGACCTAGTGTTCACGTTTAAGTATACAAATATTTTCAAGAACTAGAGCTTTTCATGATTCATTTAAACATTTCTCCTTCTTGTTACTAGGAGCATGTTTACACGATTTTTAATCAAATATCTGGCTCTTTCTAATTCCAGCTTCCGAGTAACCACTGCACAATCAGTTCGACTCAAAATATATATCGCCCGGCGACAGCTTTTTTAATCAGTAAGCGTAGTTTTTAGCTCTGCTGGCGACGCAAATCGAGCGTGAAACAAGACACATGGAATAAATAGCATTCGATATGTTATGTTTCGTCTTTCCGTTCTGCTCGTATCCATGTTTGTACACCAACCAAACACCAAATACTGGACGCAGACACAACAGAGATAGGAACAAATTTGAAACACGTTTTTAGATTTCGATTTCGGTTTTGCTGTCTTCTCTTGTGTTTTTGCTTTCGGCGTAAATAAAACAGGCACTCACTCACTCGAACCGGCAGTTCGTATATTAATGAGAAGCCCCAAGCGTGGTTTGCACGTCGATCAGTCTGTCAGTCTACAGTGATTAAGTTTAAAGAACATTGCCGTAATAATTTTTGTTTAAAATACACACAGAAACAAGAAAACAAACTCGTGTTTTATTCTTCCGCATCGCGGCGGCACCAACAACAAATGCAAAAACAATAACAATAACGATATCCACAACAATACCCATGGACACAGTCGCCGCCGCGAATTGAATGTTGGGGAATTGTTTGAACAGTTGGGTCGCGATAAATAGGCTCGACTTTCGGACTTTTTGGCCGGGGGAAGGCCGTCGCGCATTCGAGTTGAAGGAAGTGCGCACCCCTCTGGGCAGCAGAGGTTGTTAAACCATTTCATCATTATCAGATTCTTGTTTGCTCTTGCAATTACAGTGGTTATTGACCAGGGGAAAATACAGAATGGTATTTCGAAACAGGAAAATAAGAAAGTAAAATTATGGTCGTGGGGAAATGTAAAACCGATTTTGCAATATTGCACAAATTAATCGTTGATTTTTCTAGGAAAACAACTGTAGGAACAACTTTACACTTTTCACCGCAAACTGCTGGCCGCGACTGTAGAGAGCAGACAGTGGCGCAGAGTGAAATAAGAAATGAGATAATAATAACAAAAGCGTAGAAAACTTAATGCAGACAACAACAATGCGCGCGGACGTTATAAACAGCAAACACACACACACATGCTCATAAACGGACGCCAAAGGAGGCGAAGACCAAGAGGGGAATAGGCAAGAATAATATGTTTTGTTGCATTGCAACAAACAGCAACAATGCAAGTGATGCGCCGCTAGAAAGAGATAGAAGCACGAGCAAGAAGAAGCGCAGCAGGAAAAAGGCAGCACCAACACACTGACACTCACTCACACAGGCAAGCAGTCACGTACGCGATTCTAAGCAAGTTGATGAACTCTACGGCATCGGTGGAAGAAGAAGAATGCGCAGTAAAACTAAACAATTTGTTTGTGGCGTTTGTTCCTTTATATATTAAGTTAACATTTATTTGTTGCTAATATAACTTGTAGCATACGTACATAGGCTAGGTATGTGTATGTTTCTGTTGCACTTTGATTTACTTAATATTCCACTAGTATTAATACTTTATATTGCTTCTTTTCGCACAGTTTACACTCACACGCACACACACACGCAACAGCAGTAGTAGTGTATTCTCTCTGAACGCGACGGGAAGTGAACGCGAACGAGCGCCAAACTGTTGTTTATCCGGCGAGTGTTAAGAACTGAATGAGAATGAACCAGCATGGCAAAGAAGAATTTTACAAGACGCGGAACGAGGAACGGAAACGAACGGAAACGGAACGAAAGAACCAAGCCGACAAAAGCGGGCAGCCAAAAAACTCACTCAACCAGTTATCGCTAGCGGGAGAGCGAGAGAGACAAAGACCAGCGAACGGGACCGAGAGAGAGCGGGAAATCTAGTTTCTGCAGAACGCCAAAGGGAATGGTTTGGCAATTGGAACGGGTATTTGTATGCATGTACATACCTACATACATGCGGCGATGAGACTGACCTCTGACAACCTCCTACACTCGCACACGTACATATGTATGTATCGTATGTACATATGTACTCGAACAGAACATAAATTGCGCGAGGGAGCAGTGCACTCCAAGTATTCCGGGCTCTGTATGTACATATGCGAGTGGGAGTGAGCTGCACTTACAAAGAGAGTGGTAAAGGAGACGGCGGCGATGAAGGAGAAGAAGAAGCACGAACGATGAACGAAGCGCAGCAGAGGAGCCCGAAAAAGGGCTGCGAAGAGCGGAAGCGGTGGAACACCACACTGGTCGTACTATCTGCCAAGTTTTTGGGGCTCAGCCCCATGCATAGAACCAGTGCAGTGAGTCAAAAGATTATCATTCGCGTTTATTTTCGGGTTTGTTTTGCAATAAACGATTATTCCGATTCGCATAAACTTTGATTTCGTACAAAAGTGTCATCATTTGAATGGAACCAGAACTGGAAATAATTACAGCTCTCGGTTTTTTTGAAATGACGAATGGGTAAGCAGAAGCTCTCAAAATTTTTATTCTTTTGAATTGCATCATTTTGGTTTCCAGGTTTCCAGTGAATTTCGGAATTTGTATAATTAAGAACGAGAAAGGAAGCTAGTTTCAGCTAGACTAAGCAGTAATTATATTTAATATAAAGCAACTGCTGAATGCAAAATTAAGATTGTTATGATATTATATATAATGTTTGTATATAAATACATTTATAATTAGTCGTCCCATTTTGACTAATTTTGAACTTAAATTACATGTGTGTAGTAAAATTATTTGTATATTCGAAATTAGAAAAATGTATGATCAAAAACCGCGAAGATACATTTGTTTTCACACCAGGCCGAACAAGCCGAACTCGACTAGACTCGTAATACTTTTCAACAGAGAACGAAAGAACCAATGTTCAAGACCAGAAATCGTTGGCTATGTGGTAAATACATAGATGTCTAAACCTGTGTATAAGCAAGTTCAGCTTTTTATGGTCATTACCAACTAGGCTAGTTTACAACTGGTGACTTTTCCTACTATATAGCGCTGATGCAATAGTAGCATGTGCAAGAGAGATGGGGAATGGGAAGGAAAGGGGCACCGTGCCAGGTAAAAGTCTGCGCGCTTGCGTCATGTGCGTTTTAAGCGTTTTCAACGTGTTCCGATCACAAGAAAAGAATAACGTGAAATGGCAAGAGCAGGCGTCGACTTCTCAGCCGCAGCGATACGATACAATACGTCCGGGGACTTTGGAGAATAAACCAGTCTAAAAACACCGCTCGGCTCTATAATTATGCTGCTTGTTCGAGTATGTTTGTGTGTATACAGTCCATGCATACCAACACCACGAAATACACCTATGTATGAATGTACTGGCTGCCACAAAGGGCCTTAAACTTTGTTTAAAGTCAAGGTCAGTGATTTCTTGTGCGCCAATTGCGATGCTATCGCATCGCTCGTGAGGCTGCGTGACTCACACACTGACGCCCAGACTCACCGACCCACCGACCCACGGATTTAAATTTCTCTTCGGTACTCGCAAATGTGATTCTAGATTTACAGATTTATTACGAAATGCATTTCATAGTTATTTTAATATTAATGGGGCGTATGGGACTCAACAGCCATATAAGTCATAAATAGTCCTTTAGGGAATTTGAAATATTCGTTACCCGTAGAAAGTATGTATGTATTGTAACCTTCCTTCCCTTTTTATATAGACTTTTGTTTAGCCCGCCACAATTCCACGAACCGATGGGTTCAAGTGGTTTTCTGGGATGGGAAGATAATGCTGCTGCTGCAGGGAAACAAGTGGAATAGTGGGATATGGCACGGGCAAGAGATCGATATGTCCATATATGTATATGTGTAGCCATCTCTGCCGCGCCGCCAGAGCCACGACTTTTGTCCTTGCCGGCGGTTCATGAACCTTCGACTTCACTCCTCTGACGAACGACGTGCTTAAAGTAGCGAAAAGATACGGCCGCAAAAAATCCAGCAAATACAAAAGAGCACAAAAAAATGCCAGCCGCCAATGGCAAAGAAAAAACAATTACGCCATGCGTTGAAATGTATTTTTGCTACGACCAGAAATACAGTCAAACCTCGCAAAATCGCATTCATCTGCCACAAGGCACATTTGCCAACGAACTAGCAGCAAAGAGCCATTTTAGAGTTTTGTTAAACAATCATATGCGCACATGTAAGTCATTAAAACGGTGGACTTGCAGTAAAATTTATGCGCAAACTAAAATATTTGGGTTTCCATAATTTAATGACAATTGGAAAAATTTGCTGTGGGCATCTAAAATGAACCTTGGCACAAAACAAAAACGAAATAAATCGCCAACTCATAATATTTTTAGGTTTGTCAAGACTTCTTACTGAATATAAGAATTCAACACCAGGCCAACTTCATATTGAACTAAAATGGGTAACAGTAAGTTCACCAGACTTTTCCGCTAATACCTTAAAGTTTGTTGTTGAATTTACCACTACAACAACATAGTTATCGTATATTTTCATTTCAATAAATAAAATGTGTTTTAATATTTTTATTTTTTTTCAAAAAAAGGGAGTAGGCATTTTTGAATAATAAAAATATACAAGCCTTTAAGATGTTATCTCAAACATTTTACAATAACAATATTTTGATTTAAGTGAACAGGCGTTGACATCTGAATTAGAATAAGCGGAATAAATTTGGAGTGGTGGTACTTCTCTAACGGCGAATAGAGGATTTACGTTAGACCCCGTCACCGGAACGTTCATTAGCCGACCGACCTCAGCCTCAACTGTTTTATTGCCGCATTGACAGACAATTCAATCCAGCGCGTTTCAATAACCCGGCCGTGCTAATCTTTTCCAGGGGTGAGAGTGAGAGGGCTGCTTGCGGGAGGGGGATGGCGGTCGAGCGATCCCTTTCGCAGCTGTCACACACAGCCAGCAACAGCAGCAACAACAACAACAACAACAACAACTAGTGCCGCCAGATGTTTCCCTTGATCGGAGGGGAAGGGCCCAGCCCATAAAGCAACCATATAAAATACAACGATCACATATTTGTTATGGCTCTTTCAATAATTTTCGGGAAAGACGTTGAGCTGGAACAAAATGTGACACTTGAAACCGGAAATTAGCAGCAGCAGGCGATGCAGCTGTCGCTCCCTCTCTTTCCCTCGCTCTCGCCCCGTCTCTCTCACTCGTTCCGATGCCAGGTGAAGCCGCAGCCGTGTTCAAGAGCTCGGCATATAAAAAAAAATATATGTATAAGTCCAATGATTCGATCGAGCCTCTCTTACAGCAGGAAGTGGTGAAAATTCTGATAGCGTTGCATGTTCCTCTCTCATCTATGGGCCCATTTGTCAGTTCTCTTGTCACTAATGGATGGTTTTATACACAGTATTACAGGCAGTTAGTTACACCGTTTGGTTCCGGAACACGAGCTCAGTATGCATGGTCTAATGGAAGCACTCTTGAGCGAAGAAGCCAAAGCTTTCTTGAGGTTGCTTCTACCACCCAACATAAATAAACATATTAGGTATAACTTACTTGAGATTATTACAAAAAAAAAAGATCGATCGATACTTTACTATTTACTACTTTATTAGGGATCGTTAATTTTTTTAGTGATAGTTCAAAAATAGATAAACAGCTTTATCTGCTTAAAGTAGAATCTGGAATTTGACAGAGTTCATAAAACGAATACCAAGAAAATTATAGAGGTTTTTTTTGTGCAATTCAAATTTGGGAGGAATGGAGTAGTACGTAACTTTAGCCACTTGGCCCGCATTTCGTTGGGGATCTGTTTTTGGGACACTTTTCAAGGTTCGAGGCCGATGGATGGTTCTCGGTTTTCAACGCCCACCATATCCCCTTACATTAAAGCTAATGAGGGCACTTCAATGAACTCTCTTCTGTCGTCTTTCTTTCTTTCTCGGTGTCTTCCCGCTGTGAATGTGCTTTTTTTTTATTGTTTTTTGCACTGACCTCATAATTCGCTTTAAACTAATAAGCGAAGACGACGCCCCCTCAGGAAATTTCAATAAGCTTGTTGAAATTCAAACTTTAGTTTGGGCATTTTCGTACTGCTCCCCTTTTTCTTCATGTTATTTCTTCTGTTTTGTGATTCTCGGAAAGTTCATGGTTTGGCCAAAGTGTTGCGAAAAATATTGTTGCGAAGGGGCGAGATACTTTTAACTAGAAGCGAATGGCGAAACTGGAACCGAGAAAGAGATGGTTTCTCAAATACAGAGACAGTCCTAAAATGACATTAGTTTGAACATACTAAATAAAACGTTAACAGCAGACATGGAAACACAGCAACGGCAAAAGTCAACGAACGGCTAAAAAATTCACGAACTTGAAAAAGTGTGTAGCTAACGCTGACGTCGACGCAGGCAGAATGGCGATGTCAATAAACCAACTAACCGGCGACCTGCGGACCATGAATAGACAAAAAATAATAATACAAAAAAACACAAAAACGCGCAAACTTGTTGCTATCGCTCTGCAATAGCAAAAAAAACACGGCATTTATACAACAAAAATGGAAATAGAATATGTGATTTCATCAACCAAATCTCTTAATAAAAGTCTGAATCACTTATGCAACAAACCCCAAGCGGAAGTTGAATTCACAAGTCAGAGTGTCCCGACAGAAAAATATCCTGCTGGTTTATCCAAATGATATGAATATTGGTATGTGAATGGCACATAAATGAATAAAGGTTTCCTCCGTAGATCGCAAGTTCTTATCTTTAAAACTTTTACCCCTACAGACTTTTATATTTTGATATCGACACTCCATAAAATACAAATACCATTTTTATAGTATCCTTTAACGTACCTTGGCACGAATACAATATACCCTCTAAAATTTACGAGGGCCGGGTATAAAAGATAAATAATAACAGCATTAGCACATGTTTCGCATTCGGTGTGTGTGTGTGGGTCCAATAACATGCACCTTCTCTTTCTCTCCACGCAGCTATCTCCCTCTAAAGGGGCACCCGCATGGCATACAAATGAGAAGAAGAGGAGCTACTCCAGACATCAGACGCGTAGGTGAGATATGATGAATAACCCAATGTCCGTCCCTCTTCCGCCTGCCCCACCATAACCTCACTCCATTGAGCTGCTCTTCACATGCTGGCAGGTATTGGGTTTCTAGTACGAAGGACACGCGGCGGCAAGCATGAGAGATGGATGTGCCAAAGCGGTCGCAAGATAGATTTATTGTCTATGCGGATGCGAAAAAAAAACGGAAAGATGGAGCACAACGCAACCTTGAATTCCCTTTCCTTAGACATCCTTATATTTTGGCAATTAAAAGTTCGTTTCCATAGCTTACCGTATAATAATCGTTCCAACGTCTGGTCAAGTAAAACAGGTTTGTCTAAAAAAACAAATAAATATGAATTTGTTAATATTAGATTTGATAACCAATGACTACCACGTAATTATTGTTATAATTTTCATTATCTTCTATCTTAAAATCTTAGGCCTAATAGGAAAAGTTTCTGAACAGTTTCAATGGCGTTTTTAATCTTTAAAAAATACGTGTGCTGGTTATACAATGGTTAATTATAATTAAGAACCAGATTGCTTTATTCTATTGAATGGACGAACAACTTATTGCACAGATAATGAAGCCATTTGCTAGAGCATAAAGCCCTTAAGTACACGCATTACTTCTAACGTGTTCTTCGGATCTCTTGTACTCGCTCCCCCGCTTCTTTAATTTGGTTTCCCCCTGCGAAACACTTTACGTTAATTATGCACTGCGCACAAAAAAGGAGCCTGCCTGCCTGCGGGTGACGCTGGGTGGGAGCTGATGGAATGGTGGTCTCAGAGCTTTGTCACTGCGGTCTGTCGCCAAAGGTGGGATTTCCTATGTGTGTGTGGGCGGTTCTCATGTAATTGATGAACGCTGTTAATTACAACCGGCTTTAACTGTCACTTTTTGGGCAATTTCTCAGGCCCAGTGGTTTAATGAAAAGGAGGTGGTGGGTGATGGTTGGTTGGGCGGATAATTGCTGAGGGGATGACACATTAAGGTCTACCTTTGTAACCTGAAATCGCCGATGCACTGAAAGTTGACTTTTGAGGGGTCTTTTCACGGAAGTATGAGACAACACAACTAGTTTTTTTTTATTTTCTTGACCTTAGATTTTTAACAAATCTAACAACCAGTTTCGAAAACAAGGTGTTTATCACATAACGTTCAATCTAGTATAATATTTGTGCTTTAAAAATAGGCCTATCTCGATATCATTTTAATGTTTTGAGCATATCAAATCTCACAATTGTGATATAAAAACAAAATCAAATACAAACCAGAAGTGATTTCATTTAAACTTTATCCAGTTCATATTCATTTTTGATGTTCGAGCTACATGATATACAACTTTAAGGCGATCCTTACCAGAAACACTATAAAATTAAGGAAAAACCTTTAGGGCAATAGTATGTGAACTTCTGCAAAACAGTTTTGTGGCTAAGTAGTAACGAAATTGTATTAAAACTTGTTCCAGTTGAAATGTATGATGGATGTCCAATCGCGGTGTGGAATGATTGACCTGCGAGGAGGAGGAGCAGAATAATCGGTGGTGCCTCAAGCTACATACAACCTTCCTTTCTGGTTTTCTTCTCCTCTCGACTCGGCTTGGCTCGGTTCAATGCCGCAGCGGCTGTTCCAGTTACCAATCCGTTCCCCAAGTGCCCACGGTTCGCGATCTTCACACGCGCAAAAAAGCAGGTGGTGAGGTCAGAGGGGAGGGTGGGTGCACGGGGGGCTGATGGCGGTAGATAGGTTAGCTAAGCGTCTGTTTCTGTTCTTTTGTTTCAAACTCGTTTATTGGCTCTACCTAGGCAAGCATTTCAACTTTCAAAAGAGCCAAAGTCAGCGACCAGGTTATAGTACCCACATCTATATACTCTACATGCTGTGTGTTTGTGTTTGTGTATGTGTGTATGGTCGGGTATATAGTATCTGTGCTTTGGACCCCGTGACTCCGGCGAAGAGTCTTTTGTGTCTGTGCTCTTGGCCAAAAATTCGCTTTGTTTTGCTCTCGACGGCGTGCGCCTTCTTTATTATCATCTGCCTCTCCTTTGCCAGTTTGCTTTCGAGAACTTTTGTTCTTCTGGCGCATTCTCCTCTTGGGGCTCTTGGTTCTGGGGGGTTCTTGGGGTGCTTGGGGTTCTTGGGTTGCCTTCTGTCGCCCCAGTCGGCATTAGGTTTTCTCCACCGCTCCCCCCGCATTTGGCATTTCACAGCCTCTGCTAATGTGGTTGTTACCTTCATTTTGGGGTCTCCGGCCGAGAGTGTGTTCTTTCACCTTTAGTGGAAACTTTTTTCCGTTTCGGCAGAAGGTCAACGTTCATAATTGCTTGTGATACACTCTTAAAGCCAACGAACCGCGTGCTTTTCGACCAAACAAACTCCTCCTCGCAACGCTCCGAATTGCGATATTAGATGCGGCACATTATGATGCCGTCTACAGTCAAAGTTGGCAAACGATGAAAACGAAGTGTGCAAACAGCATATTTTATAAATATATTTTGTACTATATTTTGTTAGATACAGTAATGTTGATAAGAAAATAAATAAAAATTAAACAAATTTATGAAATTCTTTAGAAATGTATTTTTTTTTTTAGGGATTTATATTAAACATGGCAACTCAACTTGGTGTTTGCATTAGATTCGTCTGCCTACACATAATTTTTTGCTGGTCCAACGGAAATGGCACTTTTGGGTCGATCCAGAGGTTTGCTTTGCTTTTAAGTTCCGTTTAACCCATCTCCCCCTTAGGCCCCACAACATGATTCGCACACCCCAGATTATTTCTTTAATCAGATGTGGGAAGTTCTTTGAACTGAACTCGGCAAAGAGCGACCTCTCATTCTCCCAGGGGCCTTTGAACGTTTCCTCTGCCACTTCGAGTGGGTTACTCCCCACTAATTTCCCCGAAGAACTTTAATGTAGACCCGGTTCCATGCGGAGGGTTATGTACTCGGGGCAATCAGAGGGTTACGTTCGGTCAAAAGTTCCGCCAGATTACCGATGGGGCCAAGCCCGGAAAACATTAGTTCGGGGTGCCCCAGTGTAGGCATCCCAGCTCAAAATTGAAACAATTAAATTATTCCATAATTATATGGATTGTCTTCTATGCTGGGTGAAGAATTAAATGGATGGAGCTCCAGCTGAGAGCCACGCCTGCACAAAACAACATCATTATCATTAACCAACTTTATGGATAGCATTTTATTAGAAGTTGCTTGTACCTAAATGAACTCGAATTGGGCGAGAAAAGGGGGTAGAGAAATGAGCCGTCAATTGAAGACCAAACATTCATAGGCACCAGGAACACTTTGGTATTTCTTTCAAGTTGAAGTTTATAAAACGTAGAAATGCGAAGTAGGTATTTAATGATTTCTGGTCAGAAAGCACAGGGATTAACTATAAAATGTAAACAATACTTCTGAACAAGGAAATGTATTTTGTAACTGTGTATTACCATAATCACATTTTCCTAAGTGTAACCTATAAGCTAAACAAGAACAACAACGACAAAGGCCAATCATCACGCAATATCAACAACACAAAGGGTCTGAAGAATCGGTGGAGAACGTCGCCATCAGTTGAAGAATTGAAATCGGTGAAGAATCGAAATCGGAATCGGAGAAGAACGCCGACAGCGGCGTTGGCGTACGAGCATTGACCTTCACTGGCGAAGAAGAAGAAAAGCGGTAGAACCCACTGACGGCAGAAACAACAATTTAAAGCTTGTTCTCTTACTCGCTGCTGTTAGTGTTGTTGTAGTTGTATTTTGGTTGTTATTGTTGCTTTGGCCAATGGCCATCAATCAGTCAGTCAATCAGTCAGTTGTTCACTCTCTCACTCACCCAACTGCAGTTTCCTTCAAACTCTGGCTCTCCCCGTCTCGCTTCCCCTGCTTCCCACTGCATCTATCGCTTAGTCACCGCAGACAACGGTAAATTTGCTTACGTTTTTCTGGTTTATTTATTAATATTATTTAACACTGACATTTTACAACCGCGGAACACAAACGCCAAATGCAAAACAAGGTACACTCAAAATAAAAGTGTTCTGCTGGGTTCAATCGAGCTTTAAATTATAAGAGGTGAGCTTCTTTATGCTCTGAAGAATAGTTATTTACATTAAAACTTAATATTAACTTAATATTTGTTAAAAATTTGTATGCTTCGCGAAGGGTGGCGCATATTACTTTACTTGACGTTACTTTCTTGTTTGTTCACCCCCAATCTCGGGGTCCAGCTAATCAGTGTAAGAAGTGATTTAGTTCTTCAAATCGGGGAAACTTTTTTCTAAGTGCCCACTGGCGTCGCTCCTGACGCCAACTGCTCTGCCAACGCCGAGTGAGCTCTGGGGGCGGGGCCGGGAGGCGGGCGGGTACATTCACTTCTCGTTTTGAGCTGAATCACCATAAACCAAGAGCCACGAGTTGCTGGCCAGCGAAAGAATAAATAATAAGTGTCTTTGGGGCGCGACCGAGCGAGAGAGAGAGAGAGAGTGCGAGCGAGCGAGTGAGACAGATGGCAGCACCAGAATATCTAATAAGAAATCAGCAAAACCGAGTCTGAGAAACGTGTTTTTTGTTTTTCGTCGTTATTCCTGATGTTTTGTACTATTTGTATTCCTTCTCGTATGCTGTTTCACTTATTTCTTTCTTTTCGTTAGATTTTGAGCGGGGGCTCGAAGGGGGAAAAACGGGAGGAGGATCGGGGAGGTTGGCTGAACGGAACGAAACGGTCAACTGAAGCTCTAAGCTCGCCACAAAAAAGTACATACATTGTGAAATCATTTCTATTTCTAAACAATAACAAGCGGAAGCAACAACAAATTGCACCACACAAGAATTTGATAGGTGGTGGCTACATTAGTGGATCGGAAATACTCAGTTGGCGAAATCTGGAATCGCACTACTCTATCGATGGAGTACATGAGTCATGCTGACAGCTAGTCTGTTTCGTTTGTGATTATACATCATTGCAAATATCTCAAATATCCGTAGGTGTGACGAGGGTAAAAGTTTTGAAATTGATAAGATACATCTTATTACCTAAAGATCGAGATTTAAAGTACAATATCCTGATTATCAGAGTGTTCACTGTACACTGCTTACGGGCAAATGGGTTCTTCTTGTCCCACCTCCAAAGGCATTTACATTGTTTTATCAGCAATTTCAGTTTCAGCTGAACCACACTCCGAACATTTCCACATACAGTGTTTCAATATGCATTCGAGACGTCGGTCTGAGAATTCCCGAGCTGTTCTTCTTACCCGCTCTGTTTCTTCTGGCCTGCTGTTGTTATTGTTGTTAGATTAATTTGCTTTAACAGCTGTCTTGTCGTCTGGTCCGCGAACATACAAATATACTCGTATGCCGAAAGCCAAACAAAGTCAAAGACAGTTCCGAAGACTCCAACAGCAAGCAGCGTGTGAACTTTTTGTGTGGGGAGCGGGAAGAAAGGAGGGCAGCTTCCAATGCTTCCAAGTGCAAGAAGACTGGAGAACTCAAGGCTGTGAAGAATTGAAGTTGGGGGATGCCAGGAACGACACAGCCCTGGAGGAATTCAAAATATGGGCACAGTAAAAACAGGATAAGTCTGGATTTGGCTGGATTCAATTAGTATTCTAATTTGCCACAGATACGATTTGATCATAAATTGTTAAAAATTTATAAATATATACACATAATCAAACACTTAAAACTTAAATCGTTTTTGTTGAAGTTCACTGTACTCCCTTACTTGAAGACTTTGCTTTTTCGAATACAACAGCAAAAGAACCAACAAAAGCACATTAAACAAAGAAACACATGCTGCTGCTTATGTTCCAAGAAAATCACACAAATGGAGCTTGAAGGAGACGAAATTCTCCTGAAAGATTGTTCCTGAGATAATGCCCCTCATCTTTACCCGCCTCTAAAAACTAGATCCCCGCAGACCTATTACGATAATGGCATCTAACTTAATAACAAAGGCCAACCTGTTCATGCAAAACGGAAACGTATCTTCGTAACCCATCCCAAAAGCCATTTCCCAACAAAAGTTTTGACAAAATTCCCACGAACCCAGGGTTCCGGACACCCCTCGCCCTGCCGTTTACAACCCTCTTTACAAGACCCATAAAGATTCATTTACAAGACAGTTTTCTTGGGACAATTCCACCATTTGCATGCGTTAAATTTTCGCATATTCATGAGGACGTAAGGACACAGGACGCAGGACAGTGGGAATACGAGACCGAAGTTGAGCGAACCTGAAAGGCGAGAGAAAACTACCCCTGATGGTTGACAAAAGTAAATGACCTTTAATAATGCTGCTCAGCAAATTTCACGGACAGCATGAAAAGCGGAAAACAAAGACAGAACGGCCACAGCAACTGAGGAACCGGTCGTCCTCTCAAATCATTCAACTAAATCCCATCAATCTGTACAGAAGAACCACACCCAGAATAACTTCGCGGGGGCGGAGGCAATAAAATCATTTTATATCCCCACACCCCAAAGGTAAAATAACACTAAAACAAAAGCTTGCGGGCGGAGCACTCTACAGAGAGTCCAATTAAAGGTGCTTCTTGACTTTACGCCGCCATAAACTTGTAATCGACGTTCCAGCAGCGAACTCAAGAAAAAGGGGAAGTAATCGGGGTCTCAAGTTTTGGCAATACCTCCTTTTGTCAATTGCATATTTTATTACACAAAGAATGCGTTACTCCCGAACTTACCAAATGCTAAGTTAATACAATAATGAAAAGTGAAATAAGTATCTTGGCTTTATATTAATAATAACTTTAATCCCACGCTTTAAATCTCATATTATTTGAAATATATTTTATAACTTGCTTAGCTAAACTTCCTATAATAATTTCTTGCCGTGTAAAACAGCGCACACATTTTAATATATAGAATATACAACAAAATTCATAAAACTCCCGATAAAGGTGTTCGCCAACGACGGCAGGGCGTTGAATCCGAATCCATTCCACCCTCAAATTCCATTCAGCATATGAAAATCAAATCAGCGAGGGTTGCCATTGTACTATGCAAACAAACAGATGTGCGTGTGTGTGCGTGTGAGGGGAGCAAAGCAAAGCGTGTGCGTGTGTGTTTGTGCGCTTGTGGGGTGGGGAAGGGTGGTTCATGTGGCATGGGGGTGGTGATTTGGCTGGGGCTGTCTTCCGTCTGTCTGGGGTCAATGCACAAAAATGCGTAGAACGTGCTAGTGTCCGCCGATTTCAGCAGGGGTTTTTGGCTTGAGCTCTGCTGGAAAATCGTTCACTTTTCGCACTCACCAACACTCGCCCGCACGCACTCACACAACTAGATACACACCCAGGCACACAGACGCACAGACACCCAGACACACACGCACTGATGCTGGGGGCTGGCCCAAAAGTTTGTTGACCCCAACGCGAACAGACAGCAATGCGTAGTCGCATATATATTGCGTACAGTGAGCGCCCGCCGCTCTGGATTGATTTTTAAAGGTGATTATCCCTTGATATTAGATTCATAGGACTTGCGACTCCCAAGCGAAATACCAATTCTGAAGCAAATGCCATCCTTGGAATATATCAATCTACAAATATCAATTTATCATATTTAACATTATCTATTCAAAGCTTACAATTTTTTTGAAATATATCCATATTGGATTTGTTTTTGGAATATTTGTAACATCTAGACCTCGAACCAACGTTTCAATTAGGTCGTATTTGGTATTAACTAGGTGTTCCGTTACTGCTAGTTGTCACTGTATTGGTAGTTCCTGTGTTTCGGAGTAAGATGCGTTCCCCCTTTCCGCGCCGTCACTACAGGAGGGTTGATTAGCACCCACCAACCATCCGCCCGCCCATGCGAACGCAGACCTTGAGCCACCTTCCATCCAACCTTTCTTCCCGGGCATTAATAATATGGCTGACATGACTATTTATTTATTTGCAAGACACTTTCCCTAATGTTTCGGCCGAGGGGTGGGTGGCCAGACGACAGAGGTCCCACCCCCCGGAAAAGGATCAAAGTCAGGAGCATACGACACGCCATCGCAAGTTCCACACATAAGTGGAAACCAACCCTGCCAAAAATAAGCCACAACCGGGGGAAAAATGCAAGTTGGGCAGAACGAAAAAAGTGAAATAAAGTAAAATGAAATGAAAGCGGCAGCTGTAAAGTTCGACAATAAAAGCGGCAAGCAGCAGGGCGAAAAGGGAAAAAGTGAAACGAAAATGAAACGAAACTAGGCACAGGACACACACACACACACACACTCACACACACACAGGGGATGCGATGCGAGTCCTTCGAGGACTCGAGCAGCAACCACCACCAAACAACATCAACTGGAACACCCATTCGCAATATGGGCGATGGCAACGGCAACAGACGGCATCGGACACATTTTACGGCCGCTCTACGGCGTATTATGCAAATCCCTTAGAGCGTACTGTAAAAAAATGCGCAAATAATGCACGAATAAAACATGCATTTCAATTGCGAAAACCACAGGGATGTCTGGTGGGTTTACACCGCCGTTTCCCTTTCAATTCACCTGAAACTAAAGGCCGGAAATCAACAGCCACTCTCTCCGAAGCTTGCTGGCTTAAATATTCCTAGGAGCAGCGGATGTCAGGGTTTAGGTTCCCATGTTGAGGACTCGCTTTTCTAAGCTTACATCATGTTCCAACTTATAATCCTATCCTCATGGCTTAAATACTATGATTTTCAATGGTATTAGTTGAACATTTTAAACAGTCACTACTACTAACAACTAAATGATCTAGTTTGTTATTATATCCCAAAAAAATATGGCTAAATTTCGATACCCGCCATATCGAAGGCTAAAAACAAGGAAACCCGAACAAAGGCAAAACAAGAGAAAAATGCATGTGAGGTTTTTGTTTGTTTTATGTCTCTCTGCCGGCGTCGCTGCTGCTGCGTCTGGGCAGCGATCACGCACACATAGAGAAACAGAAAGAAGGTGGAGAGAGGGGGGAGGGACTGAGCTCAGCTTCCTTTTGACTGGCTCTTCTTACAGAGGAAAAAATGATGAGGCTGGATGTATGACTTGTTCATATAAATCTTGAGATATACATACAAACATACATATATTGCATACAATTGCATTGTATATTATTGTATTGTATTATATATTAACATTACATTATTAACACAGTTGTGTTATATCATAAATTATGAAATGAATGCACTGCTATTTTGCATTTGCCATTGACAGCAAAGGCGTAAAACTTGGCCTAGCAAATCCTGACTTAATATTCTAAACTTTTTTCCTGTTGTGTAGTTCGACTGGCCGCCATCCTTTATTATGTTTTTATGTTGATTTTGGGAATTCTAAAAATGCTTGCAGCTCCATCCTTCTGCGTCTTTGTCTCGTTCTCTCCTCCTCGATTGCCCCTCTACCACTATTCATGGCCCGTATCGAATGCAGCAGATGACAGGTTTTTGCTCTCCTCTGCCCCTGCTTTGCCGTGCTCTCCGGCTCTATGGCGCTCCCCACCTCCTTCGTGACTCGCTGCACAGGATGTTGGAATATCACGTCGTCGTGTCCGTGTTTCCGTCTGTTCCTTGTTCTTGTTTCTCTGTGCCGTGCTCTCCGTCTTCGTCTTGTGCCATTGCCACTTTACCTTTTTTGTCTGCTGCTGAACCCGGCCCTCCTTTGCCCCTTGTTCACTTTAGCTACTCCTTCCATTTCCTTTCGTCCCAAAACTGTCTGTGTTTTTTATTTTATTTCGTTTCATATGGCTTTCGATGTCTGCAGCATCCTTGGAAATTACTGGCACAGTGGGCAGTCGAATGTGAAGGCAAACATTGCTTAAAAATGCAGTTAAATAATAGAAAAAACACACTTTTGCTTATGTGCATACGACTAAATTTTAATAGTTTTGACAAAATTATTTTAACACAATTCTTCAAAACATCTATCAAGTTACGATAAGAACAGGTAAAATTTTAAGATTGTACATATATTATGTAGAAAATATTGTGTACACACAATGTTTGTTTAAAAATTGAAGGTATAACCTGTTCCCTTTCAATTGAAAGCACTGTGTCTGCACCCTGACAGGTATTTTGTACTTCGAATGGATTATTTGCAATATTCATGGCACAAGGTGGAAGATATACCACTCTAGGGAGAGCTTACAATTTCGGGCCTCTTTACAGCCATTTATTTTCACCTGCAGCTATACACAAAAAATACTTTTGTACTTTATTTATATTTAATTAATATAATCCTCAAATGGTCTACCTTACTGTATCCTTTTTTTATCCGTTGATGACTTCTACAGATTCGACTCGTTTGCGTTTATTGTAAGTTAGAAAAATATACATACATATGTATGTGTGTATTACACACGTGTCGTGAATTGTTTACGGATCAGTTTCGCAAGTAAATGCTAGTGAAGTTATTTTCCCTGTATACAGGCCATATATCGTTGTGTTGCTATGTATGTACATGCAGACATACTTACGTGTGTTTATTTACATGGGCGAAGTGAGAACCCTCTGGATCGTATTCCCAGAACCATTTCGCACTTCTCATTTTCTTCTTCTCCACCTTTTTGCGACGATCGTGGCGGTTATATGCAATTTCTTTGTTGTAGCCACTACAAAGCCAACATAATTGCAAACTCAAAAGAAAACCATAAAAAATAGAGTTAGCCCAGGAGAGAGACCGAACGACTCTTTTCGGCCAGGAGAGAGCAGCTGCCTCGTTCTCACTCACACAACAGTCAGAAAAACGCCGGCTCTCAATACCCATGCATATATACATAGTACATACACTGCAGGCCATGTAAAAACAAAAACAACAAGCCAAAAGGGCGCCCAGTATAATGGGGGAAACGAAATGGAAGCGGAACGCAGCCTAGACTAAATTGCAACAACTGCAAATTGGGGGGAACGCATGGCGCCAAACGAAACGTGAGACAGACTCGCACATACATGCATACACAAAAAGTGATTATTACAACACAAGCGTTGTGGCGCGCGGGCGCGAGGAGGGGGAACGCATGAGATAACGGAACATGCTGCCGCATTAGTCACCACCAAGGCACAACAGATGTGTGTAAGTGTGTGTGTTGTGTGCCAGCTACCACCGAACAAATGAGTGCAAAGGAGTTGGCAGGATGCCGAAAAGAAGGCAAAGAGGAATGGCGAGGGTATAGGGAGGAGAGCATAGCAACCAGTGGAAACAAAATACAGTGAGCATTGGCTAAGAGCTATTGGGTACCTGTGCAATAAGTTGCTGTATATCTTAGGGCTCTTAACCTAATGTCGGTTTTAAAAGAAAATGGTTTATCATCTTTTATATATTTTCAAAAATGTGTAAAGGATTATAAAATAATATAAAACATCATAAAAGTACCATAAATCTGAATAAGATCCTATTTTATTGAATTAAAGTTCCTGTTATATGCATGTAAGTCCTGAACTGCAAGTTAAGAAACAAATATCATTATTCGAATTGAAATTGAATATGTCGGCTGTCAACGTGAATGCAAAGTGCCAATTAGGAAATTTAACAATTATTCGGGAATAAAAGTCTACATGATTGCCAATAACAGACGAAAAGCGGAACAGGAGGACAGTAACGATAAAGATAAAGCTTTAGTAAAGCCACTGAACTGGTATTTTTTAGCCATTACTTCCGCCTTCGCGGGCAGCAGCGTCGACTGCACAGCGGCAGAGGCAGCTGCCTTTTGGCAGCTGTGTGCGTCCACAGAAATAAAGGGCGCATGAATTTGCATAATTTTCGGGGGGCGTGGCCGTCAACAAAATTGAAATGACAGTTCGAGCTTTTCAATAACGCTTATTTATGTATGGAATATTATTAGTAAGCACATGGTGTACAATAAACAAACCTGTATTGCAGTCAATTCCTGATGGAAACGGAAAAAAAGTATGTAAAATGAAGTGCCGATTCGTCGTTGTATGCGTTTTTGGTCGAATGTCGGTGTTTTTGGAGCAACTTCACGTTGAATGCATTGCGAAATAATTATGTTTGCCGTTGCAATTTTTTGTTTTTGGTTTCTCGGCTCTGCCTCGCCTCTCTGCTTCTTTTTTTGCCGCCTTTTCTGCTGATGCTTTCAAACAAACCACCACACACACACACGTATGCAGAAGGCGGCTTGCAATTATGCTAATGCGGCTGTTTACGACTCTTTTGCTTTTCTTTTTTGGCCGACACCGCACAAAACTGATTTCGCAGCTGGCCCAATAAAATTGGCCACAGAACGAAGCGAATTAACAAACAGCACACACAATTCAATGCTCTGGTCGAAAACCGCGTCCGTGTCAGAACGCGTCAAGAACTAGAGCTGGCGGAAACATCGACGAAGTTATCGATATATCGATGACACTTTGTCGGCAGCTATGCATTAATTTCAATTTAGAAGTAGATTTTTTGTCCACAAGCTAAAAATCTGAATGTTTCAGCAGATATAATCTAAATACGAATATAAAAACATATAATCTGAATACATGGTATGAATTTATTATTTCGTTCTAAGGTTTTTTTATTTACAGCTATCTTGCGTAAATTTGGTTAAGAAATACTTAATTTCAATTAGGATAAGCCATCCCTACTTTTTAGCTACTTTGCTTCCAATTGGAACTAGCTATATTTAGCTACTTCATTCGATGAGCATCGATGACTCCACAATCGATTGTCGAGGCATGTGTCTTGCACGTTTTTTGTAAACAAACGCAAGAGTATTTGAACCCACTGAAAATGGGAGCATTGGCAGAGGTATACAATGAACTAAAGATAAAATGTGGCTTTAAAATTGGTAATTAATTCTTAAATACTTTTCCCAGCTGGCTGGTGATGAGAAGAACGGCGAAGGATCTCGGACTTTTGTGTTCACCAACGAGGGCCACACGTTGGGAAATGCGTTGAAAACGATCATAGCCCGCTACCCGGAGGTGGATTTCTGTGGCTATACCATCCCGCATCCCACAGAGCAGAAGCTCCACTTCCGCATCCAATCCCATCGAGACAGAGCCATAGATATACTCAAACGGGGACTGGAGGACCTGGAGGGTCTGTGTGATCATACAATCGTAACGTTCGAAAAGGAGATGGCTGACTTTAATGCCATGAAAGTGGATAATACATGACGGATTATATATATATAAAGAACACTACAAACTACACCACGCTGCGCGCCTTTTTGGGATCGTAGTTGGGCTTCCGGAGATGATGATAGTTAGGCAGGACTTTGCGCAAGAAGTCGATTTGCAGGGTCTGCGATCCTTGCTTGTCGATGGCCTCACGTTGCAGGCCCTGCTCTCCATAAACAATGGTGTTTTCGGGCAGAAGTTGACTGGTATGTATCCTGATTCCTGCGCCCACCACACAACCACTGGAAATAGTAACTGCGCGGCCCACAAAACATTTGCTCTCAAAGACGTTCTTATCGCCAATCCTGGCAGCTTCCACTTGGCATCCGACTTCAAAGACATTGTGGGTGCCAATGCTCAGAATATTGTTGACATCCCATACGGCACCCGGCTCCAAGCGGTGGGCTATTGTGGCATATTCCTCAATGATGCAGTTTTCCCCAATTATTATGGGTCCTGCATCGGCGATAACGGTGGCACTCGGATGAACCACACAACCCGATGAGAAGGTGATGTCACCGCGCAGGCTGCTCTCCTCGCAAACCACCGCCTTGGGCAGGATTTTGATTCTGCTAAGAGGTGTAGTAGCTGTATTTAGTAAATTAGTTTAGCACGCATTTATACTGCAATCACCTGTTTTCTGAGGGCATTTCTCAAATTGTTTACGTTTTCTCACGAATGTGAGACTGCACTTAAATTTATCGATAATAAATGAGAGTTCGCAGGGGAGCAGATATTTTATAGCTGGATTCGGCTATTTTTTAAGTAGGTGACAAAATCGGGTAGCTAAAAAATAAAGAAGTGCGGGGATTTTTCTAATAATCTTCAAATTTCATAACCATTTTATAGATTAGCTTACAAATCAAGTATCAGTATTTTTACAGATCTTAAAAGATGGTGTATTAAAACGCATTACATCATGTCGCCGAACTTTGGTGCTAATTATGTTCATATCGAACCGATTATCCGACAGGATTGGCTTAAATGTGACACACTGGTCGGGAGACAAGTGGACATCTAGTGTTCTTTGAAACCAAATTTCTATTGAATATTGGAATAATGTAAATTTGTGGAATAATACCATCTATTTGTTGGGTACCATCGATTTGAATTCTAAGGGCAAGTCAATACAAACATACAGATTTTTATAAGCATCCTTAAAGTAAAGCCTAAGAACAAAGCTTCACTTACTCGATTCCCGGCATAAAATCAAAAGATTTTGCTATTTTTAGCTTTCAGCATTCAATTGACAATCGGCGTTTTCCAGCACTTGCTTTTCATTCTGTCTATCGAGTATCCGGCGACTGGCATCGTTTCGTCAAAGCTGTCGACTTGAAGCTGATGCAATTTTGAGCGTATATTCAGTAGTCAAATCTTAGTCACAAAGCGAATAAAATGCCCGCCGACCAGTTGGCTGATTTGACCTTGGGTGAGTATGCCTTTAATTGATAGAAAAATTGGGCCAACTATTTCGTCCACGTTGCCAGCGAGCCAGAAGTATCGATCTATAATGTGATATATTTATATGTACAACCATGTGTAGGTGCTATCTTTACGTCGGAAAAGAAGGGCAGTGATGAGTCCGGCGATGGCAGTGAGTCCAAGCCCTTTAAGACCATCCTGCAGGCGATGCGTCATGCGGGCAAGGAGCCCTTTCCCACGATTTACGTGGATAGCAAGGATCCGAATGCAGCGGAGCCCTTCGAGCCGGCTGCCAAGTCCCAGCTGAAGAAAATTCAGAAACTGTTCGTCAGGGAGTCGCACAAGAATGCCGAGAAGCAGCAACGAGAGGCGGAGGATGCGGAGAAGCGCCAGCAGAATCTGGAGGATGCGCGGAAGGTGAAGATATCGGAGGATCCCAGCCTGCCGTTGGCCCGTAAAATTCGAATCTTAGAGGGCACCGCCAACCGCGACTCGCGTGTCAAGGTCTACGGTTGGGTGCATCGTCTGCGTCGTCAGGGCAAGTCACTGATCTTCATCACACTTCGCGACGGCACCGGTTTCCTGCAGTGCGTGCTAAACGACCAGCTCTGCCAGACCTACGATGCGCTCACCCTCAGCACGGAGAGCTCTGTAGTCCTTTTTGGTACCCTAAAACTAGTTCCAGAAGGAAAGACTGCCCCAGGAGGGCATGAACTGAACGTGGACTACTGGGAGTTAATTGGTCTGGCTCCACCCGGCGGTGCCGATGCCATTCTCAACGAGGAAGCGCAACCGGACGTGCAGCTCGATAACCGGCATATCATGATCCGTGGCGAGAACACCTCGAAAGTGCTTAAGATGCGCTCCGTTGTGACGCAAGCATTCCGTGCCCACTACGAGGCACGTGGCTATAACGAGGTGACGCCCCCTACTCTGGTACAGACCCAGGTTGAAGGTGGCTCAACGCTCTTCAAGCTTAAGTACTTTGGCGAGGAGGCCTACCTCACGCAGAGCTCGCAGTTATACCTGGAGACCTGCCTGCCGGCTTTGGGCGATGTCTTTACCATTTCCCAGAGCTATCGTGCGGAACAGAGTCGTACGCGGCGGCATCTGGCTGAATACTCGCACGTGGAAGCCGAGTGTGCGTTCCTTACGTTTGATGATCTTCTTGACCGATTGGAGGATTTGGTCTGCGACGTGGTGGATCGTGTTCTAAAGTCCCCCTGGGGCTATTTGGTCAAGGAGCTTAACCCTGACTTCAAGCCTCCTCAGAAGCCATTCCGTCGCATGAACTACGAGGATGCCATCAAGTGGCTGAAGGAGAACAACGTGACCAAGGACGATGGCACCTTCTATGAGTTTGGCGAGGATATTCCCGAGGCTCCTGAGCGCAAGATGACCGATACCATCAACGAACCCATTATGCTGTGCCGTTTCCCGGCGGAAATCAAGTCCTTCTACATGCAGCGCTGCAAGGAGGATCAGCGCTTGACCGAGAGCGTGGACGTTCTGCTGCCAAATGTCGGCGAGATTGTGGGTGGATCGATGAGGATCTACGACAGCGAGGAGCTGCTCAAGGGCTATGCCCGCGAAGGCATTGATCCAAAGCCCTACTATTGGTACACGGACCAGCGCGTCTATGGAACCATGCCACATGGTGGCTATGGTTTGGGCCTGGAGCGATTCCTTTGCTGGCTGCTCAACCGCTACCACATCCGTGAGGTCTGCCTGTATCCTCGATTCCTCGACAGATGTAGGCCCTAGGCAGCGGAGAAGAGTGCATTCCGTCAGCCAGCATTTACAGCAGTCAAAGTACTTGCAACCATAAATTTTAGCTTCTGCTATTGAGAATGAAATTTATTACACTTATCTGTATAATTATTAAAGAATAAAGGCCGCACCTTCGATATATTCAATTGAGTAAACTAAACAACTTTGCTATACTTTATAATGGTATATTAAACAAATTGAGCTCTGCTTTTATTGAGTAAAAATAATATATATGCTATGCTATAATCATATCAGTCAGCGTCCTCACTCAGCTTGTGATATTATCGAAGAGTTGCTCGATGTCATTGTCTACGTATTGATCCGAGTTGCTCATGACTTGCGATTCCTCCAGGTCCATGTCCTCTTCCTGTGTCTCCTCGTCCTCGGCTTCGTCTTCATCCTCTTCGTCGGCCTGGGTAACTGCCTCCACTTCGGCTGTAAGGTTCTCCTTGCGGTAATGATTGCGCAAAAGTTCACTAATGGAGGCGCAGACGATCTGTCGCACTTGAGCATCAAATCCCGGCGGCAGCCAGCCCGTGCGCTCATTGCACACAGCTCCGGTAAGAGGTGTGGGGATCTTCTCCAGCATTTCCTGGATCTTTGTCATACGGACGTCGCAATAGCGCAGCATGCATTGTCTGGAGCGCGGCAACTTGTGCTCGTCAAAGTAGGGATAGTCAATGTCTTGAACCAAATCAGACACTCGATCCTCTATGGGCGCGAATGGAGCGTTCGCCGCCCTTCGTTGCTTTACGAACTTCTTGGCGTACACAAATTCGGAGAGGCCAGTGCTGAATCGCAGTCGGAAGTCAAAGGTCTGGTAGTAGCGACTATTGAAGTCCTTGCGGGGATCGTAGCCGAAGCGTACATATAAAGTCCGCCATGGACCGTTGCTAAAGTAAAATGCCAGCGAAGGAGTGATGCACTTGAGCTTGTCGTTGGTCAACCCGGATTCGTATTGCAGCGCGATTCGGGTCCAAATTGGGCAGTCATCGAAGAGTTTTTTGACCAAAGCCAACTGCTCATCCGAAACGTACTTAACCTTGAGTCGTTTAAGGTTATGGGAGTCTGCCTGAGTCGGAAAGCTGTCCACCATATTGAACGAAACCACGCCCTGGTTGTCGTAGGAGGACTTGGACTGCACGCCCAGCACCTCATTTTGGCCGTCTTCTGAGGGATCGATGCGATGCGTGCCCGCATAGACTGTGTCCACATGGGTGAACAATTCGGGCAGCGCCAGCAACTGACTGTGGCGACGTCTGTGGGAAAAAAACAGCGAACCCTTTAAAAAACTATCTCATAAGACTAAAAAAAAGAACAATAAGCTGCCGTGGTATAGATTAATGGTTGGCCTTGCAAACCAGGATCGCATTCTCTTAGTCTAACAAGCAGGACTATGGAGCAGTTACTCACTTAAAGAAGTCCAAATCGGTGGTGTCCCTGGGTTTCAGCTGATCCAAAGCGTAGGTGAGCTCCTGGGCAGCATTTGCATTGTCACTTTTGGGAGTTGACCAAAGGGGTAAGTATTGGAAATCACAAAGCGCTTGAGGTGTAAACGAAATTAAAATAGTTCGTATATTAAATTCATAGCTTCAACTCACTTTCGAAGGTGAAACTCCTGCTGCAGTGTCCCAAAACCCGTACAAAATATTCCGGAGGCCGTTGCTTGTCCTTTTTGTGGCGCCTCACGGTTATGGATAGCAGGACGCCAGTCTTATCCGTGCAGTCCCCAAAAGTGGGTTTGTTGTAGGGATTCTCCGGATGGAAGTGCAATGCCAATCGTTTTACTTCGTCGCCGAGAACCTGTGAATTGAATAATTTATCAGCCAAGCCGCCCACAGCAAGGTTTAAATACTTACCTTGGACACATTGATGATGCCGCCTAGAGTGGCTATCATCCGATCAGGATTAACCACTCGGCCGGGGTACTCGATCAACTCATATTCCTTCTGCGGATTAAAACTCAATTGGCGCGACATGGTCCGAAACTGAGGTGAGTTATAAGCCTTAAACAGCTGTTGGGGGAACGGTGATGCGCACTGCTAATAGATTTGCGCAATAATCCAAACAGCATAAGAAGCTATGGCAAATGTAACAAACTCTTTCAAACTGTACCACCAATTGCCTATTTTATAAAATCAAACAAAAATCAAAATTATAGATATAAATAAAAAAATTATATATGATATTGTGTTTTACGCCTTGCTGAAAAAACCTAGACTCCCAGCTAATTTGGCAGCACTGTAAGTTATCGAATTACCTATCGCCAGCCGGCTTGTTTATGGACGAAATTTTGTAAAATGTCTGGTAAAAACAGAAAACGCACGGCCACCATCAGCAGCAGCAGCGCCGAGGAGCCGGATAGTGAGGAAGAATCTCGCCTAAAGGATCTGCAGGAGCGCGACGAGTTCGCCAGCCGGCTCAAGAAGCGGGATGACGATCGGACGCGCAATGTGGTTGATTCCACCGGCGGACGCAGGGCCATCGAAGAGGCCACCAAGCGGCTGAAGCTGGAGCACGAGGATCGGGATAAAATAGTACCTCACCTGCGTCTTCAGTCGCGTCGCCAGTACCTGGAGAAGCGCAAGGATGACAAGGTGGCCGAGCTGGAGGCGGACATCCTGGACGATGAATACCTCTTTGATGAAAGCGTGTACGACCAAAGCTTAATCCTTATCTACATATGTATCCAAATAATCCTGGTTTGCTTTTAGCCTGACCAAACGGGAGAAGGAGGAGCGCCAATACAAGAAGCAACTGCTGAACATCGCCAAGGAGCACGAAAAGGCGCGGGAACTAGAGCGCATTCAGCGCTATAATATGCCACAGGACCTGAAAAAGGGAGAGCGATGTATGTAGACTATGTCCGTTGGTTCTGGATAAATACTAATAAGTTAATTTCCTACTTAAGCTGAGTACGTAGAGGTGGATGACTTTGAGAAGCAACCTAACTCAGAGCAGAAGAAATGGGAGGCTGAACAATTGGCCTCGGCGCGTTTCCAATTCGGTGCCAAAGATGCCAAGGCGGAGGAAGAGTATGAGCTGCTTCTTGACGATCAGATCGATTTCATCCAAGCGCTAACCCTGGACGGAAGTCGAGACAAATCATCCAGCCGACAGCCTGAACTCTCGGAGAAGGAACTGAAACGCTTGACGTTGGACGAGACCAGAAGATCCCTGCCTGTTTATCCGTTCAAGGAGGATCTGATTGCTGCTGTAAAGGAACATCAAGTCCTCATCATCGAAGGTGAAACGGGATCGGGCAAAACTACACAGGTGCCGCAGTACCTTGTGGATGCTGGTTTCACCAAGGATAAGAAGATGATCGGGTGCACGCAACCACGTCGCGTGGCCGCCATGTCGGTGGCTGCACGTGTGGCCGAGGAAATGGGTGTGAAACTGGGCAATGAGGTGGGCTACAGCATCCGTTTCGAAGACTGCACCTCAGATCGCACCATTCTCAAGTACATGACTGATGGCACCCTGCATCGAGAGTTCCTGTCGGAACCTGACTTGGCTTCCTACAGTGTGATGATTATCGATGAGGCCCACGAGCGGACACTGCACACGGACATTTTGTTTGGTCTGGTCAAGGATATTGCTCGTTTCAGACCGGAGTTGAAGCTCCTTATTTCCAGCGCCACTCTGGATGCGGAGAAGTTCTCTGCTTTCTTTGATGATGCACCCATCTTTAGGATACCAGGTCGCCGCTATCCAGTGGATATCTTTTACACGAAGGCTCCGGAAGCAGACTACATTGATGCGTGTTGCGTTTCAGTTTTGCAGATTCATGCCACTCAACCCTTAGGCGATATTCTAGTATTCCTCACGGGTCAGGATGAGATCGAGACTTGCCAGGAGGTTCTGCAGGATCGCGTAAAGCGGCTTGGCTCTAAAATACGTGAGCTAATTGTTATACCCGTCTATGCGAATCTCCCGAGTGATATGCAGGCCAAAATCTTCGAGCCCACGCCTCCGAATGCCCGCAAAGTTATCCTGGCAACCAATATAGCAGAGACCTCGCTAACCATCGACAACATTATATATGTGATTGATCCTGGGTTTGCCAAGCAGAACAATTTCAATTCCCGTACTGGCATGGAGTCACTTATGGTGGTGCCCATTTCCAAGGCTTCCGCAAATCAGCGAGCGGGCAGAGCAGGACGAACCGCTCCAGGAAAGTGCTTTCGTCTGTACACGGCGTGGGCATACAAGCACGAACTGGAGGACAATACCGTTCCGGAGATACAGCGTATTAATCTTGGCAATGCGGTGCTCATGCTCAAGGCTCTGGGCATTAATGATCTGATACACTTTGACTTCCTGGACCCTCCGCCGCACGAGACACTGGTATTGGCTTTGGAACAGCTGTATGCACTAGGTGCACTAAACCACCATGGAGAGTTAACCAAGCTGGGTCGCCGTATGGCCGAGTTTCCAGTGGATCCCATGATGGGCAAGATGCTGCTGGCAAGCGAAAAGTATGTAATGAATCAAACAAATAAGAAGTATAATATATTTCATACCCGTACATTGTTTTAGATACAAATGCTCCGAGGAGATGGTGACCATTGCAGCCATGCTGTCCGTGAACAGCGCCATTTTCTACAGGCCCAAGGACAAAATCATTCACGCGGACACTGCCCGAAAAAACTTCAATCACATGCACGGCGACCACCTGAGCCTCCTGCAGGTTTACAATCAATGGGCGGAGACAGACTACAGCACCCAGTGGTGCTACGAGAACTTCATCCAGTACAGATCGATGAAGCGTGCTCGAGACGTGAGAGAGCAGCTGGTGGGACTGATGCAGCGTGTGGAAATCGACATGGTCAGCTGCTTGCCGGAGACTGTAAATGTGCGCAAGGCAGCCACCGCCGGATACTTCTATCATGTGGCGCGGCTCTCCAAGGGAGGTCACTACAAGACCATCAAGCACAATCAGACAGTGATGATACACCCGAACTCCTCACTCTTTGAGGAGCTGCCGCGGTGGGTGCTCTATCACGAGCTGGTGTTCACCTCCAAGGAGTACATGCGTCAGGTTATTGAGATCGAGAGCAAGTGGTTGCTGGAGGTGGCCCCGCACTACTACAAGGCAAAGGAGCTGGAGGATTCTACGAACAAGAAGATGCCAAAGGTCGCCGGGCGTGCTGAAATGGCGCAATAATTTTTGGGGGTTTTTAGTTTCGAATTAAAAATAATCTTTTATTGTAAACTGGGTTTGTTGATCATTATCCTCTTTTTAAATCTGGCTCCAAGTCCATCAACTTATCGATAATTTTTAGAAACGGTGGTGGAGACATGTTCTTTTCTAATTTCAAACCTAACAATCGAATACGATACTTTAACTTGCTAAGTAAATGCTAAGTATCGATATGTGCCGGTCCACCGACAACTGTATTATCGATAACGGCCGTGCGGTTGGATTTCGTGTTTTGCATTTCAAAGGGCAAAATTGCACAATAATTTTATCTAATTGCAAACAAGAACCTTAAACAAGTAAGTATATAAGCGGGCCGAGCTAACTGCGTTGGAAGAGCCACAGAATTGGGCATTAAAACACTGAAACAGCACATTGTCTCTAACCATGACGTTCTAACCTAAAAACTGATGAAATTTCCAAGTCCAGTCGGCTTTCTATTTACATATATAGTTTATAGAACAGTAACTAAATACATTCGGTTTTTTTTATTCCAAGGATAATGGCTGCTCAGTTCTTCAATCGCATTGGCCAAATGGGCCTCGGAGTGGCCGTATTGGGTGGCGTTGTCAATTCGGCATTATATAATGTGGAGGGCGGCCATCGGGCGGTCATCTTCGATCGCTTCACCGGCATCAAGGAGAACGTGGTCGGCGAGGGCACCCACTTCTTCATCCCATGGGTGCAACGGCCCATCATCTTCGACATCCGGTCCCAGCCCCGCAACGTTCCTGTGATCACGGGCAGCAAGGATCTGCAGAATGTCAACATCACGCTCCGCATCCTATACCGTCCCATTCCCGACCAGCTGCCCAAGATCTACACCATTCTCGGCCAGGACTACGACGAGCGTGTCCTGCCCTCCATCGCCCCTGAGGTGCTGAAGGCTGTGGTCGCCCAGTTCGACGCCGGCGAGCTGATCACCCAGCGTGAGGTGAGTACAACTCAGGAGATGCCTTTGGTCTTTAGGATAAAATTTGTATGATGGGCAGATCTATTATTTATCTATCCGATGCATTATTACCAGCTGTTAAGCTCACAGTTAAACTGACAGAATACTCACCGTGCTTACCTCTTTGCAGATGGTGTCGCAGCGCGTTTCCCAGGAACTGACTGTCCGTGCCAAGCAGTTCGGCTTCATTCTGGACGACATCTCGCTCACGCACTTGACCTTCGGTCGGGAGTTCACGCTGGCCGTCGAGATGAAGCAGGTTGCCCAGCAGGAGGCGGAGAAGGCCCGTTTCGTGGTGGAGAAGGCTGAGCAGCAGAAGCTGGCCTCCATCATTTCGGCGGAGGGTGATGCCGAAGCCGCTGGGCTGTTGGCCAAGTCTTTCGGCGAGGCCGGAGACGGTCTGGTGGAGCTGCGACGTATTGAAGCCGCGGAGGATATTGCCTACCAGCTATCCAGGTCCCGTGGAGTCGCCTACTTGCCCAGCGGACAGAGCACGCTGCTCAATCTGCCATCCACCGTCGCGCAGTAGCTGGGTGCATCTAGTTCTGTTAAGTTGTAACTACCTATAGCATTTACTAAGTACTTTTCGATTTTGTTTCTGCTGAAATATGCACTACTCTAAAGCGTTCGCCCGACTGACTGGAGAATACTAAGCGAAACAACCAAAATTTGTCTCATGTAATCGGTTTTTCCATTATCTTCCCGATCGGGTTCGAAATCCGGTCGCAGTGTGCGCTCCGCATGCGGCTCAACTTTTGTTGTTTCCGTTTGAGTCGTTCGTGTGCGCGTCCTGCTAAATTGGTCCTTAAGATCGGCACCTGGCTAAAAGAGCTCCAGTAATTCAAAGAAACACAGACCATAAGAAAATTTCATGATGTGAACAAACAATAAATGATAATCCTTACTTGAGTGGGCTTTTCAATTGAGTGTGACGGTTAAGCAAGGGATGGTAATTAATTATTTAGTTGTTATATAAATGTTTGTTTCTGAAATGTGAATACCTTCACATTACCAATTACAGATAAATTGCTCATTGCTCATATCGCTGTTTACTAAATACGCGTCCTATTGAAGCTCAGCGATTTGATGTACCCCAAATACACGCTCGCCTTTCTCGGCCCTTGTTCACCTCTTACGCCTGTTTATGCAATCCCCTCTCAAAGGCGCCATCCATTCGACCCCCATAAACGGCAAATACTTTTCTACTCATTCGCAACTCAAGTCGGTCATAAATCAATTTGTAGTATTCTTCTACTCTTCGCCCCAATCGACCCGAGCTCCAGCCACCCGTAAAGCAGCATTATCTGGTTGGGTGGTGGGTGGCTGGGTGGCTGGGTGGTGCAGCCACCACATTAAATCGAAAGCAGAGCCGTTGGAATGGCGTATAAATCTGTTGATTCAGCCAAGTGATTTGCCAAAGTGGCTTCGTTGAAATGTCAGGCACACGCACTTTGCTCGCACTCAGCAACAGTTGGACCACCCGCACCCTACACCCTACACCGCAAAAAATGCCTTGTTGATTCAATTCAAAATTTGTCGAAATAATATGTATATGCATATATTGCTTCAGCGGTCTTGTGAAAGTTCTACAAATTACAGGTTTAAGAAAAAACATTTCGAAATTAGAGCACTTTTAAAATGGGTATTCCAGCATTTATGTATTATTATTCTCAAGTAAGTAACCAGTAGAAGAATGCGTTCCCGACCCTATATTCTTAATCAGGCCGGGGTGGTCTAGTCATGTTCGTTCGATTGTCTGTTCGTATGAACAAACACTCGATGGCTTTCTATCGTGTCTATTATTGTCCTTGTATTTCTTTCAGTGTACAAGGAACTGCCCGCCCAAAAGGCTCAACCTAGCCCACTTCCCCTTGCGCAATGCGAAAGTGAGTGAGAGTATCGGATTATTTGACGTCACAAATCCATGGGCGGTTCAGAAAGCACGTCATATGTGGTGCTCTAATAACCGGTTTCTAAGATGCGCGTAAAGCGTGCCACTCGCAGCTTAATCAATTTCTTGCGTTTCTATGAATTTGACTTTGTTTACCTTTTTTGCGTGATTTTTTCTTTGGGGAGCCCAAGAAAAACCCTGTTTCGAGTGACTCATGATGGGGGATTCCTGACGAGATCGCTCTCTTTTCTTAAATTCGCGTTGGAAAGCACGTGAGCAGAATTCAAATTCATTCTCTTCGTGGTTTTAGTCTTTGCGATGTAACAATTTATATATGTAAAAAAGGACTTTCAATATTTTAAAATATTTTAATTCTTAAGATTCTTGAGATGTAAAGCTCGAATGTTTTTATGATTTTCTAAGTAAAATAATTTCCTGCCGATATCCAGTTACTGATTCAGCCCGCAATTAATGCATGTTTCAAAAAAGTAAGAAACAAACTAAACGTGCAGAACGTGCACAAATCAACCGGGTGCGGAATGTATTTTTACATACCACCGATTGGGATTGAGATTGAGATTGAACCGGTCCTGCGGAATTGGCAGCGCTGCTGGGCGGGCTTTAAAAGCCATGGCCAAGAGCGAGCAGCGCTCAGTTAAGAGGAGAACGCCGAGCGCACAGCAATTCAGCACAGTAATCAACCAACAGAATAGCAAATAAATATTAGCTGCAACAAACAAGAGGGCAAACTGAACTTGGAGCAAAGATTTAGTTCGGAACGGAAGTAAGGCTTGACGACAAGTGCAAATAATTAAAAGCAGTTAACTAAAGTGCACGGTGAGTGACGAAAGCGTGGCTTCTCAAAAGCCTCAAGTGCTCGGCCAACATAATGAGTGCATGTGCATGCAAAACAATTCATTTCGGGCTAACGCTGCGTATACGTAATGTGTATCTAAAACTGGGCATCTAGCCTTGCTTTGGCTTAATCTCATAGTTCGGGCCCCAAATTCTTTAGTGCTTAAGCTTTTTTGGCTTTTGGTATATGCATGTTTTGTGTATCTATTAAAATAAGATTTGAAGTGCTTTATTTGCTGGCAACAAGTCGCCGTCTCAATGCCAACTTGTTTACGTTGTTCAAAATTGAATTGAGAAAAATAAAGTAGTCTTAATTAATGCAAGAATGCATTAAACATTCTAATTACCATACTAATTCACAGCCTATACTTAGGCAGCGAACTCAAACGGAAAACGCTTAAAAGTATTAATAACATTATTATCATTATCATTATTGCTCCTACCATGTAATTAGTATTCAATGTCGTCCATTCGCGCTTGCAGTGAAAGCTATTTATGTTCGAACTGCGCAAACTGCACTGATTAGCACTATCTTAAAATGTCCACTTTTATTAATAACACTCTCAATAATCGCACGTTCTTTCGTATTAGCTCTAACCCCATTCGCGTTCATATCATTGCAAAAAGTCAATCAATCTTGAAATGAGCCACATACCCATTAGTAACACTAACCCACCAAATCAAACTGATGGTAATGGTAAAGCTAACATTTTGGAAGATAAGCTGGACCCCAAGGTTTCGGTATGTCTATTGGCTTGAATATGAGCCAACAATTAGGCATGTATACTAACTAAATATTTCTGAACCCACCTTAAGATCGACATGGAGGCGCCGGAGTTCAAGGATTTTGCCAAAACGATGGTGGACTTTATAGCCGAATATCTGGAGAACATACGCGAAAGGTGAGCAAGCGTGCGTCCTACTCAATTAGCTTGAATTAAACTTAATTTACCGACGTATCGAACGTATAAAATTCATTTATATGGAATCAGAATCTGTCGCTTGACCTCAGCGTTTTGCGTTCGAATTGAAAGTTCGTTCTGCTCGATTCCGCGCAAGTGAATGACATTTCGCACACGTTTGAGCATTAGTCACGGGAAAGTCGCGCCGATCGGACCTTTCCATTGTTATATGTATATATAATACTTGTACTTTTATTTAGAGACTTGAGGCGACCTTCCCATCAGCTCGAGGGCCAAGTACTTTCATTGCTCTTGGGCCTAAAACTAATTAATTATTGCGCCATTAAAAGCTTTGTGATGTTGGCGTGTCAAGGTCGGTTTTCACGTACACATAATTGCACCGCAAACGCGTTTTGGCCAAAAGCAATTCAGCTATTTCACTATTCTTGGGCAATTCTAACGGTTTCGATTCCACTACCTTGAAAATCACAGTCGCCGGAGTAAACGATTTTTCGACACCTGCTGAGCTTGTTTGCTCACTGACAGTCGCTTAAGTTATTGACTTGCAAGCTGGTTAATTGAAAATCAAGTTGAACTAGAGAGGAATATAATTCATTTACTTTATTAAAGTCCCTTCGACTTTTAGGTTTTAATAACCATCCTACCTTTTGCATTGCGAGTTCTTAGTTAGACAACTTTTGTTTTACATAAGTGAACAATTTTCTTCGCAATCGTCTTACCTCTTAGTTCATCCTCTTAATTGAAAGAACAGAAAATCCTTTCATCATTATCAGCTTTGCCTCTTTTAGCCTTTTCCCAAAGCACTTTGCTACATATTGCTATTGATTTTCGTGCCACTGGCAACAAGTGGGGATGGTTGGGTCTCCTCCTACCCCGACTCCTGATGGCTTTGTGGGCTAACTGAGTTTCGCAGCCAATTAGCAAGGAGCTCCTCATGAATGGGCGCCAAATGCAATCAGAAGCTAACGCAATTATCCCAATTACAGGCGCGTTCTGCCGGAAGTGAAGCCCGGGTACCTGAAGCCCCTGATTCCGGATGCGGCGCCCGAGAAGCCGGAGAAGTGGCAGGATGTGATGCAGGACATTGAGCGCGTCATCATGCCGGGAGTGACCCACTGGCACAGTCCCAAGTTCCATGCCTACTTCCCCACGGCCAACTCGTATCCAGCGATCGTGGCGGACATGCTGAGTGGTGCGATTGCCTGCATCGGATTCACGTGGATCGCCAGTCCCGCGTGCACGGAGCTCGAGGTGGTCATGATGGATTGGCTGGGCAAGATGCTGGAGCTGCCGGCGGAATTCCTGGCCTGTTCGGGCGGCAAGGGAGGCGGTGTCATCCAGGGAACGGCCAGTGAGTCCACATTGGTGGCTCTGCTGGGAGCCAAGGCCAAGAAGGTGAAGGAGGTGAAGGAGCTGCATCCGGAGTGGGATGAGCACACCATCCTGGGCAAGCTGGTGGGCTACTGCTCTGACCAGGCTCACTCCTCCGTGGAGCGTGCTGGCCTCTTGGGAGGAGTGAAGCTCCGTTCTGTGCAGTCCGAGAATCACAGAATGCGTGGTGCTGCCCTGGAAAAGGCCATCGAACAGGATCTGGCCGAGGGTCTGATTCCCTTCTATGCGGTGGTCACCCTGGGCACCACCAACTCCTGCGCCTTCGATTACTTGGATGAGTGTGGACCAGTGGGAAACAAGCACAATGTGTGGATCCATGTGGACGCTGCTTATGCCGGATCCGCTTTCATTTGCCCCGAGTATCGCCACCTGATGAAGGGCATCGAGTCGGCAGACTCTTTCAATTTCAACCCACACAAATGGATGCTGGTGAACTTTGACTGCTCGGCCATGTGGCTGAAGGATCCCAGTTGGGTAGTCAACGCCTTCAATGTGGACCCTCTTTACCTGAAGCACGATATGCAGGGATCCGCTCCGGACTATCGTCACTGGCAAATCCCACTTGGTCGGCGATTCCGGGCTTTGAAGCTCTGGTTCGTCCTCCGGCTGTACGGAGTCGAGAATCTCCAAGCCCACATCCGCAGACATTGCAATTTTGCCAAACTCTTCGGGGATCTCTGCGTGGCGGATTCCAGATTCGAACTGGCCGCTGAGATTAATATGGGATTGGTCTGTTTCCGTCTGAAGGGCAGCAACGAGCGGAACGAAGCTCTTCTCAAGCGAATCAATGGACGCGGCCACATCCACTTGGTGCCTGCCAAGATCAAGGACGTGTACTTCCTGCGCATGGCCATATGCTCGCGATTCACCCAGTCCGAGGACATGGAGTACTCGTGGAAGGAGGTCAGTGCCGCTGCCGACGAGATGGAACAGGAGCAGTAAAGTGGTTGTGCAGGTCTGTTCCGCGTTTAATTAACAAATGAATATAGGAAACTTGAATTGTTTCTATATGTTACAAAATGGACCAGTATGATAATAATAATGCATTATATGACTTAAAAACCGGAACAGACCTTACATTTTCCATTTGCGACATGTTTAGGGAATTTACATCGCAACAAAAGATGGATCCTCCATCGCTACATTAGATTTATATTGTCCTATCATTGTATCATTGATGTTGTTATTGATTTTATTGTTAACGTTATACGCCTAATTAAAACAATTGTATTCTGCTTAACAGTACGAACAAATTTTAACTATAAATTTTGACTAGTGAGCTTCCGTGGAATAAACTGTACAATTTAGCAGCCAGTTCGGAATTCCCATTGCAGTTAACCGCTGTGCAGGCTCTTAAAATAGAAGTCTATAATGCGTTGGGCTTCTCGGATGCCACTGGACCTGGCGGCATCAATAGTTCCAAAGCCTTTGAGCGAGGTTGCATCCCCAGCGAAGAGAAGACCCGGCGACTTCTCACCCAGCGGAGCGGCCAGTCGCTGGACATCACGGGCGCTGCTGCTGGTGGAGAAGTAAGGTCGTCCGCCAAGGTAGCACGCCGAGGTGCTCCAGTTGGAGCGCAGTATTTCCTGTGGGTACGGCACCAGGTGATTGCTTACGCAGCGCCTCAGCAGACCGGTTATCTGCTCCAGCAGCTCGTCATCGGGCAGCTTCTCGATCTCCTCGTAGTAGCCGCCACCCACATGCACCTCCAGCACATGCTGACTGCTGGGCACCTGGCTGATCTGCACGACCTGCTGCGTCCAGTTGCGTTCGATTTGCTGCTTCGCTGAGGGACTCAGGAGCGTTCCCAGTGGCCGCAGGCTTCCTTTTAACCAGCGCCCAATGGGTTTCTTGTAGGAGAGATATATCTTGAGGGGATTGCCAAAGCCGAGGTTGCGTATAGCCAGCATCTTGTCCAGCGGCAGCGTGGGTCGAAACAGAACTCCCGCAAAGCTTTTGAGCACACCCAGCGGCAGGGTACATATTATGTGATCGGCGCTATAAAGACTGCCATCCAGGCAACCCACACTTTTCTTTGGCGCTGGTGTCCACTGAATCTGGCCCACAGGCTTTCCGGTCTGCAGCTGCGCCTTATCCATTTTCTGAATGAGATCATCCACTACATTATCAAGACCAGTGGGTACATATAGCGGGCGCTGTTCCTGCTGCACTGGGCACTTGGTTATGTGTTCGATGTTGACGTACTCTAGGCAGCATCCCAGTATGCTGCCGAACTCCTTGAACAGCGATTGAAAGATCTCGCGTGCCGCCAGCTGATCCTTTGGCTGCTGGAAGGAGGCGCCAATGATGCGATCGCTTTCTGTTCTAAAGTAGTTCATTACATTGTCCAGCGAGTGCAGGTCACCACCCGTTTTCACTCGGTCGGATACCTTGAAGCCTCTGCAAAGCTGCCGGAATAGGGTGTCGATAAGCTCGACCATGGCTGGATTGATGTGGCTTCCATCCTGGAGATAGGTGGCCTGATCCGGCTGCTTTATCTGCTTGCCCAAACCCACCGTGTTGCGGAGCAGTTCATACATCGAGTCCTGCGATCCATCGATCTTCACCCACTTGGCGCCTAGTTCACAATAGGTGTCACCAAACCGCTGGGTATTAATCCTGCCGCCATAACGATCTGTAGCCTCCAGGATGACGGTGCGTCGGAACCCGTGCGACAAGAGGTGCTGGGCAGCCGAGAGACCGGCGAGTCCAGCGCCGACGACCACTACCTGGGCATTTTGGCGTGCCGCCTCCAGATCCGGACTGCGTTGCTGGTCGCCTATGTTATCCGCCTGTAGCACCCGTGCATTGTATAAGCTGCGCCTGCTGGCCAGCTTAAAACTGCGGACAACAAGGGAGGGTATAAGTTTAATTTGTTTTTTAGTTTGCGCTGCGTTTCGACGTTGCACTCCGCATCCAAATCCGGTGGAGCTGTTCAACTTACCATTGCATGGCAAGCGGGACTGGTTTCCTGGAGTTCCAAAAGTAATTTAAGTAATTTTTAGAATTTTGTCGGAGTTTTTAGTATTTGTTGACAGGCTCAGAGGCGGATAGGCCTTTAAAATCCCACACGTCCGAGTTGTCTTTAATAAGCAGAATCATAGTATCTACCACAAAGGAAGTGTGCCGGTTATCCAATTGCAGTTTGAGGGTTAAAATCCAATCTTGGTAAGCAAGATCTAAGGTTGTTGTTAAAAGGTCTATTACACATTTTATTTGTATATAATATGATTCTTTACTTTACGAAATACGGAGAAGTCTTGCCACGGCGAGCACGGGACTGCGCCGATTCTAAGTACACGAAAAGTAGCACCTAAAGTTCCTCAGAGGTAATCTAAATATTGAAATAAGTGACACAGATATTTTTGTTTTGTTTATATTTTGTTATCCAATCGATATCAGGTGGTCCAATTGGAAGAAACAGCTGTTTGCCTGCGGATGCGGCACTGACGATAGACTGACGATAGACCTTGGCGGACTTATCGAAGTGCGATGAAAAATTGTATCGATTTTCAAGCAAAAGCAGCAACACTTTACCGCCAAAACTTTGATTTAAAATTTAAAATAAAATCAGAGAAAGTTTGTAATGCTTTAAAAATGAAAGCTTTAAGGAAAAGTTTAAACGTTGAAGAGTTTCAAAAACTTTGGTAAGAATCTATCAAATTTTTATTGTCTTTCAGGCTTCTAAAAATTGGTATTTACAGTAAATATTTATTAGACAAAACTTTAATGATTTGTGGCGGGCTAAAATAACATTTTACTGGAACATTTTAAAGGAAATGTATTTACGTACATTTAATTTCACTTTATTTATAAACATGTGGAAAACTACAAACTACATCGCAAACTAACTAGGTTGTACCTAAACATAAATAGTTTAACCGTTTTTCTCACTGAGATTTCTCGTGCGTTGCATTTTCGGCGCCGAGATGGATCTGGAAGTGCTGGGCAAGATCGCCCACGTTTCCCGATTTGCGAGCCACCAAGGATTGCTCTGAAAGCAGGTCCGTCAGTTGTGACTCGATCTCCTTCCAGGCGAAATCAATATCGGAGGCTTTGGTGTCCATTCCGCATACGACGAATCGCAGAAACTGACGACCGGCATGCTCGGCCTTAACCATGTAGATCTTCTTTCGATCCATTAGTCGCTGCAGCAACTGGGTGGTAATCTCATTGTCACCTTTGGGCCGGAAGCAAACCAGTCCCAAAGCGCGAGGAGCCACCAGCTCAAATCGGGAATCCTTCAGCACAAGCTGCTCAAACTGTTTGGCCAACTCGATGTGCTTCCGCACATGGTTCCTCAATCCCTCGGCACCCAGAGTGCGGAATGTGATCCAGACTTTCAATGCTCGGAAGCGACGACCCAGGGGGATTTGCCAGTGGCGGAAGTCGGGAATTTGCGACTGACCCTCGTGCTTGTGCTTGAGATAAATGCGATCTACATTGAAGCTATCGACCACCTTGTTGGCATCCCTTAGCCACATGGCCGAGCAATCAAAGTTGACCAGCATGAACTTGTGCAGGTTAAAGTTCAGCGAGTCCACGCGATCCAATCCCTTTCGCAGATCCGAACACTCGTCCAGAGCAAAGGCTCCTCCGGCATAGGCGGCGTCAACATGGAGCCACACCTTGTATTCCTCGCAGACGGCGGACAGGGACTCAATGTCGTCATAGGCACAAGTGCCCGTGGTGCCCAGTGTGGCGACGCAGATCACCGGAATTCTGCCCGCTGCCACATCCTCTTCGATGGCCTCCCTCAGAGTATCGCCTCTAAGTACGAAATCCTCTCCAGCCGGCAGCAATCGAATCGGCATGGCGGCCAGGACTCCAGCCTTCTCGATGCAGCTGTTGCTCTGATCCGAGGAGTAGGCCACCAAGCGTCCACGCACCTCGCTTTCGCTCAGCTCCGGATGCGATTCCCTATAGCTGGCCACCGCCTGTTCCCTGGCAGCCAGGACGGCCACCAGAACGGCCTCGCTGGCCGATCCCTGGATCACTCCTCCTCCTGGTCCCTCGCTGGCGTGCCGGAAGTGTGCGGGCAGCTTTAGGAACTTGGCCAGCCAGTCCATGACCACCACCTCCAGTTCTGTGCAGGCGGGACTGCAGATCTGTGGGGGATTATACATATTAGTGGGAATTTTCAATGTGATAAATGTGATAATTATGCATATTTAATATTAAATGCAGATCTACTAAATCAGACTTTGTAAAACTTTAAGCTAACCACTTATTGAGAATTTGTCTATTATACTATGAATTAAATCAGAGTCTATTTCACAAAGTTTGGAATTATTGTTTAGCAATTTCTTTGTTTGCGAAACGGATAGTTTGGCGAGTCCGCTGCACAATAAGCTTAAATGGTGAAAATTGCCGATTGAGTTGTGTGAAAAACTCTCTTCGATCCGGTGCAGTAGCAACCTGTTTGTCGGGTTCTTGGATTCACTTTCACCCACCGCGCACAAAGGGCGCCCATTCAGCCGGCCAAAACAATGGGCCAGCAGCAGATTTCACCGGCCATCCCAACCTACCCAGCTGAATCCGACGACGGCGAACCCACTGGCCAGCATCTCGCCCACAATGGAGGGATACGAAGTGCTGGTGGGGTAGTAGGCGTGCATATGGGGCGACTGCCAGTGGGTCAGACCCGGCTTGATAACGCGATTAATGTCGCCGAGGACATCTCTCCACGCTTCGGGTTCTTCGGGCATCTCCGTGGGCAGCAGGTCCAGAAGATAGCCCGGCTCCACATTGGGCAGCACGTCGTCATCCCGGATATTCTCCAGATAGTCGGCTATATAGTCAACTGCCGCCTTGCCGAATTCCCGAAACTCTTTGGCATCCATTTCGCTGACAATGTTGATATGTCGATATCGTTTTCTATTTGCACTTTTCACGTTCTATTTGTTTTGGTTTTATTTCGACTTGTTTGCCCAGCTCGATTTCGATTCCCGATCCGTTGATGCTACTCCAAGTTGCCTGAGGTTCACTCTGAGCCCGATCGCCGGTGACGGCCGCCTTTTATACTCCGACTTCTCTGGTCAGCCTCCAGAGCAGTCGGTTCAGCCAATTTGGCTATTTTATAGAAATTATAGCAAACGGCGAGACTGACTTGCTTACTTCTTTTGGTTTAACTAACTTGGCTTGGACAAAGCATGGAAATGCGAAACGCTTGCACAATTAGCATATAAATAGATACCAATGAAGGTTTCAGGAAAGAGGTGTATTGTACTACTCCAAACTAAGAGGTATATATTTCAGTAGTATAAAGCATACTTTTACCCTAGAATGCCATCCTAGTACCTGCATTATAATTCAGCTATAAATTTCAAAAATACCTATAACCGATTGCTCTGCACAGTGATTCGTGAAGCATGTCCAATCGCTAAGATTAGGGAACGAATCGGTCGTCGGGATTATAGTTTTACGGGATAGTGTGTTTCGTGCCATACATTTATAGAAAAACAATTACTTGGCAACTTCCTAATCGTTGAGTGGCTATCTTCCTAGAATATTTATCACATACTTCTTTAAACCGAGTTATAGGTGCCGATCGATAAGAATTTCTCAGGTGTTGTGTTGATTTGGCCAAATGATTTTGTTACCAACGAAACTCAAGCAATCACTTCCCACCAGCCACTTTTGCCCACAAACTGTTCCCAGTTTTTTGGTCGCTCGGCGCTCTCTTAGCCGTTCTCTCTTAGCCATCGATGGAAGAAATTACAGTTTTTAAAACTAATTGATTATTGTTTGTTGTTAGGACCGCCTGTAATGAACAATAATTGTGAATTCATATGATTACATACATACACGTATGTCTGCTTATAGGTCTCTCACGGCTCTTGAAAAGTAACTCTGTCGTATTTCTTTCTATCGCAATAAAAGTAACAATATTAATTATTTTAAATGTATAATGAATGTTTATATATGCAATATTTATACAAATCGATGTAATACAGCTACACATTTTAGATACAATCATTTATCTTTAGTTATTCATTGATATTTTGGCTGCCTATGCAGGTTTTTTCCTAATCACTTTTCCCAGAAAATATATTTAACAAAGTGGCTCATGAATGTTTTTCCACTGTAAGCCTTGTTTTGTTTCACTCGCGTAATTAATTTGAACATCGCTTGTAAAGAGGAGAATCTGTGGGATATCTCCACTTTATTTATGACTTACCCAACTGAATCCGAGGACTCCGATGCCAGCGATCAGCAGTTCACCGATGATGGAGCCCGCCGACGAGGACGACGGATAAAAGGCATTGAAGTAGGGCGACTGCCAGTGGGTCAGACCCGGCAGGATGATGTGCTCCAGATCCCTGAGGACCTCCCGCCAATGATCGGGCTGCTCGGGGATCTCCTTGGGCAGCTGATTGATCACCGCATAGGGAGCCGTGCTGGGCAGGACATCCCTATTGGATGAGACATAGAGGTTAGGGGCAGCACGGCCAGGATTACTTCGAGACACCCACCTCTCACGTATGCCGCTCAGATAGTTGATGAGGAACTCGATAGAGGCATGGCCAAATTCACGGAACTCATCAAAGTCCATGATCCTGGTTAATCCAAACAAAGGCGCGATGTGCTTTAGGGCGAACTTGGGTGCTTAGCCGCTCGGTTGGTTCCGCACTTGTGCACCGCTGACATTCGAATCTACAAATGAGCTGGCTGCGCTTTAACCAAGTCTCAATGAGCTCCGAATCTCGGGCCCGTTCAGTAAAAAGTTCGGGGCAAACAAAACAACAAAAATCCGGCTATGTGTGAAAATGTGCAGTGGCAGCAAGTTTTTTGTCTTTCTGACTGACCCATTGCCAAGATTTATGTTTATGTAACTACCAAAAAGACACAATAAAAAAACAAGATCGCCAGACAAAAGTGAAAAATGTCGGTGAAGAAAATTTGAACAAACTGCTTGTTAATTGTCTATTAAAATGTGTTATCCAAACACCAGCACTGCTTACTAAATCCCCGTAGTCCCTCCTATCCACTGCCAATCCGGTTCCATATCATCGCATCATCGGCAATTAACTGTCCCCAGTCGAGCCCATTTGGCAAAATACTTCATGTGTCTAACCATTAACGGCTCCATTAGACGGCCGCGACAAAAGCGTTGGAAAATTTGAAAGTCAAAGTCGATTTGGTAACCGCGGAAGTGAGGCACCGCCTGGGCTGCCACAGATTGGGATCGTATTGGATTGGACGCGATCGGTCTTCGTTGAGTGCATCGGTTTCATCAGCCATTTCCATACACGATCACTTTCAGGGTCACGATGCATTTTTATGCTCCTACCCTATATTTTTACACCTGGTACCAGTTGGGTTCAAGGGTATACCGTGTTTTCGTGTTGTTCCGCATTCGTAATGCAAACCCAATAAGGTGAACTAAGAAAATATTGCATGTTCAGTATACGAATACGAATTTGTAATATTAAAATGGCCAACTTTGAAACAGTTAGTATGCAATGAGTAACTGTAGTAGTACGCTGCAAGATGATTTGGAATTACCTTTATAGCATAAGATGATCCATGGTTCTTTCTTGAAATGGCAATTCTTCAAACTTGACAGAACAATGTTAGAAGTACAATGGGATTTTATTCAGAGTTCCCAAGAACTGGGATACTTTTCAAGCGACCCACGCACTCCAGCTGTTCACGTACCCTGCTCCTCCGCAGCGCGGAACCCAACCCATAAACGACCTTCCCTGCCAGTGTCCATTTCTGTGGGTGGGCGGAGGTCATCCGCTGGGAGAGGGGGCTTGGGGTTCTCGGGCATGGCGTTGGGGTTCAAAGTGTTTGGCAAAGTATTTGGCGCGCTCTAAGCGGCTCATAAATAAATGCGAAAACAAAATCGTTTTTGCAGACGCAACGCATTTAAGGGGTTTTCGGGACGGGTGGCAAGTACCCACTATAGATATAGGGGTTCCGAAACTGAAACTACACAGACAGTGAGAACCCTATGCAGATACAGCAAACTCACGGACAACGGGTGACTCGGGTATGGAGTGACCCCTTCTCCCTGCCAGGTTTTCCAGTGCGCCGGCGCTGGAACGACATCGAACTCTAGGAATCGTAGACGCGTATGGCCACCCCAGCCCCATTTTAATGGCGACGCTGGGGCGATAAGATAATGGCCACTGCCTGCGCATGCCTGGAAGTTCTTGTTGCTTTTTGGCTCTATCGCCAGCCGATTTCCAGCGATTTTCAATATAAAGGGGCGGTGCCTGTTTTCCAGTGGAGACCCCGCATTTTTGGTGACCGCGCGCCGCGTATTGACTTGGACCTTTGAGTTAAGTCTCTCATATTTGTTTCGTCTCTGTCGGCGTCGCTGCTGACTTTTAAGTGCTGTTTACTGTTGTTTTGGGGCCAACGAAGGTGTCGCTCGACGTTGGTTGGCTTTTTGTTCTACCCACTGTGTTGACTTCTTTTTTTGCCCCTGCACTTTTGCAGCTGGCGCTTCTTGAGGCAGAGGGAAACAAAGAGTTTCCATATTTCCTTTTTTCGGGGCTAAAGTTTTTGCGTTTTACAAATATTGTAATGCTCTCGGAATTTGGACTTTTCGGGCAAATGGGCAAAATGGGCAAAGTGGGCATCGCATCGCATCGCATCGCAAGAGAGCGACACACATGCGCACGGCCCCAAAAAGAAGCACAAAAATGTCGTCGCTGTTGGCGTTGTCGCCTCGCCGCCTTGTTGCCATTGTTGTGCTGCCATTCAGGGCTGGCTGTATGCATTTTACCATATCATTTGTGTCACATTAGGATCAATTGGTAAACACACACGCGCACACCCACAGATAGTACGTATACGCATAGCGCACCCATGTGGGCGGCCATAAGGCAAACGACACACGAACACCAGACGAAAAGCGAAAAACAAAAAACAAAAAACAACAACGTTAAAAGCTCACACAGTCGGAAAAAAGCGTGAAAAAGTGCGCAAAGTAAGGAGAGACGACAGTTTAGACGGCCAAGAAAATAAATAAAGATGCAGCGCGGCAAATAGAGGGGATTCCCACCAGCAACAATACCAGCCGCCTGCCAGTGTTGCCGTGTCCAGGGTTGTCGCCGTACCGTTACCGACACCGTTACCGTTTCCAAGCCGTTACCTTACCGTTGGCCAAACACCGTTAGCCATGCCGTCGCCATTTTGCCGCACTCGGTTCGCATTTGCCGTCGTCGTTTTCGCTGCCGAATCCGTTACCGTTAAAGTTGCCGTTGCCGTCGCCAAAATGGCGTTCGCATAAATTCGCCTTCGAGTGCCGCAGAAAATCCAAATAAAATAATTAGAAATGTTGAAATAAGAAAATTGAAAATAAACAAATATTTAACCTAGTTAACAAATACTGCAGCTGAGTGTTAGAGTGACGCAATCAACTTAAAAACGGTAAATGCCGTCGCAGAACGCAAGCCTCAATAAAAAGCCAATATTTTGGGCAACTCTTGGAAAACAAGCAGCTTAATTAAAATTTGACAAATTATGTCTTATTGAGTTTTGTGTTTATTTTAAGCAAATTGTATACACATCTTATGATATAGTTATGAAATGAGTCTGGAAACATATATTTAGGGGTGTGAAATATTAAGCTTGAATTTTGTAACTAACAATATACAATTTAGTTTGTTTCAAAATTAAATGCAAAGAAAATAGGATGGAAGCGTGAGCTCTAACTCCTAATTTCAGTCATTATAATTTTAACTACAATCTGAAAGGCTCATAAATACCAGGGTATTTTATTTATTAATATGATTAATAATCAATTGTGAATTGGAAATTCCGATTAATATACTACGCATTAATATTTTACAAAAACTGTTAACCTATTTGGGAACTATTTATTAGCTGTTCGTTTTTTTATTTAAAAACCTGGACCTTGACCGTTTTTTAATAGATAATAGTGGCCATCCGAATGTTTGTCTTCGCACGAGAGTTCTCCTCGTGACAGACGATGAATAGATAGATATGCGCCAACTGGTCTTTTGAATATCTACCGATCAGTTCGGCCCCATCCCCACTTACATAAAGTTCACCCGCCTTTCACCTGGTCGAAAGCACCCCAACAATAGATGGTCTAGTGTCCCCTGGTATCGCAAGCAAATTCAAATTGTTCAAGTCCCTGGCTACTTCAACTGATAGAGCAGCCGAGCACTGAGCACTGAGCACGATCCCAACCGAGCCGCTAGACTGGAATCTAGAATCTACAGTAAGAACCGACACCCAAAGAGACCGCCGCGATAAGGGGAAAACAGTCAACGGGGCTACAGTTGGGCACGAACCAATGCCAGTTATCGAGCAGACAGCGATCCCGCCTAGCGGAGTCTCGTTTAAACGCTAAACGGGAAGCGAGTGCTTCCCGAGTAATCGAGTGAGCTAATAGAAAGATTTGTTTTTAAACACCCAACAGGGCTAAAGATATAACCGTGTGCCAATTGGAATAAGCTAACTGAAACATATAACTCATACGACGCGTGTTCAAATCGCCGGCCCCTCAGCAATGATGCAAACCCTGAAACCACCGCCACCGCTACATCATCACCACCAGCACCAGCACCAGCACCAGCTCCAGCATCCGCCCCAGCAGCAGCCACACCAGCATCAGCAGCTGCAACATCCATTGCAGCAGCAACAGCAGCAGCAGCAGCAACAGCACCTGTCAGCCATGGATAATCATCAGCAACATCAGCCGCATATCCATCAGCAGCAGCAGCAGCAGCAGCAACAATTGCCAACCACGCCGCAGGCATCTCACTTGGTCGGTGGGCAGCAACAGCAACAGCAGCAGCAGCAGCAACAACATCCGCACCACAATCACCTGGCTGTCGACCAGGATGACCCAAATCCCGAACTGGTGCTCGCCTTAATTTCCAGGAACCGGGCGCTCGAGGGTAAGTGGCCAAGTCATGCCATCTTTGATTCAGTCCTGTCCACCTGAAGGCTGCCTAGGAGATTTTCCTGCACAGAGAAAAAAAATGTTTGCCAAGAGTAGTGTGGTGGTAACAAATGAACAGAATGTACTTTGATAGCACGGCAGTGTTTGGTTTTTCAAACGCATGCCTAACGTATATTTCAGATTTATTATTCAATATATCAACTTTAAAAACACTTATTAAAAATAATACAGAATTAAACATTTTCTATATTTTTTAAGCACAGATAAAATCAATTTTTGCAACTAAATGAAGTAAAAAGTAAAATACATTTAAATGCTTAGCAATATAAGAAGTATTGATACTGACAAATGATAGGGTTCCCTATTTTGTTTATAACTATAAATATTGAAAATACAGTTTCCATTTTTAAATTTCTCTTACACTGCCACTTCCCTAACCCTTTGAATATACTCTTCGCATGTGCTGGCCGCGCCTTAATTATGCAAAGTTTTTGTTTGCGCTCGCCCTTTGTTTTTATGAGCGACCAGAAAGGTCTTGTGATGAAGATGAGTTGGGGTTATGAGGTCGGTCTTTTAGGGTCACATAAGAGCCTTGCGGTTGGCCTGGCTTTGGCTTTGGCTTTTCCGTTTCCATGTTCGCTGCCCGAACTGGGGCTTAAGTGTTTTTCAATTAAATACGAAAGCTTTCCCGGTGGCAGACCGCCGTCCTCACATCCTCACATCTTCGCATCTTCACATCTCGGAGGAGCTCATTTCGAATGCCCTTTTAGGAGGGCTCAGTGTTGCGGCTGCTCGGTTGGCCCGCCTGCTTTTTATGCACTCCGCCACGGAATATATGGTCCGAGGGGACTTCAATATATAACTGGCAAAGTTGCGGCAGAAAGTTTTCTTCGAGGATATATGCATGGTGAATTGCTCCTAAGGAGATGATTTATTGCTGCCTGGGATGGCTGCTGGTCAAAGGGATTTCCTCGTTCGAGTTGCTTAAGAGTTGCCTGGCCTGTCACATTTATGATTTCGTTTCATACTTGTACATACATATGTCCCACTCGAAAATCCCACGCCAAATCAATCGGCAATCCCCGGACTAAAAGCCAGCCCAGAAAGTTGACAACTGACTGCGGATTTCAGTCGCGTCGAGAGCGGAGAAGATGACATCGGACAGGGACACGCGCCGCTGACGAGGACAAAGCCGTAACCAAATCCAAAGGCGAAACTGTTGACAAACTCCAAATGTCTCCAGCATTGTTGCTAATGCGCTGGGAATACCCGGGAACCAGTAGAGGCGGTCCACTGCACGTGTGTCCCCGCCAATGTTTTTGGGCATTGAAAAGAGCAGGCTCAGCCGTTTTTAGCCATTTTCCCGGCTTCAAGTGCGGCGGGATTTCGTTTTTAGAACACGCGTAATTACAAACAAATAAATATACGTGTACGTCCTGGGGTTGGAGGAGGGGAACCCGGAAACCGCATGTGCTGGGACCTCCAGATCGCCTTGGTCGAGCCTTCGCCACGTGCCACTAATATCCACTGCATCCCTGACAAAGTGCGTGCACTCTGGAAAAATCTAGTGAATCGAGAGAACTCGACCTATAGCCGTCTTTTGAAGAGATCTATCTGCACTTCATTTTCTCTTACTGAATCAGAATGGAAAATCCAATGGCCGTAATGATTTATCAGTCGACTGTCTTACACTTTCGCTGACATACCACCACAAAATGAATCTACATATTGTAATGGCTTGGAAATCCTTACTCTGCCTGTATAGATTTCATTCGTAGAACTAAGGTATATTATATTATATTATATAATATATATTATATATTTTTTATCTTAAATTCCTTGAAATTTATATTTTAATATAAAGAGTTGCGTCCACACTTCTTGAAACGGGAAATTTCAGTTCATAATGTTAACGTTCTATCTTGTTCACAACCTTCGTGGATTGGTGGAAGACTTTTCATTTAGTGTAGTATTCTTGCAGTGTAGTCGTGTTGCGCTTGAATATTTTTCTCCCAGTGCAGCTGGGCAGGGCTTAGCTGGTGTAGCATGGCAGTTCGTTGGTGTCCCAAAGGACTCGAGTGACGTGTGCCGGGCGATGTGCAAAAACGAGCAGAAAAATTGAATTATGCGCTTGCGGTGCTTCCTTCGAACCCCCAGAACCCTGGAACCCCGGAATCCCTGCCTCTGCCTTTAGATCCTGCCCTACCCTGAAGCCAAGGTCCCACCCCGCCCATCGCTCGTTTCGGGCAATCGACAAATATTTTGTTATTTGCACATAAACATATTTATCGAGTTTGGGTTTGGTTTTCCTTTCGGTTGTTTCAAGTGCGTACGCAGACCAGAAGAGCGGAGAAATGGGAAAACGGGAGGGGAAAGAGTGCTGGGTACGACTGCACCCACGGGTGTTTTGTTTCACCCGTTCGCCCGTCAAAAATTGTGTAAATATGTTTATCATTTCCACTTGCCCGGCGCACTTAGTGCTGAGCAAACAAACGATCCACCCCGCTGCCAGGACCTCGATGTCCCGGTGTCCCGGTGTCCTGGTGCCCTGTGCCTCGACTTCTTCCCAACGCACTTGTCGCTCAACCGCCGGCCGCGTGTCCTTCGTTAGCAGTCCTTGTGTGGCTTTCCTATTAACGGGCCTACAGCCCGAACCACCCCGTAATCCCACTCCAAGTCCTCCTAAGCGTATCCGTTTTCGGCTTGTTCCTCCTTCCTTCCTTCCTTCCTTCCTTCCTTCCTTCCTTCCCCGCGATTCCGGAATGGGTTCCGGCAATTGTTGCCTTTGGCTTATGTAATTTGTCATAATGTCAACAGGCGCAGATCACGCAGTACGAGCAAACACTTCACTCGAGAACTGATTGTCCATTGAAAAGGCTGAACAAACCTAGCAAGCCCATTTGTAGCTGAAAAAGTGATTAAGTAGATGACTTTTTAAAGGAGCTCAATTCGCCATGCAGGATCTTCCAATGTGTGTATTTTCGTGGGCCTGATTCGCCCGCGGTCAATATTTTTACAACTCAAGAAAATATATATTAAACAGAATAATAAATAAACTCTTATGCTCGAAATGGGGTTGAAGATTTTTAATTTTCCATTATGGTCTTGGATTTTAGATTGCTCTGAAAAGTTTGCACACTATGCATTTGGGGAAAATCCGTTATTAGATAGATCACTGCTCCATTTGCGCCTCCCATCTCGTTGGCCAGGAATTCCCGCAACTCCCCATTAACTGCCTGGATGTCCTCCTCACTTGCTCCAGTACGGATGGGCACGTAGATCTCTAGGAGAAAATCCAGGAGGGGATGCTGGATGCGGCTAGCTACTCTCCGTGATGTAACCTGAAGTTTGGGACTCGGATTCATCCGATTCAGATGGAGATTCTGAAGATTCTCTGGATTCCATCTAAATCGAATAAACACTCTTCTACCGCATGCACCCAAGCTCGGAAAGATTTCTTTCCAAATCAGCTTTGCAATCAAAGTCTGTGCTGGTGCCAATTTCCTCAGTAAACTCGGTTTGAGTATACGAATTGAATGTCTTGAATATTCTGGCCAGATCGCGGCGAAAGACGTTATAGGCAGTCAAATTGATATCGGACATCTGTGGGAAAGGAGTTCCCACATTATCAACAGAAAAGAACTCTATATTGAAATGCTTTTGGCCCTTACCTTTGTTTTTGAATTTTGAATTTTGAGTTTTGGACTCGAATTGGTGCCTTTGATGTATGCAAACAGGGAGAAACGGAATGTGAATGGATTATTGAGATGAGTTTGACAGATTTGGTTGGGCTTCTTTGTTTATTATAAGAGTGTACATTAATCTATAATTGTGAAGCCTTAGTAACAACTATATTTTGTAATTGAGTTGGTAATGCAAAATGTCTTCTAAGGCCCTGCTTAAAAACAGCCGCCGATGGGAACTGATATCCCGTGCACCTTCTATATAGATTTTGCTATTCTTCAAAGGCAGAGCTCTACTGGAAAAGCAGCTCCCCCTGGGGACATCAATATCTTATACCTTCTCGGTGACCCCAATACCATTGGAGTCCGCTGTCTGTGAAGCACACTTTCAGCATTTTTCATTGCGGCAAAAACAAGAATGAAGTCCCGAATGGAAGGTAAAATTGTGGGTCTATCCGAGGGCCCCCTCCAAAGTCTGGCAAACAAAGGCAGGCCCAGAGCCAAGTTGAGAAATCAGTTGATTCTGTTATTTTTCCCGGTTATTGTTGGCTTTTCGTTGCCGTTCGCTCCGTTCCTTTATGGCGTCCACATAAATCATTTTTTCGCCATTTTTCCGGATTCGGGTGGCGGGGAAAGGGAGTTGGGATGGGAAATGGTGAAAATGGTGGAAATGGTGGAGCCTCCCTGCACATTCCCACCTCCTGCATATTTGATGGCTTTCTGGGTCTGCGCTTAGCATCGACGACAGCTTTTTGACTAGCCAACTGCCGGCTGGCAGGTAAGCCAAGCGACCTCCCCACCATTTTCTAACCAACCAACCCACCCACCCACCTTTCGAGTTTTTCCTTTTCTGTTTTTTGGAAGTTTGATGCTCCCCCCTGAAGAGCTTTCTTTTTTCGGGGGTTGAAGGCGAATGTTCAAGTTATGTTAAGTAAATAATGGGGCGTTCATATGACGCAGGGCAGGAAACGTGGGGGCGTGGGTTTTTTGGTGGGCCCGTCCTCTGCTTTTCTTTTTTCACTTTAGCAGAGGGTGTACACAGTCATGTGTGTTTTTGGAGCCAACTGTTTACTTTTATATTTCTTCACTGCTTAATAAAATAAAATAGGAATTTCGCTTCGTAAAAAGAAACGGCACACAAATGGTTGGGGACGTCGGCTGAGAATGGAAAGACATCTGGGACTAACTTTGTTGGCGAATACTCAGGTGGGCTTTAAGGCATATATTGTATGGGAAAATTCGAAAAAATTCTATTACAAAATAGCAGAATGCTTTCATATTTACTGAGATCCTAAGAAATATAATGCATTTCTTTTCCATTTTTAATCAAATTGATAATTCCTTGTGTTAGTTGAGGTTTACTAATGATTGATACACCATTTTTCTTAAATATTTTCCAAATTTAAAGTTGTTAAGTGGATTAAAGAACTGGAAAATGCAACTTGGACTAATATTTATTTATTTATTCCAACATTTATTTGGTTTCCACTTACCACGACGCACAAGTTCTGTGTATTTCGTAAAGTAAGAACTTTTTCGCCGCTTTGAAGTAAACAAGTGTATGAAAACTTTTCGCAGCTCCGCACATATACAGTGATAGATATGTTTCTATATATATGCATATAGATATATATTTGTATATGTATATGTATATGTATATAGATATATATGTCGCTGTTCTAGACCCCCCTTGAGTGTGTTTGTGGAGTGCCTGTGGCGGGCCAACAAGACAGCATTGCGTTGTTGCAATGCCGTATGTAACTGAAGTGAACTGAGTATTTTTGTGTTTGTGCAGCACACTTTAGGAGCCACATTCCACTTCCGCCGTGAAAAAGACCAGCCAGAGTTCTCCATCCAGGCAACTGGCAAAAGCTGCCTCAGTGCTGCTCTGGCTTCCATAAAAAACAATATCCCGCAGCGAACTTTATTAAATTACACGATTTTGACAGTTAAGCAACAGCCAGCCCCTCCGAAGTGTACCCACTTCTTACCCTCTAGTGGAAATCATAATTTTTCTTATTTTATGTAATATGCTCGAAGCTGCCAACAACCCGGAGAAGCGCGGAGTAACATCCGCATCCTCGCTGCCGTACCCCATCCTCCAAAGGACTCTCTAGCAACGAGTTGGGGTTCAGGAGCTTTTCGGTATTCCTGAGGGGCCGGTTTAGGCAAATACGAGTCGAAAATGCTGGCAATAACACAGTGTGCAGAGATACAAATTCCTATTTTATTTAATTGTCATACCCTTGCAGAGAGTTTTATTGACTTCTTCAGTTACTATTTATGTATGCCAACTGTTATATACAAAGCTTAGTTATCCATCTACTTGCACAATTTCAATATTTGATTCATTGATTAATATATTTTTTCTCATTTAGGTAAATAATTTTAAAAGCCCTTAAGCATTTCGATCAACAGCTGTAGGCCACTCTATAGACTATCAGATACCCGCTACTCTGTCAACTATCTAGGTGCTATGTAAAAATATGTAGTTAAATATTTCATTGTTATAACATCCGAAATAACATCCAGACAGGGTATATCGACATTTGGCTGGCAAACTGGAAAACCTCCAGGGCGTTTTCTTTTATTTTACGCAATCCAAAATCCTGGCAACAGCAGTCGAGTTGGTGGAACATTTCCGTGGTCTTAGCCCCTGGTGCAGGTATCAATACAAGGGGGAGTACCCATGGTAGCCCGGCTGGATACCTACTACTTGGTGGTTTTATCATTCCGCAATTAGCGCACCCATGTTCGCTCCCGCTTATCATCGTCTCCGGACTCTGGAGCAGTAGCCTCGGGTTTGGGGGATATCTTTTTGCTGCTGGGTGTAAATATTTGAACGGCATTTCAGTCGATACCTTGAACATTGATAAGGCGTGCGCGGCGGTATCTAAGTATCTGGGTATCTGGGTGTCTGGGTATCTATAAATACGCAACTTGTGCACTCCTCTCGTTTTCTATTTCGATGGGCCCGTTGTAGCTCCGTGGGAGCCCCGTGTTCCTGCGGTTATCGTCGCCTGGTACAAGATTTGCCCATTGAGGAGGCAACACAGTTGTCGACACTCTGTTTCATCGGTTACAAGGTGGGCACCTCTTGCTCAGGTAAAAAAGATATAAAACAACACACACCGAATGTACCTCTACCAGTTGATAAGACCGAACACAAAACATGAAACAGAAACTGTGTTCCGAAAGAAGTACGAGTGTGTACAGTAAGCAGTATGTGGGTTTGCTTGCCAATATGTCTGTGCAGAGGGAAGCCAGTGATTTTTATGGTTTTATTGGTAAGAGGAAGCGCTCAGCATTTACCCCGGCAGCGTTAAATGAGGCCTATTAACATGAATCCGGCGGATAATGCACACAATTTTTCCCTTTCATACCGACCACCCCAGAGAACTCCCAAAACTCCCCCACTCCCGAAATTTGTATGCAACCACCCCTTTGGTGGCGGTGCTTTTATGCTCTTATTTTATCACTGATTATTTTCCACATCGCTATGCTCTTTGTCTTGCTTTCCGGACTCCTTTGTCCGCAGCATATCTAAACAGGTGGTCCCAGCAGGTGGCTACAAAGCCGGGATCCTTTGTCCACGGCCCACCATCCATCTCTCTAGTCCATTTATGCAGTATTTACCTTTCAATCAAGTCGGGATATAGTTGTTTGCATTTTTGATTCCATCTTTTTGTGTTTGTGTTTTCTTTGGCCAGCAAAGTCAACCGCACATCATTAGCAACTGCAATCGGAAAACTCTGACTTAGGGTGAATACAGATCCCAATGAATTATGGGTATAGAGCCATCATAGAAGAGAGAACTTAGTTAAATTAGTTAGTTGGTAAAACCAGTCAGTCGCCACTGGCTGTGTAAATAGAAGTGCTCACTTCCTCTTTCAGTTGCCAATTGATCGTTTGAGTGAGTCACGATCTGGCATCGAGTAAGCCCCTAATTTTAGCTGAAATTATCTCTTGGGTTTTTTCGCTAGTTAAAGATAATCGCTGCATAGACAATGGCAAACAGTCCATGTCTTGTTATTGTTACTTTTTTAAAGTTGTTCACGTGAGATCCACTTCGGTATATGCTGCAAACGCTGTCATTATAAAGCAATCCAATTCCCGATATGTCATTTTCAACAATAATAGCCGCGATTAGTTAACTTATCACTAGTTCCAAGGAGAGCCCGATTTCACTCCAATCAGAGTAGCCGGTGGAAGGCCCCTAAGTCGATAAAGGAACAGAGTTGGGATGAGCCGAGCTGTGGATGTGGTCAGGTTGCAAAGGTCGATCGCCAGACACTGAACTCACCCACACGGAAATAGAGAAATGTGATCGCGGATTTGGTGTTTGTTTTGATTTTGTTTTCCGAACCCAAATCAGTCGGCAGTCAATCCTACGAGTATCGCCACTTATTGGGGCTTATCGGGCTTACGACTTGATAAGTTAAGTTTTGCCTAATCCTTACCAAACCCACGGAATCAGATAAGTGTCACTCCAGAACCGTGCGCCCAGGATCGAGTATAGAGTGTTATTGAAGGCCCTTTCTACCGAATAATAATACCGACAAGTAGTTAGTTTATTAGAATCCAAATATTCTATAATAGTAGAACCTTTTAAAGCTACGAAATGCGTGGAACTAGAAGTTTTCAAGCAGTATGCAAGTTATCTATGAAATGATATATTACAGCTTTGTTATATTATATAGCTTAAATTCGGATATTACAAATTTTGACTACCTATATTAAAGTAAGCTAAAACTAAAGCGAATATACCTGTCTTAAACTCTTTTAAATAAACATTTACTACTACATCCATTTGGTGGTATTGCCGTGGCCTTCTTCAGTGGGTTGTTTGCTCGGAGATCTAAGAAGTGCCGCTGGAGGTTCTACTCCGGGTTCTGTAGCTGTATCCGTATCTGTATCTTTAACTGGTGCGGTTTCTGTTTCAGCTTGCCGTAATATTTACACAGATTGCTGAACTATTTTCCAACGAAGCCGGGGCAAGCACTTGAAAGTGTCAAACAAGCGTTGTATAACTAGCGATGGCCTAACCCTCAGATTCGGGAGTACCGGGGCTAGAAAGAGGGTGCCAGATGGGGCTTACGAGCCACTCCAAGACCTGAGCCCCGTCGAGTGGCCATATAAACACCGGCTGCATATGTGTGGCACTGATTGCACCTCGAGTAGTTGATTGGGGCAATTGAAAGGGGGTATAAAGCCCATAGGAGTACACATGCTGCCTACTTGGATTTAAGTCCAATATAATCGTTTATTAAATCTAGAGTAAAGTTACTTATAGGCTTTGAAGTCACCGCAGTGCAGTCGCTATCTGGGATGTTTGTCCACAGCTGGATTGCAGTTGACCCAGTAATCCGCATGTGGGGGAAGGGCAAAACTCTAGTCACCCGATAAGAGGCTAGACCACCTCCTTCCCCCTCTAAAGCCGAAAACCCAAAATCTCAAGCTGGCAAATAGATAAATGTGTTTATTTCCGCAGCACATGACACACCATGCAAGTCAAAGCATTGCGATTTTGACCTGTCCATTGACTTGAGCGTATGTCGCAAATTATTCGGATCCCGTGCTGAAAGCGTTCACTGAACAAAATGATTTTATTGCATGAGAGCTGGGCCCTCATGGTCCGCAGCCACTTGAAACCATTCGGCCATATGTTGCCATTTGTGACAAAACTGCACCAGACACGCCAGCTCCGAGCAGGGGGATGGTACTGGTATATCAGTATACCCGACAATATCGGGAAAGTCGGGAAAAGTCCTGTGAAAGCGGCCAAATCGGGGGGTGGAAGCTGCTCGCTGGTGCGACTGTCGTTTGTTGTCGTTAATGCCCAATGGGTGGCAAATTGTTTTTTATTATCGCTCGGGCCGTAGCGAGACAAGTTGTTGGGTGGGCTTGTGGGCTGGACCTCGGATTGGGTTTCTCCGGCGGAAAGGAGTAAGGTCCTTGTGCCCTTGTACCCCGGCTCCCTTGTCGATTGCGTGAATAAAACTTTAATGGAACGACACAAATCCCTGTTTGTTGCCCAACCGGGTGCCCGCACCCTCGTTCCCCCATCTTTGGTGTCTCTAATGCAAAGTAATTGAGTGCGAAAATGCCGTCAGTTTTGTCAGAGGTTTTTGTGGCCTGGCGCTTGAATTTTTGATACTTTATGTCCCCGGCACGTCCACTTCCACACGGATGTGCGCAGGCATAAAGAATGCACTCCAAGTGCATTCCGCTCCCAGTTGCCAGCACATTGGGGAATCGCACAGCGACGGAAAATAAAAATTTAAGAGCCAGCATGGGGAAGTGAACTCCGAGTGGTCAAACTACTTTGGCTTCCACATAGAGAAAAGGCTGTGCTCAGATCATAATTGTAACCAACCCAGCAGCCATCTAGGTACTACGTCTCACTGGACATGGAAATGGATAAGTAAGCTAGGTTAGGGTTTATAAAAATATATATTCTTGATTTTGTATGCTGTATCAAAAGTGTATCCTTAAATTATCCTTCGAATTTGTTTCTCCAGTGTACAGTGCACATGTGCACGGGTTGAGCTGGGCTACCACCTAGGGCGGTAATGTTGTGATGACCTCTGGGTAGACATGCAGTTGGGTCACCAATGTGGGCGTGTCAGGATCAGGACATTCCGAGTTTCTTGCCGCAGGGAGCTCACGTAAATTGGTGATTGCAGCGGGCCATTGCACGTCTCAGTTTTTTGTTGGCCGAATCTCAACTGAGAACTTGCAGCTAAGTTGAGTTTATGGCCTCAACTTCAAGGAGGCGGTGGGCGGCCCTGGAATGGGTGGGCGTGGCTATGCGGACGTGACCATGCAGTTACGTCAGCCAAAGGGGCACAGATTGAAAGTTTGTCCCTGGTGCGAGAGGATTCCGAGCAGGATTATGAGCAACACTTTATTTGTCACGTGCAGGACCCTCCATAAAAGGAACTCATAAATCCCAGACAATATTTATGCTAGCGATGATATAGGGGTTTCAGGGATATATACATGCGTTATATATTTTAATATCAGTTGAAATGTATGCCAATTCATTAATTGTAGTGTCATTGACAGAAAGGTTCACCTAAAAATTTTAGCAATTTAAACCATCAATTTGAAATCAGAGACACACTGAATTGTGCTCATAAAATGTTAGTTCAATACTAAGTTACTTATACTATAAGTACTATACTATACTATACTATACTACTATACTGTACTACTATACTATACTACTATAAGTACTTAATATTATTTGAAGACTTAAAATACTGGGGCATATAGTTTGTTTTCAATAGAAGTTCAACAAAATAACTCCGTTTTAATATAGTTAAAGCACACTGCAAGAGCTGGAGCTGTAGAAAAGTAAAATCCCGTTCCTTAAAGAGTTGCCCATAAATTCTGGTCAAAACTGAGTCCGCATCCCAATATTTCCACTCCTTTGCACACAGATTTGCTGCGTCCTTTTGGAGCGCACACTTTGCGATCCTGGCTCCTTTAATAAATATGGCGACGTCCATTTTTGTGGCTGATAATTCAACAACAGGCAGGCAGGCAGAAATAGCTCTTTGCTCCCTGCTCCCTGCTCCGTGCTCCGTGCTCCTTGCTCCCCCAGTTTCCCATTCCACATGCCCCGGACTTCTACCCCATTTCAGGCCCTGGCCAACCATTTTCTGCGCCATCTTGGCTTCATCAAACGCACACAAAAGACCATAAAGGCAAAGCCAAGATAATGGAGCACAGAGCACAGTCGAGTAGTCGAGCTCTCGGAGCAGGCAAATAAAATGGGCACCGAAACGAAGTCGTTAGAGTAGACGTACCCACCCATCCACCCACCTAACCCCAACAGCACCCGGCTATCCCAAGCCAACCCAAACGATTCCATGCTCACTCCCGCCTTACCATCCCATACCATCCCATACCATTCTATACCATCCCATGCCACCCACACCTAGGACTTTTTGTGCCAGCTTCAAAAGAGGAAATCACCCCAAGTGTGTATTTTTATAGAGACCGCAATAAACCTTTTTCTTCTGCCATTTTTCGTTTTCGTTTCTTTTCTGTTTGAGACTCCCACTTTGGATTCTAGTACACTCGAAATAAACAGCTGTGTAGTTTTGAAAGTTGCTTGACTTGGATATTGGCCAAAAGTTCGGGTGTTAAAGTATTTTGCGATATTTATAATGATGTTGTAGAAAGAAATATTGTAGAAGAAAGTAAGCATTTAAAAGGAATGCATTTCGAAAAAAAAATAGAACAAAATTTCACTTGATTTAAAAAAGACCAGGGAGTTACCCAAGTGCACGAAGAGATGCTTGGGGACCTGATGGATCCTGCCCGGTTGATGGAGTTGCAGTTGAGACACAATACGGACTGGCCCAGGACCACGACATGGTAGTGGTGGAGGAAACGGAAATCGCCGTCCATAACCATAAAGGCGGCTCAACGAGGCGGAGGCGAAGGCGAAGGCGAAGGCGAACCCGATTGATGATGGGCACCGAGTTGGGGAGCACTCAAAACTGGAAAAGTGAGGGCCACTGTGCCCACTTCCCGACTTCCCGACATCTCCGCCATCTGACATCCGACATGGGCCTTCCATGTCGTCGTTGTCGCCTATTCTTCCGCCCGTAAACCGTAAACCGTAGACCGTAGACCGTAAAAGCGTAAACCTTTTTTGTGACGTTTTACAGCTACGGTCAAGGGTGCCGGTGGTCGTTTGGTCAGCTTGCAGCTCGGACTTGACGCTTCAATGGCTGCCAACGGGCGCGCGCCTTTTGTTTGCCACAAAAAAAAAGAGAAAAAAAGAGAAAAAAAGAAAATAATAGCAGAAAGAAGGGAAATAACAGTCGACGAACAAAATGTTTTTTCGCAAAGTAGCCGAAAGCCAAGCGCATTACAAAAGCTTCAACAAAAATGGAAAAATGAAACGAGAAAGACTGAAACAAGAATGAAAATACAGAAAATAGGAAAATGTGTGTGGCGAGTGGATCCCATTGTTTAATGGCCATCAGATGGAATGTGCGCCATAAATTGAAAAGTTATTGTGTTGCACGGTCCGCACTGCGCCCTGCCCTGCCACGCCACGCCCACACCGCCCTCGCCGCCCTCGTTTGCACCCCATTGCCCCGCCCCCAGCGCCCAGCCCCTTTTTCCCGGTACAATTGTCCTGCCAAGCAGTTTTTGCTCTCAAATTGTTCAACGAACATATTTGACAGTTAATTTTTGGTTAAAGCATGGAATTTAGTGCGTTTTTTTGTTGGTTCTAGTTGTTTTAGCGGCGTACTTACTACTTGGAAAGGTTTTGGAATGGAGCATAAATATGGAAAAGAATTCAAAAGTTTCCATATTAGGAAGTGCAGAATTTTAAAAAGCGTTTAAGGAGTCTTCCCAAACAAAGCAAAGAATTGTAAAAAAGCTGTTCTCACAGCAAGATACCGTAACAAACCATTATGAAGAACCACAATTAACAAATTGCATAACTGCCGGAGAGAAAGGAGAACAACATTACGTCCCAGAAAACCCATCCACAAAGACTTAATCAGACTGCCGAGTGCCGGGAAAGAAAACGGAATACGAAACAAATGCATAAAGTAAATTATAATAGGCATAATAAAGAAGGTCCTGGTGAAAGGCGAGGTAAGCATGTCGCAGCGCTTTGTTGCCACTTACTTTGAATGACCAGGGGCGGGCTGGGGCAAGAATGCGGCGGTGGGGCAAGGACATAAGTGCTCACGGGCCGGAATTAAAAGCAAACGCATTAAAAGGTGCCCAAAAAGACTTTCACCTTGGCAAATGGCGGCGAAACAGGCGACAAAATGGCCCAGCTGCAGATGGGGTCCTTCGTCCTGGGGGTTTGGGTCCTGTGCGTCCCCGTGACTTAATATTGCATGAGCTGATGCTGGCTGCCTGGATTCAGATGGCGTGGTATCTGTAACTGGTGTAACCGGAGAGCAGGTCGACCACACGACACCCGGCAACATTTTTAATTATGAAACACTAAAAGTGGCAAAGCCAAAGTGCAACACGCCGTCGGTTGAGGCACGGCACGCGCTAATGGAGGGGAGTCCGTGATCCGTGCTCGTACTCCAGACACACCGTTCTCCGGATTTCGGAGTGGCAGCGATGGCCCGCAGTGGGCGGAGTACTGGGGGCCATTGCTATTAACTTAAACGCCTCTTTGCCGGTTAATGGAAATGAACCTGCTCGTCGTCGCCGCTGTCGGAGATGGGCAGTTATCTGGTTAAGACAGCTTTATGGTGCTGAGCACACGCACCTCAGGTACACTGACCGAAAACTGGCGATTGGAACATTTACTGAATTGCTCATTGAAAGCAATCTAATAAACTTTATCGGAACTTTGGGGAAGTCAAACTATTTCAACTTAAATATGTTTCCGTCTGTTTAACTTACAAGCGACAACTTCAACTGATTCTTTCTGTTAGCTGTTGGTTTTGACTTAAACATTTCTTTAAAAATTTTGTTAAGTGTGAGGAAAGCAGGCTTCATGCTAACACAGCCAAATGGCGCGAGGAGTCCTCAGACCCGTTTCCGTATCGAGTTACCATTTCAGCCCTAATTGCAGGCACGTGTGAGCCACTTTTAACGTGGCTAACAAGTCAAGTGCGTGGCTCGCACCTACGAACTCAGCACTGAGTCCTCGGAACTCCACTTTGCAAAGTTGAAGGGGCTTATGCGCAGCTAAGCCGCACGCGTTTTTCCGGGAGTTTCCACGCGGCTAGAATTTCCATATGCGAGTGATAACTATCCAAGGGTTGGGCCCTCCATGCAGTCGCGTGTCCGGGATGATGAGTCCACTTAGCGCGTCGAGGGTTGCTCCTCCCGGCGCCCTGAAGCGCAGTTGACTCATCTCTGGTTACAGGAGGTCTCGGGGCATTCCCTTTTTTATTGCTCCGTTTGCTTTAGCTCAATATATCGATGACTGGGCTGTCGCTCCCTCCGCGCTAAGTGATTCCCGTCTTCGGACGGACGCACAGACAGTCGCATGTGGATGCAACAGTTGAAGTGCCGCTGAAAAGTGCTCTCCGAGGGTTGCTGGGCAAATTGATTAAGGTCATTATGCAGCTGGGCAGACTGACACTTAATCCCAGCGGCATAATCAGCAACATATTGCAGCAAAAGGCAAAAAAGCTTCGCAGTGAAAAGTAGCAAGACTTTGTTTCTCCCCGAAAAGTTTGAGGCACCCAACCCCTGTGGAGTGCGAAGGTCGGAGGCGAGTTCAAATGGTTAAGCACCAAGCCGTTCCTTTTATGGCTTACCCATTTTAGCTGCACAATAAACTTGCCTGGCTGTCTCCACCTGGCGGAAAAGAGGGAGTGTCCTGAAACCAGTTTTGCTCGCCACCGGGCGCTCCCTTTTGCCGGAAACAGGATTATTCATGAGGTCAGTTGGCGTAGGATCTGGTCAAATGCATTACCCCCCAAATCCTCCCGTACTGCTTGTATTCGAGTAGCTATAGATGTCCGGGATCCACTTGCTGACAAGTGGCATCAACGATCGCGGCAACAAGTGAGGACAAACCGAAAACCTGTCCAATTTCAGACCGAGAAGCAAACCACCCAAACCCATGCGAAAACGCCCCTTAAACGCTGCAAATGCTTTTATTACATTAAAAGCATTAACATTAACGGTATGTAGAGCAAAGTACCCCCGAGTTTCGCCCAATATGTCATCAATGCGCCCGGCGAGTTAACCCACTACTGCCTGACTGGTACTGCGCTTTGTTAACACCCTGCGCATCTCGGGGTGGCAAAGTCCTCGAATATGCAGAGCCAATGAATATTTTGTGTGCTCGTGGAACTCCGAAAACAAACAGCGGGATTTTGTCATAAGCGAGAGCTCAACGGCGGTCGCCCGGAAATTCCTTTCTTATTTGGGTTTCCGGAGTGGGGTGAACACTGGGTCCTGTGTGGTGTAGACTGGATTGTACACATAGCCTGAAAAAGTAAGGCAAACTCTTATAACTATTGCTTATGTAGCTTTAAATAACCCATATCTCTTAGCTGGGAATACGTATCGCAATACGTATCCTTAAACTATACAAATATTTTACATTACTTTGAAAATCATTAAAAAAGTTAACTTTCATTTAGTTAATGATTTCCCACCACTGTGCCAGATTCGCTCGAAAGTCCTTCCATTTGGAACTTGACTTTGTCAATGAGGCTGCTCCGAGTCAGTCACGAATTCGTCCTGGGCGAGTCCTTTTGTCCGCCACCCTCGATTCGTCTTTATTTAACTTTGTCGAATTGATTTCGTTAGAGCAACAACAACAACTTCCCTGAGGGGCGGGTGACCGGAGGGCCGAAGGGGTGGGGGAGGGGCAGGGAAGCAAGGATGTGGGCCAGGATAGCGGCAACACCCTCGAACAAGAGCGTTTTCCTTTGCCTGGTGATGTTTCCATTTGTACAAAATAGAGCACTTAACGGGGAAAACTGCAAACAAATTATTGCACTTGCTGTCACCAGACTGACTTTGCGTCTGTGTGCGTTAGTGCGAGTGCCCCGCCCCAGGAGTCCTCCGCCTCCCGTGCCGTCCATATCCGCCCATATCCATGACTGGCGCTGCATACACTTAAAGGATTACAAGCGGATCTGTCGCTTGTTTGCCGCTAAATGGACGCATTTACCAGTTTGCCCATGGGTTGGTGAGCTGGTGGGTTGGCGTGTGGGTGGATGGGTGGTTGGGCGGCGGATCACAATAGCCGGCGCTTTTTATGGCCAATGAATAGATGAATGAATACATGACAAACTGACTGGATGACTGCATGACGAACTGCCTGACTGGCTGACTGAGCGACTGAGCGACTGAATGAGTGCGAAAAGCGGCTGGGGATCCGGATGCGGAGGCTAAGGCGAAGTTACTTAATGGATTTGGTTAAGTGCTGCATTGACATTTTGATAAATGCTTTGGAACAGATGCGCTGCCAGTCGCGCGCCCAAGGAGTCCCGGAAAGCTTGAAAGGGGGCGTTGCCAGGCCGCCACACCCATCTCCACTTTTGTCCCGGACACCGTCTCTGCTTTATGATAAATAGTTATCCACTCGGCGGTCCAAGGATAGAGCGTCCCCATTGTCGACTTCATTTAAATCTATTGACCGGAAAAATGGTCAAGTGGAGCGGTCATTTACAAAAGGTATCTGTATTATACACATTTTGTTGAGAAAGGCAGACACTACTAGAATTATCAAAATACAATGATAATATATTGTAAAGGAGGCGTAGTTCATTTCTTCTTTCAAATATTAACATGATTTAACTTAAAACTGTTCCCACAATATTTTCATCTTTAATTACCCCAAAAATATAAACAATATTGTGTCCTTTAAGGCAACTGTATATAGACAAAGTGGCGATTAACGTTCCTTAAAGTCTACTAATTTAAAAGCCCTTGGCTTTGAGTTGCTTTTATAACTTTTTTATTGTCTCTTCTTGACCAACTTCACCTAATTTTTGGAACCCGCAGTCAAATTGCTCTGTAACCCGCCCGCAAACACCAAACAAAGTTGAGTGCCACTTTTTTGTACATTGTTGCCCCCAAATGGCGAAACTTTTTGTTTCGTAATGTGGCTCACAAGTACCGCCTAATTAGATAATATGCGGCGGTTATTGCGTTCGTGTCCTTTCGCCTGGACAACGAGTCCTGGCAGATGACGCCCTGGTTTTCCAATGCAAAGTGACGACGCGTGCAACCACTGAGTTCTCTAATGGTAGCTAAAACTAAACCCATCCCAACCAACCAAAGTTCTTTTGGATAAAGGTTGTGGATATACCCTTATATAAATAGTACACGGACATATTACTTATTTTACCCTTATAGTTTTATTAAACTAGCCTTTTATTGAAACGTTATTTCAAGCAAGTTTCTTGTTCGGAATTCGTTGAAAGATGCCTGATTTAGACTTTCCCTAGCATAGGTAATTAGATTAAACTATTTTTTAACGTTCTGTTGGCCTTGTGTTTCGCTCTCTTCCACCTGTTAGATACTTTTCAACTAATCTAATGTACTTCTTTTATAACCCACATGCAAATAGTTTGTTTTTGGCCTAAACTATATGTATGTAATATATTTAAATAGTTCCGTAGCAAAAGCCCAGGGAAAGGGTATGTGCTTAAAATAAAAAAGGCAAAGTCCAAGAGGCCGGCGCATAAAAGAACGACCAGGACGAGGACGAGGACGAGGACGAGGACGAGGACGACGCCACCGCGCACAATTTGAATCCTAATGGATGCGTGCGGCGCGGCAAACGAGTGGCACGCACGCGATGAAGGCACATCTGGCGGGGAATGCCGTGTCCTGGAGTGCTCCAGTCCTGTCTCCTTCTGGTTTTACTTTATTTCTGACCCGGACCTCGGCGGAGGTGTAAAGTTCACGTGTGCCCACTTACCCAGCCCACGGAGCACGGATGCCGTTTTATTAATGCTTTTGGAGTGCTTTCAATATTTTATCGCGCATTTTGCCCTATGAGTTGGGTTGGTTCGCTGCCTTCTGGCAGCACGATATCAATCGTTTCTGGCCCTTCCCCTTCCCCTCTCCTGTTCCCTATTTTTTCCCTATTTTTTACCCCTTTCGAAGTGCATCGGGTGTTGCGTAATAACTTTTAGTTGGTCACTTTGCTGGTGGGCAGGAGAAATGTTTCAGGGGGCATATAAATACTCACAGTGGCCCACCGCCCTCTATTATGATTATGACTTTGACTCTTTATCTAAATGGGTCTTTTGTTTGTCCATGCACGGGGTCGATGGCGGAGGTGGAGCCGAGCTATGTGGCTATTTGAGTCCGTACTCCATTCCATTCCATTCACGTTGATTACGGTCATTTGCTGTTTGGAGTCCTCGAGTTGCAATTGGTGGGCACGGACACTCTTGCCGGCCGTCGAGGTGGGGAGGATCAATTAAGTTGTCAATCTAATTAGCTGGAAAGGATCTGAACAGATGTCAGCGCTGGCCAAAAATAATATAGTGCCGCGGGATCGATCAGAAGTGGGCTAATTATATCGATGGAATGGAATCTAGAGGCTATGACAGACAGAACTCATCCAAAACAAATGCTGAGTTATTATAAAATTGATTTCTCTTCCCTGGGCACAAAGCACTGTATTTGCTAGTATGTATTCAATTGAAATAAACCCTAAATGGCTTAATTACACTGTGTTGGATATTTTAGGGAGTTCAATGCTTTTGTGGGCATGCTAATTTTTCGCCATCGTAGTCAGACAGCTAAACCAGCTGAACAAAACTGAACCAAAGTGTATGTACATTATAAACCGACCAATATGGAAGTAAGCTTCGTGGCATTAGAGTGGTGGCAACGCTTTTAAGTTTTAACGTTGAGGCAACACGACAGGCTAAAGTCGCCAGGGGACTTTTGGGCCACGAGTTGCAGCGCAGCTAGGAAAGACAGCGGGATAAAGTCAGAGGTTACACTGTAAGAAATAAGGTAAATACTGCTTCATTCAAAATATGTCGCTGAGTGCCTCCATAATATGACCTACAGAATTCTGATGCAATGTTATCCTGCAGGAATCGTCATTACTTTCAATGCAAGTATTTGTAGTTCGGTAAACCTTTTTCTTTGAAAAAAGGATTACTCTACAGGTTATAACATATTAGTGGTGTTGCAACAACATTTTTCTGTGGACATAATGCTCTTAGCTCTGTATTTTGTGCTGAGTTTTTGTTCCAGCGCTATTTTAGCTGCAGGCTGGCCATTTTACAGGGCGTGCCCGCAACCCCCAGTGCACCCTCATCAGGGAAGTGGTTGCTGTAGTTGTTCTTATTGTGGGTGTATTCCCACTCCAACCGCCACCCACCAGGTTGATGGGCATTTGTCTTTCGGTCACCGCGATTAAGCAACAAGCTCGAACAAAAAGAAAGGCGAGTCGTAGGAGTTGCGTGTGTCCAGTTTGCGAAGTCGAGAACATGTCCTGTTTTTTTGGCTGCATGCATTTTTGAAAGCCCTGTCTCTGGCTGCTAATACCTTAATATCGTGGGAGTGCGATGTGCTTCCACGGAAACAGCTGCTTTCGGTTCCTGCGAGACGTAATCCCGGCTTTGGCTGCCTTTGCCGGCTGTCAGCATAGTTGAGCTCCCCTCCGGGGCCAGGAACCCTGCTCCCCTGCTGCCCTGTTGCCCTGCAGCCCAGGATAATGCTTAGCGACATGGATAAAAACATATATATTGCATGTTTACTTATGTATATTCCTGTTTGCCTGGCTGCGTACCGCTCAATTTGCCTTCGATTGCGAAGCCGCCATTTTGCCCAGGGCAGCCATTCAAATTCCCTTTTCTTTTTCGCTCTTTTTGTTGCGAGTCCTGTTGTCGAGTCCTGACAACGTCGCTGTCTGCCATGAATTTGTATCGGTTTTCTTTCATTCGAGCAGCACAATTGTGTGCTTCAATTCTTGTGCCGATTTCAATAGGGCTTGCGAAATCCCCAAGAAGTAGACTTCGATTTTAAAGTGCACATATACGTATGTATGTACCTATATGAGGACAAAGTTAAATAAAGATGGCTTAAAAACAGTTCGAAATCGGATTTAAATAATATACATAAATACAACACAATTGTTCTTCACTTTAAGGTATTTTCTTTAAGGAATCACCTGTGAAATAAGGTACTTTTATTTAAAAATGCTCTTTTTGCTCAGTGTATATTGTCATTGTTAATAAAATGTGAGAAGCCCAGAAGAACTGCAAAAATAACAAAGATACATAAATTCCATCCAGACTGTCATGTCAAATTACAAAGAAGAGCCTTTATAAACTTTCCAAGGTCCGAATGCCAAATGCGTGTGTATGGGTTTCCTCGTTTGCATGTGGATGTCTCTTTGGCTACGCACTTTATTTTGGCCATTCGAAAAAGGCCGAGACCAAAAGGCCGAGAGGCTGAGCGGCTGAGAGCGTCGACCACTTGGCAGCTCATAGCCATAAGTCTCGTCTCGCCTCACCTACCGACTGGCAAACTGACTGACGGATGGTGGAGGTGTTCGAGAGTGCTCTAATGCACTGAGAGAAACATCGGACCGCCATTGGTATCATACCATGCTGTTCAGTTAGGTGTATCTATTTGCCATTGGAATAATCCAAGCGAAGTTATGCAAAATGTATTTAATTTTATTGTAAATGTGTATTGGAGACAGCATTTTGTAATTTGAATATAACTATAGCATAATCCCCAAGTGGATGAGTTCATTTGAAGTTAAATTTGTACGCCTAGCAATCCAAGTCTCCTAAGCATTACATTGAAAGAAATGAATATGTCGAATATACCCATTTGGATACACTTTCCAATAAAATGCTATAAATGTTGTAATATAATTTTGAATGTTGTAAATGTGCCATATTTATTTAACTGAAATCTGGAGAATTTCTCTGTGTGGGTTGTGGGGTTTTTGGGGTTTATGGGGGGCAAGGGTTAAGGGCTAAGGGGGTTAGGGGTCAGGTGGCAGGGGTAGGGGTGGGGGTAGGGGTTTATGGGTGGCAGGTGCGCAGACGTTGCTCTCGATCAGCCGGTCGGTCGGAGTCAGTCAGTCAGCTATTTAACGGCTTTAAGGTCATTTTCACAGTTACGAAACAATGACACAACAATAAGCAATGGCAGCCAAGTGCGCATAAACACACGCACACAAGCACGCACGCACACACACACACACACACACACAGACGAGCAGCAGGATATGACAGGGAAGAAGAAGAGTCGGTCAAACTGCAGTGCAGAACAATGCAAACATATTTATGTGTATTTTTAGTGCACACCAGTGTGTTTTCCAACCGAATTTGCCCACAATACGAAGGCGAGAGAGAGACCACGAAAGTGGAATAGGATGGGCCGAGTGCCAGAAAGAGAGGGCGGGTGCTGGCAAAAAAGCCGAGCTGAACAGAGCTTTTCAAGAGACCACTCCCCGAAAACTGCAGGCGACGTCGACGCACACAAAACAACCAATCCCAGGCACAAACACACGAAAAAGCCAAAAGAAAACCCCCTGTAACACACATACACACACATTCGCAAGCCACACGCACACGCATGTCACTGGAAAATGGAATGTGGCAAAGTGTTACAATGCAATTTCCCCGCTTTTTGTTTTTGGCGACCAACCCAAACTCAATTGTTGAGGCCAAAGGAAAAAATACAAAAGAAAACAGCGAAAAAAGGCCAGTCTGGAAAACTGGCACAGCCAGAGCAACAACAACGACAGCAACAGCACACATTTGGCACAGGGTGCAGCTGAATCAGCTTTCCAATTGGAAGCGCTAAGGGTTGGGTTTCCCATTCCAGCTGTGATTATGTCAGCCCCCGTATGTGTGTGTGTGTGTGTGCTGCATTCCAGTCCACCCCCTTTTCCAATAAGCAACCGAATCGTGGGCCGTTAGTCGTCAGTTGCTTTCCAAGCCTCGAAGTTGCCGCTCGGTTTTTTTGCCCGGTCATTCGTGCAGCTAAAAGTTCTGTGATAACGGTAGACAACAAGCCAAGCCGAAAAATACAACAAATAAAAAGTAAACTAAAACCGAAATTCGCTAACAAATATAAATACGTTTGCCCAAAATCAAGTAAAATGTGGATTAAGCCAACGAAATCCACAATGTGAAACTGTGAAAGTGATGGTTGATTGCTCTGCATAGGGAAGAATCCAATCAGAGAGCGTCGGGATTTCCACCGCCAACAGTATGGAACTTTTGAAGCTGATGATGTTCAAAAGTGACTTCCTGTCCAATGGCAAATGTGACGATCGCGTACCGCCGATTAACCTGAGTCAATTGCCAGAGTTCTTGCTATGTAAGTCGCAAAAAGGGTTACGACCTCGATATGATATACCTAGTGGGTCATACACGTAGGTCTTGCAAAACTAAAGGCAAGTTGTGCGACTTGGAAACACGATAATGAAAGGCCAACGGTCAAGGAAATCTACATTTATTTGGATCGAAAATATAGTGTTGTTATGGATAAAGATTGGTTTAAAGTAAACATTTTAGGAGGGGTATGCTATGAAAATCATAATCATTTTGAATTTGTCTTATGCTCTTCCTGCGAATGCCATAAAAACAAATTGTATTCAGGATATTGGGAAATGAACGTTAAGTTCGCGCTAAAAATATGATTTTCTAATCACAGTGTAAAACAAATGTCGTTTTAAGAGCTTTTGAATCTGTTTTTTGATTATTTTTCCAAAGGTATAATATCAATGTAGATGTTATTTACATCGCTGTAATAGAGTTTTAGCACAGTTTAATCTTCTTATAAAATTCAAATATTGCAGTAAAGGATAATGTGCATTGCAATTATAAAGGGATTATTATTGTGTTTTCCAAGTGAATATATACATATACAAATATTTTTGTAATTCCCATTTCTAATTTTTAGTTTTAACTGTAACATATGCACGGAACTCACATTTTCTTGAAAATCTTTTTGGTAGAAGGTAGAAAGCATATATTGTTTTTCAAAACACTGTGCGCTCTAATCGGAATGTTTTCTATATAGTGACTTTTTAAATAGACGACAAAATCAAATTCAATTTAGATTAAAATAGCTCAATTAAATGTCGTCTTGACTCGGTTGTGTACATAGCCAAAAATATTTAACTGAAAAAAAAATTCCAAGAACAAAATGGGTAAAGAAAAACGGAATACTCCTAACGCCAGTGCAGGATTAGCCCCACCAATTTAAGATCGATAGTATTTAATTGGATATCCTTCCGCCTTCCCACAGCTACCATCCCGAAATGCGGCGGCTGCCACGAGCTGATCCTGGACCGCTTCATCCTCAAAGTGCTGGAGAGGACGTGGCACGCCAAGTGCCTGCAGTGCAGCGAGTGCCATGGCCAGCTGAACGACAAGTGCTTCGCGAGGAATGGCCAGCTCTTCTGCAAGGAGGACTTCTTCAAGTAAGTAAATTTCTCAAATGCCAAGGACGCTGGCGGAGTGGGCGTGGCCGTGGGCGCTGTTTGGGAGGCCAAGTTGGTTTAATGAAAAATCTCCTTCCATGTCGCACTTGCCAATGTTCGGGTCGAACAGACGTTACGGTACAAAGTGTTCCGCTTGTGATATGGGCATTCCGCCCACGCAGGTGGTGCGTCGGGCGCAGGACAATGTCTACCATCTGCAGTGCTTCCTGTGCGCCATGTGCTCCCGCACCCTGAACACCGGCGACGAGTTCTACCTGATGGAGGATCGCAAGTTGATCTGCAAGCGGGACTACGAGGAGGCCAAGGCAAGGGTGGGTCAACCTTAAAGCATGCTCCTCGAAGAACCCCTTCTAATCTGTAGATTGCACTCTGCCACTTAGGCCTCTATCTGGATGGCTCCTTGGACGGCGATCAGCCGAATAAGCGACCGCGCACCACGATCACCGCCAAGCAGCTGGAGACCCTGAAAACCGCCTACAATAACAGTCCCAAGCCCGCCCGCCATGTACGTGAGCAGCTTTCGCAGGACACGGGCCTGGACATGCGGGTGGTGCAGGTCTGGTTCCAGAACAGGTGCGTCCTACTGCGCTTGCCCCTTCTTTCCATTGCCTTACCTATGCTCCTATCCTTTGGCAGGCGCGCCAAGGAGAAACGACTGAAAAAGGACGCGGGCCGCACGCGCTGGAGCCAGTACTTCCGCTCGATGAAGGGCAACTGCTCGCCGCGCACCGACAAATTCCTCGACAAGGATGAGCTGAAGGTCGACTACGACAGCTTTAGCCACCACGGTGAGTGCGCGAGCTTAGAGTGATTGGATGAAAGATAGTCAAAGAGGCTTAAATTGTCAAGTAGACACTTGTCCGCCTGTCTAAACTTTCCGAGGGAATATCAAAGGGGGTTATTCAGGGTTATTATTTTTTGAGCAACCAGAAGATTTTCAGTATTAGAAAAAGCGAATCCGTTGATTCCATTGATTGTCATATTGACCGCCCTGCTACAATCTCCACCTCCACACCTTGCAGATCTGAGCAACGACAGCTACAGCACCGTCAATTTGGGCCTGGACGAGGGCGCCTCGCCGCACAGCATCCGCGGATCCTACATGCACGGCAGCTCGAGTCCGTCGCAGTTCCCGCCGAGCAGTCGCTCGCCGCCGCCAGTTGGCCAGGGCCACACGTTCGGCTCCTATCCGGATAACATTGTGTACACCAACATAGGTGAGTGCCAGCGTGATCCAAACATCTCATTCCTCAGAACTCATGACTGGAGCATTGTTTTCAGATCAAGCGGTGGGGTCTAGTTTGCATGCCAGCAAGGCGCACCACCGCCTGCACAATAGCAACAACGTCTCCGATCTGAGCAACGATTCCAGTCCCGATCAGGGATACCCCGACTTTCCGCCCAGTCCCGACTCCTGGCTGGGCGATTCGGGCAGCACCAACACGACCAGCGTCAACAACAATGCGAACAACAACAGCAGCGGCAGCCACAACAACAACAACAACAACAACAGCAGCGGCGGCGGCGGTGCGAGTGGCGGAGTGAGCGTCAGTACCGCCCCCAATCCGTCGGCGCCCGGCGTACATTACTGATACTCGAATCTGCTCTTGCGCTATTTTGAGATGCAGTCGCGCAGTCTGCTCTTGGCCGCTGCCCAGCAGCAGCATCAACATTCGTCGCAGCTATAGCAGCGACATCACACTGAACGCTTGCAACAGCAGCAACAGCAACAGCAACAGCAGCAATAGCAACAGCAGCAACAGCAGCAGCAGCAACAGAAACAAACAGCAACAGCATTAGAGGCAGCAACATGTGACTTGGCGAGCTGCAACACCGACTGCGGCAACATGAACGGAAATGCTTAGCCCGAGAGAAAGGTGGCAACGCTGCGCGTGGCTTTCACACACACACACACACACCCACATCCACACCCTATTCTTTATGCACTAAGCCTTCTAATTTCGAGGAAGCCTACACCGAAACAAAAATCCAAAACACAATTTGCTCAAAATACTTGATTTCACTTCGGTTTGCCAAAGGTGGGCTTAGCTTGAAGATACACCTGACACGGCTTGAATGTTACTAGGCGTTATGATTATCTGTTTTCGAACGATTACTTCGCTCTATCATTTAGATTCGTAGCCCTGATATTTTATTGTAAATATTGTATATTTGTGTATAGTGAATGGAAACTAAAACTGAATTTTAAATTAATTAAGTCTGTATAGCGTCAAACAAATGCGGGGCATGGCGAGCACAACATTGGTTAGGCCCTGCCCGGAAAACAAAAACCAACATCAACAAGTTATTTATTGCTTTATATAGGAATACAAGAAAATTGCATAGGAGAAATATCAATTACGAAAACGTGATGTCGTATTTATATCTAACGAATAAAAGAATTACAAAAACCAAAAATATTTCAACCAAATAGAAATGTCAGTAAAAACAGCAACTACGTAAATGATAAAACGAATGCGATGAAATAAATTACTATTTGACACATAAGAATAAAAGACAACAAAAATTGTTAACCAGAAAGGTGTACTCAATTACTTTACGATCTTAAAATCTCCCGAAGGAAAGGGCTTCTTTGATATCTTTCTGTTATAATTAGATGATTAATGGGTATCTGATAGTCGAGTTTTCCTACCATATCGTTCTGTATTGCTTTGATTTTATGTGCTGACAAATGTTGCTTCACACTTTCCATTACTATACTGTCAATTAATATGACTCACTCAACTGGGTTCACCATATTAAATGGAAGCACATGAATACACCGATCCTGTGGTCGCGTGCCACAAGTTCGAATTGCAAGAAAATGAGATGAGGCAACTGGATTTAAGCGGAATACCGAGCATCCTTCTGGTCAAGCAAAGTGGAATCCTGCGGGCGTTTGGCGCCAAGTGTCCTCATCGTGGAGCTCCCCTTGCGAAAGGTGTTCTGTCCAGGAATCGGGTGCGATGCCCTTGGCACGGAGCTTGTTTCAATCTGGAAACAGGTGATATTGAGAACTTTCCGGGACTAGACTCGCTGCCCTGTCATCGTGTTAATGTCGACTCCAGAGGCCAGGTGCTCGTTCAAGTCAAGCGATCTTATTTTCTAAAACACTCAAGAATAAAACCAATGGCAAGTCGTAACTGGCAGGACCGAAGAAGATTTGTGGTGGTGGGCGGTGGTCCTTCAGGTGCTATCTGTGTGGAGACGCTGCGCCAGGAGGGTTTCACTGGTCGGTTGACGCTCGTCTGCCGGGAAAAATATCTGCCCTATGATCGAATAGGGGTCATGAACTTGTTGAACACGTACACCGAGGACTTGTGCCTTCGGCAAGAACAGTTCTACAAGGACTACGGCATAGAGGTGCAGTTGGGAGTTTCCGCCGAAAGGTTAGATACGAATTGCAGCATCCTTCACTGCACTAATGGCAAATCGTTTCCGTACGACAAAATCTATATAGCAACAGGCTATTCCGCTATCAGACCAAACATACCCGGAGTGCACTTGAAAAATGTGAAAACCATTCGGGATATTGGCGATGCCAGGAGCATATTCCAAATGGTGGGCAAATCAACGCAAGTGGTCTGCCTGGGTTCCAGTTTCATGGCTGTGGAAGCTTCCGCCAATCTCGTTTCCAGAGCGGGCAGCGTTACCCTGGTAGCCCGACAGAATGTGCCATTCAAGAGCACATTGGGTGAGTTGGTCGGACAGCGGATACTGAAACTCCTGCAGGAGAATAAGGTAGATGTGCGCATGAGCAGTGGAATCATCCGGATCCTGGGGAACAATCGTGGGGAAGTGACTGCAGTGAAGCTCCTGGATAAGTCGCGAATTCCCTGTAATCTGCTTATTCTTGGCACAGGTTGTCAGTGCAACACGGAGTTTATCCAGCAGAGCGGCATAGGCATCAATTCCGACGGCTCCGTGGATGTCAACGACTTTCTCCAGACAAGCGTACGCAATGTGTATGTGGGTGGGGATATAGCCAATGCATTTATCTTGGGTGGGTTCCCAGATCGAGTAACTATGAGCCACTACGGATTGGCCCAATACCATGGACGCATTGCTGCAATGAACATGAGTGGCCACATTGCGAAACTGGAAGCCATTCCCTTTTTCTATACCTCGATCTTTGGCAGGTCCTTTCGCTCCGCAGGATATGAACTTTACAAGGATGTTGTCATCGACGGAAGTCTTGATGATCTGCAGTTCGTAGCCTACTTCTTGGATCACAAAGATACGGTGACTTCAGTGGCCTCCTGTGGTCGGGATCCCATAGTTGCCCAGTTTGCCGAGCTGATATCGCAGAGAAAAATATTGTGTCGCTGTCAGATCTCCGATTCCAAGGAGCGCAATAGATGGGTTACGAAGTTAAAGCTGAAGAACTAGTTTTCATCCTATGATTTTGTAATACTCTAACTTATTTAAAGTTCTTAAGGTCTATATATATTATTTTATTCCCAAAAACCTAAATAAGGATGTATTATATTCTATGAATTTAAATTATAATTAATAATGGTCTGTTAACTATGTTCTGTTAATAAAAACTTTGCATTAACATTCGTATAACATTGACTCAAAGCTTAGTAGTGCTATAAAAAGCTCTGTTTCCCTAACAGCAAGCAAATATTACATTTAAACCATATCTATAAGTCGTTTAAAATGAATCTACCCTTTAAAAATAATGAAGACAAGGTGTGAATTTTAGTAAATTTGTATTACAATATTAATACATGTAAGCAGTTCCCAAGATATTAAAATTTGTTACGCAGGAATAATTTTCTGGGCGCCTAAAAGTGGCTTTTCTTCTTTGGGAATACTTTTAGCAAGAGTACAGATCCAAACAATTTAAGTGTCGGGCATATCAATTAAATTATCCGCTTGAATGGCGTAAAATATGGCTACTATAGGATTATAAGTCTCGGACGACACAACATTCGGAACGATGAAGCTCCTCGGATTCTTGATCGGTGCTCTATTTCTGACATCAATCCAAGCCTATAAGGGTTGGTACTCCTATAGGCCTGCAAAGGTTTACAAAAATAAGCCGTAACTACTAACGATCTACTTCTCAAGATCCAATTCTAAGGGTCTTATTAAATAAACGGGGGTTGTAGGGTTAATTTTGATGCAAATTGTACATTATATCTAAGGCCCGTAGTGATTGCATCTTATATAACCCCAAACAATTAAATTTTTGTTGATGTTTTATACAGAGCGGAGGGTAATTCCCTATGTGAGATTGCCATAAATATTTCAGCAATTTACTGACAGTTTAAACACGTTAATGGGCACATCAAAACGGTAATAAGAGCCACATAACGGTAACGCGGATAGCAAAACTAACTTTTTTGCACACTCATAAGTATGTACATACATACATATGTACATATCACACGTGTGTACTTATGTGCATATGAATGCTTCCGTTCACATGGAAAGTCATTCTTTTGTTGGCCATTTAATGGGTTAACAGTTTAACAGGTAAATTATAATTATGCAATATTCGATGTAAAACGGTCACAATAAAAATTGCAATTAATAAGTTACTTTTGTTCTTTCTAAAAATATACAAAAAAGAGTTTCAACTATTTCAATGCATTGCTTTTACGTTCAAATTCAATAGCTCAATTTTATAGTATTCCGAATTGGATAAGCTGCTATCAAAATTTGTAGCTTTTTACAGATATCAAGACTTATAGACGAAGGGAAAAGAAAGTGGATCCACTGCCATACTGAGCACGAGCACCATGTGTTTCAATGTGCTGGCTGAGAGCAATCTGCTCCCCGATTGCAGCATTGCAAACCGGGTCCATCTGTTCTCTGTGCTGCAGCACCTCCAGAACCAGGAGCGTCGCCCGGAGGATGTGAGTGACCAGTTGCGGGATCGCTACAACGTATTCCGCCAGATTTTGCCCAACTACCCGGTTCCGGAACTCGCCAACCACGACATGCACGGATACCTTGATGAGTTTTCCCAGGAACACAATGCAGTCTCGTTCTGCACGGACTCTGGATCATCTGGCGAGGAGACCAGCGAGTCCAGTCTGGATAGTGACTCCGAGCAGATCGACCACCAGATCGGATAGAGCGCCATCATAAGGCCACATAAATTTAAAAAGTGAAATTATGTCTTTGGTTGAGTGTCTGCCAAGTGGCGTTAAATGCGGCCATTAAATGTTCGACAATAAAAAAGGAAAATTCAGCATAAAATTACAAAACAATTTGGTGGTCAGTGGTACTAGCAAACAAATACATACGTACATATGTACGAGTATGCTCGTATTAAGCAATTTAATGCGCGTTTGTCGCGCTTGTTTTCCTGCCTAAAAAACTGGAACCAGCTGGCCGTTTGTCCAGTGAAATGCGCAAGCTTATCAAATCTAAATGATCTCATTCAACATATTTTATTATTACCAAAAAAATAGAATGCGAGAAAGGTAAGCTAATCTCTCTTAAATAATAGCATACATCACCAAACAGGGGAAAGTATAGGCGAAGTGCAGTTTGGAGTTCCCTACCAATGGAAGGAATGAAAGGAATTGACTTAAAAGTATACAATAGCAGGTAAATTAGCTATAATACTGTGAAGTAGTGATATCCGTATGTTAAACTTGTTATCTTAAAAACTCAAAGTAAATAAAAATGCTTTGCTACAGAGTATACAATAGCTGCTAGGCTTAACCCACCGACCGACCCCCTAAGCTCACTTTTACCAAAACGACCCTCAATGGCCAGAAAGAGAAAAAAGCATACTCGTACAGTGCACTGCGGACGGATTCACGAGATCGCTTGCAATGGACGGACGGACGGACGGACGGACGGATCCGCATGTTCTGCCATCGAATGCCATAGAAATGTGTATCTGGCCGGCAAGTGGGTAAATTACTGCCTGGAAATGGCTGCCTCGCGAATCGAGACCGAACTGTCATAAAAATCAGTTAATAACCGCAGACCCCGCCCGACCACCAGTATATAGAAGTGGATGTGTGTGCGATACACTTATCTGCCTGTGTGGATACGTATATTTTCATTTTCATTTGGCCAGATCGGCCAGTTGGGGCATCGCCTCGCTTAGTTGACAGAGTTTAGTTCGCCTGCACGGTTCGAATTGCCGGAAACCGAAAGTTTGAGCCCTTACTTAAACCTGCGAGTAGTATTACAACTAAAAAGTATAAAGTATACTCCGTATATGAAAAGTGTTAGGAAAATGTACGCGTTACCAATTCTTTTTGTAGTCTTGCAACTCCTCGCAGTCGTTCGAGCGGAATCGGGAGAATTCGGTAGGATATAATCTAAAAAGTGCTTATTTTCAAAAGCCAATAAAAGTCATAAAACAAAAAAACAATAATTAATGTTATAGAATGGCTAATGCGCAGTGTTTTATTGCACCTGAAAATGTTTCCTGTGATAGTACTATCTAGTACTATCTAACTCAATGCAAGCTGTGGGGAGAAAAGCCTATTTTTCCAAAATCACGTATACTGTTGAATACCCAAGAAGACCCAGCCTAACATAAGCATCTTGCAGAGAAACTCCTGGTGCCCGTGAGCTACGGGAACGCAGAGCAAAAGAGCGGAATACGGAGCAACGAGACTGAGACTGCTGGACACTCGGTGGCCGCCCGCTCCTACTACGATGTGGCGCAGAGCGCCGGACAGACGGGCTGCTCCGTGGGCACCGAGTGCACTCCGCTCCACGACTGCACTGCCCTGATCTACGAGGTGGCCCGGAGCTGCTACTACGGCGACAAGTCGCTCTACTGCGGGGGAGCCAGCGAGGAGCTGCCCTACGTCTGCTGCCCCAGCAGTCCGCTGGAGAAGAACCAGGTGTGCGGCAAGTCGCTGGTCCAGGGCCACTTCTACAAGGGACTGGGCTCCTATCCCTTCGTCGCGCGCATCGGCTTCAAGCGTAAGCAATATATCTTATATATCTTATCTCATATCTTACAGATGTATAATGCATCAGTTAAGCATTGCATTCCCTTTATTCATTTCAAAATATTAGATCATTTCTAGATGTTAGTTTATCAAGAATACGTATTTTGACATAGCATTCTGTCGCAACAATTACGCACATTCCGTTCTTAAATGCCAATTAATATGCTATTGTTCAATTATTACTCAGATGTCAATACTGGAGCCTTTGCCTATCCATGTGCGGGAGCCGTAATTGCCCGCCGGGTGATCCTCACGGCCGCCCACTGCGCTCTGGCCAAGGCCGATGGACACCGGCTGTAAGTTGGTCACTGGGTGCAGTGCGTCCACGCTGGTAGGGTACCCATCTGATGGACTTTCTCCCCTCGCACTTTTGCAGGTCATCTGTGCGCGTGGGCGAGTACGATACGAGTAGCGATCCGGACTGCGCCAACACCGGATTCTGTGCCCCGCGGTCGGTCAACCACGCTATCAGCCATGTGATCGTCCATCCCGACTACAAGCAGGGCCAGTATCACCATGACATTGCTCTGCTGGTGCTGAAAACGCCGCTTAACTATTCGGGTGAGTTCTGGGAGGGAGTATACGTATATACATACGAGTATATCGGAGTCCAATGGGTGGTTACGCTCGGCGGTGTCGGCGTTAATTAAAAATCGTTTTGTTCTGTCATCTCTCCGACCATTCCAATCGCCCTCTCGCCCCAAGCTCACATGACATGTAGCTGATTCGAGGTTGGGGCTTCCGATCCCCACATGTCACTTAATTGGGCGGCGTCGGGCTTTGCTGCGTGTTTGCTGTACCAACTAATAGGTTGAGCGCGACCTGGTCACTGGATCCACTTCGATTTGTAGCCTTTGGCCTCGGTTGAATGGCTTCGGTAATGGTATACCCCAACTCGAAGGCAACTCTTCTTCTTCAACAAGGAAACCTGGTCCATTGAGCTCTTCGCCTCATTCAGAACTTGGCTTTTTCGTAAACAAAACTTGCAAATTGTGAGTTCCCGCTGCAGCGGACTCAAATCAAGTCGAACGTGATGGTGATGGCCAGAAATTGAATTTGGAGGCGCAAAACCATATTGCCGCATCACCTGTGCACATAGCATATCAAATAAGGGTCATTGACGAGGCGCAATCGATTGGCTAATTGCAATTTGGCCAGTTCGTAAACAGATCATTACCGGCGACCCGAAAGGGGCGTCGCCCAGTTGGCTGGCCAACTTGTTTGCGTTCGTCCTTATTGCTTTATAATGCCCAATAAAATACCGCGGCCCGAGATAAATCAAAGGGCCCAGAGCAAGGGCGTGTACGAATGGGGGGAGTCCCTTTTTTCGCCACAATCAAAATTATTACTTCAGACATTGGAACGTGTGGAAGGCAGCGCTTCTGACAGATATGCCAGAAATTAGGTTGAATTTTTATACGACTCTTCGATCGCTATGATCATTAATCTGATACCATCTAATAGGCCCATTGGTCATTGGACTCTAAAATTGTGTTCCACGCTCCATAGTTCCGTTTCTGGAAGCCCCCTTTGAAAAATATATGCAAGCCCCATTGGGCCAGACAACAATGTTGCCGGTTTGGGAAGGTAGCGATCAGAAGTCGAACGCAAGATTAATGGCGGCCAACCCATTTCCAATCTCGCACCGCCAGTGGCTACTCAACCCATCTGCCTGCAGAAGACACGCGCCAACCTGGTGGTGGGCAAACGGGCTACCATCGCCGGTTGGGGCAAGATGTCCACGTCGAGTGTCCGCCAGCCGGAGATGTCGCATCTGGACGTGCCGCTGACCAGCTGGGACCTGTGCCTCCGGAACTACGGGTCCACAGGTGCCCTCGAATCGCCCAACTCCATCGAGGGTCAATGGATGTGCGCCGGCGGCGAGGGCAAGGACGTCTGCCAGGGATTCGGTGGAGCACCGCTTTTCATACAAGAGAACGGCATCTTCTCGCAGGTAATGAAACGCACTCGCTCTACCCGTTCAAAAATGCATCATTTCATTTATAAATACACTTCTTCTACTTGGGATACATTTATCTTGAAATTAGTTATCTGAAAATTAAAGTAACTTATCCCACAGATCGGCATCATGTCCTTTGGATCAGATAACTGCGGCGGTCTTCGCATTCCGAGTGTCTACACTTCCGTGGCCCACTTCTCCGAGTGGATTCACGATAATACGCCGCCGGAGTAGGCTCAGCTTAAGCTAGACCTAAAGTTGCATTATTTAAATAAAAATATGAATAAATACTAGCATCGGAATATTATTCAGAGTCATCGTAGAAGGCTTGCTGCGTTATGTGGCGCCTCCCATTGATCTGATATGTTGATCTGAGTTTACACGCACCCAATCACTTAATTGAATTAATTGAACTCTGACACGAACCACTCGCCGGGGCTTGAAAAATAAGAAAATGATCTATTATACAAATAAGATGACGGTAGGGAAGGAAAGCATGTGGACCTTTGGAACCTTACTCTTCCACCAATCGTATCACGATCAGCGCTGAGAGTTCCAATGAGAAGTAGAGATTTGTGATTATAGCTTTGGGTTTTTAAATAATGAATGAATAAAACTTTAAGCACTGGTTGAGAATCTCAAAAGAAAATTCCGTAGACAGCAATAGCAATTTTTACTCCATTTATTAGAGCACATTATGAAGGAAGACATTTTCAATTGCGTGTTCCAACCAATGAGTTAATCAAGGTAACCCACTGACTTCGAACACAGTACACAGTAAGAAATGGGATATTTCAGAAGGGCAAAGAACAGAAATTTAAATTTCTTAGCCCCTTCCCGATCTACTTTGTTTAGAATTCACTTAAGCCTGTATACTCCGCATTGGCACAGGGCTCCTCCTGCTTTTCTGAGTACATTCTTCGCTCTCCGAGACTCCTTATTGCCGGCTCGTTAAACTTAATCGCTTCAGACCCTGCATGGGAATTCTCCTACCTGGACTTCGAGCTGTCCATGTGCCTGCGGAGAGAAGAGTCCGAGATGCCGGTACCGGTGTGCCATGTGGCTAATTGGAGTCAGCTGTTTTTATGAACCACTGGGATCAGCTGGTGGTTTGGCAGGAGCTGGAGCTGGAGCTGGAGCATAAAAATCGAAATGACTGCACTGCGCCAAAGAGGGCATAGAAACGGAATAGAATGGAATTCCTCGCATTTCCCGACTGCTGGCCATTGCATAAGCTTCTTAACTGGCTCACATTCCCGCAGAAATCAAACGATCGCCTAATCAATTCACGAGAACGCAGGCCCCGCTGAAGGCAGAGTATCTGGCCATCGGCGAGGTCCCGGGGACGGTGGCGATGCTGGGGCAGAAGCCACTAAATGGAAAATCAATTTGTTTGCTCTCCACATACGGACGAGGTTCCCAGACGTTCAGTCGGCAGTCGATCGTCGCGAGGTGAGCATCGTCGGCGGCTCTCGCATTTCCAATTTTGCACCGGGCGAAAAAATCCTCCGAAGAGTGTTCAAAATATTTTAATTGCATACCATGGCTGCCGTGTGTGTGGCCAGCTGAAGTCGCCCAGGAATGAAATACTGGATTTTTTTTATTTTTTAGAATTCTTATATTTAACAGTCTGGCTGTTTGGCGCCAAACAATTGTGGAGCTTTATCAAATATAGCGGAAATATATTAGTGAGCTCCCACGATCAATTCCAATTTCGCGTGCATTGCGCGAAACGCTTAAGTTATTTTTACGGTGTAAACTAAAATATATGATTTTAAAAACTACGTGCTTCATCCATTGAGGTAGTGACGATTAAAGTGTTGAAGTCCCCTGAAAAAGAAACAAAAAATTTATATTAATTAATAAATAGAAAGGTTTGATAGAAAGGTATCTAAAAAAATAAACAAAATAAAAAAAATATAATTATAAAGAGTTTATTTATGCACTTTTTTATATAACATTTAAAACGGGAACGATAGAATGAGTGAATCAGTGAATTCGACTAATAATATTCCAAGAATTTTTATTTTAAACACACTTAAACACACAAGACCTTGACGCCCAGATACTAAAATCTGATACTGCGTCTGAAAATCTAAGGCAAACGGTCCGGTTTCTTTTGAAATGAGACATTCTGCCAACAGACCATATAGTGAATTTATGGTTCTCCATTAGAAAGATGATCGGAGTGTATGGCAACCCACGCGAGTGAATATAAGAGCAGAAGATCGCCCTGAACGAGGCCAAACTAATCCCCTTAAAAAACAAACAATAAACAAATACGATCGAAGAAATTGTTTCAGACGTGCGTAATGCGCTTGTGTGTTAAAGTGTTTGTTTACGTTTCCGATCTAGACAGAAAAGCAAAATAATTAGCGTATATTTAAAAACAAAAGCCAGCCCTCCGTGTGCGATATTTCGCCATCGATAGCGAGAGCTTAAAAAAGCGCCCAAGTCGTAAATATCGGGCCTAATCGGATGGACGCTGGAGAGCCAGGGCGCTAATTGGGAGTGCTACATATAACTGTAAGCCGATCGGATCGACATCGAAAGAACATAGGTTCGGCAGAAGCAGCGCAATATGTGGGGCGACATCGCCGCCGGCAGAAGAAGCTAAAGAGGAAAAACGAAAAATAAAGTTCAAAACTCTTTTCAAGTCCCAGCTTGGCAACATGCACTGCGGCAACATGCTGCTGGGCGTGGGCTTCATGTTGCTGGCGCTATATGGTCCGTGCGCCGAACCAAAATCGGAGCACGAGTGCACCAGCATCGACATCCGAAACGACTGCAAGAACATGCATCTATTGGACAACTGCACCGTGGTCACCGGATACGTGATGATCACGCTGATCGCCAGCGAACAGCGCTGCAACTTCTCGGAATACTCATACCCGCTGCTCACCGAGATCACCGAGTTCATGATCTTTACCGACGTGCGCGGCCTGGTCAACATCACCGAGATGTTCCCGCACCTGACCGTCATTCGGGGTCGCCGGCTGTTCCTGAACTACGCGCTCGGCGTGACCAACATGTACGAGCTTGAACAGGTGAGATCCCCATTTTAGACCATTGAAAAGGAAAAAGATTGATCCCCAGAGTGCTCGTAGAATAATCCCCATTTTGATCACTCTGAACTTCCAGTTGGCTTTTCCCAAACTGGTGGCCATACAACGAGGACAAGTCTACATCGGCAACTGCCCCAAGCTCTGCAGCATTGTCCGGGTTAATTGGGACCTGCTGACTCTCACCAGAGGCGAGAACAAAATCATAATGGTCAATAAAAACTGTAGCACACCGGTTTGCTCTGGATGCAGTTCCATCCACTGCTGGTCGAATCATTACTGCCAAAGATCCGTCAACGAAAATGTTGTCAATCCAAAGGCGTAAGTAATACTAAAGTCTTTAGACTCCACTCCTGCAAAGGTTAAATACTAATCATAAATTCACCGCAGCAACATAAACGCCTGCCATGAGGAATGTTTGGGCGGCTGCAAGAGCAACTCAACATCAGCTGCTGACTGCAGCGTCTGCCGCGGCCTCAGTGATGATGGTGTCTGCGTGAAGAGCTGTCCGAAGGATAAGTGAGTGCACACATTCTGCCGCATACGGCTCTATATGTTTCAGTGCCTTCCAGGTACGTCATGGAGAATTATCAGCGCTGCTATACCAAGGATGAGTGTGTGGTAAAGCATAGCCACGTAATTTCCGGATCACAATGCGTGGCTTTCTGTCCCAGCGGCTACAAGACGGACAACAGTTCGGAGTGCGTGCTCTGTGGTCCCGATGAGGCTTGTATCAGTTTCTGCACGCCGGAGTGGCCTGGAAAAGCGTTCACCGTATACAACCTGGCTGATGCCGAGAATTTGCGTGGCTGTCAGATTTTTAATGGCAGTCTGGTCATCACAATCCGCAACAAGGTGAACGAGACACTGCTGTTCCAGAGCTTCACTAGTATCCGCGAGGTTCGGGGGCATGTTAAAGTCTATCGGTAAGTATTTTTGTTTTGGGGGTTTCACTGCCATTCAAACTTATGTATTTCATTCCGCAGTTCCTCCCAGCTAAGAAGCTTGCAGTTCCTCAGGAACCTGGAGCGCGTCCACGGGGATCCGCTAGAGAATCGCCACTACTCCTTCATACTTTATGACAATAAGCAGCTGTCCGAGTTGTGGACACCTTCGCGGCAACTGGAGTTCATGGAGGGCGGCATGTTCATGCATCGCAACAACAAACTGTGCAACCGGAGGATGCGAGAGTTCCAAAACGGCGTGACCCATGATAGAACCCTGGACTCCCTGCAGACCAACGACCAGGAAGTGCAGTGCAGTCCCTCAAAGTTGCAGCTATTTGTGCAGGTAAATTGCGCTAGCTTTTCCTATAAATATTTTATTTTACTTATTCTAGCTATTCCTATATTCAGAAAATAACCCATCGGTCTGTGAAGCTAAGCTGGCTTAAGTCACAAACAAGCCAGAAGATCGAGTTGATCCACCGACCTTTATCGCCGGGAAAACTGTACCATGAAGACAGTGATTTGGAAGCACCCATATGTACACGAATCAACTGGAATCGACGACTGCTCTTCCCTGACAACCTGATCGAAAATGGCACACACTATCTTTTTGACTTGTTCGACCTTCAATCGGACACACGCTATGCCGTCCTGCTACGTACTTTCGGCAATGATGAGGCGCATGAGGCGTATGACACACGCAGCGAATTGACCTACGTGCAGACGGAACTGGACATTCCAAAGCCTCCGTTGCTGGAGCTGCTCAAAAAGACGGATAGCTCGCTGACGGTTCGGATGGCTAGTCACGACCACGTCAGCTTTGTTCTTACGATCTTCGAATTGAGCGATGATCGGGCTTATATAGAGCAGAGAAACTACTGCCACCAGCCGTCGTACACGTGGCAGGATATGGACGGCCCCAAGTGGATGGCGTACGAGGACTACGACGACTGCTGTGCTCAAAAGGCAGAGCAGTTGGAGGACTCTCGTTTCATTGCGGACATGAGGGAGCAATATCGCTGCTCCCTTGATGATCGAAAGCAGTGCCGTCGACTGGCACTGTCAGAGGTCACTCTTCCACAGCTTCGGCTGCCCGGAAACACCACAGAGTACGAGGTTAAGGCGCTGCATCGCTATCGCCTGTATGCGCTTCAGCTGCAGGCCTGCAATCTGCTCGGATGCAGCAGCCACACAACTCTCTACGGACGAACGAATTATACAATGGGTGCCGATCTTCTCACCCAACTGTATGCCTGCCACGCTCCGGAAATGGATAAGTACATTATGCGCTTCGACGAGCCTAAGCAGCCCAATGGCTTGGTGACCAACTATGTAATCCACTTTCGCAACAACTTCTCGCAGACCCACGTCGGGTGTGTAACGCGGATGGATCACCAAAGTGCCGGTTACATGTACATAAAGCAGATAAACATTACTTTCACCGAGTGCGCTGTACGGGTTCATTCCCTGGCCGGAGATGTGATGACGCCCTACATGCCAATCAGCCTGTGCAACGACGAGGACCGCCTCCAGGCGTTCCACAGCAGGGAGGCCAAGGAACTTTTGCCAGAAATCACAGACATGGCAGCCACAGCGTCACACGGCCGCGGCATTAGCATATTCCTAATCTGCTTCCTGTTTGGATGCAGTATATCGCTGGTTTGGATCCTCTACAAACGGCGATGTTGGAGAAAGATACCGGGACTCCGGCGATATGTGCCCGTGCGGGAGCAGTGGCTGCGGGACCGACAACAAACCGACGATCGCGAAATCCTTGTCGACGGTTTTGAGACAGTTCGTTTTCAGAACAACAACAACAGCCAGGCGGACGATTATCCCATGTAAACGATAATATACATTTGTATGCGAGAACTTACCTTGCTTGATCAAGGATAGATCCTAGGTGGAGGATGTGCTGGGCTTGGTTGTGGGCTCCGACTTCTCGGCGTCATCGTCCAGGTTCTTACCGCTGGCCAGGAGAACAGCTGGAACGCTACTAGAGGTTGCCGGCAGGACCTCGCTGTCGGAAGGGGGCGTGGGCGTACGGGGAGTTCGCAATTGTTGGCGGCTCCTCAAGCGCTCCATCTTTGCCTGCTCGTATTCCTTGAGATCGGACAGCTTTAGCTGGATGGTCTGCAGTTCGCGGCGTCGCATTTTTCCGGGATGTTTTCTTTTTGGGGAGGAAGTATACAATTTGTATATCTCGATGTCGATTAGGCACATAAGTTATCGAATACACTACTACGCCAGGGGTGGCATACGTTACTCAACATATCGATAGCGCCATCACACTTTTCCCATTATTACCTCAAGGCGGGAATTTTTAAAAATGGAAATCCGTTTATCTTTTAACTAATTTATGAACCTTACCTTACCTTTCTTATGGGGAATAAAATATGCAACAAACTGTGTCTTCGTGTCTCTGACTGTTTTCTCAGTATAATTACATTGTATACAAGATGTAAATATACTATATATCAATCTATTTCTATTTGTTCTGTACAACCTTTAAACCCACCCAACTAGGATATATTTATAAAAGAATTTACTCCTCGTCACCAAAGAGTCCTCCCAGTTCCAAATCTTCTCCTCCAGTTCCGGTCAACTGATGGGCTCTAAATTCCGTAAAAAACTTTCCGTCACTTTTCGAACTCCAGGCCTGTTCATCCGACTCGGCGGCAAGGTGCCGGGCGTGCTTGGGCGGTGTGAAGTGGGAGTACGTGCAATCCGTGTAGTCAGCCGCCGTTGATTCATCCTCAGCATATTCCAGATTGTGGTGCTCCTTCAGGAAGTCCACGACCTGTTCTTTGGAACTCAAACTGTTGAATTGCACTCGTAAATCTCGCTTCATGTGAGCGCTCCACATGAAGGTGAGGTGGTGGTGAAAGCATTGAAACAGCAGATTATCCCCGGCAGCAGATGCTATATCTAGCCACTGTTGTACACAGGACAATGGCGTTGTTTTGCCCTCTTGGTACATGCTATTGAAGAGAGCCGGATTAGCAAGCAGACCTCGGGCAGCCATTACACCAGCTGCTCCTGTCTGATCATGAATATCGCAGGCATCCGTATAGCTCTCCACATTGCCATTGACTATCAGCGGGATCTGCAGGGACTTGCGCACCTCAGCCATGGCTGGGATGTCTAGCGTGTCCTTAGAGTGTTTTTGGGCTGGCGTCCGACCGTGAAGTGTTAGGAAGGTGACGCCCGCTTGCTCCAACTGGCGGGCCAAATCGATAGTGCTCTCCAAAGACTTTTCTCCGCCCAGCAGACGCATCTTTACCGAGACACTGAAATCAACGGGCAGTGTGCGCCGCACCTCCTGAACCACTTGACGCACTAGCTCCGGCTGGCGCAGCATTCCGCAACCATAGCCCTTTGCCATTGCCCAGCTTTGTGGGCAGCCGCAGTTTAAATCGATGCCATCGACATACGGATAGATGAGCTGGGCGGAGGTGACGAATTCCGTTGGATCCTTGGCCGCAAACTGAGCGATCAGCGGCTGGTCATCTGCACCCGTGGAGAACTCGTTCTGGCGGGCCTTTTCGCTGTTGTTAATGGAGTCTGAGATCATCATGGGCGTAAACGCGAGTTGTACTCCATTTAGTCGGACTAGCCGCCGAAATTCCAACTTACTATAGCGGACCACTGGAATATAAATTTTGCAACTTAAGTAATTAAATACTGGTTAATCGCATTGTAGGAATTACTTGGAGCGCTGACCCGCACAAAATCCGATCGTGCTTCCGCGAACAGCTTAGCGATGTCGTGGTGCGGTCTCTGTTGCGGCAGGAGCATGGTTATAAAATATTTGATGGTAAATAAACATAAACAATGCCAAACGTGCTAGAAAGTCCCTAGTGCCTATCGGTGGTAGCCACGTGAGAGAAATCGATAGATCGGCAATCAGTTTATACCGATAACTACGCTAATGAAGGTTTTCGGTAAGACGGTTTGTAATAGGGGGATTTCAGTAACGAGTATACTTCTTTATTTTCTTAAGATGTTGAAAAACATAGACATAAAGACAAACAAAGACTTTTCATAGTTTATAGACTCTTAAGAGAACTAATAATGTAATTATCTAACGAATTTTTTCTTACATTTTAACTTATGGTAAATACCCCGGTGAAAGTCAACTTTAAGCTAAAGTTCCGTCGTGGCCACTCCCCAATACTTTCGCATTCTACTCTCGTGCTCGTTAAAGTCATCATCGTCGTGCTCCTCCTCGTCCAGGATGTTTCTCTCCCGCTCCTGGGTAACGGCAAAGTCGTACTCGAAATTGTAGGGCATCAGCCGCTGTAGGGATCCAAAGTAGGCTGAATTTGGTCCTCCGGACCGCTTTACGGTGCCTCCGGGAATCTTGGGCCGGGGCTTGGCATCAAACAGGTTATACCCGTAGCTGTGGGCCTGTTGAAAGGAGAGGGCACTGCCAAAGTGTCCAGGAGGCGATTGCTTCACCTGATGATATGAGCCAAGGGGCACAGAAGCCGGTATCGGTTGGGGTAATTGGGGAGTGCTGGTCGAAATGAACTTGTTGGTGACACTGCGCATCAGATTCGAGGTAAAGTCATTCCGTTCAGGAAGAACTGCAGCTGCCATTATGGCATTGGGAACGGTACGGTGTTTCGTGAAAGACTTGGAGATGGTGTTAAGCTCCTTATCAAACAGAAGCTGGGTGTTCTGCTCCAGCATATACTCCCAGCACTTGAACTGCTCCTCTGAAAGCACTGATTCTGAAACTGACTCTGTTTCGTCCAGCATCTCCAGCTGTTGCTCCTCCTGCAGAACGCGGGCATGGGCTAGGACGAACTCATCGCCCTTATCCTTGGCCAGCAGGTCGCGATCACTCTGCCCACTTGGCGAGGATCGTCCTGCCAGCGGTTCCTGTTCAATAGCTCGGTGGCGACAGGCGTTGCTCCGGTCGCAGCACGTACGCTTACAAACTGATCCACTGGACAAAGGTAAGGAAACCGGCTGGGGCTTCTTGCGCACACTTTGTTTTAGCTCCCGTATCAGGTGATCCACATCCGTACCGAGATGCCGAAAACGAACCACGATTACACTGAGATTCTCCGCCGCAGCAAAGCTTTGAGCAATGTCTACCAACCGCTTGGCCGCAAGCAGGGAATTCTCCTCCTTTCGGATCTCTCGGGCAGCACGATCAATATCCATCACTGACCAGAGTTGAGCATTGCCCACCACCAAGAACTCGTCGTCGTTGCTGAGAATTAGCTGGAATACGGTATCGCTTTCCATTTGATTGGACTGATCATTTGATTTAGAAACTTACCTCTAACACATGTGGATCTGGCATGGAATGGATCTGATCCTTTTGAATGCCTTCCGATTTGGTAAGCCGCAACTGGGAGGTGCGTCGTATCAGATAGGCGTCCAGGCCTCCTGTGCTTGCCATGCGTAGGACATATCGCTTACTCTTCAGTGGTCTTACTTTTGAAGGAGCCCGTGTCCTGGTCAGATGGAATAAGGCGGCACTCCGCACACTGCCACATTGCTGCTGCGCCGCCAGCAGGGTAAACTTCATGTAATCCCTGACCGCCGAATCCTTGACCATCTGCTCTTGCTTCATCAGATCAGGCACTAAATGAGCCATCTGCTGTGCGGCCCGCCCACGGCCCTCCATTGCCTCGAACATCCCGTACAGAGCTTCATCAGATCCCCCGTAGTTTGCAGCCCTCAGTTGGTAAATGGAGAGCTTCCGACAGTCACCAGAACCTGGAGTTTCCGCAAAGCCCATGGTCCAGGGCCCAGTCGACTTATTCTGATTCCGTTGGGCATTCACCTGTCGGAGTTTTGTTGTGGGCAAAGCAGCTCTATTGTTTCCGGAGACATCGATTAGGCTCCAATGGCGCTGGCTCTGGGTTTGACAAACTTTGAACTGTTGCTCGTCCACCTAAAGGATTTTGGCTTTCATTGGTCAATAATATCCCTGGGTTCGTTTTCTCATATCTAACCTGCAACTGCAAATTCCCCGATAGATCCAGGTACTTCAGATTTCTTGATGGGACCAATGCCAGCAGATTAACGCGATCCAGGTGATTGTGCGAGAGATCAAGGACCTTCAGCATGGCTAACTTCGCCAGTTGCGGGGTGCAGAGGAGCAGGTTGTTGCAACAGCGAAGCACCCGGAGCTGACCGAGAGTAGCCACCTCCTCGGGCAGTTGTTGCAGCATATTACCGGACAAAACTAGGATCTCAAGTTCCGGCCAGTTGCGAACACAGGCGGCGGGCAGGACCCCGATGCGATTGTAGGCCAGATGAAGAACCCTCAACTTGGCGGCATTGTGCAATGGCTCAAAGATGCTATCATTCAGGTGATTCCCCGCGAGCGATAGATTCACCAGCGCAGCATGGTTATTCTGCTCGTAGCGTGGCAAGGTGGACAACTTGTTGCAGGAGACATTCAGTGTTTCCAAACGAGCGTGGGTCACGGCAAAAAAGTTGTCCGGCAGATTTGGTAACTCATTGCTCTGCAACTGCAGACTTCGGATGCTGGAGAAGCCCTCCGGGATTTGGTCCAGCTGCTTCAGATCGTTGTATGCCAGGTCTAAGGACACCAGTTCACTTATCCTGTAGTTGCGTAACAGTCCTGCCACGGTGTTAAGGCGATTGTGTGAAGCATCCAAGGCGGTCAAGGAGGAACACGCTCCGACCCAGTTGGGCAGCTCACTGAAGCCATTGTGAGAGATGTCGATGCGCTGCAGTTTCAGCGGTACTGGATGTGCATTCGTTGTGGATATGTTATGCAGATCTGAAATTTATTATTTTAGAATCCGATTAAAATAAAAAACAATAGCGAACACTAGACCATCAGACAACCGATACGTATATTAATGAAATTATTTTTTGTATTATTATTAATTATACCCGTTACTCGCAGAGTGAGTATGAAAAACGTAGAAGGAAGTAAGTATACCTGAAAGTATTTAATATATTGATTTTCTTACAAAATTAACAGGGAAAAACTCAAACAAATATCAGAAACGTAGCTTGTTTCTATTATTTTTTCCAAGTGCCAAAAATGAAGTTAATTATTTTTAGTTAATATAAAGATGAAACAAATATTTTTTTCCTTATTGTGAAATATACTTATATATGAATTAAAAAAAATAAAGATTAAAAAATATTACTTTCGTTCTGAGCACAAAATTTAAAATCAATGATTCAACCAACGTGTTTCTATTATTTTTTCCAACACTGTATATAATATATCAGATCAGGAGCACTAGCCGAATCAATCTGGCCATGTCCTTTTGTCCATCCGTCGTTTCATCCGTATAAGCGCTATGATCTTGGGAACTATAAAAGTGGAAGGCTAAAGAGGAAGGCTTACAATTATGGTCGGCTACAAGCGTCTGCAAATTGGTGGCATTGATGATCAGTTCCATCAGCTTGTTCCGGCTGCACTTCAGCATCTCCAGTTGAGCGAGAGAACTGAGATCCAAGACCTCCATTTCGTTTTCGCATACCTCCAGCTGGGTCAAGTACTGTGGACGAAAAGAGAAAACGCCGATTGAAAAAGATGTAAAGCCACACCAGCCGGATATGAAATACCGGAAGCCGGATGTCGGATACCGACAGCCGGAGTGGAGTCGACTCACGTTATAGTTGCCAATCAAGATGCTGCCCCCCAGTTGGCTGCCCTTCAGGCTAAGCTTTTGGGGGGATGTCTGGCCAAAAGTGGCGGCCTGCTGCTCCTCCACTGCCGTCACCTCGGCGGGTAGTGGATGCGGTCCACTGTGGCTGGCACTAACTTTCAGCTTCGATTTGTATGGATCCGCTGGCTTCCTCGCGGCTTTGAGCATTGTTTTCGGCCCTCTCGGGGGTTTCTTTTATTTTACTTCGAGCTCTTGGCAAGACTCCAACTTCGCTATGCATCAACGAACACCCATCGAGTGGCGATCGTCGCGGATTTCATTTGTTTTCGTGGGGTAACCCACTGCACTTTATGTGTAAAACCTTCTAACTTCACTAGGTTACTTATTCTCATCACTTATTGCCTGTAGTTATTAAGTATTTTATGGGGACTTCCCAAGATGTGGCAATAAGCAACTGTCTGAATTTTGTAATACTCCTACATTTTATTGTAGGATCCGCACCCGATAAATGCGACCGCTCAACTGAAGACGAACACGATAACTACGGCTATGATGACTCTGGGCCGTTACAGAAAGACGGACACGCTTGAGAGACCCTCGGTCTTTCGGTTTCTGGTCGTATTGCCCAAATCCGAGTTGCGCTCAAGACGTGGAAGTACTACAGTGCTACAGTTTCAGTGAACCGATATACACTTTGATAGTTTTACAAGTGAAGTAATACATGGGGTACCAAGGGGAACTAAAAAAAATTTATAATGAAAATGTTTAATTTTGAAATTATAGTTTTTGGTAAATATATATATATTCTTTCATCTGTAATTAGAAAGTATTTCTAAAGAATTCGTTTGAATTGGTAAAGTTCCGTGTTAAAATTTATTGTAGACCGTTCTCGTTATAAAGCAGCCACTGTACATCAGTCTTATAAAGCACAGAGAAGGCGAAGACTTGGCCATTCAAAGAGGGGTGAGTTTCAGAAATCCGTTCAAAGAGCACCAGCGAATCTCTTAAATGGCCACCTGCTGGAAATATATAATGTCGAAGATAGCCTGGAAATATAAAAAGGCGCAGGGAAGACGAAAAAGAAAACAGTTGACTTGTAGCTTTGTGTTTGTTACTCGAATTTTAGAAACAATTTGTTTTTATTATTTCAATGAAATATAATAATTGTTTGTCATGCCTACGCATTAGCAGCAAACCCAGAAAAGTGTGTATTTCATGTAAATCATTTGCTTCTATTTTCATTATCTTGCAGTTCGTCTGCTGACTTTACAAAATTTTAACAACGTCTATACATAAGAAACTAAGGGCAGGCAATTGTATTTTGTGGTCAACCGTGGGCGGGTTTGGCGTGACCTTAACGGTTAGCTCTCTTACTTGGCCAATTCATACATATACAGTTGCCCATCGGGGTTCAAGTTGTGAGTACATAAAATAATCGTTAGACAGAGTGCTTAGCAGTAACGTACGCCCTATCCACATAAGAGTGTATCATATACGATTGTTTGCATTAAAATAATATATATATATATATATAATATATATATATATATATATATGTGTGTGTGGGTGTATATAAGTATATTGGTATCTATATAAAGTACAAAAAAAACATTGCTAAAAATACATGTTTAAACAAAGGAGCAGCAAATAAATAGATGACGGAGTAACTAGAGTAAAGGGTGTTCATAAATCAGAGGGCTCGGTTGGAATCAGAAGTCGGTTAACTATGCACATTGTGCTGCTACGCTCGTTTGTTTATACACATAATCAATTGTAATATATTTGCTAGGTATTCCGTATGCTACGTGTGTCCTGTTTTCCTAGGCAACTCCATCCCCCCGTTTTGTTACGTTACGTTACGGTATGGTTACGCCCGCCGTGGTAGTCGTGTAAGGGCTGCGTAATGGTTCTTTAGCTTAATTCGATCGTGGCATTTGTTACATCTGCCCGTTGAGCGAGTGTACGGAACACGGAACGCAGAACGCAGATTAGGATTATTACTTATTGCTGTTGTACATTCAACTTAACGTTAGAAATATTAAGAGTGGCATATGACTAAAATTCGTTATCGACTATGGTGTGGGAGGGGCGTGGCAGGGCAGGGCGCACCTAAATCATTCTTATTTACGGATAAGGGTTGTCAAGACTTAGCCGCAGCCGCCTGCCGATCCTCGAATTGAATTAACGCGAATTGAGAGGCTTACCGAACTAAGAGACGTGGCAAAGGCGAGAAATTTGATTTCCGCACTACACAATCATAATAAATGTTATTTCGTATAAGTAGGTAAGGATTATGCATAATCATTAATATAGCAGTAATAATATTTTCATATATATACGTTAATATACGGTCTCTCTGTATTATTTCCCCGTACTGGTCACCGTCCCCGCAGTCGTCGTCGAGTTGATCTGCATACCGCCTACATCCTTGTGGTGATCGCCCGTGGAGCTTGCGTCCATGCTCGTCTCGGAGTAGTCCAGCTTGTAGCTGGCGCTTCGCGTCACATCCTCCATCGACGCCTCCTGGCATTCCCGCCCGCTGTGCGTCTGCGATCCACAGTTGTAGCAGGAGATCACTTTCGGCGCACTTCCGCCACCACCAGCTCCCGTTATGGGGCAGACGGTGAGAGCGCTGTACGGCGTCGTGCTGGGGACTTGCTGCTGCTGCGGCGTAGGCACCGTCTGCACGGGCACCGCATTCGTACTGACAACGGCCGCAGTGTTCTGCATCTGGGGAGGCGTTACCGCGGTAGGAGCGCCTCCCGCTGTCATTGGCAGGAAGGCCACGCTGGTGTGGAAGGTCGGGTAGATAAGCTCACCGTTGTGTGTCGGACCCATCGGATAACGGAAGCCACCACGTACCGTCTGCGGAGGCGGCGCACTATGAGCTTGGAATATCGTCTGCTGTGGCGGCGGGGGTCCTCGCTGGTGATATGGATAGCTTGTATTGTAGGCTGTGGGCGGCGGTTGTTGCGGCTGCAGGAGCACCGTTGTCGTGGGTGTGCTCACCGGAGACTGGCTTATGAGAAGGGTCTGGGGCTGTTGCTGCTGCAGGCTGGAGCTGCTGATGGTCTGCGCATCGCTGACGATGCTCGGCGTACCCGTTGTGTAAACTGGCTGATAGGTTTTATCCATCCCATTTCGTCCGTTTAGCCGCTGCAGATTTATTTGCTGCTGCTGCTTGTAGCTGAGGTGGTGCTGCTTCGGCTGATAGTTTCCCAGACCGGTGGGCAGTACTGTCGTGATCATGCCCATTCCCGCATCTACCGAATTGTGTAGTGGCAGTGAGAGCTGCGTGGGCGTTGGCGTCTCAGAGGGCGACAGGTCGCCACAGGATCCATTCGAGCTGCCCGATTCACTACCAGTAGTAGCTGCACTTTTGGTGGAGTTCATGGAGTTCATCATCGATCCACTGCCATCGTCGTTCATATTCATACTCTGCATCATAACGTTCATGTTGTAGTTGGGGCTCTGAAAGTGCTGCTGCTGGTGCTGTGGTATGAACGTATTCGCCTTAACTCGATGATGATGATGACTTGGTCGCAGAAAACCGTTGCGGATGACGCTGTGCAGACTGGTTCCGCTGGAATTACTGCTTCCACCTTCGTTGATACTCTGCAAATATAATTCATTGCTAAGTATTTTCGTATTTTATATGATTTATCTGAAGAAAATAAGAAATTTGAATGTTAACCTTTCAACAAAAAAAAAATATACCTTCAATTTGATATAAATGTTATTAAACAGTGCAGAACTTTGCAATTAGGTGGATATTACTGTACAAACAACAAGCTGGATCTTGTTAACGGCAATTGGGCTTCGGATGAATTTTTTTTGTATATTTTGTTTAGTTTGATAATCTTGCAAATATAATAATTTACAAGTTTTTACGACCTGTAGGCCATTGATGCTAGTGCTCAAATCAGTTAATTTGATTTAGAATTCAATTGAATTTGCTTCTTATAAATATATAAATGAGTTGTTTGATAATTACATCGTGCTGCTGCTCGCCGCCAATTGAGGTTGGCGGCGGTGTAGTCTCCGCCGAAGGACGCCGCGCATTCTTCTGACCCGCTAGTCGCTGGGACATGCTTCTCATCTGCTGCTGCTGATGGGGTTGCTGCTGCGCCTGCAGTGGAACGTTAATGAGGGAGCGGTCTCGCTGAGGACTCGTGGTGCGGCTACTCGACGGCGAGGATTGCTGACTCAGCATCGGTGAGCTGGCAGGTGGCACTTGATGGTCCAGACTCTGCGGCTGTTGTTGCTGCAGAGCGGGCTGTTGGTGGGGCGGTTGTGGCACGTAGTGGCGCATCGTCCATCCCGTGTTCTGGTGACTGATGATGGCACTAGAGTCCGCTGGAATGGTGATATTAGGCTGCATCAGGTGCGGCATGCCATCGACACTGATCTGGTGTGTTCCATCAGAGCTGGGCATGAGCTGTGGATGAACTGATTAAGTTAATCTTTTTTGGTGGGTTTGTATGTGCAGACTTACCTTTTGAAAGTGCTGGGGAAAGATCATGGGGATGTTGCCCTGCGGCGTCTGCAGTACCTGCACCATTTGAGGATGTTGCGGATGCGATGGTGCCTGCTGCGGTCCTGTCATTTGGTGGATCACGTGTGGTTGCTGCTGCTGAATGATCAGGTCATGTGGGGACGGCGGGTGAGGATGCTGGAGCACTGGCATTTGGGTCTGGGCTTGCATTTGAGGAGCGAACCGCTCTGCCACCAACTTGTTCTCCTTGATCTTGGCCAGAATGCCGACAATCTTTTTCTGCTCCTCCATGGAGAATACCGGGTGGATGGCTGCCATCGTGTAGACCAGCAGCAGCTCCAATAACGTGTCCTGATCATTAATACAACTGAAATCACACTCGCCCCAGCATTCCAGCGTGCGGTAGATCTCACTGACGCAGTTCCGGTTGCAGGCACGGATCAGCGCCAGATACAGGGCCATCTTGCGCCGGATCTTTCGGTCGGTGGGATCGCCCTTCTGGCAGTTGACCATGTCGGTGGCCAGCTCGTGCGGGTTATTCGCCCGCAGCTCCATGCCGCGCAGCGTCTCCGAGTCGCAACGGCCCTGCTCCTCGAGGAGCGTGCCCAAAAATCGCAGCTCGAATGGCAGGCAGGCGCTGAGCAGGGCGTACATCGTTTCGATCCGATTGTAGCTCTCGAGTTTCTCAAACCACTGCAGCACGTCCTGTTTGCAAATCATCTCCACGTTTGTCCCAGTCCTTTTCACCTACCGATCCCGAATCCCTGCAAGCGGCTGCACTGCATCAATGGCCACCCACAAGTGTGCCCGTTCGCCAGTTGGCCCGTCTCTGAATGTGTGCGACTGTGTGTGTACGCGCGTCGGTGTAAGTGCTCTAGTTACGTGTGGTGGGTGCAAAAGGCGTCCAGAATCTCGTTAGGTGGCAGCAGCTGCTGCTGCATCACTGCCGGAATCGTCGAAGGCTGGCTGGGATCCGCTTCTGGACACCGGCCCAGCTTCCCGGGGCACTGTTAATTGGCTTTTCGCTGGCTTCTTCGCCAATAATCCGCTCACAAAGGCCGAGCTGATCTGCTGCTGCTGCTGCTTTTCCTGCTGCTCTGCTGCCCACAACTACAACTAGTCGCGTATATTTTGCGCGTTAGCGGGGTAGGTGGTGCGCGGGCGGCGGGGGGCTGCACCACATTGGCCAGGCACTCGCTGCTTCGCAAAATCGCTCGCTCTTCGGCCGCTGTTATTCGGAGGAGACTACTCGCCGCTGCCACAAAAACCAGCAATTTCGCGAAATTCCTGCCTAGGCGCGCGTTTGCACTTTCCGGCGACAATAAATGGTGTGTCAGATCGCGGAATTCGGCATTTAATGCGCACGGCCTTTAATTGGTTTGCATTGTGGTGCACCTTTTTATCAAAAACTTTTTTTCCACTTCGGCTCGGTGTGACCGTGGCTGCTGTTTGTGTTGTTTGCGCCAGTGTGGCCGTTAATGGTTCGGGCCAAAACGTTCGATACAAAAAGTGTGGTTTTTCTTGAAAGTCGTGTTGAAAGTAATTAATTCGTATTTGTACACTTATATGGAGATAAAAGTACTGCAAATGTACTTACATAATCTTTAATATAATACAATTAGCTTGCACAGAAGTACGATATCTCAAAAAGACAAAGAATCGATGTTGCCATAGTTTTAAATTATCGCGTTAGGGCTGCCAGAGGGGTGATATTGTTTTAAAAGGTTTTTCAACTTTTCTTGTAAATATATATTTTCAGCAAGCAAATAACCGAACATATGCTCGATAATTTGAAATAGGTCCTACAGATTGGAGTTTTTTGTTTATTATCTACGTTAATAAAATTATTTTACTGATGTAAAAACAAAAGATATGTTTTGAACTATTTTTGATATCTAAATAGTAAGGTAGACTCCATTATAAGGCCTAATTAAAAGTTCCGAAAATATTGTAACTTATTAATTGCGGATTATATTTCTATAAAAATGAATGCAAGCACAAATTAATTTGCAGAATCAGCCGCTTAGAAACCATCCTCATCATCCTCGGCCATCTCCTTGGCCAGCTCAAGGTCCTGCTGCTCCCGCTCGCGTCTCTCCTCGGCGCTTTCTAAATCCTTGCCGTAGGACTTTGGAGGATAGCGCATAGCCTTAACGCTCTGGTTGTGCAGGTTCAGACAGAACGAGATGCGCTCGTGGAAAGCCAGCTGCGGTTCCCGAGTGCTATAGATGTCGGTACTTTCCTTGCTGCGCATGAAGTTCTGGGCAGGGTCCAGCGTAGCCTCAATCACGCCATCCCGTATAGCCTTCGATACAATAAACTCGGCATCCTCCGCTGAGTCCAGCATTAGCCGCTTGGCAATGTCTTGCGGCGAGATGCGTGAGTACGATAATCCGATAGAGCGGATAGCCGTCTTGATCACATTGTGGCGCAACCGTATAATCAGGGTGAATGTGTGGTCCAGTTGGAACTTGGGTCCGTACAGCGATACCACGTCGCCGAAGCGCTTTAAGTTGCCCAGACGCACGGCCTGCGTGAGCTGGAAGTAGGCACCGAGAGATTGGCGCAGACCGGCTTGCCGGAACACCACACGTTCCGGGATGTTGCCCAAAAGCAGCTCCACAACGATAATTAGCTTTTGAACAGTCTGGCGGAAGCCGATGGCAGCGTGCTGCGGGGACTTACGCAGGGCCTGCACCAAATGCTTGTGGGCATCGCTGTATTCCAGCTTAGCTGCCTTGATGCGACCGAGATAGTACAGAAAACGCGCCCATTCATTGTTGCTGGCCGATTCCGGATAGACGGACTTCTTTACCAGCTTGTCTGCTTGGTCGTACAAAGCGTAGTGCAAGTAGTTGCGAAGCAGACAGTTGATCAGCACTGCCTGTCCTTCAAAATCGTTACGCAGCGTCGCAGTTCGCAAACGTGCATGCAGAAAAGCGCGAATGCCTTCCAAAGAGTTCTTTAGCTCTGCCACTCTTGAAAAATAGAAGTAGGACTTGGCACCAATCAGATCAAGGGTGCGTCGGTTTTGGATGGATATTTTGGCCATTAGGGCATCGGCGCTAATTCCTGCCCGATTTAAATCACTGGCGTCGATGAGTTTGACCAGCAGGAGCAGATAGAAGTAGGCATCCACCTCGGCGATTGGGGCCTTGGTGGCCAATTGTTTTTTGGGAACATCTGGCAGTTCGGTGGCGTCTTTCTCCACAGCGGGCATTAAAGCCACGGCCGCCTCACGATCTGCACCAGCAGGATAAATACTCTGGGCAAGATTCCGAAAGACGACGCCGTTCAGCTTGCGACGAGTGTTGGGCAAATTACGAAGGACGCGCAGTATAAAGCTGTCGGCGGAATAGAGACAAAATGAAGACTGGACAAGATTATAAAGCTTGCACTGCTCACCGCGACTCCTTCGAGGCCACCCCCTTTTCAATCTGACGAAACTGCTCGCGGATCTCTTGCACAGCGGCCACATCTTGGTTCTTCTTCTCGTCAGCCAGCGTCTCCGCCGTTGGATCCACCTCCATCTCCACGTCGTGAGCACCGATGTCCGTTGCGTTGGTCATGTTAGAATGAAACTCTCAATTTACTAGGGTCAAAATACAGCCGACTTTCCTTTTGTTTTTCCGATCCCAATTAAAAATGCCTAGTAATGTCGCTTCTTCTTCGTATTTCTTTTCGGCTACAGACAGTGCTGGAAAATGTAGTTGGTTAACAGTGCGGTTGGGCCTTACGTTACGTTAAGCCATTTATCGATGTGTTCTACGACACACTAAGCAAATTTTCAGTATCATAGGTTATAAAAAGAAATTTCTGATGTTTTGAATTTTGACTGCCTCAATTATCTTGAATTTCTTACATTAAGCACACGCTGAAATTGTATTTATATTTGAATTGCAATACAACAATTACCGCAATTCCGTTAAGCTTTTTTGATATCGATAGTCCGATAGCATCGTACGTTATCACTATTACAAAATAACACATTTAATAAAATATACGGAATATGAATTAAGATATAATATAGAATAAAATGTTTCGGTACAGACAAGTAGTGCAACTCCTTCAGCACCGTAACTACTCGGTCCGAGCAGCGAGCAATGGATGTGGCTCCTCCGGAGGCGAAAAATCCGACGATGATCTGCATCCGATACGACGAACACTCCGTTTGCTCGGCAACGATATGCGCAAAGTTAAAGAGTTCTTTGTGCCCAAGGAAACGGCGACCCACATAGATCCACTTTCGACACAAAGCAAGTTCCATTTTAAGGGGGAGCGGGACAAGAGCAATGAAGCTACTCTGCCGGATGACTTCCAGACCCATTGCGATGTGCTTATCATTGGCGGCGGGGGAGTGGGTAGCTCTATCGCCTACTGGCTGAAGGAGAAAGCCCGTGACGGTCTTAATGTTGTAGTCGTCGAGAAGGATGACACGGTAGTGGAATGATGTGTAGCAGTATACCCCAAATATTTAACTGGTCTTCCATATATTTCCAGTATGCCCAGTCCGCGACTCGTGTCTCTGTGGGCGGTCTTTGTCAGCAATTCTCCCTGCCCGAAAACATCCAAATGTCACTCTTTGCCGCCGACTTCTTGCGAAGCGCAAAAAAACACTTTGGTCAGGATGTGCCCCTCCAGTTCACGCCCCATGGCCATTTGATGCTCGCTGGCGAGGAACACGCGGAAAGCCTGACCCGCTCCTCTCAGCTTCAAAACGAACTGGGTGCTCGAAATGAACTTCTCACTGCAGATCGATTGGCGGTTCGATTTCCCTGGCTAAATACCGCTGGCATCGCTTTGGGTTGTCATGGCCTGGAAAAAGAGGGCTGGTTTAATCCCTTGGCCCTTCTTAGCAATTTGCGACGGTCAGCAAGCGGCTACGGCACCCATTTCGTCAGTGGGCAGGTGGTCGACTTCGAGTTCAAATCCCAAATGGACATTTCTGTGGTCGAAGATATTGGTTCCAAAGAGGCTTCCTACACGGGTCTGGAGAAAGCGGTCATCCAACTGCCTGATGGCACGCGACGCACCTGCAAGTTCGCCTTGTGTGTAATAAGCGCCGGTGCTAGTTCCGAACAAGTCGCGCGATTAGCAAGGATAGGCGCGGGTCCAGGAGTACTCCAGATTCCACTACCCATTGACGCACACAAGCGGTACATGTACGCCATCAACTCGCAGGCCCAAAGTGCACCCGGAATGACCATGCCCATGACAATAGATTCGTCAGGCATCTTTATCCGCAGAGATGGACTGAGCGGCAACTATATTTGCGTGCATGATTCGACGGAAGAGAAACAAAACGCGACGGTTGATTCGCAATATTTTAACCGGCACATTAGACCCCATTTGTCAAATAGAATTCCCGTTCTTGGGGAAGCGCAAGTGGTGGATAGCTGGGCGGGCTGCTACGATCACAATGTATACGACGAGAACGGCATTTTGGGAGCCCACCCGTACTACCACAATTTGTACCTAGCCACTGGTTTTAGCGGACACGGAGCACAACAATCTCTGGCTGTGGGCCGAGCCATATCCGAGCTGATCGTGGATGGACAGTTTAGAACCATCGACCTCTCTCGTCTAAGCTTCGACCGGCTGATTATTGACCAGCCCATGTACGAGTTGAATAATGTTTTAAGCTAGAATTGTTGATGGTGCATTAAAACCAAATGCAGCTAATTTAATTTATGAATTTGAACTATTTAAACTGGCCTGGAGCAGGACCAAACAGACCTACGCCCTGCTTGCTGGCGGCGCGTGATGGGTCAAAGCCCAGAAGCTTTTGGATGTTCTGACGAATGGACATGGTGCACAGGATGTAGAGGAATATAAAGGAGCAGTCCGTGTAGTCATCCCCGGACAAGTTTCGGTGACTTAGTCCCTGGATCCAGGAGATGGGTGTGAAGGGCAGCTGGGCAACCACACGGCCGTCGAAAATGCTGTTGAACATACTCAACAGGGCGGTGAAGGCAAATCCCGTGGCGAACATAGTCTTCATCTTGACCAGCGACAGATCGCGATTGTTGTTTTTCAGTTTTTCCTCGTCGCGCTCGATCTTCTTCTTCACCGCTTTGTCCAGGGAATCCCCATGGATCTCCTTGCGGCGCTCCACTGCAATAAAATGCGGGTTAGCTCGAGACCATTCTTGCACCCTTTGACCGACTTACGCTTTTTGCTCTGCTTTTCCACCTCGGTCTTTAGCTTTTGGTACTTCTCCGTCCGGTAAACCATCACCCAGGTGAGTCCTAAGCAAAATAATTTGTAGGGTTAATTAAAATAACTGACCTTTCACTTACCTTCACCCAGAAAGGCGGTGCAAACCGATATAAAAACAATTAATATTGTGTCGGACCACATTTTTTCATTAAATTAATGCTGATACAAATTAAAACTCATCGATAACAATAGTGAAATAAGTCATTAAGCGTTTCCGATAGCTTATTAACATGGACTATCGATTAAGACTAACGTTTTATTGGGGGCATTCTGGTTTCGAAACGGCTTAACTTTAAAAATAACTAAAGGCGAAAATATGCATACTGTATAAATCGTGCTGGAAATTACAGAGTATTGACGTTCTAATCAATTTATCAAGGTTCTGTCGAATCAAAATCAAACGCTTTATTTTGCGTTATTTACGATTCTTTTGGTAAATATAAGCGTACATTCAATAAGTTCCAAAAGTTTATTTCTCAGACATTTAAAACACATTTATGGGTTTTTTTTTGGCATTGTCACAAGCTTGCCGACTGATGTTAAATTGTATTTCTAAGTTCATTAAAATTTTAAGAAATGTTGATTTTACAATACATTGATCAATTATTTTATGTTTATTTATTAAATAGATGTTAGCATGGTAACTTGCTGCAAGAGTTTCTAGAATCCGATGGTAAGTTTCCATGGCGTTGATGCTGATGCCGGCGCATTTCTGGTTGCTGTGCTTTCTTTTTGGGGTGAGGTGACGTTAGGCGCTGTAAAATGCTACATTTGAGGAAAGAAATCAAATCAGGTTATATATATATATATGGAAATATATATGCTATATATAGTGGAACAACAACAATGAACAAAATAACGAGAAAAAGAGAGTTCAAAATCTCAAAATCAGAATGTGGATGAGACGTTGGCGAAAATATTCAAATTGAAGTCTTTTCACTTCAAGTTGAATATTACAAACGTCGGTATATTTGGGAACGCAAAACGCTCGAAAGGATAGAAAATGTTCGGGTGGTGATGAGACCCTGCTGAAGTTTTAGTTGCTGTTTTTTGAAGTTCTTTTTATATGTTGATGTTAGTTTTTGAGATATCAACATTTATTTGCTCAATCTCAAGCCTCCGCCTAGTAACGTCTTCGCTCCCGCTCTCGACTGCGAGATCGTCGCCGTTCATTAGAACGATTGCGACGAGTGTCGCGCTGCCGGTCACGATCTTTCTCACGCTCTTTCTGGCGCTCCTCTCGCTCCTTTATACGCAGCTTGTGCTCCTCGATGCGTTTCTGGCGGAATGCCTCCTTTTCTGCGATCTGAAAATACGGAAGAAAGTTTATAGTTCAAACGGGCTTATCTAGAAGTGTTTCTCGTTGAATGGAACTATCGACTGGTTATCTAAGCAACTTACCGCTTCCGGCGTCAGTGGCAGCCAGTATATGCAAGGTGTTCCCTTAGTCTTTCGAAATAGATCATCTAGTAGTCTGATAGGCGGTTCATTCTCCTTCTTTTTAGATTTGGAAACTAATAAAATGTGATGTTTCTGTATTTATCATGACAAGAATATATATTCCACGGGTTTTACCTGGTGATCCACTGCGACTTCTTGCATTGCGATCAATTCGCTCCCGTTCGCGTCCTCGTCCCTCTCTGTCCCTCGAACGCTTTCGTTCCTGTCCGGCACGTTCCGCATCCCGAGACCTCGAGTCCAGTCGATCCTTGCTCTCCCGACGCCTGTCGTTGCTGTGTTTGTCGTGGTCGCTTGGCTCCTTTTTGCCCACATCCCATTCGCGTACGGGGCGCGCTGGCTGAAGAAAAGTGACAAATTAGATTTTGGATTTCTTGCAATGACAATAATCTATTACTTTTTTTTCAGACGGATCCAACCGGGACCAAGCGTTGCCCGACTGCTGATTATCTCTGGTGTTTTCCTGGCCGTACTTCGGAGCCTCCTCTTTCGTTGAAAGTATTGCACGATCCATATCAGTGCGACTGCCAAAATCTACATTCAAACATTTGGGATTTGAGACTGGCCAGCGAACTCCGTGGAGGGCATGTCGGGTTTCTATAGCCTCGCTAAAAGGGTGAAAAGTAACAGAATTGGAAGTGAGTTTTTTTTTTTAAACATATGTATTTCAAAGACTCTGGATATGAGATAATATTTTCAAAACTACAATACTTACTCTTCAGTGGAGTATGCAACATAGCACTTAGACTTGATGCGATCTATCCAGAAACCATCTTCCTCGACGATCTTTCCCGTCCGCGCCAGCAGGCCTTTAAGTTGCAGCACTGTGAAGGGGCGTACCAAATTGCTGATATAGAGCACGTGGCTGGCTCGGTTTCGCGCAGGACTAGGGTCACCGACTATGTATGGTGCTGCTGTGGAAACTGTGACTTTGGTCAGGCCGACCTGAGCCGGCACCGCGTCTTTTTCTGCTGGAGGAACGGCTCCTGCTTCTTTATTATCTACCGACCCCTCTGCGCCGGTGTCGCAGGTGGTGACGGTATTTGCCTTGTTATCGCGATCTTTGCTAGCTTCAGATGCGGGTGCCGGCGAAGATGATTGCTCTGAATCGCGATCGCTGGTGACCAGGCCTTCCTCCTCTGAAGAGGATTCCAGCTGCACATCGCTTAGAGGCACTGGTTGCACCACATCGGCAATTATGTTCTTTAGGGAATCCGTCGAAATGGCAAGCACGGGTGGGGTCCGATCCGAAGACTTTTTATTTGTCAGCCACTTTCGCTTCCGCACCGACCGTTGTTGCTGCAGCACTGGAGCGCCGGTTGTGTTGGCTGCGATGCTGCTTAGACATGGCTCGGGCTTGTCGTTGGAAAGATCTGCTGGTTCATCCTGAGTTTGTTCTGGTTTTTCCTCTAGCTGCTTGCGGTTTTCCTTCTGCTCCTCCTCCTCGGCGGGCTGCTGTTCCTGTATCTGCTCCTTGTGCCTTTTCTTGGTTTCTCTGCGCTCCGCTGGAGCGGACGCTTCTTCGTCCCTTTCATCGACCTCTTCTGTCTGAATGTCTAATACATCGCTAGACGTTTTTAGATGTTCCTCATCCTTGCTGGAAGGAGAAGGAACCTTTACCTCTTGTACTGTCTCGCTCGTGTCGTCATCAGTGCAAGTTGGGACGTCCTGCTGCGGTTTTAGGTCCTCGTTCTCATCCTTATCATCCTTGACTGCAGCGGGTTCTGGATAGGATCCATCGTCTTGAGCCTGCTGATCCTCCTTGGCAAGGTCTTCGGACTCGCTCTCATTAGCCGGCGGCGCTACAGCCTTTTCCTCCTCGACAGCGTCCTTTCCCTCCTTTCCGTTCTCCGTCTCCTCCTCTGGTATGGTGTCCACCTTCTTGTCGCCGCCCTTGGACTCCGTGCGCTTTTTGGGCGTCGTCCGGCTGCCGCGACTCCTGCGCACTGGCGATGGTCCAGATCCGGCACGTTCTTCACTGGAGGCACGCACCTCATTGACTTCTTGAGAGGCTTGCGGCACTTCGGGGAAATCGGGCTCCTTATCCTTTTGGACCACGACCGGAGTTTCGACCTCGGTCTTCTCGGTCTCAGACACCTTGCGAGAGCGGCGGCTTCGCCGTGCAACTGCCACCGGCACCGGAGCGGGCGACGACGACTTTTTTCGCTCGCTGCGACGTCTCATGGCTGGCCGAAAAACGCTGGAAACGACCTGCGGCACTGGAAAGATCTGAAATAAAACGTAGGTACAGCCGGCGGAACCACAGCTATTTCATGCACAGCTTATCGAATTCACTCGTAATATTCTGCACCTTTTCTTGATAAGAAAAATAATTTTGCTAGGCGAAAGAGCGTCAATCCGCCATCAATATGCAGGGATGCTTCTGCACGGTCTATCGCTACAGTGACGGCTATCGATATTTTCGTATGCGATTAGAGAGGGAAGTAAATTGTAACAACGTTTAAGAAACATATTCCGATGTTTTCCATTTTAAGATTGTGAATTCCTGAGAAACAATTGATTTTTGTTTGTAGATTTAAATGATAAGAACCGAAATTGCCGATAAAGTTGTGTTGAACAGTGTCATCTCTGAAAAATTTAAAAAAAAAAACTTTGTTTATGAAATCTTAACGAAACATAATAATATTTGCTTAAGTGTGATAAAATAGAAATTAAGTAAAAGCGATATATTTACTTACTCGGGCGTTACAAAATGTACTTATAAAACGACTTTACCACGCTTTGCAACACTATACACGTACTATTTCATAATTTTTAATACCATACCTGCAAGGTTTTAGGTTTTAGTTAAAAAATCAATTAAGCTCCAAAACATGTTAGTGAAAAATATTTGCAAGCTTACCCAAGTAATGGGCAGGTTCCGCTTTGCCACGAATCCCAGAGAATACTGTCATCTTGCGCCGCTGAAGAGAAGCCGTTATCACCAACGGTCAGAATTCGGATCTAGACCGCTGTGCGCCAATGCTGCGGGTTACCAGGTGGGCTGGACAGCTCCACCCGCTTCAGGTTCTTCAGGCGGAATGCTTTGGGCTTTTTCCGCTGCCTTCACTCTGAATCTGTTTGGTGGCGCTGACGAAAAGGAGGAAACTCCAGAAGACAAGCTGATTAAGACCATCAAGCGATCAATCCTCTGCATTCAGAGGGAACAGTACGACAAGGCCGAGCAAATGCTCCACCTGGCTCTGCGAATGGCGCAGGATATTCAGAGCAAGGACGGCATCACATATGTGTTTGATCTGATGGCCAATTTGGCCATGGAACGGGAGCAGTTTAAGAAGGCGGAGAAGATATTCACGGACGTGATGAAACGCCTGTTTGCCGACGGACACACTGAAGAGAGTCCCAAGGTGGGTGACCCCCTTAGACACTCTAACCAGTTAAGATCTTTTTTATTTGTAGATACTTCACATAAGCTCCAAGATAGCACACATGTCTCAGCTGCAAGGTGATCTGGAAAAGAGCTTTCAAGGGTTCACTTGGACCTTGCAACAATTGGCTAAGCTACTGGAGAAAATGCCCGACGACAAGGACATACTGGAGCTGTATGGCTTGACAAAGAATTGGTATTGAAGGTGTTTCCATTGCCGCTAGCCAAGCTCGCACTTACAGTTCCAGTCAATGTGCTTATTTTCCAGGTTCGGCCAGCTGCTGATGAAGCAGGGCAAGTATCTGGAGGCTAAAAATCTCTTTAAGGAGGCCTTCGACACGCTCATAAATGTTTATGGCGCCGTCAACGACGCCTCTGTAACCATCCTAAATAACATCAGCGTGGCGTACGTTAACGTAGGTTAACCTATTCACCCAAAGTACTTGAAATACATTAGATTACTTACAGCTAGAAAAGTACACCGAGGCAAGGGAGACCCTTTTGCAGGCCATGGAACTTACTAAGGAGCTAAAGGATGCCACACAGGAAGGTATTCTGCAGGCAAATCTTGGTTTGGTGTATCTTCGCGAGGGTCTGATGTCGCAGGCAGAGAACGCTTGCCGACTGGCGTGGAAACTGGGCAAGGAGCACCAAAATCCCGATGCCATAGAGCAGGCCGAGTATTGTCTCGACGAGATAAAGAGCACCCTAAATGGAGAGAAGCGCCAGTGAGGTTTTTTTACAGTGTATTTTTGACTATTTATAAAAATTTCATTTCGAACTGAAGCACTAATTTGGAAGGCTTAAAAACTCTTAAATAAAGCCGCCTTGGTTATATTGAGAAACATTTGCGGTCACTGAATGTTGGAATATACATTTTTTAAATAGTTGCTCATCGTTTTGAGTAGGAAATGAAAAGCAATCTTTAAAATTGTTTGCGGCATACTTTCAGTTCACGCAATTAGATGCTTTTTGTCTTTGCTCTCCACTCTTTTGATGTTACTCGAACTTGGCGATAACGATCATTAAGGCTACGCCGGTGAGCAGCGCAAAGATTTCCTTCAGGGACTGTTTCAGTTTGGTGGACTCCTCCAGCAGCTCCGGTAGGACACTCACTGTTGCAATGTAAATAAAACCGCCAGCGGTGAAGGGCAAGACCCATGGGGCCGATCCGTCGCCGCCTCCAGCTCCCAGAAGAGCTAACGCTGTGCCAGCTAAAGCTCCGAGAGCTGTGACGAGTTGGAGAAGCATTGCCTTTCGCCTAGAACAGCCAGACTTTATTAGAATGGCAAAGTCGCCAATCTCGTGGGGCACTTCGTGCAGCAGAATGGTAATAGTAGTAACAATGCCAATGCTGTTGCCCGCCAAGTAGGAAGCGCCGATGGCCAAACCATCGGTAAAGTTGTGAGCGAAGTCCGCCGCTAAATTCAAGTAGCCGGAAATCTCCACTTCACCTTCTGGCTCCGCTTCTGGTTTCTTGGACTTGGTCTTGGCTGGCTTTGCCGGTTTGTCTCCATCTCCGCTGTCTTCTTTCCCAGAAGACTTTTGCTTAGCGGCCACGGGTTTTGGCTTTGGTGCTCCATGGCTATGTCCGTGTCCTCCTTGACCGCCCTTTAGAATGCGTACCAGTTTCTCCACCGAAAGGAAGGCAATGATTCCTCCAAGGACCCACAGACCAATGCTCATATCGTGGCTATGAGCATGTTCATGCTCCTCGCCTTCATGATGATGATGGTGATCATGACCGTGATCGTGGCCGTGCTCCCCATGACTGTGTGGATGCGTGGCATGAGGAATCAAGTGCAGGAAAGCATCGCCTAACAAGCCGCCAGAAGCGAAGGCCAGAAGAACTTTAAGTCGTGGCTTCATAGCCTCACTGTTGTCTAAGGGAATGATATACAGCAGCACGAAGGGAGCGGCACTGATAAGAAGTGTTGAACCGATGGAGTGCAGCCAAATGGTACTCATATCTACAAAAAATTGGGGTCAACTAGGGCATTTTAAGCGTGGAAGTTCGTGGATTACCCAAATCCGGCTTTGACTTGGTGTGCCTTTCATCGTGCCCGTGATCATGCCCGTGGTCGTGATCATGCTCATGATCGTGCCCGTGGTGATGGTGTCCATGATCGTGGTCATGATCATGCTCATGATCGTGCCCGTGGTGATGGTGTGTATGATCGTGGTCATGATCATGATGATGATGGTGCTCCGGTCGTGGAGCCTTCTGCGGATCGAAGTTTTCGTTGGCTTCCCGCGAGTATTTGAAACTCGGATTGCCCTGGCCGGCGCACAATGCCGGGAGAGAGAAAAGCACTGCTCCTAGGATTACGGCCAGTGCTAGCTTCTGGTAGAACTGGACCTTACTGCACTGGAAATCCGCTACTTGTTTGGCCATTTTGTCCTGTACTTCAATTTTATGTTGGACTGCGGCCAAAGTGTTGTGACGTGTTTGCTTTTTTCTTGCTGCTTACCTATCGATAACCGTAATTATGAAGATATCGATTGTTTCGGTCAAATAAGAAGAGAACTTGGTTTTATTTTCAATGATATGTTTTACTTTGCTGCTTTTGTTTAAATTAACTTTTAAGCGAAGCTTAAGATCCGATAAAGTTTGTTGAACTTAATGCTTCCAAAAATTTAATAAAAATAATATAATAAAAAAATATCTTTTTCACACTTCCCCGCATAAGAACATACAAGCATTCAAGTCTTACAATCGTTTTTTAAGTATCCTCCTATGTATATTACCAACCTAAAATATATAAACATTTTCAAATAAATCTTTTAAATACCATTTTGTATACACAAATGAAAGTTAACCCATCATATACAGAAAGTAAAGTATCTTTATTTCCGTTTGGCTAACCACCGAATTCGATTAAAATTCACTTGATTTGAATAATTTTATATTTGTATATTTGCATTTAAATGACTATTAAATAATTGTATGCTTTAGTTTGTTTCCTATGTATTTATCGTTACCAGACATGGTTAAACGGGGCTAATAACTAGACACGAAAGGTGCACAATAATTTGCTTTGATTCAAAAAGAACGTTTAAATTTTGTCGGATCAATAAATAATTAGTTAGAGTTTCACATGACACGGCAATGTGGGTGAGTGTTTGTTTTGTGTATGTATATATACAAGCCACTTTGGTTGATGGTTGAATTGCTGCTGATCCTGCCTGTTCTTTCGTTTCCGTTTCAGCCGCTCAGTACAGGTTGATCTTCTTGAGTATTGTCTTGCGACACATGTGGCATGTCCGGAGCGTTTCGGCACAATGGGAGCACGCGCCGTGCCCGCACAGGAAGGCCACATCCCTCTTACGTTCCATGCAAATACCGCAGAAGTGCGACTCCTCAAACTCCTGCACTTTGTTCTCCAGATAGCGAAGTAGATCCCCGGACGGTAGGCGTGTGGGGTCACTAGGTGACGACGTGGACGTGGGCAGGGCCACTACCCGGCCGCTGACCGTCAATCGCCGCTCGATTACCACTGCACAGCGGAGACACTTTTTCATTCGGATGCCGCACTCCTCGCAGGCGATCTGATGCTGACACGGCTCAAAGCGCACCAGCTGCAGGATCTCATTGCACACAATGCACTCCAGCGGACCGGACACGATCACCGGACTGAGACTGGGGCCTGCAGCTCCGGCCTCCAACGCCGTGCTGCTCGAGCTAGAGGTAACAGGAGGCTTGGGCGCCTTCTTGCGCGGTGCCACCTGTGGAGAGACGTTTTGCTGTGTTGCATCGGAGTTCAGTTTCTTCACGCCCGGCGAGGCTGAGGGCGTAGAAGGAGCTGCTCCTACTCCTACTCCAGCGGTTGGGATATCGTTTGGCTTTGGCATTAGATCAAATTGCAGGCGCTGCGGTGGTGGAGGTGCTGCAACGCTTCCTGGACCAGCACCATCGGATTCAGCTCCAGCAGCCGCAGAGCATTCCTCACCGGCGGCTGATACTGCAGACACTTCCAAGGCTTGAAGATTCCTAGGCAGCGATTCGGCTTCGCCCTGCTGCCCGAAAATCAGTTGCCTAATGTTGCGGTCCGTTATCCACTCAAAAATGCTTGCATTGGCGTTGTTCAGCTCCACTCGGCAGCCGGACCTCGAAAGATAGATCAGGATACTGTACATCAAACGATCTTCGGGCCGAACGCTTGTCTGCACTAGACTCAGGTAAAACTTGTGAATCTCGGGTGCCTCCTCTGGCTGAGGCTCAGCGGCCGACTGCAGATTGGACTTCTTAATGACGCACAAGTGCATCGCATTGTCGCCGTCCTCGTCCTTAGCATTCACGTCGCAGGAGAGGCGAACGAGTCGCTCGATTACTCCGGCATGGCCCTGGGAGACGGCCAGTAGGAAAGGCGTCTGTTGGCGATTGTTACGTATATCTAACTCCGCTTGACCCTCAGTGACCAGCGTTTCAACAACCTGGGCATGACCGTTTAGGGCTGCCAAGTGAAGAGCCGCAAAACCATCGTCTTTGCGCACATTGACCAGCTGGCGGGAGAGCAACAGGATACGACGAGCAGCTACCACGTTTCCCTTAAGCGCTGCATGGTGGAGCACGTTAAAGCCACGATTATTCTTAACCGTAAAGTCAAGATTCGGAGCGTTACAAAGCAACTCCACAACTTCCGTATTTTCCTTGCCGATAGCGTCGTGCAGCGCCGTATCTCCGTATGAATCCTGAATGTTTACGTTGGCATTGTGCTGCAGCAACTCCCGGACACAGTGCGGAGTTTTCTTGTGCGCGCAGATGTGCAGTGCCGAGCAGTGGCTTGAGTTCAGGAAGTTCACCTCAGCACCGTGCTGCAGCAGCACTCGCATGGTGGCCGGCTGGTTCCCGAAGGCTGCGTAGTGTAGAGCGGAATCACCTTCCTTGTCAACCGCATTCACGTTGGCACCCTTGGAGATGAGGTAGCTGACAAGATCGACGTAGCCCTGGTGCGAGGCAACCTGAATACAAGCCTTGCCGCCACTCATCACATCCACCTGGCTGGGATTCACGTCCAGGTACTGCCGCACGAAATCCAAATGGCCCTGGGCAGCCTCTCGTACTAGCTTGTCGGCGACCGAACTACCAGAGAGTCCTGAGAGCGGTGTCATTACGTGGTCTGCGCGTCGGTGGCTTAGGTCCATCATACTGTTGGAACGCTCAGCTGCAGTTGCCAAAGGAGAGCGCTCTAGTTTGACACATTTCGGATTCAGGGTCCACTCGAAGCCGTCGTCCAACTGCTGGATGCGGAGGTCGCCGTCCGAGTACACCTTCACGACTTTGCAAATTTTTCCAAGGGCCTACGAAATATTTTTTTGAAGAATATATTAAAAAAAAAGTTTTTTACAAAGTCTGAACTCACGTGTCGCATGATTTCGATCCATTCGCCGTGACCCTTCTGCAGCTGCTGCACTTTATTGGCATCGTTGATGATGGTGACCAGGTCACCGACACGAAAAGAAACAACCTTCACGAGAGCGGCGGGATGAAAGGTCCATCTATTGGGACAGTTTTCATACTGAACACTGTTTGAATTTGAATTGTGTTAGAAACTGAAATAAAATGCAATATATTGTGCATTCTTACCGTATATCCCCCTTGTCAGTGATGCGATGTACGGTGCCCAGTTTGGACAAATGCTCGACCATGCGCGGATTCCATCCTCCATGGCCCTGCTGCAACTTCATTAAGGCGTCAACCTCTAGGCAAACCTTGACGCGGTCGCCCACAGAAAAGCTTGGCTTCACCATAGGCGCCACCGGCTGCAACTCCTCTGGCTGACCAAGAACAGGCATGTGGTCCTTGTAGTAGTGACCGCCGCAAGTGGCTGTTATGTACTTGAGGTCCACGTTACCCTTGTGACCAACACGGTAGACGTTCGTAGATCCGGTAACCCAAGATACGTTGGCCACGCTGCGACACGATTCGTTGTCCCAGCCCCGGATTTCCATTACCCGGCCCGTCCTACCCTCTCCACCGTCCTGTTCGTTCCACTCCCAATCAGGACCACGCACCACTTTGGAACCCACAAAGATGCCTCGCAGCTGGATGCGCTTGGCACCCTTTCTCATGGGCACTCTTACGCCTAGCGAGTTGGGAGTGGTGTAGCGGATGAACGGGTGCTCCAACTCGTGCAGATCCTCTGCGTAACAGTAGGCGCACAGGTGATAGTTGGGGCACTGAGCGCACTTGAATACTATTCCAGCGATACCCGCCTTGGAACAGCCATCGCAGACGACATTTGAGTGACGAACCCCTGCAAATGGATAATCAAAATAAACAATGAACTATAAGTAATTGTAATTGTAATTTGAATAATTTGATATATTAGAGATTACTTGAATAGATTTTCTTTAAGTCAAATGCGAATTTATATAGTGAAAAAATGTCCTTTCAAATATAGAAATGTTTCTTATTCGATTTTTTATTGTCACTTACCAACTTGGGCATTATCTACTATTATCAAGTCGAACTGGTTCTGGTAGCCCACACGGTAGTTGGTCCGGGGTCCGGAATCCCAGTTGACCACGACAGTGTTTTCCGGTGAATGTGTGGATCCGCAACGTCCGATTTCGCAAACGGTTCCAACGTGACCTTCTCCGTCGTCTGTTGCGTATGCAATGAAACAAAGTTAAGAGTGATGTGAAATGGAGAATCTATAGAGCTGCCATAAGGATGCTCCTGGGACTGCATTGTGTGTACATCGGCATCACCATCCACATCCGGTGGATATCAGACATATGCAACGCACACTTCCCCTCGTAAACAACGCGCCATGACTATAAATACCCATAATCATTGACTCGGGCTCGGGCTCCAAGCGGATTTTTGTTATGCACTCGGACTCGAGCGTGCAGCTGCTCTATAATTACCCCGTATCACGGGTGTGGATGTGGAATCGTGGATGTGGAGGGTGACATTTGATGTTGGCCTGGGGAGGAATGGGGGAATGGGAGCACCTCTGGCGGGGCCGCCATCTGAAATTTTGTTTATGTCTATTTTCAACACACCCCAGTCGGAGGAATACCAAGGTCCAAAAATAAACTCTCCACATCCTCCCCAAATCTCAGGCCCGCTGGAGCTAACTGCTTGAGATCCCCACCCGGTAACTAAAAATAAACACTCCAAAAAGGTTGGAGACAAAATGGCACGCGCCCTTGCGCCTGACATGTGCATATGCTCCACAGTCTGCTTTTCCGGACGGGAAAAGTGCGACTCGGGAAGGGAGGCAAACATACCATGACCTAATCCTAAATATGTGCAGCTGCAGTTGGAGCCTAAAATAGGCTTAAAACTTTACTCAGCGGAAAATACCCCTCTGAAAAAAGCACTTCTCTACTGGGTTCGATATGACATCAACACTTGGTAATAAATTACTTAAATATTATTATATTTTATTTAGATTGTTTCGACTTCTAGGGGTAAAATAATTGTTTTTTTTTTTTCATTTTAAAATAATGTATAATTTTACAACATTTCCTTCATTTCACATTTAGAGGTTTTGAATTCTGATCTCGTTTCAAGCTTTCAAAACGATAGAAGCCTCACCATATAATTGTTAGTAATACGTAACGAACTTTTTTCAGCGAAGACAATTAATTCAATTAAAAACTACGCAATATTATTGTTTGGCCGGCAGCTGCCTACGAACTTACATATTTATTTACCTGCCACGTAGGGTGCCTTACTGTATGTACTATCGAGACCCACACATCCAAATATGTATATACGCCATATATATATGAACCATAAAACGAAGCGACGAAAGCAGAAGCAATTGGTAAGCGCAAGAATTTCGCTGCTGCCGCAGTGAGTGTTGCTAAAAATAGCGGGCGCGTCCTCTTTACATTCAACAACGCCCAGAGCAGCAGCAGCGGACACGGACGTACACCTCTCCGTCCCGCCCCGACCCTCTGCCCCACACCAATCCTCCTGCTCCGCCGACCGACCCTCTACGGGTGCCAATGCCAAGTGAATTGCTTTTCGGGTATACAGTAAGTATTGACCACGAAGTGATTCCCTTTAAACCATTTCACCAGAATAGGTCTCTCTCAGATTATACAAATAATTATATAGAACAAAAATTAAAATATATGGAAATTAAATTTGGATCAAAAACATACATCTGGTAGGGTCAAATATGCGTCGATCGTACTTAGCACTTTTCTTGTTTTTAACAGATATAGATGTTCTATTGAAAATGGTTATTTTTCGGAGAATATATGACTAACCATGGGTGTTCCCCAAATGAATGCTTAACTAGACGACTTCCCCACCGACTAGTCCCACCGTACGCCAATTTCGGTCTGCACTATATAACAAAACCAACCGTATCTATAAACAGAGAGCGGATGGCAAGTTAATTCGCCTCTTTGGCGGTGGGTGAAAGTAAACAAGCCTGCTTGTGGCTGCCTGAATGCGTTCTTACCTTGATTCGACCAGATCCAGTTGGGTCCGCGCACCACTCGAATGCCGGGGGGAATGGAGGCTCGCATGGCGTTTGGTTAGCTCAATTTATGTAATCCGTTTCAGGCTGCAAGGAAGACAGCTTAATGTGACATTTGACAATACTTGGAGCACAGAGTTTGTGGGACCTGGCTGATAATTGGGTCAACTAAATGGCGGCCCCGTCAGCGCATGACTAAAAAGGAGAGGAGCATATCGGGGTCACCTCAGAAGTCTTTGTAGGCTCAAAACATAAAAAGGTCTCTAAAAGTATTTTTCAATACATATCCGTGTTTTAATCCTAAGCAAGAAATTGCACTTTTCACAGAAAAATTCAGCAGAATTAAAATGTTCTTGAGATTTCTGTATTAAAACTCCTAAAATTTCTTTGTTGACCCTTCGCATTATATTTGCGGTGTTGGGGGAGGAAATGGCATTCAAATGCCAGATATTTTTCCCGATCGCCAGCGCTTCGGTTTCTGGCAGTCCGAGGTTTTGTGGTGTGGAGCCTCGCATGACGCATGCCGATAAGACGGATATATGCACATATGTACCGTCTGAAACTCAGATTCCAAGTTTGATTCTGATTCCTCGACGTCCCGCTGATAAGAGTGTGACTTTTTGGTCAAGTAGCGAAGTCATTCAAGGAACCGACCCGCATGTGTTGTTTACGAAAGTCCAAGCACTCACACTCACTCCCGATTTGACATCGCACATATATATAAATATGTGTATATATGTATTTTACGTATATACTGATGCAAAATTGGGTATGTGAAAAGCGATTATTGGGGGCTTGGTTTTGCGTTATGGGGCTTACCAATGCAAGTTGCGATATGCTCCAGCTGTTTGCAATGAAAAACTCGAAGTTCTCAAGCCTTTAATGGTGCATTTTAAGCGCGCGTGCGCTTTTAATTGGGCATTTATTGTTTCCTTTTGCTAAAATTCAGTGACACCGTTGCTCCGGTAGCCAAAAGGATCATAGTTCACTCAAACGCGATCTGATTTTCGCACTACTCTAAAACGCCACTACCGCACTTACTTCTCCTGCACATTACAATTTGATAGACCAAAAATGACCAAAATTCACTATTTCGCTAGCACTATAAAATAAAACTACAATTTGGTTTGCTTCTTCTTTCTATCTAGAGACGGGGGTGCAAAATGACATATGTATTCGATAGTGATCGATAACACGTAGGACAATCGATGCGCGGTGGAGATATATCAGCTATAAGGAACACATGTTATTTGGTTCTTAGCAGTCCATAAATTTGCATAGTTGTTTACCACAGTGTGATTAGTTATTATTATTCATGCTCGGTAGCGAGTGATGAAAAGAGCTGCCGAAATGGACCAATTAACGTATCAGACAGCTGTAAAAAAGGGTAAGCTTTTCTGATATACATAAATCCTGAGAGGTAAACAAATAAATATTATCTTATTTTTAGCTCAACTGGTTGAAAGGAATCCCCAGCTGCAGATCAACCCCATGCGTGTATCCATGCACCAGGAGGAGGATATAATCGAATTGGCCCAACAAATCCAGAATGCTGACAAACAATTGAAAAACACCACTTGCCACAAGCTGGGGGTCATAATGGATCAGGTAAGGCTCCTCCCCTTTACTCCTCTTTAACAATAATAATACATACTAATAAATCTTTGATAGATCAAAATGCTTCAGGCCCAAGCCATGGAGATACTCAAGGAGTCCAATCTCAACCGAGATCTGCACAGTGCGTCTTGCAATTTCACCAAAAAACCCGGACAAATCTATCACCTTTATCAAAGGGCATCGGGTCAAACTTATTTCAGCATGTTATCACCGGAAGTACATTTTGCTTCAAAATAATTTTGATAACTAATTATTAAATACAAAGTACTTTTAGGAATGGAATCTTTCTGTTGACCAGACATTCAAAGGTAGTTACAGATTGGAATACGATTTGAGCTGGACTCCAGTGAATAAGATTGAAGAGCAGGATGAGAAGCTAAAGTGGGCGCAGCAGTGCATGCAAAAGGCTCTTGACGGCGGACGCGGTTCGGCCATGGCAATTGACTTCAATATAAACAATGATTAAAAGATTATTTATTAAGATTAGTCTGCCGAAAATTCAATGTTATTGCTTTTAATTGCAAAACAAAATTAAAAAGGAACTAGCATAAAATGAATTAATTTTAATTTAAATCCTAACATATTTATATTTTAAGAAAAATAAATATTTTATACATGTTTGATATAAAAAAGTTGATAAATAATATCGATGTTTTCTATCGATTGAGAAAGTGCATCTCAAAGGCTCTCGATAGATGTTCTGCAGTTCGATTTCTGTTTTTGTTTAGTGCAACAGCTGAGAGCTCTTTTTTGTGAAATTGTGCATATTTTTAGTTTGTTTTGTTTCTTTTAGAGTTTCGTTCAAACCCGCAACATGTCCGCGCCCAAGAACGAGATGTACTACAGTCTGCTGGAGTGGTTCAAGACTCTCAATCTAAATGCCCAGCATGCAGATGCGGAATCCCTGGCCGACGGAGTCGCACTGGCTCAGGTAACTAGATATGCATATATATGTACATAGTTCGTAAATATCTATTAGCTTTTATTTACAGGCTCTCAACCAGTTCGCCCCCGAATCTTTCACCGACGCTTGGCTTTCCAAGATCAAGGCCAGCGCCGTGGGCAGCAACTGGCGACTGCGGATGAGCAATCTGAAAAAGGTGACCCAGTCCGTATACGACTACTACAGCGACGTACTCAACTACTCGCTAAGTGATTTCTCAAAGCCAGATCTGCAGAGTATCGCGGAAAAGTGCGACTTGGGAGAGCTGGAACGGCTGCTGCAGTTAGTTCTTGGTTGCGCCGTGAACTGTGCAGAGAAGCAGTCCTACATCACGGAGATTATGTGCCTGGAGGAGGAACTGCAGGCAAACATTATGCGTGCTCTTCAGGAACTTGAGGCCACCAGGCAAGCATCCTCGGCAGAGGGCGGTGTTGTCAGTTCCTTGTCTCGTGGCTCTCGCACCGGAAACCTGGACAGCAAGCCAGTTCAGGAGGATCGCGACGCCTTGGCACAGAAATGCTTCGAGACGGAGAAGAAAATGCTCCTTCTTATAGACGAAAAAACTAATCTTCAACAGGAGTTGCATAAGCTGCAACAAGAGCTTTCCCGCCTAGAGCAGCACTCCACGGTGATCGGAGATGATGGAGTCTCTTTGGGACCAGTCCAAACTGGGTCTGTACGCTACAACGAACTGCGGCGCCAATTGGACTTACTAAAAGAGGAACTTCTGCACTCTGAAGGAGCTCGGGAAGACTTAAAACTCAAGGCCCAGCAACAAGATACCGATCTACTACACATGCAAATGCGCATAGAGGAGCTAATGGTACGGACATCACGATTAAATTGGAATTTTATGTTAACGTACTTTTGTTAAATACAGAAAAGTTCCGCTGAAGTGACCACTCTGAAAGATGAAGTGGATGTTCTGCGGGAGTCCAACGACAAGCTTAAGATATGTGAGGCCCAGCTTGACACGTATAAAAAGAAGCTAGAAGACTATAACGACCTGAAGAAACAGGTCAAAATTCTGGAGGAACGGAGCGCCGACTATGTTCAACAGAATGCGCAGTTTGAGGAGGATGCCAAACGATATGCCAACACCAAAGGCCAAGTAGAGCTCTTCAAGAAAGAGATTCAAGACCTTCATGCCAAGCTGGACGCTGAGAGCAGCAAGAATGTAAAGTTAGAGTTTGATAACAAAAATTTGGAGGGCAAAAACCTGGCTCTGCAGCGGGCCAAGGACAGTTTGCTCAAGGAGCGCGATAACCTTCGCGAGGCAGTCGACGAGCTGAAATGCGGACAATTGTCTTCAAACACAGCGTTGACTGGAACCACAGTTTCCCGGGAACTGCAACCGTCGGCCACAGTGGAAAAACTACAGCGTCTGGAGGCGGAAAACAAAGCTCTGCGCGAGGGACAGGGTGGCCAGACAGCTTTGGCGGTTAGTAATTTTAGATAACATAACTAGGCAACTTTATATTAATACGAATTTTGTTGTAGCAACTTCTGGACGATGCCAATAAACGCTGCGAAAATTTGCGTGAACAGCTAAAGACAGCCAATGAACGCATTCTTTCCCTGTCGCATGCTTCTCAAAGCGATGATCCCATTTTAAAAGAGTAAATAATTCACGTTTTAACTATTATTATTGGATATCTAATTCTCTTCCCAAATATTTTATTTCATCACAGGAGCGAGTTTGGCAAACAAATCAAACAATTGATGGAGCTAAATGAACAAAAGAGTGAGTCATGACTACTGCCATAAAACAATACGCCTTCTAATATTTTATATCAACACAGCACTCCAACTGGAGGAAGCAGTTACCCAGAGCACGTCTCTGCAATGTAAGGTGACTCAGCTGGAAACCAATTTATCAGCGCGTGAGCAGGAAATTCTGGTGTATGACGCCAAATACCGAAAGTGCGTGGAGAAAGCTAAGGAGGTGATCAAAAGCATAGATCCTCGAATTGCAAGTGGTAAGGGTTCTTAAAAGTATTACATAGATGTACAATAATTGTTGAAATTACAGCTCTAGATGCTAGTGTCCTGGAAAAGAGTTCTGATCTCGTCGAGGAGGAGCCCAAGCCCAAGATGAGTGTGATGGAGGAGCAGCTCATGACATCCGCTTTCTACAGACTGGGTGTCAACGCCCAGCGCGATGCAATCGACTCTAAGCTGGCAATCTTGATGGGCTCGGGTCAGACATTCCTTGCCCGCCAGCGCCAGTCCGCGCCTCGCAAATCCCTAAGTGCAATGAAATCAAAGTAGAAAGCATGAACCTGAAGAGTAGGCTAAGTCTCATTTCTTGTTTGAGAATTTATATAACTAATATATAATACAAGTATTTATTGGACCTCCGCAAGGATCTATATCGTATTTATAGTACATACCCTAATAAAATTGATAAAACTATTCAGTTGAATTACCAAAAACAAGAACTTAAATTTTTCCCGTAACCGACCACCTTTAAAAAACAGTGTTTTTGTAAATATTTTAGCTTTAAGTATTGAATTAAATACATTTAACGCAGAGTTGAGGGCAAAAACAAATGCACACATAAATGAAGGGGTAGCTCTCCTTGGCTCTGGAGCCCATCTGGTAGAGAGTCTTGGCGTTGGCACAGGTATGAAATGCAATTCGGAGAGGAGCAGGAGCTACACAGACGAGCGGTAATAACAATAGGTGTCATCCTTTACTTGGCGATCAGTTGGAGCTGCGAACCGCCGGCTGCCGGCTGGTTCGTCCCCAACTAACTGGTGGAGTCTACATACTTAGTACATAGGATCTCTGACCCAACGGTTCACCAGGGCCGCCACATGCTCTCATCCTGTCCAGCTGCTGCTGCAGCAGCTGCCGCCTGGGCCATGTAGTGATACTCCTCCTCCTGGCGTTGCCTTAGCGCCTGACGAGCGGCGTTGCTTGTCTGGGGTCGCGGACTGCTCACCGGAGCCTCGTTCTCATTGGAACCGATGCCACTCTCGGATCTTGGTGAGGATTGCTGCGTGGCGGGCATGGACTTAAGTTCCGAGATCGAGACGCCGGAACTGACAGACGCTGCCACCGAGGCAGGTCTCTCTTGGTGCACTGTTGGCGTTCCGGCACCGGAAGTGGCCATGGCGGCAACGGTGGCTCCTGCGGAAGCGGCCGCCGCCATGCTGTTGGCATAAGCCGCTGCAGCGGCAGCCACATGAGCAGCCTCCAAGCCTCCCGGAAAACTGGGACTCAACTTGCCGGCCAAATGGGGCTGAACCCGTTGCAACTCGATCAACCGCTCGAAATCAGTTCGGGTAGCAATCGGATCCACCAGGGGCTGGGCACTTAGGCCAAGGGCCGCCGCCAGTTGAACATAGTGTGGCGGCAGGACTAGAACTCCATTGGCCGACTCTGGTTGCTGCTGCACGTGCGCCTTCAGCTGCTGCTTGTACTGCTCCAGGACATTGGCGCACACCTTGTTGCGATCCTCCTCGTAGCTCAGTTCGCTGGGAGCGGCGGCATCTGCATGCGGCGATGTATGGCCTTGTATCTGACTTTGCACCTGGATTGGAATCGGCGTTTGCGCCTGCGCCTGCGACTGGAGTCCACGATTGTTGTTTTCATCCTGAGGCGCCGGCGTGACTGGCAGAGCCCTGTGCTCAGCGGCCACCATTTTTAGTCCCTTGCTGTAGTCCACCGGATTCGAGTCCTGGCTGCTGTAGTCCAGCGAATGCTCCTCGGGCTGCGACTTCTTCGCGTGATTCAGGTCGAAGCAGCTACTACTGCTGGGGCTTTCCGCAAAAGGGGCCGTCGAATGGGGACAGATCTCCACGTCGATTTCGGCTATGCACTGGTCCAGGTGTCGCAGGAGTCGCGCCTTGGAGCCGGGCTCCGCCAGGGTGGGCATGGTGCCCATGGGTGGCGGTTCCGGGGTGGCCAGGTAACGAGCCACTTCGCGGGCGCAGTCCGTGTAACCCGCTCGGTATTTGTTAACCGCTGCAAGATGAAAGAGGTTTGAATATTACCATCTAAGATTATATTATTATATATGTACATATTATATATGTATTATATGCATACATGCAGTTTGTCTATGAAATTATTCCTATTTCTATTTTATGCTTTTTTATTCAGATACAGATCCTGTTAAAGATAAAGTTTTTAAAGATTTATACAGTAAAATCTTTAGCAAATCTCAGTACGAAATGTGTTACTTTTAGATGGAAACAAGCTTAAGCTTCTTCTAATTTCTATCTTGGTATATTTTTACTCACTGGGATCGTCGAGATTGCGATGCCTCTGGAAGTGGCGGACGGTTAGTTCCAGGATGTCTGCCTTCTCCAGCTTGGTGTGCTTCGCCTGGCCCTCGCCGTTCTTCGCATTTTGGCTCTTGGTGGACTCGAGGATGAGGGCTTTTAGGATGGCCAGGCTCTGGTTGATTCGCGCCCGCCGTCGCTTCTCCATGAGTGGTTTGTTTGTCCGCTTGCTGATGTCCTGCGACGAAGTCACATTCTGCGTGGAGCTCACCAGCCCGATGGACTTTATGCCGCTGCCATTGGTTGAGCCGGCGGCGGTGAATCCGATGCCTGGCGGGAATATCGAAGCGAAGGGGTAGTAATTAATAAAATTATCGGTATAACCTGCAAGTTTTTGTAATTGAATCAATCGCAAATAATGTTAACTCTTTCGTTTCTCAAGTTTTCGGTTTTCTAATTCCCATGTTGAGTTTGGCAACTGAAATGTTTAGTTTATAATCAAATTTTAGTTGATTCAATGAACTTGGATTCTAAAATTTAAAATCTATACATCTATACATCTATACAAACTGGAATCATTTTATTAAAATGTTTAATTTTACGACACTAAGATGTTTTATTTATTTTTTAAGGCATTTTGTTCAGGATGATTATAATTCTATACACCAATTTTATATTTTGTGAATGTTTTTTCATTTTACACTTCTTGGCCACAGGTGGCCTTTTCATTGTGAAATCATCTTGATGATAATCATTAACTTGTGTTCAATGGTCATTAAATAAGTATAAGTATACTATATTTTTTAGTAATTTAAACTTTGAGCCTCTAAGCACACTTTATTAAAAAATGTGTTTTGTGGAACTTTCACAAAAAACTTGAGAATTTTAGGTCATGTTTGAAATACCGTGTATCATTTCAAACTTGAAAGCCTTCTTTGCGATAGAATGCAACTTAATAACCACAAACTTGTTGTATTACCAGGTGCTGATTTATTTTTTGAGTAATCCTTATCACGTTTTGCTGTCATTTTCTCATTTTTACGGAATCCAAAAGAATTCGTGGCCCGTTAATCACAATGCAATGTCGCTATTCTAAATTTAATTAGAGCTTAGTAATTTCGAAACTGTTGGCTAGAGTCCGTGTCCGCGCCAACAATCACGTCTTTTGGTGGTTGAATCAGGACTCAAGTTCCGTTCGACAAGGACACGCGTCCGTTCTGTTCGAGGATTCACGGCTAACTGACGGCGAGCAGCGAAAACAATTGCGACTTTTCACTTCGTCGCTTGTCGGCTGTCTGGCTGGCAATGGGGTTTTCCGATTTTCCGCTGCCGCGTGCGCTTGGCTTGTGCAAAATTTCCCGACTGTAATGCTTGGTTAGCTCATGCTTCTGCTGTTGCTGCTGCTGCTGCTGTTGGTAGTGGCACGAGCCATCGTCGTGTGGCGCAGCAACCAAAGCAGATTGGAGTCAACCGACAATAAAAGGAACAACAACAACATCAACGACAGCAGCAACAACAGCAGCAACAACAGCAGCAAAAACAACAGCAACAGCAATCAGCAGGAGCGGCAACAGCAACAGCAACAGCAACAGCAACAGCAACAAAGCCTGTGGATGTGGCAGCAACAGCAACGCCTGGCTGCCTGCCACGTTAATGGTGGTTGTGGTAATGGTTGCCCCCGACCTCCACACACACACACACACACACACAGGCACACAAACACACATAGATTTGGCGAAGAGCTTAACGACGCAGCGGAGGCATGTTGCCAGTGGGTGGTGGGCGGTTGGGCGGTTGGCCCGTGGGCGGAGGAGTGTGAGTGGAGGAAGGGGAGGAGGGCTTGGTGGGGCGCGCTGGCTGCGGCAAATGTCAGGCAGCCCAAGCGACAAGCCGGATCGACGTGCCGCCACTTGGACGGACGGCGTGACCATGTCTGGCTTTCACACACACACTGGCACACGCTCAGTCATAGACACAGGAACCCACCCATACACAGGCATACAAATCAATTCGCTTAGGCGCAAATAGGAAATTACCCAGCAGACATAGCGTATGCGTGTTATTTTGGCTGGGCATGCAAAGCATACTTTTCAGGGCGTGATGCAGGCTTACAATTTAATTGATTAACTAATGCAGGCTAAATTAATAACTTATTAGGGGAAAATAAAAACGTAGTAGAAACTAATTCAAGTCGAAACTGATTCAAACAAAAAGGTTGTTTAAAAATTTCAATATAAAATATACAATTATTATACTCGTATTATATAAACCTTTTGTCTCACTTATTGTAAAAATACTATTAAATAATGGAAATTACCTTTTCTTCTCGCCGAAACAAACTGTCGACCGAAAACGTGTCGCACACTTTGTTCACTGGGTGGACTGCGTCAACGGCGGGTTAGCCGGAGTCGGGATCGGGATCGGGTATGAGATATGTGGTATGGGGTTGCGGCCTGCGGGCGACGAAGCAGTTCCTGCTCCTTCGACCGACTGTCTGTGGGTCGTGCGGGGTCAGTGGGGGTGGGAGGGATGAATGGATGGATGGATGGATGAGCGGGCGTGTGGGTGTTTGCTGTCGCTGACTTTGCCATTCGGCTGCCCGCATCGAAATCATAACACCAACGAGGCGAAACTTCTGTGGCGCAGCAGTCGTGGCAAATAATAAGCCAGGCCAGCGGAAACGGCGGAGGGAGCGAGCCGGGAGCAGGAGTGGCAGGAGTGGCAGGATCCAGACGAAGACAACTGTGACAGCGGCAGCAGAAAGGACTATTAGATAAATACGATTGCTGGTGCGAGTTTTTGGGAGCGCAATGCCGTGGCAACAAGGTTGATGGCTACAAATGGCCTGGGATGTGGGCACACATCCACATCAGCCGCGGCTTAACAAGGTGCGCAACGCATTGCGATTCCCGTCGATTTAAACAGTCCAAATGCGGCCAACAACAAGTGCCCCCAAACTGCGTGCCACACAATATGGAAATCCCACATTGCTGCAGTGTCCCCACATGTGGCGGGTTCACAGGACTTCGACTCTGCGTGTATCCAAAACCAATCGAATTTGTACGTAACATAATGCGTCACAAGGTTGGCAGGATAATCGGAGCTTAGCTCTTTTTACAGACGATGAGTGGCATCACATGGTTGTGCCACATTGTGGATACTCATATATCAAGAGCTGGTTACATTATATGGCAAACTCCAATAATGTGACTTAAAGAATGGACTTAGGCTTAGGGCGAGTTTCTAATGGGAAAAGTGAAAACTGGTTTGCCAGAAACGTGTTATATTCAATAATCGACTAAGTTCTTGGATTTTGGATTACAAGTTCTGGGAATATGCACTTGCATATTTTGAATTACAGAACTGGAATAATAGAACAGAACTTCAGAATTGGGTAATCAGAATACTATCAAGGCAGTTTTTACCACCCAGAATGCCCAAATTCCCTCCACTATTCGGAGATTTAATTAAGACAGATTCCGGGAACTGATGCCGCATTGTGGGTACGTAGAATTTCAATTTGCAACGCCTGAACAGAAGTTTCCCCCGCGGCAAGGCAAACAACAGCGCTTTTGTGAAATTTTAAGCGCCAATTTGGAATCGGGGGAGCATAATGAGCAATTAGCAGCCGCATCTTAAAGCTGACGAAGGCCAGAACCTCACCCAGCACCTCACGAGTGTGGGTCTCCTGTGGGTCTCCTGTGGGTCGTTGGCACTCGTCAGGTGGCGTTTTTATGCGGCCTGACCAGGTGCAATCAGAGTGGAAAGCACAAACATGACCGGGCACAGAGAGAGCTCTCCACGCTACGCACCACGGATCTGGGGGGATAATACCGAGGATAGCGGGGGTATGTGTACGTGGAATGAGGACTGGCAACCCAATCCACTTGGCGCATGTTGCCAGCTGCCATTGCCGCCAGCCAAATTACTGAACTGAACCGAACTGAACGATGACTTGAATGCTGCCCTCGCGGGCTGGGATGCGGTGGTTGGGATCGGGCGGGTGATACCATGGATGGTTCCGTGGGTGGTTCGGTGGTTCAGTGGGTATGGGCCAGTCATGTGGTGCTGGCACACACATAAATCGTTTATAGCCACACCGAGACCAGGCAGTCCGCCACCAGCGTCATCATCGTCATCGCTAAAAGCCCTGCCACGACCCTGGCTCTGGGCTCCAGTTGTACGGCTTTGCCTCTCCGGCTTTTCCACTTCCTCCACTTTCCACTCCACTCCACTCCTCTCCACCGCGCAACCCGCAACCCCAGTAGCCGCCTCACTTGCTGCCGATGTTTCTGGTCGACTTGACAGGCTGCCCATTGCCACTGCCACGTCCCCAGAGCCCCCTCGGATAACCTCCAACCTCCAACCTCCCACCTTTAACCGCCCTCCACCCTCCACCCCTCACTCATCCCACTCAGACGTGCGGGAGAAGTGGCATTGTAACAGCCGGCAGCAGGCCACATGCAACCTTCGGCCACGGCTCGCTGACTGTGGGAAATACCCTACTCGAGATAGAAAGCTACACTGAAACAAAAGCAAGGCGGATATGACTTTACGGGCATGCATTATGAATTAAATTCCTAAAGTTGAGCCCGAGGAAATATCTATATAGAGTAGTATAACTTAATGATAAATACATTTCTAATCGGTTGAAACTTGAGCTTTAATCACAAGATACGTTTGTTTTATCTGCAGTTCAATTGAAGTACTATTTTGGAATCATGCGTTTCCTGTATCAGGAATTTAAATATAAGTTTTTTTTTAGTAATATAATAAACATGCGCTTGGATAAAATTTGCTCCTGTGCATTCCCTGCGACTGGTAGTCGGAGTCAAAGGTATAAAAGGCAAGTTAAGCGCAGACAGCAGTGGCAGCCGGAGCCGGAGACGGGTGGAAGGGGAACGGAAGGTGGATGGACTAAGAGCAGTGGCAGGAGCAGGCTGGAGACGGATCTCGTGCTCAGCACCGGCAGCAAGAACAACAATAACAATGCGAAAAGGTATTGGTGGCAAAACAGAACTGAAAATCAAACTGCGGGGGAAAAGGGACCAAAGGACTCGTTCGCACACAGACAATCGCACTGGCGCACCAGTGAAGGGAATGCCCCACAGGAAAAGCTTCGGAAGTGCGCTCCATGCCGCAATGGCAACGGAAGCAGCACAGGACAGGACAGGACAGCAAGGACGGCAAGGACGTGGTTGGTTTGCTGGTTCGGTGGGTGGGGAAGGCAGTTTGTCAAGTGGCGGAGAGGAAAAGGACACGAGGCGGAGCAGGAGCTGGTGGCAGAGGGCCATGACACGACCTGCTCCTGCCGTTGTGTCGGCTAAAGAGAGAAAAATGACTAAATCAAAAGGAAGTGCGCCACACTGTGCGGTGTAAGAGCACGTACAATACGCCGGAGCTCCACTCCGCCTGTATTGGTGCGCCTGTGTGCGGCACTGTGCCCCAGTGTGTGTGTGTGTGTGTGTGTGTGTGTGTGTGTGTGTGTGTCAAGTGCGAGTGTCTAGGTGGGTGGCAGGGTGTGTGTGTGCTGGCGCGTGCTTCGAAGACCGAAAGCATGACGGTTCAAAACAACCGACAAAGGTTTTGGTATTCGACTCGAACACAATCGAACAGAATGTCCACAAAGCCTTCAAATCTCAGGTTTTGTAAACCTCCTACATGTGGATCGGGTTTCGTCCAGATCCTAGGACACCAGTGAGTTTTAAATATTTCTTAAAAATGGGTCGAATTTTAGCATTAGCAAGGGTTAGATAAAGATATAACTAAATATTATCTATGGACTTATCAAAGGATGAATTTGCCCTCCTGGGGCACCGAAGGTGGTAAATTGGATTACAGTCTGAAGGATACCATTTCCGAAATCCTTGTCGGCTGCGCAAAGGCATGGCCACAATATGGCAGAGGCCGTGGGAGGCGGTGGCACGAGGGGCGCGACCGAGCAGAGAGCAGTGGTGTGAAAAAAATTGAAATTTGCGTGAGTGCTCCAACTGCGGCACTGGGTAGGATGGTGCACGGGCAGGATATGGCATAGCATGGCATGGCATGGCATGGAATGGCGTGGCGTGGCATGGCTTGGCATGGCTTCGTTTGGCATGGAAGCTCGACTGCCGGGCATCCTGGTATCCTGGCATCCTGGCAGCATAGCAGCATAGCAGCATGGCGCTTGGCTGCCTTCCAATTCCCAACGCCCCAGTGGGTGTGTCTGTGTGGGCGGGCATCGTTTGCACTTCAGTGCTAATGTTGGCTTGGCAGCGACGTCTGTCGTCGACATTTTCCAAGCCGAGAGCATGGCGTATACGAGGGATTGGGGGCTGGGCGAGGAGGATCGGGGGTGAGGGGCGCGCGCCATGGCCAGGTCGCGTGTCGCTTGTTCGTTTTGGCCGTTTTTGGGATTGCCAATAGCAGTGGTGTAAGCTGGACTTGATCAACGGGGTCTTTGCAGAAGACATATGGGTTCATGAAGATTTTGTTTTATTTCATTTTATCATACAAGAATATTTATATGTATTTATTGCAGATATGCAAGGAATTGTGAAGCGAAATATTTAACTTTATATGGTAAATCATATTATAAATTTGTCACACAGTATATTATAAGCGAGATTATCGAGTTTTAATAAAATCTGTATCTATGAAGATATGCAAACTGATCTAAATGTTCTGTAATGTTTTTCATAAAGTGTGTGCAACTTTTGATTTCCGGATATGGTAATGAACGTTAATCAACTCTGGTTTGGTAGGTTTTCGAGATCCTTGTTAGGGGGATTCCTCAGGGGATTTCTTTCACCGACGCGCTCCACTTGGCTGGATTTTCGAGTGAGTCGTGTGCCCTTTGCCTTTCAACGGCAACAATGGGCGCTCTGCAGGCTTGACCCTCGAAAGTAGGCAACACCTTTTGTTTTTCTCGGCTTTCCTTTAAACAAAACTGCTGCAAATTGGGTGGCTGGCACACGTTGCATGCAAAAGGTCCGAATCGAAATAGGAGAAGTGCGAGCAATTTTGTCGACTTAATCCCTAATGACAGCAACTAACTCACTGTGCACAAGTTTGGGGCAACAAAATCAGACCAAACACAAGAGCACAGCCCCGACCAAAAAGCCTGGCTGCGAAGTTAAAGTTTAAAAAAGGTTGCCTACCATTTTTTATTTGTTCTGCGCTGACGGCAAGTGCCAAAAGTTTGCCCTCATGCACAGTGGTCGTTTGCACGAAAAGAACTTGGGAATGGCTATTAATTGAGCCCCTTATCGAACTCACTTAAAACAAATTTACCGATCATTTATGCAACGAAAGGTCAAATAGGGGGAAAGATAATATAATATAATATATAATATCATATCATATATATAATATAACAATTTTAAGTTTTTTGGTTTCTTGAAGGTATAAGTCGAGCTCATATTTAATACCTTTCTTTTTGCAAAGCTGTCAAGTAAAATGCTTTAATCTCACTCTGCTCTCCATTGTCATTACAAAGGCATTACTACATTAGGTTAAATCAACATTTAAACATATTTAGCTAGATATCGCAGAGCCTTTTAATTGCTTTACTGCTTTCCACTGTATGAGTAATTTCGAGTGTGTGGGCGTGTGGGTTTTAAATGCCGTCGAGTTTTCCGAGTGTTTGTGTTGGTTCGGCGGCGCCCTTTTGCGCGTCAATGACTTGCTTTTGCTTCTGCTTTTGCTTTTCCTATGCTGCCTCCGGCTGCCACATGTCAAGCCCAAGCCCGAGCCCGAGCCCGAGCCCACCTACCGGATGACCCACGAGCCATGCCCCGTCCACTTTCCGCCCTCCACCGCCCGTCGGGCACACCGCATTTCGCACACAACTTTTGCCGCATTAAATTTGACGCAAAAAGCACGCGCGCTGGCGGCATCAAAAAAGGAAAGGAAAATTGGGGACTGGGGAGGTGGAGGTGGAGGGGGAGGCGAGAAAACGAATGAGCGAATATAAACGAGCAGCAGCGGCGGCAACAACAAGGTCTGAGCTTGGACCCGCCGCCGTCTAAAGTCGTTGTCTGACACCCCCAACCACAGGCCCCCCTCCTGCCCCTCCTGCCCCACCACGCCCCATCGTCAGGCGTCAGGCACCACCCACCAATCCCACCCACCGGGCACCACGCCCGCCGACTGCCGGCAAACAAGCGTGACCTGCCACGCAGCAGAGCGACTTTGACGCACAGAAGCTGCACTTCCAGAAAAAGGGTACAACTTCGAACATTAGTTGGAACATTATTCACTCTAGCTGACTAGGTAACTTAGCATGGTCCTTCGAGGAGGATACTCCTGAACTAGACAGTGTATTTCCTATATTCTTTTGCCATTAGGTTATTACTGGGTAACTAGCGAATAGTTTTATCCACTCTTACAGACTACATAACTTGCTTTGGTCCTTCAAGCCGGACTTCTGAATTAGAGGCAGTGTTTTTTGTATTATCCATTCACTACAGGTGTTTTAAGCCGTTAAGATGGGTGGTTATGTGAGTATGTGTGTCAAATATCTATGCTATAATTCGCAGTGCTTTAAAATCGTGATATCGAACCTTAAAATTGATCACATAACATGCATAAATAATATGAAATTCGTCAGAAAACAGAGCTTTTCGGCTGCTTTCGTTTCCAAAATACCCATTTTTCAGTGCACCGCGGGGGAGGGGAAAAAGTGCGGAGCTCGCAGCTGTGGGATTCGAACTCGGTCTCGAGCTCGGGCGCCAGAGCCAATAGTCAGTCATCAAGGCTGTTTGCGGTCTGCTTTTCGGGGCGCTGTCTGGCTGTATGTGCTGTATGTGTGTACGTGCCGTGTGTGTGTATGGATTATACATCTATACGTACACACATACTCGTATTTGGGGGGGGGGGGGGAATAAACACCCATGTAAATGTGAAAGTGTGTCCCGTTGTGTGGGCATTTGTACAGGCATGGCACAAAAAGAAAGAAAGGAAAAGGCAGCAACCAGCAGCAAAAAAGGTTCGATTGACGACCGTCAGAAATATTTTATGGTTTCGCTTTTGGCACCTCGCTCTGCACCTCGTCTTGCCATATTGATTTGCCACTTTTGGCGCAGTTTTCAGAAAACCGCTCCGCCACAAGAATGGAATTCATAGAAACGACGGAGGCGCCACCATCCAGTGGTAATTGCAAAATAATTGGTGAGACGTTGCAAAAGACGTTGGTGAGACTCCCCGCGCAACCCACTCGCCAAGTTTTCCGTTCGGGGCGTGGCGGCGTCTTTAAGTTGTTGACTCCGAGATCAAACACAAATCCGCAAACATTCGTGCCTGCTCCCCCAGCTCCGCTTTGGCCATTAATTGGTGGCGTGTTAGGAAGTTAAGCTCAAGCTGCCGCTCCCCTGCTTCACTGAGTCCTGTCATTACCCCGAGCTAGATGTCGGAGCGTAGCAAGTAATACGTTGGCAAATACCCATTCCCACAGCCACATGCAAGGACTGGGGGAGCACCCTCATCCATCCACATCCACATCCCTCCACATCCGCCCACCCAGATGGAGGCAAGCTAAGTGTACATTCAGCTGTCTGTCGCTGACGCCACTTAAATACATGCGCATACAAGGAACAACAAAAATCCTGCTATAGTGCCACAAAAATAAGGAGTTTTCTAAAAAAAGAACGAGCTCTTCGCTTAATAGATAATCAGAGAAGTACTACTGTGCATTCAGGAGATATTTCTTGGAGATTAAAGTTTATAACGATTTCTGATGAAATCTGTAACAACTCTGGATTGTTAGACTTTGCGCTATACGAAACTAGCGCATTAATTTAACACACAGACGTAGGTGTACCCTATTCAATTAATTTTATATGTTCGGCATTATAGTTATTCCTTCCCTAAACTATTACCATAGAACCATATTGCAAAGACAGTTCTAAGAATGTTTAATAGCAATATAATATTACCATAAGCAATTAGAACAAGTTTTCAGCATATACATGTCATGTATATCAATAAACGCAAAAACATTCAAATTATACAACCTCTATCCTGTCGATGTGGACAATCCAATCAATGATCACAATCAGTGCTGTTTAACCAATGGATTCCCAAAAACCTCCCATCCTCCTTCCTCTGCCTGTCTGGGGCATCAAAGTGAAATATTTAGCTTAATGAAGCAACGACGGCGTTTCCTGCCTCAGCCAATTTAGTCTGAGTGTGTAATTCTTTAGCTATTATGGCTGCCCGGCAACCAACCGCCATAGTCATCTTCTCATCTCATCTCATCCCATACCATCCCCATCCCCATCCACATCCACATCCACATCCACATCCCCATCTCATCCCGCTGTTTCCACAATCCTGCCCTGCTTCACCTTAAGCCTTGGAGTCGCGCCACCTGTGACAGACGACGGGTGGTGGCTTCTCCCCCTTGGGCATAAAAAGTTACGCACGGACCCACCGGATTACCTCCTGCTCCTTAGGCAACGGTCGTGGTCGTTGCTTTCAACGTTTATCTCGGCTGAGGTGGTGGCGGCAATCAGAGCCACCCAAACACTCAAACACACACACACAGGGGGACTACCCACTACCCACCATCATTTCCGCAACACTGCTCCACCGCTTTGGCAACAAAATGTCCCACAATTACCACTGAGGCCACATCCACATCCACATCCACATCCACCCGTAACGAAGCCGGCAATGATTCCTATGACAATTTTCTTCAGCTGGCAAGTGGCAACTGCTCAACGACTCGCCACGGATGCCCCTGGACCCCCAACTGGCAATCAGACATTGCCACCGCCACTCTCGTTCTGGGCAGCGAGTCGCCACTGCCCGTGTCCGTGCCCGTGTCCGTGTCCTGGTCCTTGTCCGTTTCCATGTCCATGTCCTTGTCCGTCCGCCTGTCCGTTGTCGGCGACCCCTTCGTCGGCCAATCCCTTCTCCGGTCCGTTATCATGTCTCGGGTTTCAAAGTTTTCTCATGTCGCCAGGCTCTCTGGGCGAAGGGGATCGCGGGGGAGCGGCGACGGAGGGACCCAGCAGACGGTCGCACGTAACGGATGGATGGGCGGACGTGGAGGACCACGCCACGCCATGGCAATCGCATTCGCATTCGCACTCACACACACTCGCTTACACCAACACAATCGCACCACAGGAGCGGCATTGCGGCTAAAAAGCCACACTCTGTCGCTCCTTGCCTGGCAAAAGCAGAAGGCTTCAGGGCAACCAGAATGCAGAAGCATCCACGGCACAGCACAGGCATGGAATGCCTAAATCCAGCAGACTTCCACAATGGAACTATCCAAGGGGTCTGGCTTGTTAAATACCCTAAGACACATAACAGGTCAAAATATATATTAAATACCTAATACACCTAAAGAAGCAGAATATAACAGAATAATATGGAACGAAAACATAGAAAAGAAAGGAAATTTATTAAAGGAACAGGGTTTCAGTATTTTAGTCTTAGGTATCACTTAAAGTAAAGTTAAATTTTTTTAATTTTATTACAAACGAAGAGCACAACTAACTTTGATTTTATTTTGTGACCAGTGACTATGATTTCATCATTATAATGCAGTAGAATAAAGCTCATCACTGACTTTCGGTGTAGAAGGATTTAAAAAAATCTGCTAGATTCCTGGTACAAGAAACGCTGCTGCGAGTTTTGATCTCAAAATCTGCGCAGTAGAGCCAACCATCGCTTAACAGCGATTTTTGGGCAACCATGTGTATAATTATATGTACATAGAAAATAAGTGGCTGAAGTAGTTCTGACCGACTAATCGACCCGAGATTCTCTCCGATAATGGGTAAGTGAGCATCCACACTCCAGACGACACTTGCCAAGCGCCCTGAAAATGGGGAGCCACTGCTGCTAAGGCGGCCCTGCCCACCAGCCCATCCATGTCGCCGCAAAACAGCACAAAGGCCACACTGCCACCCACTTAACACCACCACCACCACCCACCACCCACCACACACCACCCACCACCCACGGCCACAACAATAAGGCGTAAGCCCAGACTCGACCTCTGTCTGTGTGGGGGGAGGAGGGGGGTTGTGCGAAATCAGCCAACTCAGAAGGCAAAAGGAAAGGCAAGCTGCCGCCGCCTGTTCGTCTGGCTTCCGTTCGGAGTTGCCTGCAATTATTCCGTTAGTGTTGGGTGGGTTACCCAACAAATCCCACCAAGCCACCCACGGGGCGCCCGGGCAAACAGCCGCCCACAATCTGCGCCCAATCCCCTGGAAAAGGCGCGTCCGCATCGCTCGTTACTCATACCAACAAGTGCAGCTGCTGCTGTTTTCCTTGGGGGCCCAAAGTCGTCCTGTTGCCGCTGCCGCTGCCGCTGCTGCTGCCGTTGCCGTTGCCGTTGCTGTTGCTGTTTTTGTCGACACTTTTTTCACGGCTTGCTCGCTTGGCTGCTCTTTCGTGCGTTGCCACTGCCATGAGTGCCATTCCCAATCCAACCAGTTCCGTGCCCTCCTCTCGCCCCGAGAAACTCGCAACCTGGCAAACCAAACCGCATCGCCGCCCCGGCCCGCAGGTCCTGCTGCTTGTTTTCCTTCTGGGGTTCCTCCTCATCGCCGTCCTTTCTGCCTGAAAATCAAAACACACGTCTCGGCGTGCGGCGCACATCTGCATGGAATTTCTAAAGTACGTGCCACGGACAGAACGGACAGAGCGGACAGAACGGACAGAACGGACACAGGCAGCCAACGAACGAGCGCCATCGTCCTGGCCCGATGCCATCGCAATGCCACAGCCGGCAGCTTTGGCGTGGTGCTCCAGCCTCGTCCTGCGTTCGGTGTCCTTCCTCCTCTGTGCTGTGGCACATTCATGGATTACATAGCTAACCGTACCAGGAGCAGCCATTCCTATTCCGCCGTCGTCGCCTGTCTGTTTGTATGTATTTGGCGGCATGGCGGCGAGAGCGTGAACCGAAACATGCAGAACCTTTAGTGAAAAGACGCACTGAGCGAAAATGTTTTGCGAATAATGAATTTTCATTAAATTTAGCAAGTTTCTAATTAGGAATGAAACTTGCAAGACTTAAATGTACAAGTATATACTCTTCTACAAAAACATATGGATCAAGAAGGATCCATGGATCCTGCAGCTCTTATACTCGTTTCAAATAATGTTTGTCAAGCCATTGTTTTTCCAATATCCATTTTTGGTTTCAGTGTTGATTCGACACTGGCGTGCGGTGTTCAAGCTTGGCATTATAATTTCTTGCTCGGCACAGTGGCAGGCCCACGCACACACTTGCCAAATGGCACACAGACGGTCGCGGGAGCAGGATAACGCTGGAAAAGAGGCAGGCTCACACACACAGGGCGCACATTTTAACACTCTCGACAATAAACAGCATGTCACTTAGCTCAAACTTCAAAAGTGCGCCAGTCTGTGCACAGGACTTGGGCTTCGGCAGGATTTGAGAGGGGCGGAACCGAGGAGCAGCACAAGGGGGCGAACTGGATCAGGGGCAGGAGTCATCGCCGCAGTCACCGACATCGTTATGCGAATGCCGCCGGCAGGCTTCCGTGCCGTGCCAAAGTTTTTTATTTGTCATCCTCGTTCGCTCGACAAGAAGACGCGGCGACAGCGCGAAGTTTCCACCAGAAGGGCGGTTGGGGAGCTCGCTGATGGGCGATAATAAACAGGCCCAGACCAAACCAGACCAGACCAGACCAGACCACACCCACACGGGCCACCCACTCGCACCCACTCCATCCCACCCACTTGGGCAGACGGGCCAAGGCGCAACGGCATGAAAAAGGCGCTGGCTGAAGTGTGTCTCCTGGTCGTCGTCGTCGTTGTCGCCGTCGTCAGGAACAGGCGCTTGTTGATATTGCCTCCCAGTGTGGCATTAATTGGGGCTACTCCACTTGGATAAAGCCATACCTGGAGCTCCCATCGGGGTATGATTATACCCAAAAAGCAAGCAACAAATAAGTCGGACGAAGTAATTCGAGGAAGGTGATTTTTCAAATGGGCCGCCGTGCAGATTGGTTTCCCATCTTGGTATCTGTGTAATAGTTTACTAGTATGGGCCAACTCCAAATTCACATTTTTAAAAGTCAACTTAGTGTGCGGTGCATTATAAATTTAGGTTAAGGAATAGGCTGAGGCCCAACTAATTTATGTTCTAAGTCTTCAAGACTTGAAATTTACCTTTAACCATTAACTTCATAAAAAAACATGTTAGATTTAAAAAATATTAAGATTTAAGAAGGAATTATATAGGAATATATATATATACAAATCCTTATTTCCTTTTGCCTGTGTTTGTATCAACGTTAAGCGGGTTTTTTCAATAATTTTCAATACTTTTCAAAAATGTCCAAAAAGTTTTCCAGCTTTTAAGCAAATTCAACAAAATATAGAGCAAGGGCAAGGGTTAATAGTTTGTTCCGTGGTACAGCATTCTTTGCCGCACAGAATATAACGAATTTTACTACTCCGTGTGTTTATATAACCTGTTCACTTCACAAGCTTTCCGCCTAAAAATAAGTCAATTTGCCCCACTGTACGTGTAAGCGGTTTGATTGTCATGGCAATTCGAAAGCATTTGTCGGTCGCTCGCCCCTCATCGCCCACATTTGGACGGAGGCAGCTTGACGCAGACACAAAATTCCACATCGCAGCGAAGTCCTGGCAAATACCATTCTGCGTCCCATTCTGCCCGCCCCTCGTCCATTGCGCCAGCACAGCAGCAACATCGACAACGACGGAGGAAAACAGCGACGGGGAACGGCAGTGGCACGGCAGCAACATCAGCCACTTGCCACATTTGGCTTTCTGCCAGGACCAGACTCCAGGACTCGAGCGCTGGGCGGGGGGCTCGGGGGGGGGGGGGAGGTTGGGGTGTGTGTGTGGGTGTGGCAGCCCGACGGCAACAACAAGTACGTTTTACACAGCAGCAGTAACGACTGTGCCAGCAGCAGGAGCAACTAAAAATGCGACGTGCGAGATTATCGTGTCGCTTGTTGGTCGTCCCCGTCCATAGTCCGTAGTCCCCAGGCCGTGGTCCGTAGTCCTTCGTGCTCCCTCCCTCGCCCCTAGTCCATAGTCTGTACTCCGTAGTCCGTTGTCCGTAGTCCGTAGTCCGTAGTCCGTAGTCCGTAGTCCCAGTGGCAGTCCCACACACACACAACTCTACTGCTGTTGGTATTTCTGTGGCTGCGCACAACCTCCTCGCACCACCAGGCGGCACAACTTGCTGCCGCTGACGGAGGCAACTGCTGACTGCTACTTATGGCGCTGATGATGGCACAATGACAACAGCAGCGAACGCAGATGAACGCCTGCGGACTGGGGGATACCTAATGGGGGATAAAATAATCAAGGGAAACATGCAGTCCATCCAGTTCCAGTTGCATAAACGCGTTCTTCAAATAACCCCAATGTATTACCTTTCTTAGGCTACTGAAAGAAAAGACGGATTAAATAAAGCAATTCGTTTATGGCTAAGATGGGATTTGTATGACACCGCATGCATATTGTGCACGTGGCAATCATGGACACCGATATACCCAACAATACCCAGCAGTCGAGCTCAGCCAGAAAGCATGCAGCGTGCGCACGCGAGGATAACGACTCGACTCGACTCAACTCGACTCCGCTCGACTCGAGGACGAGTACGAGTACGAGGACGAGGACGAGGACGACAACCAGCTCGACAGGGTGTGCGTGGGCGGAGTGGACGAACGAGTAGGAGGAGGTCATGGCATGATGTGGACGAGGATGTGGATGTGGATGTGGATGTGGATGTGGACGTGGTTGTTGGTGTGGGTGTGGGTGGGTGTGAGTGAACTGTGTGCGACTAATTGGGTGAGAGAATGTGGGTGCTTAAATTGGTTTCGTGCTTTCGTGTGACGCGTGCGGAGGCGTGTAAAGCCCGGCGTGTTGCTGTGTAAGTGTGCCTGGCTGAGGGTGTGTGCGTGCACATGAGTGTGTGTAAGTGTGCAGGCGACAGGCTGCTCTGCGGATCCTCCTTCACGTCCTCCGCCCACTTCCACCCACTCCAGCCCCTTCTGTTGTTGCTGTTGGCATGAATGCTTGATGGCGTGACGGCAGCCGGTTGTTGCCAGCAATCGAAACGAACTCAGGGGAATGCAAGGGAGGCTCTTCCCTTCAAACCGAATCCCGAAATACCCAATCCAGCTATGCCAAGTGGTAAGCTACGAGGATCACTCACGACTATCGGTTTCAAATTCAAACCTTTCAGCTAAATATCTGTCATCTGCCTGTCGCTTAAGCAGGATATGTAGTTATGGCAAAGTACAAGCTTTAAAAAATATGTATATATCAAAATGCTTAGTATACTCTATTTTATTTGTTTATATTTCAAAACCAAAAGGAGAAATATATTCTTAACATTACCCTCTCACATTTATAACAATTTGGAGGCGCATGACCTCTGACCCAAGCCTAAAGGACTCCCAGTAAGGGTACGCAAACACAATTTACCCCGCCTGTATGTGGATTTTATTTTGCGTGCTTTTCCAGCGCAGCAATGCCCGGCTCACAATTTCAGCTCTGTACCTTGGATTTGTGAGCTCGTCCGTGCAAGGACTTCTCACCCAGGACACGGTCATTCCCCGCTGGTGCAACTTGCTTACGACACCTAGTGCTGACCGCATACTGAAGCCCTCGAATACGTTAGAGCGCAGAGGACCGCCGCGAGGCGACACTGTTCCTCCGGGATTCGTCCAGCACATGGTTGTCCTGGATAAGGATGATCGTGTGCTCGTTCCCGGTGGCCACCATCGTCTCCTGGCGGCGGGTGCGCAGTCGCACGTAGGACAGTTCGTCCCCGTTCTCCAAATCACGCACCGTGGAGCGGGCCAGGATCACCAGCGGCCTCATCCGATCGGCGTATATTCGGGTCACATTCGCTGCCAAATTGGTCCGCACTGGAACTCCATCGCCGTCGATTAGGATTGCCCCCGTCACGCCCGGCAGTTGAACCAGCCGATCGAAGGACGACTGCACACTGCTTGACGCCATGGCTTCCCAGAGCGGAAGTGGAACCCTATTTGGGTCAACTCAAGGGGCAGGGGCTGAATTATTTAGGTCCGGACGCGGGCGACTTAAAGCAAACACACAGACATTTTGATCTCTGTTTTATAGATGTTGGTTATTGAACTATTTCTTTAACCTATAAGGGGTCAACTAGTGATAAAGAATAAAAAGGTTTTAGTTTTGGCAATTACCAAGAGGGTTTTTTTTTTGGCTGTAAGGAATACCTTTTATTTTAATTTTTGAAAATATTGCAGTGCTTTGCTATCAAGCAAATTGGTCAAAATGCAGACCGAAATTTACGGATTATAAAATACACGATCCTTTATCATATCATTTAAGATACCACAGGGAAATGAGTGAGTTAATCCTGTATTTGAGTCCTTTGCTGTGGGGAACCAGCAGCAACGCAAATCGATGGGCATTTCGAAACTTCATTTTATAGTGACTTGGAGTTAATTTTGCGGGGAGAGTTCAGATCTGCCCCGTGGCTATTGGAAAGGACATCCCAGCATCCAACAATCCAGCTAGCCGGCTAGTGAAAGAATTTCCGGACTCCATGTCAAAGGTCGGACCTTATTTGTGCTGCAGCACGCGTCGCCAGGGGAATGGAAATGATGAGAAACTGGAGGTGGAAGAAGTAACGACCCAGACGAGGCGCCACCACCCGCGGTGGTGCAGGCGGCAATCATTCCTGGCAGCATGCGGCCACGGCTGCTGACGACGAGTGCGGAGTGGGGTGGGCCACGTAAATGGCGTTGAATTACAGCCCGACAATCGAAGCGTTGAAATCCCGAACTGAAAAGTTCACTCCTGCCCGGCCAGCTGCCTGTGCATCATTCATAAGCCGGGCCAGGCCACAGATTGTCTGGATGCGAGTCGAGTGCGCACGAACGCAACGAGCCGATGATGATGAGCTCAGGACTCCCAAACAGGCAACTTTATGACTGTGGGCCGTGGACTGGGATTGGGTTGCGGTGTCGTCACGTGCCGGTGGCCGTCTGCGACTGACTCTGACTCCGACTCTGACTCCGGGTGCGGGTGCGAATGCTCCGTCCCGCCCTCCTCGGAACCCCCTAATCCACGCTGTATAATTCATTTGGCGTTGCGGACCCGTTCGCCGTGCGGAACTATTTATTCAATAATTCGACGTAAAAGCTTGACACGACAATCCAGGGGTGTGCACTCACAGAGCAACTGAATCTCCTCCAAACGCGTGGTTTTGGATACCTTAACTGTCAAGAGTTTTAGGCTCTATCAGGAATAGATTGTAAATAAAACAGTTGTTATAGTCAACACTTTAAGTGCTTGGCCAAGGCGCTCCGCTAAACAATTTAGCAATGGTGAAAATGGTTTAAAAGGTACATAGTTCAGAAATGTGAATCATTTAAAAGACCAAGTTTTGTGACAATGTGCATATAGGTTTGGTATCAATAAATTATATGCAATGATGCTTAAATAATGGTAATTTCAGTACACATTTTTGCTTTACGCATTATCACGATATTAAACATTTCAAATTTCTCGCCCACTCATAATCATCAAGAAGGTTGGCATCTTCGAATATTCGAATATTCGAAGTCGAAAACCGCGTTGCCAATCTCTTCCAGTTGGGAGGATGTATAGGCTAGCAGCTAATTTTGGTGCGAGTCCACGCTAATTCTGGAATGTGTACTCACTAAGTGGTATTTCTAACACTTGTGTGGTATATTATAGTATGGACCAGTGGTATTATTTAGCCTCACCGCGCCGGTCACACCTACAGAAACGTGCTACCCATTTCCGGCTGTTCTTCCTCTTTCTTTTTGCCATTGTCAGCCGACGAAGGTGGGTGTTTTTCATCTGGCTGCATAGAATCACTGGACTAACAAACTTCTATTGCTTGCAGTGCTTTAACCCAAACTATCAACATGGTGGCCGTTAAGAAACAAAAGAAGGCGCTGGAGAGCACCAATGCCCGTCTGGCTCTGGTGATGAAGTCTGGCAAGTACTGCCTGGGCTACAAACAGACCTTGAAGACCCTGCGCCAGGGCAAGGCCAAACTGGTGCTCATCGCCAGCAACACCCCCGCCCTGAGGTGAGATGCCCATGAGTGTGCTACTGCGGAGTGGGTTTCCACTGCGCCCAAGTGGCCACGTTTTTGATGGAACCATATGGAGTCTGCCCTTAAAGCTGACTGAGAAGTATGATTCCGAGCAGCGGAGTAGTTGATGGAAACTATGGAGTAGTACAATCAATCAACCGCAAGCTTCGTGGTTCGCTTTAGTCTGCGGCGCCTCCAAATGGTTCCACCAACAGCAGGTCGGCACATCACTTGGGGTAAGAAACCTCCTTAACATTGCTTAGTTAAATTAATTATGATGATCCTATTGATTCCGAATGCCTTGACGAATCCTTATTATACTAGAGACTCTTTCTGACTCTCAAACCAATGGATCATCTCTTTCATACGCATGTATTTGGGTACTAACATGCGCTCTCCCATTGCAGGAAGTCCGAGATCGAGTACTACGCCATGCTGGCCAAGACTGAAGTCCAGCACTACAGCGGCACCAACATCGAGCTGGGCACCGCCTGCGGTAAATATTTCCGCGTGTGCACCCTGTCCATCACCGATCCTGGAGATTCGGACATCATCCGTTCGCTGGAGTCGGCCTAAACTTATTTTTAATCGAACAAGACGACACAATAAAGTTTTGTATGAGCAGAGATAAAGTTTAAAATAAAACACTATTATTTTGGTAAATTCACGGAGACCTATGTGGGGATTAATTATTCCATCTTCAAAAACGGCAATGTAGCGTGATCATTGTACAATTTTATTTGACAGAACACATTGTCATTATTCTTACTATTTTAAGTACAAACGATTTGTATTTTACAAACATTAATCATTGACCGTAAAATTCCACATCCATTAACAATTCAGCCCTATAAACATTAAGTAGACTAACACATTAATATGGTAGATATTGATTTTAAATATGGGTTTGTTTGGCCTAAAAAAAAGCAAGAAGAGTTAGATATTTACAAAATTAGTTTCGACTCTAGTGCTTACATTCTCTGCAACTTTCAGTAGATGATCAAAACTCGCCTTTCCTGTCTGCATAACCATTCCATGGAACACTTTAGCCTCTGACTCGGTCAACAGATAATGTGGAGAACCGAACTCGACGACTTGACCAGCATCCATCACCAAAACTTTGTCGGAGTCCATAATGGTATTCAGACGATGGGCTATCGTAAGCACTGTGCAGTCCTTGAATTTGTTTCGAATGGTGGCCTGAATCAGGGCGTCCGTCTGAGGGTCCACATTTGCCGTAGCCTCGTCCATAACTAGGATTCTATTTTCGCGCAGGATAGCCCTTGCCAAGCAGACCAACTGCCGTTGGCCTACGCTAAAGTTGGTCCCGCCCTCAGAGATTATGCTCTGCAGACCCGTGGGCAACTCTGAAATTTCCTCCTTGAGGTGAACGTCCTCAAGTGCCTTCCAAAGCTTATCATCGGGATACTGCTCGAAGGGATCCAAGTTGTATCGCATTGTGCCGGAGAACAGAACGGGTTCTTGTGGAATAATGGAGATCTTGCTACGTAAATCGTGCAGACCCATATCATTTGTGTTCAGATTGTCGATAAGTATTGCTCCATCGTTGTAGGAAAGTCTGAAGAGTGCATTGATAAGGGAGGACTTGCCAGCACCTGTGCGTCCTACGATGCCCACTTTTTCCATCGGCTGTATCGTGAAGTTCAGCCCCTTCAGCACGCAATCCGCATTGCGATCGGGCTCATATCTCAGGCTCAAATCCTTGGTCACCAGTTTTCCCTCCTTGGGCCAACTTTTTGGAGGTTGCTTATCCGCAGGCGAGTTGAAATCCCCTTCAGGCTCTAGATCTTTGTACTCCAGGACTCGCTCCACTGAGGTCATTGCATTCTCCAGCTCCGCGGATTGACGCATGCCCCACTGCACCATTCCCGTCATACCCAACGCTTGGGTAATTGCCAGGCCTATCTGGCCAGCATTGTGAAGAGGAGGGTTGAAGAAGTTGTGCAGTATCACCGATATCACGTATGCCACACAGAAAAGATCCAGGTAATAACCGAAGGCACGACTGGTAGATACAAAAGTGTAGTAGCCGGAGCTGTGCAGATCCTGGTAGTTGTCGTACTGGCCGGTCAGAGTTCGCTGGGCGCCCATCGCCCGGATAGTGGGAAGTCCAACAAGAGTGGCACTGAAGTGCGAGTACATCGGCGATCGAGCCACCGCCTCCAGGCGCTTTACATCCCTCGACGTCTTTAGGTAAAAATCGCGCCAGTAGTAAAATGCTAGAACCATTGCAAATGTGTTGATCAAGTACCACGGGTTGGTCACGCACAGCACGCAGATGATACCGGTCAGGGTGAGGAAGATCTGTATGCAATCCAACATGACGGCGGGCATGACCTCATCCACCTGACCCAGGTCATTGGCGAATCGATTGAGAATCCGGCCGGAGGGATTGGTGTGAAAGAAGTACAAAGCCGTGCGAGACAAGCCTTGGAACATAGTGTTGTGCAGCTCAGTGGAGGAGTGCATGGTGATGTTAAAGAAAAGCAGCGTTCGGAGCAAAGCACAAATAACCAGTCCCACATTAATGGCAGTGAAGTAGTAGATATCCAGCGTTGACGAAGAAGCGGTGTTTTTAACCCTATTGAAAACGAGGTCAATAACTATACATAAATATATGGAGATATCTGAAGGACTTACCAGTATGAAAGAAAATAATCTCCACCAGATGCCAGGAGCTGAGTGCCGAAACACAGCATTATCAGCACCGCGAAAACCAGGACGCCACAGCCTGCGCCAAAGTATTTCTTGTACAAGGAAAAGCCAATTTGACCACCGCTGCGGGACTCCTGCACCGGTGCCGCACTTAGTTTTGGTTTCTCCTTTTCTACCATGGATTCTAACGAGGATGAGCTTCCATTCGAACTTCTAGTGCTTAGAGCGCTACTCTGGCGGGAAAAGTTCGGTGACGTTATGGTCTCATCACCCCCGCCGCTGTTCTGAGTACTTTCCACCAAGAGCTGGGCAAAGTCCTGTCCGCTCTTCAGCATCTCCTCGTAGGTTCCACATGCCGAGACGTTACCCTTGTCCATAATTACAATCAGATCGGCGTCCTCCAGAAACTGCAACTGGTGGGTGACAAGTATCACCAGCTGTTTGCCCAGGAAGCCGCGCATGCATTCATCGAACAGATGCCTACCCACATGTGTGTCCACTGCGCTGAGGGGATCGTCCAAAAGGTAAACATCCGCCCTGCGGTACACAGCTCTAGCCAAACATATTCTCGCTCGCTGTCCACCGGACAGTGAGGCTCCTCGCTCACCCACGATGGTTCGATCACCGTGCAACAACTCCAAGTCCCGCACTAGGGCACACCGCTTAAGAACAGTTCGATAGCGTTGCTTGTCCATGGGCAAGCCAAACAGAATATTGTCGCGAACAGATGCATTGAAAAGCCAGGGCTCCTGGGAGGCGTAGGAGTACTTGCCTGAGACTTGAACCGATCCTGTTTCAGGCGGTAGCTCTCCTAGGATAGCCTGAATGAGGCTTGATTTACCCGATCCCACGGGTCCAATCACAGCTACCAGTTGGCCACGGCGCAGCGACATGTTGACGTTATTTAACACAGGATCAAGTTGTTCCTGGCTCCAGCGCGCTCTTAGGGCTTTGATTTCCACTAAGGTATCTGGTTCCTTGCCAATTCCAACGGGGTACGACCTCTTCTCTACTTCTTTCAGCAAATGTTGCTCCTCTTCTGCTTTTTCGTCTTTTCGCTCTGACATATATATTACATTTGCTTCCTCCCGCATCATAAAATCAGTTATACGACGCATTGAGACCAAAAGTTCAGCAAACTGCGACATTCCACTCGGAAAGAACTTGCTCACAGTTCGCCTTAGGATGTTGTAGAAGGCAGTGACGCAGAAGGCACGCTCTGCCGTCAGTTCGCCACCGCCGAGGACGAATCCCAGAAGGCTCACAAAGATGGCTATGCGGCCCAGGGTTATTTCGAAGGAGAGCAGGATGCCGCGCAAGAGGTTCATCTGGCGAATGGAGCTCATCTCGCTGCGTCGCATCTGTCCTATCAGTTTCCCAAATGGACGCTCCCAGGTATACATCTTGATTACCTGGATGCCCGAGATGATTTCGTTCATCATGCGCACTCGTCGATCCGTCCGTAGTGCCGTCTGCAGGCGTAGCTTAGAGGTTACTCGGCTTAAATAGGTTTGCAGTGGTAAATAGAGTACTAGGATGCTGATTCCGTAGAAGGAAGCCATTCCGATCTGTTTATACAGGAAGTAGGAGGCGATCAGAAGCTCCAATGGGCCCAGCCACAGGAAATGGAAATGGATAAGACATCGGTCGAAGCGGTTAAGATCGTTGGAGAGCAAGTTAACCACCTGTCCGGTTGTGGTACCCCCCCGGGATGTGCGACTGAGGCGCAGGGCCTTTCGGTATATGGCGCTACTTACTGCCACCCGCATTTTCATAGCCAAGTGCTGCAAGACACAAAAGAACAAAATTAGATTTAATTTTACTTAAGCATAACGTTAGAGATCTTACCATCATTCCCATCATGTATGGGTGCGTGAGAAGAACGCTGGCCAAGATACAGGCTATCAGGAGCACAGCGTAGATCTGCGCATAGTGACTTTGGCCATTTCCGTGCTCACTGAACTCCGATATGAGTCCGGCCAGAAGAAGCGGCACTGTGGCCCTGCAATAAAGCAAATTAATCCGAATAAATTATCAGTGACATGTTGACAGATAAAGTCCACGGTTCTCACCTGGTTCCTAGCTCTAAGGCGGCGATTGTAATACCGGATAAAATGAGCCTCCAGCCGAAGACGCGTCCGATGACCCGCAGGACATTTGGTTCACGGCAGGAATCACTCTTTCGCCGACACTGAGCCACCTCGTCCTCCCATGCCCGGAAGAACTCATCGCCCAGGCTCTCCGCTCCATGCTCATCCAGCGTTTTGTACAGATCCGTGGGCTGGAGCGTCTGTTTGCGACCCTTGAACAGGATGGGCAGGGCAAAGCTGGAATAGGAGAGTAATTGTGTAAATTAATTTCGCAACGATGGATAATTGGGAGTTATGCTACGAACAATATGTGGTATCCGATAACGGTTGTCTTCGGATGTCACTTCTCAGCGGCAGTAGAAAGGTATGCACATAGGTGAGTACATATGTACATATGTACCTATGTATGTGCTCAAAGGAAACACTTCTTAGCGGTAGGATGTAACGTGTGCGTACCAGAACATAAGCGAGGATAAGATACCTGCCGACTCGCGGGGATTGGGCGGAAGCTTACTGGCCTGCATGATTATGTAAATGTGCAGGCAATTTCACAAGCACCCGCTCTCATGAACAAGAGGCGCGGTATTCAGTTCGTAGTTATCAGCATTTCATCACTCGAAGGAATGCAACGTATGTATTACGCAGCATAGAACAGAATTCACCAAATATCGAAGAAGCTGTATCACAATTTCACAATATGAAAACAATTCACAGTGGAAAACTTTCCACTCCGCCGAATCGTAAAACACAACAAATCACTTGAGCCGTCCACGACGCCCCGCTTTTCCAATCATTCTGTCCAATGGTCGCGAGTAGCTGGGGCTTCGATGCGAAATCGAATCAGCTGTTCGACCGGCTGACGCCGGGTCCGTACGTGTGTGTGTGCCGAAGCGCGCCGATTTGATACACACATTTGTACATACATATGTACATTTACTTACATGGTCACTTCAACCTTCAGAGCATTAGAGTGGACCACTCAAAGATAAGATAAAGATAACGGCTTTCTAATTTATTTCCCATCGTATACACTGTCCTGTGCTATTACAAATATGGTATTACGAGAAGGTACAGTAATTTAATACATTTATGAACGCAATTAAATGTATTACATTTTTATTAATAACTAATAGTGTTTACTAATATTATGTGAAAGTCCGCGTAATAAATTTTGCAACATACAAACTTTACACCTTTTTAAAACATTAGGGTGGTGGGAACACCACCCACCCACAATTATATTGTTTAGTTATCTTTTTATGTATCGACCTCTATGTAGGTGTGATACTACTATTATCTAGGAATTTTAATAATATAATATTGACAAAGGTTGCAGCTTTCAGTTAAAAGATAACTGCAATACAAAATCGATAACAACAATACATTTCACAAATTCTCTTGTAGTTTAGCATAATAAATTATGTTCACTTTAAAATTATTGGCCTTGTCCCACCACAAACGGAAATTCCGTAGACAACTTTTTGATCATATTATTAAATGAGGAAAACCTCATTAAGCCTACAAGTACTTCACTTGTACCTATCGCACCTGTCAGATGTGATAACACATATGTATATAAGATATGTACATAACATATCTAATCAATAAAATTTCTCTAACATATTCTAATATTGCAGCTAGGAGCAAAATAATAGGTTTATTTTTAATATTCTTCCAAATATATTCTTTATGGTATTTTATGAAAAAAAAATCATGTTCTTAACTGAAAGTTTAAAAACTTAAATGGATTAAATTGGCAACATATAGAATTGATTATTAATAAGCACTTTCGGCTCGTCAAGATGGAAGCATGAGGCTGGGTTTTTCCGAATTTTCGAAGGCCTGAAATGGGTATTTTATAAAAATATATAAATTCTTTACAGACTAATACTCTTACCCGTTGAGAGATCTTCAGGAGAGTGTCGTAGGTGGCCTGTCCCATCTGTTTGACCAAGTCGTGGAAGACATTAGTGTCTTCCGAAGTTAGGAGCTTAAAGGGCGTACTAAATTCCACAACTCTTCCGGCATCCATCACCAGTACCCTGTCCGAGTCCATGATGGTGTGCAATCTATGGGCTATGGTAAGGACGGTGCACTCCCTGAACTTGTTTCGAATGGTGGCTTGGATTAGAGCGTCAGTCTGGGGATCCACATTGGCCGTGGCCTCGTCCATCACAAGTATTCTGTTGTCCCGCAGAATAGCCCGTGCCAAGCAGATCAATTGGCGCTGACCCACGCTAAAGTTTGAGCCCCCTTCGGAGATTTTCGTCTCCAGGCCGGTAACCGCACTGGCCACAACATCCTTGAGTTCCACCTGCTCCAGCGCGCACCACAGTCTTTCATCGCTATACTCATCAAAGGGATCCAAGTTGTGCCGCACTGTGCCGGAGAACAGAACTGGTTCCTGGGGTATGATTGAGATCTTGCTGCGAAGGTCATGCAGACCCATATCATTGGTGTCCTCATCGTCTATAAGCACAGATCCTTCGTTGTAGGACAGGCGGAAAAGAGCGTTGATCAGCGAGGATTTTCCCGCACCTGTTCGTCCCACGATGCCAACTTTTTCCTTGGGCTTAATTACAAAACTGAGGGATTTTAGAACGCTTTCTGTTTTGAGATTGGGCTCGTAACGCAGACTCAGGTCGTCGAATTCTATTTCTCCGTGCTCTGGCCAAGCTTCGGTTGGTTTCCCGTCAGTCGGGGCTTCCAGTGCGCCCTCTGGCTCAATTTCTTCGTAATCAATTACCCGCTCCACAGAAATCATTGTGTTTTCCAACTCTGTTGACTGGCGGACAGTCCACTGAACCGTGCTCGTCAAGCCCATGGCCTGGAATATGTGCCTTAATTATAAAAAGACATAATGTGCTTCCGATCGTTACCTGGGTTATAGCCAGCCCCACACCGGCTGCACTGGACGGCGGAAAGATGAAGAAGGCCAGTGTGACAATCGCTATATAAAGCACACAGAACATATCTATCCAAAAGGCGAAGGCTCGCGAGGTGCTAATGAACATATAGGAGGCGGAACTGTGCATATCTTGGTAACCATCAAACTCCGCCTCCAAAATGCTCCCAGCCCCAAATGCACGAATGGTGGTAAGACCAGTCAGAGAAGCAGCAAAATGTGAGTAAACCGGAGATCGAGCTGTCGAAAGGTAGGAAAGTTGTATCCATGTGGTAATTAGTTAATAAGTACTTACTACTGGCCTCAAGGCGTTTTACGGCCCGCGAAGTTTTGAGATAAAAAGATCGGAGGTAGTATATTACTACTCCAAAAGCCAGGGCGGGTATGAGAAAGAGGGGATTGACAATGGATATGACAATAATATTGCCGCTAATCAGGAGAAAGTCTTGGATGACGGTCATCATTATGGAGGGCAGCACCTCATCCACTTGACCCATGTCCTTGGAGAAGCGATTAAGGATACCTCCAGCTGGGTTCTTGTTGAAAAAATAAATGGGGGCTCTGGAGATCCCTCGAAACATTGAGTTATGCAAATGGGTCGAGGCCTTCATCGCCAAGTTGAAGAACAGAAAGGATCGTTTTATGGTCACAAGAATGGAAAGCACTGTGATCAACAAAAATATATATGCAGTGTGCACTTCGATATCCTCATCCTTAGTATGTGCTGTGTCGTTATGAGCAACCATGTTTTCATTTCCTGAGACCCTAAAGGCATAAGATTTACGAATTTTACATAAATGAATTACAAAAGTGTGAAAGTAAACAACTCCTTACCAAGGCTTCAGAAAGTAATCTCCAAGAGAGGCTAGGCCCTGAGAGCACACGAAAAAGCTCATTATCACTAAAAAGGATAGGAGTCCGCCTCCTGCCCTAAAATAATCAACGTATACTCCTAAGCCACTCCGACCCATATCCTGATGCTCAAGGTTATTCATTTGTTCCTTCTGCAGATCCTCTGGGCAGGATTCCGCATTGGAGAGCACGGATTTCACACTGCTGCGCCGTTGATCATTCATGCTGGAGATTATTAAACGGTCCTCCACCGGCTCATTGCGATTAACAGGATCTTCCAGTACGTTGCCAAAGTCTACACCCGATTTTTGAAGCGACTCATACGTTCCCACAGCACTCACCTGGCCCTTCTCCATGATCACAATCTGGTCGGCCTGCTGCAGGAACTGCAACTGGTTGGTGACCAGGATGACAATCTTGTCTCGCAGATAGCCACGTAAGCAGCCTTCGAAGAGACGACGGGCCACATTGGAGTCCACCGCACTCAGAGGATCATCCAGCAGGTAGATGGAGGCATCCCGGTAAACAGATCTTGCCAAGCTGATTCTCGCCTTTTGGCCACCCGAGAGCGAGGCTCCGCGGTCTCCCAATATGGTTTTATCCTTCAAGGGAAGTAGATCAAAGTCCCGTTCCAAAGCGCATTTCCTCACCACCAAATCGTATCGCCGGCGATCCATTGGCTGACCAAAAAGAATATTCTGACGCACAGTGCCCGAAAAAAGCCACGGCTCTTGGGAGGCATATGACATCGATCCAGTAACCTCGATCTCGCCAGATTCGACACGCAGCTCCCCCAGAATGGCTTGTATCAGACTGGATTTTCCGGAGCCAGTGTGACCCACAATGGCGAGCAACGTTCCAGCGGGGACCAGCAGATTTAGCCCACTAAGCGTATAATCTGGTGAGTTCGTGACCCACTTGGCTTTAAGTTCACTTATGGATACGCGAGCTTCGGAATGGTGTTGATGTGTCTCGGGACTACCTATTGGTATGGGCGTCTCTAGGAGTTTTTCGCTAGCCTCTTGTAGAATTTCCTCAGCCCCGTTGGAAAGTACCTTTTTACCCGGCGCTTCCACCTCTCCGGATAGTAAAAACGTCTGAACCCGCTTGATGGAAACGAGGGTTTCTGCAGTTTGGGTCATGCCCAATGAAAAATATGCTGTCATGTTGGTGCGTACAACATTGTAATAGGCTGTGATGAGGAAAGCCACTTCCGCTGTTAGGAACCTGCCCAAAAGCACAAATCCTACCAAACTGAGAAAAATGGATACTGGGGTGAGGAATCTGTTGAAGGACAAGAGGAGGCATTTCGCAAAGGTCACGTGCCGGATGGCATTGATCTCCTTGTGGCGGGCATGGGCCACCATTTTCTCAAATGGAAGCTCCCAAGCGTACATTTTAATCACCTGGATGCCAGCAATGATCTCGGTCATTACCCGCATCCGTTTGTCCGTCCGTAGAGCGGTCTTCAGGCGCAGCCTCGAGATCTTGTTGCCCAAATACATTTGGAAGGGTATGAAGAGCAGCATGACGGCCATGCCAAACACGGCAGCGATTCCAATCTATGAACAAATTAGAAGTTTAAATTTTTAACCGGTATGATATTCTAGGAACTCACTTCTTGGTACATAAAATAGGTCACCAATAGAGTTTGCAGTGGGGCCAACCAAAGATAGTGAGTAAACTGAATGAAGGTGTCCATTCTGCCGAGGTCATTGGAAATTAAGTTGATTATATGTCCGGTAGATATTTCGCCCAGTTCTGTTTTGGTCAATCGAAGGCCTTTCCGGTAGATCATGCTGCTTACACCCACTCGAATCTTAAGGCCTGTATATTATAGATTAGAGAAAATCATTTTCCTGAAGCTTCGTGCAACTGAAACAGCTAAGGAACAGACCCAGGTGAGTGAAGGCGAATGAGAACGGGTGCATAATGAGCCCTTTTAGGGCAGAGCCCAAAATAACTCCGCCCGCATGGGCATATGCCATTCCATTGGATATCGGGCTAGAATGGGAAAAGCTAGATATAAGCTTCATAAGAAACATGGGCTGCGCCGTTAGAAGAGCCTCTAGGAAGAGGAGAAGCACTCCCAGGAGGACGAAGTACTGGCCATATACACGAAAGAGAACCCTTAGCAAACTGGCGTTTTTCCCGTAGGTCTCCAGTTCTTTCTGCCAGGAAGTGCATAATTTGTTGCCGAGCGTCTCTTTTCAAAAAAAGGATATGAGGATGTATAAAAATTTTAAATATTGTTGCTTAAATCTGAAAACACTCACCGGCTCTATGCTCTTTCAAGGCCCTGTAAAGGTCCTTCGCACCCAATGTGACCTTGCGCCCCTTAATAAAAGTGGGAATGGTATACCTGATTATTTGAACAAATTTACACACTTTAAAATTATTTGGATGTTGCACGTATGCACTCTCTTACCAAAAGGATAACGTAGAAAAAATATTCGATCGTTCTCGCGGATTCTTGGGGAGATCTTCATTCTTAAAGGACTGCATTTTACAAACCGGCTATGTTACGACTTTATGTTTCGCTGTATAACAAATACAAGTGAGTTAATCCGAGCGTTAAGAAATCAATTCACGATCAGCTAATCTAGTTAATGGTATTCTAATCATTAATTAGTTAGCTATATAGCAGCCTGTCTAAAAGAGGACAAATTTTTATGTTAAGTTCCCTGACTATTAGATGTACCAGGTATCTGTATCAGTGAATGGGGAATGCAGACGAGCAAGTAAAAAGCAACACCTATTCATCACGACTTTGACTTCACTGACGCTTTTAAATCTTAAATAAATGTTGAATTTAAATAGAAATTTAAATTTTAAATAGAAAGTTCAGCAATAATATAATGCTGGAATAGCAATTTTTGGTGTTCTGCTAATAAGTCCTTACCAAGTATCTAAAGGCCCCTTTCCCAGATTTCGACGCTCATACGGACTTCGTCAGATCGACTAATCAAACATATTTATACTTTCGAGGTTCGGTCTCCTACACTTCCACCTATAACATTTCAAGCGAACTAATTTTTTAAGCCGTGGTGCCAAAAATGATATTAAACAGCAAAACGTCCGCGCACAAAAAAGATCTTAAAGGTACTGAGCGCATGCAAAATCATTGGCTCTCGTTGCCAAAATTTGACGCAGATTACTCAGATTAGATTTCGGTTATATTTCTTGAGCATATTGTTAAGATAAAGACTTTGTGTTGACAACCAGTCTGGGTTACAAAAAACCGTTTAAAGATATGCCTTAAAGATATAAAACTACCTTCTTACTAAACAAGGATACTATTTGTACTTTGTTTTATTGAATCATTATGTCTGGAATTAAGCCTTAAGAATACTTTGATAAGATTTTAATAACATAAAGCACCGGCATGTGTAGCATTAAAGAGCTCTTTATCTTTATTCATGTGAAGTCGCATAAATACAATAAATAATAATAATAATATAGTAATAAAAATCGTATTAATTTATAACTAATTGAGAACAAACATTCTTGAACGTTTATAATACAAGAATATCTCGCTTGGATCCTTAAGGAGCCTAAAGATATAGGACTTGTAGCTAAGGCGCATTGCTTTTGATTGTAACAAAGCATAAGATTAATACCCACTTATTTCTAAGAATATTTGGTAATAAAGCGAAAAGCAATTAAGCCCGTTCCTCGTAAAGTGAAAGGGAAGTGTTTCAACCCTACAAAAAAGTATTTATCCTGGCTTAGTTTAACTAGTCGAGGAAATCGACAACCACGTTCTCCCTTGGTTAGATCATAATTACATTTTGTTTATTAAAGGAACTAAAGTCAATCCATAAGGAAGTAGAAAGCTTGTTGTACCTGTAAAAGCTAAACGCCTAAGTAGCGCATCTAATAAACTATGGCGCCCACACTTTTATATTTTTACCCTTGCTGAAGGTATATTGATTTCAGTCTTAAGTTTGTAACGCATATTTAACGCATATTATACATTTTATATATTATTACAGCAAGGACAAGCCGAAGTTATCATCCCTTTTTGTTTTAATTGAAGTAGGAGTATGTATTTATTATTATAATTGTGTGCAATTATCCGCCGGTAATGGAAAAACTTGACGGCATGGGTTAATTTTTGAACTTTTCCAAAAGCTCCAAAGTAAATGCAGGCCTGTGGTAACTATCATCGCATGTGAACAGCGATATACACACCTACAATTATAATCACACCTGGGTATTGAAGTTATCAGCCAAAAGAGAACTGACTGCCTCCGGTTATATATACATATGTACATACATAATGTGTGTAGAACAGATAAGCGCTGCATGCGGAGAGGTTGGTGAAGTTCAGGTGAAATTGATTATGCGAATGAGGGTAAAAAATATGGCCAAACAGTGAGGGAGCCAGTTAACCAACGGTGGTCGATCCAGCCAGTCCGACATTTCAGTCAAGAAGTAAGAAAGAGAACAAACAAGAGCCATGAGGGAATACAACCTATATATTATTGTGATAGCAGCTGCCATCGTCAGCCAGCTGGACAGAACTTTGGCCCTCCGTAAGTTGTCACTTTATGTAGTTGGTTGTTTAAATAATTTACTTGTATTCATCATTGGCTATTGCAGAGTGCTATTCGTGCACCTCAACGACAAATGAATCTGGAAACTGTTTAACGAGTCCATCAACTCAGCAGACTGCATCCTGCGATAATGAGTGCTTTACCCGTATAAGCTCAGGTGAGTTTGTATGACTCATGAGCGACTATTTCATATTCTTAGACAGGGGTAGTGGCCCTGCTATCGATCAGCGCAGGCAAAAGTGATAAGCGATTATCTTTGTTAGCTATTGATAGCTATTGATCCTTGCTTTCCCTAGTACTTTTCTTCCAGGGAACTTTTCCAATTTCGTGCGGAACGAAAAGGTTTATGACGTAGTGACTCATTCGCCTAATACTCTGGCTCAGCGTAGCTCTTTTAATTCGCGAAATCTCGTGGTTCATATTAGGAGCCATAGAAAGTTTTGCTCTGAACCATTTTCCCTTGGCACTCAGTGATTGATTTTCTATATTTCAAAAGGAACCTTAACTCGAGGCTGCTTGGAGAGTGGAACTGAGTGCAACTTACCATCGTGCTCGTCCTGCAAAACAGACAATTGCAACGCGAATGTGGTGTGCCAGGAGTGCTTTGGTTCAGAGAAATGTACCACGACCAACGTGACGGATACGGAATACAATGTGGTGTGCTCCGGAATTGGCCAGGGGTGCATAAGTCAGTTGAATGATAACCAGACGGTGACCCGCGGATGTGGCGAATCCTGTGCTCCTGGAACGGAATCCAAGTGCTCCTCATGCACGACATCCCTGTGCAATGTTGGATTATACCCCTCCAATCGTCGGCAGTGCTATACTTGCTCGGGAGCAGAATGCAATGCGGTCACAAGTACCTCGATCGCGGGATGTAGTGTAACCGATGCCGGGTGCTTCACCACGGGAACATCTGCTAGCAACATGACTCGTGGTTGCACATCGGCCACCACGGAAACCAAGTGTGCGGCTGACAGCACGGATCCCAGTTGCCTCGTCTGCAACTCCGACTTTTGCAATGGTCTGACGTACCAACGGGATGCCGGTTCCTGTATCGTTTGCGAGAACTGTGCGGCGCTACAGGTTGCAACCGATGCCCAGCCCTGTGGACAGGCCCTGTACAATGAGGCAGTCGGGTGTTATACCATGACTGCGGCATCCAATGTAAACCGAGGGTGCTTGAACACCTTGAAGGCTGGGTGCTCCACAACCAATTCATGCACTTCTTGCTCCGAAAATGCCTGCAATGTGGCTGAAAGCGTAATCGAGTGCATTGAATGCATCTCGAATGAGGTTCCCGGCTGCTGGTCGGCCGCTGATCCGGACACGCTCCAGGTGGTCAAATGCCCCTTTGGAAAGTGCTTCAGCGGAATCTGGAGTAAGTTGGTACCAAATCTAAGCACAGCGAGTCAATGCTATAGTTTTCAAAGAATTTATTTTGAAATGTATAGGCGTACTCCCAAATTATATTAATAATATGCCCAAGAAAATGATAATGACTACCTTTCAACATCCTCCTCTAGATGAACTCGGAGTACGAGGATGTTTTAGCTCTGCTAGCCAACTGATGCAGTACCAGTGCGATGCCAAAGTGGAGGCCCACCAATGCATTACGTGTACGGAGAGCCACTGCAACAAGGTTGCCTTCAATGGAGCAGGCTCACTCAGGCAGGTGGGCGTGGTCGGTCTGCTGATGGGCCTTGGGATCGCACTACGCAGTGCCCTGTAATCCTACCAGCTACATTTTGTTGGCTGATCCCATCATACTAGATCTATGAGTATGTAAGCAAACTTACAAAGCAACAGATTAAAAGACGTAACCTAATTATAGGAGCTGAAGCACTTTAAGAATACTTGTATAATCCAAAATAAATCATTTTAAAAAAACATTGTTTCATTGTCTGGTGTTTAGTAATAATGTTTATGGATGGATTTGCTTATGATTTCTTTGATGGCTAGTAGAAAAGGTTTCAAACTGCTATGCTTATCAAAATGGCTGCCAAATAACCACCACGCCTTATCAATCGCAGTGCAATTAATAATATACGTGTTCTTTATATATAACACATATGTATACATTTATTGCATCTATAAAAATGACAGTTAGGTGGTTAAGGTGCAAAAGATTACGCCAAGCTGAGCAATTTGGTAATGCCGCAGAAAGTTTTACGAGAAAATTGGCTTTCTTAGGTAAACTCATTATTCTTCTTAGTCTGCATGGTGACATCGCCGAATTCCAAAATGCAGGTTCCAAAAGTGTCATTATTATTATATTGTTCATTATTGAACAGGCTTATAATAAAACGAGGGTGCATTTTTTACCCCTGTATAGCCATCCGGTTAAACAGAAGATCATTAGACTTGAGTATGTTATTCGCGAAGCTACATTCGTCACCAATCCATTTTTATCTATTTCCACATAATTGCAATTATCATAGAAGCACTTCTCGCAGAGTTTTTGATGTTTCTCACAGTGTACCAGCGCACCTTCGTCCATGTCGGAAATGCAGCTTCTCTCCATATAGCCATCTGGTCCTCCAGCGCGGTTGGGGAAGTAGAAGAACATAGATACGCAACCGTTCACTTCGCCCAATTTTGTGGTGCACATCTTTTTACCCTTTTTGGTTCTAGTCTTACCCTCATTGGTAAAGCAGTATCTGCAACTAAGGCAACTTATTGGCGGAAACACGGTTGTTGTTTCCGCGACAGATGCCGAAGCTTCCTCCATTCTAGTGGTATGTGCTGGGCTCATAGTGTACACTTCACTTGGTTGCACCTGGTGAACTCCCTGAACTTCAAGGCATGATAGTACAGTAAATAAAACAATATTCTTAGAAAGCAGATCCATAAAACAAATTGCCTTTTGTTTCCTAGATTTGTTTAACTGTAGCTCTGCTGTGCCGTGCTTATAGACACGCTTCGATGACCTGGCTAACTGCAATCTAGGTTTGGTTGAGCCAATTTATATGGTTTCAATGATGTGGTTTCTGGAAAGGGTCTCAAGGGACCTAATTAAAAACGCAATCCCAGTATCCCTGTTCCATTAAATGGCTGTTGAACATTTAATGGCTCCAACAAGAATTATCCATGTAATATACATAAGTACTAGTTAAGTTGTCGATAACCTTGCGTTTTTTACAAATACAAATAACTCAATAAATTGTTCCAAACTTTGCGTCGTCTTTAAATACTTTATTTTATATATACATTGCATATTAAGTAAATATATTTTACTATTTAAGAAAGGGAAAATCCCCATGCGTTTTCCGCTGCAAAGAGATGCAAATCTGTACACAGAAATTCATTGTAATTAAGCTTATGTATTCCATAGATAAAACTAATTTGTCTAGACAGACAACCGATCTAATCTGCGATTTTCAATATTAGTCATACCTATCGCTTTTTTTAAGTACCTCAATCTCCATTTACATTTTAATTGTGATGACTCAGAATATCGCGGCTGGATAATAAGCCACCTGCCAGCTAAGCAAACAGATGCTCCAGATAAGCAATGGAACCTCCAGATGATGGGTGACTGCTGCAGAGCTCGGAGTGACTTCATATTCTGTCATATTGTGAACATTACAATTGTCTTCGTAGCACGTGGGGCACAACTTCTCATTGTCAACGCAATAAAGAGAGAGCTCCATATCTAATTCGGATACACAGCCACGATGCAGGAAATACTTTTTCCCCGGAACAACATTGGGATCAACGAGAAGTATGGTGCGACATCCATTCCTTTTTCCGGGTATCGGGCCGCAGAGGGACTTGGTTTCGTTGGTGATCGTTTTGTTGCAGAACATGCAGGAGTAGCAGCTCAGAGGTTTTTGTTCTGGGTCTGGAACTGGGGGCTTGTGTGGTGCCAAGGTGGTTTCGTCTGGGGGTGGTGGTGTGGTGTCCTCTTGGGGCCCATCAGCCGGGTAATCGGGTGATGGTTCCTCAGTTTTGTTGGTGGGTTGGGACTCCAAGCCGGTCTCTGTTAAAGTTGGTGGGCGAGTATCGGCCGTCACTTCTGAAGATGATTCCGGAGTATCCGTAGGCGAATGATCTGAATGACCGGTTTGAGGAACTTTAATTGGGGTAGAGACACTAGGATTCCCGACATCCTCTTCTGGCTCTTCCTTGACTTTAATTGGGGTAGAGACACTAGGATTCCCGACATCCTCTTCTGGCTCTTCCTTGACTTTAATTGGGGTAGAGACACTAGGATCCCCGACATCCTCTTCTGGCTCTTTCTTGACCCCTTCTAATTTGTGATCCGTTTCCGAATTAGAGCCTTCACTTGTAACTTCCGGTTCCTTCTCATCCTCTCCTGACTGGTGGCCTATATGCCCTACTTGACTTCCATTAGGTGGAATTTCCTGTGCACCCGTACTAGCAAACCCAGGCTCATGGTCATCAGTTGGGCTTTGTGTTGTGTTCAAAAATAACTGGCTGTGTCCTAAGAATTCTGTGTCATTTGCACTAGTTTCCATTCCCGGTCCCTGATCTTCTTTGTTATCGGAATATTCACCGCCGCTTAAGCTGACTTCTTCAATATTGTCCTCCTGCGCCCTGCTCCATTCAAGCAGAGCAGTTAGGGAAATCCAAATGACCAGCAGTCTCATCCGCATTGTGTCCACCGATCGGTTGTAGCTTCGCAAAGCGTATGACTCGGATGGGGAATAAATCTTCAAGTGAACCCGCAGCGTGGATGTGCTTATCAGGTCTGTATCTTTTGTTATCGGTTTATCCCCGTTTTGAAGAGCTCTGCAAACATGAATATTTGCTCCGTGCTGGCCACCGATGAGTTTGTTATTTCCGACCTGTCCCGTGTCTGTTTAGCTGGCAACTGAGGTCGATGGTCATTAAACCACCTGGACATGTGGTATGTGTATTCGAATCCGCTGATTGTCACGCAATTATCCGGTCTCTAAATTAAATCGATACGTTGGGGCGGTCGCGGGACCCTTGACCCACACTTTTGAGTAGCTCCAGACTTTCCCGCCACAAATGCGAGCCCCTGAATTATTGATGATGTGAACCTTTCGGTGGAACCTATGGGACACTCCGATAATGGGGTCAAGGCGCAGAGGCACAGAGCACATTATGCTTATGACATTTTTGGCCATTATGCATATGCCGGAATTAAATTGTGGTAACCATCAAACTGTGGGAACCGATCACTATCGAAAGGTTTCATTAGATTCATCAGGACATCAGAAAGTCCGTGTTTTAAGCAATTAAATAATAATAATATCAAATAATATGAGCATTTATACTCATGTAAGGTTTTTTTGGGACCATTTTAAGAACACATTTAGCGAGTTAAGCTTTTTTTAGCTTATCATTATCAGTTCACCTATATCAACTCATTGTTGATAAGTCATAAACAGATTAGGGTTCCAATATTTCAAACAAAGGTGCACTTTTTGGCGTACGTTCTTTATGAGCTGTCAAAATGCATGGACTGAAGATGAATCGCCCCTCAAACTTCCGCAAGTTCCTCCTGCTTCTGATCCTCCTGAGAAGTGAGATAACCGCAATTTCCCACGGAAAAATGCGTTGTTAACTATTGAATGGAATTTTTAATGACAGGCCGTTCTTTTGCCATTGTTTGCTACCACTGCGATTCCATGGCCCTGCCGGAATGTTCCCAGACCCTCGGAGAAGTGGGAGTTCTTCCCTACAAGGAGTGCCCTACCGAGCTGACGTGTGCCATGTCCATTGGTAAGTGCACCTAAATGTGATTTGTCATTGATTCTAAATCGGTGGATAGTCAGTAATTTTATAGAATCTATTTTTGCATTTAATTAATTTTTAAATGTTTAGTCCATTGATTGTTTCCAAACCCACACTTAAGGAGGGCTTACCGACACATAAAAGTTATTTGAAATATTTAGTAATATAGATCTTTTAATACCATACATCACACAAAAACTAGTGGACTCCATCACATACCGCGGCTGTGGAGCAGAAACCCCCATCACAGGAGCAGCTTACTCAAAGACTTGCTCATCAAACCTGTGCAATGCCGGTGTCTATCCGCCTGGACGACTAAAGTGCCATCATTGCGCTGGACAGGAATGCGTGGCGGCTCCATCAGCTAAACCAAAACCCTGTCGCTATCATTTCGAAGAGGATCACTGCTACACGGATGTTATAAGTTCTTCAGAGGCGTACAGGGGCTGTGCCTCCGAGCAGAATCACACGCTGTCCATTGCCGCCAAACTGTGTGACATCAATGGCTGCAATGAAGACCAAGGAGCTTGGATCCAAGTCTGCGCCACCTGCGATTCAGTAATCGGCAGGGGCTGCAAGATAGATCTCTTTCAGGTCACCAACAGCAGGTGCAATGTGAGCCTTTACGAAGAATGCCAGCAGGATGTTCTTTTGGGTGAGCAGGAGGACAAGTACTGTTTTAGCTTTCGAAGATTAAGCCGCGTGGTGAGAGGCTGCTCTACTAAAATGCCACCAGATCTCGAGCCGTATGTAGAGCAGTTTGAAAAGTGTAGAGCTGGTGACCATTGCAACGCAGGCTGCGTTACGCAGCAGAAGTGTTTAACATGCAACTCCGTGGATCAGGAACTTTGCCGGACAAATATTACAGCTATAGCTAATAGCACTTGTAGCTCCGCTGAGGCCTCTTCCTGTTTCTCCTGTGAGTACTCAAACTGGAGTATTCAACGAGGTTGTGGAGCACCGCCGACAAATCCTCAAATCACCAAGTGCTATGAATGCGATGAAGGCGCTGGGTGTAATAGTAAAGATTTCACTCGGTGCTATCAATGCAGCACGGATCAAGCGGGAGCAGGCTGTGCAAATTGGGAAAGACCAGGTGAGATATACATCGAAGAATGCGCTGAGCCAGGTGCACCATGTGTGGTGGTTTCCTTTAACAACGGCACCACTGCGAGAGGTTGCCAAAAATCGGACTTCAGCTGTTCTTCCGCAAATGTGGCCAGTTGCCGACCATGCGAAGGAAGTTTCTGCAACAAAGGATCATTTCCGGAGGAGCGTCTTTGGTGTCATCAGTGTAGGGGAGTGCAGGACTGTGAGGAGATTTCCAGGGGACAAACTGCTTTGCCTTGTCCGCTTCCAGCGAATGAGCCAGAGAATCAAGAATTGGCCTGCTTGGAGTATTTTGACATCAACAGTAAAGAAATTGTAAGAGGATGTCGTACGAATTCCGAGTTATACTATGAATGCCTCTTAAGAAGTAACCACCTCGACAGTTGTCGCACATGTCACAGTCAGGCATGCAATAATAGTCCTGGCCAAGAGTTAAGAGCTGGTTATGAGCTGGAGACCAAGGCACTGTCAATGCTTCAAGGCAAGAGTTCCACAATATCCATCAAATTTGCAAATGTGGGTTACGGAATTTGGTTGTTGCTAAGCGCTATCTATCTTTCGAATTGAGATATAACCTGAATGAAATCAAGTTCTTAAAGCTAATTTATGTTTCAATATCCCTAATGAGAGCCTGGTAATTGCTTGATCTTTAGCGTTATCTATATTGTAACTTGCAGAGACTATAAATTAAATGATAGCAGAACTTAAAGGAAAGGCCTCTTATTCCGGGGGCGTATAGCCAGGATTCATGGCACGACCACGGTGATTGAACGAATAGAACGAGGGGAAGTTGCCCAAGGTGTCCCAAGTTTTCTGTTGCATGTCCACGGTGGCACGGATCTCCTTAAAGTTGCCAACCACTTCGATAATGTTGTAAATCACAATCACCAAGCTGATGACGGTCTGCAGGATAATCTAAGGATTGTCAAAGGGAAACCTCTCGTGAGTAACCATGGTAACACCCTGAATGGCTCTGAAACTCACATCCAATGGCAGGCTAGTCCATTCCTGCTCAGTTAGCCTCAAATAGGTGCGATCTGTGGAGTATGTAAATGCGGCACTTAATGGTGCAAAGTTTATTGAGACCAACATTGACGGAAACTTACGATGGGCAGCAGAAAAAGCAGCGTGCGCCAGGCTGGCAAATCCGGCAATCAGCAAAAGTTTGTTAAACAATTTACTGCCCATTTTTTATTGAACAATTACGAATTACAATCACAGTCGGAACAATTTGCTACAAAATTTTGCTAAATTTCTATACAAAATGCGGGCACACCAGGGGATGGAACTTTGGCCGATAGTTTAGGGTTGTCTGTATACCTCAAATCTTTTAATAATTATAATAATACTCGTAATACATTTTAATATTGATATTGGAACACAATTAAAAACTATAACGTTTAATTCTCATATACAAATACATTTCGGTTAAGAGATACCAGCTTGGAAATTAAAATCGATTGTTCATCTGCTACATAAAAATAATGTTTTATATACTAAATTATTAAAAGAATTTATTCATTGAAACGCTACCTTAATAAGTATAAGGTATTTTAATATCTGCAATTTAAATCATATTATTAGTATTTTATTATTTAATTTTACCTATCGCTTCAAAATTCAGCTGAGTTGGGTATTTTTTTGTCGAGCACGGTCACTTCTAAAAAGTCGCCGCGCCCGCTGGTATATTTGAACGCTCGTGTCACGGTCGCACTATTCGTCTCTCAGCGTTCAGAAGATTCGGAAGTCGCGGCGGTTAAGGTGAAACATCGGTGTCCAATAAGAAAGCCAACCTGCAGCAGAAAAAAAACCGGCAATTCAAACGCATCCTGCAACTGTTTTTTCAAAGCCCAAAAAGGACTCAGGGCCACGCCTCACGCCAAAACTTACGTGCAACGAATCCGTGTGTTTTCCTGGCGCGTCGCCGCATTTGTGTGTGTATCCCGACGTCTCTTTTACGGTCCTTTTTGCGTGGGTGTGCCAAAAAGGAAGAGAGAGAGAGAAAAGGCAGCAGAAAAGGGCAGGCAAATTCCAGCACATTAAAGCAAGTCAACAAGGTTCGACACAATGTCCGTTTCCTCGAACGCCTCCTCCGCCTCCAACAAGGACAGCGTGGACAGCCCCAGCAGCACCACCAACACGGACAGCTCCGAGCTGACGCACATCCTCAATCGGCGCCAGGAGATCATGGAGTCCCAGGAGGCGGGCATCGAGGTGCGACGCACCTACAAGGTGGTCAACGTTTACACCGACTTCCCCGAGTTCTCCCGTAACCAGATCAAGGACTACCAGAAGACCTTCAATACGTAAGTGAAGGCCGCCGAGTACTCTTTACTTTTGGGAATATAATATTGCGAGAACTATGTTTTCTGAATAGGAGCTAACATTTTTTTTATTTTGAAAGCGGTTGAAATTTGAATTAATTAATAAATACAGCTCACGCAGCTTAAAAAAATATGAATCGAGCACAGTAAGTGTAATATGATTAAAAGCGTGAGACACACTTATGTATATATTACATACATTTGAAATGTAATATTTTTTTTTGCAATAGAATTCAGAAATAGAAAACAGTTTGAATAGGGCTTTCAATCTGAAAAAGGTCTTGTGTGCTAGCCTCCGCACTCCTTTCACCTGAAACGGCCACTTTCCCAGGCATCTCACCGCATTTGCGTCTCATTAGATGGCAACATAAAACTCATGCGCCTAATGGGCATTTAAATTGCATTTACTGCGGCCCCTCCTTGCTGCCTCCCACCCTCCCCTGGTCCCCTGTGCAATGGGGCATGACTCACAAGTACTTGCGGAGCAGTTTTGTCCCAGTCACTGGCTCATTCCCAAGTCGTGCTCCCGTCGCGCGGTTCATGAGTTTTCTGCCCCAACACTTTCAGACGGATTCAATTATCACACCACAGTCGAGCTCCCTTAAGTGCAATTCTCAGTAGGAAAATCCAATCTTATAAATGGGTGATTGCTTTCAAAATATATATATTATATATTAATTATTATTATCTTTTATTTATTATCTTTTGTGTTTTCTTAAGTAGGTTTTGGAAATATTCATTAGTTTATAAAAGGAAGAATAAGGAAAGAGCTTATTTATTAGTTTCAAATTGCCTTTAGAAGGGAGTACATTGATCATTGAAACAATTGTTATTTATCGCCAAGGTTCTAATGTTCGACCTTACGACTTAATAGCACCCTTATCGGCTTATCGAAGATCACCTGTATTTGTTTACGGTTTTGCATTACCATCCGACAACGCCAACTGTCGTCAGATGGGACACCTTGCGAACGAAATGTGTTCCGAGGTTCTCCCTTGCCCAGTTTCCTAGTTTTGTGGTGGATCGGATTAGTGATGGCCCTGCTTGGGTTTCGCTCAATCAACCGCAGCTGTATTGCGCAATGGTTAGTTAGATTAAATCTCTGGAATTGTTATTTAAATGCAAGTAGTTGTCACGTAGGCTTGTCTAGGCTGATAAGTTATCTCGGTTTCATCCGAGCTATCTCATTTACTCAGCTGATTAGCTGAGAATCTCCAAGCACCTGTCATCTCTCCTAACTGATTCAGTTTTTTACTCATCCGAGGTGAGGCTGAATCACTCGGCAGATAAAAAATACAATGGCAATACCAATTAGCACGCTTAAAACAGTCGCTGGTTTCGCTTACGTGTATTATTGGCCAGCCAATTATGAACATTATATCCTGGCCTAAGGGTATCTTAAAGCTTCTTATTGGCCTCCCTATTGTGTTCCACCCCAAAAATCAGTTTCTTTGCATCTGGGCCAAAGCTTTGAGCTCTGAAAAATGGTCAAAACGTAAAAAACCTGCATTATGGCAATGCGAACGTGTTCTGCAATTGTAAAGTAATGTACATACAGCAAAAAAGATAAAAACCAGAAAGAAAAACTCCATGCAGTCTGGGAAATACTGGGTGCATGTGCCATAAAAGGCAGACAGAAAGAGACTTTTGGACTACGATTAGCTAATGTGGGGGGTTACATATATGGATTATAAGATTCAATTAGGACAGAAAACAATTGTGCTTTGATTATACAATTGTCTTTTGGGTCTGAAATGGAGGAAATACAAAAGTTGTTATACCCGAAAGCAGAAGCTAGCAAATAAAATCCTAAAATTGTTATGTTAAATTCGCTGAAATATGGACGCTGGTTAGGTTTTATTTATTCAAGAAATGACTAAATCAAATTTAGAACAGTTTTTTAAAAAGGGGCTTCAAAGCTGGTGCGACATTTCAGAATATCATTACAGTAAATTCTAAAACATGTTTTTATACATTGCATTCTAGTCTCGACGAACAGACAAGATTACAAGACGCAAACAAATTTTTCACTCTTGGATTGACTCACGTACTTTATTGAATTATCTCTGTAGACTTTAGTGCTTTTGTCTACCCGACCAAATGTCAGCAAACATTTACCCCCGGTGGTTTGATCTTCTTGGTTGTTTTGCGGTCGGAACTTTAAAATAATTATAAAAACAAAACTCGATAAACTGAAAAACCGGCTGAAATAGCGCCTTTGTGCCGGCCCATTTGGCATTTCCAGTCACGTTGGTGAAGTGATGTGCCAAACTGGCAAGTTTAAAGCGCTCAAACCCGATCGGTTTTGGTTAAAACATGCTTTATATTCGAGAATCGAAAGCAAAACGCCGTCTGAGTCACGCATTATATTCGTTTTACAAAGCAATTCATATAAACAATTCGCCACTGATTCAGCCGAGCGAGCGGATTTCTGCGAACATGCCTTGCCTTCCGATAATCAAAGTAAATGCAAATGTAAACAAATTCGTTTGAAGACGTCACACTTCCAGAGGAAGCCAGTGCCTCTCTGAAACTTCCCAAATCGATAAGGTCCCCAGATACTGACCAAGCCTTGTTCAATGGTATACTACATTTATACTGCGTTATATTCACATATACTCGTATAGTTTATTGCCTAACCTTTTTATCGCTCACGCAATGCATTAAGATATCTTACAGCGTCTTTGCAGTTTGTTGAAGTTTCCTTGTTGTTTTCCCCTTGTAATACTCCATTTTCCGCACGGATGTCTGCTGAATTTTTAGAGATATAAGGCGGCACTAACTTCCGGGAGGCGATAAACTGCAGAATTATATCGATTATTGCAGTTATGGCGACGCAAGTCTGTCAAATTTCATAAAGTGGGGGGTTCTTGCTTTTTACATCGTCTGTTTGCAATGATGATAGGCAAACTTTCGGAAAACCAACCACCAAGGCATCACTTACGTTTGGTACTTATTGCAGTTACAATTGATTTAATTCTGCATATGTATATGTACATACGTAGGTTTTTATCACATACAGTGATTACTCATTTAGTAATATTTCGCTTGCGCAAGCTATATTTTCTGGTAAATACGCTTTAGTCATGTAACAAATGTTACCAAATGTATTAGTCAGTTTCTAGCAATACCCCTTTTAAAATCATCGCTTAGAAAATATGTATATTGACATTAATCAGAAACCCAAAAATGATAGATATTTCATTAAAGGCCAATTAAATTCAAAGTTTATGAGAAACATTGAATTGTTCAATACACCCACGGAACGAGAAAGCTTCCAATTAGGGAGTGACCACTGTGGGTGTAAGTCGCTTTATGCTTTTCCCAGTTTTCCGTTGGGGGTGCTATTAGTGCCAATGCTACTCGTATCGTTGGCTGTCGTCGCTCTGGTTACAGTTTGCAACTCGAGTTCATGGACAAAAAGCAACGTACTCGTACGCACTTTACAATGGGGAGGAATCCGTTTCTGTGCGGGCTTTTATTGCTGCCGCAGTGGAGAGGAGGAGAACCTTTAATTAAGTTGCCATTGCCACCACACCACCCATTATCACTCGGGCATAACCCCTTGACTGCCCCTCTGCACTTATGCGAATTTTTTATTCCGGGGGTTGCTTTCTAGTGCAGGACTTAGACTTGTGCGTTCTTAGAGAGCTTTCTCCTCGCCCAAATGCATATTTGCATTCGCCTAGGTTCATTGACACCGCATTGGTTGTTCGCAAATGCTGTTTGCATGCCTGCTCTTGTGGGTTCGGTGGAGATTTCCAGCGATGGAAAGCGGGTTTCCAGGCAATCGATAGCGCTGCATTATTGTACACCCCTCACATTTCCGGCTGCAGCCTCCACTTGTAATTATTTCCGCGCACATGTGCCCGACCTTTTCGCATTTGGCCAAAAATCGCGAGTTGCGAACTGCAGCTGTGGAATTGCATCCAGCTGGCGACGGGCAGTCTGGCATGTCCACAAAGCACGCCAAAGGAAAACGCTATAAAAAATAAAAACCAAATTACGTACAGTAAACTAGCTGACAAAGGAGAGCCAATGACAGTGGGACCCCCGCCTCGTGTCCATCGACGCTTCATTGTGCGCATTGTGATTACACTTTATGCGATCTGCGGTGGCGACACAAGTTTGGGCACAAAATTAGCATGGACTAGCATAGACAACCAATTATAAAGAACGAAACGAACATGGACATGATCAACATGGAATTATACTAGTTAACTTCATTTTCTAAGATACGATTTGAAATGATCTTCTTTCCATATATGTATGTATGCTTTTTTAAAACATGGCATAATTGCCATTACAGGCACAGTAGTATATTATCACACCACATTCCAGTGCTATTAGATTGACCACAACTGTGTCAACATATGTAGTAGCAAACACTGCTTCATTGTCGAGTGTTGTCCAGTCAATTGAGGAAATATCAAATTATGTGCGAGCCAGTGGCGCATCATCACCACTCATCATCGTGCAGTCATTGCGGTGGCCCCAACTTGCTGCAATTAGACATGTCATTTGTTCATTGTCCAGTTTATTTGTTTGATTCCCTTCAGCGGAGATAAGGAGAACTCAATGTTGTGCTGCTGCTGTTTTCTTGCTTCCTGCAGCAACTAAAAATAATCAGAGATGCGACCCACGCAACGCTGCTTTCCCGCTTCCCACCGTCTTGACTTGCTCCAATTTCGAAATGTCAAAGTATGGCGGGTTTATTTTGGGAATCCCCTACCGATTTCATGAGCCATTGGGAAAGGATTTGAAAGACCCCCATTAGAAGTGGGAATCGTCGTCAAGGTATAGTTAAATACATGATTAGTGTATATGATATGTGTGTATGAAATACCATACCACACACCCCAAATAGCTGCTTTAAATGCAAGTTCCCCAGTCTGCCAGCCATGTCTTTTATTGATTTACAATTTTACATACGAGTATGTATGTATGTACCTGTATTTGCGCAGGCCATGTGCACAGGTGCATGTTTGGTTTCGAAACAGAAAACACTCGGGCGAGCGATTGAGACGATCCATACGCATACATCCAGGCCATTCAGCCAGCATCGGTGGAAATAAACAAGCGATTGTGTATGCAAGACATTGTCTTTGAACACTTTTCGCTTGGATTCGGCTCCAATAGATGTGGCTACAATGATGAAACCCGCCCTATGAAGACGCGCGGTGCATTTTAAACGTATGTTAACCGTTACCGCAAAGTTCAAGAACTCAACGCTCTTCCAACTGCAAACGCGTCGAAGTTTGGATCGTACTCTCTTTGCCATTAGCCCACTTGAACATCGAGGGCACAAGAGCTCCGTTCACAATGGCGTTGCAAGTGTGAGGCGAGGCAGTTGGCTGCTAATAGCGAAAACCTGTGTTCGATCTAGTAATCGCAACTCAGTAGCAGTTGTTACAATAATGGGTGAAGTACTAGCCCTTTCGGCAAAACTGTTGGACAAAACAAATATCTATAAAAGTTTATTTGAAGATGCATTTGCACGCAGAAGCTCTTTAAGAAGTTTGCTTAAAGTTTATACCACTTAAACATACATATTTCTAAAACCGCACGTTTCGCAATCGAGAATGCGAAGAAATGGGGGATTTGTGTAAGCATAAAGGGTTGCTATTATTTTAACCGCAATTGTTAACAAAGTACCCGGCGAAGTACATGCATAGACAAATTTACGATGCAAATTGCGGCAGGCATAAACGGCAAGACCAATAACAATGGCCAGCTGACCCCGTTATTTGTTGAACTGTACACAAAAAAAAAAAAAAAAAAACGATAAAGAAAATCGCATGCATCCATAGCATATATGTATGTATGTATGTAGCATACAGCATATGGCCCTGCCACAACAACAACAGAAACACCGGCCACATGCAATGGGGCAGAAAGATGTACGAACACCCCCGAAAACCTCGGAGTGTGAAGTTGCACGATTCATTGGTACGAAAACAATCAATACAAATTAGGCTAAATCCGGTGGGAGGCTGTGGGTTGGGGCAGGAACGGATGGTGTTGCCCCACAGAGAAACAGCAGGTCGTCGAAAAATATATACACAGATTCCATATTTGACTTTAAAATCTGTTCATAAGCGAGTCTTAAATGCCATCTTCCATGCCATTGTTAATAACCATTAGTATGATAGACCTTAAAAAACTCAACAATGCATTTACCAATAGTTCCTGAAGGTAATAAATACCATCTATTCTGCCGCCATCCTTATGCAATCGGTTGCAGTACCACCCACGTGAATACCCCCTGTAGCTGCTGCTAAATTGGTAGAATATGATTTAATAAACACAAGCGGCGTCATGTTTAATTGAATGGAGCCGTTGGAGTCTGTTGTGATTACCCCCGGCAACCAAAACGAAAGCCGGACAACAACACCTTGATTAATTCGAAAGAAAACAACGAGAAACAGGCGGGCGAAAAGCAAAAGTGCCTCCAATTGTCACATTGACGCAACTCGAAGTTGGAGAAAAGAGTGCAATTGGAGTTAATTAAAGAGGCGATAGCGTAACACTGGCCGTCGTTAATTGTCCAACTGCGATGGTGGCCAAAAGCGATGATGTGGTGATCATGGTGATGGTGGTTGGTGATGGTGGTGATGGTGGTGATGGTGGTGATGGTGACACCTAGCCATCATCGCAGACACGCCTGAGATGATACAATTTTCATTGCATCGAGCTAATTACTTTCACTTGCCTTTTCTTTTGCCTTTTTTGCCCCAAACCATGGAAGCACGCAATTTGTCGATATGGATTCAATTATTAATGAAACGAAAGCGAAACTCCCATTGCTCGGCTGTAATCTAATAGATACTATGTATTTCGTCATTAGATGGCGGCTTCTAGGCGAGCGAGAAATCGAAACTGAAAGTTGCGACTATTGGATAACAGCAAGGTGTACACACACATGTGGCCGATCGTGGGTAATGGGTATTTATTGTCATATGAAGTTGCTGCTTCCTTTAGCTGATCGTATTTTTAGCAAGAGCTCGAACTAGTTTAACTAGTTTCAGACGATGATGATCATCACGAGTAGCAGCAGCAGCATCCTTCGCCTAACTCGCAAGGTCGCTGGTTTGGAGCCTGTGCAACTAGTTTCCGCCACTTTGGATGGTGCTCGTGTGGCAAGTGTGGCAAGTGTGGCGCATCTGCCGCCCGCAGCAACACGCGATTTATTCAGACGACAGCGCGTGCTTCTTGCGTTTTCTCTTTTAATATATTACACAATTAGATATTAAATGGGCTTTATTTACATTTCCATCGCATTTCCTGCCTACACTTTGGCGGAAGTTTGAACTCTTGACTCGCAGATTTCGGTCGTCGAACTGGCGATAAATGGTGAACGGGAATCGTGGGGGAAATTCTCCAAAATTATGTTTTGCATGATGAATCTGAATATATGAGTAATCTTATTGCTTATCAACCCTTTTTGGCTTGGATCAACAGCGTGGATCAAAATTGTTTGCAATAAGCATTATATTGTATTTATGTATTCAGGAAAAGCCATTTATAGAGTCACAACACAATTAACCAATATTAATTATTTTGATATCAATATGTCATGAATATCTACACATTAATAAAAGTATATTTGAGGCGCCAGCTTTGCAAAGCTTTGGTGTGCAGGCTACTCCGATTTTCGTGTAAATTAGGATTGATTCCTGGGTACTATTGTTTCGCCCGCCGCTGTTGCTTGCAAATTTAGCATGAAATTGGGTTGCCCGACGACCATAATTCCCTGCCACCCACCATTTTCGCAGACAGCGGGCCACGCGACCTCTGACGCCAGAGCACCCACGTTTGCATTATCGATTGCTAATCCCCGACATTGGGAGTCTCGTGTCTTGCGGTTGGTCAATGACCAGTGACAAATCTGTTCACTCTCACCTTCTCCTTTCTTCGATTCCCAGAGTGCTGACTAATTGATTTGCTTATTTTTACCTATCGCTATTTACCTATTTCCAGGTACGATACGGCTCGTGATGGCTTCTTGGACCTGCAGGAGCTGAAGTTCATGATGGAGAAGCTGGGCGCTCCGCAGACCCATCTCGGACTCAAGCAGATGATTGCCGAGGTGGACGAGGATAACGATGGCAAGATTTCATTCCGGGAGTTCCTGCTGATCTTCAGGAAGGCCCAGGCCGGGGAACTGGACTCCGATTCCGGGCTGAATCAGCTGGCCCGCCTCACCGAGGTCGATGTGGAGCAGGTGGGCGTGAGCGGAGCCAAGAACTTCTTCGAGGCGAAAATAGAGCAACAGCTGCGGACGAACAAGTTCCACGACGAGATTCGGGCGGAGCAGGAGGAGCGCCGGCGCGAGGAGGAAGAGCGGGCCCAGCGACGTCAGCAGTTCCAGCAGCGGGCAGCGATCTTCCAGTAGAGGATTAATGTTCCCCCTTAGTCTAGCGAGTAATTATCTGGCGTAGGTTAATCGAATGTGGAACTAAACCCGGGAGAAGAGAATACGCTTCGTACAAGCATTTTCAAGCATCACATACACTAATTATATGCAAACTTATCGTCCCATACATACATACATATATAAACTCGATTTGCTGGCAAAAACATCTTGGGAATTGAATGTTATCTTTGACAAACGAACATACTTTTTGGCTCTTTAAAGTACCCATAACAACTTATCAAGTATCCAAACATAATGTTCAATTTCTAAAATATATTTTCTTAAATCCAACCAAACTGAGCCACTCTAGCCACTCACATATGCATACATACGTACATAAATAACGATCATACCAAAAGCGTATTTATAGTTAACCTTTAGTTAAGTATAAAATGTTTTAGATTAAGAACTACTTTATTGTTTGGTGTTGCGCAAAATTTCTTTGTTGAATTTCGTTTATCCTTGATGGTTCTCCAAGTGTATGCTTTTTACTTTATGATTTTGTACTTTTAGTGCCATTTTTATGTTCTTCGTTTTAGTTGTGTTAATAAAATTGATAATTATGTTAAGCAAATCAATTTGCGAGCTTCAACCTACTTTGTACATACTAATCCTATGTTGGCAGTCAATCTTCATTTCTGTTGCATCAGTCTAAAGTAAAAAACTAAGTTTCTATTCAGTATTTCGCGTTTAAAGTTAGAGATTAAAGCAATACTAATGCGTCAAGTACGAATACACAAAAAAAACCCCACACGTACTTTTAGAGAGCGTTTACTACACACTTATACTGCAATTTAAATAAATAAATGTATATAATACAAAATAATTAAAACCGCCTTAATTATTTCCAAAATTTTCAATTTTAAAAATGTTGTTCCAAGTTGCGAAACCTTGTTTCTGCTCAGTGAAGCGATAGGTTAAGTAAGTAAAATTACTCATTACAAGTAACCTTGACTAGCACCAATTTCCTTCCCGCTGCGTACCCTTCATCACCTTGCGTGATGTTGGAAGACCACCGACTAAGTGCCCCATGGAGTACCTTTAGCTTTAGTGCCAACATAAAGATCCAGATCATCTGTGGAAAGAAATTTGTAGAGAAATTTGTTTGGAAGAACAACAAATTGGTTTACCTCAAAGATCATAGCATTTAATTAGTAAATACTGTTACTAGGGAGACCATTTCCTTGTCCAATCGTGAGTCATCTACAGGGCTTCCATTTACTCCCCGGCTGCTGGACCTTTTCGGAGAGAATGTCTGCACCTCAGCATATCGCATTTCAGTGCGTAACGATGCTGGCAAACAGGACACTCGTGCGGCTTGAGCTGCAGGTGGTAGCCCTTAATGTGTTGAGAGAGTCCGTTGCGTCGCTTGAAGACCCGTTCACAGATGCCGCACTTGTGTTGTCGTTCCGTCGAGTGGGTAATATTATGCTGGCGGAGTCCGTTGAGCGACCCAAATGATTTTTTACAAATATTGCACTCAAATATTTGGGCGGCGTAACTTTCTTTTTTAAATTCATTGTCGTCTGCACCTTCGTTTTGGATTTTCTGGGTCTGCAATTGAGTTCATGACGACGATACAGGCGCCAGTGGGCAAAGGCAATGGCCTGGCAGTGTCGGCACTTGAAGCTCTGAAGGCGCCGATGGTTTTTGAGCGACAACGATTGACATATGTATCGCATATGCTGGCGAAGACCCAAGCGCGATCGAAAGAACTTTAGGCAACCACAACAGCGTCCTGAGAAATTAGATATTAACTTTACAAAGTGTGCTTTTTGCCGACGGTGGTGGTGTAAGTTCTTGAAACTGGAAAAGCGCTTCCTGCACATACGGCAAACATAAGCTTTTCTATGCACCTTCCTCGGAGTTTTCATGTTTTTGCATTTCAGCTGCAACTTGCGATACCTATTAGCCAGTTTTGCGTAGCTAGCAGTCACTGCAACCAGTTGAGGATCTGGTGTGGGTGCTGATAGTTGAGTGGCAGTTGGTATAAGGTCTTTGTGATGCAGGAAGCTACTCTGCATGTCCAGTATATCAATCTTTTTCTTAGGTTGCTTGGATACAGGACTATTATGCCACTCCGACTGCCAGTATTCCAATTGTTCAGTGGCCACAAGACCCTTGTAGCTCTCCAGTTTCATTGGAGGGTTCATACTCAAGCTGGGCAGGCTGATATTCATTGGAGGCACACTAACCATTGGAGTGGAATTACTGGAATGACTGTGTGCATAATGCTGATTTAAGCTATCTATTGTTATAAATTTAGCAGTGCACAAGGTGCAGTTGTGAAGCCGAAATGCTGCTGAGGATTCGACCACACTATCGTTTAGTACCACAATGTTGGGTTTGACCGAGGTGGGTGGAACAGGCGGTGGCAAGAGTTCGCAGATCAGTGGGTTAGGTATCTGGCTTACATTGGTCACAATGGGTTTGCATGAGCGCGGTTCGGGAACTGAGGGGGGAGCTATATTATTCTGAAGAGGAGGTGGGTCAGCGGGCGGAGAAGCGGCGTCTGTTGCAGCATCCGCTCCCTCCACCTTTTCCGTTTTGTACTGATGCGGGGGTAGTTGCCATTCCTCCTTCGCATAATTGTGCTCTTCAGTTAGAAGTTCATTTTGCAGCATTTCATTAGCCGTTCTTTCAGGTTGTAATCTCTCCGACTGTCCCACATCCGCATCGTCTGGAATATTGATAAACGGATCATCTAGATTTATAATTTCCATGATATCACAATTATTGATAATGTCTTGGGCATTTAGCATAGGGAAATCGCAGAACTGAAACTTGTGTTCAGTTTCTTCTTGATCACAGCCATCGTCCTGCTCCAAACCCATGTCCAGTTCATCAGGGAAAAGATTGTCCAAACTCTCGCAGGCCTCCTGTTTCACACGGACCAAGGGTTCCTGCTTGATTTTTAGCTGTCGGCGGTATTTTCTCTGCAGCTCACTCTGCGCCAACATCACCACATCGATAAACTGGGAAAAACGCTCTAGTTGCAGGCAGCATTCGTGGCATATTTCTTTTGGCAAGGTGTCGTCCTGCAAAATCTGTAGCGTAGGAAAGCACTTCTGGATCATACCAAAGAGCTCAAAGCTCTTGTCAAATGACGAGCAATTGGTGGCAGACGATCCACAAAAGCGGCAGGTGGCTTTTACACCTGTTGCTGCTGATTCGGCGGCACTGGTGAGAGTTTGTTTGTGCGTAGGCCTATTGCTTGGTGACACCTGTTCCATGTGGCCATTTATGGAGTCTTCTTCCAAAACTCTTATTGATGGCACAGCATTCTTTTTCAGCGTTTTCCGGTTATTGCTGCAATTGAAGTCCTCATCAACAAAGTGCCGACTGCACAGCGCACTCCATTTTGAGGGCATCCACTGACCACTCCTCTGTGTAAATTCCTTCCATTTCTGTAGAAGATCTTTCCGCTTGAATGGAAATCTTTGAGAGAATAGAAGCTATAGTATTATCTTCTCTATTTAAAATCAACTCAATTACCTGTGAAATGAAATGCTTCCCGCGTGTACGTATTTATGGCTACAATTTATCACGGCGCAGTGTGCAGGCATTTTAAAATATAATAAGCCAATCAGTTGAAATAAGTTGTCAATTTTCTGTTGTTTACATCTGTAAGCTAGCTGTTGTTTGGTAAATCAGCTGTTTTTATTTTGTTTCTGCAGTGTATAGTGTTGGAAAATTCGCCTCATAGCGGTATTTTTCCTTCCACCAAAAATAATATCTAATTTGCATTTGTGTTTCTAAATAGCATCACATATAATGGAATTCTGTTTCGAATCCAGGGTTAAAACTATTGCTTGTTGTTTTTTTCATTACTTCGAAGTCAAGTAATTAGTAATTTAATCTGATCTGTTTCAAATGCTATTAATATAATATTACTGTTAAATAAGAGCACATTTGCAAAATGCCAGTTGGGCACACTAGAGCTTATCAACAAACCGAACAGCTGACGCACTCCCCCCCAACCTACCGCTGTTACCATTCATTCGCTCACTTATCAATTAGCGCGTTGATGACAGCCCCTCGGCCCCAAAAACCGCCCAGATGCTCGGCCCGTGAGCATATTTATTTTTTCTCGCCACACGGAAAACTTCCACGGGCTTCAGTCAGCCTGTCGATTCGCTCGAAAGCGGGCTGCACGCACAAGTTGGCGGAGGAGAAGGCAAGGTCAAGCAAGGTCTTTCTTTTCGGGTTGGCGAAAAATATAAATTCTACGTGTGTGCGCGGGTGGTGAAAGGAGAAAACAAAGAGAAATGGCTCAGGTGCGACTGCTGGTACAGGGATTTCGGCGGGGCCTGCTCAACGTCGGCGCAGCCACGCCCCACGAGGCCACAGCGACCCACAAAAGATCGCAGCACAGCTCGTCAAGCACCCGGTAAGTCTCTTAAGATTACGATAAGATTGTCTAATTTTCGGGGTGTTCCGATCCTTAGGTACCGTTCCCTGTTTCCAGACTCTCTTTTTGGTGCTCCAGATGAGATCTTTTTAAAACTTGTTATGTCTAGCAATGTATAGCCAAAGCATAGTTATTTAGAATTTATATTATCTGATTTGTTGCATACCAATATCTCCCTCACAAGTCTTATAATTAACTTAATCTCACATCTCTAAGTTGTCAGAGATCGACTCGGCTAATGATCCTAATCAAGAATATTTATACTCTATAGGGTTGGAAACACTTCCTTTTATATACATACCTGTTCATAGTTTTCAACTCTACTAGGATATTTAAACATCTTCCTAAGTTTTAAAGACGTAAGATGTATATTATTTAATTTCGTGAACTGTAAACGAAAATCTTTTGGTAGACCCGAGCACAAAGAGAATTTGTAAAATGTGTTATCGGAAAATTCAAATATGATGTGATAACTTGTTTATATTCCCTCAGAGATTATGATCTGGTTGTCGTTGGTGGTGGCATAGTGGGTGCCGCATCTGCCCGAGAGATTCTTCTGCGCCATCCATCCCTCAAAGTGGCTGTCCTCGAGAAGGAGCGCAAGCTGGCTAAGCACCAGAGTGGCCACAACTCCGGCGTGATCCATGCTGGTATCTACTATAAGCCTGGAACCTTGAAAGCCCGCCTTTGCGTGGAGGGCATGCATTTGGCCTACGCTATCTGGATGAACACAAAATCCCGTACAAAAAAACCGGGAAACTGATTGTGGCCACGGATGAGAAAGAGGTGAAGCTGCTCCAGGATCTGGAAAAGCGTGGCATTGCCAACAACGTGCCTGATCTGCGAATGATCGAAGGCAGCGAGATCCAGGAAATCGAACCCTACTGCCAGGGACTGAAAGCTCTCCACAGTCCGCACACTGGGATAGTTGACTGGGGATTGGTTACCGAGCATTATGGTCAGGATTTCAAACAGTCCGGTGGCGATATCTACCTGGATTTTAATGTCAGCAAGTTTAGCGAGACCAAGGAGGGCACCGATTACCCAGTGACCATCCATGGCGCTAGGTCTGGTCAAACGGTTCGTACCAAGAACGTATTAACCTGCGGCGGATTGCAGTCCGATCTGTTGGCTGAGAAGACAGGATGCCCCAGAGATCCCCGCATCGTGCCTTTCCGTGGAGAGTACCTGCTGCTGACCAAGGAAAAACAGCATATGGTCAAGGGTAATATTTATCCGGTGCCGGATCCACGTTTTCCCTTTCTGGGAGTTCATTTTACGCCGCGGATGGACGGATCTATCTGGCTGGGACCAAATGCCGTTCTGGCTCTAAAACGCGAAGGTTATACGTAAGTCTTCTCAGAGCTCATAGTTAAACTTTACTGATCTTTCCCTTCTTTCAGATGGGGTGACATTAATCTTGTCGAGCTTTTTGATGCCCTGCGCTATCCGGGCTTTGTAAAGATGGCCAGCAAGTACATCGGTTTCGGGCTCAGCGAGATGTCCAAATCGTGGTTCATTAACCTGCAGATCAAGGCGTTGCAGAAGTACATCCCGGACATCACGGAGTTTGATATCCAGCGTGGTCCCGCTGGAGTACGTGCCCAGGCAATGGATCTGGATGGTAATCTGGTGGACGATTTTGTTTTCGATCGCGGACAAGGATCGGGAGCACTAGCCAAGCGAGTGCTCCACTGCAGAAACGCCCCATCACCGGGTGCTACTAGTAGCTTGGCCATTGCCAAGATAATCGCGGACAAGATCGAGACTGAGTTCTCTATCGGCAAGTGATGCCAATATCCCAAACTATACAAGCAAAGTCCAAAATTTTCTGTCGGTAATGTCTGTACTGATTCGCCACTTCTGCATTTGCTATTCAAAACTATAATGTTGATCTATTGCATATGAAAAATAATTAATAATATTGTAGATTTCTAAGATAACCTTTAACTCAGTTCTAGTATGTGTGGGTTTTTCCTTTGAGGTGAAACACTGTCCTTGATGCCCAAAACCTTTATCTGTTTTTGTAAAGATTTCTCCTCCAAGGCAGATTGTATCAGTATTGTGCACTTTTCGTTTAAAGTTTTTAGACCATTCGCCGCATGCTGACGCATTTGAGGATCACAGGTTTCTTCCGCTTCAATCGCTTTTAGGAGGCGATAAATAGGCAGTAACATTTCTTGGTAATCCAGAAGCTTCTCCATGCCATTTAATAGTTCAGCTAAGACCAAAACAGCTGCTCGCTTAGCGGGAACATAGCCTCCAGTAGTTAATTCACTATTAACAAGTTGGAGTAGCTCGTGGAAGAAATTCTGCACCTGAAAGGCCAACAGACGACAAAGCTGGGCAAGATTGGCAAAGGCTGACATCCGAAATTCGTGAACAGGAGACCGGCAGCCGTGCATAAAGCAGTTGAGAAGAACAGCCTTGTATCGATAGCAAAGAAGACCTGGATGGGATTAGTATAAAAGTTTAGGGGTAATTCTTAGTTGTGTAGGACGTAGCTTACCTAACTCCTGAGCGACTTTCAGAATAGCTTCACCCACTACTAGCCGGTAATCTAACTGATCCGTCTCTGATAGGTACTCATCGCTCAATTTGTCCAGCACATCGGACTCCATCACATGAACCAGCGACACAAAGAGGCGAACACAATTCAGGAAAGTGTAGGAGTCCTTATCCTTGAGAGTGGTCAGGGCTAGGGCTATAATAAGTTGGCCCTGCGCTAAGGTAGCGGGATCTCTTTTTTTGAGCAAATCGATCATCATCTGAATGCCATACACTTGCATGTGGGATTGTTTTTCTTCTATCAGGGACCGAGCTTTTTGAAAAGGTTGTATTTTAACAAACTCCCTTGGTCGCCATGCTCCGTGAATTATTGTAAGCAAAGATTGTACAGATTGCTGGATTAGAGGGTTGGAAGATTGAATACTCAACTGGTGCAGTTGCTCTTTCAGTTCTTTACAGGCTTCTGACAGTTGAACGTTCTCACTGTCCTCAAGAATTTCCTGTAAGAGGTTCAGAACCAGAAGAAGGATCTGATCCGTGGTCTCTTGCTTTCTAGATCGGTGGACAAACAAGTCTTTTAGTATATGTAGGAGCTCCTTAGTATGCAGAGATATCTGAGCTCTTAATGGTTGATGGGCTACCATTTGGTTTAAAGCAAAAAGCAAATCTAGCTTGAGTTGATATTTAGAGTGCAGAAAATCTTTGAGCTCTGCTTCTGATGAAATAAAATCTACGCTGGCTGAGGATGTATCATTTAACTGTTTACCTATGAAGCCCAAAAGAGTGAGGAAAACTTTGCAAGTGAGGGAATGATGAGAGCTAGATGTGAGTAGACCGGGCAATATCCTTCCTATATCGTGATCTACTTCATGATCTTTGTGAGCTACTTTAACTTGAATTTGATTTGCGCTTATCGAAGGCAGGATTATAATGCGCGGATTTAAATTCTTCCAAGGAGGTTCCTTTTCAATTTCCCATTTAAACAGCTTTTGGAGTATCACAGGTAATTCATTTTCCATCTCTCTATTGTCCAGACAACGCAATATAATGGCAGAAAGCTGTGATGAACCTGGTAATTCCACTGGTAGGCCATCGTATAATTGAAGGAGCAGAGGAAGGTAAGGAATAAGTAGACTACTAGGTAAACAAGCCACGGTTGAACAACAGAAAAGTTGCTGCCATAAGAGGATACGGTTGCACAGTCCCTGGTGTTCCATTAAAATTAGCCCATTAATAATATCTTCTGGGTTACAAAGGGGTTTCCAGTGCTTGGATAATATTTCTTCAATCTGCTTTTGATTTATATCACTTAAATCGTACAGCCTTCTGAGCGATAGGACACCTGCGCACATTTTGTCCGCGTTCTGGAGATAGATTTTGCAATAATCAAACACCTGGACAATCATCTTTTCTTGCGCTAACAGAGAAAATTCTTTCCTGGCCACAATACTAGCTATAATTTCCGCATTTCTAGAAGAACTCACATTTGGAGTATGATGAAGTGCCTCAACAAGACTGGTGAATCCTTGGGGTAGGTTAAGCTTTCCTAGGAGTTGACGATGTAATAATTGGGCCAGAGGTGCGCAAAGAGGTGTGGCTTTGAGGAGCAGAATGTGGCGAAAGAAATCTGCTTTCGATTCATATTGCCAGAGGTAGGCTATAGCCTTATCCAGCTGTGGAGAGTCCTTCTGCACACGCAGACTCACAATGGCCGCCAGAAGATCCCTTTGCACCAGCTCCATTGAGTTGGCTATGTGGTATTGTCGAATAGGCAGTAGATTTATAAAGAACTGAATGCTTAGAAGCAGCAATGACGAATTTGCCTTGACTTTCTCCCGGGCCTCACGAAAAATGGCGATTTGTAGAAATCCTCATGTAGCTGGCATCGAAGCGAGTAATATGACAATTCTTGGGAAGCCTGAATGCACAGTTTAAGGTGCGCCACCGAAATAAGATCCTCTTTAGCGTTGCTTTGAAAATTAATGTTCCTCGTGATCGAATGTAGCACATGTTGCAGTCTTACTATATATGATATAGTCGGTTCCGCTTCGGGATTAATACTGGATTCTTGATCGTCGGTTAACTGATATTCCTGGCATAACTCATGCAATTGCTGACTAATCTCGAGTTTAGTATATTTTTCTAAAATTCGCAGGTTGATTTCCAAGGCGTCGCTAGTCCCTGAGTTATTTGACGTATTGGCTATAATATAACTATTAAAACAACTACAATTATTTAAGAAAAAAAAGTAATGCAACTTACCTAGAGCCTTACTAAACTTCAAACTCTCTAAAAGAGCAAAGTATTTGGCCGTATTTATCATTGTTATCACAATAAGCTACAAATTTGCAAATTTGGCGACCATTTGCTAAAGATGAGTGTTTACAATGGCATCAGCGCAATCGATAACACAAAGATAAGGGCAACAAGGTGTTGACAGTATAGCTAATTTAAAGTGCGCGATATTTATATGCAAATTATAATAAAATGTTATTTGTTTAAACTAAACATATTACAAATTGATGTTTATATGTATTTATAGTTTAATCGTAAAACTTTAACCTTTAAACACGCGATTATTTATATTTTGAATTTCGCGATTGCTACCAACTTTATCTGAATATCGATGGTCGACTGCACTAGCGGCGGATTGCACATCTGACTACAGCGAAGCGTACGATCTGGTCACACTGGCCCACGAACAACTTGAGAGCAGCAGGAAAATCGAACAACTTTCTTTTTCCACTGCATTGTGTGTGTGCCTGCAAAAACACAAAGTGCGCAGAATAGCTTTATTCAGCTAGCCGATTCGACTTCAAAGTGGATTAATAACCCAGCGGCACCGTCGCCCAGCCCACCGTCAGCCGCCCTACAAAATTAAATATTGCCAAAAACACCTACGCACAGGCAATTAAACCGTGTGAGCTAGTGTGCGTGTGTGCTCGCGAGTGTGTGTGTTGTGCTGCTGGGGCAGTAAACATTTTCTGGTGAAAATCCGGGGGAAAATGAAGAAAATCCTGTCCAAGTTCGAGCGCAATGAGAACTCGCGACTGGAAAATCCGCCCAACAGCAGCAGCTCGTCGTCCTCAAACGAGAAGAACAGCTTCGTGGGCAAGGTCTTTACAGTGGGACGCGTCACGGTCACCGTGGAGGATGTCCTGGCGGAAGGTACATGACTATATATACCGCTTTATATCTGTGCGCCCATTCCCCTATCTACAACACCTCGCTCGCGATTATGCCTATCACCTGGCTGATTTACAGGTGGGCAGTAGCCTGCAGACGCTTTTTGGTCTCGCCCCTCGTCAGAGATTAGATAAACCCCTTTAGCGCGAGAATTTAGAAATGTGGGGCGTACTCAAACCGCTGAAGAGCATAAAAATCAGCTGCGTATCCCCCATATTTGGGGGCGCCACTTGTCGCCTTTCCGATTATACATACAAATCACATAACTTAAACACACTTGTTTTTCAAACCTATTATCTGTGTAAGTGCGATAAAATCATGACAACCACACTCCGACTTGGATATATTATTTTCTAACAAAACTGTAAAGCATTTTATATTATTTAATCAATTATGAATATTTAATGCTGGTGTTGTACCACGTTCATATGCTGAAGTCTAGCTGCAATTTAAAGTTTCAGTATTTTACGCAAAAAAATTCCAAATTGCAGTACAATTTTTTCCCTTTGCACAGAACTATATTCATATTTCTCATAGGTCTCTAATAAGTTGCAGATATTGCGACTAAATTTGTGTAAATTTTCAAGAGGTTGCCAAATCCAGTAATACCACCACTTCTATTGTGACAAATGGCTGTCCGCGTTAGAGGAACTCGACTGTACAAACACAGTTACGGTTCTGGTTGGTTTTTCCATGGAATACCCATTGTATTCCCGTAGCCACTACACATGGCCACAAATCAATTGAATCAATTATGTTAATTTAGCCAATGAAGCGGCAAGACCAACACTCATCAGCCGACTGTCTCCTAGTCTTCCGTTTTTCACCTTTCGCGAGCTAAATGGCAAAGTTCGCCCCCAAGGAAATGGGCGGTGGTGTGTGTGTCCTTGTCCTTGAAATGCGGAGTGCTCCACATCATCCTGCAGTGCAAGTGCCTCCTTGATGGGCTGGCACCAGCACTCTCCGCCTAACATTTGATCATCTAACGATTGCTCACTCACCGCCTTCCCATCCCATTCCTTTCCTTTAGCGATTACGTAGTGTTTTTTACTTTTTATACTTTTGGCAATCGAGTCCGATTCGTAGTTTTGCTTTGCGCTGCGCTGGCGCCGCTGGCAAGTAGTCAGCTGTTGTCGGGGATACCCTGTAACTTATAATACGGAGAGTTTGCCAGCAAGGGTACATCACTACAACAACTAAACTAACTAAAAGATTTGACTATTTCAATAAATGTACCTTTCTGTGACTTCCTGAAACGAATCAGAAAAGCCTAAAAAGTAATTATTAGTTTGTAAGAAACAAAGCAATAGCGATTTTTTTGTTTTTTTTTTAAAAGCTCAGTTTAGAATCTTTTTCAAACGCTTAATATTCGAATAAATAATGTGAAACTATTAACTACGACAGTGTTTTCGTTTAAAATAAGCGGTATTACTAATTTTAAACTCTCTGAAATGCTGGGTAACTCTAAACTAACACTGTTGCCTAATCACCTTAAATATTTACCTGCTTTCTTTGATTCAATTTTTGAGCACCCAACAACAATTACAAATGACTAAGCGACAAACGGTTAACGAAGCTTTCCCGCTGGCATCCCGCCTTCACCCCTCGCCCCTTGCCGCTTACCGCCAGCCTTGCGATTGACGCCCCTTCAGACACCTTTTCTACCCTCGCTTGCGTTTCAAATTGCCTTCTCGAGTTTTCTCGCATCGCTACAATTGTGCATTGTTATTGTTGCTTTTCATACTATTATTACTGGATGTTGTTGCTGTACTTTTTGCCAATGTTGATTTGTTGGCTGGGCAACCTTCAGCATTGATTAACATTTGACGCCATAATTTCACAAAGTCGAGCAAAAATGGTTACATTCGCAGGCCCGCTATTCACTTCTCTCTACCGCCTACACAGGGAAAAATGACCGCAGTTATAGAAAAAGTTCTTAATATTTCGTCAAAATTAAAATGTACTTTTAATCAGTAGTCTATGCATTATCTAATGTATTAACAACAAAAAAACGTTCCAGTATAGATGCTTTTTTTTAAGTGCCCACTGTCCCTATGCTTTTATTGTGTCACCCCTCCGTCTTCCCCCGCTGAGTATTGTTATTGTCGCATGTTATTGTTGTTATTTCTGTACGTGACCTTCAATAGTTTAGTTTATATTGCGTTGCCTTTTTGGTGGAGAGGGCTGAAATGTGGGGGCATTCTACTTGAATTCTATTTGCAATAAACTGAAATAAACCTCATGCAAATGGCCTGTTAGGCAAAACATGTGTAAATCGTTCCATGGCCAGACAGTAACTGCTATCGCTCGAATTCAGGTACCCTTTATAATGTGAACACCATGGAGAGGATATATGCGAATCGGAAATGTTTATAGCAAAGAAATTCAATTATTATCACGTAGATATGTTTATGTCATAACTTAAGTGGGAGTGAATTGCCACAGATACACGTGTATGTACGTGTGCTATAAAAATACATCACACATTTTCTATAATAAACAAATTATTTCATTAATTAAAAACTTTTTTTCTCCAGCTACTTCCGCCCCAAGCAACCTATTTTACATCTTGTATATCTTATGACATAACATAAATAATAGGGTATTCATCAGGTTGTGCTTTCTTGCCTTTTTTTCGCCCCGTTCAAATATGCTATGTTGCTTACAGCTGACAGCTGTTATGGATGTCTAGCCCGTCAACTTATCCCACTAATGCTCTGTTTTCCTCCTACCCCATCTCTTCAAAACTCACGCAGGTGGTTTTGCCATGGTCTTTTTGGCCAGAGGCAACGGTGGAGGCAGTTCCTCGGCGACCAAGTACGCCCTGAAGCGAATGTACGTCAACAATGAGCATGATCTGAACGTAGCCAAGCGGGAGATACAGATTGCGGTGAGTAAATAAATCAGGACAAACAAACCTAATCTAATAGGACAATCACTTTCACTCCCCCAGAGTAACCTGAGTGGGCACAAAAACATCATTGGTTATGTGGACTCTAGCATCACGCCCACTGGAAACGGGGTGTGCGAGGTGCTGCTCCTGATGCCCTACTGCAAGCATCACATGCTGGCCATGATGAATGCGAGGTAAAGGAAGTGAATTTAAAAATATAGTCGTCTTGATTCCTGAAGTCGAATGTAATTCAATGAAATTCGCCACAGATTACACGTTGGCTTCACGGAGCCAGAGGTGCTCAACATCTTCTGTGATATTGCCGAGGCTGTCTCTCGATTGCACTACTGTCAGACTCCGATCCTCCATCGGGATCTTAAAGTGGAGAACATTCTGCAAACGGACGCGGGAAACTTCGTACTCTGCGACTTTGGATCGGCAACAGCCAAGACGTTAAATCCTCAGCAGCACGGAGTCACCGTGGTGCAGGAAGAGATCCAAAAGTACACTACTCTATCTTATCGGGCTCCCGAGATGATCGACCTGTACGGGGGAAAGAGCATAACCACAAAGGCGGATATTTGGGCTCTGGGTTGCATGCTCTATAAGCTGTGCTTCTTTTCCTTGCCTTTTGGGGAGAGCACATTGGCTATTCAGAATGGACAGTTCTCCATTCCAGACTCTTCCAAGTACTCGAAGGGCATGCACCAACTGATTAAATATATGTTAGAAACCGATATGGAGAAGCGACCAAACATTTGGCAAGTTTGTGAGGTGGCCTTTCGACTGGCTGGCAAGGATAATCCTGTTCAGAATCTTCACGTGAGTGATGTTTTGTTTGTTTTTTTGTTTAAATTTGTGGATGATAATATGATTGTTTATATTCCATCAGAAAACACCCATTCCAAACTTCGACCTACTGGTAGTGCCTCCGTTTGAATCGGAAGCCAAGAGGATCAGTGCAGCGGCCTCCAAGGCGGCGAAGGCTCAGAATGTGTCAGTTGTGGAGGCGGGAACCAGCGTAGCTCCTCGGTCTCGTCCCAAGGGTTCGTCATCGGTGCATGGAGGAAATCCTTTGGGTCTCGGATTGCCGCCCAGTCCCTCGCCAAGACAGAATATCACGTCTCCACAACCTCAGCCTCAACCCGTGGTCGAGCAGTTTCAGGCCAACTTCCCAGCTATGCCACCTGCCGTTCCACCACCTCAAGCTGTTACTCCAGCAGCTCCTGCTGCCAGTAATCTCTTCGAGTCAAGTGGCTATCCAGACCCATTCAATGAGCCAGCTGCAGCAGTAATTCCTACCGAATTCCTACCAGCAGCAGAAGAACCTAACAAGGAGGAAGTGCCTCAGGACTTAAACGTCATTGCGGACACGCCCGCAAAGAGCATGCTCACGCCGCCCAAGCCCAGCGGAGGCGGTGGTCATAGACGAAACGTTAGCGACACCTCGGCCTTCAATAAGTAAGTTGCATTTACGACAAAAGGGTCATCTAAAATCAAGAATACACACTTGGATTCTACAAGTTTTAATTTTTATCTAAGTTAGCTTTTGAAAACACAAAAGTTATGTCTTGTTAATTACGTCTTAAATTAAATAATCGGTCAGAATCAGCAACAGCTTTCCCTCATAAAACTAATACAATTCCACTAAAAACGCTTTCAGTCTGCAAATGAAATATGGTTTCATAAATATTTAAATATTCTTGATGTTAGACATTTCAAAATGCATTGGTCCTGCATGCGATCTGTATGTGTTCTGTGTTCTGCTCTTCTCTTGCTCTTTTACTCACTCTCTGCTTGTCTCTTTCTGTGTATTCCCGATCCTTAAGAGTTACAAGTGACCAGGACGAGGCCGATGAGCCACGGAGTCAATAGATTCTTTGTAGCCTTAAGATCTGTTACATTGCTTAATTACATACATTACATTGCATTACATACTTATTTTCCTCGCTTTGCTTGCCCTTCTCCTAATTATTAATTTTTTCCATCACGCACTGATCATCTAATCATTCATTTGTTTTGTTGCGCTCTAGAACTTTTGCCAATGAGACAAGCCAGTTTCTGGCTCCGTTTAACAACAACTTGGCTGCCATGGGAGACGGTCCGCAGACTTTGGCAAGTGCTGCCTCAAATCCTGGGATATATGCATCTGCAACGGCGAACTCAGCCGTGGTTTCCATTAGCGAATTAATAAAACCAGGACAGACAGCAGTGGACAAGCGAGTGGAAGCCTGGAATCCGTTCGAAGAGGAGCAGCCGTTCAGCCAGATGACTGAGGATCACATCTTTGAGGCAGAGTTCGACAAGATTCGACAGAGAGGCAGTCAAGGAAGTAAGTTTTGGAAAAGTGTGGATTTTTTAGCTAACTTAAATGTACCTTTAAAGTTTTAACTAACATTACCCTCTTTAATTTGTTTAGGCATCACAGCAAAATCTGCATCCACAACTTCCACATTAACACCAACGGATCAGATTCCTTCAGCGGTTGTGGCTCCCATTACAGCGGCTCCAGCTGCAGTACCTCCTCTGCCGATTGCTGTCGCAGTATCCCCTCACCCGTCGCAGGTCTCCGAGGATCCATTCGGATCGGCGCCATTTAGTTTGCCACCCGGACTGCGTGAGAAGGCGAGCTCGCTGCGCAAAACCGGAGGTAAAGCATGAAATTCTACCTTAACTTTTTGCAATGCCACAATACGTTTAGTTTTCCGATTGTCGCTTTTGTTCGCTCTCAATCTCAATCCAGAAAGTGAAAGTGATTTGAACGTAGACGTAGACGTAGTCTAAATACTTCCTAGTAACGCTATGCTCAACTCAGCAAAGTGCCGCCAAGGCGATCTCCTCGATATCCTCCATCCAAGGAGCCGCTGCCAGACCACATCGGCAGCCGCCGTAAGATTCGATCAGCTCCAGCTACAAATTAACCGTATACTAGCCGATCGCTGCTAGATCGAAATATTTAGCGTGCCATATAGATGGGGGAAGATCCCGCAAATACTACTTAAGTGCAATCAATCAATTTGTAAATACCCCATGCACCTACTAACCAACCAAAAATGTCCCAAGAAACTGTCTTTTATCTTTTGTCATATGAGTTTATTCGGTGATCGATATGATTTCTTCGAAGTGAGCTGCAATTCCTTAAACCTATTTGGTCAAAAATAGCGCCACATCTAGAGCTTCTAAAAAATCAAACCCCTAAAAAGTTGTATTTCTTCCTGCAAAATTAGTCTTTTGGTAAACTTGTTAAATTTTCATAACTTTACTTTTGTATACTTCCAAAATATATAAACTTGTTGCCCTCCCTCCATTTATTTAACAATCATCAATCTGCGCGCTTCTAACAAAGTAATAGTTGGTGCTGGTACTGTGCTTGATACAGATTATCAGAAAACCAACCCTAAACTAATAAATGATATATTTATATATATTATTATACTTAGGCATTAAGTTAATTTAGTTCTTAATCTTAATACATTAGCGGTTGTGGTTCAAAAACTAACCAATCAAAAGAACAAATTTCAATTATTTGTATTGTACAATTCATTGGCTTATTAGTACACGTATCTACCCTGTGTGTTATTGTAAATTAAGCTAAGAGAAAATTTTAAAACTATTTATTTATGTTGTTGGCGTAGAGTGTGAAGCAATTCAATTCTAACGGGCGTATACATTTTTGGCAATAATTTGCATATCAGAGTTATTACTTACTATACATACATGTGTTAAACGTGCAATTCTAAAGATTAATGCTAAAGAAATTATTATTATGGATCTGTAGATCTAATTATCGCTAAACACGACAGCAAACTCTATTAAGATTTTTACTCTCTGATCGATTTCCATTTCCGCTTTCGATAAAGTTCGCATAAAACTCCGATCTCTGCGGATGTGGCAGCAAACAAACACACAAAAGTAATCCAAGCAATTGTTATTTATCACCACGAGAGTCCAATCAACGTAAGACAATATATGTATGTATGTACGATCAAGTTCAAGATAGTCCAATAATGTTTTTCAAATTGTCCAAATTGATCACTCTTGTCCCCTACACACAGCCACACCAATTAAAATGTTCAACTAGCTTTAATTACTACTCTTGTTAATATTGTAAATAATTAAATGAATGGGAGAAAACAAATTTAAGCGTTAAACCAAAGAGCTGATTTAGTTACTAGAATTACCCAAAATGAGCAACCGATAAGCGCAATGAAAGCAACAAAAGTCAGGTAACCAAGACAGATACAAGCAGATTATCAGATGACAGCAAATACAGATTATATCTATATATACATAAAGCACTATATATTTATACAAACCAATTAAAAAGGGCGTTAGCTTAAGCTCAGCCACAAGAATTGTATGAGATTTAAACAAAAACTGAAGCAAAACTGCAATAAACTCTATATTATGTTTCAAAAACATTGACCAAATGTAAATCAAGCTAACTAAATTTGTGGGCCATATTATGATAAGTAACTGATTTGGCATGCACAGATAAACATTTGAATTAAACATTAGAATTGGTAATTAATCCAATTTAACAACCATATGTTTAATGGAAAATTTCCAAAAATCGTATTAAACTGTGCTTGTCTCCAAATCAAGAAATAATTTTTCAAAATAATTGTTGGGTCAACATTTCAACGTATTCCAGCTTCTATCGTCGCCTTCGTCATTTAACTAACCAAAATATTACGTATACGTCACGTTGAGCATAAAGCATTCATAAATCACTTAGTAACATATTACATTCCAGGGGATAACAACCACTTGTTCTCACATTTATCATCCATAATTAGTTGTAGAACAAACTGCCGCTAACCCGTAAACCCGTAATCTCATTACCTTACTGCATAAAAGTCCTTCGCTCTCGTCCACAGCGAAATTCATCGGCGTTTCATCAGGTGGAGCAGGAGGCGGAGTGGCCACGCCTATCGGCTTGGTGGCGGGAGGAGCAAACACCGCCACCTCATCCAACTCATCCAAGTGGATGCTCTCCCCCACCTTGGAGGTTTCCAGCGAAGAGAAGACTTCGCTTATCAGCAAACTCAAAACAGACTCGGAATGTGGAATTCCATGCGGTGTTGGAGGTGCTGGCGAAGGTGTCTCTGGATATGTTAAACTCCCTGTGGAAGACCGCAATAAGTACGAGAAGCTTCGCAGCAAAGATCAGCCAACTTCCGATGACTCAGATTCCGAAACTTCGGAGTTCTTTCAACAAGACAGCGATGAAGGAGGTGGCGGCATATTTAGGCAAATGCAGATGGTGACAAGCAACTTGCCCGAAACCATCCATAAAATCCAACAGGTTGCCTATCACAAGGTGGACAAGACAGCTCATCTGCCAATTGTAAAGAAGCTTCGCGATAAGACCAAGAAACCGACAACAGCTGCCCATCAAGCGGCCCAACAACTAAATCTCATGGCTGCTGCGGTAGCTGCACAAGCTGAGGAAGCTGCCAAGGCGGCGGAATCAGACGGTGATTCCATCGGATCTGCCAGTGACCTGCGAGCAGAGGATGATGATCTGTTTGACGAGAATCCTCGACAGACGCAAGCCAAGCAACGTCGTCCATTGCCAACAGAAATGGATGGAATAAGCGAGTCTGTTAAGACTTGTAGCAGCTCTGCCTATCATGCAGAATGTGAGAGTGTCACCACCCATGAAGACGATGTGCGGAGTAGGGTGGTGGTGAAGGTGCGGATGAGGAAGAAGGACCGTGCCCTTGTGACTGGCACTGGCGATCCAAGTGCTCCGTCAGATGAACTAAGTCCCACTTCCAGCGATCTCCTGCACAAGTTTGGCGATCGCCCATTGCTCCTAGATGATGAATTGGATTATGGTTCTGGAGAAAGCAAGAGTAGCACTGAATCTCCTGTGGCTGTAGCTCTGCCAACAAATCCTGAGGTGCAGGAATCAGAGGAAGATGTTTTCGCCCTGGCTCCATTTAAATTACCAGTGGGAATTCCTCTGAAACGAAAGAGTAAGCCCAAAACTAAGACCAAGGCGTCGGAACCCGAGATGTGGACTTCTACACCAGTTAAGACTGCCGCTGTCGGAGATCCCTCTACAAATTTTGCCAGATTTCCTGCGCAGCTCACGCCAACCAATCATGTGGGAAATTCCACGCAGCTAGATGAGTTCAATGAACCAATTTTCAATCCCTTCCAGGAAAATACACAGAAGATGCAGCCGGAGGAAAGTAATCAGTGCGACCTGTTCGGCTTAGAACCATTTCCACAGGTAATTCGTACAATCGAACAGAACCCACAGCACCACCAGATTCACCAATTTCCTAGCCACAACAATAATAACAATGTGATCAAAGTGCCCGCCTCCGTATCTGTTGCTCTTCCTGCCCCCGTTCCTGTGTCTGTTTCCGTCAATTCGTCTGCCCCACAACTGGTGACCATAAATCACTCGATTATTATTAACAAAACGCCGGAGCCACCAATGAACTATAATAATAACCAGACTGTAAAGTCGAGTGGCACCAGCAGTGTCTATGTGAATGTGCCGTCTTTCTCCAGCATGAGCACCAGTTCCTGCTCCATTAATCAGCCACAATCCTCACCAGCAGCTGTAATTCCAGTTCAGGCACCTCCTCCAGTTCCAGTTCCTGCCCCTGTTTCCGTTCCAGCCGTTCCAGCTCCAATACCGGCGGTAGTTACCCATCTGCGTCCCTTGCTGCCAATTGCCGATAATGCGTATGTGCAAATTTCCCAAGATCGCTGCTCAGATTTCACACCGGACGACGAGGAGGAGCCCGTGGTGTTGCGTGATGCCGATGTGGTGGCAGACGGTATACCTACCCCTGCGAAACCAAAGAAGGAGAAGTCCCATCTGGCTGTGAGGGTACTGCCGGGAAAGCTCACCCAAAAGGTTAAGGGACACTCGTACAAAAAAGTAAGCGCGGCTGCCCTGGGATCCACCAGTTCCCTGAGTTCCGGCAGCAAGCAGAAGCATCAGCGATTGCAGTACCAGTCCCACGATGATGACGACGACGAACAGGATCAGGATGAGAACCGAGGAGCAGGCGGCGGTCGCAACTTCCAATCAAACACCATACAAAATTCTGCCAAAACCGGCTTCAGCAACATGAGCTTTGAGGACTTTCCCTCGGATCAGGAAATGGATCGTCTATCCAGAACCATTCCCTTCGAGGTGGTTAGAAACGAAAAGATGTTACTCGAGGCGGAGAAGAAGTTCGGCTCCCTCAAGCGGCGGAACAACTTGTTCTCATAAGTGGGAAAGGGGCCAAGACCATCAAGGAGACCTGAGACTGAGTGTTTCAAATTATGTTGGCATTTCGTTTAAGCTTTTCTCCGTTCCGTTTTTAATGTGGCTCCAGAAATAACCAATATCTGTATTTTTTGAACATAGTATTTATTCGCGTGTAGCAATGTTGAAAAGTGTTGAATACATACACATATTACACACACAACAAGATCAATATCTATAACTGTTATTTAGTGCAAATATGTAAACTAGTTTTAGAAGCGAAGCATGTTTTAGAATTTATACAGTGTGTAAGTTTACCAAAGTTACATTTATTTTTGTGGCATTTTTCAGCTTGCAGTAATTCATGAATGAATTAATTAATTATTTATACAAAACTATGTGATTATACACCCACACCCAATAACAACCCCAAAAACAATGTATCACTTAAGCCAATTAATTGCATTCACTAACACACCAAGGTATTTAAGGATTAATTATTCTATCCGTATCGAATAACATATGCGTTTATGTTTATGTTAGTACTCCATTTGTTTTGCATTATGTATTATCTCGACTATATAAAATATGCATATTGTATTTATAATTTATTCCAGTGTTTTCTTTGGGTTCCTTGGGAAAGGCAACAATTTAACAAAATCAAATTGTAGAGCATCTACTATTGAGGGCTAATATATCAGCTGTTGGGTTGCTTCTTGGCAAAAGATAATACATCTGTTATAAGTACAACTGTTGCTTATCAAAAAATGTACATATACATATATATTTTTGCAGTTAACAATTCATACAAGTATTTCTTTTTCACGTCAACCACTTTGTCTATTTTTACTTATGTGACATTAAATGCCATTGAATTCTTGCACATTCACAGTAGGAACTGAACATATGTAATTCGTTTTTACTTAAACACCCTAGGTACTTTTAAAAAAATTTAGATTCTTTGTTAGTTTTAGTATTTTTCGCAACGGATCTTACGGTTTTTAAGATCTATTTGTCCTAATATTTTGTTGGGGATCTAAGGACCTAGCTTACATAGCCTAAAACTACATCGTTTTTTAGAATTCCAACTTATCAAGTAGTCACTGCATTTGTAAACAAAGAACAGCTGAGATGTGTTAAGGTATGTGTACGTTTTTGCGTTGTGGAAACTCATATGTACAAAATAAGCGGAAAAAGTTGCCAACCCAAGCGAAAAAGTTCCACAAAAATATTAAAAGTACACTTCGGCATTACTTTCAATATCACGTATCTGTCAGTACGCTACCAGAAATCTTGCAGTAAAGCGGAAAACGGTCGTACATCAGAAAAGACATGAAGAATAACCCAAAGTGGAACTGGGACACCAAGCAAATTCTGGTCAAGTGCGGAGGATTCTCCTCGCAATTGGCCAGGAAAGTCTCCGAAAAAGTGGACGGTGATCCTCTGTGGGGGTCTCGATTTGATGCCATCAATCCGGAGGCTGTGATCCAAACACATCTGGATTTTCTCCGCAACGGAGCGGATATTATTCTAACCAACACGTATCAGTCCAGCGTCGAGGGTTTCATGAAGTACCTGGGCGTAACCAGAGAACGAGGTGTGGAATTGATCCAAAGAGTGTCCAACTAGCCAGGCAGGCAAAGGAACAGTACCTATCAGAAATCGGTTCTGAATTGGATTCGGCTCTTCCCCTGATCATGGGCTCAATAGGTCCATATGGCGCATATCTCCACGATGGATCTGAGTACTCCGGCAACTATGTGGACAAGATATCCAAGGAGCAGCTGAAGGCGTGGCACAGGACAAGAATCGAGATTTGTCTCGCAGCTGGGGTGGATGGATTGGCCCTGGAAACACTGCCCTGCCAGCTGGAGGCGGAGGCAGTCACCGAATTAGTATTGGAAAACTTTCCGGATGCCAAATTCTGGGTCTCCTTGCAGTGTAAGGTGAGTGAATACAAAAAAAAACACACTTTCAATTTAAAGATTATTGTACGCGAGAGGTCAGTTACATTTAAAAGTAAAATTACTTTCAATAATCCGTTACTGTTCTAATATTTTTAGGATGAAAAGCACTTGGCTAGTGGAGAAACCTTTGCGGATGCGGCTCTTTCGGTATGGCGGTTGGTCCAAACTCGGAAGGCTGAGAACCGGCTCCTTGGGATCGGCCTGAACTGTGTAAACCCACTATTCGTGACTCCTTTGCTATCATCGCTTACCAAAGTTACCGGATCGGATCGCATCCCGCTGGTGGTCTACAGCAATCGCGGCGAGATCTACGACACGGAACAGGGAGAGTGGACTGGAACTGGCGAGGAGGTGGTCAAGTTTGTGCCCGAGTGGCTCCAGCTGGGAGTGCGCATCGTTGGCGGCTGTTGCCGGGTCTATCCAACAGACGTGTTGGCGATCCGCAAGTACGTCGATGGCCTCAACATAAAGCCGTAATCGGGCGAGAGCTCCGGACACTGATAGCAGCCTTGTCGCTAATGCGAAAGCTGTTTCGTGTGACTAGACCTAGACCTATTTAGTTTGCTAAATACATATATGCTAGTACTAGATGTACCCAGATCAGATGGCTTCCTAATCAGCAGAGAGTGGAAAAAAGCGTGGTCGGCTGGCTGGGAGACAAACACAGATTAAACGGGCGGACCAAAGGTAAACAAGTGGGCTGGGGATATGGGCAGACGTTCAGCCAACGATTGTTTTTGCAAACCTAGCTCAATTTTTGAGTCCAAATCAAAACAATCTTTATAAAATTACAACACATAAACGTGCATTTGCCCTTTAAAAAAATGGTTTTAGCGTTCTATACTTTATTTTTTTTTAATTTTAAATATTGTTACATGTACAGATGTAAAGCAATAAACGGCAAAAAGATAAGGATATTTGTTTTCGTTATCTTCAATATATCGAATTTCTAGTAATTTTATTTATAGTTTATCAATCAGGAATGTAACGTATTTTATACAGAAGTGTTTTTTCGGTTTTCTCTACTGTATTACTGTGAGCGGCAGTCTAAGTAGCGATGATGAGCACCAAGAGTTAAGTGCACTAGGAAAAAACGATAGAGAGCAGCAGAATAGGAAATTTAATACTATAGTCCGATCCAGAACCCAAGGTATTTCAAAGATTTCTGGAGCTGTGTACCAAATTTTCGGAAGATTGGTTTAGGAGAAATGAGAGAGTGAGTGTGGGAGTACTATCATTTGGAAAACTATTGCATTCTGACGCACTCGCCTAATCAGGCTTATCCGAAACTCGGTTCAAGGTATTCAGAAAACAAGACTAACGGCCTTTTTCTAAATGGAAGCCAATTGTCTATCTATCTCTCATTCCCTACTTTATTTTTCTCCAAATTTTAAATCGCGCCTCGTTAAGAGGTGTTTTATTGATATATCCTATGTTGTTTACCAGAAAGAGGGTTCCAATTGTTTTTCTCTTTCACAGCAGTAAACCTATCTTTGGACCACAATCTATTGTGTGCGGTCGGAAGTTCTCCCATTTTCCTTTGAGGAGGTCAACAATCCTTTGGTCAACAACCAAGTACATCTTGAAGTGTTGGTCCTACGCGGCATCTAGAGGTTATCGACGACGACTCAGCAGAGCCGACCTCCCGTGCAGAGTCTCTCGGAAGCCAGAACTGCCACGCATTGCGGCGCTCTGACGGTTCCATCAACCTCGTGGAGGGGGAGTCGCAGTCCACCCGGACAATCCAATCTGGCTGGCCAACGTCTGGCAGCTGTGCACCCGGCTTATCTCCCAGAAAGTATCACTTGGTGGGGGCACTCTCATGTTTTGGTTCGCCGTTTTGTTTTGTTATAAATTATTATTATTATTATTATAAATTTCGCCCTGATAAGCCGCACAGCTGAGTGGCCCTTCGGAACGTATAAAAGCCCCTCGTCGCTCAGTGAAACACTTAAACGTTCGTTGAGCACCCAGCGCGACTGATCATATCCACCGAACCGAAAGCTTTGTGATAACCACTTGATAACCAACCAGTCTAGCGTCTAATAAAGTTGTTATTGAATTTGCCCATTTACAAGATCCATAAACAAGCTGTGAAGGTGAGTGTAAGGCGTTATCGTGTGTTTGTCGCTCTTTGACTGATACGAGTATACACACTACACAATAAGTACCCTTAAAAGTACAACTAGATCATCTTTCTAAAGCTTTTCCAATGGATAAATACTTATATTACAATATTTTAATTTGAGATACCTAAATATATGACCTAGATTGTATACGTTTTATTGAAAGCTATTTGGAAATATTTTTCGTATAAAATCGAACCTTTCTAATATTACATTATAGAATATAATACACAATCATATATCTAATCTAAAGTACTTAGACCTGTTTTTCTGATGGCTGTTCTTAAGCAGTCTAAGCACTTGTCCTCTGTTCTTCCAAGTTCGTTGAACTACAAATTAGAGATTAGTTTTTCCGATACATTGTATTACATCGATCTAAATACAGTGGAGTCCAGGTGCCAGACCCAATATATTTTATTATCTCGCAGCCCGCTGACGTAGAAATGTAACCAATAATCAATTTTCCATGGCTCCTCCCCCCTAGTAATCTTTTAATCATGGGTTTGACGCGCGTGCTGTTGAAGGATGGCGGTTTCGGCACCCAGATGACCGTCCATGTGGGCGACTCTGTGGATGGGGATCCACTGTGGAGCTCCCGCTTCAATGCCACCAATCCGGCAGCCATCATCAGCACCCATCTGGACTTTTTGCAGAGTGAGTAAATGTTTGCTGGTAGCAATTAGCAAGAGACTAACTGAATTTTCCCCCCGAATTGGTGACAACACCAGATGGTGCAGATATCATTTTGACCAACACCTACCAGTCCAGTGTTGATGGTTACATGGAGTATCTGGAGCTGGACGAGGAGCAGAGCATAGAGCTGATAAAGAACACGGTCCGTTTGGCACACATCGCCAAGGAGCGCTATCTTACCGAGTGCTATCAGGCCCAGCTGACGGTGCCGGAGGGTAAGCGGACATCCACATGGATAAAGGTTTAGCTCGAGTTAGATTAATTGATATTTTCGATCGCACTTTAGATTGTGCTGAAGGGGATTAGGGACTTACATATTTAATTGCATTTTTCAAGTTACATTATTTATTTTTTTTTTTTGTTTAGTAATTTTTCTCGCAGCAATGCTCATGCATCAATTGTAATTTCATTTTAAAATTAACCAAGACCGGAACTCTTTTTTTAGGATACCCTCTGATCATCGCCTCTATTGGACCCTATGGGGCCCACTTGCACGATGGCTCCGAGTACACCGGTAGCTATGCCGACTATGTGCCGGCCAAGGAGATTACGGATTGGCATCGCGTGAGGATCGAAGCATGCTTGGAGGCTGGTGTGGATGCGCTGGCCATCGAGACGATTCCCTGCCAAATGGAGGCGGAGGCCCTGGTGGAGATGCTTTGCGATGATTATCCGGATGTGAAGTTCTGGGTGGCCTTCCAGTGCAAGGATGAGAATACCTTGGCGCATGGGGAGACCTTTGCGGATGCGACTAATGCCATTTGGGATCTTTGGCGGAGCGTAATGCCCAGGATAAATGCCTGGCAATCGGAGTAAATTGTGTGCATCCAAAGTTTGTGACTCCTCTGTTCAAGAGTTTGAATGGAGACCGCGAAGTGGGTGAGCAGATACCGCTGGTGGTGTACCCCAATAGCGGGGAGGTATACGACGTAGTCAACGGCTGGCAGGGGAGGGAGCATTGTGTTCCCCTGGCGAACTACGTCCCAGAGTGGGCGCAACTGGGGGCCAAGGTCATTGGGGGATGCTGTCGCACCTATGCAAGGGATGTACGCCACATCGGTGAAGCCATTCGCGACTGGAACAAACTGAAGAAGCTCTCCTAGAGATGCACTTATAAACTGGGAATCTCAGTAACTTCGAAAGAACAAAATGCCAATCCAGTTAGTACTGTAAATATATGTGTTTAGTTATTAAGACTTAGAACTTATTTAAATAAAAAAAGGAAAGACAATATATAAGTTGCTTTATCTTTTAATCTCCGAGTTACAACATTAAGCAAAATTAATAACAACATTAAGAGCAAAGCTTAATTGAAATCTTTAAAAATTCTATGGTTATCGATGGATTTCTTTTATAATGATTTTAATAGGAACAATAACTATTTGAAATTTGAATTCAAATTAGGTGGGACTCGAAACTGAAAAAAAAAAAATATAAATAAGGAACCACAAAAAATTAAGATATTTCTCCCTATTCAAAATGTAATATTTTACGGGAGCTCAAGTAGAGAATTTTGAAAACGAAACGATGAGAAAAATACTATTTCTTCAATAGTATGGAAAACAATCGATGATTGGACTACACCATCGATAGTATAATCGATGTTTTGACAGTACCAACGCCGAAAGTGACAGCCAAAAAAAGAGAACCAGCTGTGGAGATTTGCACAAATTTTGGCAATTTTGAATTTGTACAGGAGCGGCTAGTTAAATACTCACAAAATGTTGATTAAAGTGAAGGTTAGCGGGGGAGTTATGTATTTGCAAAATACTAGGATAAAGATAAATCATAGCTGACGTGCCCAGCGACACTCCAAACAACAACAAAATCGTGGGAGATTACAGTGGCTGGATTATTAATGTAAATATGTATTATGATTCCATTAGACCCTGACCGGCAAGGAAATCGAGATCGACATTGAGCCCACAGACAAGGTAGATCGCATAAAGGAGCGCGTGGAGGAAAAGGAGGGCATTCCGCCCCAGCAACAGCGCCTTATATTTTCCGGCAAACAAATGTGAGTTTTTCCGGCTATTTGTCATTGATTTTAGCTCATTACGCATGCGATTCACTCCAGGAATGACGACAAAACCGCGGCGGACTACAAAGTGCAAGGTGGATCTGTTCTTCACTTGGTTCTGGCTCTGCGAGGAGGTGATTCGATTCTGATACCTTGTATGTAACTAGCGTGTTTAAAGGCGGAAAACATTCATTTAAAATTCAATGAAATATATTAAGCTTGAGAAGCGTCATATGGAGAAATAATACATGTAATCTAAAAAAGCAGTCCTAAAAGTGGTTTAGAAGAAAACAACTTGTATATTCGCATCGGGAAAATTTAGCATGAATGGATTGGGGCAAGCATAGTCCCTAATAAAAAACATTTTTATTGTAAGCCAAAATATAAATCAATCGAAGAAAACTGCACATTGGTGGGTCAAGATTTAAAGCATATCAAAAAGGCATTTATTTTGTCTGTGGCAGTTTGTAAGTTCAGTTCTGTTTAACAAAACGTCCGACTAGCAGGTGATTCTTTGGCGTGCACTGTTCGGGCTTTAAGCGTGTGAGAATGACCTGGTAGCCCGCCTCCACCGCCTGCAGCTGGCGATCGGTGTCCACCACGGACATGCAATGGAGTCCCTGAAGCGTGGTTTCCGGCTTGCAGTTGGTGGTCCCCATTTCGTGTGCCTGATCTGCCGAGTGGGCAATGTACAAGTAGTCCTTTGTGTCTAACACGCTTTGGAACGCTACGCTCAATGGGTAAGTGATGTGAGCCATAGGCTGGAGAGAGCCGTAGCAGCAAGGACAGCAAACGAAATGTGCTTTGGCTCTACGGCACTGCTGCAAAACGATATCTGTGGCTGTTCCACAGGCGTGCAAAGAGGCACCGATTTTGAATCCTCCGATAAAGTAATCTATATTGCATTGGTAAAAAATGCAGTTCGTCAAGCCCAATTCGATTGATCTTTTTTGTGCTTGAGTCAGGGAGAAAGCTTTGTTTTCCATCACAATAATGGTACAATTTGGCAGTTTGATGGCCAGCAGTATGGCCAAGTGTCCTGTGCCGCTGCAGAAGTCCACAATGCGGTCACCTGGTTGCGCCAGGGAAACCACCGCATTGGCCATGTTTTCCAGCTGCTGTCTCTTGCGCTCGAGTCGCTCCTTGGGCAGTGCGGAACTTTTGGCATGTGTGGGTTCAATCTGCTCCCAGTCGATAAGCTGCTGGCCATAGGTGTGCTCCGAATCGGAGTTGAATTGCAGTTGCAGCGAGGAAAGCTTATCTAGAGCTGCTTCAACCTTTAACTGACTGGTGTAAATGCGATTTCTGGGCTTGTATCGCTTGGGATCGGCTTTGTACAGACTGGTGGCCTCGCAATCGGGGATTCCTAGTTCTCCGGGAGGGGTCTTAACAACATGCGGCACATAAAGATCTTTTAGAACCCTGGCGCACTTCTCGTCGAAAGAATCGATCTAAAACATATATAATTTTGTTTATAACTGTTCTAATTATTTTGGTAGATCAAATGTACTTACCTCGCTGAACCAGGTACTAGTGAGTGGAAAATGGGGCAGCATTTGCCCGCAATGCTGGAAGACAATTCTAAACAGGGGGTACAAAATTATATCGGCAATTGTGAAACTGATGCCCTCGGCGAATCGGTGTTCTATAAGCAGCTCCTCCTTCGGTGTGGTGCACTTGATCTGAACACGTTCTCTCCTCTTGACTTTGCCACCACTCTCAGTCTGATTGGCCTGCTCCCTGGCCTGTTTATAGATGTTATGCATCCTCACCGGTTCGTTCATATGCTGCTCGAACCTCACCACTTCTTGTGGGACGGAATCCAAAATTTGCCCACTGTGAAGTTTACTGACAACTGCCACAACATCCACCTCACAGAACCTAGTCCAAATTGATGCTTCTGACGGAGCTAAGAGGCAGCTTCCCTTAAAGCCTAAAAGTTTCTTTAGTGGCTCATTTGATTGTCTTGCAATAAGCTCACTGAAACAAAGGAAATATTAGGTGAATGTATTCATCAATAAACTTATTATCCAACCGGCAAACAGCACACGTTCCAGCTATGAAGGTATTTCCGTCCTTTTCGTAAATGGGAAGTTTTAAATCCTGGATAGCAGGCAATGATGCGGCATCCTTGCACGTGATGTGTCGATCCGTCAGCTCCTTTTTGAGTTGGGAACTTCGTAAAGCTATTTTACCGCCTTCGATCTTGAAGAGAAAATTGATTAACATTCTATAATTAAGCTACACAAATTTTGTTCAACCTTTGTGGAAACAAAGTTCACTCGCACATTTTTTGGATCGTTCACAAATTTGTATGTAAACAAAGCCAAGAACGAGGACACACTAGTATAAATGGTGGTCTCTTTTTGAGTGCTGATCTCGATCTCCAGGTACAACTGATCCATAGTTTCATTAACCGATCATCAAAACAAATTGGAAACTAAACGAAAATCAAAAATAAAATAATTGAGCCAGAAAATTATAAGCCAGCTGGGGGCCAAAAAGGAAAGAGGAAGAGCCATCGGCATTCATCTGTCATTTACTCTGCGATGGGAACTTGTGTTATCGATTACTAATCGGACTGTACATGGCGCACTTTTTAAATTTTAAAATATCATTTCCCACTTTAGAGAACCTTTACTTAGCACAAGTACAACTATATGTTATTCTTATAATAAATCTACTAACTTCGTTCCTGTTGTGAAGAGGACTAAAATAAATTGTAATGTCAAGAACCTACTTTTGAACACCATATTGAATATGCCCTTTTTGCTTTTATGAATTTATGTTGATTTCTGTGATTTAAAAGGGATTGTTTTCAATAAAATATTCCTGAAATCCCTTCAGAACTTACACAGACTAGTTTTGGCTCGCCTTAAGCAGAGCCCAGCCTCTTTTTTTATGTTTCTGCCGTTCCCATTCTTATTCCTTATTCCCCTTTCTGGTGATGGCTAAAAATAAAGAAGTGCTCCTCGACACCACTCTTCTGGCTCAGCAAAAAGGGCAACATAATTGTGGTCATACACTACCCTTGGGAATGATTCAACCGCTTTTGGGAGCAAGTTGGGTTGGAATAGTTTAAGCAAGTAAGTTTTTGAAACAATCAACCAAAATCTTTTTAAATAAATAAAAGTAAGCCCAAATCATTTTTGTAACTTAAATATGTATGTACATATACATAACTTGGTCTTATGGAATAGTAACTCAAATAACTTTCTAAATTTCGAAACATATAGCAAACATACACAGGCCAAAACAAGTTTGTGATAGTTAGTGATGATTTCAAAATGTGGGACCTGCTAAAATGGAAGGGTATTAGCCGCCCATTAATGCAAGTTAATTTTAGCCGTTCCGAGGAACGATGGACCAAGGAATGGGGAATGGGCATAAGGTAATGGTAATGGTGATGTGGAATGGGAACCCGACCGAATGTTGCGACGTTTTTCTTTGCCTGCTGCACTTTGCTGCGCGCCTGCTGCGATTTCTAATCGAAACGAAACCTTCTACCCTAATGACGGCCTCGGGGAATAACCTTGGCCCTTTGTTAGCTGAAAAATCGGAGTTTTTAATCGTTTTTTGCATGGGGAACGAGAACTCGATGATGCCACATATATCTTGCAACATGCTGCATGTATGAGATCGCTGCGCTGCAACAGCTGTTCGCCTGCTCGAAGTTGTTCCGTTAAAATCTGTACTAGGGCAGAGGCCACAAAATGTTGCACAAAGGGCCGGCAGCAGTCATCCCGCTCGCACTCGCGTGCTCCTGCGAGCCCTTCGCCATGCGATGCAACACCCAGCACTCTGGCCCTCTCGCTCTTGCTTAGAATTCTTTCTCGCTTGGAACGTGATGGGGAACACAGCATGGGAATGGTAATGGGAATGGGAATGGGAATGGGATTCGGGAAGTAGCAGCAGGAAGGGGTACTGTGCTCTAACCGCTTTCCAACGCTGCTGCTCGCCTGTTCCCGGACACCATCGAAATTTCACATGTATTCCCACGGCCTGAATTTTCCCATGAAGAAGAGGAAGAGGATGGGCAGAGTTTCAACAAGAGACAGCCGGAGAATCGCTCACATACACACTCTGCCCCTTTTTTCTGCGTTTTATTTTTTTTTGCATGAGGGTCTCTGCACTGGAAAAGATTACATTTTTTATCCTGAGATCACGGGATTTTAAAGCTAGGTACCTACTTGTAACTTACCTTACATCGGAAATATAAAAAAAAGAACGATTTATAATTTATCATAAATTTAATTGAGTACATCAAATATTTAGAAGTAAAAAACAACAGCTTAAGCATGAGATTACTAGGACATCAGGAACAATATTATAAATATAATAATACAATACATATAAATATAATTATTACATCCACACCTTATGCGAAATTGCAATTTATATAAACTTTAATTTATGGCACTTTTTTACAGAATATTAATAAATATCCAAAATGTAAAAGTAACCTTAATTATTTAGATATCTAAACATTCGTTTGGTTTCTTTGAGTGCATAGTTATTCCCTTCCTGCAGCTCTGATGGTCGTTTTGTTTATGCTGCTCTTGCTGATGATGCTGCTCCTTCTCGAATTCTCGTCACCCTGCTTCTCCTCGCCCCCTCCCGATCCATGGCAGCGCCTGAAGTCCAGACTGGTCCTGGTCATGGACCCTTGTCCTCTTTGTACTTTACTTCAGCATCCACTTGGGCTAACATCTTCTTCATCTGCTGCAACCGCAACTTCGCATTCCATTTGGTGTCCAAGTCTGGCTTCTTTAACCTCTTATTTGCTAAGGCTTCTACACTGTGGCACTGTGGAGTCCGTTTAGAAATAACTTTCGTATAGAAAACATTGTTTTGAAAGGTGAAATGCATCAACAACTTCTTCTCAAGGGTTGCGACCACAGGCGGTACAAGAAGTTCCCGATGGACGAAATCATAGTCGTGGTAACGTGCACACTATAATGCAATAGAACGTATAAGAATTCTAGGCCCTGGAGAAGATTCGGTCGAATCGAGTGAATGTTGGAAATTGGTACTATTGCCATGGTCGGGAGTGCAGGGATTAAAGATAGTCAACTGAGGATTAGTATTTGGAAAACGAAATGCTTATGAATTTTGAAGTATAATGAATGCCATAGGAGACAAGACCTACTGCGTGGAAGTTCAGAAGAACCCAGATGTTAAAACTGCCATCATGACTTCCATACGTCGGTGCTGTAGTTTACTTCTTATGCCCACTGTGCCCCAACCAATGCGGCCTTGTGGAGCTCCAGGAATGCCTAAGCAGTTGCGAGACATCTGGAGCCACTTCCTCAGTCGGCTTCTCCTCCCCATTCTCCTGCCCCTGCCCCACGTCCTTGGACAAGGCCTCTTCTAATGGTCGCTCCACGATTGTCGTGTCTCCACTCCTCAGCGCCCACCTCACTGACGCTCTCGCTCCAGCTACTTCGTTTCCGATAATGTGGCATTGACTTGGCGGCAGTTATTCCAGTTATTTGTGGCACACTTCGCCAGAGATGCAGCAATATGCTCCGGCTACTGCACTCCTGGTCCGTCAATATGTTCAAGGATTTTTTCATGCTTCCAGGCATGCCGATGACGTATGTATGTTGCGTCTTGCTACAAAATTTGAGCACCTCCGAAAATATGTTGGTTGACGACTTGTAGTCAAAAACTGGACCAGTCTTCTATTTTGATTAAAAGAAATGAGAAGAATTCAAGAAATTGTCTTCAATTTAAGAAACCTAATTTTTGGGTGGGAAGATCTGGAGATCTGGAAATTAAATTCGGTAAATTTTGGAGAAAAATGGGGAATTGAACAATTAAAAGAAAAGGAGGTTGAGCTTCAATTGTGAGGGAAATCTTAAATCGTTGAAAATCGTACATTTGTACGTTTGATTTGGAATTTCCATCCAAAATCAGAAGCCGAAACCTCCGAGTGAGCTCAAATATGTACGCAGTCTGCTCCGAGTCTAACTCTATCCACCACTCAATCTCAATTCGCGGAATGTTTTCCCCAAAACCACCACTATCACTCTATCGTCGCCCACTCCACTCCACTCCTCTTCACTTCACTCCACAGGCACACGTTCATACATAGCACACCCTCTCAAAGCGACTCCATGGCGAGGCAACAAACAAATAAACACGCGGACAAAAAGACTGACTGACAGACAGACAAACACACGCCGTAGAAATTCACACTCAGTTGAAACGGAACGAAATCGGGGGCAGCGCTATAAATCTCATGGGTTACTGACTGCGGAGCCTGGTCGCCTGTTCGTTAGAGTCCATGCATCGAAATTGTGTGGCTCAAGTGACGATGTTGTCTTTTTTCCGACTTCGTTCACCCGTCCGATGCCGTAATTCGAGAATTGGCGCTGGTTCCGTCGCAGTCGCTTCAATTGACGAGAGCGATGAGCGATATTCGCATGGAGAAGATACTTTCCGACTGCGAAATAACTTGTTTTTAATATCTGGTAGTAGGACCTACCTGGAATGCGAAAACATACATGTGCATGCATGTACATACTTGCTGCTCAAAAGTTGAGTGTACGGTTTCTTTCCTTTCGTCTTTTTCGCTCCGCCGGCGCTTCCGATTCGAACAACTAGAGCAGCGAGCAGCATCATTTAGATTTAGACCGGAATTGTAACAGGCGCACAGCGCCGATAGACCGGTTAACCGACTCGGCGCGATTGTTTTCGCCCTACAGCTATCCCACTCTGCCGGAGCTCGCGTTGTCCCGCTCGCACGCGGTGAGCTTTCGCTTAGAGCTTCCCGGTTGAGTGCCACTTTTAAAGGTGAATTTCAAATCAAGCCATTTGAATTTGGCGGTCTTTTAAGCTCTTGTTAAATATACTTGGTAAATATTCTCTATTCTCGTGTAAATAGGAGACTTAATTGTGAATTTCGAACCGATAAATTGACTTAATGCAATTTCATGTATGTCTTCATAACCCACAAGGAAGACTAAAGTAATAAAATTAATTCAACCCAATCATAATATCACTCCAAGAAACACACATCACATACATATACTCAAAGAATACCTGAATACTCGTACCTATTCCCGTAAACTTCCAAATCGTTCACACCATTTCTCACATTTCGCGTGGCGGTGCGGCGATCACGTAAAATCGCATAAAAAAATCAACGTGGTCTCATCTTACATCCCTCCTAAAAAAAATTGTTTATAGGGGACTTCAACAGCTAAAATATGTTAGTTACTGGGGATCCCCTACAATTAACCAGAGGGAATGAATATTGCGGAAATTTATCCTCGACATTATCATTCTTAACAACGGTCACCAAACACACTTTTCAAACATATGGCGTTTTGTTCACCAGACCTTGGAGTCTTTTCGATTTCGAAATCGGAAAATATACATATTTTTGGTAGCTATCACTTCCAAATCGCCAGCAATCGAAAAAAGAACAACATTTTCAAAATCATAAAGTGATTGGGAAGAAATCGAAGAAATCGTTTCTTCTAAAAAATTATGAATTAAATTTCTATAATTATAATTATATGTATTTTACATATATAAAGTGTTTTAATTATAAGTGTTATAATTAGTGCTCTAATTTTAATTATATATTTATTAATTCAAATAAATAATATACAAGTATATACATACATATGTATATTTTATTATGTAAATGAACCATTTTTTCAGTAATTGCAATGCAAATAAGAGCTATTTTCAGCTATACAATAATTAAATGAAAAAAGTGTGGACGTGACAGTTTTGGTTGGTTTTTGGGTGTGCCAAAAAGTTTTCGACTAAGAAAAAAATATCAAAACATTTTCCAACAGTTTGGGCGGTTTGTGGGCGTCCCAGCTCTTCGCTGCGCTTGTCTCTGAAATCTACATGCTTACTCTCAACTTTCTAGCTTTTATCGTTCCTGAGATCGAGTCGTCATACGGACACACGGACTTGGCCAGATCGATATGGGTATTGATCCTGATCAAGAATACATACATCACAGCAGAGGCAATTATAGAATCTATTCTAGAATCTGCATTGTATGTACATACAATATAAAAAATATAACGATTGAAAATCCAAGGAAAAACACACATTTGCTTCGACTCTCTCTCTTAACGTTGAAAGCAATACAGAACATTAACAACAATTCGTTCGTTCTACATATCTTCTATCAGGGATTCTCTTATCAAATACGCCTCAAAAATCTAACTGCTATGGGTACCCAGCCACGTTGTGATCAGTGTGATCAATAAGTGTGCTGATGCCGCAGCTGAGGAAGCAACTGTGGCGCCACCACATGCGTACGGCAAGTGTTCAAACAACGACCATACCAAGAAAAGTCGTTTCTGAAATCATCAGAGTACGCCTGGGCCTGGGACACACGAATATCGGTTCACCCAACCAAAAAGTCTACCAACCAAGTCTATGCCGATTCTGCACCACTGACGACATATCGATTACACACATACTAAACGATTGCACCACACTCCAGGACCAGGCAGACAATTCGAGGAACCCCGAAATCAAACTGACTGCCCTCTTAACAAAGCCCTAGTATTCGAAAATCCAGCAAATTATTAATTTCCTTAAATCAGGCAAATGACTAAGTGTTCTCTAAAATGAGTTAATATGTAACACAAATGTGTTAATATTAGTCATAGTCAATGTCATAATTAAACTTAATTAGGTAATTGTGCAATTTGTTAAGTAAGTCTCTAATTATACCTACAGTCCGGTCGAAAGTCTCAGTAACTATGGCCGATCCCTCGCTGTGTCTTAAGATTTGAACTTTCAGCTACTGTGTATAATACATTAGTTAATTGTATTTGGTTTTGTTTTTTGGTTCAAGCATTACATGTATTTAATTTGTTAAATATCCAAAATAGCTGCTTTTAAATTTGAATATACTTCTGATATCGATAGAGTCCGCGCTCGTATCGATAGCTTAGCTGCTTATCGATTGACCAATGGCACTTAGTGCCCAATAGCAACCCTGCGTTCAAATCAGCTGGCTCTGCTCGGCTGAATATGGCAGAAATCAGAAGTTCATTTTAGACGCAAATTATAAAGGATTTTTCTATTCAACCGATTCAAGACAAGCAGCAGACAACTGGGAAAGTGAAGGGGAACCGTTTGGGTTTCGATTGACCATGTTTCAGTTTCTATAGGCAAGTTTCGACGTCGGAAAATGCTGCCCAGTCCACTGGCGTTGCGAAATTCTGCGACAAAAACAACAAAGAAGCGACGCCTAAAATAAGAGCAGCGAAAACCAGAAATAATCAATTAAAATCGAAACGGAAGCAAGTGTTTTCCGCGGAGCATTGTTAACATTATATAGTTCATCAAGATTCAATTTGCAACAAAGGACAAAACCAAAAGTTGCGTGAACAGCTGCAGCAGCTGCGTGGGCAGCGACGCGGCAGATACGCCGGCAGAGGCTGCGCAGCAACAGCAATAACAACAAGCTTTTTCGGTCTTCTGTTTTCTTTCCAACAATGGAAATGCGAGAGGTCTTGAGTCGCGAAGGCAGAGAGGCGAAGAATCTGCTAGTCTACCAGTTCTGCGATGAGACAACCTCGAGTGGTGCTACCAGTGGATTCGTGGGCGGTGACGGAAGAGGAGGAGCAGCCGTTGGAAGTGGAGGCGTACTTTTAAACGGTGACTGTAAGAACCACCAACTGTTGCTATTGAGTATCCGGTACTTGAGGTGTTTATAGGGTTATAGCATTCTCTCTTAGTTATGATATTATGACCATGGCTCCAATAAGTTCTTATAAAAAATGTTGGATAAATTTGTTTAAGTAATGTTTAGAACGTAAAAGAACATGATTACCGGGTATTAAATAGATATTCTAATTGAAATTCTCATTAATATCTCAAATCTGTTGCAGGCTATCGGAAGCCACCCATGGTGCCGCCGAAGTCTCCCAACGGTACGCCCAAAAGCTGCCAATCGCCCACTTCACCACGAATAAAATCCGCTGCCAGTGTGGGAGGCGGCGGAAGCAGTAGCAATGGACCACGCGTGCGCAGCGCCTCTACAGGAAGGGACAAAAAGTCGGAGCTGCAAGCCAGGTATTGGGCCTTGCTATTCGGAAATCTACAGAGAGCTGTTAATGAGATTTATCAAACAGTAGAGTGCTATGAAAACATTTCCAGCTGCCAAGAGGCTATCCTGGTGCTTGAAAACTATGTGCGAGATTTCAAGGCGCTAAGCGAATGGTTCAAAGTATCGTGGGACTATGAATCTCGGCCACTGCAACAGCGTCCCCAAAGCCTGGCTTGGGAAGTGCGTAAGAGCAATCCTACTCCCAGAGTTCGGACTAAAAGTCTTTGCAGCCCCAATAACTCGGGCAAATCCAGTCCAGCCTTGTTTCCGGGTACTCAATCCGGAAAAACCTCACCGTGCTGTGATCATGGACAGATTTCGCCCAGGAAACTACTGCGTGCCTATGACCAAGTGCCAAAGGGAGCAATGCGACTGAATGTCAGAGAACTTTTTGCGGCAAGCAAGAGAGCTACTCAAGGATCATCACAGTCTGATAACATGGAGTGTCCTCTAGATTTAAGTGGCGACAAATCTAATTTCGTCCAGCTGAACACGCAGTATTCCCAAACGGATTTGGAGGATCCACATCTAACTCTAGCGGATGTCAGGGAGAAAATGCGCAAGGAGGCGGATGAAAGAGAAGCTCAGAATAGGATTGAAAAGGAGGCTTTAGAAGTAGTGACCATTCCAATAGCCAATGAATACACAACAGAAATCTTACAAAAACAAGAGTCGTATTCTTTCGAACAACCAATTACTAACGTAGCGGAATCTGATTTAATGCAAACAGCACCAGAACCAACAGCTCTAGAGATGACTGTGGCTTCTCTGGAGTCTATGGAAAACGCCTTACTTAATCAGCAGGCAAATAAGGAGCCCACGCCGCCAAGCACTGTCGTCAAACCGCCGTCGGAAGTTTTGAAGAAGCCACAAACCATCAATCCAATAGCAGGAAGCATTGTTCAAAATAGTCCCCTAAAGTATTCCAGTGTCCTAAATCGACCCTCGAAAAAGATGCTTCCACCTCCTGGAGCAGTAGCAGCTCACAAGACCATAACATCCAAACCGGGTCATGTAAAAACGAATTTAACGCCTCCAGTCAATAGTTTACGTCGCACCAAAACAGCTTTTTCTCCTATTAAAACAACTGGTCGAAGTGGATTACAGCGACATCCTAGGCCGTCTAGCAAAACCGAGTGCCATGGTCCACCCAATAATGTGGCCTCTAGATTGTCTGCACGCTCCCGAACCATGTTAGAAATAAATGGGAGTAACACCAATTCAAGTGCTAGAACTCTATCGAAGAAAAGTGATTCAGGTTCCATTTCAAGCACTGTCAGACGAACTACCATTAGTTCTCGACTAAGTTCTAGGGAGGATATAACTAGTTCCACATCCACTCTGAAAGCTAGCAATGAACATCTTTCAAATTCAAGAAACACTTTGAAGGCGGATGATCCACATTCCAAACCAAAACAGATTCAACTTCCGACAGATGCTAACGATGGTTGGTTGACTGTGAAAAACCGAAGAAGGAGCAGCATGCATTGGGCAAACAGATTCAATCAGCCCACAGGCTATGCGAGTTTGCCGACGCTGGCGTTGTTGAACGAGCAGCAAAAAGAGCAGGAACACAAGGAACAGCAGAAAGGTGAAGGTGAAGGTGACGGCAAAGCTATTGGCAAAACAATATCGGCAAAAACTAAAGCTCCAGTTGGAGAGGCAAAGGCTAAAGCAAAGACAGCAATAACCATCTCCCGACCAGAAATCAAAAACGCCAAGGCCAAGGTTAATTCATTCCCCGTTCAGAAAAGCTGCACTAATCAAGTGAGGAAACCTGAAAAGCAGGAAAAGTCCGATACCGCAGCTTCTACGCTAATTGTTCCTCAAAGCAGCAACGGCAGTATTTGTGTTGGACGCAATACCATTATCAAACGACAGAAATCTGATCTCACAGGGCTTAAACTGACATCCTTGCACAAGGAGTACATGAGGAGTGAGAAGAATGCTCTGAGAAAACTTCAACAAAAAGAGCAGTGCAATAGGCAACACAATAGCACCTCCTCTTCAGCGGAAACAGTTGTGGAATGTAAGTATTTAATATGACTTTACAGATTTGATGACCTAAATATCAAATTTATATTATTTTAGCCTGCAACGACGACCATAGCAAGATCGATATTAAGATCCAAACCAACTGCGAGTTCTCCAAGACCATAGGCGAACTCTACGAGAGCATTGCCCACTGCAAGCTTCCAAATGGAAGTCTTAAGACCGATGCTAGCATCCTGAGTGCTTGTGATGAAAATGAAGAGCAAAATACTGATGACAACGAGGAAGAGCGTAATGAAAGGATTTTAGGAGAAGTTCAGGAGTCTCTGGAGCGCCAGATCAGGGAGTTGGAACAAACTGAGATCGATGTGGATACGGAAACAGATGAAACTGATTGTGAAGTTCAGCTGGAGGAGCAGGACGACGGAGTGGATGGATTGGAGATGGGCAGCGGTGATGATTCGGCTGTCTTTGTGACCATGAGCGATGATGAGAACGCCAGCTTGGAATTAAGATACCAAGCCTTGCTTTCTGACATGTCTTGGAACGAAAGGGCTGAGGCTTTGGCCACCTTGCAGGCTTATGTGGCCAGACATCCCGGAAGAGCTCAAGAGCTGCATCAGAAGTTATCATCGCCGTCCAGGCGTCGTTCTCTACAAGAAACCCTGAAGAAATATCAAGCCAAACAGGCGAGAGCTCAGCAAAAGCGCAATTTGCTCCAGCAGGAAAAGGCAGCTAAGTTACAGCAGCTATTTTCAAGGGTTGAGGATGTTAAGGCAGCTAAGAATCAAATTATCGAGGATAAACGTCAGAAAATGCAAGGAAGACTCCAAAGGGCAGCCGAAAATCGTGAGCAATATTTGAAGCAAATCATTGAGAAGGCTCACGATGAGGAGAAGAAACTCAAGGAAATTAATTTCATCAAGAATATAGAAGCTCAAAACAAGCGGCTGGATCTCCTGGAATCCTCAAAGGAAACAGAGGGAAGACTGCAAGACCTGGAGCAGGAAAGACAAAAGAGGGTAGAAGAAAAACTTGCTAAAGAAGCTGCTGTGGAAAGACGACGACAAGCCCTGGAAAAAGAACGCTTGCTCAAGCTTGAGAAGATGAATGAAACGCGTCTAGAAAAGGAACAGAGGATTGGTAAGATGCAGGAGCAGAAGGAGAAACAGCGACAGGCTCTGGCGAGGGAAAAGGCCAGGGACCGTGAGGAACGACTTCTAGCCTTACAAGTCCAACAACAACAGACGACGGAGGAGCTTCAGCGAAAGATCCTCCAAAAACAAATGGAGTCCGCTCGACGTCACGAGGAGAACATCGAACACATTCGGCAAAGGGCTTTGGAGCTGACCATACCCACCAGACAGGCGGACGAGGGACGTGGCGATCAGGACGAGCCCGAGGATATCTTAAATGGAAATGCCACGAGCACCACCAATGAGGATTGCGATTTATCATCTACTCTTTCCGAAGTGGGGGGCAATCCCGGTCATTCGAGGAGCTATAAGAAGAAGATGAAAAAGCTTAAGCAAAGGATGAGTCAGTGGTGAGTAAAATGATATTCATTAACTTTTATTGATGGTATTTAATTAATTGCTATAGGTATTGGGCATTATCCTGAGTGTTTAATTTCAGCTTAATCGTTAAAATCTTACTGACCCTCTCTTGGGTTTGGTTTAATAAGCATTAATCTGAAATCGGAATCAACATTTATTAAGTTGTGTGGTTTTCTTACAGCGCTGTCGAGTATCTGGATAGTTTGGAGCCGTTGCCCGCACACGTAAAAAGAGATAGTACAGTTCCCAAGCTGCTAAATCTGGTGGTCAAGGGTGGAGGTGCCCAAGGACTGGATAGGAACCTAGGAAACCTATTGCGTGTCATACCCAAAGCTCAGACCTTCGATTTTCAGGCTTTCCTCTGCATGGATGGCTTGGGCATATTGGCCAACCACGTGATCAGCAAGGGCATGGAGGATAACTCCGACATCTCCAGGAAGTGAGTTGACTTGGGCTATCCACCTTTCCACTTTTGAGTATATCTTTAATTTCGCCACTTTGCCATTGTTCTAGGTCAGTCAATTTGGCCGTGCAGCTGTACAGGAATGCCTGCTCCGTGTGTCCTCAGATTGCTCGTCACGCTCTTCTGGGCAATTCCATAACCGTTCTGTTCGATGCCATCAACAAGAGTTTCCAGGTAATCCTCAAAAGCAACCGCTTCACAAAAGAAACTTTCAGGAACTTTCGGCCACCTAAACTGCTCCACAATAAAAGTGTCGCCAGGCAGTCGTCTCGCCTCGCGCCGGTGTCAGTGGGATTGGGGCAGAGGGCTAGGAGCGGTCGCAAAACTTGGCAACTCACAATTCCCCAGGCCACGTCGAAAGTCGCCTATGTGTGTGGTATACACTCGTATTCCTGCCGGCAGCCACTTAACACTTGGCCGCGTTTATGTCTCTGTCCAACTTAAGGCCGTTGTAAATGAAATCCTAGTGGGGCGGGGGTCTTGGGGATTAATCGAAAGTCTTGCTGCAACTATATATTTATGGAGATTGCCATTTATGTGCACTAGCTGCAAAATAGCTGTTAATACCTAATTTATATTGTCTAATTCGAGTGCATTAAGATTTTTCTTTGGTTTGTCAGAGCTGTTTTAAGACCTGGCTTTTGAACTGTACAATGTAACATTTTATATAATATTTTATTTTATTAACCATGCAATTGTTGGAAACATAAAATTAGTTGGAAAGGGCATTCGGTGGTCGATTAGCCCACAAGACCCTGTTGGACCCGTTTAAAGTTTATGTTTTGCTGGCTCTTGTCTTTGCTCGTTTCACTGGCGTTGTTTATTTGCCATTTCTTTGACGCTTTTATTTGGCGCTGCCTTTTGTTTGTTTGGCATTTTTATTTGAATTTTATTTACTGGCCTCGTGCGCTCGTTGTCTGCCGCCTGGCCCATCAGTTTTTAAGCACTAGGTCGGTTCCCTGATCCCTGCCCCCATGGATCTCCACTTTCTGGGGCTCTTTCCTCTGCTGGCCAATTTGTCAGTGTGTAAAATGCTTATACATTTGCGGCTGCTGTTAAATCAATCGTTAAATGGCATAAAAAGCCACTCTTCCACCCAATACATGTATATTTTGTTACTCTATTTAATTTTTTATATTTTCCTTGCCTTATTATTATGCCCTGTTTGCGTGGGGAAAAGGAAAGATGTAAGGCATATTTATTTTACACTTACTTGAATGACTAAATATATTTTAAATATATTTTGATTAGAGTTTTTGATCTGCTTTAAATATTAAATATAATACAAAAGCGGAAAATTAAAATTAAACGAAGAGGTATTGCAAATCGGCTGCCTTCTCAATTTCGAAATTTTTATCTAAATCTATAAAAATAATTTTACTGCGCACCGCACTTGGAAGTTGTTGTTTTTGGTCGTTGGCATTGTTAGCTTGGCTCGTGTTCATTGTCGCTCCCCCCCCCGCCCCCCGCCCCCCTTGCCATCAACCTCTCCACATCTACTTCACCTTCCGTTTCTTCGTTGATGGATCAGCGCGCGCGCCGCTTGTCATGTAATGAAGAAGAAGAAGGTGGCGGCTGAGAGAAGGTGGGGAGGAGAGAGCTGAAGGAGGCGCAACAGAGTAAAAAAGTTAACTGTAAGTGAGCGAGGGAGAAACATCAATTAACTTTTTGATTGATGTGGATGTCTCTTTCTCTGTTGCTCTGTCCGTTTGCTGTTGCTGTTTAAATTGATAATTAATTTAAACACGCGACAAGGAATTTCACTGCTGGCCCCAAAAAGCATGCAACAATCGGGCGGTGCTACTTTAATGAGTTAGATATTTACATACATATGTTGTCAAAGAGTAACCCACTTTTTGAAGAAGGAATGTGTTATCTCATTTATTATTTATTACTGTGGATTCATTCAACCAATTTCCCAATGCACTAAGCTAAAACAAGAATTTTCGTTGCAATGTGCGCTTTATTAATCACAAGATTTAACAACCATGATTATGTATAAATGGGAAATTGTCAATATTTGATTGATTTTTTTGTTCGAAAGTAAGGCGTGTAACCGAAAAACGTGTTTTTTCTAAGTCCTTTTCGATCTCTTGCAGTTACCCGAAGAAAAATCACCACAACATCCGGTCGAGTTGTCCACGGAGCTAATGCTGGCCTGCACGGAGGCGCTGTCCTCGAGTTACGTGAAAAAGAACACCCACCCAAAAGTTCCCGAACGCCTGCCGGACATGATAAAGTGAGTACAACAACAAGTGCAGCTACGCCGGTTTATTGCGGCCAACTACAAATACTTCGAATGAAAAAAGGGGAAATGCGCGAGTTCGAAACTTGTCGAGAGGGGGAGCGAGATGGCCATTTTACTAGGCACTGCTGCCATCCCTTTCGCACACCGGAGAGGGCGTGTTCTTCTGCGCGAGAGTAGGACAGCAAATGCGGCTGCGCTGACAGCGGCAACGGCGCTGTTGCTGCGCTGCCCGCCCCGCTGCGTTTAAAAAATATTATTTTTAATTTTAACTTTTTCTTAGTTGGTCACACTATCGCAGAGCATGTGGGTCGCCATCGCATTATTTTGGGGTTTAGCACATAATAAACAAAAATCACATAAGAGTAAACAACTGTTTACAATATAATATGATTATTCATTCAATTCACTTGTGTTTTGTACATTTTCATCAGTTCAGATACTATACAGGAACTTGAAGCTCACGCTGTGTTTTTACGTACAAATTAATAGTTAGTAAATTATACGCTGAATTATTCCCATTAAATTGGTGCTTTATCGTGCGTAAACCTAGATATCGCCCATCAATGTAATATTGCGTCCTGCTGGGAGCTTCGAAATCCTTTCCTCCGTTCTTTTCCATCTGATTGTTTTCCTTTAATTTTCGCTTATTTTTATAGGCAAAAGTTTTAATCGAATTGTTGCTATTGTTGACGTTTCCATAGCTGCTAAATACAAGCGCCATTTTGTAAACTTTTTGCACAACGAAAAAGGATTTCATTCGTCAAAAAAACTTTTGATTTCTCATTGCAATTTTAATAAATCACAAACTGTTTATGTAAAATAGTACTGTTGAAAAATATGATAGTTTTCCCTTTGAATGGAAATTCGAAATCCAATATCGTAAAAAACTTTGTCCGCAACGTATTTTTAATATGTTATCTGTGGTTGTATCTGTTAGTTTTGTGTGTTTTATCCTTTTATGTTACATAAAAAAACTTTGTTGCCATGCATATTCCAATTGTGAATTGGCTTTTGTGTGTTACATTTGCGTTTGTTTTTGTTTCGGGTTTTCCCAGCCATTTTTTGTGTTGGCTTTTCTTGTGTGCCGTGGCTTTTGTTTATGCTTTTGTGTGTGCTCTGGGCTCTGACCAATGTTCTGCCTTTTCCTAGCTGTTTGCTTTATTTTTTATTATTCCCTTCTTGTTGACTGCTGTTTTTTATGTTCTTTGTCAATTTTCGTTTGTTTATATTTTCAATTTGGCTACAAAAGCTTTTCGTTTATTTTATTAGTCAGCCATTGTTGTTTTATTTTTTACGTAAGTGTGTCTCCTTTGCAGCCTTTTGTGGTGGCTTTTGCTGCTTTTCATCCTCATTCTTTTGGTTACTCGCCTTATTTCTTCGGCCATTTTTCGTAGCGCGCATCTCGGCGCTCAATTCAATTACAGCGTTTGCAAAATCAAATTTTCTTTTGACTATAATTTTCGGGGAAACAACCCCCGGCTGGCGTACTCCCTTTTATGGTGCCTGCACCTTGCGCCATTTTGCCTTGGAAATAAATAAACTTGGCTGAATGGGAAACTCAATTCGCCGCACTTGAATGGTCCGCCATCTTGCACTTCTTCCTCTTCCGGCCCTCTTCCGTTTCCGTTCCGGTTCCTTCATATTTTTTCTGGCCACGAAGTATTTGGAATTTTCCGGATTCCTAATTCGATTGCAGCTTTCTTCTTGTTCCTCTGCGTGCCGCTGTTGCCGGATGCATAATTAAATTTTTGCTTACTTTTAATTGCTCAGGTGCGGGGCTGCTTCAAATACATATTGTTTTTCATTTGAATAAAGTTCACTGGGAGTCGTGTAATCGAATTAAAGTTGAAAAAGAGGAACTTTTATTCTAGACAAGGGTTTTCATTCTGGGAGGGCATTGAAACTTTGTTGGCACTAAGAAAGTTTTGTTAAGAGATCTTTGCTTTCGAAAAGAAAAACTCCTTCTACAGATATTAAAGTTTGTGCATTTCTAATTAAATTTGTCTTTGGCTTGCTTAATATTAAAAGGAAAACACAATAGATATTCTATCAAGAGCTCCGTTGGTTACTTGTAATCTTTCTTAAAACGTTAATATTGTCTGGATTTCAAACTATCAATATTTCTCCATATGATTAATCGCAGCACATTTATGTCGAGGGAAATACTATTTGGTTAACCATAATGCCCCTCATAATCCTGCCACCATCCAGTATGTCATCCCCTTTCTAGAACCATGACAAATTTGATTTGCCTCGCTCGGGCACCTTCACATCACACAAAAAGCTGTGCGCAGATCTACGAGATATCTTTTACACTGTAATAGATTTATAATTAATCAACACAGTCATTAGCCCTCTTGGTAAAAAACGGGAAGTAAACATTTTTTAATCACGATTTGATCATCAATCGCAACAACTGAAAAGGCGGCTCATCGCAATCATAACGATGATTTGGCACGCGATAAAGCAAACACCCCTTGGCGCGGAATCGAAACCAGAAAGCAGAACCCAGACCCAAGCGCAAACGCAATCCCAAACCGAAACCGGAACCAAAACCAGAACCCCTTTCACCTTGCCACCCCTAAAAAGCAGTCATAATGAAATATATGCATATTTCTCTGCTTGTAGGGGGAAAAGCAAAGGTCTTCTCGATTTTTCCCAGTCTGGCAATGCTCCTGCGACTGCTGCTTCCACTGGCAGGATGTCAACAAGGAGGACATGCTGGCAGAGTTACTTCCGCTCGCTGCTCAACTACTCGACTGCTGTGCGGCAGTTAATTTAATTACCTTTTAAGTAACCAGATCGAATGGCCAATTTGGAGTTATGGCCAGCAGGCCTTGGAGCTGCTGCATCCACATCCTGCAGCATGTCGGCATGTCGGCATGTACAGGCTGAGTCTGAGTGTGCAAGTTTTTGTGGCATGCAGCTTTCACTTGACATTGTTACGTACTTTACTGAGCTAAAAAAAAATGGATAGCAATTCGGTGGTACATATAAACATATACATATGTACATGTGTACATATGTGTACATGTACACGTTATCAAGTTCTTGGCCTAAGTTTTTCGTGAATCCATTTCCAACTTAGTTATTACATATAAAAAAATGCTTGTTGACTACTCTTCATTGTATTTATTGTACGTTTTCATACATTTCATTCTCCCAGTGGCAATAAAAATCCTTGGCTCAATTACAAGGACAGTATCTGGCATCTAAGCACACTTGCACACCCACACCCACGTGCCCCTGGGTTTTATTTTACCATCGACATATTAGTGCAACTATTAAGACCTTAAACTAGACAGCAGCCCACTCCGCCTTCGATAGACCATGGTCTTTGACTCTCCTATCTGGTCAAATGTATTAATTTCATTCTGGGTCCTTTGTCCTTGCTGCTCTGCTCTCTGGTCGCTTTCTCGTACTCCTTTGGAAATATCCTTCGACGTCTCCTGTTTCTCATGTTTCTCCTCCCTGGCCCTTGTTTGTTGGCTTTTTTATGTGCTGCGTTTAATATCCGATTTCAGTTTCCCCCTCGTCTCTGTTGATTCTTTTTGACAAAAGGCTGAGCATAGGGAAAACTCGGCTCAGTTTCTGTCTCTTTCGCTTTGTTTGGCTTTGGTGAAGTTTCCTATTTGCCCACTGCGCCGCTCCTTTTGTTTGCCCCTCGCCCTTTTCACAATTCCTCCCACCCCCGCTTGAAGGAAAATCAAAATATTGACTCTTAACGGTGTGCCTATTGATCTTCCAGCTACCCCGAAAATGCGAGTGGGGGAGGAGGGTGGAAAATTGGCAGTAGGAGGGGCATGGAATTCACATTAAGCAGGCTTTCTCTACTTGAAATTGTTTAATTAAAGAAATTAATAATTTAAGAAATGCATGGTTGTTTTGTACTCTATTTAACATTTTACGAATTTAAAAATAAACTGTTCGTAAATACACATACATACCTACGTTTTGGAAGATTGCTCAAATACTAATTCTATCAATTAAAATATATTATAGAAACGTTGATTTTAAGGTCTCATGTGTAAACGCATCGAACTGCTTATTTCATAAATTTATTTAACGTTAAGGACCACCTGCCAGCTTTTTGCATGTCATAATTGCATTCAAATCAGAAAGCTGTCACACAACTAATCAGAGTTGTCATCTGGGTCCTGCCCCTCGCATTTTGAAGTACGAGTGTTCCTCCTCCGCCTCCGAATCCGCCTCGACTGCAGTCGACTGCTCAACGGAGCTCAGTTTCAATTTCAATTTCTATTTCAGTTTCAGTTTTCGTTTTCAGTTCCCGTTGCTCATCTGTTCGTTTCGACATTCAAACTGTCAAAAAGTCAGCATCAATTACAGTTACAAAGACATCATAGCAAAACCCCTGCACGAAAACCCACACAAATATACCCGAAATCGGAGCAGCGGAGAGCAGGGGCGTTGTGTTCGAGGGGGTGTGCCACAAAAGAGAGGGGGTCAAGGGTCAGAGTAGTAGCTCAAAAGAAGTGTAGCCCAAAACTTCGCTGTATATTTGCATCAAAATGCATTTGGCCATAAAGGACTGAGGAAAAAACCATTGTCGAGGTGCGTTCCAAGTGTTTTAGAAATATTACAGCTTCGAACCGTATAACGTTCACAAATAACAATTCACAGGTTAAATTCACAGGTTAAGTTCACAGTGCATAGTAAAATTAGAATATACGTTAAAGTTAATCTATCCATGACTGCCTCTGTCCGTTTCCCACCTGTCCGTCCATATGAACGTCGATATCGGGAAATATAAGAGTTAGAACAGGCAGATCCTAAAAACACGTTTACCATATCCTTCAGAAAGTCCATAGTGTAATAATGTGTCCGAAGATAGCCAGAGATCGTGTGCAATATCGAAAGCAGTCGCTGAGTAAACCGAGCAAGGGGTATCAAATAGATTGCTGGCAAGACTGGGCTTTCCGTAGCTAGCTACGTAACTTTCGAGGATACCCTCTACTCGCATAACCCGAAGAGGTCATATGCAAAAGTCTGACATATGCGCTGACATTTTGCATGCAAAAAGGCGCAGCAGCCTCAGCAGCTATTGCCCTCTTCCCTGTCCTCCCTCAAATCTCCTGTCCCTTGTCGAGCTGCATGTCAAAAGTTTGATGAGTGCCTGTCCAGTTCCGCCGCATGTCAAAGGACGAGCAGCGGGCTAGGGCGGGGGGCAGGGGGGGTGGGGGTGCGAGCGGTACGGCTTTTGGCTATTGAATTACCTACAGGCTCAGTCCGAGGCTGAGCCACTCTTCGTTTGAGTGCATTCGCTTTGATTTTGGCCTGGTTTTTTGTTGTTGTACCAACTGCTCTGTTTTGGGTTTTCCTCTCTGGGGAAAATTTCCGGGGGGGTGGTCCGGCAACCACCCACCAAGATGAAGTTGTCTCTGGTAGGCGACGTATGTAAAATGTGTAAAGTGCAGTGCCGGTTACAGTTAATTTAATGCTCGTCAGATGCGAAGTACTATATCTCCGGAATGATAATGCACCCTCTATAAAATCACATCCTTCCTGGTTCAGTCTTCGTTGTTCCATCACTTAAAAAAAGTCTAACAATGTGCATTTATTCCATCGACTATGCGTTTTATAAATGTCAAAGATTTAAATGGATTGGTAATGACAAAGTGGTTTTCCAAAAGGAATTTGGTTGCTAAACCTGGAAAAACATACCATTCTTAATTCTTAATTAACTAAATTCGTTACTTTTGAATATTCTGTATAACACTGCAGTAAGTGAAATGTCCAACAAAGTTTTTTTCCCAGTGCAGTTAATGCGCGTTGGTAGCTCTCAAAGCAAATAGGAGCAGGGGGTGATTATGAGGGGGTGGAGATAAACAGAATGGGAACACAAAACAGGAGCAAGGACAAGGACAACCAACTGACGCATCACTCAATCAAATGGCAATTGTGAGGGCTTAACACGAGGCCTCGGGCCGCAACACAATCGAAGTGCCGAGCTACCCTCGCTCTATAGTTATACAGATAGATAATACTGGTCGCATCCCCTGCTAAAGATCCCGATACAGGGACCAAAACTGGTGCAAATTAACACGCTAAGCACTTGAATCGGGCCAAATGTGGCATGAGTAATGCCCTCAAGTGGCCAGCAGATGGCGCACATTACAAGCCGCTAATCCGGGAGCTACCCTATAAGCGTACCCCCATACGGTATTTCAGACCACCGCATGCCGGGATTCGCATAAAAATTTACGACAAAACTAAAAATCTTCGCAAAGTATTTTTTGAAATGGCCCAGCCGTAAAGGTCATTTAGCACTAAAGGAAAAGTCGCTCCTATGGTTATGGCTATTCAATGGCTGTGGAATGTTTCAGCAGGATGGGTATACTTACTTATATACATACTCCTATATAGGGGGCGCCGCATTTATGATTGGGCGGCGACTTTCCATAAATTCTAATTTGATTTTGCCACTAAAGTGCCATAAGAACGCAATTTGCTTTCGACTCGCCATGCATATATTCATACTTGTACATTTATTTGGAGGAGCGCTGGAACCCTACGTTGGGTATAATTTTTTACGATGCTCACTCTGCGACATTTTCATTCGCTCGCCATTTTCCATTTTCTACTTTTCCACACATACACTCTCACAATGGAAAAGCCAAATCGCAGGCGCCCATTCTCACTGACTTTGTACCCAGACTGTAACTTTCCTTTCCTGAATATCTTTAAGGGTATATGAACGATCTTAAAACGGTTCTTAGTTTTTCCTTACTTTTTTTCACCTAACTTGCTTTTTTTTTTAAGTTTTAAGCCTAATTTAGGAACATTTAAAAATGCATGTTTTGCATTCATCGCACTGTAAAGTAGTTCCTATCTTTCAATCAGCTCTATGAGCAGGGTATGCGAACCTTCGGCTTGCCTTTCTTGAGTTGGGCACTTTTAATGCCCGTGCCATTTTTTGTGACCCACCTCCTGGTCGTGTGTGTTGTTCGACTGGCTTTTGTTGGCCGTGTTGCTATTTTATTTTATTATATGCACTTTTCTTCTACAAAATGGCGGCAAACGTCGCCGCACGGTCCTGTTCAGGGTCCTGCTATGGCTCTGGGACGGATCTTAAGATGGAGCTTTGGGGGGAACATCGTTATGGTTGCGGTTATTTGGCGCCATGTTTTTGTGCTACCGCCGTTGGGCTCCCCAGCTTTTTCGTCTTCGCGCCTCGTTTGAGTTTTACGAGCGGCTTTACTTTCTGGCAGCTATTTCGACTTTGGCTTTTTAACAGCCTCGCGAAGGTTGACGGGGGACTTGGCGACCCAAAGCCAGTGCCAATTCCCAAATTCCCATAGAAAAATCCCGTCATCGCGCTGCCCCACGTGTGTTGTCCATTTCTGACGTTGATTTCAATTTTATATTTTCCAACGTTTCCTACTTTTCGGTTTTCTGGATGAGCATCTGCGGTAGGCAGGAGGATGAGCAGTCGCCGCCTTATGTGGGCCCGTGACAAGCCCCATATGGAAAGCAGGCACACACTGAGCAAAACCTAGCCTACATTCAACGAAGATATTTAATAAAAGAAATTAGATAAAGTGCTATACTACATCTTAAAGCTAAAATCTATAAATTGTGTTCCTTCTCTTAATCTAATTGGCCCTGCAGCGCACTTCTTTTGAGTACTTCATTTTCTCTCTGTGCAAATGGGTAAAAACTGCTGAAATTTTATTTTCAACGCGCGTGTCGTAATTGAAGACGCCCGAACTCTTCCTCCCGCCCCACCCAGCCCCCTGTCAAAATATATACATATATATTTAATATAAGACAAAACGTTTACCCCGTTGCCTGTCGCCCCAATGTTTTCCTGTGTGTTTTTGGGGTAAATGGAAAACGCTTTGGGTGGCGTTCGTTACTAAGAAAACACAGGAGATGCGACGCGAGATGGAACGGAATGGTTTGGTTCGGTTTGGTTTGGTATGGCATTGCTCTATGGATGGACGGATGGATGGATTGGATGGACGGGTGACGTGTTGATGAATTTTCATTTTAAGAACTCGGCTAGACAGGATCGGGATTATATATCCCACGGAGTGATTGCCACATCCGTGTTTGTCTTCGCCTTTCGTTGGCCTACCGCATGCAGATTTCGTTTTCCATACCATATCTATAACTCAGATTTACTTGAGTTTCGCTGAGATATTTTCTGCCAGCTTCTTAAGTTACATTTCCCCCTATTTTTTCCTGCACTTTTTGCACACATTTCTGGCTAAGTCGTGAGGGCACACTTGACAGCTCAATCTCGGCACTTGCCAGGCACTCTTTAACATTTTTTTACCCTTAACCCTGGGTTGCTCGCGTAATGCGAGTTTAATCACCGATGTATAAGTTATAGGGAATAAAAGTGAGCAACAACCCCGGGGCGCATCTATCTGCATCCCTTTAAACCCGAACTGACAACCAAATGTCTTAATTTATTCATAACTTTTTTATATGTTTATTAGACTGCGCAAAGCGAGGGGAGGGCAGGGTGGTGGGCTATTATATTGTTGTTCCCGGCCAAAATGCAACCCCTCACTCCGCCTTAAACAATTTCCATGTTTTGATTTATGAATGATAATGCGCTGTGACACATCCCGACCCAAGCGAAGCGAACCAGACTGGATGGCCCAGGAGCTGAGCTCTTCATTTTGGCATATGTCTGCATTGCGTTTAATTTGCATTAATGGGCGTGGTAATGGGCCTGCAACCGTGGCTGCCGATTTTTGGGCGGTTTAATGAGGCGCAGCCTTGTAAAAAGTTTAACAGACTCCGCAGTCTCGCAAAGTATTTTAGATATGGGGTTCAATAGCAAAAATAGCAAAATAGCAAAAAAGGGTAACCTTCTGCTTGGTGGGCGTGGCAGGGGGTTATAAGTCAATAACTGAAATGGTTATTATAAGCCAATTTTATGGGACTATTCGCTTATGCTGAAAAATACTCATTTTCAAGTTGTGTATAATGCCTAAATTGTTAGCTCTGTTAAAACTTATTAACTGTATGGCGCACGATATTAAGCCAAGAACTGACTTTCGCTTAAGCCACTTTTCGCATTATTTATGATGAGCTGAGAAGCTCAAGGCGCGGAAACTGGTTTATAGATACATTATGTACAGATGTATCTCGTGCGAGGGCAATCCTTTCGCTGCGGTTTTTGCTAGGCGCCATACCTGAATTTCTGCGCTACCTTGCGGTCGCGGTGCCTGTACTGTACGGCCATCTCTTTCGGTGTATTTATACCGCGCTCTTTCTGCCACACCGTTGAAAATCAATTTGCATCAATTTCTGGGCTCGGGCATCCTCATTCTCCGACTGAATCATCACCGTCATCCAGCGACTGGTGCAAGGTAAATGAATTAAAAGTTGTCGCTGCTCCGTACGGCGATACGTACAAATTCATTTGCATTCAGAAATGAAAATAAAAACAGGGGAGAGTCCAGAAATTAATTACGATCTCAACTGGAACTCTTATCATTCGAAGGTGCGGCCCTGAAATAACACACAGCTGCCTTTTTCGCCGCTCCGCCTGTCATTTGATTGGTATCTCTGTTGTTCTTATTTTGCACTTTTCTCTGTTCGGTTTTTTTATTTTGCGTTTATTACGAAAAATCTGAAATTAGTAACCATTTTTGCAAAACAGAGGGATTTCAAGGGTTTTCGCTGACAGCTGTGTGACCATCAAAAAAATAAAAAAGGCGCCTTTGCGCAGGGCGTGACCGTAACTGATGTCCTGTCGAGTCCTTGAGCATAACCAATTGGATTCGATTGGTTTTCGCACACACAAATAGGGAAAAACTATAAAGTCGTACTCTAAAATGTGAGTTCTACCTTTTTTTAAGTTTTTTGATACGGGCTTGCTCTGTGTTCGACTAAATGATGACCTGTAAATGAAATGTTCAAAATAAGTTTTGCAACTTTTAATATTTGAAGTGTATATCTTGTACTTTAGGTTCAAAAAAAATAAGTCTATTTGCATAAGAAAAAATAAATAGTTGGCATGAATATAGTCATGTATAGTCATTTGTTAATGGGTATTAACGTGGACTTTTTAAATTTGATTATCAATCGATCCAGATTTCGCGTAGACCTCCCGCTGGGAGAACTTTCGAATGGCACCCAGTCATAACCGCATCTCCGCCTCAGCCAAAACATTTACAAATGCAATTAAGCCATAACCGTCCACCCAGAGCACGAATTCTATCCGCACATAGGGGTGCCCTTTTCCCAATGACCATTTCGCAATGCCTGCCACAGGATAGCTTCGTAAAAAATCAAAAGTGTTGTGCGCCCGAATGCGGTCAATTCAATTTCAATTCGCTTCTGAATTCCGAATTGCATTTTCCGGGCAATAATTGATGGGCAGCGGAGCGATCGGTCCTTTTCTACTCGCTGTTGTGCCCTCTTTCAACAATGGGATAAGTCTAAGTAAGTGGGTTATTAGCACCGCAGGACGTCCGAAGTGGCAAAAGGACATGCAGGCCGAAAGGAGACCCCTGCCGGCAAAGGAACCCTTGCTGGGCATTAGAGAGTCACGTCCCAGCTCCTGTTGATGTGATTATTGTTGTTGGAGGAGTTTCGCATTAGTAATGTAAACATGCACAGGGAACAATGTGAAAATGTGAATCAGTATAACTTCCTATGCATATTTTAAACCAATCGATGTCCGATTTAATTCGATTTTTTATTTAATATAATATATGTATATATGTATATAGCCGAGTAATATACAACCATAAGCTTCAAAATAACGATACTTGACTGGTTGTTTTTCCCGGTGTGCACGGAGAGGTAAGAGGCAATTGAAATTCACGCGAGGACTATTGTTCCGCGTCTAAGCTCCATTAGCCACAATTGAGATCTCTCCGTGCAAGTCCCTGTGACATGACGAATTGTCTTGGTCCTGGCCGGGATTTTTGTAATAAATATAACCCCATTGCCGCTGTTTTAGTGACAGCTGCTGCACGTGCTGCCCTAGTAAGCGCCATAATTATGATGATAAAATGATGATGATGATGTCACACTGTTGGTGTCTCTTAATGATAACGATGTCCCTGCTCTCGCCCACTGATAAGGTTACTTAACACCACATGCCCACATTTTGCGCGTCGCCCATTAAAAGTTCACCCTCTCGCAGTACAACAAAGCCCCATACCCCTCACCCCTCACCACTCACCCCTCACCCCTCACCCCTCACCCCTCGGCCCCCGATTCCCTTTATGGCCCTAAAGGAGTCGACCAACTTGCAGCGTGAAATTATTTAACACGCGCTCTAATGCATAAACATGGCCAACAAAGTTGGCAACCAAACCCGGTACCAGGTGTTGTGTAATTTCAGCATTGTCAATGATAGCCATGTGCTCGCCGAAAAATTTGCTTGGGGTTCTGCACAAAGTTTTGTATATAGTTCTATTACATATTGACTTAAAACTGCATTCAACGCACTAAAAACATATTTAGTTGCCCTGTTCACTATACCTTAATACTTTAATCAAGATACTTTATCTATAAAGGTCTTTTAAAATATATCTTGTTTCGTCGCTTAACGTAAAATATACATTTTTTAAATTGGTGCCCTAACTTGCGTGTCTTGGTAACTCAACCGAGGGTTGCTTGAGCACTTCTGGTCCTCTAAGCCACTTGTGGGCAATCAGAGCTCTCGACTCTGGCCGGCTGTTTGACTGCCGCTTGCTACCCCTAAAATGCGACTCGAGTTGCATTGTTTTGACATGACACCCGAATCGGGAGGCCCGGGGACATGTGTGTGTATGTTCTGCTCTTCAGAGGGGGGGACTTTGAAATGGCCAGGCGCAGGCGCGACAGTTTTAACCCTCCGAAAGGAAACAGTTGCTCTTAATCAAGTGCTGACAAGCGGCGGAGAAAACAATTTGAAATTGCATTTTAATCAACTCCGGCTCGTGCGCACTGCGGAAAGTTAAGGGGTAGCTATGAGGCTACCTTTCTCTGATTTCCTTTTTTCCGGCTTAGTTTTCATTAACACCTTTAGAGCCGATCCGTGTGTGTGTCGCCTGTTTTGCCTGCCGACTACAATCGAATTTCCAATGTTGTTTTAGGCCACCGCAAGGCGTTGAGTTTTATTCACATGCCTCTGACCTGGATCTGAATTTGAATCGGGTTCGGATGCGCACGGCTCTCTACGTGTGTTCTCGGATGCAGGATGGCAGCCAGCTGGCGTTTTTCCAGCCTCCGTTGTTGACTTTACTTGATTGAATGAATTTGAATCTGATGAATTTCAATGGTTCGTGTAGAAATTGAATTACTGCGAAAGCTGCTAAGCAGATTTGGTTGTGAAAACACAAAATGTGTTGGGGTTAAAAATGTCCAAGTATTTTCGGGTAACTACTAGACGCATGTGAATTTCAACAAATTTCATTTTGCTCTGTGTGTAAATAAATTGATGAAAAAATGCAATTTGCATGCTCTCAGCTAATTTGAATCAATGAATCATTGACTTTAGAATCCTTCAGTTTGCCACATAAACGAATGAGTTAGTCAAATTACATTAACACTCAAAACTACAGTGAGGTATTACGTGTATGAAGCACGTCGAACGTATTGATTTAAATTAAATTTGCCTAATTTGTTTATCAACTTTTTAATCTGCCAAAACAAGGGGTTTCGCGCCCAAAATTTAGCCACCAAGCTCATAAACTGTTTTAATATCGATTGTCCAATTGTTTGAAAAGCCACGTGCTGTGCAAATTTCATTCCAAAGCCCACCGACAATGGCAATATAATTCTTTCATATGCTAATGAGCAGCACGCGTCTAGCATTAAATGTGCTCAAAATGCAAAACCGATTAGCAAAAGATTCAGATACGTTCGTCCATAAAATACTGATAAATGTTCGTAAGCAAATACGAGTGGCATTTGCGAGGAGTGTGTGCGTTCCCGGGAATTGTGACATTGCATCCATTTAGGAGCTTTTGTAGATTCAAGTGCAAGTCCTTCTCCAACCATTTGGTCTCCTTGTTTTTGGAGCTTTGTTTTTTGTTTTTCGGTAATAGTGAGTGAAAGAGAAATTGTTGTGCAAATAATTTCAGTTTGCTTGATGTTTTGATTTCAATTAGGCGAGTGCTGATTACAAACACTAAAAATATCAAACAAAACCTCTTTCTCGTTGTCCGTTCATTATTTTCTGTGTGATTTATCATAATAAACGAAAGCGAGTCATCAACAAAAGGAGCTCATTCATCGTTTGATGTTTACAATACAAATGAATGGCATACAGATTTCTGCTATTTAAGTGGCAAGCCATAAACATGTACAGATCCATAACATTCTACAAATGAATGATTGATATGCCATGACAATGTCCTGCCGCAAAAATCTGAAAATCCACAGTTGACCACCGAAGCTGCCGTGGCAGCCGTGGCAGCGTTGAAAAGCAAACACGGCCAGCAGCAATTTTTATATAGCCGAAAAATCCATTTTGACCCCTTTTGACACAGCCAGAAGTCCTGTTCGCAAATAAAAGCGTCCATTACTCAAACGCTAACACACACGCACATAAGCAGCCAAACGCACACACACCCACTGGAGAGGCAAACAAAGCAGCGAGGACTACGTGCCACCGCCAGGATGAGACCCAAAGTCCACCTCTTCTGTATCTCTATTTGTATTTCTACTTGTATCTGTGCTGCCAGCTTAAGATACTTGCGTGAAATGAGTTCTGATTTCTTGGATCTTGGATCATAGCTAAGGTTTTTGTTAATTGAAAACGTATAACTCTATACGAGTACATGTTTTTCAAATGATTTCAGAGGTCCGAACTTTAGTTGCAGCATTATCGTGCTTAACGCTTTTTGTATTGCCTCCATTCGAAGTTTAAAGAAAACTCTTTGTGCAAACTGAAAAAAAAATCTAAAAGCACATCTCTGCTGATCCCATGCTGATATCCCCACAACATTTCTGGCGTTGTCAACTGTAAACATACTTGAGCTTCCTGTTTTGCTATTTGTGCCTCGCATCGCACACAGGACACTTAGCGCAGACAGGCGGACACAAGGACACAGGACGAACGGACTAACGGACAGGAGGACAGGGGGACAGGAGGACACCCGGACGCAGGGACAATCCACACGATGTTTGCTCTCCTGGTTGGACAATCTAACCCACAGCCCAGCCCGCTGTCCCTTTGGCCTCTGCTGGACAAAAAGTACTCGGCAAACTCATCAGCACCACAAAAATATCCTTAATAATTTTCTTAAACCAACAAGCACAAAGCTAGCACGGAGCACGAAGGATGCTTTTACCCCCGTTCTGTGGCTGCTTTGCTGAGCGGGTGGGTGACCGCCCCTTTTCCGCCGCCAGTGAGCTGTCATCGTTTGTCATGTGTCCTGGCCCGAGTTTCGCCTGCGGAAAGTATTTAGTTCGTTGGTCGCATCAATCCAAACACAAAATGGCCAACTCCCCGGCCAGAGACGTATCGGATGTGGCCGAGGCTTCCTCTCCCAGGACTGCAAACCCAGTTCCAAGGACCCACCCAGTACAAGGACTCCGGGCAGGACATAATCGTCAGTGCCGTAAAATAAACAGCAGCCAAAAGCAGCAGCCAACGATGGCGACAAAATAAAAATAAAATGCGACAACACGGGGCGCAAATGGTTGTCGAGGGGGCAAACCACTGGCAGGACATCCAGACAGGACTTTTTCGGGTGTGAAAAGGCATTTGGTGCAAAGCTCGAAATAAAAATAAGAATGCTCGGCAAAAAAAAATTAACATCCTTGTTAGTTGTGAAAACACGTTCGCTAAATACGCGCGACAGTTGCAGGCGCACCAACCCTCCCCTCGTATATCCCTTTTAATTATCAAGGACCTCCCTCAAGAATGAGTGAGTGTGTGTGTGTGTGTGTGTGTGTGTGTGGGACAGGCGCAAATATTTTAACAAGTGTCAAATGCACACGCTACTTAACTCAAGCTCTGTGTGTCTTGTTTATTAAACAAAATAGTTGCAATTGGCAAGAAGAAAAGTGCAACCCCTTGCTGCTCGCTGAATGTAAAATGTATTTTTTGTACAAGAAATACGAAATAGTTCCCTTTCCTCTCTCAACTGGAAAATGTCCTTTTCACGGGCGCTTGTAATTTGGGCATTTGTGTGCATTGATTTCGGCACTTAAGACCCATAATCGGCAGCATAAAACAGTAAGGGCAGCGGATTTGTGCACACTACAAATAATTTTGGCTTTAAATAAGAGTTTAGTCATGAGAATCCTTAAAAAGGCGTTTGCAAACTAATGGGAATACTCTGCATTGTGTAAATGGTATGAGTATTAGAATTATGCTCTCTTTCCTCTAAAAATATTTTAAGTATATGTAAATATATTTGAATGTCTATTAGACCGTAATTTCAAGCAGTAGTTTTTGCAAGTGTAGCCAATGAGCAGCACAGTTCGCTGAACAACAATGTGCAGAATGAAGGGACTAGGGCGAGGTAACCGGAAGCAGGAGGGACCAGGAGTGGTCCTGCAGGACCATGGGCATGCATTTCGGCATTTCGGGCTCGCATAAGCTGGATTAAAATCAAAACAGATTTGCGCTGACAATGACAACAGGCATCAGCATCAGAATCAGCAACAGCAACAGCAAAAGCAACAGCAGCCGGAGCAAGGACATGTTAATGTTCACTCGGAGGTTAAACAGGACAACAGGACACAAGTCCTCCACCCTTGATATGTGAATGGAAACACCTTGCTGGGAGAGCAAATGAAATGTCATTTGCCCGTTGAATACTCGGGATGAAGAGGAGACCATCCTCTCCAGCCGGTGCTGCGATACTTGTCGCTTGCGAGGGGGGGTGTATGAATTTAAATCGCTTTCAAATCATATGACACATGGTCGGGTTCCAGTTGTTTGCCCCGTGCCTTTGAACGCTCCGGGCGATTAACAAGTGTGGAGTGTCCTGGCCCAAAAGGTAGCCAGTTGAAGGGGTGGGATGTGGGCATAGATCAACAGAACTAGCAACATATGGACATAGAAACCACGGGGCAAACGACGAGGAAACGGCTAAATAGTAATGAATGGCTGAAAGGCAGTGCAGTTGTTTGGCAACAGAGGGAATTCATTTAATTAAATATATATTTACAGTAGTCATTTTGATTATATCAATTGATATCCTTTTTCCCTTTGCAGCTATGCTGTGATTACGGGCCTGATCGAGGTCCTTTCCCGGCGCAATCAGAAGGTGCGGGAGTCCATCGAGGGCAACAAGAGAGTGATGCTGGGCGTGCTGACCACCTTGGGCTTCCTGTCCCGCTTCATTGATGTTTGCCAGCCGGGTGAGTCACACTAGCCGGCTTCTGAAGTCGCACCTGCCAGAGGGCAAACAAACCGGGGCAGGATCGTTGCTTATTCGCTTCTCTATCCTCCGTCGACAGGACCTGCCGATCCGACACGTCTGCTGAGTGCTGCCAAGTCCACTGAGCTATTTGGAACCGTTTCGATGCTCTATGGCTGCGTGATGCCAATGGGTGAGTTTCAACTGAACCAAACAGTAGCTGAAAATTGCGTTGCGGAGACGAAGTGGTGGAGGTGCTAATTAGATTTCAATGCACTTTACGAACAACCCAAGCAACGTGATCTCCTCGCAAAGGCGGAAATTAGTTTTGATTTTTCCGTAAGCCTCTAATGTTTTATGAGTGAATATCCGCTATCGCCGCTCATCCGCCTGTCTCCTACCTATTTTCTGACTCGATTTTCTTTTTTATTCCTGTTCTATTCTGTTCTGTTTTTGCAGGTGAATGCATTCCACCACGCACGACCGCCCTGGCGGCATCGACTTTTCATCTCTACGTGTCCCTGGCCTGCCTGGATGTGAACACCTTCCAGGTGAGTTTGCCCTTCAACGGGAGGGGGATTCTTGGGAGTTTCGCCGCGAACGACAAACGTCGAACGTCGAACGTCGAATGTCGTGCGTCGCCGTTTAAACAAATCAAAAAGTCAGCCAGTCAGCCAGTCAGCCAGCCAGCCCTTAACCCAATACGCAGGCACAGTGGTTAGTGCCTAAAAAAGACCTCATAATCTTACATAAAATGTAAGTTCAATATTTTATATGGAAGGATTCCACAAGCTTTTTTTAAAAGTTTTAAGCTTTAGATGTTAATGTGTTAAATCATAAGTATTAAAAGTGTTTGAAAAGTTTAATACTATTTATTTTCCGATATTGTTTTTATATAGTTGTTATCGTATCGTAAAAATGATTTCTACAGGCATACAGGCATCCATTTAGTATTTATTATTTTCAAAAATTATTTGGAATCCAAGACTAAATCCATATTTCCACCAATGTGACTCAATTTTACCCGCTCAAGCAGCGAAGCGCAGAGAAAATTTCATTAGAATTTTTCTCTTCTGTTTTATTTTGTGCCGTGGAAACTGCTGTTGGCGTGTGTATGCGCTTGGCTTTTCTTTGCTTTGCACTCCTAAACTTTGTCGAACGTGAAATCGCCTGGTGAAAATTGAGAAAATCGGCAACAACAACAACAACAACAACAACAACAACAATTGCACCAGCGGCATCAGGAGGAAAAGTTAGTGTAGACGTTTAAAACTTTGCGATTGCGGCGGCTTGCAATCTGCGAGTGAGTTTCGACAGAGTGATTTGCATATTGCCAAATGTCATGACAGCCACCACGAGAATTGTGTATTTAGTAGGGTGAGATTTTCCGGAGGAGTTCCTTGGCTTGGGCAAATGCACAGGAGTCGGGGCAGAGTGACATTTGCGCAACAGACAACACAGCGCCAAATGACAAACACAACATGAGGCAGACGCCATTGAACCGCGATGACATTTCGCTCTGTACTCGTGTACCTGTGAAAATTCAGACGAGAAAATGGCGAAAAGGGCAGGATTGGGTGGTGCGTGGTGGCTGGTAGGTGGTAGGTGGTAGGTGGTGGGTGGTGGGTTGGCTTGGGGGCAGCAGGACGAAATAGAGGATGGGTGGCATACGCAAATATTTTGACACTTTACTTGGGCCAAATGTCGGCTGTCGTCTTGGCGTGGCCTAAAATATTCATGCCAACCGTAACGAAAGGAACCGAATGGAGTTGGAATGGGCCACGTTCGGTTGGCAGCCAAAACCGCGCCAATGAAACAGAATATCGGAGTGCTACAATCGTGAATCTAACTGAGGCCCAGCACTTGAACATTTTTAGTTATAAATGGTGCAGCTAGAGGTACTTGCTAAAAAGGTTCTATATCGAATTATATTCATGAATTTGTGTTTTCTATTTAACTTTTGCACGAGTTAGTTGCATTTGTACTATTACTTAAAATGAATATAATATACCTTTGACTTTTTAGCCAGCCACCAATTGCTGAAATTGCTATCTGCGCTGTTTTTCTGCAGCGTTTGGCAGCTAGGTTTTAATTTCCTGTGTACCTCCATCCGGGCATCTGAGTTCTCGAGTGTGTGCGTCTGTTGCACGTGTCAATATTTAACGGATGCAGGCTGGCAGAGGCAAGGCTACGCACTTGACAAACTAATTTGCTAGACAAACTTTGCCGCTGCCAAAAGCTCCGACCACGAATTGCACTGGGATTAGAGCTATTTGTTTTAAATTACCACAAAAATAGATAAGGGTTTCAGTAGCTCGTCATCACCAGCAGCATCATCATCATCATCATCATCATCATCATCAAGTTCTGAGCGAGGGTCGGTTGCTCCGTTTTTGGCAAATAATTTGATTCGGTTTTAATCAGCAAACTCAATTTTCGAGTGCCGCTCCAGAGGCCGCGCTTGTTTTTGCGTAAATATTGACTTTGTAAAATGAAATTTTCAAGTTTAACCCAAGCCCAAGCCCAAGCCCAAGCCAATCCGAAGCCCACGCAATTTCAATCGTTCTCGAGCTCTCTCTGGTTTTTTTTTTTTATTTTGTGTATTATTTTTTCGTTTCCGGCTGGAAAATCCTTGCCGCTCGCTCATATCCTGCCAGGGTCGCAAAAGTGAGGGGGCGTTGTTCTAGCCAGCCAGGCATGTCAATTGTTTGGCCAAATATTTGCTCAGTGCTCGTACTCTTGCTCATAGTCGAACAAGTTGCCAGTTTCAGTTGTTGAATTTCGAGTTTCGGGTTTTGGCCTGCCAGGACAAACAAATTAGAAGCGCTCTCTGGCTCGCTCGGCGAGTCTTATGCAAATAGCACGCAAATATATGGGCAGGATTAAATAAACAATCGGGCCGCAGGACGTGCCGGCCCTTCATTTCCTGCCCTAAACAAGTGGCACTCTTTGATATTTGCTTTGACTTAATTAAAACATTTGCTCAGTGATTTCGACGTCGGCTATTTTTTGTTTTTACCATTGTTGTTGGCTTGTGTTGCCAATTAAATGCGCCTCGGTATTTTCAGGAGGCACTGACTGTGGAGGGTCCTTTGTCGCTGAAGCTGTTGGACGTGATGACCCTCATCCTGAACTGCAGCATGGTCAATGTCCAGTGGGCGACGAACAACGAGAGCACCCCAATGCTGATTGACCTTATCGCTTCGCTGGCCTTTTTCTGCGTCAACAATCGCAGGCATCAGGACCTGCTGATTTCTGAGCAGTTTGCCGTGATCCTAAAGAACCTGGCCAAGTTGCCCACCCAGTTCAACCCTGTGATTTATCCCTTCCTGGTCACGGTTTCCTTCAACAATCCGCCTGCCAGGGAGATTCTCAGCAAGGACTTCAATTTGACGGTAAGATCTTTTAATATCCAAAGAATATTGAACAAAGTTCACATGATTGACTCTCTGAAACAATGGCAATTTGGCATAAATGTACAACAATTATTTTCTGTACCCTTGCAGTTCTTAGATGAGTACAGCAAATCGGATATGGCGAAAAAGAATCTCGTCATTAAACTGATAAACAGCCGCACCAAAGACAAAAACAGCAGCGGAAATAAGCAGAATGCGTAGATAGATCTATGATATGTGTTGGGGCGGCAACTTAATATATGTATCCCATACAATGATCCTTCAACCGGAAGTCCCGACTTTCAAAGTGATATTATTTTCAAAGAAAATTAAAAATCTGAAGGGCAAAACTACTTGAAACATTCGCAAGGAGGTGAACAGCAGGATAATTGAATATCGAATGCAGAAGCGGCACAAAATTATTTTTAATATTATTTATATAATCTTAAACGTTATCTCAAACTAGCTAACTAAACAATCACTTCATCTCACTCACTCTCACACATTCGCTAAACACATTCACAACAAGTCGAACTCGCATAGATTTTATATTAATATATACACTTAGTACATGTATTAATTGTAACTTATGTTTAATGCAAGGTATTAACATTAGTTTAGCACTTCTATCCAACTCACCCAACTCACTCGCACAGAAAATTCTCAGTTATCGAATTAACCAATGCTTTTCGCACCAACACAACTTTCACCAACATAAAAAGAAATGGGCGAAAGGTAAACATGAATGAAATGACCTTATGTATTTTTATAATTATCAACGTTTTGTGCAAAAACATTATAATTAAAGCAGTGCAAATGAAATAAAGAATTGAACAATCAAAGTCTTTTTAAAAGCAAATACCTACATATATGGTGGCGAAAGCGGGTTCCTTTTTCATTTAATTAAATCAATATGCAACATTTTCGGATTAAACAACCATTTTTTGATTGACTTTTTATGTTTCTGATGGTATTAACATGAGTACTACCATCAATTGTGTTTTCCTAATTCATATAAAATATTTAATTTTTTTAATTTACCCTCTAGTCAAGGGGATCAGTTTTTCCTCTTCCGTTTGAAGTGCTGCAATGAAACGGAGACCTGGCCATTTCCCCTCTTCCCCGAAAAACAACAAATTAAAAACGACAAAAATAATGTGCCCTAATCATTTGTGGGCGTGGTCCAGAGGGGGCGTTTGGGGCTTTGTCAGCGAGACAAAGCCAAAACTCATCAGTGTCGGCAACGCTGAGACATCGCGCAATGTCCTTTTGTCCTGCCGACTGAAAGGGGGGGCGTGGCAAGGATTCGTCGGGGGCGGGAGGATGGGGTGGGCTGGCCATTGTCTCGATTGTCCTTGTTGTTGCACCTAGTCCGGAATTATGTGTGTCACACGGCGCGAGAGAAAAAGAATCAGAAGAGGGAAGCAGTGGCAGCGACGACATCTAATTTCTTTGGACATTGTACGTGTGGGTTTTTAATGCTGCCATATGCACAACCCCTGGGCAGACCCTTGCTTTTTACTTTTTATTTTGCCAAATTGAAAGAGCTCGAACAACGACAACAAGTACAATAATAATAAAAGGCCTCAAGACTCTTTTGCTCTGGCGACAGATTGAAGTCACTCAACTTGAAATAAAATGCGACAGCGCTGAACAGTTGCACAATCCAATGGGAACAATATGCGGCGGATATCCTGGAATATCCTTGTTCTAGAGCGAAAGGTATGTTGGGCTTTAGAGGGAACGCCAGCAAATATTAGTCTGTCTAACCTTTGAATTTCTTGTGATATATATTATTCTTGTCAAGTTGTAAATATTGCGAATATAAATGTATATGAAATAAGTGGAGAAAGATATGCAAAATTGTTATACTCGAAAACAAGTTTATACGCACTCCGCTCATACTAATTACGGGGTAAGAAGAGTTTATCACGGATTTGGTTTTCTATTTCCCTTTTTTGTCAAACATCATTTTTAATTTGGGGCCCGGAAAGCAATGAACAAATTGGTGTTAGCAGAAGCCAAGTGCTCGGGCACAAAGAATGGAAAATATTCGAGCGAGTGGGTGGGGATGCAGTTACAGTAGCAGAAGGGCTGGGGGTGGAGTGGGTGCACTTGCCGCAAATGAAAGTGCGTCAATCAACCCTTCCAGCCAGCCAGCTCCATCCATCCATCCATCCATCCATCCATCCGTGCACTATCCATAAAAAATCCATAATTACCATGTAGATGCCAGGACTCGCACTGTCCCACTGTCCAACTGTCCACTCGACTAATTGCCGCAAGTGACTAAGCAGACGACATCGTTGAGCGGCAATGTCAATATATCACAAAATACCAATTTCACCTTCTCAATCAAAATTACGACCGAATACAATATCGAAACGGCATGGAAGTCACCCCCATGGGAGCTGCGTTTTGTGTAGATTAGTTTAGCATAGTCAGGGGCAATTAAAATGAAAAAGTGTGCGTCTGGGTTGCGTGCAGTGGCCTCATAAGACTCGGGATGGGGGTCATTTCAGCGGGGAGGTTTCTCCAGTTGGTTGGCTCCAGTTGGCTTTAAGCCGCCAAAAAGTTAATTGCAACTTAAGGAGGCGCAGCAGGGCCAACTGATTTCTAGGCGCGGCCAGGACAAACAAATTTTAGACCACCACACAAAGTTTGTTGACCAACGGAACTTAGAATGAGACGAGCCTGAAGCACGAAAGAAGTTTCAGTCCGAAGGCCCAATACTCTGCCAAGGATAATATTTTCGGTGAATACATGAAGAGGTAGGCTAGAAATGAAAGCATGTTTGTGGTGCCATTGTTCCAAACCCAATTAATAAGGGTATGGAAAGGATATCCGAAAAAAAGGGAAAGTTTACCATCCTGACTGCTCATTTTGTGTACCTTTCGTATGTTTTGTCTTAGTATTTTTTGTTGCGCCTGGACTTCCGGTCAGGATACGCTCCTAATTTGTTTACAAGGGCTAGCCGACGGTCCATGCTTTATTTTTGCGCCACACTCAATTGGTTCACCTACACGGGAAATAAAAATCGAATTTTAGCTTTCTGACAAAATGCAGGCGTTGCTAGGTTATAAAACATATTTCTGTGTTACTAATACCATTTTATTAAAGATCTTAAATACACGCTGAAAATATTACAAAAAATTGGCACACATATTTGTGTTCTGTGTATGCCGCGTTGGGAACTTGGTCATGTAGATTCTACAATCCTGACGTGTCCCGTGCACATTATGCGCGATGCATGGTGTCCGATAAGAAAACAGGACTCGGAAGGACTCGCAGGACTGAATGAAAAGCGCATGGGGGGTTGACTTTCCGACTTTTATTCCCGGACTTAGCGGACAAATAATGTGAGCAACAATGGCATTGCGTGATGACCTTATGATGACACCCAGCTGATTATAAAGAAATATCCTGGACTTGGCTTGCGTGCTCGCCTCAAATTCAGCGGAAATGTTTGCAGCAACGGTAAATTATGTAACACACGCAGGATATTCGGAGGCGGGGCAGCTGGAAGAGCCTTACCCATTGAAAATCAGCGGAGCGCAGTGGCCTAAGCTCCTGTTGCCAACTCCCGTCCGTGGACAATGTCCTTAAGCGGCTTTGCTGATGCTCATTTGCACGTATTGCTCAGCAATACCCGACTGGAATAAACTCAGCTCAACTGCGCTGTACCCTCAATGGCAGCGAAGCGTTACGGCTTAGGAGTACACAGGGAGAAATACAATATACACACATATATTTTTGATCAGAATCACTGCATAGCTTATTAAGAAGGATATATACAAGTTATGAGCAATTATCGTAGTGATTGTCGAGGTATTCGACTATAGCGTCTCTTCTTTTTTTATAAAACCGTTAATAACTCTAAAGGATCCAGGATAGGTTATATATACATCTTAACTGATCATTCAGCCACTATCTCTGTGTTCCACTGTGAGTTTCCGAACGCAGCGAATAGGATCTGTGTGTTTGTGCAACTATTAGTCCCCGAACCATTTTCTCGGAGCTTTGCTTTCAGCTCCAAATTTATGACCACATAAATAACGCAGCAGAAAAACCAGTGGCAGTCGAAGCCAGAAAGAGACAGAGCTAGGCGAAAGAGATGGCGGCAGGGGGACATCCGCCGAAAAACCCCACATAACCAAAACGAGATTAAAACGAAGATAGAGTACCTTGGAAAATAGGTATTTCGGCAATTATGTGGCCTTAACCCAAAAAGGTTAATTGTATTTTTCTGATTTGTGGGACAAACACAGTTAAAATGATGCCTACATTGATATTATTGTATATTTTTTATAAGAATTTATCTTGTTAATAGCGAACCCACAATTTGCTTGTATGTTAACTATTCAATAGAGATTCTTTAATTTTGGATTTTTCAATTTGATATTCTTGATTCGCTGTAAATGAACTCGAATTTAACGATAGCCGAAGCCAAGTCCATCATGCCTGCCACTATCCGTAAGCTAGCCCCTAGGGTATGGTAAAAAACCTGCTGCTAGCATTCATTCATTTCATATGCATATTTATAGCTTAAATAAATAACAAATAATATGGCTATAAATTTTGTCACTCTCTTTTGTTTCAATAACCAGCCAGAGACAGGCCGAGAGCCGAAACAGAACCGAGCAGAAGGAAATCCAGTGCCCCGACTATGGCCATGTATTTACATATATATATATCTACTATATGTATCGGGCGCAGTTCATATTGATAAATATTAAATATGCATAAATAAAACTCGACTCGACTCGGCTCGACAAATGAACGGCGAAAATGTTTGTTTGATGCCAAAATGCCACACTCGAAAAACTAGTTTGGGGTCAGGGAAAACGGGGGGGACACGGGGAAAAATCATGACAGTTTTCTGGCCATAAATCACTGCCATGTGGCCTAGGTATCTTTCCTGTCTCGATAAGACCGCCACCGGAGATAACACCAATTTGTTGTAGCTAAATCTTTATCGCAGCACTTCCGCGCGGTTTCTGTTTTTATTTTTTTCCAGTGCAGCAGGCAGATAAATTAAAACCATGTAAGTGGTTAATTAAACGCGTTTTACCCGCACTCGACTGCCTCATATCGTTCTCGAATATATAGCATATGTTGTGGGGCGCACTCGATAAGATAGGCGAAGATACGACGGCCCTTTGAATAACTGGGAAAACATTCCCAGTTCAGAATGAGAGTGGAATATTTAATTTTATTTAATCTATGATAAAGTGTAACATAACTAAGGACAGAAACTTAGATGCTAAGTCCTAAGAAACAAATTTTCACTTTACGATTAGGTTAAACCTGAGAAGAGAGCCCATTGACATTACGGTTATGCGAGATGTGTTTTATGTCCTTTTTATTTTGAGTGGTGTCTGCTTGGGGCAAAAGCGTTGACAGCATTTGCTGAGTTTTCAAATTGAGGCGGCAAAGAGATGCTTTTACTCCAAATGCCATATCCTGAGGACGGAGATGGGGCCGAAGAACTGGATGTTGTAAGGCATTCCATTTTCATCATGTGCTATCTGGGAGATATTTTCGGTCCCGCATGCAGATATGCGTTCGGATATGTACATTGTACAATATTGCATAAATTATTGATGCCAACTTTTATTTATTCCCATTCTTTTGCCCACATGCGATACGTATTTTTACATATTTGAAGACAGTTGGCAGTCGGCAAACAGACGCACACTCGAAAACAAATGCGGGGTATAGACAGTCAGTTCGTCGTCAGTCGCTCGTCGCTCGTCATATTTGCGTGTTTGCATTTAATCATCGAAATCCATGCAGCGGCTGTGGCAGTGGCAGTGGCATGCCACGCCCACAACCCCTTCGGCTGAACCCCATCCACCTCCGCCTCCCTGCCCCGAGCAACTTTTGCGTTATTTGCATTTGCTGGAAGTTATTCTCCGTTGATTCGCCTCTTTTCCCAGCAATATAATTTCCACTTTACGCTCTGGCTTCAAAAACAATAAAAGAGGAGCAGCCAAAAGTATTTGGATTATCCAGATGAAGGGCGGGATATTCTTTTATAGCGTAGATTTGAATGTCCAATGTCTTGATTAAAACATCAAGAAGTCCAGAGTAATTTACAGAAATTGCAGTTACAACATTCCATAATTTTGAGATGTTAAAACATTTACATATGATTGCTTTAAAAGGAAGTATTGTAATTCTAATTGACAGCTAACATAGACTAATTCGGGATACATCAGTGCAATCATCCTGAACTCACAAAAAATGAAATAATCTTTCATAATTGTCAGTTGACATGAACAACTATTTTGTTTGCATTGTTACGCAGATTGCCAATGAATTACTTGCCTCTGGTCATGTGCAGTCAGCTTTTAGTAATCGGAAAAGCTTATCGGGTGGTGAAAAGTCCCCCAACAAACCCAACAAATTTCCGCAATGAAAACAACTCCATCAATAAACCAGGAATCTACGCCAGAACACTCGCAATCAAGGTAGCAATGAGGACGACAATCTGTCAATTAGTTATCATGTTCAGTGTCAGCACAATATGATTTTGATTTAATTTTATGGGCCAAGTCACGATATGGGCCAAAGGCTTGATATGGGCCAAAGGCGTAGATAAAATGGCTGATAGTGCTGGATATGCTGATGGTGATACACGTAAATCCTACATTCCATATGTCGACCTTAAAATTATATATATACTTTAAAAAAAACTTGATGGATATTTATTGCTGGATATTACTATGTTTTTCAAACTATAGTTATAGACTAGTGTTTTATACACTCACTAGAGTATTTTATACTACTAGATATAGAGTTTTTCTCACTGTACAGCGAGCGAAAGGGATAGAAAATGAGAGATAGACGTAGCAGGGATATTCAGGGATCCTTTGTAGCACCGCAAACTGTGTCCAGCATTTTTGCGTGTTTATAAAAAATTAAAAATAAAAATCTGCGTCCAGGGCCCTCGTTGGAAAATCACGTGCCACGCCTCCCTGCATACGCCCACATTGTACACGCCGCATGCCACATGCCAGTGCACAGGCAACCACCGCCCTTTCCTCGTCCACTAGACCATGCCGAATTTTGGTTATAGTTGGCTTTTACACTGCCGGCCATCATCCATTGTTGCCACTGCTGTTGGCCATTGTTATTCCTATTCCTGTTGTTTTGCTGCCACCGCTAAGGCAACGCATTTGGAATTCAAATTGGAATTTCAGTATAGTCAGAAGTCCTTAGGCAGCCGAATAAAAGTTGATAGAAAGTTCTACAAATCTTGGTTATTACTACATGTTTCAGTGGTCAGTATCCAAAACCTTCAAAATACGAAATCTCATTTTTATAGAATATTTAATAATGATTGCATTTTATTTAGGTATACACTTCTTTAGGTTTTAAAAAACATATATTATTAGTGTATTATTTAGCCTGCTTTAATTCGCTTTCAGTTCTCCTTCAACTTTTTCTGTCTGGACTTTAGATTCAGGTTCTGCGCTGCAATGTTTTTCCGACTTCCATTTGCTTTTATTGCATATTTGTATTTTGCATTGTTATTGGCCATGCTTGGTTATTTTTGTGTGTGGGAGGAGTTGAACGAGGAAGGAGGAGACTCTCGTTTGTTGTTGGCTTTCCCCTTCATTTTTCACATCAGCCGCACAGTTTCCCATTTTCCAACTTATTCCCTTTTTCCTCTTTGCGGTTGTCCATTTGTTTTGCAACTCTGCCTTTGTTTAACTTGTATATTTTTCAGTTTTTTTTAGGCACGGCGGATTGTGTTTTGCAGGCTTTTTCCCAACTATTTGTTTGATACATGGGCATAAAATAATTTGCAAGTGATTTTCAGCATTAACGACAAGAATGGAGGCATTAAAAATGCAAAAAGCGTTGGCTCATTCATAATGCAAGGGCCAAATAAGAGAAAAGGGGTTAAGGGTGGTGCAACTGCAATCGCATGCATAATATATAAACGTGTGGGCACGGTGGGCACGGGGGGCATGGGGGCATGGAGCTGGGTATCCTGCAAAGCCACTTTAATCAACTCTTCTGCGGTGCATTTCAAAGCAAACGTCAGCCAATCCGGACGATCCCAGAAAAGCCCCCGAACAAAAGCCGTACAAAACCCAAACTGAGCTGTCAACGCTTCTCCAATCCAATCCACCAAAACCAGCACCCCACGTGTCCCCCACTTGTCACCCGATTTGCCACCTAGTCCGCCACTCCTTTTGGCACGATTACAAGCTTTACGCTCGCTGTTCCTGCTGCATGCAAATCCCCTTTTGACACTTGACCGGTTGACCAGCGCAGGTCAAGCATTTACCGCCCACAACCCACTCTCCACTCCCCACAACCCACCGCCCAGCAGCCCAGCGAGCGCCCATGGGCCACCCCCTCATTTCCTTGATGACTTCGTGGGTGTCATAATTTGTAATCCTGCAGCGCAGCCTGTTTAATTTTCACACCTTTGTGCTCGGCGCTGCAACAGCTCAACTGGAATTCCCGACACACGACCAACAGCGGATTAAGCGGCTCATCTGGACATCTGGCCAACTGGTCACCTGACAGCCCTGTACAGTGGATCACTTGACCCCAGCGAGGAAAATTAATAAGCTAAAGCGCACTCCAAGCTTTGGTCATTACAGAAGTGCATTCGTTTGAAGATTAGCCAAAGGGCACATCAAAAGCTAAATGATCAAGATTACATCGGGATACAAGTTCTAAACAGCGCTTTAAATCGATATCAATGTGATATTTTATAATACTGCTAATGAGATCCGGTGTAAGTATCGTGTTATAGCTAGAACTATTAGTAAAATATGCCAATTAATATTGCTCTTAAATAAAATGTAAAAATTTTTAGTTAGTTAAGACCTGAACAGTAAAATTTTATTGGATGAAGCTCTTAAAAAAAGCTGCACATGATCATGAAATAAGTGAGACATTAGGACAAATGGAAAAACTCCATAGCCATGCACAAACACAAAAATCACACAATTTCTGCGTATACCCTACCTTATCTGCTCTAGAAGTTTATATTTTCATGGATTTCATTACCATTTATGACTGCTGGGAAGTATCATTACTGCCGAGTCTCTCCACAGATTTCGGTTTAGCAGGGTTAAGTAGATACATATGCATATCCACCAAATCGTTTAGCATGATAATCGAAATGGATTTGCCCCTCAAGTGCTTGCCCCTTGTCTGGAGTCTGTGCCTCTCTAATGCCGCATGCTGATGCCGCACCGCTCTTTCCTGCCCCGTCTCTGTCCCACGATTAAACGCCTGGTTTTGGCAATGCCTCAAACGACAAACTGGCCTGCACTGAAAACAAATAGCATTGCTCTTCTTAGTCCATTAAATACTTCCGTTCATATACAGGATAGACCAGGGATCTAGCTATACAACAAACTATAAGATTTTAGCGAACTTTACTTAAGCAAGTTCGTAATTAATAAATGTTGTATCTATTATTAACTGGTATGGTGGAACTGTGTTTTTACACCAAATTAGATGGGTAATGCATTTCTCTCTCTGCAGAGATTTGAACAAATCTTCGATGTCCGTCGAAGGAGTTGGCATCGCTGGAGGAGCGCGGGGAAGTGGCACTGGCACTGGAACTGGCACTGGCACTCCAGTTGGTGGATGAGGAGTCTGGGCCTTCGACTGAGCCTGGCGCTCGCCATCATCAAGTTGGCGTGTTTATGGGCCAAGCGGCACAATTAACATGTCGCGGCTTTTAGCGTCTGTGGCAGCGGCAACAACTTCGGAGGCAGCTTGCACAAAATGACATATGAGGCGCATAATTGAAACTTCAAAGGAGCAGGGGCGGCGTTCGGGGCATAAATTAGGCGGCTGATCGCTCCGGAATGGCGATGTTGCTGAAGGTGAGGAGTTCCATCCGCCGCGAACACGGGGTCGTCATCGTTTTGGATCCATTAGCGACGTGTGGCGGCGGCGGGGATGTGGAAGTGCAAGTGGAAGTGGCAACAGTGGAACAGCAACTGAAACACCGGCCACATTAGCTACAGTAGCCCCCGTCCCGTTTGTCATGCCGCGCCCTTCCATTAACACAACATATATCCATATAGTTGCCGTAGTTGTTGCTACATGGAAATCAATAAAAATCTGCGTGTGCGGTGATCTAGCATTCCAAATGGGATCTGCCAAGATCTACACAGCGCGAAAAGTAACAACCTAACTAGCAGCGAAAAATCTAAGAAACGTAATACTTAAATAATATATACTTAATTTAAATACACGTTTATACGTATTTTCTTAATAAAAACAAACATATAGTTTTAGTTTCTATGATAATAATATCCACCCACATTGGCATTTCGCTCAGTGTCCCCGCTCAAGTTCAAGGGGAGACCGCCACTGACAGAGACGGCAACTGTCGCAGAGGGAGATGAAAAATGTTGTCTCGTTGTCGGCATTTGTGTTTTCCCGCCGATTTCCATATTTTACGCCATAAATTAAGCACTTGAGGAGCCCAAACGCCGAACCACTTAAACGGCCAGAGAAAATTCTCAATTGTTGCAGCAAAGATAAGGAAATTGAACGTTTTGTCTGGGCTAAAACTCCGAACCGGAAGAGTCAAATCCGAAGATAATCGACTATGTGTGGGAAAAAAGAAAATCAGAGAAAGAAAAGCCCGCAAAGGGCAAGCGAACACGCAACAAATCTGCCGTTTACTTACCAGCACTCGCCGCACTTTCCATCCGAAGAACCCATATGTGGAGACACCTTCGACCGCCAAGTCCAAGTCCAAGTCGAGATCCAGCCCCCGTTGCATCCGACGGACTATTTTCCGTTCGAGTCTTCCCGGCAGACACTTTGCTGCAGCTTAAGCACTGCCAGACACGCCAATGGCAACCAAAGTCAATAGCCAGACAAATGAAAAGCTCTGCTCGAGAGCGAAAAACTGTGAGAACCGAATGCTGGGGCCAGACTCCAGGGAAAGTTCTAAATGATGCAGGGCAGGGCGGGGAAAACAGAAGATTGAGATACTCTTTTAGAGGGTAGAAAGTTGCGGCGTTTCCAAGAAATTTTAGGATGCAAATGATTGGCAAACAAACATAACACTATTCATAAATGGTTGGGTTTAAATTAGTGTATTAGAGTTATATAAAAACTAGTTTTCCCAACAATAATATTTAAAGAATTTAAGCAGACTTACAAGCTTATATATAATCCATTAAATACCAAAAACGATCTCTGAGTTAGTTTTGAAAAATACAATCTCCAAATACAAACCAGTAGAGCGCAAACTTTGCTGCGCTTCCCCCCAAAGAGGTAGAGCATAAAACGGTTGATTCCGCACGAATAAGCATCTTGGCTGGGTTGTGGCCCGTGCTCCACCCAATCCGCCTCATCCGTGAAAGCCAGAGGATGGGCAGCGAGGAGGGGAGGACGAAGGACGAAGGACGAGCGGGAGGAAGCCCCAGCGAAGCGTAAACATTTTACACTTTTGTGTGCAATGAAAGCGACGCCATCTTGATGTGGATGTGAATGGGAATGTGGGCGCGGGGGAATCCGTCGTGTCCGTCGGCGAAACGGGTTCGGAGTCGCCAAAAGGACTATAAAATCATTTGAGCTATGCCCCACACCGAAAGCAGGCTTCTTCTTTTGAGCAGCCTTTCACTTTCTTATCGCGCCTGCTGCAATTTGTCATAAATTCAGCAATTTATAGGCCAGCTCGTAAAGTGCATGAAAAATGCGACATTGCAGCAAATTGCAGCAAAAAGTGAGTAAAACACACTGCACACTGAAAATGGAGGGGGTGCAGGGGATGAAATTCGTTTGCTGCTTAGATGGCAACTAAGTGTGGTTCCTGGCGGTTTCTCTGCATCCTTGCCAACACGTAAGCCAAAATGCAAATGTAAAGCAACACCTCCTGCCTCCTCCACCACGCCCACCACGCAAAACATTTGCATTAATCATGTTTGCATTGCATTATGCAGCAGCATACTGTGGCAGATGGGCGGCGGCCTAGAGGGGCGTGGTCGGGCTTAAAGCCCCTCAGCACACACTCCAAATATGCGCTGGGTTTTGGTTTGGTCCGCTTTTGCATGCGAAGGACAGAAGCTCATGCATAAATATTTTTTTTGCATAAACAAAAGTGTTGAAAATGCAATTTGCCCCGTCTGTGGGAAGAATGCGGCGTGATGCTCAGTGTGAGGTCAAACCCACAATAAAAACACAGGAAAATAAAATAGATGTGTGCGGGTATGATGGCAAAACAAGAAAGCTACAAATATGTGGTTAGTGAAATATTTTATGAAGCTTACACTTGGGGATCTACACTGAAAATTGCTACAACAACTTAGCACTGATTCAGGATTAAATGTCCTAGAAAATATTTAAAATACTTCACCGCTATCGGTTTGCATACAAAGTAAGCGATCATAAATGTCTATTTCTAATAAGAATTACAAGAACAATCAAATGTTTCCATTACAAAAAAAACTTTTTATAGTATTTTTCCAAGTAAAGCCAAACTGGATATATAATTTCATACGTTTGCAACCCACAATTATTTCCCCATTGTTTATTCCCCGAGGAAAAATAAAAACTCTCATCCCCTAACAAGGAAAACAGAGCTTTTCCGTTGAACTCTTAGCTTCTGCCCGTGGACATTGTCCCCGGGCCAAAAGAAAAGCGACGCGGCCTATGCGGCGTATGCGTATGTTTCGAGTCCACATTATGTATACGCACGGTGGCACCATCCCCCAGAGAGATAGAAAGAGGAAGGGAGAGAGAGAGAGAGAGAGAGAGGGAGATAGGGATATGCTGATGGCCGAGGGGGAGCAGACACATTTATATGGCAAACTGTTTTTAATGCTTTTAATGCGCCAAAGTGTTGTTTCATTTTCATTATTTGCACAAGCTGCCACACATTTAAATGCCAGTCCTCCCCTCCGCAGAGCTCCGGCTGGTTGCTTGTGTGTGTGCAGCTGTTGAGCTATAATCATAATTTCATAAAGCACATTTTCACAAAAGCTTTCAGCACCCTAAACTGCATTGTAATTACAACGAAAGCGTTGGCATGCGAAGCGAGGGTATCCGACATCGCAGGGCTGTTGGGGCCGATGTGCACCACCACCACCACCATCAGCACCACCACAAAGGACGAAAGGACCCGCCGTACTGCGCGCATTTTGTTGCTGCGGCAACGCCATCCTTGGCGAAAGGAGCGAAAGGACACCGGAATCCAACATGTTGGTGCACAGCTGGGTTGTCAGCCCAGCTTTTGTGGCCATATCTTATCCAGCAATTCTTGAGAATTGGAGAAGGCTTCTAAATACTTTGACAAAGAGGAATCTCTAAAAACAGCGCATATAATATCAATCATTTTCTCATCGCAAAAACAACATTAATATCATAAAACGGGGATGTTCTCACTTAAAGGTCAGTCCCAGAGTTATTAGCTTCAAATGAATATATAACATTTATATGGGTACTGCTGTTGTAACACTTTGGAAGCTTATTAAAACGATTTTAAGATTCCCGCTGAATGTTCTTAAAAATATAGCGGTTTCTAAAAATCTTCCTCTTATTCCCTAGAAAACCTGGCAATCCTGGCTTGCGGGAAAAAGAGGTTATTGGCGGGGGAGTTGGTGGCGGGCAACTTCAGTTGTTACACTCGTTGTTGTTGCTGTCGGACCACGATCCGCGTTTCCCCATCCTGACTCCCCTTCACCCTTCACCCTTCACCCCTCACCCTGCTGTGTGTTGCGTGTTGATTTCAACGCATAAATATTTCAAAGGGTTCAAACAAAATGGCGTCGACGCGCAATAAATACCAGAGCTATGCATGTGTGCTTGTCCTGCGAGAGAGCGAACCTGCGCCAGTGTGTGTGTGTGTGTGCATGCGTGTGTGTGTGTGTGTGTGTGTTTGTGCGAAAATGTAACCCTTTCTGGCCGTGTAATAAAAGTGAATTTATGCAATATTTCTGCGCCTTTGTGCAAATGGCATTTGTAATGCCTCGAACAACAAACAGCAACCAGCGACGAAAGTGTCCTCGCCATTCGTGTTTGTTATGCTAATGGGCCACCAACAAGGCATTATGCCCGATCCAATCGAGTGCCATCGCAGGAAACACGAATTTTCGCGCTGAATCTATTAAATAATAATTAAAACATTTGCCCAAATATATTCATCAAGAGGGTTTCCACCGAAGTTTGGAAATTTGTTCTGCTTTCGGCGATAAAGAATTGACAAATGGGCTAGCCATTAAAATTATTTATTAATCGGAATTTTTTATCTTAAAATGAAAACATTTTTAAATTGCTTTTTTCAAAGTGTGAATTGTGTAACATAGCAATGCACTTGCATTGTTTTTAGCGCTTGCATCCATATAAATATATTTTACATAAAAACAAGAGACAACGAATATCAGATACCCGTTACTTAGCGAGTGTGTGTGCGAACGAGAAATTTTAACATCTTTCTGTCATTTCAATATAAATAGGATAAAGAAAATATAATAAAGAAAATATAATGATGATAATATAATGAAAATAAATCTCAAAAATTGTCGGCGTAACTGTTTTGTGGAAGTTAGTTAATCTTAACTTTCTAGCTTTTATAGTTTCACAGATCTGTGCGTTCTACTGATAGACAGGTCAGAATACCTTAAGCTTTACTTGTAGACCAAAAGGGTATAAACATCATGAATTAAGGCAACACACCAAAGTAAGGCAACGCAATTAAGGGTCAATTTCATCGAACTGCTACTCAGGGTCCGGGGTACGTACACTGACAAAAATGCTTAGTAAAAGTCCTCTAAGAAAAGTGCAATACAAAATTAACCCTAATTGACTTTCCACAATTTGTGCAAAGCTTTGTTGACTTATGTTGTCTATACATTTTCTGAAAATCAAACGAGCTTATCAGATGCTAGGATGGATAGAAATAGTGTGCAAATTAATTGAAAAGAATATAAATGATTTTGTAGTTTTGTTTGTTGTTTGTTTTTTGTTTTATTTGGTATATAGCATTTTTGTTTTTATATACATAGTTACTGCAAGGGTATACAAGCTTCGGCTTGCCACAGATAGCCTCCTCCCTCTTTTCGGGTTTGATTTTTCTAAAATAAGCCAGCTTTCTGTCTGGTAAACGCCTTATTATTCTAAAATTGAGGGCCAGTCGGTAATGGTTCCTTCTTTCAGTCGTTTTTGAAAATGTACAGCTAAAAGGTATATTTTTAAATCTTATTTATTCGATCCATCCACACCTGGACCCCTCCCCAACCCAAAGTTCTTGGACTTTCTGCCAAGAATTATTGCAACACTTGTTGCCTGTCACCACAAATGTTTGTCGATGGGTTAAGGTGGCCTGGCACCAACACCTGGGTACCTGGGTACCAGCCAAAGAACCAACCGAAGCTAAAATGCTGGTGAGTTTTCGTGCCAGTTACAAGTTGCAGAACCAGGGGAAAAATGGCAAGAATAAATATCAAAAGCAGAACAATAGAGGCGGGAAAACAGCTATCCATCGCCTCGGGAGGTTCGCATACGTTTCAAATGTAGGAAAGTCAGGAAAAAGAGGTGATTTCCACTGGCTTAAGAAGGCAAAGGCAAAGAGGCCTACAAATGTCATTCAAGCGCATGGTTGCACATAATAGGAAAGGAACTAGAAGTGGTGCACTGAAAGAATTATATTGGAAATATGTGTGATAAGCTTCACAATTCTTGCAAACTCTGATACTAGAATTTAAATATACATTTTTTATAACGATTCAAATTGATAATGCATTTTATTATTTCTTATATGTATGTGAGTCTAATTTGTTCAATGTATTACGTGGATGGCCAGGAGATGTCGGTCTCCTCAAGTGCCAATGGTTTTCCGCCTTGGGCTTTTTGGCCGAAACGGAAATCCATTAGGTTTGCCCCATTGTGTCCCGCTTTTCAGCCTCTCAAGCGATGCAGTTTGCAGTTGAGGGAGAAGATTTCCGTTTGACATGGCACAGACCCCCTTAACCCATTGTGTGCCTACTGCTTAACACTCTTCCCTTCACAATCTCGAAAACGTTTTGCATACATTTGGATTTGGGTCGAATCGCAGGTTTATGCGTTTTGATTAGCATAAATTTTGATTTACTTTGGTAATTCGGAGGTAGCCATGACTTAGGCACGTTTCCATCGGTCCAAAATCACCGCATCTATATCTATTTCGCTTGTAAAACACCCGGAGGAACTGCTTTGGAAACACCTTTCTCTTGGCGAAAACAAACATGTACATGTATTCAAATACGAAACCAGAAATCCGAAACGCAACAAAGCGAGCCTGATGAAAACATTAACATTATACCCAAGATTTTTTATGGCTACTTCAATTTTTGATGGTTGCGCAAGCACGAGATGCCTTTATACGGCGTTGGGTGTTATGATTACTTTGCGGCACAAGATCAACAAATATAAATATTTATTTCGTTTTTGACACAGCAATAAAGTCTATTTACCTAAATATTTGCTTTGAGTTCTGGAAGTATGTAATAAATAAAACATAGCAGTATGACTCTATCCAATGCAGGAAATAAATTAGAACACGAGCTTTTTGAATGCTGAAATAATTCTTTTGACGCAAACCTTGGCTCAAAAAGGGAATTAAATCGTCTTCGTCTTCGGGATAACTTTTCCCTGATTTGGGTGTTCCTTATGACAAATAAGCATTGGTTTTTCGGAGAATGCGCATGCGAGTGTACCATAAAGTTCGTTAAGTATTCGCCGCGACAGACAAGACAGACAATCGTAAAACAAAACACAAAAAGAAGGCTAACACAGCGCACAAATCGTTAATGACGAAGTATTTGTGTTGTTTTTAATTGCCCGTTTGGCGGCCTGACAGCCTCTGGGAAGTTGATGAATTCGCGACGCCCGCATCGGTCAACAACATTTGCATTTGGCCAGGTGGAAAGGCGGCGGGAGCGGTTAGCAGGGCAAATATTATACAAGCTGGACCCGCTGGAGTCACCTGTTTTTTTGGTTGGCAGGAAATGCAGTGCGGCTCGTCAGTGTCAGTGTCAAAAGTCGGACTTGGGACGACTGAGGCATTACAGAAATATCTTGATAGCTCAATCTCCGAATCTTAAAAGGGGGGAGGATACTGCGGAGAAAACACCAGCGTCATGGAAGGCGGCCTGTCAGTCAGCTCAGATCCCAGCGGATCATGACTTGGCTGTTCGATGGAGCAGGAGCGGTGGTAAGACTGCCACAAAGTCGTGGCCATAAATTGGCTTGATCGGTGCCGGCTTGAAGTCAATTTGCGACGGCTTAGGCCCACAGATCGATCGATCGATTGGCATCAGTCTGACTCTCATCTGACTGAACTCGGGAAACTGACTCGCTGACTGACGGACTAAGTCTCTCGAGCAAGTACTAAGTACCTGGGGATGAGGGACAAACGAACCGCGAAAGTGCTCCACAAAACATATGGCACACAATTATCCAACTGACAGTGACGATGTGTTAAGAAATGCCAAAAACGAGTCCGTTTCGCAGGTTTTGAACCAAATTATACCGTGGAATCGCTGTTTACTTTGTATATTCTAAACTAACTAATTGACCAATGTTTATAAATCTGAAAATTAGAGTTACTAGAACAATTGATTTGCGTTTTTGAATATATACGTGTATGTATGTCGGAATAACAATTTTAAGTCTCCAAAGCCGCGAGTTGCATTACACCCGCTTGATACCCTGCCTTTCTCCTATAAAAACAAACACCGAATGGAATATGAAAATGATGAAGGAAGTAAATGGGAAATCTGTGGCACCCAAAGGCCAGGGCCACGGACTGCAACCGGGAGCGGATCCCAGGGAACCAGAGGCGGCACATGGCGCCCCCTGTGCGGCATTTATCATGGGGCACCTCCAGAGCACTATATTTAGACGGCGGGCTAATGGATGTAGCAGGGAAAAATAGAGGCAGATAGGGACAATGGGCCGGGTGGGTACGGGGATGGGGGAGGGGGAGGGAGGCAGATCGGATCCGACCGGCACAGGCCACACTTTCAAATTCATATTTATTGTCTAGGCTGCGGACTGAGTGCATTTTTATATATCGCAGTCCATTTGCCGCCGACTCTCCCACCAGCTCCCAAAAACCAAAATAAACAATAATTGAAAATGCACGAGAAGAAATTCTGAATTTTATTAGCTACCTACTTATTGAAAATCGTTTTAAATTAATACCATGTAGGGCTATGACAAGCGTAAACCAGCTTGTGAGAAATAATAGTGAGTATAGCAATCATAGATAGAACCAAATAGAGAAATAATAAAAACATTTAAATCAGAAACCGAAAATGAGCTGTGGTTCAATAATCCCATTAAATTTTCGTTCCGTGTAAGAGCGGAAAGGAAATCGCATTGTAGTGCAATCAGGGGATACAAGGAGCCGTGTAGGCCGTGAAATGCGTGGCATTTTAAAAGGTTCCACATTTTGGGGGTCAAAAAGTCGGGGGCTAATTGCATTGATTAGCTGACGGAGCGTTTTGCCGCGCATCAAAGTCGCCTCGGCGGGCAGGAAAATGATGGGGCAACGGTGGGTTAAGGGCGGGGTACTGAGGCAAGTCAGCTGTCAGTCAAGTGGCGACATGTTTACTTGGTTCGCAGTCAAAGACGGGAAAAATAAAAAACCCTTGCCCCTTTGAAACCACAAAACCGAAGCCAAAATCACAAAAAACAAAAATGAGAGAAATACCATAGAAAGAAAGAAGAAACCAAGCCGAAAAATACGGAAACGTTTGAGCCATGCCGCAAATGAAAGGAAAACATTTTGTTGTTTGCATTCATATTTCAATATTTTCCTCTGCTGGTTATTAGGTGGTGTGAGATGTTATTAGAAGATGCATGAATTCCAATCTACCGAGAGATCGGTGGAGTAAAAGGAGCGGTGATCAAAGGTGAGCGACTCTCGACGGTCGATGGGCAGTCGCCTAATGCCGCTGGCGATGCCAAATTGACATAATGTGGCGTTTAACAAATTCCCAAACAATGCACATCCATCAAAGATCCAACGGTTAGGATCAGGGCTGCACAAGTGACTAGGGGATTACGAACCATTCGAAGATCGTGTTCAAAAGATATTATGCTCATGGGAGAAGGTGTAACTGAAATATGATTGAGATATTTCGCCATTGGAGATGTTGTTGATAATACATTTCCCATTTATAGGAAAATCATTCAAATTGCAGATTATATACCTTGCATAACATTTGCATGCCAAAGGCGATCAATCAAAATACTCGTAGAAGATTTCTTGCTGCACATGCGCTTTTATATATTCCCATCACGTAATGCTCTATTTTACTCACATTACCCAGCCCTAATCCCCTCGGAAATTCCCCTTCAATTGAGTCATATCTGAAGAGGCATCCAAAAGGCGTATCTTTTTGGAGGGGCAACTGCATTGGCGATCGCCGTTCGATCGCAACGATAGATAACCGCAGGCAAAGCCGAAAAAGGTGTAGAAAAAGTAAATGACATAATGCAGCATCATCACGGATGGCTGGCTGGCTGGCTGGCTGGATGGATGGATGGATGGATAGAGGGCTGATCTTTGGATCGGCAGACAGGGCATTAAGCTAATCGGATGGCCGGTGGGTCACCCAGACAGATATTGTAACACCAGAAAGATAAGAGCCGAGGAACAAAAAGTGCCGCCTTTTGTCGCCATCGCAACGCTTTTCACGCCTCCGCCAGCCTCCTGCCTCCAGATGTGTTCCCCCCGAATCCGAATCCGAATCTGAATCGGAATCTCTATCTGTATCTGTATCTGCATGTGGACGAGTATCTTTGTATCTCCGCGCCTCGGTGTTCCACTGTGTGTTTGCCCAAAGATGCGTTAAGCGGGGAATAAGCCGCTTTTGTAGTGAGCATGAGCGCCTTAAAGAACCCAAGAGCTCAGGTAAATCTGTTTAGAGTTTAGTGTTCGAAGGCCGCAAAATGGCCGAGAGCGTCGCTGTGAATTCGATTTGCATTTGGGCCAAGGGAAATCCGCCTGTGCCCATGGCCTAATGCGTTAATCACTTTTCGAAAGCGTCAATTGAATGTCGCGTGGCAGGAACTCGGCAATTTTGATTGAGGGGACGAGATGAGATCGAAATCAACTACGAAAATCAACTGCTCTAATAAATTGTCGCCTGAATGACTTGTGCGGCATGGGAGGATGGGAGGATGGGAGTTCCTCGGGGTGACGCCTTACACTTGTCCCACAATTCGATCCAAGCCGCCATCCGAGAAACCACCCATCTGCATCCATCCGCTGGCGAATGGCCGCCACGTGTGCTGGACAATTGTTGTTTATACTAACAATTTGTGAGGCAGGAAGATGAACATTTAGCTGGATAACCCAATCCTCTTGCCACGGCTGATTGCCCGCCAATGTGGCCTATTGTTTTGCTACTTTTCCCCTTCCCTTCGCCCAAGTCACGTGGATCCTGCACGTGCCGCTGGCCACCGATGACGATGCCTGCGATGATGATGACTCCTCCTCGATTCAAGTCCCCCGGGGAGACACTTCCACTCCTCGTCCACATCCACTTGGACTACGGCGGTTCGGCGGTTCGGTGGTTCGGTGGTTCGGTGGTTGTTGTCGCTGCTACGCTTCATTCCGTTTCATTATGAGGCACGTGTGCCTTAACTTCCTCTTTAAAGCACTGAGAAAAATGTTTCCTCCAATTAATATTTATATTCAATAGATATGTATATATTTATTCTATTTTGAAACTATTATAAACTATCGAAATGTTTTCCAATGTATTGTACTTGCAGCAGATAAAATCTTTAGTCTTATGTTTGATAATAATTCTTCATTAGTTCGTCAATTTAATTAATTTTTTTGTACACTTAAATAGGCATTTGAACATTTTTCTAATCTTTTTAGAACAAATGGTTATAAATATTCAAATTATTATTATTTATTTTTGAAATATATTTTTCTTTAAGTTCACTTACTATGGATGACGTTTAGCAGAAATTGTTTCATTTGTGTTTATTACCGCCTGCAAAAAGAGAATGCCCATTTTTTGCAAGTGTACGAGCTTCCTTTTTCCACTTCCGCAACGCTCTTTTTTGGTGTGTTCTTTTTTTCTTCGCCGGTTAACTTGCAAGCGTTGATCCTTTGACTTTTGTGCTCAACACTTTCGCTTCACTCCAAGGATTCGCGTTCGCCCGAGGCCTGGGAAATTGTTTTCGTCCATATTGCGCGTTTTTGTCACGCTGCGTGTCCGGCGCGTGCACCACTCCCTCCGCCGCCCGCCGCCCACCGCTTTCCCGAGCCCCACCCCATTTTGCCGCACCCCACCCCACAACCGTTTTTTATGCGGGGCGTGTAGTGTGGCTAATATTTTCCTGTCGGGCAATCGCATGGCAGAAATTTACTCATTACCATCTGCGGGAGGTGTTGCATGCTCGTAGATGGTGGATGGGCTGTTAGGGGTTTTGGGACACATGCGGTGCACTTGCAGCGGTGGCCAATGTTTATGATGATTGAATGGGAGGTTTGCAACTCGAGCCCGGGTCACAGGTTGCCTGGGAAAATGGTTGATGGGAATTACCAACGATGGAAATTGCTTGGGGGACGAATAAACGAAATTTGGCCAGCTCATGGAAAATGTTTCTATTATAAGTGTGTGGATGACTTTTTGATTTCGTGTAAGTCACTTCTGATAGCACATAAATTCGCTTTAACTTTGAGTAACTAAAATCATTACAATTAGGGGTTGGTAGAAACGGCAGGGTTCCTTTTTGAGGTAATTGTTAAAAGTTGGTGAGAATTTTCAAAGACCAAAGTACTTTTGTGCCTTCAGAAATGCAACAATTCAGTTTGACATTCGCCCAAAGAGATATTTGAGATTATATTATATAATTCACATCAGCAATCAGATCAATTTTCCCCCCGTCCACTGAAGTATCGTATTTAATAGACATTTTCCCATATATTTGCTTGAGCAATTAGAGCCACGACAACTCCGTTCAAAGCAGCAAAAAGATCAATTTCAAATCACTCAAATAACCCAGCCAAAGTCACGCGAAGACAATGACACAACCAGCGACAACCATTGAGGAATCCTTTGAGGCAAGGTAGCAGTTATTAGCCAGGACCAGCCCCTGCCACTTACCCTTCCTCGCATTTTGGCAGGACCATAAACTGGGAACAGGAAACACAGGCACTTCCTAGACGGGTGATTTATAACTGATTAGGCCTGGAGAGAGAGATACTCGTACACGGACAACAGGGCAGGTAGGGAATTGGCCAGGAGACCAGAGGTACACCATTATAGGGGCTGGCATTCCACAGCCATGACGCAACCGAGAAGCCAAGCGATCCCAGCGCTGGCCAGGCAATCCTCCCCAGGAGCGGTAATGAAGTGGGTGCGCTTCTCTGCTGACGCCGCCGGCTTATTGCGGTTGACGTTGACGGCGACGCGGTGGGCGATCATTAAGCGCTCGTTCCACGGTCAGTTGCTCTCTTTCCCTACACGGCAAAAAATTGTGCGTGCACTTCAGCCCAAGAATGATGGGCTGAGTGAAATTCTGGTCATATGATCATTTCATATTTAAAAATATGTAAATGTCTTATATTATCAACATATAAATACTTCATTGATGAGTAAGTGTGTGTGTGTTTACATAATAATGATTTGTATACAAAAATGTGACTGCGGTTTTGTCACATTAGTAGTGTGCAGATTTGTACTTACTTTTCCCTCAGTGCAGTATCCTTACCCTGCTGCTTGTCGCGCCGCATTGATTGTGACCAATAAATACGCAATTGATTTCGGGCTTCTGGTATTGCATGGCCGTTCTGCGTCCAGTCTGGAGTCTGGAACTCAAATCCAGGCCGAAATCCAGGTAGGGCAGCGCCGACTCGACTCTTATCAGTTCGGGACGCGAATTCCTGACGTGCGGACAACCTTAAGCGTTCCTTAAGCACATTAGAGGCCAGCGACGGCGGCGGAATCGGAATCGGAGACGAGATCGGAGTCCATGGAGATTGGTCCGTGTATATGTAGGTACGAGTATTTGGCTGGGGCCAAAGATCCGAGGTCGCGTCTTTATGATTTATGGCGTACATGAGCGATCGCCGCTGGCAGTCTGTCTCGCGCTCTTATCGACAGCTCACTGTAAGCGGCTTAGTCCAACGCATTTCTCCTTCGAATTGAGCGGGGCAATGGCTACCTCCCAAAAATCAAACTGAAGAGTATTTGGTGTAACATTAAATACCTCCAATGGCTTCTTAAATACAAAATGAAACTTAAATGAAAGTTAAACTATAAGGAATTGAAGTAGTTTTTATGGCTTGAGCTTTTCTCACATAGGGTTTCAAAACTTCTCCCTGAAATACTGTGCCTTAGAAACTTCAAGTAGACTTGAAAGTAGCCCTCGACGGAGTAAGAAAAACTACGAACTGGATGTACGGAAGAACTGTGTATTTTCCTGCGGCTTTTCCGCAAAAGCGTGCATAAATTGTCTGCGGCAACCGAAGGCGCAGAGCAGCAACATTAGTGACTTGTAAGCGCATATGAATAAATTATTGGGGCGCACACACACAGAGACACAGAGTCGTACGGTGCGTGCAAAAAGCAAAGACTCCTTTTGAAGTCGAGTTTCCCCGTCTGTGGGCGAGTGCCATATGGTGGCTATTTTTGGTGATTAAGCAGATGATACTCGGGGTGCATAAAAACCGGGCAACAACCAAAACCGGCGACCCAAGTCCAACTTCGTGTGTGCAGCAAAAAGTTCATCGTCATTTCAACGACTAGGATCATAAATTTACTAACCCCAGAGCAGTAGCGAGCCCAGCCCAAAGGAAAAGCCCTTGTAACTGCCAGACTGCCAGAGTTTAGTTCGAGTGGAGTTTCATTCCAAAGTCCGGAGTGCGGCAAATAGGAAGGTTAGAAGCCGCTTGAAATGGGAATGTGGAAAAACTGTGTGGAAAAACTGTGTGGAAAAACCAGGCAGAGAGGAAATCAGTAAGGCACAAACGTGAACTGAAACAAAACGAACCCCTGAAAAAGTTAAGACACTTTAATGGCAGTTCTAATGCTTAGCTTCCTAAGGGCTTTCCCAATGCGATGTGTGTGAAAAGTTTCAGCAGGGAAAGTGTCTGAGATCGTTTGGCGAACTTGTACAGAGGATTTTCTCGGTGATTCATAATGAAATGGCTGCGTGTATGCCGAGAAAAAACCTTGTCGAAAAGTTCATTGAAATGGGAAAAGAATAAAGTGTGTGAAAACATCTTGCAAAAGTTGGTTTCGTTTTATTGTCGTATTTAAAGCTTCTTAAAAGTATATATTTGATTTTATATGCAGAAAGGTGGGTTGATTCTTAAAACAACACTTTAATGCTATAGAAGGCAACTGCAGAACGTTCTAAATATAATATGATAATATGTTATATGTAATATTTTTGCAGTTTGGATATGAAGCTTAAGTGAGATCTCCAAACAATAAAAACTGCAATTGAATTGCTCCGATTTCAGTGGTTAAATTTAGCCAGCTTGTGTTACCTTTCTGAACCAAATAGCAGCTGCCGGCGAGTATCTTCAGTTTGTTCAGTCGCTGACATGAGTCATGTATCGATATAAGCATATACGCCACAGTGGTGCACTCCACTTACAAATAAAGAAAAACAGTGGTGTGGGGCCACGGGAAAAGGCAACCCCTTCTGCTATTTGAAACAGAAAATTATGAAGTGCCAGCGACAACAACGGAGCCGCCACTTGAAATCCATTAAATATTTGTAGAAACCAATAAAAGCAGAATGCCAATGGAATATGTACGAAAAGTACACATACGAGTATACAAAAACCACAAAAACGGCAACTGTGCTGCTCGAGAATCGAGAATTCCGAATCGGAGCAGGGGCACCGCGAATGGAATGGAGTGGGCTTGCAGCTGGAGTGGGGAGGCCGCAAGGACCCTTCAAGGATAACACGCGACTGCGCTGAACGGCAGCATCAGTTGTTGGCACTCCGTTCTGAAGCATCTCCGAAATCAAAAGTGTGGAAACTGCAGTCTGTTGAAACGTGTGCCACGAGCAGCTGTCACAGGACGCGATATCCTTTGGTCAGTCGATCCTCGAGTCAGCTGCCATCCCGCTACACTTCGAATCGGATTACCATAGGCGCCACATACATATCTCGGTATCTGTATCTGAAAGATGTCAACACTTTTAGGCCACGCTTCAGATTGCAGTATTTTCTCTTCATTTTCTACACCTAAATCTATTTTTACTGCCACGAAACACAACAATGAATATGAGAATACGCTAAAATCTAAAAATATATAGAATACCTCGAAGTAAGTAAACTCTCTACCTAATCGAATCTGCGATGTCCAATTTATATTTCTGAGCTGTTAATACTAAAGTACGAGTATACACGATAATTAAACATACCAGAACGCGCCCATCGAAAATGTCAACATTTGTTTCGCATTGCAACATTTCCCTATAATTTTCCTGGGTCTAATCTACTTACATAACCGTGGCATCTTATCAATCAGCTGCCGAGCCTAAATCACAGGGCCCGTGATGATTATAGGAATTACGCTTGAGGATTCCCCGGATTCAATTTGCGGATCATGCAGCGAGCACTCCTTGTTGCTCACTTTAAGCCACTGACTCCAGGCCATTAATCAAACTATTAGCAGTAAATTTTCGGCCTCCACCCACACAACAACCCACACAACCACCCCAGGACACCCCAAGTACACACCCCTTTTTGGAGTGGCAGTGCAAAAAAGACTGCGCCACGGCTGCGAATGGGCAGAATATATTTATGGATTCGGGACTACACTTTGAACATACGCGATAATCACGATAATGCATCCTGTAATCAACTAATAAGGCTCATCTAGCCGCAAGGACATCCCTCCCCAAAAGGAAACATGCCTATCAGGGGGTTGGCCTGGAAATTGAATTTAACGCGCAATATTTTGTGCATTTTCCATGTTCGCTGTCTGGGATTGGGATCTTATGGTCCACGGTCTATGGCACTTGGGGTGCTTGCCGAAAATGCAATTCATGTGTTTCTGTGTACACAAAAGTTGAGAGTGAAATTTATGACTCGAAGCGCGGGCTTTTCCGCCCCTTCGAATTCCACACAGAGGGGTGCGCGTTGACTGCGGCCAGCCTCAGCAGGATTTTATTGGAATGGGTCGTTATGGGAGGTTATGGTGGGGTCGGGGGTTACGCTATCAGTCCAGCGCACATGTCACGAAAAGCAAGTGCCAGTCCAGTGGCGGAGATTGGAGATGCCACCGAATCGATCTCAATCCTGGCTGAGTGAAATATGTTGCGATATTCGATACGACTAGATCTCAGGCTTTCCAAGCCAGGATTAACAGGAAAGGACAGAATCTGAATAAAGATCTCGTACACTTTTTAAGCTATCTGTTTCAGAACTCAATAGCTTGCCGTTCAAGCCAGAGAAAAGCTTGTAACATGCATTTTAAAGCTTTGCCGACAATCGATTGCAATCGTGTGATAAATCTCAGAAAACCAATCTATTGAACATTTGTATAATTTCCCCGTATGACATCAGAAAATGCCCAATCAAGCCGGATAGTCAGTGTCTGCACCTGGGCAGCCACAAGCCAGATGCCCCCTATTAGCCGGGAATATCTCCAACAAATGACTTATGTGTCTACCCCATTTTTACTTTATTTCATTTTATTTTTGGTCTTGTCTGGCTTACAACTTACATGAAGTCGGCCTTGTTATCAAAACGAAAATTTGTTCGCCGATAAGGCGTTACAAGCTGCAGGAAAATAAGAAGAGCTAGCCGGCTGCAGAGAGCGAGATGGACGATGAAAATGTAAAGAGAGGGCTGCAATCTATTCAAATAAGACCCGCTGGAGGAGAGGCAGAAATTAGGAAAGGTATTAAGATAAAACTGGGCCACAAAAACGAAAGAAACACGCCCTGCAATGGCGGCCTGCAGCGAAGGTCCACGAGATGGGATCACCTGGTAGAGGTTGAGCTTGGGTTCGGGTTTGGGTTTGGGTTTGGGTTTTAGGTGGGTAGGTCTCTTTCTTCGGGCCTCTGTGGCCCCTTCGCGTGCTTCGCCTTTGTGTGTGCGTGCGGAGTCTTTCGATTGCATTGGCGCCATGTTTATCTAATTTGGGGACATTTATGCATGGCATTCCGCGCGGTTGTTTATAGGTTCGGTTAAACCTGCACTGATAACACACCGTCGAGTCCCCAGGTCCCAGGTCCCAGGTCCCAGATCCGAGGTCCCAGGTCCCAGATCCGAGGTTCCAGATCCCACATCCAGTCCCGAAGCCTCTGACTCACCGCAACAATAAAACCCGACCCGAAAGAACGCAACTGCGGCAAGGTGAGCTCTCTGAGCCGAACTCTTGGGCCTGACAATTAAGCGGCCCGCCGGCGTCTGGCCTTTAAGCATGTATATGTGCCCAAGTACGTATAAATGCACTCAGAAAAATCTTCTTCACATTTCCATAGGCGATATGATGACAATTTTTAATTGTGAGTTATCAGTTGGCTCACTCAAACACTGTACTAAGTACACTGTAAAGTGTAACTGAAAGTGCTCCCAAATGCAAGTGGCTCTAGTTTCTTTGAGTGCACTCGACTTTTGGTCTGGTTTTGGTTTGAGTTTTATGGAGGTGCGCTGCGCTGGCGGAGAACTCGTAGTCATTTGGCTGCCGCTTATCTTTGGAATGTAACTTAAACTTTAAGGATTATTGCCTACAATAAATTTGCGCGAGTCTCTTAGGGCTGTAAGTCAATACGTAGGACAAAACCCCCAAATGCAAGTTGCCACGCCCCCGCCCCCGCTTCATTCGCTCTCCGCTTCATTATTAGCGCTAATTAAAAGCGTATAAACTTTCACTCTCGCAAAGTTCCGGGCTAAGATACGCTTTCGAGCCCTTTGGACACGTGCCGGGCTGCTCGATTACCTGGCTGCTAATGAGGAGGCGACAGCGGAGAAAAGGATTCATTGCATATTTCGTATGTTTCCTCATTTATCCTGCTGATGGTGCCCCTTCATCTGGCCGCCTGCCAGTTGGGCCATGATTTATGACACATACTCTGGTCGAATCGATGGCCAGAAGTCATAACACCCACTAAAGCCAAGCCAAGTGGAATTCCTCGCCTGTCCGAGCACACTTCACTGACGGGCGACTTAAAGTGCACTGTGAATAACTTAAGTCGCCTTCAGGCACAAAAGAGCCAAGCATAAATGGTATGCCATAGTTCTATCATCTTTTGGTACAGTGAAATTAATAGCTTTGCTTAATTACTACCCATTTTATATAATATTTTCGATGACGATACCCACTTTTTCTAGCAGTGCTTGCTGCTGCTTCGGAATCACAACAGCCGCTGTCTGGCCACGCCCACTCTTCCGCCTCTCGCTCCGGGAAATGAGCGCGAGGCAGCCAAGCATGTCCTGATGCGATGACGGCGACACTTTTTCCATGCGGTTGTCAAAAATATATTTTTATTGCCACCAAAATGACAACACTTAGCTCCGCACCCCTTGCTCCCCTCGGCATCCCGTCTTGCCGCCCTGGCCTCTGCTCTTTGAGGCAGCTTCCTCTTTTGCGGGTGTTGACTGTGCGCTCATTCAAATCTTCCGCTTGATTAGGCGCCAATTCGCACAAAAGCTTTCGAAACACAGAATGTGGGCGGTGCTGCGCCCTGCAATCATGCAATGCGTGTGTGTGTGTGACTGTGTTTGCTTAGACGTATGTATGTGTGTGTGTGTGTGTGTGGGGGGGGGGGGGGGTAAGAGGGGTACGTCTCCTAGGGGTTGCTATTGTTCACGGCCACGGATTTAGCTTCCAGTAAATTTCACCGAATCGTTACATTTGCCTCGCGCATTAATGGTAATGACAATACGGAGTTGATAATACTTGACAATTTTTTACCAGCCCATATGTCAAGGGTTAAACGCCCCTGACAACTAACCCATCATCATTTTGAAAGGGTTACTCGCGTACTAAGCCCAAGTCGCTGAGTCCTCCCGGAGCGGTTTATTCTGGGCATTATGTTTTATGATTGCCCCACCAGACTCTCAGATCCTTGGGATCAGCATCTGGCAAACGGTTCTTGTTAATTAGGTTGTCATACGCTTTAACAATGCCGTTCTTATTCTTATACCTGCCAAACGTCTTTTACTTTAATTGGGTAGTCAAGTTTACAAAGCCAAGTTTCTTTCGACTCCAGCAAGCTTGAAAGATAATCAAAAAATGTTGATTCGGAGTGCAGAATTTCTGTACTTTAAGAACTACAAATAAATTAGCTTAAAAATATAAATCTTGGAACACGTTGCTTATATTTTTCTATTTTATTTAACAAATATTTCTAATCTAATATATCTAGGGTTATGCAGAACTAAGTATCTGAATTTCCATTTACATTTTTCTTAGCGAGTCCATATCACCAGTTTAACTTGCGCATTGTTTTTGCTGCCGCTTTTGTTGGCGCTGTGCACTTTTGTTCACCATTTTGGCCCAATCCCCGCCCACGATTTTCCCTACGCCCTCGCCCCATCGCGTTCTGCTCCCCTGGCTGTTCACAGTTTTTGCTTTTCCTCTACTCTGCATAAATTTTCCCTTAAGGATTGTCGCTGCTCACGAGCACACACAGATACAAGCGCACACATACCCATAGGCAGTGGCAGGCAAACACACACAGGCGAACAAAAGAGCTTCGGTGGCAGGTGCCAGCAACAACAACAGCGGCAGGAGCAACAATTTACAACAACAATGGTGGCAGGAGCAACTAAAAGGGTAGCAAGTGCCAGTGGGCAGGTGGCCGACCAAAAGGGGTTCGCACAAGGGGAGGAACTGGGTTTCCCCCCAACAGGACAACTTGCAAGCAGCGTTTGTTGTGCTTTATCCTTTTTTTGCCTTGCCCCCTGACAACAGGAAAAGCGCTTGCCGCCATTTTTAATATGGCGCACAGTCAACACACACACAAACACTCGTGGTGCTCGCAAAGTGATAGAAAAGTTTGTAAGTTTGAAATGTTGCTTAATTATACAATATATAAGAAATATAATATCAGGTTTTTAGTTAAGCAGTCTACGTTTTTGATGTCCCATCTGTAAAATAGGAGGAATGACTATTTAATGCCTTTATTATTTATTAAACTATTTCATCGAACGTGAAATTGTATATTTTTCAAATAAAACATAATACATGCCACAATGAAGCTAAGTTATATTTTAAGATATCTAGCAAATATTTTGTTTTCCCTTTATGGATACTTTTATTGAGCTTAAAGCCGCTGTGCAGGTACTGATGATCATTTCCTTCTATGGCCGAAAGGACCTCGACTTAAAGGCAGCTAAAATATAGCCCATCTCTTGGCCTTTTCCATTCGCCTGTGGCTGCCTTTTTACTTTTACGACTGAGCATGTGTGTGTGTGTGTGGGTGGGTGGGTGGTTGTTTTGGTGCAAGATACCCTTCCTCCCACTTCCTACCCTCCCCCTTCTGGCAACTTCTGCCCTTGTTCCCTTCTTCCTGCCAGCCTCCTTTTCGGATTTGCATATAAACCACTTGCAAATGTATGCGCGCGCACAAACACACCCACACTGGGTTATTTGCATTGCGGCCGTACGAGAGCGAGGGAGATGGCAATGGGGGCGAACGAGAGGGGACTAGCGAGCTTTAGCGTCATATAAATTTTCGATTGATATGCAAACTTAAAAGGAACCGCAAAAATTATGCTCCACTGAGCAAATGCGACGCTCAAGCGTGGTGGACGGAAGTCCTGTTCCAGGACACCGCCAATGTGCGGGTGTGGGTGGGTGTGTGTGTGTGTACTATTTTGGAGGTGGGTGGAGTTTTGCACCTATGAGAAAAATACTAGTTAGTTCAGTTTTGAATTATAATTTTATTAATAATATTTTGTTGATGGCAAATAGGAACTTAAAATCATCGTTCATAAATATCATAGCTTTAACACAGTAGGTAACAATGTGTACAGCTAACAAGATATACATATTTGATATATCAATGTTGTACAGCAATGATGTTTGCACATAAGCCTTACTACTGCCTAACCATTTGATAGCTTTAATGCCCAAGCTATACACCGCAGCTCAGCTATTAGCCTTATAATATGTACCGTACTGTACTGCTCAAATTCCCAGGTGTGTGCAGCTTGGGCGCGTAATAAAATTCAACAAGCTGCTTAGCTAGGCAACTTACTGCCATCCGATGGGTGGATTCCCCAGTTGAGGAGTAGGAGGAGCAGGAGGAGCAGCAGTAGGTTGTCTAAAATTCAGTGCTCGAATGCCAGGAAAATCGGGCAACCAACAAATTCGATGGCCCGAAGCCGACCGCCCAAAACTAAAGCCTCTGCTTAAACATTTAACGAACTGCAGGCCAAAAGCTCGACAGGCCGCGCTTGACTGACAGTTGACTGCGTTGTTCGAATGTTGGGTTGTTTTGGGTTGTTGGCTGGTTGGGTTGTTGGCTGGTTGGCTGGGCTTTGCATATTCCAGTCCTGACGCACAGAGAAAACCGAATGAAATATATTTTCCAATCAAATTGAAATGCAAACATGTGCAACGATTGTGTGGAAGTTCGGAGGGAGCCGGGCGATAGATAGATAGATGGCTGACTGCCGTCCGGATGCAGCCAAAATTGGAATTGAAAAAGTCATGATAACAGAAAATTGCACGCTCTGTGACTTTGAATGACAGATGAGTTTTCCTGCGGCTGCTGCTGCAGCACGAGCAACAAAAATAATAACAACAACAGCCGCATTCGCACTAACTAAAACAACAAAGCGTTAACAATGAAAATGTCGCGCACGCGTTGCCCGAAAAAAAATAAAGAAAAACAAGGACTAAAATTCGGAGCGAGGAAAAACAAATGACAGCTGCAAAAATGGCAGGCGGAAAATGGCAAAAGCAACAACGACGCCCACAACAACACCCAATGAAATAGTGTGTGTGGGCCTGGAAACTTAATTCAAAATCAACAATGGACAACAAAATATGAAAGATAAAGAGACTGAGCGGGCAATCGGACTACTAAATACCCTTAATTAAAGTGAAATCTGAAAAGTGGAAAGATAGTTTTTCTGTGTTAAGTATCCCATAAAAGAGCACTTAAATTCCTTGACTTCTCCACTTGAAATGAAAAATCAATGGTCTATTAAGGCTTGATATGATAGCAAATATATTATAATATTGCAATAAATGTAGAGTATGTTTTGAAATTCTCTTGAAGATGGCGCATTTGTTGCTCCTGTTAAAGGCCAGTTGAAAATGGCGGAAACGGAAGTTGACTTCGCCACAAAGACATTGGCAGTAAAGCAACCTAAGGACCTATCGTTTCGCATACAAAACCCCAAGAAAACCGAATCCCACTGAAGAAGGTTCAACCGAAGGAACTCCTCCACATAGTGACGACCTTTGGGTTGCCTTTTTTTCCTACGTTGGCCTAGCTGGCTGAATGACAAACTGACTGAATGACTGAATGACTGAGGGACTGACTGGCTGACTGGCTGACTGACTGGCTGGCCGGGTTGGCTGCTTCCGCTTTTTACGTTCATTGCCTCTGCCACAATTTTAATTTTCCTAATGGATATCGATCCTGCAGTCGTCGTCGCAGCGGCAGCGGCAACAACAACAACAACAACAAAACTGGCTGGCAAAAAGGATAATAGACTTCTTTATTGTGCATGCGACTCTATAAAAGTCAACTCCTGGACTTTGTTGTACGCTCCCCTCCCCTACCCTCCGCGCCGCTCCTGCTCCTATCCGCCTTTCTCTCCTGTTTTCCTGTTTTCCTGTTTTCTCTCCTCTTGTGTTATGTTGCTCATGCGAAAATCGAGGGGGCGGTGGTGAGGGAAAGTTGGGTGTTCGGCGGACACACAAACCAGGCCAGACACCAACACCAACACACACCTGTGCACTGAAAGAAATGGTCTGACTTCATGCACTGTGTGGGGTAGCAAAACATGCAAGTATCTAGGAATCTAAAATCACACACACATTAAACAAATTCTCAATGAAAATAAATATTTAACTGAAAACCATAGATCTGGAAAATAATAGGTAAAAAAAAATGTTAAAATGTATTAGATTACGTTTTAATTATGCAAGTGATTATTGTACAATAAATTAGCGATTTGAAGGTATATATTTTTCTCAGTGCACTCAAATACACAGGGCAGGCTGCATAAATACTTGAGCAACAACCTCACACAATAAATAATCTGCTACGTCATGCAAAAGGGAAACTCCAGTGGAGCTCTTTGAAACTGGGAGAAATGACGGGTTCCATGGAGTTGGCAGACATTGGAAATTAGATTTCAGCCGGGCAGGGATACAGCCTCCATCAGCCCCACTATCACCCCCTCCCACCGTGTAATGCGACCGCAACTACACATGGCAACGTTTATTCGGAATTCCATTTTGCATCTGCCCCGGATCCGCCAAAAGTGCGAAAATTAAATGAGCCACAAGTCGGGGCGAGAGGACGAAGGACTTCCACACCTCTGTTTGTGTAGGTGTTTTTCCTAGTTTCCCTGCCTCTGTTTGCATACATTTTTGCCCAGTTTTTTTTTGCCAAATGTTTTTCGAGGATTGGAAATTGCCTAAACCGTCATTTGGATCGCATTTAGGCATATATTTGCATTTGCTTTTCGGTTCGAAAATAAACGAAATGGAATAGGATGGCTGGGCAGATGATGGCGAAAAATATCGGAGTGAACGAAAGTGAAACTTAAGAACGGTTCAAACCTATTTAATTAGGGTCAATGAATAGGGCAAAGGGCTGGAAACACAACGTAATCATTTGCATAATCGTACAACAGCAAAAAATATTATTTGCGCTCAAGGCTGCGTTTTTGTATTTATTACAAGTATGCGACCTAAATCACTTAAATCAATATGTTTTTTTCTAAAAAGCTTACGATCAATAAACATAACTTTTTAATAAAAGTTTCTAGAAAGCCTTGAAATCGATATATTAATTGGCTATGTTAATTATAATTATGCAAATGCTAAATATGATTCAAAAATGGTGACAAGTTCTGGTAATTAGCGATTATACTAATATAATAACGATATTGCATATAGAATATATGCAAATATAAATATATTGCATATCAGACTTAAATAAATTTCTTTCTGAAGCATTAGTGAATAAGAACAGCATCAATTACAGCACTTTATTGCATCTGTATTCTCAAACAAGTCTATGCAGTCTTCTTAACAATTCTTTCTGCCAACAATTAGAGCCAGGCTAAGCTCGGTACCTGTGCAATTAGGCCCAGGACAGTGAGCCGCACTCAGTCAGGTGTTTAAGCAGAAAAATGCATTAAACAATCGCTAATATAGAATGTCTGCTCAATTTCAATTAAACGAATCGAAAAGAAACGAAGCGCAGCAAAACAAAACTATTTCAAACATGTTGAACGTTGTTCCAACCATATCGATGCGCTGTGGCTTGAGTGACATGTCCTAATTCGTAAGCGTTGACTTTTATCGGCATTTCAATTAACCCAATTAATGGACGGGACCTAATTAAATTTTGAATTCATGTTGCCAGTGAACGCACACCCACACACACAGCTGCTGCCTAGTTGGCCCGCACACAGATACGCCGGCACACACACAATCGCAGGCGGACACACAGACATCAGTCAGCTGTTTTCTGCTGCCCAGCTGTCGCTCGAGTGCGAAGGAGATGGCGCGAAAGCCTCGCCATCGGGGGTGGTTGGGGGTGGTAGCATGGGGCAGGGGGCAGGCAGCAAGGGGGTGGCTCGCTGTAACAAGTATGTACTAATGTCGGCGTCTGGCTAACTGAGACACGGCTATGAATGAGTGCCCCAAACGGAGCAAGCGGGCCACTGAAACTGTAGCTCGATGACCTTGATTATACAACACAGCAGCAGCGCCACCACCCCCTCAGCCAGTTCAACCACCCTCATCATCAGCCCCCCGTTAGCAGCAGAGCCACTCCTTCAAAATACCCTACGTGAAGTAAAAATGGCAAAAATATAGTCACAGGCTACAGGCACTCGAAAAAAATTCAAGAAATCGAACTAGTCCAAAAAGTATTAATACCATATGTATCTATGTATCTATGTATATATATTGAAACTTGATTGTATCTAAAGCATATATTATGATAATAATAAGAGAACTGTATCTATGTATCTATGAAATCTATCTTTCTATCTATTGAAACTTGTTTGTATCTAACGCATATATTTTGATAATAATAAGAGAACTGTGCAATCTATGAAATCCAATGTGCATGTAAGCAAAATATCTTAAATACCATATTCCATTAAACATCACAAGCCATCTTAAAATGTTTTCTAAATTACAGAGAAACATTATTCAAACTGTTAGAACCAGCTTTTCTTCGAGTGCACCCCAAGAGTCGGTGATGGTAACTGGTAACTGGTAACTGACATTACAACAAATCATCGGCCAGCAAATGTTGGCAACTGGGTGCCAAGTCAACGAACTGCTAACCGCCACACAGACACCGACCGCCACCCACTCGAACACATCTATAAATTGCCATACGGGGCGTCATTAAAATTGCAACAGGGCCTTGAAGGAGCAACAGAGCAGCAGAGCAACAGGGAGGAGATTGAAGATGGAAGCGCTCCCCGAAAGACCAGAAGACGAAATCAAAAGATCAATAATTATTATGATGTTGCAGCACACCCGAAACGAGACGCCTTCAGACCGCACGAGCCAAGTCAAGACGGGCAGGTGAGACAGGGGGGTAGTACGGGGGGAGGGGAGGCTCCACAAGCGGAGGGGCTACAGCCGAAAAGTTCGACAAGCGCATTACAACAGTTCGGGGGTAGAAAGACAGGCGGCGCATGAAAGGTGGGGAAAGGGTAACGGGGAGAGGGGAGAACGGGGGGTGCGCTTGCTTACAAGTGCAACCATTTTGTAGTACAAACTTCGAAAACCAAAAGCGAAATTGGCAAAACAAAAGGCCAGCGAAGGGAGCGAGAATGTGGGTCCACCCCCTGACTGCCTCCATTTGTGGATTGTGGATCCCGCAGCCACAGCTGGAGCCGATCATGCGCACTCCGTCCAACCGATTGGCCCGCTTCGCCGCCATTTAGAAAAGGCCCACCAAGTGGCAGCGAAAGAGATGGGCTTGCTGCGAGACAAGGACGGAGCGAGAGAGCGAGGCCCGCAGAGCGAGTGCGACAAAAACACCTGTTTCTGTTTCGAACTCCCCCCACCCCACCCCACCCCCCAACCAGCCGCAGATGTGTGCTCAGTCAGTCCGTCGAGTCCGTCGGCTATCGGCTATCCGAGAAGTCCACGCAGAGCAGGCTCGGAGCTCGGAGCTCGGAACCGGTTGCAGCTGCACCAGTGCCATACCAGTACCTTACCCTTGCGGCGCGACGAGCTAGTCGCACTGCTCTCGCAGGCAGAAGTATCTGCGAGATACATTTCGGGGTGAGTGGCTGGCTGGCTGGCTGGCTCGCTGGCTTGCTGGCGTGCGGATAACGTACGGCAAACGGAACGAAGCGACGACCGGTTTAGTCGTTCAGCAGTCTCCGTGCAGTGAGCATGTTTGTGCGCCAGACATCGTCGTTGGTCGGTTGTCGTCATCGCTACTATATAGCCGTCGTATCGCGAGCATCGACCGCCTCAGCTCGATAGCCGTCGCCTTTTCGGATGCGAGACTCTTAAATCCCTCACTATAAATCCAAATCCCTGCGAACAAAACGCGTGTGCGTACACAGATCACAGCCGTGATAATCCCGCAAAATTCACCGAATACCCAGTGCTTTGTGTCCCGGTCTCATATCGAGCAATTCAAGAAAACTTCACGGAATAAGTAACCTGCAAGTGCCTTACATAAATATCCCTGCTCAATGCCGGAAACTTCTTGAGTCCGGCCCAAAAAGAAAAGGCGCCCGCTCTCAAGATTCCCAACCCACAAAAATCTCGAGTGTGTTTCGCCGAGTGTCCTGTCAGCCAAATATATGGTAATGGCAGAGATTGGTGGCCATTTGGCTCACCAGCTACCGTTGCACAATCACAACCACAATCAAACTGGATTACAGCCATCGCTGGTGATGAACCATCACCTGGATTTGGATTGCCACGGACACGATGTGATAAGTGAGTACCGATCTTCAAGGGCTGCTTTCCGATTTCGGGCTATTTGGGCGGCTGCATCCTCGAAAGGGACGATATTTAATACTGGAGATAGCACGATCACTTACCGAGGGACAGTCTTAAGAAAGAACAACAGAATAGAGCACTCGGGATACAAAGCTATTGTATCTTATAGATACGTTTGTTGTCTCTAAGTACTTTCGGACAGTTTTCAATAGTTTAAAAGGCATTACAATTTCCTTAGTTCGGAATTCGGATTTAGATAATTGTTTTAACGTAAGAAAGCGTTTTGTTTATCTGCTACAAGCCATCACCAACTTTTATTTCAAATCAACTTTTTCAGATAGTTTCTACGCGCAATTGAAACCCCAATTAACATCATTACATAGATCACGCATCAGCGTCGAATAATTTGCCGCTAATAAAGCTATTTAAAGCAGTTAATGACTTATTTATGGCTATTGTCCTAGTCCCCAAACAAAAATTGGCAAATTAAATTGTCATTAAACTGGAGTCACTGATGGGTAACTTTCTCGATTCATACATATGGAAAAGGAACGAGGAAAGCCCGTTTTGGACATTAAAAGCCCATAAAATAAGTAAAAGCCGTGTTAACAAATGCTCGCACCCAAATCATAGTTGTAAACTTGTCTTGCTTATTTTTTAAGCATTTTAAAGCCCAGACATTCCAGATATCAGAGATCAAGGCTCGGACTCAAAGGTTCCCAGCTTTAAAACCATGAACTGTTAGCCAAGTTTATTTGTAACGAAGGTCGAAGTTATTTTTATACCAAAACCATTAAAAAGGTCAGGCACGCGTTGAACTCTTTTATACCTTGAGATTTTTCGACTTATTTTGCCAATGTGATCCGATGTGATGGAGCAAGGCTGCACTAAAGTAATTACGAACAAATTAAAGTGGGGAATAATACGAAAAGATACGAATCCATAAATAATTTTTATTGTGCCATTCCTTTGTCAAATTGGATGATTTCTTTTATATATTGAATGGATTTCAGAGGTTCTATCTTCAGGTCCAGATTTCTTTGGGCAACACTCGTTAGCCGACTTTTCGCTGCAACTTTTGTAATGGGCTTAGACCCTATCTCGACCTGTTTTCGTATGGCAATAACTGTTAAATTATAGCCGTATTTTATTTTAAGCACACTTTACATATAATATAGAAGCCAATTAACGGTTGAATGACATTTTAATGTTGCGCAATTAAGCACGCGGGCAAGCAATTGCATGAAAAAAGCGATCTAAAATGCTCACAAAAGTATCTCATGCGATAATGTGGCAAATTTTTAACTAGTCTAAAGTTTGTTAACCAAAAATGCATTTTATGAATTCATAAACCAAGAGTGTCATTAAAAAATGCTGTCTGTGTGTGACAGCAAGAGGAATATATTTTATTCAAATTTTATTTCGTATGCTAAATTGTGACAAATGTTTTGGCTGGCAGTTGTCTAACCAAACGAACGACCGCAGAACACAAAAAAGCCAAACGAAAATTCCGAAAAAAAGGAAAACATGAAAAATCATAATCATAAGCACATGCGGGGATATGGTTCGGGAAAATTGAATTATAAATGAGGCTGGAATAATGCAATATATGCATTTGTAGCCAACTGCGAATCATTTAAATTGAATTGAAATTTGGTAATTGTAATTTAAATTCAAATTACTTGTCGGCCATGGAGAACTGCTAAATATTTAATGTCTGAACATTTTAATTTGAAAACTTTTCACAAACTTTACCCCGCCCCCCCATCGCTCTGTTTAGTTCCTCTGTGAGTTAGCTGGCAAAACTTTAAGTTACAGTTTGCAGCTTCAAGTTGATATTTGAAATGAAAACAATTTTTGTAGTTTCTGTTTCCCCTCTAGTATCTGCCAACTCCTCTCTCTTTTGTTAGTTCACTTGGTTCCGAGGCGAGTTTTGTTTGTTTGTTGATTTTTGAGCGCTGTAAACATTTTAATGAGTTTTCCATGTCACAGACCCGGGCCTCCAGTCAACATGTCGTTGCCAACTTCTCAAGTAGTCGTTAAATTAATTAAATATAGTAAAAACAAAAAGAAATCGCCATCTGAAGTATCAGGCCTTTGTTTACCCTCCATGCTCTATAGAAAATTAAGTCTGAGATCGCTGCATACATCAGGGCGTTGAACTAGTTTCAGTTTTTCATGTTGGCGGTCGCCATAAAATTGTACCACTTTATGTGGAAGACCATAAAAAATTGACAATTATTTGCGGCCATAAAAGCCAAGCGATTTTTAGTTTTATAGTTTACCAATTAGCCAAATATTTGAATAAAATGCGGAGCGGGTGGGCACGGATTTTCCCCTTACAAATGTTCCCTAATCTAATTCATATTAATTCCATTTAAATTTCTCGCCAGCAAATTCACCGAATGCTAATTGGCATTTTCGATGAACAAACACAAAAGCAAATACAACAAAAACCTTTTGAAAGTTAATTGTGAAAAATGGATTGGGCAAATGTTTAGCCAATGCACAAAAAGTTGAAATAATTTTTCGAATAATTTGTAAAGTGTCAATCGCCGGCCATATAAGGTTAAGTTGTCTGCGAACGGCCAAAGAGAATGGAACCAAGTTTTCAGATGAGGCTCGTTATTTAACAGATCTCTTGTTTATTTATGGAGCTGCTGGAACGCCAGTGAAAGGAAAAGATGTTTCGTATACGCAACGCGCGATTCGATTTAGAGTGCCATAAAATTATAATATATAATAATTCTAAACGTGCTTCGATCGATTTTATAAAATTGTATGTTGTATTTGGTAGTTTCCTATTACACCATTGGCAGATTCGCAGGGTTAAGGTTGGAAATTGATAGAATAGTCATAGCTCTAGGTTCGTACGTCCTTCATTCATTTGGGCTTAACTTACCTTCAAGTAAAAGCAATACGGCAACGATGACGTCAGGGGAGAGCCGCACCCATTAGTTGCCAATGGCAGACAGACGTTATCTATATTTTACGAGTTCCTATCCAAATTCCTGTTGTGCCTGGCTGACATTTTTTCATGCCTTCCCGTTTCCGGTGTGATTTTTATTTCGGAATCCCTGCTGCTGCTTGGGGTGTGATAAAGTTATTTAGGCGCAATCCATAAATTCCCGACCTAAAACCCAAAGGCCCAAAGGCCCAAAAAGACAACGCAATCCCAAAGCTTATCTGATTTTGCACTTCGGTCCCCGGCACTAGATCAATATGTTATGGCCGGAGTTTTGGCTTGGCCCGTACCTGGGATTCGGGCCCAAGACAGCTGTGCGCCTGCGCCCAGTGTCACCTCCAGTCCCCCGCCCTCGATATTCCCGGTCATCATTTGGAATCTGTGCCTGTGTGCCTGTGTGCCAAAAACCTGGTCTAGAAGACAGTTGGCAGCCATCTAAATAACAAATCCCAGCCTCCTGCGTCCAGGTATTCTCTCAATCCAGCTTGGAGTTGTGCCTGCTTTGCATTAATTAACAGCTCGCTGGGTCGAGAAATTAGAGAATTATGCCTGGAATTTCCGTTCGCAGATGAGCCGCCGCCACATAAGAACAGCTGTATTGGGGGTCTGATTAGTTGATTAGCTTAGAAAGCGCTTTGGGTGATAACAAAGATGGGTAGAAATTGTGAAAACTTAAAACATGCAGCACTGCAGGAATGGCAATAGCAACTCCAAGCAACCTTCCATTGATCTTAACATTAAATATTGAACTTTATACCTTACTTTTTTACTTTATATACAAACACAGCCTTAAACTTTAAGTTTTACGAGCACTTTAGGCCAAGTGGAAGCTCCAAACTTTAAGTATCGATGTGATTGCACAGCCTCGACCTGATTAAAGTACTGGCTGCGAAAAGGAAATACATATTCCATATCGTGTTGCTTGGAACTGAAGTGTTTTAAAGCCCAGTGACTCCGTCGAAGCTCTCTAACCTAATTAATGCACTTCGAGATATTCTTAAAGCCCCTCGCCTGCTGGAATTGGGCATATTAAAGCAGCCGCCTGACTATTAAAGTGCAATTAAAATTTT